>CM057459.1:746345833-747655000 GCA_016271365.2 Neoceratodus forsteri
TTTCGAGGAAGCCCAAACAGAAAATAGTTTCCACTTCATGGCGTAGGCGGACCTGGTGGAAGGCTTTCTGGTCTCTACCAAATTGTCCACTACGAGCAGAGAAACTCCAAAGCGGGCTTTTGCTATGTCTGCAGGAGCCATGCACGTAAATGAAGGGATCTGAGACCTGGATGAACAAGGGTCCCCCGATTCTGGGTCAACAATTGTTGCGACAGAGGAAGAGGAAGTGGAGGTTCCTCTGAAAACTGTTGCAGAACAGAGAACCAAACTTGCCTGGGCCAGAAGGGAGTGATGAGAATCATTCGAGCCCCCTCCGATCTGAGTTTGTTCAGGACCCTCGGAATTAAGGGAATGGAGGATCACGTAAACGAATCTGTCCCTCCAAGCAAGAGACAAAGCATCCCGTGTAAAATGTCTCACCTGAAGCATGCGAGCAGAAGGTGGGAAGTTTTGCACTTTGGGGAGAAGTGAACAGGTCTATCTGAGGTGTTCCCCATCACTGAAAGATGTTGTTTATGACTTCTTGATCCAATTCCCATTCATGGGACCTGGCTGAGGACCGACTATGTTGGTCCGCCAGCATGCTTTCCACTCCTGGAATGTGAACCGCAGTCAGGTGAAGGTGGTGTTGGGTTGCCCAAAGCCAGACTCTCATCACTTCCCAGCACAGAGGGTAGGAACATGTCCCTCCCTGCTTGTTGAGATACCAGACTACACACATGTTGTCCGACTGTATGAGGAGGTGACCGGGAAGGATAAGGGAGTGTAGGGCCTGAAGGGCATAAAGGACTGCTCTCAGTTCATAACATTATGTGCAGGTTTTGTTCGAACCTGACCAGCTGCCCTGAGTCCTGTGAGACCTTAAAATGGGCTCCCCAGCTTTCTCCTGACGCCATCTGTCGTCAGCGTCTGGGGGGGGTTCGATACTGAAGTGAACTCCCAGGCATAGGTTCTCCTGCACCATCCACCACTGTAAGTCCATGATCATGGGATCGGAAACTAGTACCTCTTGGTCTAGATTGTCCAGGGTCTGGTCCCACTGCGACAGAAGCGTCCATTGAGAGATCCTCATATGGAGCCAAGCAAGTGGGACTGTCAGAATGGCAGCCACCATTAGCCCGAGGAGGTGAAGGACTGACCTGGCTCTGAACTTCCTGCGATTGGACAGAAGACGAGCCTGAGTCTAAAGGGCGTCTACCCTGTCTGGAGGCAAAAAGGCTTTGCTGATGGTTGTGTCCATAATCACCCTTATAAATTGGAGGTGATGGCAAGGGACCAAATGGGACTTTGCTCGGCTGATGGTGATACCCAAGCTGGTGAAAACATGCAGAGTAAGGGAAAGAGAGTGCAGGAGTTCCTCCCTGGATAGGGCCGCCAGGAGCCAATATCCAGGTACGGGAATACCTGAACTCCCTGGGTATGCAGGTGGGGCGCTACCACAGACAGGCATTTGGTAAATACTCGGGGGGCCGAGGAAAGACCAAATGGGAGGGCCTTGAATTGATAGTGATCCCCTGAAAGCAAAAACGAAGGAATATGTGGTGAGAAGGGCATATGGGGATAAGCTGGTAGGCATCCTGCACATTCAGAGCACATAGCCACTGTCCCTGCCGAAGAAGTGGTAGAAGGCTCTGCAAAAAGAGCATTCTGAAGCATTTGTATTCCACGAACATGTTCAGAGAGCTGAGGTCTAGGACAAGCCTCACATCTCCCCTCTTCTTTGGAACTAGGAAGAAATGGGATCAGTAACCTGTCCCCTAAAGATGGCTGGGGACTGGTTCTATCGCCGCCTTCGAGAGAAGGGAAATGATTTCCAGTACCAGAGGAAGATGTTGTGGGAGTAAGACGATTGTGGGGGTCTTCGGGTGCTTTCTGTAGAAACTCTATTGAGTGTCTTGCTGATATCAACTGGAGCACCCAAGCATCTGACGTTATCCTTTCCCAACCCGGCAGATGGAAGGAGAATCTTCCCACTACCAGTTCCTCTGGATCCTCCAGAGGCAATGGGAGAGGTAGGAAGTCAGGTGGTGTGGGGCAGCGTAATAGCCAAGGCTCCCACGGCTTTTTTGCTGGGAGGAGTCTTGGTTGCTGCAGGGGCCTGATGTTTGTTGGCCCGTTTGCCCTGTGGTTTTTGCCTTTGTCAGTTTTGTCTATGAAAAGGACGCTGCTGCCCTTTAAGGAGCCTGTAAATAGAGCTGACAGACTTGAGTGCAGTGCCCTTCTCTTGCAGTTCAGTAATGATGTCCTTGACATCACCTCCGATCAGCACCGAACCCCTGAAGGGAGCATCCTGGATAGCGGATTGCACTTCAGGGACCAAACCTGACATGCAGATCCAGGCACGACGCCTTAGGCCTACGGCGAAAGCCGAGCTCCTTCCAGCTATGTCCACTGCATCGAAAGTGGCACGAAGCATATGCAGACTGGCCGAACAAGCAGAACGGACAAGATCCGCTACTTCTTGCTTAGTCTGAGACTCAGGAAGGGAGTCCAATTTAGATTCCACCTGACTAAGGATGGTCTTCTGGAAATCTCCCATATGTGCCACATAGTTCAGGGCCCTAATACCCAGGGTAGAAGATAGATCTTCCTCCCGTATTGGTCCAGAAGCCAGGATTCCTTATCGGGCAGAGACGAGCTGAGGTGTTTGGGATTTGCGGAGCCGCCGTGAGCGGCGCTGATGACTACCGAGTCTGCCTTGGGGAGGAGATTAAGAAAATCTACACCCTCAGGAGCCTGATATAGCCTATCCACCTTCCTCAGAAGGGGGGTTAACACAGAAGGTTGCTTCCAAATGGTGGAAACAAGATCTGCGTGAGGCTCTATCCTGGGTGGAATCAGCATAAGAGTGGTCTCAGGCAGATCCAGATAAGAAGCGAGTTTCTTACGCTGTGGGTCTGGCTCCAGTGATTGCCACTGATGGACTTCCTGGATTTTCCTCAATAACTCCAGAAAGGAGGGGTCCTCCAGAGGAGACTTTGGAGGGTCCTCGGCCTGGGGCGATCTGGAGTACGTGGCTCGTCCTCGGGATCAGAGCGTCCCGTCTCTGAGTCTGAGTCAGACATATCTGATGATGAGGGGGAAGACTCCTCCCTACGAGGGGGAGGAATGGCCTCTTTGGGGAGTTCCCTTGGGCGCATATCCTACCCATCTTGGGTGCCAGAGGGCTCTCTCTGATGTCAGGAAGGGGGGAGGGAGTCTCCTGTCTCCAACATAGGGGATCCTGTACAGAGTCCAACGTCAGCAGACAACTCTCAACCTCAAGAGTGAGTTGAGCCTTGGCCTCATCCCACCAGGAGGCCAGTGTCTCCTTCAGATCCACCAGTGGCTGGGAAGTGGGCAGCGGACGTGGAGGAGAAGGGGGATATGGATATTGAAGATATCCATAGGAGGAGTATCCGTAACCTGACGGCGAGTAACTCAGCGTCGGGTACTGGGGCATTGGGTACTGCGGCGTCGGGTACTGAGGCGCCGGATACTGCAGTCAGGTGCTGTGGCACCAGATATTATGGTGTCGGATACCCGGGTGCCAGGGGCTCTGACGGAACAGAGGGCCTGGCTGAGGCCCAGCTGGCGGGCCAGGCGGTTATAATGCTGGCCCTGCGTGCGTCAGGCCCGGCGTGGGTACGCCTTTGACAGGGTCAGAAGAACCTGACAGTAAGGGGACACCACATGGCATCGGGTATGCTGGCATTGGGACCAGAGTCTGAGGGTCCAGCGTCAGGTTATCAGGTCCCGAGGGAGGGTTCCCTGACGGCAGCGTCTCAGTATTCCCCGTGATGACCGGAGAAGGAGGATTATAATCCCAGGGGTCAGCTGAGGAGATGCGGGGACCTCAGAAGGCAACTTTGCACGTTGCGGAGAGCCTGGGGCATCGGACTGTTCTGTAGGGTCTGGCACAGGCTTCATGGTCGGGCAGGCGTTGGTGGAACTGGCGTCCGACTTATCGGCCGAATACGGGCAGGCGTCAGAGGAGTCAACGTCTGACTTATCGGACTCTACCTGAGGAAGGCCCACAGGAGATGCGGCCTTGTCAGGTATAGTCTTGGCTGGCCGCTCCCCCGCAGGGACAAACAGATTAGCAGCCTTGTCCAGGCGAGCATCGGTGGGACCAACGTCCGACTTACCGGACCTGCTCCGACCCAAAGGCCACATGGTAGAAGTGGCCTTCACAGGAGCGCAGGCCTGCTTGCCCCAGAGGCTCGATGGGGCCAAGTGTGAAGCCAGATGGGAGGCGATGCCTGCTTGGTAACCACCAAGGCGGCTGTGGAGTGAACCAATCCCCTGGAGGAGATGTTACCTTAAGTGCTGCGACTCTGGCCAGAGTCACAGCTGCTGTGGAAACTGGTTCTCGCTCCTGGTGCTTCTCCTTGTTGCGTTTTCTTTTGTGACCTTTGGGGGAAGTGGATGCCTGCCTGAATTTCTTTAGCGCCTTCTCCATGGAGACCATTTTCTTCTTCTAGGTATGGGCTTCCATGCACTGCTGTCTTCTTTTGTAGGTAGCGGAGTTAAATTTTCTGCCATTGCTGGCACTTCTCCACGGGGCGGTCTGGGCCCAGACAGAAGAGGCACAAGGAGTGGTCGTCCTTGTGTGGAAGTTGAGAACCACACGAGTCGGACTTATTCTTATGCGATTCGGAGGGCGTTGAGGAAAATATACACATAGAATCAAAGATAAAGGCTTAAAGACAGAGAAAAAAGGTCAAAAAGTTCAAAGACTTAAGGACCAACAAATAACTGATGAAGGGTTGTTCAACCACGAGGAACTTTCACAAGCCGACGGCGGGAAAAAACTGGAAGGCGGGAGTGGGGGACTGCCCCTTTATACTGACGTCGTATGATGCCAGCCACCTGACGTGGGGGTGGTCCCCAGCCAGAGACTGCTAGCTAGAAATTTTTCCATGGGGTCCTGCCACCTGGCAGGTCAGTCCTATATGTGAATACCTACTGCAGGGTTTTATTTAACTCTACAAATTGATTAGCATTTTGCTCATAAAAGTGCTAAAACATTGTGAAAATGCATAGCATTTGCCTCCCTGTGTTTAACAAACATAACACCTCTAGAAAACCTGTATAAATACTTTCTGTACAGTTAGTATTGTCCCAAGAAAAAAACTGCTAATCAATTATTTAAAACCCTGTACTGCAAGAGCCCTCTCGAAGTAAGATCTGAGCAGCCTAGGGGTGGGATTCAAAGTGAACTGGGTTAGAAACTGGTGAACAGATAGATGATAAGGCTGGTGATTAACGGCATTCACTTTAATGATGGGAAAGTGACCAGCGGGAAGCCACAGGGCTCTGTATTGGGAATGGTCCTTTTCAATGTCTTGATAAGTGACACTGCAGATGAACTGGAAGGGATTATGTCTTTTTGCAGAGGATACTAAAATCTGTAATAGGGTGGAAGGAAAGGGTGGAAAGAATGCATAAGGATTTTAGGAAACTTGAGGAGTGGTCAAGAGCATGGAAGTTGGTGTTCAGTGCTAAAAAATGCAAACCATGCACCTAGGACATAGGAACCCAAGAACTGAGTATAGGATGCGGGGAGTACTGTTAGTCACTAAGCAAGAAAGGGCTTTTTTTTTGTATTTATTTTACAATTTTTGGACAGAAGAGATGCACTAAGCCAAAGCTTGTATCCACATGCATCCTGGGAGCATAGGAAAGTTAAGTGACTTGCTCAAGGTCACACAGTATGTAAGTGGTGGTTGTTGGATTTGAACCCAGTTCTCTAGGTTTGCAGCTCAGTGC
Organism: Neoceratodus forsteri; assembly: GCA_016271365.2. Taxonomy (NCBI): domain Eukaryota; kingdom Metazoa; phylum Chordata; order Ceratodontiformes; family Ceratodontidae; genus Neoceratodus; species Neoceratodus forsteri. Next base: position 746,351,585 of record CM057459.1, read on the forward strand.
TCTTAACCACTACACTGCACTTGCCTCTTCAGTTATCATATCTGATGACCTCATAGTGGCAGGGCAGTGAGATTCTGAGATGCACAAGGAGAGGTATCTCCAGCAGGAGGAGAGAGGGGATGTTGCCACTATGTCACTCGCTGATGAGACACCACCTGCAGTATCATGTCCAGTTCTGGAGGCTGCACCTCAGAAAGAACCGCGGCAGGGTAGAGGCAGTCCAGAGGAAGGCAACTAAAATCGTGCATGGGCTGCACCAAAAGCCCTATTAGGAGAAAATGAGGAATCTCAACATGTACAGTACACCCTGGATGACAGAAGAGTGAGACGGAACATGATACAGACCCACAAGTACCTCACTGGGGTGAACAGGGTACAGGAGGAGAGTCTCTCTCAAATGAGGAAGAGCACCTGAACCAGAGGGCATGCAATGAAGCTGGATGGGGGGGATGTGTGGTGATTGCCTGGAGCAGACTGACAGTGGAAATGGTGGAGCTTCAAGCATGTATGGGACAGACATAGGGGAGTATCACGAAATGAGCAGGGAGGAGGGAGGGTCACTGGAAACTGGTTAAGGTCTGTGGAGACAGACTAAGTAGGGACCACTGGGCAGACAGGTTGAGCCAAGCAGTCATTTTCTGCTGACAAATTTCTATGTTTCAAGCTGAGAGAAGTAGGTTGCACAGATTCGGATGGTTCACTGGCCCCTGCAGCAACAGGTTGTCCCTAATCAGGAATCTACTGTATGCGACTACCCACTGCCAACCTGATTAGATTTGGAAGTCATGGCCGGAATGACCAATATGGGCAGAGCAACAAACAAGGTTATGTATGCAACTATAGAGCAACAAACAGGGTTATGTACACAACTGTAGAGCAACAAATGGTTATGTACCCAACTGTAGAGCAACATACAGGGTTTGTATACAACTATAGAGCAAAACAGGACTATGTAAACAACTATAGAGCAACAAACAGGGTTGTGTATACAACAACAGAGCAACAAACAGGGTTATGTACACAACTGTAGAGCAACAAACAGGGTTATGTATACAACTGTAGAGCAACAGACAGGATTATGTATACAACTGTACAGCAACAAACTGGGTTATGTATACAACTACAGAGCAACAAACAGCGCTGTGTATACAACTTTAGAGCAACAAACAGGGCTGTGTATACAATTTTAGAGCAACAAACAGGGCTATGTATATAACAACAGAGCAACAAACAGGGTTATGTATACAACTATAGAGCAACATACAGGGTTTGTATACAACTATAGAGCAAAACAGGACTATGTAAACAACTATAGAGCAACAAACAGGGTTGTGTATACAACAACAGAGCAACAAACAGGGTTACGTATACAACTACAGAGCAACAAACAAAACTATATATACAGCTGTAGAGCAACAAACAGGGTTATGTACACAACTATAGAGCAACAAACAGGGTTATGTATACAGCTGTAGAGCAACAAACAGGGTTATGTATACAACTATAGAGCAACAAACAGGGCTATGTATACAACTATAGAGCAACAAACAGGGCTGTGTATACAACTTTAGAGCAACAAACAGGGCTGTGTATACAATTTTAGAGCAACAAACAGGGCTATGTATATAACAACAGAGCAACAAACAGGGTTACGTATACAACTATAGAGCAACATACAGGGTTTGTATACAACTATAGAGCAAAACAGGACTATGTAAACAACTATAGAGCAACAAACAGGGTTGTGTATACAACAAAAGAGCAACAAACAGGGTTATGTACACAACTGTAGAGCAACAAACAGGGTTATGTATACAACTGTAGAGCAACAAACAGGGTTATGTATACAACTGTAGAGCAACAGACAGGGTTATGTATACAACTGTAGAGCAACAAACAGGGTTATGTATACAACTGTAGAGCAACAAACAGGGCTGTGTATACAACTTTAGAGCAACAAACAGGGCTGTGTATATAACAACAGAGCAACAAACAGGGTTATGTATACAACTATAGAGCAAAACGGCTATGCATACAACTACAACGCAAAACAGGGCTATGTATACAAGTATAGAGCAACAAACAGTTATGTATACAACAACAGAGCAACAAACAGGGTTATGGATACAACTATAGAGCAAAACAAGGCTATGTATACAACTACAGAGCAACAAACTGGGTTATGCATACAACTAGAGCAAGAAACAGAGTTGTGTATACAACTATAGAGCAACAAACAGGGTTATGTATACAACTATAGAGCAACAAACAGGGCTATGTATACAACTATAGAGCAACAAACAGGGCTGTGTATACAACTTTAGAGCAACAAACAGGGCTGTGTATACAATTTTAGAGCAACAAACAGGGCTATGTATATAACAACAGAGCAACAAACAGGGTTATGTATACAGCTGTAGCGCAACAAACAGTGTTATGTATACAACTATAGAGCAACACAGGGCTATGTATTCAACTATAGAGCAACAAACAGGGCTATATATACAACTATAGAGCAACAAATAGGGTTATGTATACAACTATAGAGCAAAACAGGGCTATGTATACAACTATAGAGCAACAAACAGGGCTGTGTATACAACTTTAGAGCAACAAACAGGGCTGTGTATACAATTTTAGAGCAACAAACAGGGCTATGTATATAACAACAGAGCAACAAACAGGGTTATGTATACAGCTGTAGCGCAACAAACAGTGTTATGTATACAACTATAGAGCAACACAGGGCTATGTATTCAACTATAGAGCAACAAACAGGGCTATATATACAACTATAGAGCAACAAATAGGGTTATGTATACAACTATAGAGCAAAACAGGGCTATGTATACAACTATACAGCAACAAACAGGATTATGTATACAGCTATAGAGAAACAAACAGGTTATGTATACAACTACAGAGCAACAAACCAGGTTAGTGTACACAACTATAGAGAAACAAACGGCTACGTATATAACTGGGTCAACAAACGGGTACACAGACAATGGGGCAGTAAACAGGGTCTGTGAAGACTAAGAAGGTCATAGTGTACAAAACGGTGTACAAACTTTAATTTCCTAACTACACTTGTGAGAAGACTGGCACAAAGTGCATGTGGGCAGGCTTGTCCTGCTGTGTCAAAGGTCTTCATTCTGCCTCTACGGAAGCCTACCAGGTAAAATCTTGATGGTACAAAACTTGGCAAATGTGATCAGAAAAAACAACTGCACAGACTAAATAGGCAGGCAATTCAAGATTTAAGCAGAAAACGGCACTAGGAATGATAGCCGATTTATTTGCTAAAGCATGAGCTCACAGTGCACAGCTGCAGCCAGTAAAAGCAATCAAAATGCCAGGATGCACACACACATACATACCAAGCATGGACAAAGAGGTGATTCTACCACTGTATAAAGCCCTGCTGAGACTACACCTGGAATACAGTAGGTGCTTCTGGGAACATCATTACAAGAAAGGCAATGCTGAACTGGGGATGGTCTGAAAACAACAACAACAAAAAAAATCAATCAATCCATAAAATAATAAAAAGGCATGGAATAAATAATATACGAGTGCTGTCTGGGGAAATGAGACTGCTCTCATTCGGAAAAAAAAGGCACAAGAGGTAATTCAATAAGACACGGTTTAACAGGGATATAAAAGGGCTGTTTACATGGCTGCTTTTGCACCGGAGCAACCCAAGCACTGGGGCTGACCAGTGCAAAAAACAGCTGTGTGGACACTTACCAGAGCGTGGCAAGTCGATGCACTATCTGCTACTGGAGTCCCAGCCAAGTTGGGAATGCACAGTGAGCAGTGTAAGCTGCCGAGAGAACAGGCAGCACTGCTTGCTTTACAGCAAACACAGGTATTGCTACAGGTAATGTTGCAGAACACCCCCTCTGAACATACCACCTCCTCGCCAGTGCAGCTTGCATTGGTGCTGAGAGAGACCATGCAGATGCGGCTGCTAGATCAGTGGAGGAGGAGGGACAATCAGCGCAGAGCACTGAAGCCTTACCTCCACCGTGTAAACATAGCTAATGAAACACTACTTCACCCAATGGTGGTAAAGTATGAAGCAGCCTGTATCAAGAGGTGGCAGAGGAAGACAGCGTGGAATCCTTCAATGACAGACTTGACAGGCAACTGTAGGAAAAGGGTATTGAAATGGGGAGGTTACAACAGTTGAGAAACATATGATCACTTAATAGCAATTAAACCACTGAATAGTGAGTGTGCAAACTAGAAAGACTGAGGTCTCCATTTTCTCCCACTTTCTATGTAAACCTTTACCAACCCCCGACCCCCCAACAGCATTTCAAACTCAATTTTTCTGGTTCTCGGATACTCAAATTACTCTCAGCATTTTCTGTCTACTTTTACTTCCTCCGTTGTTCCAAAGCTGCTCATATTCACAGGCATGTCAACACTATACCATCTTGAAAACCTTCCCTTGCAGTCCTAACAAAAATGGCTTACAATCCAATGTATTATTGTGACTCCATGTAGATACCCTCAAAGAAGATCTAGAGTTGGCCCGGTGCTAACTGTAGCTGGCCCCGTGTTTGAAAATGGTATAGTGAAGTGGTTAGATATTCAGTAGTACAGGCAAGGCCCCTGAAAGTCCACGATTACACGGCTGCAGAATTTTCCCCCAGAACTTGAAGCATGCTGCAGAATACAATGCAGTGCCAGCCAGGATGCAACACATACCTTGCAGTAAATGACATATCACAAAATACTGCATAACAGAAGGGCTTAAAAGGAGACTGTCAGCCCCTCGGCATCACATTTTACCTGGTGTAGAAAAACAGTTTCTGACTGCACACATTGTGCAGAATTTGCTGATGTGGCTGGTAGTTTGATTCCAATAGTTTTTTTTTTTAAATAATTTCACTGCAAGCCAAAACCGGCACAGTCCACTCTAGATTAGCGTGTCACGCAGAAGGACAATCACATTTCCAAATGGCACCAAAGCACCCGGCGGCTCATGCATGCCTCCCAATACCTAAGTTCAGCTAGAAACATATGACGGAGTAAAAAAGTTGAACATGGGAAAGTGACACTTATTTACAAACGAGGGCTCTAAAGTATAAAAATCACAGTTGGAAAGCTGAGCCCTGATACTGGGCATGAGCTTATTCATATGCATATCTGGTGGGACATACAGTATATACGTTAGAAATAAAATAAAATATATATTTGACGTCAGTTATTCCCCTCTACTACAAATGGTTAAGGACTTAAACAAAAGGCAGAGCTTACCTTTGTCCCTACTGAGCAGATCTAATATGCTGAAAATGGCAATAATGCCTAAATTTCCTTACTTATCCAAAAATTTTACCTGTACTGATACCCATTAGCTTTTTCAAACAGATACAAACCTGTGCAATCTCCTGGTTGTGGAATAAAAAGACCCTGAGAATCAAGTATGAACAACTGTCTTAGGCCCAGGGCAGAGAAGGGATAGGCACCCCACACATGAAACACTACTACTGGGCTGCCCAGCTGGCTAACCCTATGGGAGTGGCACAACCTAACGTGTTGGAACGCGGGTACTTTAATCGAAAAAGCATGCACCACAGTTCCTAGGCTAATGAATTTGCTATATACAGTTGCAGACATGAAAAAATTACTTACCATAGTAATCTTTCTTCCCAGTGATGCTCAGATATTCATAACTTTGTGCAGTCAGCCTGGTGGGTTGGACTGCCTGGAGAGATGGAACACATGCAAATGATGGAGTTCTTTGTACGTGAGCATCTTTCAAATACTGCCTCTACCAACTGTAGTGTTCTAAGCCCTTCAAATATGTAAGAAGCCTGGAAGTCAGGCAACATGAAAAAATCCGACAACTAATTAATTAAAACATTTTTTTTTTTTTTTTTTTTTAGGATTAGCCTAATACAACAACTTACTTCAAAAAACCTCCAAGGGAGGGACTATATATATATAATAATGGTGTTCACCAGACAGTGAGAAAAAACTATTAAGAGAGACAGAAAACTCTGTTAAAATTTGTCTAGCATAGAGAAGTGAACCCAGAAGGGTATGGCTATGTGGCACTAGCATGCGGAATGCAGAGGCTGAAGTTCCGGAAGGGGAGGATGGGAGGGAGTTATGAATATCTGAGCATCACTGGGAAGAAAGAAGATTACTATGGTAAGTAATTTTTTCTTCTAACCCCAGTAATGCTTAGAATATTCATAACTTTGTGCAGACTACCAAGCAGTACCCCTGGTGGTGGGCACAGAACTTATTTTGGAAACGGACTTTGCAGCACTGCTGAGCCAAACCTGGCAACACTTCTGGACAAAATATCCAAGTTGTAATGCTTTGTAAAGGTGTGTACTGATTTCCAAGTAGCTGATTTACAAATGTCCAATAATGGCACCTCCCTAGCAGCTGCAATAGTGGCAGCTGTTCCTCTTGTTGAGTGAGCCCTCAGCCCGGCTGGGGACTCCCTACCTGCTTTAGTGTAGCAGAATTGAATACACTGGACAATCCACCAAGAAATGGATCTTTTTGAGGCTGGTTTGCCCATTCCGACATCCCCATATGTAAGGAAAAGTAATTTTTTGTCTTGCCTATGGCCTTTAGTAGCTGTCATGTAGTAGCTGAGAGCTCTTTTCACATCCAGACTGTGGAGCCTTCTTTCACCAGAGCTTGCATGGTGTGTGAAGAAGACAGGCAAAGTGACTGATTGGTTCAGATGGAAATCTGAAACAACCTTGGGAAGGAACTGTCTGTTTGTTCCGAGGACTACCTCATCCCTGTGGAAGGAAATGTAGTCCTGCTCAACAGAGAGAGCCTGAAGCTCACTGATTCTTCTTGCTGAGGTAATTGCTACCAGGAAAACTGTTTTCCAGGCAACATACTTTAAATGGGTTGTAGCTATGAGCTCAAAAGGAGCCCGCATCAATCTGGCTATACATACATAAAGATCCCAAGCGAGCACTGGTGACCTATGAGGAGGGTGCAAATGCATCAGGCCTTTAAAAAAAATCTTTTGAAAATGGGATCTGATGCTACAGACACCTTTGTCCTAGCAGAAAGGTATGCAGATACTGCTGCGAGGTGAACTCTTAAAGAACTGGGTTGCAGACCTTGTGAATGTAAGTGAGTCAGATAATCCAACACCACTGAGACCCCTGCATTATTTGGGGTGAAGTTTCTACCAGAGCACCAAAAAGAGAATCTTTTCCACTTAGCAGAATAAGTTTTCTTAGTGGAAGGCTTCCTATAACCTTTCAAGATGTTTAATACGGCTTCAGAAAGGTTCAAGCCTGCATACTCTAATTCCTCAAGAGCCCCTGCCTTGAGGTGGAGGGACTTGAGATTTGGGAATAGCAATGTTCCCTGATTGGAGGTTAGAAGATTGTGCCTGAGAGGCAAGCTTATTGGCTTGCTCACTGACATGGAGAGCACAAGAGAGCACCATGACTGCCTGGGCCAATCTGGAGCTATCAATATCAGGGAAGCTGAGAGGGATCTGAGCTTCAGCAGTACCCTGAAAACTAGAGGAAAAGGGGGAAAGGCATAGAGAAACTTGCCTGACCAATCCAGTACCAGGGCATCCAGAGGGATTGTGCGCTGGGCTGGTGGCCTGCAACAATACTGAGGCAACTGGTGGTTCTGGTGGGATGCGAACAAGTCTATCTCTGGAACGCCCCACCTGCTGAAAATTACCTGCACCACCTGCTTGTTCAGTGTCCATTCGTGATGGGACTGATTGATCCGACTCAGTGTGTCTGCCAAGATATTGTCCTTTCCTGGCAGATGGATGGCTTGCAGGGACACCTTTAGAGAATATGCCAGAGTCCAAATTCTCATGGCTTCTGTGCATAGGGGACCTGATCTGGTGCCACCCTGCTTGTTTATGTAATACACAGTGGTGGTATTGTCCGTTCTGACTTGTACCACCTTGCCCATTACCAGTGTAGAGAAAACTTTTAGTGCTAGTCGCACTGCTCCGAGTTCCACCAAATTTATATGCTGGAGGGACTCTGCCCCGACCAGGTACCCTGAGTTGTGTGCTCCCCTAGATGGGCACCCCAGCCCAGAAGGGATGCATCTGTTGTGGGGACTAGTGAAGGATCCTCCTTCTGGAAGGGGACTCCCTGCCTTAGGTTGGATTCCTTTTTCCACCACAAGAGGGCTTGTAACAGAGGCCTTGTCACTGGAATGAGTTTTGAAAAGGGATCTTTTTTCTGACTCCAATGATTCCTGAGGTGAAACTGGATGTCTCTCATGTGAAACCTGGAGCACTGCACTGTGCCTGTGGATGCAACCATATGACCCAAGAGCTGCAGGAATTGCCTGGCTGTTTTTTGACCGTGCAACTTGAAGGAGTTTGCTATGACCTGAAGGCTTTGCACCCTGTCTAGTGGTAAAAAGGCCCTGGCCTGTAGAATACTGATCTCTGCCCCTATGAACTGTAAAGTCTGTGTAGGGGTGAAGACAGATTTTTTCTGGTTTACTATGAAACCCAAGGACTCCAAAAGATCCTGTGTGAGCTTTAGAGAGGTTGTGACTTGTTCTGGTGATTTGCCCACCACCAGCCAGTCGTCCAGGTATGGAAAGACAGTCACTCCCTGTCTTCGAAGAAATGCCACCACAGCTGCTAGGCATTTTGTAAACACCTTTGGTGCCGAGGAAAGGCTGAAGGGCAGGGTTGCAAATTGATAATGACCTGATGGGAGTCTGAATCTGAGATATTTCCTGAAAGATTCTTTTATGGGGATGTGGAAATAAGCGTCCTGTAAGTCTAGAGATGCCAGCCAGTCCCCTTTTTGGATTGTTGGCAGAATCCGAGCCAAAGTGACCATTTTGAACTTTGGCTTTTTCAGGTGCTTGTTTAAAGCTCTGAGATCCAAAATTGGCCACCACTCCCCATTTTTCTTTGTTGTTAGGAAGTATCTGGAATAAAAACCTCTTCCTCTCAGGGTTGCAGGGACTAGTTCCACTGCTTTGAGCCGAAGCAGCTTCTGAACCTCTGCCTCTAGCAACGAGATTTATACTAGGAGTGGGGAGGTGGAAATCCTGGGTTTTTTTCGAGGAAGAAATTTGAACTACAGAGACAGACCTTTTCCCACTACCTCCAACACCCACTTGTCTGTGGTGATGGCTGACCAGAAGGGAAGGAAATGGGACAGTCTGCCTCCAACAGGTAGGGTGGAGGCGGCCTGCATCTCAGGGGTTCTGTTTAGGCTGGGGTTGAGGTTGTGGCTGAGCCCCTCGCCTAGAGCCCCTTCTACCCCTACCCCTTGAGTAGCCCTGTGGGGGGTACTGCTGGTATTGGGGCATGGCAACTGGCTGGAAAAAGGGTCTTCACAAGAAGGAACGACCCCTAGCCCCACCTTCCATAGGGTCTGGTGGATGAAGAAGCTCTGTCTCTAGCAGAGTTACTTCTATAAGTAGCCTTATATTCATCCACCTTTTTCATATAAGCCACTGTGGACTCCCCAAAAAGCGCATTTCCTTCTAATGAGAAATCCAGGGCCTTTGACTGGGTATCCTGAGTGAGATTTGTAGCCCTAAGTCAAGCAAACCTCCTCTGAGCCACTGTATTAGCCATCCATCTGGCTGCAGTGTCATTTAGATCAGCAGCCATTTGGAACTGGTACTTGGCTGCCTCTAGCCCAAACCTGGCAGTTTCCGCCAGGTCATCTGACAAGGGTGAGGTGGCCTTCATGGACATTGCCAGTACCGACTGCCACAGGGATTTCTGATACTGGGCAGCATAAGCTTGAAAAGTAGCCTGTCTCATGGCCAATGAGACTGACAAATAGCCCTTTTTGGCCATACTGTGTAATTTTCTGGATTCCTTGTCCGGTGGGTGTGAGGACAGAGGGACTTTAGCTTTATCACAGGCAGCTTGCTGTATTACCCCTTGATGATCAGGATGGAAGAAGAGGAAGGCAGCTCCTCCCTGTCCAGCTGGTATTTTTTTATCTATTCGATTGTCAATTGGAGGAATAGAATTTGGGGTCTGCAGGAGCTTCATAGCATCCTTCTTGAAGAATTTATATACTGGGAGGAGGAGGGCCTTTGTGGATGTTAAATCCATCATACTGAGGTACTCAATCTCCTCCTCATCTTCCACTTGTTCTGTTGTGGCAATATCCAGAGCATCTGCCATTTTCCTTACGAAAGAAAAATGGGAGGAAAAATCCTCAGACACTCTGGGAGGCGAGCCAAATTCCTGCTCAGGGGACACCTCTGGGGGGATAGGTTCGTCCTTCTCATAAGGCTCCTCATCCTCTTCGAAATAGTGTTGCTCCGGAGCAGGGGGCAACACAGTAGCAGCAACCTGGGGGCCCTGGGAAGGGGCAGGAGGCTGAGGGATGATGCTCTGCAGAGCCTGAATAATTTTAAATGCCTGGGCTATGTCCTGAGCCAAAGGCATTACAGGCTGCTGCACACAAGTCCCTGGTTTAGCAGGAGAGGGTTCTGCATGCTTGAGCTTCTTTAATTTCTTTAAGGGAACCGGAGAGTCAGCCGGTTCTTTCCTCCTTTGCCTTTAGCGTGTCGGGCAGGGGTAGTAGCACTTGTTACTTCAACCACAACAGACTGGGGTGTCCAGCTGGTCAGAGCCTGAGGGACCCTAGGGAACTTTTTATTAAGGCTTTCAAGGCTTTTCAACAGTTTTTTCTGGGAATGTTTTACATATCTCACATTAGTGGTCCAAATGTTCAAAACCCAGACAAGCTACACATAAAGTGTGCTTGTCTGCCTTGGCAAACACATCTCCACACTTTAAACAGTTTTTAAAACCGGGCTCCCCGGTTCTCTTCTTAGGTTTCTCAGTCATGGTGAAAGATAAAGTGAAAACCCCAACCGCTAAATGCCAAATGCTACTGCGGTTATTTAAACAGCTTAAAAAGGGTTTTCCTCTTTTTTTTTTTTGCGGTCGGTTCTGGAACCGATAGGGAACCGATGGAACCTAGAAAGGAGATGAAATATGAACCGGTTCAGCAGTTCTGTAACCGATAAAAAGCGGTTACAACTAAAGTTTTTAAGGACCAAAATTTAGCAATAATGAATAGGTTCTTTAGTTAGAGAACCGAAATAAAGTTTTAACTAACTCGGATCCCTCACAGTTATGCCGAACCGCGAGGAACCGAGAAAACAACTATTTAAACAATAATAAACTAAATGTAAACTAACAATTAATAGGGGCAGTAAAAGAAACTAAATATACTTATGGTTTTTGATTTTTTCTTTCTTTTTCACGTGAAAGAGGGCGACAGAGACTCCGAGCGACCAGACTTTCAGGCGGAGAGAAAAATCTGAAGGGCTTAGAACACTACAGTTGGTAGAGGCAGTATTTGAAAGATGCTCACGTGCAAAGAATTCCATCATTTGCATGTATTCCATCTCTCCAGGCAGTCCAACCCACCAGGCTGACTGCACAAAGTTATGAATATTCTGAGCATTACTGGGGTTAGAAACATCACTTCATATTTTTCCTGTTATTTTGCAACATATCTAAAAAATAGGTTACTCACCTGTAACCGTAGTTCTAGGAGTGCTATACAGTTCACATCCACATGACGGCTGTTCCACCAGAAGTGTTAATTAATCAGAACATTTTTAAGATAAGCTCCTCCCACCACCCAGATGGAATATCCTCCAGTTCCGCTTATGATGTCAGATCCTGCATGTTGAGAACAGGGATCCATGTACCACTTGCTAGGGGAGGTAGGGTGGGTGGTGTAGATGTGAACTATATACATTCCTAGAACTACGATTACAGGTGAGTAACCCATTTTTCTAGAGGTGTGTGGATATAGCTCATTTACCTGCATGACAGCAAACTTCCAGCAGCTCTCCGGGAGGAGGGGGCAAAGAGCGCAACCCTACTTGACAAAAAGAGGCTGGAGAACTGAGGCCCCAAAAGCAGCATCCCGACAAGACTCCAGGCTGATGCTGTAATGGGAGATGAAGGTGTTTGTTGACTTCCAGGTAGCAGCCTTGCAGATCTCCTGAATAGGGATGTCCCTGGAAGCAGCCACTGAGACAGCGGTATGTCCGGTGGAATGAGCCCCAAGACTTATTGGAAGCTCCCTACCAGCCAATCTACAGCAGAGGCCGATCCAGGATGTTATCCACCTGCCAATCATCCACTGAGCTACTGGTCTGCCAGGCGTGACTTCAGCGTATGTGATAAACAGTTGGTGAGTCTCACCCCGAATTCCAGCCATGCACTCTACATAGTAGGAGAGCGCCTTCCACAGGTCCAGAGTATGAACCCTGCAGTCAGCCTCTGAAGATGGGTGTGTAAAATATACTGAAAGGTTCATCACCTGGTTATGGTGGAACTCCGCTACAACCTTTGGTAAGAACACTGGGTGGGGGGGCAAAGGACTACCATGTCCTTGTGAAAGACTAGATATGGAGACTCCATCTTTCTAGCTGACGTAGTAGCCACCAAGAAGACTGTCTTCTATGACAAGTGTGACATCTTACACCTGTGAACAGACTCAAAAGGCTTGACCATGAACATAGCCAGTACCAGTAGTAAGTTCCAAGGTGGTGGTGGTGGTCCAAGCTCCAGAGGGGACAGGAGGTTTAGGCCTTTAGAAAAGTGCCTGACCACCTTCTCTTGGGCCATCGACAACTTACCAGCCCACACCCAGTACACAGAGATGGCTGTTAGGTGCACCTAGAAGGTTGTCACTCGGAGCCCCAGCTGGGAGAGGGACTAGAAGTACTCAAGGATACTAGCCATAGGACAGACAAAGGGATTCATCTCCTTGCTCTCATACCAAATGGAAAAACGCTTCCATTTAAAGGCATAGCACCGGCGAGTTGACTCTTTCCAGGGGCCTTGCACATTCTCCAAAAGACCCAAGGCCTGGAACTCTAGCCGCTCAGGAACCAAGCTCTGAGGTGCAGGGACTGAAGGTCCGGGTGCAGGATCTTCCCCTGCTGTTTGATCAGCAGTTCTGGGTGAACAGGGAACTGACACAGAGGTCTGCTGCTAAGGCTAAGAAGATCAGGGTACCACAGTTACTACTGCCAGTCCGGAGCTATCAGGATCACCCACACTTTCTCCTTCAGGGCCTTGACCACTTTGTGGATCAGGGGGAAAGCAGGAAATACAGGTTACTCACTTGTAACAGGAGTTTTAGGAATGGTATATGTTGTTCATCCACACTGTCTGGCAGGTTCCTTGCCGCTTTAAATCTTGCCGGAAGGTCTTCAAGCTGGCTCCTCCCACCCACCCGGGTGGTAAAACTCTCGGCTCCGCCCCATGATGCCAGATCTAGCCCGCTGGAAGCCAGGTTGTGCATCGAAGCCGGGGAGGTCAGGTGGGTCGTGTGTATGAACAACATATACCATTCCTAGAACTCCTGTTACAGGTGAGTAACCTGTATTTCTAGGGACATGGATATGTTGTTCATCCACACTGTCTGGCAGACTCCTAGCAGATCTCCGGGAGGTGGGAGGCAAGGCACACACCCCCTACTTAGGGAATAATGACTGGAGAAACGAGGCCCCCAAACCAGCATCCCGGCGTGACTCAAGGTCGATGTGGTCGATGTGGTAGTGGGTGATGAAGGTGTGTGCTGACTTCCAGGTAGCAGCCCTGCAGATTTCCTGGATAGGGACATCCCTGGAAGCAGCCACCGATGCAGCGGTATGGCGGGTAGAATGAGCTCTTATCCCTCTGGGAGGCTCCATGCCCACCAACCTATAGTAGAGATCTATGCAGGAGGTGACCCACCTGCCTATTGTCCGCTTGGCTGCAGGTCTGCCAGGTGCGGCTTCAGCGTAGGTGACAAACAGCTGGCGAACCTCTCCCTGAACTTCAGCGGTCCGCTCCTTATAATAGCGGCTCTTCTAGGGTCCAAAGTATGGAGCCTATATTCGGCCTCCGAGGTGTGATTGGGGTAGAATACCGCAGAGTCACAACACCTGGTTAAGGTGAAACTGAAGGAATTTCGGTGGGGGCACAGGACAACTTTGTCCCTGTGGAAGACCAGATATGAGACTCGATGGAAAGTGCCTGGAGCTCTCCCATCCTTCTGGCTGACGTGATAGCCACCAAGAAGGTGGTCTTCCACTACAGGTGAGAGATGTCACACCTGTGCATCGGTTCGAATGGCTTGCCCATGAGCTTAGCCAGTACCAGCAGTAGATCCCACGGAGGTGGAGGTTCTCGCACTGAAGGGGATATGTGATCAAGGCCTTTGAAAAGTGCCCCACCACCTTCCTCCTTATGCTAATCGACTGCTTCCCCGGCCCGCTGCAAGGAGATGGCTGCCAGGTGCACCTAGGGTCGTCGACCGAAGCCCTTGCAGGGAAAGGGACCACAAGTAGTCCAGGATGCCTGCCAAGGAACAGGAGGAAGGGTCCAGGCCCTTGCCCTGACACCAAATGGAGAATCTCTTCCATTTGAAGGCGTAGCATTTTCTGGTCGACTCCTTATGGGACACCTCAACGACGTTGAGGACCTCGTCGGAAAGACCCAAGGGCTGGAACTCTAGCCGCTCAGGAACCAAGACGTCAGGTGCAGGGATTGAAGGTCTGGATGGAATACCTTCCCCTGATTGACTGAGATCAGGTCCGGGCGGGCTGGAAGCTGCCTCGGGAGCCTGGAGCCGAGACTGAGGAGATCTGGATACCAGAACTGGCGGGGCCAGTCTGGGGCTACCAGAATCACCTGCGCCTTGTCCCTCCTCTTCAAACAACACGAAGTCTTGCTATATTCTGACATATGCAGTGAGTCCCAACCTTCAACTGCTCCGAGGTGAAAGAGTTAAGTTCCATGCCAGGCATGGAACGCTGAGCTCGAGCTCGTTGAAACTCTGTCTGTTGTTCTTCAAACTCAAACCGTCAGATTCTTTACTCCGCCTCACTGAACAGTCACTCTGGAGATTTCTCCTTCTGCTCGGTTCATTTTGTCGGTTAAAGTATTGTTTTTCTCGGTTTTCGACCGAATTTAAACCACAACTGGTCGGTTCAGGCTCTGTCTGTGGTATCTGTGAGTACTAGATAGGTTTTACATTAATTCTCTTCTGTGTGGAACTTGTAAATGGTCCAGAGGCACTTGCCCTAGAGGCAGAGGTCTCTTCCCTCCTGGCTCACAGAGCTGTGGAAAGGGTTCCACCCCTACACTAGGGCAAAGGGTTGTATTCCAGGTACTTCCTTACCCCAAAAGAAAAAATTACTCACCTTAGTAATGTTGTTTCTTCTAATGGAGTCTTGCTATATTATGACAATTGCAGTTTGTCCCACCATTAGAACTGCTCCGGAGGTGAAAGAGTTAACTCCATTCCATGAATGGAACTTAGAGCACGAGCTCTAAAGAGAAGCTCTGTCTGTGTAGTTCCAAACCTGAACTGTCAGATCTTTATGAGCAAAAAACTCACTAAGGTCTGTGGAAGCTTAATATTCACTAGCCAACTGGCTACCTAAATATTAACACACATTGCTGGTCCCAACACCAAAGACTCAAGTCAGAGGACCAGAACTAATAGTATAATTTAACAATAAGAGAGAAATATAAGGAAAAAGAAAAACACCACACCCCAAACCCCAAGAAGGGTGAAAACACATAAAAGGGCATAAATAGTGCCCACACTAGGCTGCCCACCCCATACCCAAGTAGAAGTTCTGAGAGGGCAGGTTGGGGAGGAACATAATATAGCAAGACTCCACTAGAAGAAACAACATTACTAAGGTGAGTAATTTTTTCTTCAAACAACATGAAGTCTTGCTATATTATGACAATTGCAGACTACACAGCAGTACCTCCATGGAGGAGGGACAGAACCTACTAGGAATAGGCTCTAGAAGCACAGCTGTGCCAAACCGAGCATCTCTCCTAGCCTGGACATCCAGGGAGTAATGCTTGGTGAAAGTGTGTACCATTTTCCAAGTAGCAGCTTGACATATCTCCAATACAGGGATGTCTCTGGCAGCAGCTAGAGACGCGGCTGTACCTCTGGTAGAATGAGCCCTCAAGCCAGAGGGGATCTCTGCCCAGTTTCTGATAACAAAATTGGATACAAGAGACAATCCACCTGGCAATTGATCTCTTAGTGGCAGGTTTCCCTTTCCCAACCTCACCATAAGTGAGAAAAAGTTGGAGGGATTTGAACCTGTGACCCTTGGTACGTTCTATATAGTAACTTAGGGCCCTCTATATCAAACTGTGCAATCTCCTCTCACCAGAAGAGGAATGTTCAGTGAAAAACACTGGAAGGGAGATAGATTGGTTAAGATGGAAATCTGAAACCACCTTAGGCAAAACTTCCTGTTAGTCCTAAGGACTACCTTATCCTGTGGAAAGAAATAAAGTCAGTTTCTACTGACAAGGCTTGCAACTCACTTGTCATCTAGCAGAAGTGATAGCCACTAGGAAAACAGTTTTCCAAGTTAGATACTTCAGCTCTGCAGAAAACAGAGGTTCAAAGGGGTTGCATTAACTGGGCAATGCAAACATTAAGGTCCCAGGCAGGGGCCGGATCCCGAAAAGGTGGATTAGTATGAAGTAATCCCTTAAAAAACTTGGAAAATACAGGGTGAGCGGAAAGAGAGGATGGCTTTCCTGCTGAACAAAAGCAGAGACAGCTGCCAAATGAACTCTCAGGGTAGCTGGTCTCAGGCCCAAAGAATTAATACGGACCATGTAGTCTAATACAATGGGCAAATCAGCAGATTCTGGGGAAATATGTTTCCCAGAACACCAAATGGAGAACCTTTTCCACTTACAATTATAAGTAGCCCTAGTGGAAGGCTTCCTAGAAGCCTTTAGGATTTCAAGAACACCCTGAGAGAGGTGTAGGTCAGCAAATTCTAACTCCTCAAGAGCCAGGCCTTGAGGTTGAGGGATTTGAGGTTCGGATACCAAACTCTCCCCTGGGCACAGGTTAATAGGTTGTGATTCCTGGGGAGACACAGGGGGAGATGGACTGTCAGGGACAGAAGGAGTGGGTACCAGGGCTGCCTGGCCCAATCTGGGGCAATCAGAATCACCCTGCAAGGCTGGGATCTGATTTTTACTAACACCTTGAATAGGAGAGGGAAGGGGGGAAAAGCATAAAGAAACTTCCCTTCCCAATCCAGGAGAAGGGCGTCCAGGGGGACTGAGCCCAACACTGGGGGCCTGCAACAGAACATTGGAAGTTGGTGATTGTCTGGGGCTGCAAAAGATCTATCTGAGGGGTGCCCCATCTGGCAAAGACTATCCCCAGTACTTGAGGATCCAGAGACCATTCTGTGATGGCCCTGAGAAATCCTGCTGAGAGCATCTGCTAGGACATTGTCCTTTCCTGGAAGGTGAACTGCTATGAGTGAAGTGTTCTAGGAATAGGCCAGAGACCACATCTCATTGCCTCGTGCACAAGGCCAAAGACCGAAGTGCCCCCCTGCTTGTTGATGTACCACATTGTTGTGGTATTGTCTGTTCTGACTTGTACCACTTTGTTCTGGACTGAAGCAGAAAACGCTTGAAGAGCTAAAAAGACAGCTCTGAGTTCCAGCAAATTGATGTGGAGCAGAGATTCCTGGGGACCACACTCCTGAGGGAGAGGTCGCCCATGTGGGCTCCCCACCCCAGGAGGGAAGCATCTGTAGTGAGGGTCAAAGTGAGAAAGGGGAATGAAGGGGACCCCAGTCTTAAATTGCTCTGATCCTACCACCACTGGAGGGCCTGGATCAAGGTCTGGTCACTAGGACCAACTTGGAAAGGGGGTCTCTTCTCTGAGACCAATAGGCTCTCAAGTGAAACTGAATGTCCCTCATCTGAAATCTTGCTCCCTGCACTACAGCCGTGGATGCAGCCATGTGCCCCAGGAGCTGCAGAAAATGTCTTGCTGGTCGAGAGACCTGCCGGTTGAAGGAGGAGGCCAGAGCCACCAAGTTCTTACCCTTTCTAAGGGAAGAAAAAGCTCTGCCAGATTTGTGTCCAGTTCTGCACCTATGAAGGTGAGTACCTGAACTGTTCCAGAACCGACTTTGGTAGATTTAGCAGGAAGCCCAGGGAGGTGAGAAGCTGCTGGGTGACTTGCAGGTGAGATTTTACCTGTTCTGGGACTGGCCTACAATGAGCCAGTCATCCAGATAGGGAAAAACAGCAATCATTTGCCTCCTTAAGTGAGCCACTGCTACTGCCAGACATTTTGTGAATACCCTTGGGGCAGAGGTAAGGCCGAAGGGCACTGCTCTGAACTGGTAGTGACCTGAGGGCAGTTCGAATCTGAGGTACTTTCAGTGGGAGCTTCTGATTAGGAAGTGAAAATAGGCATCCTTGAGGTCCAGGGAAGCTAGCCAGTCCCCTGGCCTTAGAGAGGGTAAAATCATTGCCAGAGTTACCATTCTGAACTTTGGTTTCAAAAGATGCTTGTTCAGATATCTGAGGTCTAAAATGGGCCGCCATTCTCCTGTCTTTTTTGGGGTTAGGAAGTATCTGGAGTACAGACCCTTGCCCTGGTGTAGGGGAGGAACCCTTTCTACCGCTCTGAGAGCTAACAGGGTTGAGACCTCTGCTTCTACAGTAGAGGTCTCTAAAGAGTTTGCAGGTGGAAAAGACCTGATTCTCATCTTTGGGAACTTTTTGAAGCCGAGAACCAGACCCTGGCTTACTACTTCCAGAACCCACTTGTCAGAAGTTAAAGACACCCAGTTCTGACTGAAGTAAGCCAACCTGCCCCCTACTGGAAAAGGAGAATCGGCCCTGGGCACCCCATCAGGGTGCCTGCTTGGCAGGTGCTTTAGGCTGAGGGGTGGGGGCAGGCCTGCCCACGCCCCGTCTGTCTCTGATTCTGAAGAACCCCCTCTGAGCATAAGCAGAGGAGGCCTGGGTTTGGTAAAAAGGCCTGTGGAAAGGCCTACCCCTACCCCTGGGGGTGTGCCTCTGAGGAGTGGCTTGCCGCTCCTTGGCTTGGGCACTTTTATAGGTAGTCCTATATTCATTCATCTTCTTCATATAATTCTCTGTCTGCTCCCCAAACAGAATTTCCCACCACAGGAAAATCCATAGCCTTAGTCTGGGTATCCTGTGACAAGCTAGTACACCTGAAACAGGCCAGCCTACGAAAAGCTACAGATGTGGCCATGACTCTAGAGGAAACATCATTAAAATCCACAGCAGCATGAAACTGCACCTTAGAAGCCTCAATGCCATCGGCAGCCACCTGCTCCAGCTCACTAGCAAGCTGGCCAGGAGCTTGTTTGGCTAAATCCATAACAGTATCCCATCTAGATTTCTGATACCTTGCTACATAAGCCATATAATTTGCTTGCCTGAGTCCCAAGGACTGCCATGTACTGTTTTTGCCATGGCATCAATCTTCCTCGGAATCCTTGTCAGGAGGATGTGAAGCCAGGGAATATTAGCTTTATCACAGGCTGCAGCCTGAACTACCCCAACATGACTGCATTGCTGAGAAAGGAATTCTGTCAGGACCTGACAGTGGTACCTCCTGTCCATCTTTTATCTACAGGAGGCACAGAATTAGGAGTTTTTAAGATTTTTATTGTTTGTTTCTAAATGACTTATGCAAAGGAATAGACAATCTCCTAGACTCTGGTATATCCATCATTTCTACAAATTCAGGCTCCTCTTGCTCATCCACAGCTTCCTCCAAAGGAAGCTGGAGGGTTTCAGCAACTTTTTTGTAAAACATAAAATGAGACTCAGAAAGCATAGGGGGAGATTCTAAAGGTCTGTCTGGGGAGATGTCCGGTTCAATGGGCACACCCAGACCCTTCAAGTCACATTCATACTGTTCATAATCATCCTCCCCCTCCTCTGGTTCATAAAACTCCTCAACATCATATTCCTGAACCGATGGAATCGACCGAACCGACCTTTTACCAGATAGTGGCGGTTCAGACGGAACCAAAGAAAGTGACTGGACAATCTGAATAGTCTTGCTATCTCTGCAGCAGTTGGAGTAAGAATTTTGGGCTCCAAACCTGCTGACTTCTTGTTCTCTTTACTGGAACTGGTTCATCCCGAGCCAGCTTTTGCTTGCCCGAGGAAGTCTCCTTTGGTCAGAGGGCGACTCCCTCCGGTTCGTTGGCACGAACCGGCTGGCCATCCGGTCAGCGGACTTTTTGGCCTGCCTGAGCCTGCCCAATCTCTTTTCCAGGGTGGCTGCAGGGAAATTCTTACAAATCTGGCAGTCTGAATGGAGGTGGTCAAACCCCAAACAATAAACACATGTGGTGTGTAGGTCAGCCTTGGCAAAGACTTCCCCACAGACGTCACAGTGTTGAAACCCAGTGGGCCCGGTTTTTCTTTTGGGTTTCTCAGACATAATGCCAGCCTAACCAGAAAAACTTGCCCTTTAAGCGGCAGTACCAGGCAAGACACCCTATCGTTCCTAACCGTGTCATTGGTATTGGAAAAACGAATGAAATCCGCTTTTTTAGAATCGATAAGAACCGGAACCGCGACTCTAAAGTCTCAAGTTTAAAAACTTTAAGTTTTACTCAAGCTGATCGGTTCAAAATCGAACCGATAAAACTTACAAGTTCCACACAGAATTAAAAAATGAAATTACTTACGATACCACAGACAGAGCTTGAACCGATCGGTTTTGCGGTTAAAATAAAACTATTCTCGGTTGAATCGAACTGAGAAAACACTGTTTAAACCGAGAAATGAACCGAGCAGTAGGAGAAATCTCCGACGACTGTTCAGTGAGGCGGAGAAAGAATCTGACAGTTCAGGTTTGAAACTACACAGACAGAGCTTCTTTAGCTCGTGCTCTAAGTTCCATTCATGGAATGGAGTTAACTTTTCACCTCCGAGCAGTTCTAATGGTGGGACAAACTGCAATTGTCATAATATATAGCAAGACTTCATGTTGTTTGAAAAGACAGAAGAATGGCGGCCCATCCTGGATCTCAGATACTTAAACAAGCACCTTTAAAACCAAAATTCAAAATGGTGACTCTGGGAATTATTCTACTCTTTCCTAAGGCCAGGGGACTGGCTAGCGCCCCTGGACATCAAGGATGCCTACTTCCATATTCTCATCAGAAGCTCCCATCCGAAGTACCTCAGGTCTCGAGCTGCCCTCAGGCCATTACCAGTTCAGAGCAATGCCCTTCGGCCTCACCTCTGCTCCAAGGGTATTCACAAAATGCCTGGCAGTAGCAGTTGCTTCTCTAAGAAGGCAAAAAAATTGCCATCTTCCCTTACCTGGATGACTGGTTCATAATAGGCCAGTCCCCAGACCAAGTCAAGTTACACCTACAGATAACCCAGCAGCTGCTCACCTCTCTAGGTTTCCTTCTGAATCTTTCAAAGTCAGTTCTAGAGCCTGTCCAGCTCCTCACCTTCATAGGCGAGAGCTGAACACAGAGAAAGCCAGAGCCTTCCTTCCTTTGGACAGGCAAGGACCCTGGTCTCTTGGCCTCTCTCATTCACCCTGCAGGTGTCTCACCAGCAAGGCATTTTCTACAGCTCCTGGGCACATGGCTGCTTCTATAGCAGTAGTGCAGGAGCAAGATTTCAGATGAGGGACATTCAGTTACATTTGAGAGCCTTTTGGTTTCAAAGGAAAGACCTCTAACTAAATTGATCCCAGTGACTCAACCCTGATCCAAGCCCTACAGTGGTGGAAGGATCAGAGCAATCTGAGACAAGGGGTCTTTGTCACTCAGTCTCACTCCTTAATCTTACTATAGATGCATCCCTCTTGGGGTGGGAGCTCACATGGGCACTCCTACTACCCAGGGGTTGTGGTCCCTCAGGAATCTCTGCTCCACATCAATCTGTTGGAACTCAGAGCAGTTTTTCTAGCACTTCAAGCTTTTTCCAAATCTGTTCAGAACAAAGTTGTACAGGTCAGAACAGACAACACCACCATAATGTGGTACATCAACAAACAAGGGGCATTCGGGTCTACGGCCCTGTGCAATCGAAGCAATGAAGTTGTGGTCTCTGGCTTACTCCCTGAACACCTCCTCACGGCAGTTCACCTCCCAGGCAAGGACAATGTCCTGGCAGATGCTCTCAAGCAGGATTTCCAGGGCCATCACTGAATGGTCACTGGACCCCTGGTCTTGGAAGTGATATTTGCCAGATGGGGCACCCACAGATAGATCTTTTGCAGCCCCAGACAATCACCAATCTTCCCTTGCTGCAGGCCCCCAGTGTTGGGCTCAGTCCCTCTGGATGCCTTAGTTCTCAATTGGGAAGGGAAGTTTCTCATGCTTTTCCCCTTCCTCTCCTGTTCAAAGTGCTAGTCAAAATCAGATCTCAACCCTGCAAGATGATCCTGATTGCTCCAGATTGGACAGACAACCCTGGTATCCACTCACTACTGTGCTTAGAGTCCACCTTCCCTTGTGTCTCTCCCAGGAATCACAACCTGTTAACCTGTGCTCAGGGGAGGGTTTGGTACCAACCTCAAATCTCTCAATCTCAAGGCCTGGCTCTTGAAGAGTTAGAGTCTGTTGATTTACACCTCTCCCAAGGTGTAATGGATATCCTGAAGGCTTCTAGAAAACCTTCCACCAGGGCTACTTATAATTCCAAATGGAAGAGGTTTTCCATATGGTGCTCTGGAAGCTTTATTTCCCCAGAATCTGCTGATTTACCCACAGTCCTGGATTATATGGTCCACTTAAATACCTTTGGCTGAGACCAGGTACCCTAAAAGTGCATCTAGCAGCTGTGTCTGTTTTTATTTCAACAGGTAAGTCCCTCTCTTCAGCTCACCCTGTATTCTCCAAGTTTTCAAGGATTGCTTTCACCAACCTCCATTCAGGGACCCTGCCCCGCCTGGATCTTAATGTTTGCATTGCTCAGCTTATGCAACCCCTTTGAGCCTCTGTCTTCAGCAGAGCTTAAGTACTGACTTGGAAGACTGTGTTTCTGTAGCCATCACTTCTGCTAGACGCATAAGTAATTACAAGCTTTGTCATAGTGCAGCCTGATTTTTCTCCTTTCATAGAGATAAGGTGGTCCTCAGGACTAACAGGAAGTTCTTGCCTAAGGTGGTGCCTCAGATTTCCACCTTAATCAATCTATTTCTCTTCCAGTGTACTTCACTGACCATTCCTCCTCTGGCGAGAGGAGGCTGCACAGCTTAGATGTGAAGAGAGCCCTTAGTTACTACATAGAGTGTACCAAGGGTCACAGGTTTGACTCTCTCCAACTGTTCCTCACTTATGGTGAGGTTAGTAAAGGGAAACCTGCCACTAAAAGATCCATTGCAGGGTGGATTGTCTCGATCCACCTTGCTATGAAAATCTGGGTAAGGTTCCTCCCTCAGGCCTGAGGGCTCACTCTGTCAGAGGTGGTTGAAGTTGCTCCCTGGCTGATGCCAGGGACATCCTTATTCTAGAGATATGTCACAGCTACCTGGAAAACAGTTCACATTTTACCAAGCATTACTCCCTGACATCCAGGCTAGAAGTGATGCTCGATTGGCACAGCTGTGCTTCAGAGCCTATTCCTCATAGGTTCTGTCCTCCTCCATGGAGGTACTGCTTTGTAGTCTGCATATGTCAGAATATAGCAAGACTTCATGTTGTTTGAAGAAGAAAATTACCACCTTAGTAATGTTGTTTCTTCTAATGGAGTCTTGCTACATTCTGACCTCCCCTGCCTGACCCTCTCAGAACCTCTGTTTTGGATGTGGTGGCAGTGCAGTGTTGGCACTTAGTAGGTGCCCACCTTGTTGTTTTTCACCCTCCTTTCTTGGGGTGACTTGGTGTTGTGTTTTTCATTTTGGGTCTCCTGACTTCAGTCTTTGTTTTGGGACCAAAAATGTGTTTCTCGCTAGTAGCCAGTTGGCTAGTGTAGGTTTCACAGCTCCACACAGGACCTCAGTGAGTTTGAGCTGAAAGATCTGACGGTTTGAGTTTGAAGAACAACAGACAGAGTTTCAACCGAGCTCGAGCTTTCAGCGTCCCATGCTTGGCATGGAAAGTTAACTCTTTCACCCTGAGCAGTTCAAGGTTGGGACTCACTGTATGTGTGGGAATATAGCAAGACTCCATTAGAAGAAACAACATTACTAAGGTGAGTAATTTTTCTGCCTTGAGAAGCACCTTGTGATTAAGGAAATGGGGAAAGAAGAGAAGAGGCCTGGGGTCCACGGCTCGGGAGAAGGCATCCCCCTGCAGCGAGCCCTGCTGAGGGGGGCGGGCATGAAACAGTCTCAGCTTCGCATTCTCCCTGGAGGCAAACAGGTCTGCCTGAGGCGTGCCCCAATGGGAGAAGAGGTCTTGTACTACCTCCGGCAGGAGAGACCACTCGTGAGACGCAGCTCCTATCCGGCTTAGGGCATCGGCCAGGGTGTTGGAGGCTCCTGCCACATGAATGGCGAGGAGATCCGCCTCCAGGCTGCACACGAGTGACCAAAATGAGGAGGTTATGGAGCGCATTCCGCCTCTGGCGGTTTGGATAGTACATGGTCGTGGTATTGTCCGTCTAAACTGAACCACTTGATCCCGTAGAAACGGAGCGAAGGCGGTGAGGGCTAGATGAACCGCTCGAAGCTCCAGCAGGTTGATGTGGCATTGGGACTCCCGAGGGGACCAGAGGCCATGCGCTCTGTGCTCCCCCAGATGGGCACCCCAACCCATCAGATAGGCATCGGTCGAGCAGAGAGGACTGGCCGGCTCTAGGGCGGACAAACGGGAAACCTTCCCTGCAGATGTGCTGGAATGGTCCACCACTGAGAGCATCTCACATCCCCTGGGTCACTGTCACTAGCTGATCCAGCGGATCGGGCAGCTGGTGACCACTGGCTGGCGAAGTCCCTATTGAAGGGGACGATGTACCAGCGGGCCCAATGGACCATGCTGGTGCAGAGGCCATGAGGCCCAGGAGGCGAGGGAAGTCCCAGGCAGGTGTGGATTGCCCAACCTGAAATGACTGGGCAAAGGAGGAAAGAACCTCGCCCTGTCCGCCGGGCCATGCTCTGCTTGTAGAGAGTTTCGAGCTCTGCCCCGATGAATTGTATCACCTGCTTTGGCACGAGTTCCGACTTCTGGCCTTGTTGATGAGGTTAACCTGAGAGCAAACCCGAGGCCAGATTCGACCGCCCACCTGGGCTTCTGAGGAGGCTGCAATCAGCCAGTTGTCCAGGTAGGGGTACACCCAGACCTCTTCGCGGCCAGAGGAATCGCTAACCACTGCCATGCATTTGGTGAAGACCCCGAGAGCTTGGGAAAAGGCCAAGGGCATGGCCTGAACTCGAGAGGGATCCCTCTGCTCTGAAGCAGAGGAATCTGTCGGTGAGACGGATTGATTGGGACGTGAAAGAACGTGTCCTGAAGGTCCAGAGAACAGAACCACATGCCTCGCTCCAAGGATGGGATTATCTGAGCCAGAGTGACCATCCTGAAGGTCCGAGACCCAGGGAACCTGTTCAGGTCGTGCAGGTCGAGAATGGGCGCCAGCCCCCGTCCGCTTTGGGACCAGGAAGTACCTGGACACAAACCTCGGTCTGGAGGAGGATCCGCCACCTTCCTGATCACTTCTTTCAAGGAGCAGGGCACATCGCCCGGGAAGCAGGTGATAAAGAGGTTGGTGGACTCCGTGAGTTTCTCGAGGGGCGATGGTTTGAAGGGATGGGCCTGCATCAACTCCGGGTCGGTCTTTTCCTACCACTTCAAAACCCAATGGTCCGGGTGGTGATAACAGACCAAGGAAAGGAAGTGAGTGGAGCCGCCTCCCCACGGGGAACTCAGGGGGAGTGACGGTTGGGGGCGACACCCTCAACCCGGCCACTGGGCAGGCTTTAGAGGAGAGACCAGTCGAGGGACCTCCTGGGCTTACCTCCCCTGCTTCCTGTTGAGGAAGCCACGGCTTGGGTTTGGGATGCTGCCGAGCCTGCTGGCCCTGGTGCTGTTAATGGACGTACGCAGGGCGCAGAAGGACAAAGGACTTGGTGCTGCTGTTGTCGGCGGCTTTGGTCCTTCTGGGTGGAGGTGACCGAGTCCAGAGTGGCACTGGACTTTTCGATCCGCTGGAAGTGACCCTCCACTCCGGGGCCGAAGAGGTCGGTCCCCAAGAAGGGGACGTTCGACAGTTTGTGCTGGGTATCCGCCGTGAAGGTGGATGTCCTCAGCCATGCTCTGTGGCGCACGGCCACCGCAGCCGATCTGGCACAAGAGTCTCCGACGTCCAGAGCCGCTTGGAGCTGCTGCTAGCACACTGCCCTACCCTCAGTCCTGTACCTGCCAGACCGTGGTCTGCAGGTCGCCGGGAGATGAGGATCACTCGTTCAGGAGCCCATGAGGGCGGGAGAAGGTGCCATCAGCACGCCGAGCTAGTTCGGCGGAGGCCAAGGGAGGACGTAGTGTACACTTTGCGCCCGCATAGTCCAGCTTTTTGACCCTTGTCTGGGGGCTTGGTCTGATATCCCATGCGTTCCGAACGCCGGAACGCTGTTTGCACAACCTCGGTAGAGGGGTGTCTCGGAAAACTTGGGCAAAGAGTCAGGGACCGGATACCCCTGGTCATCCTGGTCAAGGCGCAGGACAGAAGCAGGCCTCTGCCAGAGCTCCAAGGTTGGCCAACAATGGCTTCAGCCACCAGAAAGGCCTCTGCTGGTAATCCCTTCGTCCAGTATCTCCGCCTGATATGGCAGCGCTCTTGCTACGGGCTTGAGCTGCATCCCGGTGGACTCGAGATGAGCCAAGCAAACCCTGAAGGAAGGACGTTATGGGCTTCATCCACCACTGGTTCCGAGGACTTCGGTCGATGGGCCTGGGAGAACAGGAGGAGTCGCGATCGGACTCGGAGGAGTCCGTGGAGAGCTGTTGGGCCTAAAGCCACCTCCACCTGTGGAGGACGGGCCTGGCGCAGGTGACCGACAACCTGTGGGGCAGGCCCTGCCCGACCGGAGTCCTTGGTTGGCGCCCGATTTTGGTTGTGGAGGCGGAGGTTCCACCACAATCGGTGGGTCAGCTGGTTTCGCCAAACAACCGCCCAGGCTTGGGCACCTCGGCTACAGCGAGGGTTGTTTCAGCGCCGTCGGTGACAGCCACTTGATGGCGAGGAAGGCAGGCGTGCCGGCTTGTTCCCGGACAGAAGTAACTGCTGTCACATCAGGTCCTCGTAGCATCGACGCAACTTGCGCCGAAGCATCTCCTCTTCCGAGGAGGAAGACGAGGACGAGCGGCGGCGCTGCTTGCCTCGGTGCCGAGACCGCTGATGTCGGCGGGATCGGCTGGACCGAGACGATGTCCGAGACCGAGATCCTCGGCGTTTCCGAGGATGGGTCTGGGAAGGGGCCGAGGACACCCGCTCTTCCCTCGGCTCGAAAGGCTTAACCGGGGACTGCGGCACCAGAGGCGCAGGTAAAGTTCTTCGTCTCACCGGGGAACCGGTGAAGAAGGGTTGTCGGCTTCACCAGTCGACATACCGCCCGATGGGTCGAGAAAATCTCGACCACGTCGATGGGTGTCTCGCCGCTAGCCTGATGGGGGACGCTGTGAAGCCAGCGGCCTTAGCCGCAACTCGACCGTTCGAGGAGTTGACTGTCGGGAAGGGATCTCCTCACAAACGCCGGCAATGGGACTTACCATAGAGTCCTTCTTTTTGACCGAGAGAAATGTCCGATGGCCCTTCTCCTTCATGGAAAGGGACTGGCAAGCTCCCTGAAAGAAGCTGAATACGGGGTATCCAGAGAGGCGGATAAATGCACCACGACTGAGGAAGAGGATGATGCGGCCTGTGCACGCCCCTCCTCCTCGAGGCGATCGGCATCTGCTCGAGTTGCTCAAGCGGAGCCAGCTGCCATAAGTAACCGTAGCGGGTCTCCTTTTGACTTAACGGTGGGTAGCGCCTCGGGCGCAAGCTGTAACCAGGCAGCCCAGCTGTCTTCCAGGGACGCTGGGCGGAAATCCAACGGCATGACTCGCAGGCCTGCAGGTCATGTTCTAGGCCGAGGCAGTAGATGCACGTGGAGTGTGCGGGTCCGTCCTGGACATCTTCTGCCCACAAGGGCACCGCCGAAATCTGGGAGTCGATTTGTCTATCACAGTCACGAGGGAGAAACTTGACCGAAGTCTTGAGAATTTTAAAATAAGTTTCGGGCGAACCGAAGAATTAGGATCCAGCGTACATGCAGAGCGTTAAGGAGGGAACCTGAGCTTCCAAGCGGTAAGGAAGATCTGGCATCATGGGGCGGAGTCGAGAGTTTTACCACCCGGGTGGGTGGGAGGAGCCAGCTTGAAGAACTTCCGCAAGATTTAAAGCAGCAAGAACCTGCCAGACAGTGTGGATGAACAACATATCCATGTCCCTAGAAAGGCATATACAAAGACTGGAGTCAGGGCCTGCAAGGCATCCTCTACCAGTGTCTCAGACTGTGGGGGTGGGCACAAAACAGCCTCAGTTTTGCGCTTTCTCAGAAGGCAAACAAGTTCACCAGAGAGTGCCCTTAGGAAGAACAGGTGGTTCACCACCTCCTGATGCAAGAACCACTCAGTAATACTAGGAGTTATACTAGAAGGTATAGACCTACAGAAAGTTTTGTCTCATTTTGGTATGTCTCCACCAAGCTGCTGGTAATTTCCATGTTTATTTTAACAGGATTGAATCGAGTTTATGCTTAAAGATTTTGTGATTCTATTATCAAACAAGGAATTAGGTAATGAGTTCCACAAGGTTATTATTCTCTGTAAAAACGGATCTTCTTTTATTATTTTTTGGGTATGTTAGAGATTATTGATATCTGTGGCTTTCAAATTACAATTATGTTTATTATAAGATAGATTTAATAGTGTTAGTAACTCTTCCTCCACACATAATTTTATGCATAAAAAGTACATCTCCTCTTATTCTTCTCTGCTCCAGGAATACGTCTTTAATTCGTCAATCTTTGATCATAGCTCATGGTCGATATGTCTTCCACCATTTTGGTAACCCTCCGCTGCACCCCCTCCATTCTATTTACATCCCTTCTCAGGTATGGATTCCACAAGAGGGAGCAGTAATCCAAATGAAGCCTCACATAGGTCCTACAGAGTGGAATAATGCATTTTCTATTTCTGGATGTAAAGCTTCTTTTTATGCATCCTATTAGCCTATTTGTTTTATTAATGATGTTATTGTAATGTGCATGAAATGTTAGATCTGAGTCTATTATAATACCCAAGTCATTTTGCTGATTTACAGGTTTTATTATTTGTCATTTTAATGTGTAACCATGATGCAAGTTATTTTTTCCGAAATGCATAACAACGCATTTCTCATTGCTGAATGTCATTTGTTTTTTTACAGCCCATAATTCTATTTTTTTTAAGTCATTTACGAGTTCTTGGTAATCTTCCTTAGTATCTACCTGGGCTGTTAGTTTAGTGTCATCAGCAAATTTTATGGCTAAACTGTTTAAATTTGATGTCATATCTGATATAAATATAAAGAACAGAATCGGTCCCAAGACCGATCCCTGAGGGGCACCCATTCTGCCACCAATCTCATGCCTGATACATGACCTTTATACTAACACATTGAGTAATTATTTTTAGCCAATCAGTTACCCAATTTGTGATCCGATTGTCAATACCAAGTTTGTCCATTTTATCTATTAGTAGTCTGTGTGGCACTTTATCAAATGCTTTACATAGGTCAAGATAAATTACGTCTATAGCTTTATTATCTTCTATACATTTACTTATGTGTTCATAAAAAAACATGTTACTTGTTAGACAGGATCTGTTTTTTCGAAAACCATATTGGGATTTGTCTTCTAATCCTTTTACTTTTAGGTAACTTTCAATCCTAGTTTTTAATATTGTTTGAACATTTTACCTACTATACTTGTTAAACTAATGGGTCTATAATTTGAAATTTGTGATCGATTTCCTTTTAAAAATAGGTGTGACAATTGCAGTTTTCAGTCCATTGGGACATGCCCTGTATTTAGTGACATGTTAAAAGTTTATGTAGTGGGTTAATTAGCCATTCTTTAATTTCCTTCAATAACCTAGGATGTAACTTGTCTGGACCAGGTGATTTATTTGTGTTTAGTTTATTTAGGTTGTCCAAATCTCTTTTTAGTTATCTCATTTAAAGTATATTTTGGAATTTTATTGACTATTGATGGATATGTTTTAGTACTGAAAACTGAACAAAAGTATTTGTTGAATTCATCTATACTATCTTGAAGTGATATTTCACTATTATCTATCACCAGTGGACCTATATTTCTAGAGTTTGATTTTTTATTATTTATGTAGGAATAAAAACCTTTTCCACCATCTTTAATTTATGCAAGCTTTGTTTCAAATGTCTCACCCATCCGGCTGATAGTGTCTACCAGCTAACGGTTTGCTCCTGCAACATGGATTGCCAGGAGATCTGCACTTAGGTTGCGCAGAAGGATACAAGAGTGCTCCTTCCCACAGATGTTCTAAGATGAGCCACCACTAGATGTCATCACATCAGCTGGGTCACTTGCCGCTGGTTCAAGTGCCCTATGTGTTGGGACTACTGATGGCCCAACTCCCACTGCAGGTGCCGCATCTTCCAGCGGACCCACAGGATCATGCTGGTACAGGATGCCATGTATCCCAGCAGCCACAGGAAGTCCTGTGTAGGGTAGGGCACGGTACCCAACCTGAAATAATCAGGCAAAGGAAGTAGTCCAGTGCCCAGTCTGCAGGAAGGCAGGCTTTGGCCTGCAGGGATCTAGCTCTGCCTGAATGAAGTGAATCGCCTGCAAGCAACCAGTTCAGACTTGGCTGGGTTGACCAAGAGGCCCAAGTCTCTGCAGGTCTGAAGGGCCAGATCCCTGGACCGCCCATGACCACCTTTGGACAACCCAGCTATCAGCCAGTCTTCCATGTAAGGGTAAACCCAAACACCCTTGTGCAGCAGGAAGGCTGTTACCACTGGCATGCACTGGGTGAAGATCCTGGACACAGACAAAAGGTCAAAGGACATGACTGTGAACTGATACAAAACCCCCTCTGCACGGAAATTGCAGTTACGTAAGAACTTACCGTAACAGTAGATCTTCGAGAGAGGTTCCTGCAGTAGGTCTTCACATATAGGACTGCACCCCCTGGCGTCAGGTTCCAACGGCAAAACTTGTAGACAGAAATCATCAGCGGGACCGCTTGACGCTCAGGTAGCGGACTTCAGCCTGACTATGAAAGGAGTGACCCCACGCCCGCCCTCAAGTTCTTTTCCACCGGAGACCTAGAAAAAGGTAAGTAGAAACCCTGCTTTCTCTCTAGACCCAAGGGCTAGGCAGGATGAAAATGAAGGAAACGTTCCAGGAGTAGGGGGAAAGGTGGGTGGAAAACTAGACCTACTGCAGGAACCTTTCTCGAAGATCTGCTGTTATGGTAAGTTCTTGCGTAACTGCAATATCTTACTTTGAGAGGGTTCCTGCAGTAGGTCTTCACATATAGGACTGAATACCAAGCAGTCCAAAAGAAATAATACGGAGGTACATCCGAGAGGAGGAGAAGTCGCCAACTTCAAGTTACGACAGGAGGCTTTGCAGAACCGCAAGCCCAAAGCTAGTTCTGTGCCTAGAGGCAATGTCTAGACTGTAATGCTTAGTGAAGGTGTGAACAGACGACCACGTGGCCGCTGCAAAGGTCTCTGCAGTGGACACATTCCTGAAAAAGGCAGCAGAAGTAGCAACACTCCTAGTGGAGTGACCCTTAACCGCCCCCGGAAGAGATTTCCCGTGTTTTTGGTTAGTGAAGTGGATGCAGTTAGCCAGCCACCTAGAAATGGTTTGTTTGGAAATGGCCTTGCCCTGGCACTGGGGAGCAAAGGCTACAAAGAGCTGATTCATCCTGCGGACCTCTTTAGTCCAGTCTGTGTAATACCTCAGAATCCTGTGGATATCAAGAGTGTGCAGGAGGTATTCCCCCGTTAGAATGCCGTGGATAACAGACCGGCAGTTCAACACTCTGGTTGAGAGCGGCTTCTGAAACTACCTTTGGAAGAAACTACGGGTTTGTCCGAAGGACTACTCTGTCCTATGGAAAATCAAATAGGTTCTTTACAGATTAACACCTGAAGTTCTGAAACCTTCTAGTGGAAGTTACTGCAACTAAAAACAGAGTCTTCCAAGAAAGGAAGCATGTCACAACTAAAGGCTGGAGTCAAAAGAGGCAAAGTCAGCTTTTCTAACATAAAATTCAGGTCCCGGGGGAGCAGAGATTCCAGACTGGAGGTTTCAAGGGGAGGACGCCTTTCAAAAAAGTTTTGCCGACCTCCAGTTGAGCCAAAGGTTCGCCCTCCACCAGGGGTGGTAGGCCGACACCGCAGAGAGATGGACCTTAACAGAAGAATAGCTAAGGCACATCTCTGATAAATGTGCGAGTTACTCCAACACCTGGGCAGCCAAACACAAAAAAAGATCCCAGCCCAGGTCAAGAATATTTTTCACTTCATGGCGTAGGTGGATCTGGTAGAAGGTTTTCTGGCTTCCACCAGGATATGGGCAACCTGTGAAGAAACACCATAGCGAGAGGCCACTATGTCCACAGGTGCCATGCATGAAGGTGAAGAGACTGAAAGGCTCGGGTGCACCAGGGTGCCTGCTCCTGAGTCAGAAGGTCATGGGATAACGGCAGGGGAACCGGAGGTTCTAGCGCGAGATGTTGTAAGAGAGGGAACCAAATCTGGCGTGGCTAGAGAGGAGCAATCAGAATCAAATGTGCTCCTTCCTCCTGAAGTTTCAGCAGAACCTTCTGAATGAGGGAGAAAAAGCATAAAGAAACCTCCCTGTCCAAGAGAAAGACAGTGCATCTCGCCAAAAAGCACCATGACCAGGAATGAGCGAGCAAACGTTGGGTAGTTTTGCGTTGAATGGGGAGGTGAACAGATCTATCTCTGGCCGATCACATCGAAGAAAGAGATCTTCGACCACCTCTAGCTTTAACTCCCACTCGTGAGCCCTGGCTACTGATCAACTGAGACTGTCCGCCAAAACATTGCTTACACCTGGAACGTGGACTGCTGTTAAGAAAAGACTGTGCTGAATCGCCCAGTACCAAACCCTCATTGCTCCTCTGCAGAGAGGGTACAAGCGAGTTCCTCCCTGTTTGTTGATGTACCAGACTGTGGACATGTTGTCCATCTGGATAAGAAGTGATCCCGGTAATAGAACGGACTAGAAAGCCTGGAGGGCGTACAGAACTGCTTTGGTCTCCAGAACGTTGATATGGAGCAGAAGCTCCTGGTTAGGCCAAGACCCTTGTGTCATGTGAGCCCCCAGGTGGGCTCCCAAGCCCAAGTCTGAGGACGTCCGTGGTAAGGATCTGGGTAGAGATCGGGGAATGGAAAGGGACTCCCTGTAAAAGATTGGAAAGATCTTGCCACCAGCGAAGATCTCTCTGTAGGCTGTTGGAGATCATGACCTTCTGGTTCATGTCGTCCATCCTCTGATCTCATTGGACTCGAAGAGACCATTGGGTGACCCTTATGTGAAGTCTGGCCAGGGGGACTGTGGAAATGGCCGCTGCCATCAGTCCCAAGAGAAGAAGCACAGCAAGTGCTGGGATCCACCATGCCTGGGCCACGAGAGTGGCTTGAGAAACTAGGGTCTCGGCTCGATCTGATGGTAGAAAGCCTTGCTCTAAACACGTCTAGTACTGCCCCAATGAATTGGAGCCACTGAGATGGTACTTAGCTGGGACTTGGGCAAACTGACTGTGATACCCAGAAGAGCAAACAAGCTCAGAGTGAAAGAAAGAGACTCTTTCAGGCTGTTCGGAGAGGGTGCTACGAGGAGCCAGTCGTCCAGGTACGGGAACACGTAAATGCCCTGGCGGCAAAGAAAGGCTGCAACCACCGCTAAACACTTGGTGAACTCCTGGAGGGCCAGAGAAAGGCCGAAGGGGAGTGCTCAGAACTAAAAATGGCTCTCCTGAAAAGTAAAACGGAGGAAGCGGCGGTGGGCCAGGAGGATAGGGATATGCAGGTAGGCATCCTGCATGTCCAGGGAGCACAGCCAAGAATTTGTTTGGAGTAGGGGAAGAAGCCCCTGAAGGGTCAGCATGCGAAACCTCTTGTACTCGACGAACAGGTTTAGCACGCTGAGGTCCAGGATCGGTCTCAGATTGCCTGGCTTCTTTGGAACTAGGAAGAAGTGGGACTAAAATACCCTTCCTAGCTGGTTTAGAGGGATGGGTTCTATGACTGCTTTTAACAGGAGGGCCTGAATCTCCTGGAAGACTATGGGAATCTGATCCCTTGGATAAAAAGACCATCCCATAGGATGAGAGGCAGGGATCTCAGAAAACTCTACTGAGTGACCTCGCTGGATGAGTTGTAACACCCATGATTCTGTGGTGACGAACCTCCATCCCTCCAGATGGAGGCCGAACCTCCCTCCTACCAGTTCCTCCGTGACTGCTGGAGGTAGCGGAAGGAGGGGAAAGGAGTCAGGACACCGAGGGAAGGGGAGCTTTTGCCCGGAGGCGGCAAGGAACGGCCTGGGGGTTGGGCCTCGAACCAGGGGCTCGTCGCTTGCCCTGACGTTTACCCTGGTTTTTATTCCATCTCCTTTGGCGATGAAAAGGCTGCTTCTTCTGCCCCATCCGGTACACTGAGCGTAAGTCCCGAAGGGAGCGTCCGCACTCTTGCAGCCCGGTAATTATATCTTTGGCATCGCCACTGAAAAGGATGGAACCCCTTAAAGGGGCATCCAGAAGGGAGGGAGGACTGAACATCGTGTGCCAGACCTGCAATCCTAAGCCAGGAAAGGCGACGGATACAGATCTCGGTGGCTGCCTCCTAGCCACTGAGTCATACGTTGCCGCAGGACATGGCGACAAGACTTGCCCATTCTGACTTTGTCCAGCAATTTATTTTGGAGTGATTCATCCTGACGCCCTGAAGGTCCCTCTCCGCTCAAGAGAGAGGCCTTCTGGAATGCCACCATGTGAAACATAGTTGAAGGACCGGACAGCAGAAGAGGAAGAGAAATAGATCTTCCAGCCAAACTGATCCAACTGCCGAGAGTCCTTGCCGGGAGATGTGGAACTCGAATGCTTTGGTTGCGCTGACCGGGCGTGAGCGGCAGTAATCACCACAAAGTCAGCTTTGGGATGAGTCGTGAGATGCTGAATCCCTTCCAGAGGATAGTAGATACGATCTGCCTTTCTGGAGACACCAGGGATGGATGACGGCTGCTGTCAGATAGAAGTCACCAGATCCTTGGGAGGACCCATCCGGGGGGATGGGTATTGGGTCTGTAGTGGCTAAATCTAAATGTTCTGCCAGTCTCTTACGCTGGGATCCACTTCTTTGAAGTCCAGCCTCCTGCTGCCTGAATAGTGCGCATAAGATCCCCAAGGAGGGATCCTCTGGAGGAGATTTTGGGACTCTTGGGTGGTACCTCAACTGGGGACCGAGGATCTGAAGGCTCAGAGTCAGAGTCTGAGTCGGAAGGCTCAGAACCGCTGGGGATGGAAGGGTCTACCCCAGATGAGCCTACTGGTACAGCACCCACTGCTCGGCTGGAGGGTATTGGTGGGGAGGGGCCCTGGGAGAGGGATGTCTCCCACAGACTGCCTGAGCTCCATGATGAACTGGGTCCTGGCATCCTGCCACCACGTGGGGATCGCCTCTCGATCTGGCACTGGAGGAGGAGGAGAGTGGTAGCACAGGTAGCCTGAGTATTGCCAAGAAGGGTATTGAAAGCCTGGCAATCCAGGAGTATAGCCGTAAGAGTTGTACCCAGGGTATCCTGGCGTCAGGTATCCCAGCATCGGAGGCACGTGGCCTGGCATTGGGTACTGAAGAGCCAACGGCAGGCCACCTGACTGCGGTGCCTGGGGGTCTGGCTGTGGAAGACCACCAGGAGGTTCGACTGGACCTACCAGGGGAGGTGCCAGAGGGCCACTGGGTGGCGTGGGATCTGGGAGGTCCCCGAAGGTCCAGAGGGAGGCGGCTCCATAGCAGGATCCTTAGCCAGCGACGGACTCTTGTCCGGAGGTGGTGGCAGACCTGGCAAAGGGGATAATTCCAGGAGGGACCCCAACGAAAGGTTGAACAACGATCCTGTCGGCATGGACAATGCAGGATCAGGTGGCAAATCTCTGGGGTGCAGAACCCAGAGGAATGCAGGGTCTCTCGACAGCACACTCAGGCCAGCGTCAGGGGCCTCGCAGGAGCCAATGGGCCAGAAGGGTCCAGGTGGGCAACAGAGGATCTGCAGTCCGACTTATTGGACCTAACTGGGCCAGTGGCAGCAGAAAGGCCGCCGCTAGGCTAATCGGTCAATGCCGTGCACCTGTCAACAGGGTCGAGGGGTGACTTATTGGCAGTGTTTGGAGGAGACACAACAGAAACCTCGATAGAGGCTACCCCAGCTGCCCATTCACCTCAGCAGGAAGGGGAGAAGGTGCCCGGCCCAAAGAGGCGGATGGGGCACCTGAAGGAGTACTCACAGTTTCTGGAGCAGGCTTCCACGTGGCAGCGGGACTCCTGTTCGGCGCTTCTCTGTCGTCCTTCTTTTTCTGGCGGCGGCGACTACCTTCCCTCAATTCCTGGAGCTCCTTTTCCACGACACCAGCCGCCGGGTAAGGAGGTGGGCCTCGAGGTCTGCTTGCGCCTGGTTCTAGCGGCCTAGATTGAAGGCCTGGCAGATGGCACACTCGTCCGAGTTGTGCTTGGGGCCTAAACACAAGAGGCAGCGGCAATGGTCGCCCCATGTGGGATTTGGGCTCTGTACTCGAAAGCACTTGCTTTATATGAGTCGACATACAATCAGTCGAATCAGTGAGGAAAAAGGTAAGATATGAAGAAAAACTTCAACTGACGCTAGTATGCTAGATCGCTGTTCCTAACTCGAAGCAGAACCAACCAAGGCGATGGCAGGAAAGAACTGGAGGGCGCGGGACCGCCTTTATAGTCGAGCTGACGTCACATCACCTGACATCAGGGGCGGTCCCCGCTGATGATTGCTATCTACAAGTTTGCCGTTGGAACCTGACGCCAGGGGGTGCAGTCCTATATGTGAAGGCCAACTGCAGGAACCCTCTCGAAGTAAGATCCAGAGGTACTGCCAGTTGGACAGATGGACTGGGATGTGGAAGAATGTGTTCTGGAGATCCAGGGAGCAGAACCACAAGCCATACTCAAGGGATGGTATAATCTGGTTCATAGTGACCAACCGGAACTTGCACTTCTGCATGAACTGGTTGAGAGCGTGCAGATCCAGTATAAGGCACAAACCCCCCTCCCCCCTGTCCGTCTGTTTTGCAACCAGGTAGTACCTGGACATACACCTTTGACTTGCAACAGCATCTTGGACATGGGCTATAGCTCCTTTCGCAAGGAGCTGAGCAACATCCTCCCTGAGGGCAGACGTGTCCTGCGACACAGAGGACTCCTTCAGATGTGGGATCAACAAGGCAAGAAAGTCTTGAAATCTAGAGGCAGTCCTCTGTCTACCATCTCGAGAACCCAGCTGTCCATGGTAATGATGGGCCAGGTCAGAAGTGGCAAACACAACCTCCCCACCAGGAGCCGGATCAGGAACTGGACAGGTGGGGGTGAAACCCACTGACCTGTCACTGGGCAGCTCTGAGAGGGCACCAGCCGCTAGGGCCAGAAAGGCACCATTTTCCCTATCCCCACCTTCCTCTGGGCCCCTGGCTAGAGAGCTTGGCCTTCAGGTGCCAGGCTTGGTATTGCTCTTGCTGGGGCTGCTGCTGTTGAGGCTGCAGTGGCTGAAAGGACAGAAACTGAATTGCCTTCTTTTTAGTCTTTTTTGGGCTTCAGGTCCTTCTGGGACAAAGATACAGAGTCCAGGGTGTCACTGAACTTCTCAATCCATGTGAGATGACATCCACCCCAGGCCAAAGAGGTCAGTGCCCAAGAAAGGGAGATCAGTCAGCTTGTGCTGCGTGTCTGCCGTAAAAGTGAAAAATCTCAGACAGGTCCTGCAACAAATCATGATGACCACTGTCATAGCACAGGCACGGAAGTCACCCATACCCAAGGCTGTCTGGAGCTGGTGTTTAGCCAGCACCTGACCCTGGTCTCTGACCACTTTACCGCAACTACTATTCAGCAGGGAGTCGAGGGAGGATATCATCTAGAACTCCCGCAGGAGGACTAAAATGAGCCATCTTCAAGGCATAGCGTGCCTGACTAAGACTGAGTGAGGCAGAGTTTCTGGGCCGCATAGTCAAGCTTCTGCAACTCTTTGTCGGGGGGGGGGCGGTCCACATCTCCAATATTTCTGTACTTCTGGGAAACTGAGTCCAAGACCAGACCCTTGGCTGAGGGGTGGTCCGAGAACCTGTACAAGCAGCCAGTAGGAGCACAAACTTGTGAACCTTAAAAGCTGAGGATGCCAGGCAAGATGCTGCCAAAACTCAAAGGCTGGTGCCAAAATGGCATCAGCCATGGAAAAGGCAACCACAAGCATTCATCCCCATCTAGGATAGCTATGAAAGAGTATTTGGCCCTTTTCTGCACAGGTTCCAAGGGGACAGACACAGACTGTGAAATGAGTTGGAGTAGAGTCCCAGATGACACAAGCCCTTGGTCAATGGTCAATTCCTTGACCAATTCAGGGCTGACGGTATGCGTCTTCAACGACTGCAGAGGAGGAACCATCTGAGTTGTCTGAAGACTCATCAAAAACATACCCACACTAGAGTTGTCTGACTGGGTGATTTCCACTGAGAGCCAGCCGGACAAGGCGATCACAGCACGAGTCCTTAGTCAGGGTTCTCTCAAAGGATGCAGTGAGGATGGCTCCATCAGCAGGGGTGGAGAGACTGGTGTCGGTGATAACTGCCTCGGGTGGACTAGCGTGGGCTTGACTGGCACCTGCCAGTCGACCGCAGTGGATTGGGCAGTGACGGAGTCAGAGGGGGGGGCTGGGGGGCGGTCGACCCTCCTGGCTGCCCAAGTGTGAGTAGTGGCGCCCTGCCACCATGTTTATTCACTGTTTAGTGCCCATTATGGAGCCTGTCATTGACTGAATGGCCCTTCCTGGCTCCCAAATGATCCCAAACCTGGCTCTGCTACTGGGATTGGGGATTAAGCCCTACCCTATCATACCAAGGTCTACTGCTGCCAGAGGAGTTTCTTACAGCACCACCATATGAGCCAGTGGAGCTTCTCCTTATCCGAGGACAAGAAAGACAAGGAACATTAAGAGCGACGCCTGTCAGTCAAGCAGGACTGAGAGCAAGAACAGTGCCTCAACCGACAACCCAGGGGCCAACATCAGGGAGAAGCACCGGGGTGCAGTATACATAACCTACACTGGTTTCGCTGAACAACTTCAGTGGAGGCTGCACCTGAGTGGAACCCATCAGGGACATTGACTGGTCCATGTCCTCCTGGGTGAGGATCAGGAACCTGGGGTCTTGGAGATCGACTCTCATCAACATCCTCTGACAACTGGTCAACCAGGTCAAGAATATCTCAACTGCCTGGCTGGCCGGTGTCAAAGTCGATAAGCCTGATGGGGTCACCAGGAGTTAGCAACCTGGCCTTTGACCTATCTGGGCTTGATCGAGCTCGGCACTCAACAAGTGTCGAGTGATCGGAGAGTCAAGGTAGTTGAGATGATCATCTCTCCCAGGGCTTCTGTGCTTCTTACCATGGTGGCAGGGCTTCCTCAAGGCCTGGAGGCCCGATACATCTCCGGAATTCACCAGTGAAGGACACTCCAACACTGTCCCAGATGGAAGCAACGCTGAGGCCAACAAGGTGTTTGGCACAGCCTTTGCCACTGCTTCGCCCATGGCCACAAGTCAGTCAAATCAATCAATCAATCAAATCTTTATTTAGCCAGGTGGAGACACTGTTGAGCAAAAGCTCATTTTCAAGGTGGACCTGGGCATAAACAACATTAATCAGAGAAACAGGACAACACAGTATACATGATTAAAAACAGCAAGTGAATACATTCAAAAATGGACAAGCACAGATGCAGAGAAATCAGAACCACTACACAGAATCAATACAATATTAACTTTTTTTTTTTTTAGTCTTATCCATGACACAAGTATTCAGAAACACATGCATAATCAATGTAGCAGTCTAAACTCAATTAGTATGCAGCGGAAAGGACAATGCTATAATATACTATAATAGTTTAACAGTACAATGAATTAAGTACAAAGGCTAAGAATATGCATACCACAGAAACAAGGATAGTTCAGTAGTAGAGGCTCAAGTTATAGGGAGAGAATGAGCTAAGTGGATCCCATTTGGGAAGGAGTACACACCAGGTAAGCTTAGGGCCAGTAAGAGCAATACAGGTGAAAGTTTTGGGACAAGTTAAGTAAGCCATGGACCCTGCCGTAGGGGAGGCCACCTTGGAACCCTTAGGCCACAATTTAGGATCTCGACTGGCCAACCAGCTAAGGAGAAGTCATGCCTTACAATCCTTCAGGGAGGAAGGGACACTGTCTGGCACAGGCCACAACCCACAACTTTGTGTGCTGTCCCCAGGCAGTAGAGGC
Source organism: Neoceratodus forsteri (assembly GCA_016271365.2). Classification (NCBI taxonomy): domain Eukaryota; kingdom Metazoa; phylum Chordata; order Ceratodontiformes; family Ceratodontidae; genus Neoceratodus; species Neoceratodus forsteri. The sequence goes on from CM057459.1 coordinate 746,391,992, forward strand.
ATGATGCATTTGGGTCCGTCTGCAACATCTTCTGTCAGCACATGCCGCATTGCTTGTAGTTGAGCTGGCTTTGCTCCTTCATGTTCCATCTTCCATTACCAAGGCTGGATAAGAACTGAGGAATATAGCAAAGGATCAGGTTTCTAGAGGAAAAAAAATCTAAGTGTGCCAATGGTGCACTTCAGACCCTACAATGCACAGAGCTGCAAAGAAGGAGACAGAACTCTTCTAGCGGAAAGGAAGATCTGACATCACGGTGAGAAGAAAGAGGATACAGGGCCCGGGTGGTGGGAGCAGTTTAGCTTAAAGACATTCCAATGAATAAGCACTTTTGGTGGAACTGCCATCATTTGGATAAGTGAACAATAGCTATGCTCCAGAAGAGATTTTCTCTGGTGGCCCATAGTGGTACTGCAGGCAGGCAGAGAGTTTCTCTAAAATTATCACAGAAATTTCAAGGAATAGCTGGCCATGTCTTTGGCTACAACTGCAGCTCCTCCAGTAAAGACTACAGATGTGTGAAGAGTAACCCAGTTATTGAAGACTGTTTAAAAACATGGCATGCAGTTCATAAATTTAAGTAGGTTGAAGCCTCTTTCACAGTTCTTACTTCCTCTGGCACAGCTGACTCTTCCTAGATCTTTACAGGATCAGAGTTTCCAACTATGGACTGAGAACGGAACACAGCTACTAGGACACCTCTATGACAGAGTTACACCGATGTCATCTGAAGCCCTATATCTACAATATGATATTCCAAACACAATTCCTCAGATAGCTTCAGAAAGAGCCTTTTTGGAGACAAGTTGGAAACACTATAGCCTACAAGAGTTGCCCAGAATAGCTGCACTGGATGGTATGGGAGATGCAAAGCAGTTAGTGTCCTGTCCGTATCAGAAATTAAAAGTCTGGTTCAGGATTCTAGTTAGAACAGACAAAATGACAGGAACTCTTGGGTGTGACATTCCTGAAGAGGACTGGTCAGACATTCTAGGAGAGGGTTGAAATTCCTAATACAGAACAAACAAAGTGATCCAATTTATTTGACTTAATAGAGTCTACTACACTCCTGCCAGGCTGTCCAAATTCAGTGAGCTGTATGATGGAACCATTCCTAGCTGTGGGCAGGATGATGCTAACTTGTGATGCGCTACCTGCATAATGGGAAGAAACAGAAAGAGTACTCTCGGACATCTTGGTCACTGAAATTCACATTTCTTCAAGAGCTGTTACGCTGGGAAATTGGTCAGATCTCTAAGGTCAACAAGCCAGACAGTGTAAGTTAGCCCTTTTGGCTGCTAACAGTGACAAATTAGGAATTCTACCAACTGGAAACAAGTGCAGACCCTTACGTTTACAGGGTGGCTGAGAGCTATGAAAGACAACATGGCACTAAAAAATACATAAAACCAAGGGGAGGGAGCAAACGTTTGACCACATTTGTGCTACTTTTCAGGAATATATAACCTTTGGTATGATGGCTGACAGTGCTCAGGAGGACAACTTGGATTAAATGTGAAAATATCCTGCAGAGAATGCTAATCAATATTATCGCCCTGTGACTAAGAGTCAAGTACAATTACCAAACGGTGCACAATATCTGAGGAAATGCAGTTTGTATTGTTTTTTTATACTGTTCATTACTTTCTTGCAAATCTTTTTTTTAATGTTGTTTTTCTAAATAATTTTAACACCTAATGGAAAATATTGCACTTTGGCAATATCAGATATATATATATAACACTATATGTATGTAACCTTGCTGTACTGTGACTGGAAGTCAATAAAATATATCTGAAACAAAAGAAATAAATGCAATGTTGCAAGCTGAAAATGACAGTCTTTCTTGGGGTATAAACAAAGGAAGAAAGCAGTGGGCTTATATAGGGAAACAAGAGAGCAAAAGAGAACAAAAAAAAAAACACAGGTGATGTTAAACAATAGCGCCCAGATATTCAGACTGCGCCAGGCTATGGCGCACGCCTGGAAGCAGCTCAACTTGGCTGCGCAGGGGCGTTGACTGGGCCATATTCAACGGAGCCGCGCCATGGCACAGCATCGCTGAATATTGCACCTTGGCCACACGCAGTGTGCATGGCGCAGTGGCAATGTGCCAGCGCAAGTGGCCAGAGTGCAGTAGGGGGATGCGCTAGCGCAAGTTCTTTTGTGTTATGTGCAACAACCGCGATATTCAAAAGTGCACATGCAAATGGGGCCATAACGTATGCAAGATGCAAATGAGGCCATTTGCATGTCATTATGGCTCCATTTGCATGCAGGTGTTACGATCCCCGGTGACTTGTGCCCTGCCAGACAGCAGCCGTCAGGGACTGACACCACCTGCACAGCGTGGCAATGTACCCCACAGCCCGATGCGGATTTAAGTAAACATAAATCATCCTATATCCCTGGTGGTCCAGTGGACTGCTGTCAGCCTGATCACGGGCATTTGTATTAAAAATAAAGTCCAATATCCTGGTGGTCCAGTGGACGCTGTCAACCCGATCGCGGGCATTTGTAATATTTGTAATAAGAAAATAAAGTCCAATATCCTGGTGGTCCAGTGGACGCTCGCAGCTTGATCTTGGGCATTTGTAATAGAAATTAAAGTCCAATATCCTCGTGGTCCAGTGGACTGCTTGCAGCCACGCAGGCATTTGTATTAAAAAATGAAGTCCGATATCCCTGGTGGACTGTGGACCAATGGTACAGCCCCACCTACTGTGTATCAGTCGGTGCGTGGGATGCTGCCGCCTGCCGCTGACTGGGGAGCAGGGCGGTGGGGTTCAGTGGGCGGATGGGGAGGGAGGTACCGCTGGACCACCAGGGATATTGGACTTCATTTTTTTAATACAAATGCCCGCAATCGGGCTGTGAGCGGTCCACTGGACCACCAGGGATATTGGGCTTCAATTTCTTATTACAAATGCCCGCAATCAGGCTGCGAGCGGTCCACTGGACCACTAGGGATATTGGACTTTAATTTCTTTATTACAAATGCCCGCAATCGGGCTGACAGCGGTCCACTGGACCACCAGGGCTATATGACGTTATTTGTTTAAACCTAAGCCCGCAATTGAGCTGCGAGCGGTCCACTGGACCACCAGAGAGACAGGACTTTATTAGTTTATACCTAAGCCTGCGATCGGGCTGACAGCGTCCACTGGACCTCAGGGAGATAGGGCGTTATCATTTTAAACAGATGCCGACGATCGGGCATTGGGGCGCCACCACAGAGGTGCAGCCGGGCTCAGGTGGTCACCCACCAGGTGGCAGCTGCCGTGTTCGCCCTGCAATACGGCAGCTCACCTGTGAGTGGACAGCCATTGTTCCTTTTTTTTTGGCTCACCTATGTGCGGTGCAAGTAGGGGTTGTGCATGAATGGACCCAGCACATCCCGGGCTGAATATCGGGATGTGCAGATTATGCATGGGCATGCCCCCCCCACCTGCGCCGCATACATTACTGATGCGCTCCGGCGCACCGGGATTTGTGCCAGGCACAATCCCCGACTGCATATCACACTGGTGCGCATCAGTGAGTTGCTCCATGCTCAACCCTTTTGAAAATCTGGGCCTAGGTGTTCAAGAGCAGCGGAGAATACTGATGAAAACCTGGGGACAGCACTATTCAAAGTAGTGAACTTTGCTTTTATAAATCCTAACATGCAACTGAAAAATAACTAAACTGGATCCCTTGGCAGTTCTAATGGTTAACTGTAAAGAGTTTAAAACAGAGGCCTGAAGTAATAAAACACGCATTAGCTTGCCATGAAACCAACCAAAGTGTAAAATTGCTTATGAGGGAAACTACAGGAACAGCAGCATTTTAATAGTTGGTTAATGCATGCTTACACACCTAGTTAAGGTGATTGTACGTACGTTTTTATAGTATTCCAGAAGTAAAGATTGTAACGAAAGCCTTTTATAGTACTCCAGAAGTCCTGACTCTTGGGTGTTCCTTATCCATCCGATAGGCTGATGCACAATCTGATTTGATGAGGTGGCTCCGCCCCAACCTCCATCCTTCTGGGTCTCTTCAGTTGAATTCTTCCATAGCTGTTCTGAAACTAAATGTAATCTCTGCAGTCTCCTGTGCTGTGACTAGTAAGTTTTATCTTTGTTGATTACAGTCATAATTGTTTTTTTTTTTTTTATATTTTCTGTTTATACGCCCCTTCAGCACTGCATCTGCCCCTCTCATCTGGGACTCCCTAGGCATCCAACAGGGCTCTGCCAGGCATCTCAGGGTTGCTTCGGAGGACCAATCCCCAAGCAGCCAAGTTTTGCCCTCCCCCCCAGGTGGGGAGGGGGGAGACCCGGGTGCCACCCCCAGTCCAATTAATGCGTTGGGTGGTCCAACAGAGCCCCCCTGCAGTGCCTGGTCATGTGGCTGAGGTGCCGGGGCCCTTCTCCAGGTGCAGATGTGGGGATTTTCTGTGTTCTGCTGTGCCACTGCCCCTCAAGGATGATATCACACGGGAGGTCCAAGGAGGCGAGGGCACGCTGAGACGTGCTGCCAATCCGGACCTCGGCTAATGTCCTCCCTCCGTGCACTCTGCAATCCCACTGCACCTCCACTAATGGTCACCCAAGTTGCGGTATAGCAATGGGACCTGCAGCCCACCCTCCCCAGAGTAGGACAGCAGCCCTCTGGGCACTCGATCCTACTCCCTCATCCGGCCCTCAAGCAAACCGAGCTTGCTACCAAACTCAGGTAGCTAGTATAGCAACTGGCCCCGATTACAGTCACAATCTTGAATGAAGAAACGTTACCATTGCGATGAATATCACTGTAATGGCTGCATTTACACATCTCATCCTTATACTAAGCACCGTTACTAAGTGTTTATGTCAGTCTCTTCCTATTATTTACATAGATTGTCTCATTGGGTGGGTGTACTATAAAGGGTGTTTATTTATTCATCCTTATCAGGTGAGTAAACTCCATTAAAACACACACCCAATAGAACTCAGCAAATCATAACCCTTGGGACCTTAGTAGCGGCACCCGCTTGTAGGACTTCAGGTGGGTTATTCTTTTTCTGTCCTGACTCCGTAAAATAACAGGCTGGTTGATCTGCTGACATGACATCTATTCTATGTTTTATTTATTTATTTAGGTTTTGGTAACCGGGTAAGCCCACTGAGACCAGAGGTCCCTTTTTCAGGAGCGACCAGGAATTAGTTACAGAAAGAGACATTTAGAAACAGTTTTTTTTTTTTTTTTTTTTTTTTTTACAGTAGTTACATATGTTACACAAATAGACATTAGCGACAGTATACAGGGGTAAAAGTAAGGTTCACATACAGACTCAAGCATTATTTACAGTAGTTACATTAATTACACAAGTGTAGATTAGCAACAGTAAACAGGGGAGTTAATCAGAATTCACAGTCTGGCTCTTATGACATCGCATTTCATCCCCAATTAGTAGGGAAAGTAGACAACAACAGAAAATTGACATCATAATTTTGGAGATACGTCCAGGATGAAGGGAGGTTTAAGGCAGTGCATGGAAAGAGTCCTGGACTAGGGAGCGACAGTTACAGCCACAGAGACTGAGATTGAGAAAATATAGTTTAAGTCCATTCTTGAATTGGTTAAGGGTGGTTGAGTCAGTCAGGCTGGGTGGAAGAGAGTTCCATAGGTGGAAGGCAGCAAATTTGAAGGAGTGTTTGCTTTGGTTGGAGCATATCCTAGGGATGTCGAGGGATGATTTGCAGATGATCGCAGGTTCAGATTTGTTCTTTGGGGAGAGTAGTCCACTAAGATGGGAGGAACTCAGGGTAGTGAACTTGAAGGCAAGGCAAGCAACAGGGTAAGCTAGTTTGTGCCAAGTGTGGGCCAGTTTAGTTCCTTAAGTGCCTCACAATGATGCCTCCTAGGAGAGGAGTTAGTGGCGTAACGAGCCACATGGTTATAGAGTACTGAAAGTTTATTGAATTCCATCTCACGGAGGAACTGCAGTAGAGGAGCTCCATATAGGATGGAGTGGAGGAGATTGCAGCAGGCAATTGCCCGGCATGCAACCGAGGATAGGCAATTCCCCAGATGGTAAAGGAGGCCAAGCTTTTGGTGGGTGGACCTGGTTATGGAGTCGATATGGGGTCGGTAGGTCATTTCTTGGTCAAGATGGACCCCAAGGTACTTGAAGCTGGCCATGACCTCGACTCTTTTTCCTTGGTTTGTGCAGATCTGGAGCAGCTGACTCCTGTCAGGGCCCAGCCGTCTAGAGCCAAACAGTACAGCTTTAGTTTTTTCTCCTTATTGAGTTTAAGGAGTTTATGGAGAACCAGGCCTCAAGAATTGCGAGACTATACTGCAGTTTTGTGGCAATGACACTAGGTTAGGGGTCACTGCAGTATATGACAGTGTCATCCACATACAAAATGAATTTGCTGAGGGACAGCTTCCCTCAATATTATTGAGGAAGAGTAAAAAGCAGGGGCCCAGGATTGAGCCCTGGGGCACCCCTGCGGTAACAAGTCTGGGTACAGACTGTGTACCCTTCCACTGGACTTTTGCGTGCGGTCACTCAGATAGCTCTCGAACCAGGAGAGTGAGTGGTGATCCAGTCCTAAGTGTAGGAGTTTTGAGAGGAGATTATGACTGACCCCAAGTCAAAGGCTTGGACAGGTCAATGAAGAGAGCACCGTTGAGAGCCTTGGTCCGTAGAGGCAAGGATGTCCGCAGTGAGCCGGTTGAGGGCAGTATCGGTACCATGGCCCTTTCTAAAACCATGCTGCACATCAGCCATGAGAAGGTGCTGCTCAAGGTAGTCTTGAAGCTGGTTAGAGACTAGTCTTTCCTGGATTTTCCCAAGGAGACTAAGAAGGGAGACTGGTCTATAGTTTCCCAGTTTGTCCCTGGGCCCACTTTTGTAGAAAGGGACAACGGTCGCTACTTTCCACATTTCTGGGACTATACCTTCCTGAAGCGATCTATTTATGAGTAGGGTGACAGGACGGACGATAGCCGGGGTGGCAGCCCTCAGTAGGCGAGGTTTAAGCTGGTCATGGCCCAGCGAGGAAGAGGGGCTAATTTTGTGTAGTAGAGGTAGAACCTCTGACTGATTGACCAGCTTTAAATGAAATTGAGGCCAAGGGTGCACCCAGGCATCCCCAGAGTAATAGGCAGGCCTGGGGAGGACAGAGGGGGGAGGCCCACTTGGGTTGGAGAAGGAGGCACCGAAGACCTCAGCAACTATTGATGGGACATTGGTCAGAGCGTCCCCTACCAGGATGGAGTCTGTTTGACTACTTGAGGAGCCCTTGATGAGCATGTTTATGTGGCCCCAGAATTTTTTGGGGTCACGTAGGTGCCTAGTTTGGAGGTCATTTAAGTATTGAGATTTGGCCTGTTTCACTGCTTTTTTACACTGATTTCTCAGCTCTCTGTACTTTTCCCAGTCAGATTGGTTGCCAGTGGATTTGTAGTTGCCCCATGCTCTGTCCCGGAGGAGCATGGAATGTTTAAAGCATGGGCTCAACCATATATGGCATTTTCCCTGTACCCTGAGTTTTTTATAGGGAGCTTGTTAGATGCCGACAAGCAGGCTTGAATGAAATATTCAAGTGCCTCAGCGAGTGTGGGGAGAGAGATGATAGGGGCCCAGTCGGTGTTCCACAAATCAGAGCAGAAATCAGCTGGTGCAAACCTACTGTAGTTCCTCACTTCAATGACCTTAGCGGTCATTTTTGCAGGCTTGTTGGACCAGACACAGAAGACAGGCGAGTGATCACTCAGGGAGTCAGCCATAATCCCTGCCGACAGTATACGGCCCGCGCAGGAGACGAGGATCCAGTCAATGAGAGAGTGGTTTCAGCCTTGGAATTATATGTCGTGGGAGGTTGATGATCTGTGTAAAATGGAGACCAAGTAATGGGTTTTTAGCATGGGATGTGAGCAGGAAGGCCAGTGGAGACTGAAATCCCCAAGGAGTATGGTCTCCCATGGAGTGGTCCTTAAGGAGGTTTGTTAGGGATTCAGGGAGGAGGCAGAAGATTGGGTGTGGGAGGTAGACACCCCTAAGGTAGGGGTTTGGTGTTTCCAAGAAGTATTTTGCAAACAGCATTTTAGCTAAGGAATCACTATGAGTGGAAGTCCAGCTCGAGCTTGAAGGTCAGTACAGATGTAAATAATAACCCCTCTCCTTTTTCCCTACCCTGTCTTTTCTAAAGGCAAGGTAGTCCACTAAGTTCCACTTTGTGGGGAGGATCTGCGGTTTGAGCCAGGTTTCTGTCAAGGCTAGTCGTCAGGCTTATAGAGTGCCACCCATGCCTCCAGGTCATGGAATTTGTGCCTCAGACTGCCTATGTTCATATGAGCAAGTTTGATCCCTTTGGAATCGGCCCACAAGGGGCATGAGGGGTTGTTGAGAGTGAGATTTGGGTAGAAAGGACCTGGGTTAGGTTCTGTATCCCCCCCGAGGGCTAGGAGGGTCCTACCCAGATGACCAGGGGGTAAGTAAGAAGGGAGAAGGGTCAGCTGCCCATCACTCCACCTGGGGAGAGAAGCCTGGTCACCACCTCGTGCATCTGGCAAAGGTCCAGGCAGGTGTAGGATTAAAAAGAGACCCATATGGAGGATCATTATGACCTCGATGAAGGGCTGGAACTCTAGCAGCTCAGGAACCAAGGCGTCAGGTGCAGGATTGAAGGTCTGGATGGAATACCTTCCCTGATTGACTGAGATCAGGTCCGGGCGGGCTGGAAGCTGCCTCGGGAGCCTGGAGCCGAGACTGAGGAGATCTGGATACCAGAACTGGTAAGGGCCAGTCTGGGGCTACCAGAATCACCTCGCCTTGTCCTCCTCTTCAAACAACACTAAGTCTTGCTATATTCTGACATATGCAGTGAGTCCCAACCTTCAACTGCTCCGGAGGTGAAAGAGTTAAGTTTCCATGCCAGGCATGGACGCTGAAGCTCGGCTCAGTTGAAACTCTGTCTGTTGTTCTTCAAACTCAAACCGTCAGATTCTTTACTCCGCCTCACTGAACAGTCACTCTGGAGATTTCTCCTTCTGCTCGGTTCATTTTGTCGGTTAAAGTATTGTTTTTCTCGGTTTTCGACCGAATTTAAACCACAACTGGTCGGTTCAGGCTCTGTCTGTGGTATCTGTGAGTACTAGATAGGTTTTACATTAATTCTCTCTGTGTGGAACTTGTAAATGGTCCAGAGGCACTTGCCTAGAGGCAGAGGTCTCTTCCCTCCTGGCTCACAGAGCTGTGGAAAGGGTTCCACCCTACACTAGGGCAAGGGTTGTATTCCAGGTACTTCCTTACCCCCAAAAGAAAAAAATTACTCACCTTAGTAATGTTGTTTCTTCTAATGGAGTCTTGCTATATTATGACAATTGCAGTTTGTCCCACCATTAGAACTGCTCCGAGGTGAAAGAGTTAACTCCATTCCATGAATGGAACTTAGAGCACGAGCTCTAAAGAGAAGCTCTGTCTGTGTAGTTCCAAACCTGAACTGTCAGATCTTTATGAGCAAAAAACTCACTAAGGTCTGTGGGCTGTAAACCTTCACTAGCCAACTGGCTACCTAAATATTAACACCATTGCTGGGTCCCAACACCAAAGACTCAAGTCAGAGGACCAGAACTAATAGTATAATTTAACAATAGAAATATAAGGAAAAAAAGAAAAACACCACCCCAAACCCCAAGAAGGGTGAAAACACATAAAAGGGCATAAAATAGTGCCCACACTAGGCTGCCCACCCCATACCCAAGTAGAAGTTCTGAGAGGGCAGGCTGGGGAGGGTCATAATATAGCAAGACTCCACTAGAAGAAACAACATTACTAAGGTGAGTAATTTTTTCTTCAAACAACATGAAGTCTTGCTATATTATGACAATTATGAACTACACAGCAGTACCTCCATGGAGAGGGACAGAACCTACTAGGGAATAGGCTCTGAAGCACAGCTGTGCCAAACCGAGCATCTCTCCTAGCCTGGACATCCAGGGAGTAATGCTTGGTGAAAGTGTGTACCATTTCCAAGTAGCAGCTTGACATATCTCAATACAGGGATGTCTCTGGCAGCAGCTAGAGCAGCGGCTGTACCTCTGGTAGAATGAGCCCTCAAGCCAGAGGGGATTCTGCCCAGTTTCTGATAACAAAATTGGATACAAGAGACAATCCACCTGGCAATTGATCTCTTAGTGGCAGGTTTCTTCCCAACCTCACCATAAGTGAGAAAAAGTTGGAGGATTTGAACCTGTGACCCTTAGCACGTTCTATATAGTAACTTAGGGCCTCTTAGCGTCCAAACTGTGCAATCTCCTCTCACCAGAAGAGGAATGTTCAGTGAAAAACACTGGAAGGAGATAGATTGGTTAAGATGGAAATCTGAAACCACCTTAGGCAAAACTTCCTGTTAGTCCTAAGGACTACCTTATCCTGTGGAAAGAAATAAAGTCAGTTTCTACTGACAAGGCTTGCAACTCACTTATGCATCTAGCAGAGTGATAGCCACTAGGAAAACAGTTTTCCAAGTTAGATACTTAGCTCTGCAGAAAACAGAGGTTCAAAAGGGGTTGCATTAACTGGGCAATGCAAACATTAAGGTCCCAGGCAGGGCCGGATCCCGAAAAGGTTTAGTATGAAGTAATCCCTTAAAAACTTGGAAAATACAGGGTGAGCGGAAGAGAGGATGGCTTTCCTGCTGAACAAAAAGCAGAGACAGCTGCCAAATGAACTCTCAGGGTAGCTGGTCTCAGGCCCAAAGAATTAATACGGACCATGTAGTCTAATACAATGGGCAAATCAGCAGATTCTGGGGAAATATGTTTCCCAGAACACCAAATGGAGAACCTTTTCCACTTACAATTATAAGTAGCCCTAGTGGAAGGCTTCCTAGAAGCCTTTAGGATTTCAAGAACACCCTGAGAGGGGTGTAGGTCAGCAAATTCTAACTCCTCAAGAGCCAGGCCTTGAGGTTGAGGGATTTGAGGTTCGGATACCAAACTCTCCCCTGGGCACAGGTTAATAGGTTGTGATTCCTGGGGAGACACAGGGGGAGATGGACTGTCAGGGACAGAAGGAGTGGGTACCAGGGCTGCCTGGCCCAATCTGGGGCAATCAGAATCACCCTGCAAGGCTGGGATCTGATTTTTACTAACACCTTGAATAGGAGAGGGAAGGGGGGAAAAGCATAAAGAAACTTCCCTTCCCAATCCAGGAGAAGGGCGTCCAGGGGGACTGAGCCCAACACTGGGGGCCTGCAACAGAACAGTGGAAGTTGGTGATTGTCTGGGGCTGCAAAAGATCTATCTGAGGGGTGCCCCATCTGGCAAAGACTATCCCAGTACTTGAGGATCCAAGAGACCATCTGAGATGGCCCTGAAATCCTGCTGAGAGCATCTGCTAGGACATTGTCCTTTCCTGGAAGGTGAACTGCTATGGAGTGAAGTGTTCAGAGGAATAGGCCAGAGACCACAATTTCATTGCCTCGTGCACAAGGCCAAAGACCGAGTGCCCCCCTGCTTGATGATGTACCACATTGTTGTGGTATTGTCTGTTCTGACTTGTACCACTTTGTTCTGGACTGAAGCAGAAAACGCTGAAGAGCTAAAAAGCAGCTCTGAGTTCCAGCAAATTGATGTGGAGCAGAGATTCCTGGGGACCACACTCCTGAGTGGAGAGGTAGCCCATGTGGGCTCCCACCCCAGGAGGAAGCATCTGTAGTGAGGGTCAAAGTGGAGAAAGGGGAATGAAGGGGACCCCAGTCTTAAATTGCTCTGATCCTACCACCACTGGAGGGCCTGGATCAAGGTCTGGGTCACTAGGACCAACTTGAAAGGGGTCTTCTCTGAGACCAATAGGCTCTCAAGTGAAACTGAATGTCCCTCATCTGAAATCTTGCTCCCTGCACTACAGCCTGGATGCAGCCATGTGCCCCAGGAGCTGCAGAAAATGTCTTGCTGGTCGAGAGACCTGCCGGTTGAAGGAGGAGGCCAGAGCCACCAAGTTCTACCCTTTCTAGGGAAGAAAAAGCTCTGTCAGAATTTGTGTCCAGTTCTGCACCTATGAAGGTGAGTACCTGAACTGGTTCCAGAACCGACTTTGTAGATTTAGCAGGAAGCCCAGGGAGGTGAGAAGCTGCTGGGTGATTGCAGGTGAGATTTTACCTGTTCTGGGACTGGCCTACAATGAGCCAGTCATCCAGATAGGGAAAACAGCAATCATTTGCCTCCTTAAGTGAGCCACTGCTACTGCCAGACATTTTGTGAATACCCTTGGGGCAGAGGTAAGCCGAAGGGCACTGCTCTGAACTGGTAGTGACCTGAGGGCAGTTCGAATCTGAGGTACTTTCAGTGGGAGCTTCTGATTAGGAAGTGAAAATAGGCATCCTTGAGGTCCAGGGAAGCTAGCCAGTCCCCTGGCCTTAGAGAGGGTAAAATCATTGCAGAGTTACCATTCTGAACTTTGGTTTCAAAAGATGCTTGTTCAGATATCTGAAGGTCTAAAATGGGCCACCATTCTCCTGTCTTTTTGGGGTTAGGAAGTATCTGGAGTACAGACCCTTGCCCTGGTGTAGGGAGGAACCCTTCTACCGCTCTGAGAGCTAACAGGGTTGAGACCTCTGCTTCTACAGTAGAGGTCTCTAAAAGAGTTTGCAGGTGGAAAAGACCTGATTCTCATCTTTGGGAACTTTTGAAGCCGAGAACCAGACCCTGGCTTATTACTTCCAGAACCCACTTGTCAGGAAGTTAAACACCCAGCTTCTGACTGAAGTAAGCCAACCTGCCCCCTACTGGAAAAAGGAGAAACGCCCTGGGCACCCCATCAGGGTGCCTGCTTGGCAGGTGCTTTAGGCTGAGGGGTGGGGCAGGCCTGCCCACGCCTCGGCCTGTCTCTGATTCTGAAGAACCCCTCTGAGCATAAGCAGAGGAGGCCTGGGTTTGGTAAAAGGCCTGTGGAAAGGCCTACCCCTACCCCTGGGGGTGTGCCTCTGAGAGTGGCTTGCACCTCTTGGCTTAGGCACTTTTATAGGTAGTCCTATATTCATTCATCTTCTTCATATAATTCTCTGTCTGCTCCCCAAACAGAATTTCCCACCACAGGAAAATCCATAGCCTTAGTCTGGGTATCCTGTGACAAGCTGAGTACACCTGAAACAGGCCAGCCTCTGAAAAGCTACAGATGTGGCCATGACTCTAGAGGAAACATCATTAAAATCCACAGCAGCATGAAACTACAGCACCTTAGAAGCCTCAATGCCATCGGCAGCCACCTGCTCCAGCTCACTAGCAAGCTGGCCAGGAGCTTGTTTGGCTAAATCCATAACAGTATCCCATCTAGATTTCTGATACCTTGCTACATAAGCATATAATTTGCTTGCCTGAGTCCCAAGGGCTGCCATGTACTGTTTTTGCCATGGCATCAATCTTCCTGGAATCTTGTCAGGAGGATGTTGGAAGCCAGGAGATATTAGCTTTATCACAGGCTGCAGCCTGAACTACCCCAACATGACTGCATTGCTGAGAAAGGAATTCGTATCAGGACTGACAGTGTACCTCCTGTCCATCTTTTATCTACAGGAGGCACAGAATTAGGAGTTTTAAGATTTTTATTGTTTGTTTCCTAAATGACTTATGCAAAGGAATAGACAATCTCCTAGACTCTGGTATATCCATCATTTCTACAAATTCAGGCTCTTGCTCATCCACAGCTTCCTCCAAAGGAAGCTGGAGGGTTTCAACAACTTTTTGTAAAACATAAAATGAGACTCAAGAAAGCAAGGGGAGATTCTAAAGGTCTGTCTGGGAGATGTCCGGTTCAATGGGCACACCTAGACCCTTCAAGTCACATTCATACTGTTCATAATCATCCTCCCCTCCTCTGGTTCATAAAACTCCTCAACATCATATTCCTGAACTGCGAATCGACTGAACTCGTCTTTTACCAGATAGTGGCGGTTCTAGACGGAACCAAAGAAAGTGACTGACAATCTGAATAGCTCTTGCCATACTGCAGCAGTTGGAGTAAGAATTTGGGGCCCAAACCAAGCTGACTTTCTTGTTCTCTTTACTGGAACTGGTTCATCCGGAGCCAGCTTTTCGCTTGTCGGAGGAAGTCTCGCTCTTGGTCAGAGGGCGACTCCCTCCCGTTCGTTGGCACGGAACCGGCTGGCCATCCGGTCAGCGGACTTTTTGGCCTCGCTCCTGGAGCCTGCCCAATCTCTTTTCCAGGGGCTGCAGGGAAATTCTTACAAATCTGACAGTCTGAATGGAGGTAGTCAAACCTCAAACAATAAACACATGTGGTGTGTAGGTCAGCACTTGGCAAAGACTTCCCACAGACGCCACAGTGTTGAAACCCAGTGGGCCGCTTTTCTTTGGGTTTCTCAGACATAATGCAGCCTAACAGAAAAACTTGCCCTTTAAGCAGCAGTACCAGGCAAGACACCCTTATCGGTTCCTAACACGTGTCATGGTATTGGAAAACGTAATGAAAACCGCTTTTTTAGAATCGAAGAACCGGAACCGTGACTAAAGTCTCAAGTTTAAAAACTTTAAGTTTTACCCAAGCTGATCGGTTCAAAACCGAACCGATAAAACTTACAAGTTCCAACACAGAATTAAAAATGAAATTACTTACGTATACCCACAGACAGAGCTTGAACCGATCGGTTTTGCGTAGTTAAAATAAAACTATTCTCGTTGAATCGAATCTGAGAAAACACTGTTTAAACAGAAATGAACCGAAAGCAGTAGGAGAAATCTCCGAGCGACTGTTCAGAGAGGCGGAGAAAGAATCTGACAGTTCAGGTTTGAAACTACACAGACAGAGCTTCTCTTTAGAGCTCGTGCTCTAAGTTCCATTCATGGAATGGAGTTAACTCTTTCACCTCCGGAGCAGTTCTAATGGTGGGACAAACTGCAATTGTCATAATATAGCAAGACTTCATGTTGTTTGAAAAGACAGAAGAATGGCGGCCCATCCTGGATCTCAGATACTTAAACAAGCACCTTTTAAAACCAAAATTCAAAATGGTGACTCTGGGAATTATTCTACCCTCTCTAAGGCCAGGGGACTGGCTAGCGTCCCTGGACATCAAGGATGCCTACTTCCATATTCTCATCAGAAGCTCCCACCCAAGTACCTCAGGTTCGAGCTGCCCTCAGGCCATTACCAGTTCAGAGCAATGCCCTTCGGCCTCATCCTCTGCTCCAAGGGTATTCACAAAATGCCTGGCAGTAGCAGTTGCTTCTCTAAGAAGGCAAAAATTGCATCTTCCTCTACCTGGATGACTGGTTCATAATAGGCCAGTCCCCAGACCAAGTCAAGTTACATCTACAGATAACTCAGCAGCTGCTCACCTCTAGCTTCCTTCTGAATCTTTCAAAGTCAGTTCTTAGAGCCTGTCCAGTCTCTCACCTTCATAGGCGCAGAGCTGAACACAGAGAAACCAGAGCCTTCCTTCCTTGGACAGGGCAAGACCCTGGTCTCTCGGCCTCCTCATTCACCCTGCAGGTGTCTCGACCAGCAAGGCATTTTCTACAGCTCCTGGGCACATGGCTGCTTCTATAGCAGTAGTGCAGGAGCAAGATTTCAGATGAGGACGATCAAGTTTACATTTGAGAGCCTTTTGGTTTCAAAGAAAGACCTCTAACTAAATTGATCCCAGACCCAACCCTGATCCAAGCCCTACAGTGGTGGAAGGATCAGAGCAATCTGACAAGGGTTCTTTGTCACTCAGTCTCCTACCTTAACTTACTTACTTATAGATGCATCCCTCTTGGGGTGGGGAGCTCACATGGATGCACCTCACTACCCAGGGGTTGTGGTCCCTCAGGAATCTCTGCTCCACATCAATCTGTTGGAACTCAGAGCAGTTTTTCTAGCACTTCAGCTTTTCCAAATCTGTTCAGAAACAAAGTTGTACAGGTCAGAACAGACAACACCACCATAATGTGGTACATCAACAAACAAGGGCATTCGGGTCTAAGCCCTGTGCGAAAAGCAATAAAGTTATGGTCTCTGGCACTCCTGAACACCTCCCTCGACAGTTCACCTCCCAGGCAAGGACAATGTCCTGGCAGATGCTCTCAGCAGGATTTCAGGGCCATCACGTAATGGTCTCGACCCTGGTCTTAGAGTGATATTTGCCAGATGGGGCACCCACAGATAGATCTTTTGCAGCCCCAGACAATCCCCAACTCCTTTTGCTGCAGGCCCCCAGTGTTGGGCTCAGTCCTCTGATGCCTTTAGTTCTCAATTGGGAAGGGAAGTTTCTATGCTTTTCCCCTTCCTCTCCTGTTCAAAGTGCTAGTCAAAATCAGATCTCAACCCTGCAAGATGATCCGATTGCTCCAGATTGGGCAGACAACCCTGGTATCCACTCCTACTGTGCTTAGCAGTCCACCTTCCCTTGTGTCCTTCCCAGGAATCACAACTGTTAACCTGTGCTCAGGGAGGGTTTGGTACCAACCTCAAATCTCTCAATCTCAAGGCCTGCTTTTAGAGTTAGAGTCTGCTGATTTACACCTCTCCCAAGGTGTAATGGATATCCTGAAGGCTTCTAGAAAACCTTCCACTAGGGCTACTTATAATTCCAAATGGAAGAGGTTTTCCATATGGTGCTCTGAAAGCATATTTCCCCAGAATCTGCTGATTTACCCACAGTCCTGGATTATATGGTCCACTTAAATACCTTGGGGCTGAGACCAGGTACCCTAAAAGTGCATCTAGCAGCTGTGTCTGTTTTTATTTCAACAGGTAAGCCCTCTTCTCTTTCAGCTCACCCTGTATTCTCCAAGTTTTTCAAGGGATTGCTTCACACCAACCCTCCATTCAGGGACCCTGCCCCCCCTGGGATCTTAATGTTTGCATTGCTCAGCTTATGCAACCCCTTTGAGCCTCTGTCTTCAGCAGAGCTTAAGTACTGACTTGGAAGACTGTGTTTCTGGTAGCCATCATACTGCTAGAGCATAAGGAATTACAAACTTTGTCAGGTGCAGCCTGATTTTCTCTCCTTTCATAGAGATAAGTGGTCCTCAGGACTAATAAAGTTCTTGCCTAAGGTGGTGTCAGATTTCCACCTTAATCAATCTATTTCTCTTCAGTGTACTTCACTGACCATTCTCCTCTGGCTTAGAGGAGGCTGACAGCTTAGATGTGAAGAGAGCCCCTAGTTACTACATAGAGTGTACCAAGGGTCACAGGTTTGACTCCTCCTCCAACTGTTCCCTCACTTCATGGTGAGGTTAGTAAAGGGAAACCTGCCACTAAAAGATCCATTGCCAGGTGGATTGTCTCTGTATCCACCTTGCTATGAAAACTGGGTAAGGTTCCTCCCTCAGGCCTGAGGGTCTACTCTATAGAGAGGTACAGTTGCTTCCCTGGCTGATGCCAGGGACATCCTTATTCTAGAGATATGTCAGCAGCTACCTGGAAAACAGTTCACATTTTTACCAAGCATTACTCCCTGGACATCCAGGCTAGAAGTGATGCTCGATTCGGCACAGCTGTGCTTCAGAGCCTATTCTAGTAGGTTCTGTCCCTCCTCCATGGAGGTACTGCTTTGTAGTCTGCATATGTCAGAATATAGCAAGACTTCATGTTGTTTAGAAGAAAAACTATCACCTTAGTAATGTTGTTTCTTCTAATGGAGTCTTGCTACATTCTGACCTCCCCTGCCTGACCCTCTCAGAACCTCTGTTTTTGGGATGGGTACAGTGCAGTGTTGGCACTTAGTAGGTGCCCAACTTTGTTGTTTTTCACCCTCCTTTCTTGGGGTGACTTGGTGTTGTGTTTTTCATTTTTGGGTCTCCCTGACTTTCAGTCTTTGTTTGGACAAAAATGTGTTTCTACGTCGTAGTAGCCAGCGTTGGCTAGTGTAGGTTTCACAGCTTCTACACAGGACCCAGTGAGTTTTGAGTCTGAAAGATCTGACGGTTTGAGTTTGAAGTAAACAGACAGAGTTTCAACCGAGCTCGAGCTCAGCGTCCATGCTTTGGCATGGAAAGTTAACTCTTCACCTCCGAGCAGTTCAAGGTTGGGACTCACGTATATGTCAGGAATATAGCAAGACTCCATTAGAAGAAACAACATGACACTAAGGTGAGTAATTTTTCTGCCTTGAGAAGCACCTTGTGGATTAAGGAAATGGGGAAAGAAGGAAGAGGCCTGGGGTCCACGGCCTCGGGAGAAGGCATCCCCACAGCGAGCCCTGCTGAGGGGGGCGGGCATGAAACAGTCTCAGCTTCGATTCTCCTCGAGGCAGCAGACTGCCACTGGAGGCGTGCCCAATGGGAGAAGAGGTCTTGTACTACCTCCAGCAGGAGAGACCACTCGTGAGACGCAGCTCCTATCCGGCTTAGGGCATCGGCCAGGGTGTTGGAGGCTCCTGCCACATGAATGGCGAGGAGATCCGCCTCCAGGCTGCACACGAGTGACCAAATGAGGAGGCATGGAGCGCATTCCGCCCTGGCGGTTTAGATAGTACATGGTCGTGGTATTGTCCGTCTAAACCTGAACCACTTGATCCCGTAGAAACGGAGCGAAGGCGGTGAGGGCTAGATGAACACGGTCGAAGCTCCAGCAGGTTGATGTGCCATTGGGACTCCCGAGGGACCAGGAGGCCATCGCTTCTGTGGCTCCCAGATGGGCACCCCAACCCATCAGATAGGCATCAGTGCGATAGAGAGACCGTCGACTCAGAGGCGGACAAACGGGAAACCCTCCCAGCAGATGTGCTGGAATGGTCCACCACTGGAGAGCATCCCACATCCCCTGGGTCACTGTCACTAGCTGATCCAGCGGATCGAGCACTGGCACCACTGGCTGGCGAGTCCCTATTGAAGGGGACCCGATGTACCAGCAGGCCCAATGGACCATGCTGGTGCAGGCCGCCATGAGGCCCAGGAGGCGAGGGAAGTCCCAGGCAGGTGTGATTGCCCAACCTGAAATGACTGGGCAAAAGGAGGAAAGAACCTCGCCGCTGTCCGCCGAGCCATGCTCACGAAAACTGGCAAGTCAAAGCTCTGCCCGATGAATTGTATCACCTGCTTTGGCACGAGTTCGACTTCTGCCTTGTTGATGAGGTTAACCTGAGAACAAACCTGAGGCCAGATCCGGACCGCCCACCTCCGCTTCTGGAGGGGCTGCAATCAGCCAGTTGTCCAGGTAGAGTACACCCAGACCCTTCGCGCCCAAAGAGGATGCATAACCACTGCATGCATTTGGTGAAGACCCGAGAGCTTGGGAAAAGGCCCAAGGGCATGGCCTGGAACTCGAGAGGGATCCTCTCTGCTCTGAAGCAGAGGAATCTCTGAGTGAGACGGATTGATTGGGACGTGAAAGAACGTGTCCTGAGGTCCAGAGAACAGAACCATGCCCTCCTTCCGATGGATGATTATCTGAGCCAGAGTGACCATCCTGAAGGTCCGAGACCCAGGGGAACCTGTTCAGTCGTGCAGGTCGAGAATGGGCGCCCAGCCCCGTCCGCTTTGGGACCAGGAAGTACCTGGACACAAACCAGGTCTGAGAGGATCCGCCACCTCCTGATCACCTTTTGAGCAGGGCACACGCCCGGCGAGGGTGACAAAGAGGCTACGGACACGTAGCCCCGGAAGGCTCGGAAGGGGCCTGCTCAACTCAGGGGCAGGCCCTTCTACCACCTCCAAAACCCAATGGTCCGTGACCAGAACAAGCGAAAAAGTGGAGGGCGATCCCCAGCAGAGACAGGGGGAGTAGCCGAGGCTGGGGCGACACCTCAACCCGTCAATGGGCAGGCTTAGAGGAGAGGACCAGTCGGGACCTCACCGGGCCTTTACCTCCTGCTTCTGTTGGAGGAAGCCACGGGCTTGAGTTTGGGATGCAGCGCATGCCTGCTGGCCCTGGTGCTGTTGGGCGGACGTACGCAGGCCGCAGAAGACAAGGACTTGTGCTGCTGCTGTCGGCGGCCTTTGTCCTTCTGGGTGGAGGTGACCCGAGTCCAGGTGGCACTGGACTTTCTAAGATCCGCTGATGACCCTCCCACTCCGGGGCCGAAGAAATTCGGTCCCAAGAAGGGGACGTTCGCCAGTTTGTGCTGGGTATCCGCCGTGAAGGTGGATGTCCTCAGCCATGCTCTGTGGCGCACGGCCACAGCAGCCGATCTGGCACAAGAGTCTCCGATGTCCAGAGCCGTTTGGAGCTGCTGCTTAGCCACTGCCCTACCCTAGTCCTGTACCTGCCAGACCGTGGTCTGCAGGTCGGCCGGGAGATGAGGGATCACTTCGTCCAGGGAGCCCATGAGGGCGTGGGAGAAGTGTGCCATCAACAGCGGCCGAGCTAGCCTGGCGGAGGCCAAGGGAGGACGCCAGTGTACACACTAGCCGGCATAGTCCAGCTTTTGGACTCCTTGTCTGGGGGCTTGTCCACATCCCTAAGCGTTCGGCGAGACGCTGGGGTGACCAACCCCTCGGCAGAGGGGTTCTCAAAACCTGGGCAAGAGCCGTAGGGACCGCATACTCCTGGTCATCCTGGCGAAGGCGCAGGACAGGAAGCAGGCCTCTGCCAGAGCTCCAAGGCTGGGCCAACAATGGCTTCAGCCACCAGAAAGGCCTCCGTGGGTGAATCCCTTCGGTCCAGTATCTCCGTCGAGATGCCAGCCGCTGGATCTGAGCGAGCTGCATCCCGGTGGACTCGAGATGAGCCGAAGCAAACCCATGAAGGGCGATGGGCTTTCATCCATCGACTGGTCCCGGAGGACTCCAGGTCGATGGGCCTGGAGAACAGGGAGGAGTCGTCGCCGGACTGCGGAGGAGTCCGTGGAGAGCTGCCTGGGGCTAACCACCTCCACCCTGAGGAGGATGGTGGCCGGGAGTGAGGGTGACCGACAACCTGTGGGGCAGGCCCTGGCCGACCGAGAGTCCTTAGTTGGCGCCCGATTTTGGTTGTGGGCGGAGGTTCCACCACAATGGGTGGGGCAGCTGGTTTCGCCAAACAACGGCCCAGGCTTGGGCACCTCGGCTACAGCGAGGGTTGTTTCAGCCGTTCGGGTGACAGCCACTTGATGGCGAGGAAAGCGCAGGCGTCGGCTTGTTCCGGACAGAAGTAACTGCTGTCACATCGAGGTCCTCGTGGCATCGGCGCCCAACTTCGCGCCCGAGCATCTCCTCTTCGAGAGAGGAAAGGCGAGACAGCGGCGCTGCTTGCCTCGGTGCGAGACCGCTGATGTCGGCCCGGGATCGGCTGGACGAAAGCGATGTCGAACCGAGATCCTCGGCGTTTCGAGGATGGGTCTCGGAAGGAACGGAGGACACCCGCTCTTCCTGGCTCGAAAACCATAACGGGGACTCAGCGGCACCGAAGCGCGGAGCAAGTCCTCGGTCTCCACAGAGAACGGTGAAAGGTGTCGGCTTCACCAGTCGACAGCCGTCCGATAGTCGAGAAAAATCTCGACCCGTCGATAGAGTGTCTCCCCGGCTAGCCTGATGAGGGCAGCTGTGAAGCCAGCGGCCTTAGCCATAACCTGCGACGGTCGAGGATTGACTGTCCGGGAAGGGATCTCTCCTAGCTGCGACAATGGGACTTACCCATAGAGTCCTTCTTTTTGGACCGAGAGAAATGTCGATGGCCCTTCTCCCTTCATGGAAAGGACTGGCAAAGCTCCCTGAAAGAAGCTGAATCTGGGTATCCAGAGAGGCGGGATAAATGCCACGACTGAGGAAGAGGATGATGCGGCCTGTGCCGCCCTCCTCCTCGAGGCGATCATCTGCTCGAGTTGCTCAAGCCGAACCAGCTGCCGTAAGTAACCGTAGCGGGTCTCCTTTTGACTTAACGGTGAGGTAGCGCTTCTCGGGGCGCAAGCTGTAACCAGGCAGCCCAGCGGTCTTCCAGAAGACGTTGGGCGAAAACGAACGGCATGACTTCATGAGGCCTGCAGGTCATGTTCTAGGCCGAGGCAGTAGATGCCGTGAGTGTGCGGGTCCGTCCTGGACATCTTTACCCACAAAGGCACCGAAATCTGGGAGTCGCTTTGTCTATCACAGTCACGAGGGAGAAACTTGACCAAGTCTTGAGAATTTTAAAATAAGTTTCGGGCGAACCAAGAATTAGGATCCAGCGATCATGCAGAGCGTTAAGGAGGGAACCTGAGCTTCCAAGCGGTAAGGAAGATCTGGCATCATGGGGCGGAGTCGAGGGTTTTACCACCCGGGTGGGTGGGAGGAGCCAGCTTGAAGAACTTCCGGCAAGATTTAAAGCAGCAAGGAACCTGCCAGACAGTGTGGATGAACAACATATCCATGTCCCTAGAAAGGCATATACAAAGACTGGAGTCAGGGCCTCGCGAAGGCATCCTCTACCAGTGTCTCAGACTGTGGGGAGTGGGCACAAAACAGCCTCAGTTTTGCGCTTTCTCAGAAGGCAAACAAGTTCACCAGAGATGTGCCCGCAGGAAGAACAGGTGGTTCACCACCTCCTGATGCAAGAACCACTCAGTAATACTAGGAGTTATACTAGAAGGTATAGACCTACAGAAAGTCGAGGCCCA
This sequence comes from Neoceratodus forsteri, assembly GCA_016271365.2. NCBI lineage: Eukaryota > Metazoa > Chordata > Ceratodontiformes > Ceratodontidae > Neoceratodus > Neoceratodus forsteri. The sequence continues at coordinate 746,414,488 of CM057459.1, forward strand.
TTTTGGTATGTCTCCAGCCAAGCTGGTAATTTCCATGTTTATTTTAACAGGATTGAATCGAGTTTATGCTTAAAGATTTTGTGATCTCTATTATCAAACAAGGAATTAGGTAATGAGTTCCACAAGGTTATTATTCTCTGGTTAAAAACGGATCTTCTTTTATTATTTTTTGGGTATGTTAGAGATTATTGATATCTGTGGCTTCTTAAATTACAATTATGTTTATTATAAGATAGATTTAATAGTGTTAGTAACTCTTCCTCCACACATAATTTATGCATAAAAAGTACATCTCCTCTTATTCTTCTCTGCTCCAGGGAATACGTCTTTAATTCGTCCAATCTTTGATCATAGCTCATGGTCGATATGTCTTCCACCATTTTGGTAACCCTCCGCTGCACCCCCTCCATTCTATTTACATCCCTTCTCAGGTATGGATTCCACAAGAGGGAGCAGTAATCCAAATGAAGCCTCACATAGGTCCTACAGAGTGGAATAATGCATTTTCTATTTCTGGATGTAAAGCTTCTTTTTATGCATCCTATTAGCCTATTTGTTTTAATGATGTTATTGTAATGTGCATGAAATGTTAGATCTGAGTCTATTATAATACCCAAGTCATTTTTGCTGATTTACAGGTTTTATTATTTGTCATTTTAATGTGTAACCATGATGCAAGTTATTTTTTCTGAAATGCATAACAACGCATTTCTCATTGCTGAATGTCATTTGTTTTTTTACAGCCCATAATTCTATTTTTTTTAAGTCATTTACGAGTTCTTGGTAATCTTCCTTAGTATCTACCTGGGCTGTTAGTTTAGTGTCATCAGCAAATTTTATGGCTAAACTGTTTAAATTTGATGTCATATCTGATATAAATATATTAAACAGAATCGGTCCCAAGACCGATCCTGAGAGGCACCCATTCTCCACCAATCTCATGCCTGATACATGACCTTTATACTAACACATTGAGTACGATTTTTTAGCCAATCAGTTACCAAATTGTGATCCGATTGTCAATACCAAGTTTGTCCATTTTATCTATTAGTAGTCTGTGTGGCACTTTATCAAATGCTTTACATGAGTCAAGATAAATTACGTCTATAGCTTTATTATCTTCTATACATTTACTTATGTGTTCATAAAAAACATGTTACTTGTTAGACAGGATCTGTTTTTCGAAAACCATATTGGGATTTGTCTTCTAATCCTTTACTTTAGGTAACTTTCAATCCTAGTTTTTAATATTGTTTGAACATTTTACCTACTATACTTGTTAAACTAATGGGTCTATAATTTGAAATTTGTGATCGATTTCCTTTTAAAAATAGGTGTGACAATTGCAGTTTCCAGTCCATTGGGACATGCCCTGTATTTAGTGACATGTTAAAAAGTTTATGTAGTGGGTTAATTAGCCATTCTTTAATTTCCTTCAATAACCTAGGATGTAACTTGTCTGGACCAGGTGATTTATTTGTGTTTAGTTTATTTAGGTTGTCCATAATCTCTTTTTTAGTTATCTCATTTAAAGTATATTTTGGAATTTTATTGACTATTGATGGATATGTTTTAGTACTGAAAACTGAACAAAAGTATTTGTTGAATTCATCTATACTATCTTGAAGTGATATTTCACTATTATCTATCACCAGTGGACCTATATTTCTAGAGTTTGATTTTTTATTATTTATGTAGGAATAAAACCTTTTTCCACCATCTTTAATTTATGCAAGCTTTGTTTCAAATGTCTCACCCATCCGCTGATAGTGTCTACCAGCTAACGGTTTGCTCCTGCAACATGGATTGCCAGGAGATCTGCACTTAGGTTCGCAGAAGGATACAAGAGTGCTCCTTCCCACAGATGTTCTAAGATGAGCCACCACTAGATGTCATCACATCAGCTGGGTCACTTGCCGCTGTTCAAGTGCCCTATGTGTTGGGACTACTGATGGCCCAACTCCACTGCAGGTGCCGCATCTTCCAGCGGACCCACAGGATCATGCTGGTACAGGATGCCATGTATCCCAGCAGCCACAGGAAGTCCTGTGTAGGGTAGGGCACGGTACCCAACCTGAAATAATCAGGCAAAGGAAGTAGTCCAGTGCCCAGTCTGCAGGAAGGCAGGCTTTGGCCTGCAGGGATCTAGCTCTGCCTGAATGAAGTGAATCGCCTGCAAGCGAACCAGTTCAGACTTGGCTGGGTTGACCAAGAGGCCCAAGTCTCTGCAGGTCTGAAGGGCCAGATCCCTGGACCGCTCCATGACCACCTTGGACAACCCAGCTATCAGCCAGTCTTCCATGTAAGGGTAAACCCAAACACCCTTGTGCAGCAGGAAGGCTGTTACCACTGGCATGCACTGGGTGAAGATCCTGGACACAGACAAAAGGTCAAAGGACATGACTGTGAACTGATACAAAACCCCCTCTGCACGGAAATTGCAGTTACGTAAGAACTTACCGTAACAGTAGATCTTCGAGAGAGGTTCCTGCAGTAGGTCTTCACATATAGGACTGCACCCCCTGGCGTCAGGTTCCAACGGCAAAACTTGTAGACAGAAATCATCAGCGGGGACCGCCTCCGACGTCAGGTGACGTGACTTCAGCCTGACTATGAAAGGAGTGACCCCACGCCCGCCCTCAAGTTCTTTTCCACCGGAGACCTAGAAAAAGGTAAGTAGAAACCCTGCTTTCTCTCTAGACCCAAGGGCTAGGCAGGATGAAAATGAAGGAAACGTTCCAGGAGTAGGGGGAAAGGTGGGTGGAAACTAGACCTACTGCAGGAACCTTTCTCAAGATCTGCTGTTATGGTAAGTTCCCTGTAACTGCACATCTTACTTTGAGAGGGTTCCTCGCAGTAGGTCTTTCACATATAGGACTGAATACCAAGCAGTCCAAAAGAAATAATAATGGAGGTACATCCGAGAGGAGGAAATCGCCAACTTCAAGTTACGACAGGAGGCTTTGCAGAACCGCAAGCCCAAAGCTAGTTCTGTGCCTAGAGGCAATGTCTAGACTGTAATGCTTAGTGAAGGTGTGAACAGAGCGACCACGTGGCGCTGCAAAGTCTCTGCAGTGGACACATTCCTGAAAAGGCAGCAGAAGTAGCAACACTCCTAGTGGAGTGACCCTTAACCGCCCCGGAAGAGATTTCCGTGTTTTTGGTTAGTGAAGTGGATGCAGTTAGCCAGCCACCTAGAAATGGTTTGTTTGAAATGGCCTTGCCCTTGGCACTGGGGAGCAAAGGCTACAAAGAGCTGATTCATCCTGCGGACCTCTTTAGTCCAGTCTGTGTATACCTCAGAATCCTGTGGATATCAAGAGTGTGCAGGAGGTATTCCCCCGTTAGAATGCCGTGGATAACAGACCGGCAGTTCAACACTCTGGTTGAGAGCGGCTTCTGAAACTACCTTTGGAAGAAACTACGGGTTTGTCCGAAGGACTACTCTGTCCCTATGGAAAATCAAATAGGGTTCTTTACAGATTAACACCTGAAGTTCTGAAACCTTCTAGTGGAAGTTACTGCAACTAAAAACAGAGTCTTCCAAGAAAGGAAGCGCATGTCACAACTAAAGGCTGGGTCAAAAGGAGGCAAGGTCAGCTTTTCTAACATAAAATTCAGGTCCCGGGGGAGCAGAGATTCCAGACTGGAGGTTTCAAGGGGAGGACGCCTTTCAAAAAAGTTTTGCCGACCTCCAGTTGAGCCAAAGGTTCGCCCTCCACCAGGGGTGGTAGGCCGACACCGCAGAGAGATGGACTCAACAGAAGAATAGCTAAGGCACATCTCTGATAAATGTGCTAGTTACTCCAACACCTGGGCAGCCAAACACAAAAAAGATCCCAGCCCAGGTCAAGAATATTTTCACTTCATGGCGTAGGTGGATCTGGTAGAAGGTTTTCTGGCTTCCACCAGGATATGGGCAACCTGTGAAGAAACACCATAGCGAGGCCACTATGTCCACAGGTGCCATGCATGAAGGTGAAGAGACTGAAAGGCTCGGGTGCACCAGGGTGCCTGCTCCTGAGTCAGAAGGTCATGGGATAACGGCAGGGGAACCGGAGGTTCTAGGCGAGAATGTTGTAGAGAGGGAACCAAATCTGGCGTGGCTAGAGAGGAGCAATCAGAATCAAATGTGCTCCTTCCTCCTGAAGTTTCAGCAGAACCTTCTGAATGAGGGAGAAAAAGCATAAAGAAACCTCCCTGTCCAAGAGAAAGACAGTGCATCTCGCCAAAAAGCACCATGACCAGGAATGAGCGAGCAAACGTTGGGTAGTTTTGCGTTGAATGGGGAGGTGAACAGATCTATCTCTGGCCGATCACATCGAAGAAAGAGATCTTCGACCACCTCTAGCTTTAACTCCCACTCGTGAGCCCTGGCTACTGATCAACTGAGACTGTCCGCCAAAACATTGCTTACACCTGAACGTGGACTGCTGTTAAGAAAAGACTGTGCTGAATCGCCCAGTACCAACCCTCATTGCTCCTCTGCAGAGGGGACGATGCTTAGTTCCTCCCTGTTTGTTGATGTACCAGACTGTGGACATGTTGTCCATCTGGATAAGAAGTGATCCCGGTAATAGAACGGACTAGAAAGCCTGGAGGGCGTACAGAACTGCTTTGGTCTCCAGAACGTTGATATGGAGCAGAAGCTCCTGGTTAGGCCAAGACCCTTGTGTCATGTGAGCCCCCAGGTGGGCTCCCAAGCCCAAGTCTGAGACGTCCGTGGTAAGGATCTGGGTAGAGATCGGGGAATGGAAAGGGACTCCCTGTAAAAGATTGGAAAGATCTTGCCACCAGCGAAGATCTCTCTGTAGGCTGTTGGAGATCATGACCTTCTGGTTCATGTCGTCCATCCTCTGATCTCATTGGACTCGAAGAGACCATTGGGTGACCCTTATGTGAAGTCTGGCCAGGGGGACTGTGGAAATGGCCGCTGCCATCAGTCCCAAGAGAAGAAGCACAGCAAGTGCTGGGATCCACCATGCCTGGGCCACGAGAGTGGCTTGAGAAACTAGGGTCTCGGCTCGATCTGATGGTAGAAAGCCTTGCTCTAAACTGCGTCTAGTACTGCCCCAATGAATTGGAGCCACTGAGATGGTACTAGCTGGGACTTGGGCAAACTGACTGTGATACCCAGAAGAGCAAACAAGCTCAGAGTGAAAGAAAGAGACTCTTTCAGGCTGTTCGGAGAGGGTGCTACGAGGAGCCAGTCGTCCAGGTACGGGAACACGTAAATGCCCTGGCGGCAAAGAAAGGCTGCAACCACCGCTAAACACTTGGTGAACTCCTGGAGGGCCAGAGAAAGGCCGAAGGAGTGCTCAGAACTAAAATGGCTCTCCTGAAAAGTAAAGCGGAGGAAGCGGGGTGGGCCAGGAGGATAGGGATATGCAGGTAGGCATCCTGCATGTCCAGGAGCACAACCAAGAATTTGTTTGGAGTAGGGGAAGAAGCCCCTGAAGGGTCAGCATGCGAAACCACTTGTACTCGACGAACAGGTTTAGCACGCTGAGGTCCAGGATCGGTCTCAGATTGCCTGGCTTCTTTGGAACTAGGAAGAAGTGGGACTAAAATACCCTTCCTAGCTGGTTTAGAGGGATGGGTTCTATGACTGCTTTTAACAGGAGGGCCTGAATCTCCTGGAAGACTATGGGAATCTGATCCCTTGGATAAAAAGACCATCCCATAGGATGAGAGGCAGGGATCTCAGAAAACTCTACTGAGTGACCTCGCTGGATGAGTTGTAACACCCATGATTCTGTGGTGACGAACCTCCATCCCTCCAGATGGAGGCCGAACCTCCCTCCTACCAGTTCCTCCGTGAATGCTGGAGGTAGCGGAAGGAGGGAAAGGAGTCAGGACACGAGGAAGGGAGCTTTTGCGGAGGCGGCAAGGAACTCGGCCTGGGGGTTGGGCCTCGAACCAGGGGCTAAATCGCTGCCCTGCGTTTACCCTGGTTTTATTCCATCTCCTTGGCGATGAAAAGGCTGCTTCTTCTGCCCCATCAGGTACACTGGGCTAAGTCCCGAAGGGGCGTCCGCACTCTTGCAGCCCGGTAATTATATCTTTGGCATCGCCACTGAAAAGGATGGAACCCTTAAAAGGGGCATCCAGAAGGGAGGGAGGACTGAACATCGTGTGCCAGACCTGCAATCCTAAGCCAGGAAAGGCGACGGATACAGATCTCGGTGGCTGCCGCCCTAGCCACTGAGTCATACGTTGCACGGAAAGCATGACGACAAGACTTGCCCATTCTGACTTTGTCCAGCAATTTATTTTGGAGTGATTCATCCTGGACGTCCTGAAGGTCCCTCTCCGCTCAAAGAGAGAGGCCTTCTGGAATGCCACCATGTGTGAAACATAGTTGAAGGACCGGACAGCAGAAGAGGAAGAGAAATAGATCTTCCAGCCAAACTGATCCAACTGCCGAGAGTCCTTGCCGGGAGATGTGGAACTCGAATGCTTTGGTTGCGCTGACCGGGCGTGAGCGGCAGTAATCACCACAAAGTCAGCTTTGGGATGAGTCGTGAGATGCTGAATCCCTTCCAGAGGATAGTAGATACGATCTGCCTTTCTGGAGACACCAAGGATGGATGACGGCTGCTGTCAGATAGAAGTCACCAGATCCTTGTGAGGACCCATCCGGGGGGATGGGTATTGGGTCTGTAGTGGCTAAATCTAAATGTTCTGCCAGTCTCTTACGCTGGGGATCCACTTCTTTGGAAGTCCAGCCTCCTGCTGCCTGAATAGTGCGCATAAGATCCCCAAAGGAGGGATCCTCTGGAGGAGATTTTGGGGACTCCTTGGGTGGTACCTCAACTGGGGACCGAGGATCTGAAGGCTCAGAGTCAGAGTCTGAGTCGGAAGGCTCAGAACCGCTGGGGATGGAAGGGTCTACCCCAGATGAGCCTACTGGTACAGCACCCACTGCTCGGCTGGAGGGTATTGGTGGGGGAGGGGCCCTGGGAAGAGGGATGTCTCCCACAGACTGCCTGAGCTCCATGATGAACTGGGTCCTGGCATCCTGCCACCACGTGGGGATCGCCTCTCGATCTGGCACTGGAGGAGGAGGAGAGTGGTAGCACAGGTAGCCTGAGTATTGCCAAGAAGGGTATTGAAAGCCTGGCAATCCAGGAGTATAGCCGTAAGAGTTGTACCCAGGGTATCCTGGCGTCAGGTATCCCAGCATCGGAGGCACGTGGCCTGGCATTGGGTACTGAAGAGCCAGCGGCAGGCCACCTGACTCGGTGCCTGGGGTCTGCTGTGGAAGACCACCAGGAGGTTCGACTGGACCTACCAGGGAGGTGCCAGAGGGCCACTGGGTGGCGTGGGATCTGGGAGGTCCCGAAGGTCCAGAGGGAGGCGGCTCCATAGCAGGATCCTTAGCCAGCGACGGACTCTTGTCCGGAGGTGGTGGCAGACCTGGCAAAGGGGATAATTCCAGGAGGGACCCCAACGAAAGGTTGAACAACGATCCTGTCGGCATGGACAATGCAGGATCAGGTGGCAAATCTCTGGGGTGCAGAACCCAGAGGAATGCAGGGTCTCTCGACAGCACACTCAGGCCAGCGTCAGGGGCCTCGCAGGAGCCAATGGGCCAGAAGGGTCCAGGTGGGCAACAGAGGATCTGCAGTCCGACTTATTGGACCTAACTGGGCCAGTGGCAGCAGAAAGGCCGCCGCTAGGCTAATCGGTCAATGCCGTGCACCTGTCAACAGGGTCGAGGGGTGACTTATTGGCAGTGTTTGGAGGAGACACAACAGAAACCTCGATAGAGGCTACCCCCAGCTGCCCATTCACCTCAGCAGGAAGGGGAGAAGGTGCCCGGCCCAAATAGGCGGATGGGGCACCTGAAGGAGTACTCACAGTTTCTGGAGCAGGCTTCCCACGTGGCGACGGACTCCTGTTCCGGCGCTTCTCCTTGTCGTCCTTCTTTTTTCTGGCGGCGACGACTACCTTTCCCTCAATTCCTGGAGCTCCTTTTCCATCGACACCAGCCGCCGGGTAAGGAGGTGGGCCTCGAGGGTCTGCTTGCGCCTGGTTCTAGCGGCTAGATTGAAGGCCTGGCAGATGGCACACTCGTCCGAGTTGTGCTTGGGGCCTAAACACAAGAGGCAGCGGCAATGGTCGTCCCCATGTGGGATTTGGGCTCTGTACTTCGAGCACTTCTGCTTTATATGAGTCGACATACAATCAGTCGAATCAGTGAGGAAAAAAGTTAAGATATGAAGAAAAAACTTCAACTGAAGCGTGGGCGTTAGATCGCTGTTCTAACTCGTAAGCAGAACGAACCAAGGCGATGGCAGGAAAGAACTGGAGGGCGGGCGCGGGACCGCCCCTTTTATAGTCGAGCTGACGTCACATCACCTGACATCAGGGGCGGTCCCCGCTGATGATTGCTATCTACAAGTTTGCCGTTGGAACCTGACGCCAGGGGGTGCAGTCCTATATGTGAAGGCCAACTGCAGGAACCCTCTCAGTAAGATCCAGAGGTACTGCCAGTTGGACAGATGGACTGGGATGTGGAAGAATGTGTTCTGGAGATCCAGGGAGCAGAACCACAAGCCATACTCAAGGGATGGTATAATCTGGTTCATAGTGACCAACGGAACTTGCACTTCTGCATGAACTGGTTGAGAGCGTGCAGATCCAGTATAAGGCACAAACCCCCCTCCCCCCTGTCCGTCTGTTTTGCAACCAGGTAGTACCTGGACATACACCTTTGACTTGCAACAGCATCTTGGACATGGGCTATAGCTCCTTTCGCAAGGAGCTGAGCAACATCCTCCCTGAGGGCAGACGTGTCCTGCGACACAGAGGACTCCTTCAGAGTGTGGGATCAATAAGGCAAGAAAGTCTTGAAATCGAGAGGCAGTCCTCTGTCTACCATCTCGAGAACCCAGCTGTCCATGGTAATGATGGGCCAGTGTGGTCAGAAGTGGCAAACACAACCTCCCCACCAGGAGCCGGATCAGGAACTGGACAGGTGGGGGTTAGAAACCCACTGACCTGTCACTGGGCAGCTCTGGAGAGGGCACCAGCCGCTAGGGCCAGAAAGGCACCATTTTCCCTATCCCCACCTCTCTTGGGCCCCTGGCCAGAGAGCTTGGCCTTCAGGTGCCAGGCTTGGTATTGCTCTTGCTGGGGCTGCTGCTGTTGAGGCTGCAGTGGCTGAAAGGACAGAAACTGAATTGCCTTCTTTTTAGTCTTTTTTGGGCTTCAGGTCCTTCTGGGACAAAGATACAGAGTCCAGGGTGTCACTGAACTTCTCAATCCATGTGAGATGACATCCACCCCAGGCCAAAGAGGTCAGTGCCGAAAGGAGATCAGTCAGCTTGCTGCGTGTCTGCGTAAGTGAAAAATCTCAGACAGGTCCTGCAACAAATCATGATGACCACTGTCATAGCACAGGCACGGAAGTCACCCATACCCAAGGCTGTCTGGAGCTGGTGTTTAGCCAGCACCTGACCCTGGTCTCTGACCACTTTTACCGGCAACTACTATTCAGCAGGGAGTCGAGGGAGGATATCATCTAGAACTCCCCGCAGGGAGTGACTAAAATGAGCCATCTTCAAGGCATAGCGTGCCTGACTAAGACTGAGTGAGGCAGAGTTTCTGGGCCGCATAGTCAAGCTTCTGCAACTCTTTGTCGGGGCGGTCCACATCTCCAATATTTCTGTACTTGGGAAAGTTGGAGTAGAGTCCAAGACCAGACCCTTGGCTGAGGGGTGGTCCGAGAACCTGTACAAGCAGCCAGTAGGAGCACAAACTTGTGAACCTTAAAAGCTGAGGATGCCAGGCAAGATGCTGCCAAAACTCAAAGGCTGGTGCCAAAATGGCATCAGCCATGGAAAAGGCAACCACAAGCATTCATCCCCATCTAGGATAGCTATGAAAGAGTATTTGGCCCTTTTCTGCACAGGTTCCAAGGGACAGACACAGACTGTGAAATGAGTTGGAGTAGAGTCCCAGATGACACAAGCCCTTGGTCAATGGTCAATTCCTTGACCAATTCAGGGCTGACGGTATGCGTCTTCAACGACTGCAGAGGAGGAACCATCTGAGTTGTCTGAAGACTCATAAAAACATACCCACACTAGAGTTGTCTGACTGGGTGATTTCCACTGAAGCCAGCCGGACAAGGCGATCACAGCACGAGTCCTTAGTCAGGGTTCTCTCAAAGGATGCAGTGAGGATGGCTCCATCAGCAGGGGTGGAGAGACTGGTGTCGTGATAACTGCCTCGGGTGGACTAGCGTGGGCTTGACTGGCACCTGCCAGATCGACCGCGTGGATTGGGCAGTGGCCCGGGTCAGAGGGGGCTGGGGGCGGTCGACCTCCTGGCTGCCCAAGTGAGTAGTGGCGCCCTGCCACCATGTTTATTCACTGTTTAGTGCCATTATGGAGCCTGTCATTGACTGAATGGCCTCCTGGCTCCCAAATGATCCCAAACCTGGCTCTGCTACTGGGATTGGGGATTAAGCCCTACCCTATCATACCAAGGTCTACTGCTGCCAGAGGAGTTTCTTACAGCACCACCATATGAGCCAGTGGAGCTTCTCCTTATCCGAGGACAAGAAAGACAAGGAACATTAAGAGCGACGCCTGTCAGTCAAGCAGGACTGAGAGCAAGAACAGTGCCTCAACCGTCAACCCAGGGGCCAACATCAGGGAGAAGCCACCGGGGGTGCAGTATACATAACCTACACTGGTTTCGGCTGAACAACTTCAGTGGAGGCTGCACCTGAGTGGAACCCATCAGGGACATTGACTGGTCCATGTCCTCCTGGGTGAGGATCAGGAACTCTGGGGTCTTGGAGATCGACTCCTCATCAACATCCTCTGACAACTGGTCAACCAGGTCGAAGAATATCTCAACTGCCTGGCTGGCCGGTGTCAAAGTCGATAAGCCTGATGGGGTCACCAAGGAGTTAGCAACCTGGCCTTTGACCTATCTGGGCTTGATCGAAGCTCGGCACTCAACAAGTGTCGAGTGATCGGGAGAGTCAAGGTAGTATGAGATGCATCATCTCTCCCAGGGCTTCTTGTGCTTCTTACCATGGTGGCAGGGCTCTCCTCGAAGGCCTGGAGGGCCCGATACATCTCCCGGAATTCACCAGTGAAGGACACTCCAACACTGGCCCCAGATGGAAGCAACGCTGAGGCCAACAAGGTGTTTGGCACAGCCTTTGCCACTGCTTCGTCCATGGCCACAAGTCAGTCAAATCAATCAATCAATCAAATCTTTATTTAGCCAGGTGAGACACTGTTGAGCAAAAGCTCATTTTCAAGGTGGACCTGGGCATAAACAACATTAATCAGAGAAACAGGACAACACAGTATACATGATTAAAAACAGCAAGTGAATACATTCAAAAATGGACAAGCACAGATGCAGAGAAATCAGAACACGGCTTACAGAATCAATACAATATTAACTTTTTTTTTTTTAGTCTTATCCATGACACAAGTATTCAGAAACACATGCATAATCAATGTAGCAGTCTAAACTCAATTAGTATGCAGCTGGGAAAGGACAATGCTATAATATACTATAATAGTTTAACAGTACAATGAATTAAGTACAAAGGCTAAGAATATGCATACCACAGAAACAAGGATAGTTCAGTAGTAGAGGCTCAAGTTATAGGGAGAGAATGAGCTAAGTGGATCCCATTTGGGAAGGAGTACACACCAGGTAAGCTTAGGGCCAGTAAGAGCAATACAGGTGAAAGTTTTGGGACAAGTTAAGTAAGCCATGGACCCTGCCGTAGGGGAGGCCACCTTGGAACCCTTAGGCCACAATTTAGGATCTCGACTGGCCAACCAGCTAAGGAGAAGTCATGCCTTACAATCCTTCAGGGAGGAAGGGGACACTGTCTGGCACAGGCCACAACCCACAACTTTGTGTGCTGTCCCCAGGCAGTAGAGGCATGATGCATTTGGGTCCGTCTGCAACATCTTCTGTCAGCACATGCCGCATTGCTTGTAGCTGGGGAGCTGGCTTTGCTCCTTCATGTTCCATCTTCCATTACCAAGGCTGGATAAGAACTGAGGAATATAGCAAAGGATCAGGTTTCTAGAGGAAAAAAAATCTAAGTGTGCCAATGGTGCACTTCAGACCCTACAATGCACAGAGCTGCAAAGAAGGAGACAGAACTCTTCTAGCGGAAAGGAAGATCTGACATCACGGTGAGAAGAAAGAGGATACAGGGCCCCGGGTGGTGGGAGCAGTTTAGCTTAAAGACATTCCAATGAATAAGCACTTTTGGTGGAACTGCCATCATTTGGATAAGTGAACAATAGCTATGCTCCAGAAGAGATTTTCTCTGGTGGCCCATAGTGGTACTGCAGGCAGGCAGAGAGTTTCTCTAAAATTATCACAGAAATTTCAAGGAATAGCTGGCCATGTCTTTGGCTACAACTGCAGCTCCTCCAGTAAAGACTACAGATGTGTGAAGAGTAACCCAGTTATTGAAGACTGTTTAAAAACATGGCATGCAGTTCATAAATTTAAGTAGGTTGAAGCCTCTTTCACAGTTCTTACTTCCCTCTGGCACAGCTGACTCTTCCCTAGATCTTTACAGGATCAGAGTTTCCAACTATGGACTGAGAACGGAACACAGCTACTAGGACACCTCTATGACAGAGTTACACCGATGTCATCTGAAGCCCTATATCTACAATATGATATTCCAAACACAATTCCTCAGATAGCTTCAGAAAGAGCCTTTTTTGGGAGACAAGTTGGGTAAACACTATAGCCTACAAGAGTTGCCCAGAATAGCTGCACTGGATGGTATGGGAGATGCAAAGCAGTTAGTGTCCTGTCCGTATCAGAAATTAAAAAGTCTGGTTCAGGATTCTAGTTAGAACAGACAAAAATGACAGGAACTCTTGGGGTGTGACATTCCTGAAGAGGACTGGTCAGACATTCTAGGAGAGGGTTGGAAATTCCCAATACAGAACAAACAAAGTGATCCAATTTATTTGACTTAATAGAGTCTACTACACTCCTGCCAGGCTGTCCAAATTCAGTGAGCTGTATGATGGAACCATTCCTAGCTGTGGGCAGGATGATGCTAACTTGTGATGCGCTACCTGCATAATGGGAAGAAACAGAAAGAGTACTCTCGGACATCTTGGTCACTGAAATTCACATTTCTTCAAGAGCTGTTACGCTGGGAAATTGGTCAGATCTCTAAGGTCAACAAGCCAGACAGTGTAAGTAGCCCTTTTGGCTGCTAACAGTGACAAATTAGGAATTCTACCAACTGAAACAAGTGCAGACCCTTACGCTTACAGGGTGGCTGAGAGCTATGAAAGACAACATGGCACTAAAAATACATAAAACCAAGGGGAGGAGCAAACGTTTGACCACATTTGTGCTACTTTTCAGGAATATATAACCTTTGGTATGATGGCTGACAGTGCTCAGGAGGACAACTTGGATTAAATGTGAAAATATCCTGCAGAGAATGCTAATCAATATTATAGCCCTGTGACTAAGAGTCAAGTACAATTACCAAACGGTGCACAATATCTGAGGAAATGCAGTTTGTATTGTTTTATACTGTTCATTACTTTCTTGCAAATCTTTTTTAATGTTGTTTTCTAAATAATTTTAACACCTAATGGAAAATATTGCACTTTGGCAATATCAGATATATATATATAACACTATATGTATGTAACCTTGCTGTACTGTGACTGGAAGTCAATAAAATATATCTGAAACAAAGAAATAAATGCAATGTTGCAAGCTGAAAATGACAGTCTTTCTTGGGGTATAAACAAAGGAAGAAAGCAGTGGGCTTATATAGGGAAACAAAAGAGCAAAAGAGAACAAAAAAAAAAACACAGGTGATGTTAAACAATAGCGCCCAGATATTCAGACTGCGCCAGGCTATGGCGCACGCCTGGACGCAGCTCAACTTGGCTGCGCAGGGGCGTTGACTGGGCCATATTCAACGGAGCCGCGCCATGGCACAGCATCGCTGAATATTGCACCTTGGCCACACGCAGTGTGCATGGCGCAGTGGCAATGTGCCAGCGCAAGTGGCCAGAGTGCAGTAGGGGATGCGCTAGCGCAAGTTCTTTTGTGTTATGTGCAACAACCGCGATATTCAGAAGTGCACATGCAAATGGGGCCATAACGTATGCAAGATGCAAATGAGGCCATTTGCATGTCATTATGGCTCCATTTGCATGCAGGTGTTACGATCCCCGGTGACTTGTGCCCTGCCAGACAGCAGCCGTCAGGGACTGACACCACCTGCACAGCGTGGCAATGTACCCCACAGCCCGATCGCGGATTTAAGTAAACATAAATCATGTCCTATATCCCTGGTGGTCCAGTGGACTGCTGTCAGCCTGATCACGGGCATTTGTATTAAAAAAATAAAGTCCAATATCCCTGGTGGTCCAGTGGACCGCTGTCAGCCCGATCGCAGGCATTTGTAATATTTGTAATAAGAAAATAAAGTCCAATATCCCTGGTGGTCCAGTGGACCGCTCGCAGCCTGATCTTGGGCATTTGTAATAAGAAATTAAAGTCCAATATCCCTCGTGGTCCAGTGGACTGCTTGCAGCCCACTTGCAGGCATTTGTATTAAAAAAATGAAGTCCGATATCCCTGGTGGACTGTGGACCAATGGTACAGCCCCACCTACTGTGATCAGTCGGTGGTGGGATGCTGCCGCCTGCCGCTGACTGGGGAGCAGGGCGGTGGGGTTCAGTGGGCGGATGGGGAGGAAGGTACCGCTGGACCACCAGGGATATTGGACTTCATTTTTAATACAAATGCCCGCAATCGGGCTGTGAGCGTCCACTGGACCACCAGGGATATTGGGCTTCAATTATTACAAATGCCCGCAATCAGGCTGCGAGCGTCCACTGGACCACTAGGGATATTGGACTTTAATTTCTTTATTACAAATGCCCGCAATCGGGCTGACAGCGGTCCACTGGACCACCAGGGCTATATGGACGCTATTTGTTTAAACCTAAGCCCGCAATTGAGCTGCGGCGGTCCACTGGACCACCAGAGAGACAGGACTTTATTAGTTTATACCTAAGCCTGCGATCGGGCTGACAGCGGTCCACTGGACCTCCAGGGAGATAGGACGTTATCATTTTAAACAGATGCCGACGATCGGGCATTGGGGCGCCACCACAGAGGTGCAGCCGGAGCTCAGGTGGTCACCCACAGGTGGCAGCTGCCGTGTTGCGCCCTGCAATACGGCAGCTCACCTGTGAGTGGACAGCCATTGTTCCTTTTTTTTTGGCTCACCTATGTGCGGTGCAAGTAGGGGTTGTGCATGAATGGACCCAGCACATCCCGGGCTGAATATCGGGATGTGCAGATTATGCATGGGCATGCCCCCACTCCGCGTCAGATACATTACTGATGCGCTCAGCGACGGATTTGTGCCAGGCACAATCCCCGACTGCATATCACACTGGTGCGCATCAGTGAGTTGCTCCATGCTCAACCCTTTTGAAAATCTGGGCCTAGGTGTTCAAGAGCAGCGGAGAATACTGATGAAAACCTGGGGACAGCACTATTCAAAGTAGTGAACTTTGCTTTTATAAATCCTAACATGCAACTGAAAAATAACTAAACTGGATCCCTTGGCAGTTCTAATGGTTAACTGTAAAGAGTTTAAAACAGAGGCCTGAAGTAATAAAACACGCATTAGCTTGCCATGAAACCAACCAAAGTGTAAAATTGCTTGCGAGGGGAAAACTACAGGAACAGCAGCATTTTAATAGCTGGTTAATGGCGTTTACACACCTAGTTAAGGTGATTGTACAAGCGCCTTTTATAGTATTCCAGAAGTAAAGATTGTACGAGTGCCTTTTATAGTACTCCAGAAGTCCTGACTCTTGGGTGTTCCTTATCCATCCGATAGGCTGATGCACAATCTGATTTGATGAGCGGTGGCTCCCGCCCGTCAACCTCCATCCTTCTGGGTCTCTTCAGTTGAATTCTTCCATAGCTGTTCTGAAACTAAATGTAATCTCTGCAGTCTCCTGTGCTGTGACTAGTAAGTTTTATCTTTGTTGATTACAGTCATAATTGTTTTTTTTTTTTTTATATTTTCTGTTTATACGCCCCTTCAGCACTGCATCTGCCCCTCTCATCTGGGACTCCCTAGGCATCCAACAGGGCTCTGCCAGGCATCTCAGGGTTGCTTAGGACCAATCCCCAAGCAGCCAAGTTTTGCCCTCCCCCAGGTGGGAGGGGAGACCAGGTTGCCACCCCAGTCCAATTAATGCGTTGGGTGGTCCAACAGAGCCCCCCTGCAGTGCCTGGTCATGTGGCTGAGGTGCCGGGGCCCTTCTCCAGGTGCAGATGTGGGGATTTTCTGTGTTCTGCTGTGCCACTGCCCCTCAAGGATGATATCACACGGGGAGGTCCAAGGAGACGAGGGCACGCTGAGACGTGCTGCCAATCCGGACCTCGGCTAATGTCCTCCCCTCCGTGCACTCTGCAATCCCACTGCACCTCCACTAATGGTCACCCAAGTTGTGGTATAGCAATGGGACCTGCAGCCCACCCTCCCCAGAGTAGGACAGCAGCCCTCTGGGCACTCGATCCTACTCCCTCATCCGGCCCTCAAGCAAACCGAGCTTGCTACCAAACTCAGGTAGCTAGTATAGCAACTGGCCCCGATTACAGTCACAATCTTGAATGAAGAAACGTTACCATTGCGATGAATATCACTGTAATGGCTGCATTTACACATCTCATCCTTATACTAAGCACCGTTACTAAGTGTTTATGTCAGTCTCTTCCTATTATTTACATAGATTGTCTCATTGGGTGGGTGTACTATAAAGGGTGTTTATTTATTCATCCTTATCAGGTGAGTAAACTCCATTAAAACACACACCCAATAGAACTCAGCAAATCATAACCCTTGGGACCTTAGTAGCGGCACCCGCTTGTAGGACTTCAGGTGGGTTATTCTTTTTCTGTCCTGACTCCGTAAAATAACAGGCTGGTTGATCTGCTGACATGACATCTATTCTATGTTTTATTTATTTATTTAGGTTTTGGTAACCGGGTAAGCCCACTGAGACCAGAGGTCCCTTTTCAGGAAGCGACCAGAATTAGTTACAGAAAAGAGACATTTAGAAACAGTTTTTTTTTTTTTTTTTTGTTTTTTTACAGTAGTTACATATATTTACACAAATAGACATTAGCGACAGTATACAGGGGTAAAAGTAAGGTTCACATACAGACTCAAGCATTATTTACAGTAGTTACATTAATTACACAAGTGTAGATTAGCAACAGTAAACAGGGGAGTTAATCAGAATTCACAGTCTGGCTCTTATGACATCGCATTTCATCCCCAATTAGTAGGGAAAGTAGACAACAACAGAAAATTGACATCATAATTTTGGAGATACGTCCAGGATGAAGGGAGGTTTAAGGCAGTGCAGCGGAAAAGAGTCCTGGACTAGGGAGCGAACGGTTACAGCCACAGAGACTGAGATTGAGAAAATATAGTTTAAGTCCATTCTTGAATTGGTTAAGGGTGGTTGAGTCAGTCAGGCTGGGTGGAAGAGAGTTCCATAGGTGGAAGGCAGCAAATTTGAAGGAGTGTTTGCTTTGGTTGGAGCATATCCTAGGGATGTCGAGGGGATGATTTGCAGATGATCGCAGGGTTCAGATTTGTTCTTTGGGGGAGAGTAGTCCACTAAGATGGGAAGGGGAACTCAGGGTAGTGAACTTGAAGGCAAGGCAAGCAACAGGGTAAGCTAGTTTGTGCCGAAGTGTGGGCCAGTTTAGTTCCTTAAGTGCCTCACAATGATGCCTCCTAGGAGAGGAGTTAGTGGCGAAACGAGCCACATGGTTATAGAGTACTGAAAGTTTATTGAATTCCATCTCACGGAGGAACTGCAGTAGAGGAGCTCCATATAGGATGGAGTGGAGGAGATTGCAGCAGGCAATTGCCCGGCATGCAACCGAGGATAGGCAATTCCCCAGATGGTAAAGGAGGCCAAGCTTTTGGTGGGTGGACCTGGTTATGGAGTCGATATGGGGTCGGTAGGTCATTTCTTGGTCAAGATGGACCCCAAGGTACTTGAAGCTGGCCATGACCTCGACTCTTTTTCCTTGGTTTGTGCAGATCTGGAGCAGCTGACTCCTGTCAGGGCCCAGCCGTCTAGAGCCAAACAGTACAGCTTTAGTTTTTTCTCCTTATTGAGTTTAAGGGAGTTTGCGGAGAACCAGGCCTCAAGAATTGCGAGACTATACTGCAGTTTTGTGGCAATGACACTAGGTTAGGGGTCACTGCAGTATATGACAGTGTCATCCACATACAAAATGAATTTGCTGAGGGGACAGCTTCCCTCAATATTATTGAGGAAGAGTGAAAAGAGCAGGGGGCCCAGGATTGAGCCCTGGGGCACCCCTGCGGTAACAGGTCTGGGTACAGACTGTGTACCCTTCCAGCGGACTTTTTGGGTACGGTCACTCAGATAGCTCTCGAACCAGGAGAGTGAGTGGTGATCCAGTCCTAAGTGTAGGAGTTTTGAGAGGAGGAGATTATGACTGACCAAGTCAAAGGCCTTGGACAGGTCAATGAAGAGAGCACCCGTTGGGGAGCCTTGGTCCGTAGAGGCAAGGATGTCCGCAGTGAGCCGGTTGAGGGCAGTATCGGTACCATGGCCCTTTCTAAAACCATGCTGCACATCAGCCATGAGAAGGTGCTGCTCAAGGTAGTCTTGAAGCTGGTTAGAGACTAGTCTTTCCTGGATTTTCCCAAGGAGACTAAGAAGGGAGACTGGTCTATAGTTTCCCAGTTTGTCCCTGGGCCCACTTTTGTAGAAAGGGACAACGGTCGCTACTTTCCACATTTCTGGGACTATACCTTCCTGAAGCGATCTATTTATGAGTAGGGTGACAGACGGACGATAGCAGGGTGGCAGCCCTCAGTAAGCGAGGTTTAAGCTGGTCATGGCCCAGCGGGAAGAGGGCTAATTTTGTGTGTAGAGTAGAACCTCTGACTGATT
Organism: Neoceratodus forsteri; assembly: GCA_016271365.2. NCBI lineage: Eukaryota > Metazoa > Chordata > Ceratodontiformes > Ceratodontidae > Neoceratodus > Neoceratodus forsteri. The sequence continues at coordinate 746,433,513 of CM057459.1, forward strand.
GACCAGCTTTAAATGAAATTGAGGCCAAGGTGCACCCAGGCATCCCAGAGTAATAGGCAGGCCTGGGGAGGACAGAGGGAGGCCCACTTGGGTTGGAGAAGGAGGCACCGAAGACCTCAGCAACTATTGATGGGACATTGGTCAGGCGTCCCCTACCAGGATGGAGTCTGTTTGACTACTTGAGGAGCCCTTGATGAGCATGTTTATGTGGCCCCAGAATTTTTGGGGTCACGTGAGTTACCTAGTTTGGAGGTCATTTAAGTATTGAGATTTGGCCTGTTTCACTGCTTTTTTACACTGATTTCTCAGCTCTCTGTACTTTTCCCAGTCAGATTGGTTGCCAGTGGATTTGTAGTTGCCCCATGCTCTGTCCCGGAGGAGCATGGAATGTTTAAAGCATGGGCTCAACCATATATGGCATTTTCCCTGTACCCTGAGTTTTTTTATAGGGGCAAGCTTGTTAGATGCCGACAAGCAGGCTTGAATGAAATATTCAAGTGCCTCAGCGAGTGTGGGGAGAGAGATGATAGGGGCCCAGTCGGTGTTCCACAAATCAGAGCAGAAATCAGCTGGTGCAAACCTACTGTAGTTCCTCACTTCAATGACCTTAGCGGTCATTTTTGCAGGCTTGTTGGACCAGACACAGAAGACAGGCGAGTGATCACTCAGTCTAGCCATAATCCCTGCCGACTGATATCACGGCCAGCAGAGGCGGATCCAGTCAATGAGAGAGTGGTTTCCAGCCTTGGAATTATGTCGTGTGGGGAGGTTGATGATCTGTGTAAATGGAGAGCCAAGTAATGGGTTTTTAGCATGGGATGTGAGCAGGGAAGGCCAGTGGAGACTGAAATCCCCAAGGAGTATGGTCTCCCCCATGGAGTGGTCCTTAAGGAGGTTTGTTAGGGATTCCAGGGAGGAGGCAGAAGATTGGGGTGGGAGGTAGACACCCCCTAAGGTAAGGGGTTTGGTGTTTCCAAGAAGTATTTTTGCAAACAGCATTTTAGCTAGGGAATCACTATGAGAGTGGAAGTCCAGCTCCGAAGCTTGAAGGTCAGTACAGATGTAAATAATAACCCCTCCTCCCTTTTTCCCCTACCCTGTCTTTTCTAAAGGCAAGGTAGTCCACTAGTTCCACTTTGTGGGGGAGGATCTGCGGTTTGAGCCAGGTTTCTGTCAAGGCTAGTACGTCAGGCTTATAGAGTGCCACCCATGCCTCCAGGTCATGGAATTTGTGCCTCAGACTGCCTATGTTCATATGAGCAAGTTTGATCCCTTTGGAATCGGCCCACAAGGGGCATGAGGGGTTGTTGAGAGTGAGATTTGGGTAGAAAGGACCTGGGTTAGGTTCTGTATCCCCCCCGAGGGCTAGGAGGGTCCTACCCAGATGACCAGGGGGTAAGTAAGAAGGGAGAAGGGTCAGCCGCCCATCACTCCACCTGGGGAGAGAAGCCTGGTCACCACCTCGTGCATCTGGCAAAGGTCCAGGCAGGTGTAGGATTAAAAGAGACCCATATGGAGGGATCATTATGACCTCGATGGCAGGAAGGAATTTCCTTGGAGAAAAAACACAGTTACAAGCTGATGCCGGCATATAGCTTGGAACAGGATTATATATTCATTGGTTTTGCCAGGAATATAGGAAAAGTACTGGCAGTGACTGTAAAATATTTGGGAGGAGAGGTTTCCCTTTTGGTGGTTAAGTAGCACAAAAGCAAACAGGGGAGACCTCTAGTGGGGAAAACTGTGAACTTACTGAAGAACAGTAATGGGCTGAAACAGTATATGTTTGTGAAATATAGACTTCACTGGGAGTGCTAGTTATCCTAGAACCGACCAGTGAGCCCCTAGTGGCGAAACTGTATAGCTTGCAGATGGCAAAGTGAGCTGACGGGTGTTTTCAGCTCACGTGACCATCTAAAGCACTATAAGTTAGAGTGCCGACCAAGGGTGGTGGTGGGGGTGGCGAGGCAGCCGGCGAAGCCGAGCCGAGCCTCAAACAGCAGCCACACAGCACCCAGGAGGGCTCGTATGGCGCTAGCAGTATAGGGCAGCTTTTTTGCCCAGGTAAGCCCCTTTCAGCTTTTCAGGTCACTAATCAGGCTTTTTTAAGGCAAAATCAGCTTATTTAACAAGTTTATGTCCCTCCTTGCGTTTCCTTTCAGCAGTTACCTTGATGCTTTTCTGCGCCACAACGGGGGCGGGGAAGGGCAGAAACTGAGGCCCTCACGACAGTCCCCAATTACCTTGATGCTTTTCTGCACCACAGCGTTGTCTGGTGAATGTGTGAACTGAAGACCTGATGGCTGCCAAGCAGACTTCTGTTACTATAGTCTGTCTCTCTCATTCCAAGATGTGGCAATGGCTCTCGCTAAGTGGGCTTTTATGGTCTGCAGGGGCTGTAATCTGGATATGCACTACGCCCGATTCCTGCCTTTAGCCAGCTTGCTATTGTGTCTTCGGATGCAGCTTGTCTGATCTTGTGACCTCCTAGTAAACACGAATAGTCTGTCATCTGGCACCTAAAAGTCCTGATCAGGTAAGCCTTCAGCTGACAACCTACATCCCAAGTGTGATCTGTTGCTGTGGGCTCAACCAAGGGCTGATGCATCAGAGCTGGAAGGCGAATATTTTGTGATGTAAAAGGGTGTACTGACCTTCAGTGTGAAGGCTGGTACAGGTATGAGGGTAACCCTGTCACTGTGGAAAACCGTAAGCAGCTCTCTGCAAGATAAAGCATACAGGTTGCCGACTTGGCAGGATAAATAAATGCCCTCTAGGAAGACAATTCTGCAGTATGATAGCATACGTATGCTGAATGGCTAGGTTCAGAGGGTGTTTCTGAGAGGGTCTCTAGTACCATGTTTAACTGTCATGGTTGTACCATGATCTTAGTGGTTTTAGTACTATTTTGAACAACTTTGAGGAACCAGCTTACATAAAGGTGTGCACCAATGGGCCCTCTCCTCAGCAGAGGTTCTGTTAATTGCCCCTACAGCCACTGACTGGACTCATTATGAAGAAGGCGCCAGGCCCTTACTTGCCCTGTCATTTGGAAAAGATGGAAGTGTCGGCAAACTGGTATCCATAGACGAGGTTCCTACTTCCGGGTATCAGTGTTAGAAAACTGCCCAGTGTGAGTGTTAAGTTTTGTTCATTAAGGATCTTCCAGATTTTATTGGGGTCTCTACTACTTCTTCTATGTACCTCTGAGCTAGCAGTCTGCTCCTCTCAGCAGCAATGCCGTAAGTTTCATTGCTGCTGGGCTGTGGTGATTGACTGGTCTCTGGTACAGCAGAAGTCTGAATCGTGAGGTGACGGACATTGCTAACAATGTAAATCATGATATCCTGGGCCAAAAAGGTGCAAATAGGAACACTGTTTCCTACGTCAATCTTACTTTCTTCAGCTCTTTGTGCAGCATCAGTGTCAGAGGGAAGATGTATATCCTGCTGAAGTTCCAAGCTGCCAACAGAGTGTCCACCTCTTCAGCTCCCTCTCCTTGGAACTTGGAACGGAATTTCTTTTGTCTCTGGAATCCATCAGGCCCAGGTCTAGGAGGGCCCAGTATTGTAGTATTTTGAATGACTGGGCATAATCTCCATTTCCCCTGAAAAAGTAATCTACAGCTAAGCCAGTCCATCTCCCTGTTTACGGAGACAGCCAGGTGGACTGCAGAAATTGGCACGAGGTCCTTCTCTGCCACTGCAAGACCCTGAAGGTCTCCTGGATCATTGTCTTGCTTCTAGTTGTTTCGTTTGCTTATGCAGGTGACTGATACTTGGTTGTCAGATATGATGCATATAACTTGTTGCTTAATCAAATGGGCAAAATGAGTGAGGATGTAAAATGTTGCCCTCCTCTCCAGTGCAATTACTGTAGTTTCACATCCATTTAGATCCACTTTCTCTGTGCCATGTGATTCTATAGGATCACTTCCCAGCAGAGGGAGCTGGCATCTGTTGTTATCACTGCAGTTGGTTCTTGGTGTAAGGGGAACGACTTTTACAAGATTACATTTTGAACTCCGTCACCTGATGCTATTTCTTGCTCCTGGTAATGTGACACTCAGTTGCAGTGTGGGCATGTGAAGTTTGGTCCAAGGTACAGTGTCCATTGTCAACATCATGAGTACCAATAATTGCAAGAAGTCCCACACCTGCAGTGTTGGTTAGAAGATACACTGTTTCTCTGTCTGGATTATTCTGTCCACTTTGTCAGTTGACAGTTTGATCCTGTTCGTGGCTTTATCGACTGATGCTTCTAGGTGACTGATTGTAAGAGTAGGAGTCAAGTGGCAGTTTTGCATATTTATGTACCACCCATGATATGTCAGGCAGTAAACAACCATTTGGCCTTGGGTATCCTTGTTCACCTTGGTTGGTGAACAACCTCAAATCAGCCAGCTGTCTAGATATGGGATCATGTGGATTTCCTCCATTCTCTGCTTTGCCACTAGCACCACAAGTATTTCTGTGAACCCTAGGGGAGCTGATGACATGTCATATGGAAGACAGCTGTACTGGAAGTGTTTGTTCTATATTTTTGAACCTCAAGAATTTCTGGTGGGATCAGCATATTAGTATGTGAAGATACGCATCCTTTAGGTCTAAAGACATTAGAAAATCATGTGGTTGGATAGCCAACATTTTTTGATTTTAGTGTCTACATTTTAGAATTTTTTTGAATCACATGAATTGGTTAAAGAACTTGAGATCGAAGACTGCTCACATTCCTCCTGTCTTTTTTGGCAGTACAAATAAGGCAGAATATGCCTTGGTACTCTGTGCTGACTGGTACCTGTGTTACCTGCTTGGTTTGCCATTAACCCTTGCTGTGCCGCAGACTGATATCAGTCCAGCATTCCTATATGTTCTAATTCTATTGGCAGCCTACAGGTTAAGTCTTGTACTACCTACTACAGCACCTCTCTTTTGGGCATACAACTTGATAGGGGATATGCCAAGTCCCATTTGTCTGTGGCTGATTGGGCCCACTGAACCGCAAAGGTCCATTGCCCCCTACCAGGTGCACTTTGTGGTTGGCAGTCGCATTTCACTGTTGATTTTTTCTGTTAAAAGGGCTTTTTCCATAGACGTTCCTACCCTCTGTTGAACTTGTATTTGAAACTGAAGGCTATATTGCCATTCTGATTCTTGATACTGTCTGAACTCTAGCTGGGTCTGCGTTCTTGACTTATTGTAAAAGCTCTGAGACTTGTCCTTAAAAAACAGTGATTTGGCTAGCCTTCGGTCTTTGTTTCTGCTCGAGACTCTTCCACTGCAGTCGTCCTTGAGATACACAGTGAGGCCTTCTCTGAATAGTAGTGATCGCTTTAACGGCAGCCTCATGAGTGTGGATTTGACGCAACTGTCCTCCTGCCATAGCCTGAGCCATGAGGCCCTTCTTGCTTGGTTTGCCACTGTAGACATTTGTACTCCAAACTTAATCTATGGAAACATCTGCCAGGTACAGCACCTTGATGTCTGCAGAGCATAATTCAGGGCCTGGGCATATCTGGAATCATCCAGCTGCTCTCAATTACCGACTCCAACCAGTGTACTGCCCTGCTTGTGTAGCTTGTTGCAGAGTTCACCACAATCACTATTCTAGCAATTTTGTGTTGCCTCTTGAGGAACTCTTCAATATTTTTATCCACTGGGTCCTTGATGCCTTTTGTTGGCCCGCCGTGGATGTTGCAGGTGTGGCGGAGTACCTGGGCTTTTGGGCCAGCCAGGTCCTTCCTCGGAAGCTTAAGCTTCCGGGGTGGGGTGGGGTGGGGGTGGGGAACTTGGTTGGTCCAGGCACTTGGGCACTTTTGTTCTTTTTGTAGCATCTGTATTGGTCCAGTGGAGAGTATTTAGCCATTTGCTTCTGAAGCAGTTCAGAAATTAGTCTGTTTTTTTAGACTTTTAATGGGTTTATGGATAATTTTATGTATCTTATTTGATTTTATATATTCAATTTTTGACTGTTTTGTAATGTTGTGTATATTCTGTACTCCTGCTGTAAGGGCGCCCTGGGTCTCCGGGGAAGGGCGCCCCATATAAATAAACTCTACTACTACTACTTGAGGGCTATGGTGTTTTCTATCAGAATGGGGTTTCTGTACAAAAGCGCTAATACGGAGGGGGTCCAACTTTTTTTTTATTTGTTTGTTTGCAACTCTCTTTTTTATTAAAAAGTTTTGCAAAACAAATACAACACGGAGATAATCTGTGAAAAATCAGTACAAATAAACAATACAGAGTATGCACAGGGTAAGCAACTGACTCATCCCCATTATCCCAACACAGCTAGTAACCATTGCCCTTGTGCAGCAGTAAAAATAAACCAGGGTATAAGTGATTACCCTGGTTAATCAGTGTTGCAGAGCTCTCACTCAAAGCTCTGTGCTGTGCTTCGCAGTGAGAGCACAGCAGGTTAGGGATGTTACGGTTTCACGGTATACCACAGTACTGGAAGTCATAATATTAATACTGTGGGTAATTTCTGATATTGTGGATAACTATGGTTCATGGTATACCGTAGTTTGCAGGCCTTTCAGCTATTTTTTAGGGGTAGTTTTAGAACAAGAGTCCATTCTGTATACAATACTGTGGTATTTACGATAGCTGCAGTACTATGTGTCATAGTTATTGTATCATCAAAATTTTTAATCGTGACATCCCTACTGGGTAGTCAATACCACATTATCCACCTGCTTTATGAAGTGATGTTGTCTAATGTTTCATCTCTTTTCTAATGTTTCATCTTATCCTGACACCCCTCACCCCCCAGTCTGTACATTTTCTTATTCTACAAGCACTCACAAGCTCAAACATCTGCATATACTGTACTCCACCCCCCCCATCCAGCTCCTTCAGCATTCAGAACACCAGGATCATGTCCCCTCTTAGCCTTCTCTTCTTTTCTCTTTTTCTTTCTATACTTTCTTTTTCATGCACCCCTGGGCCTGAACTAAGATTCTCCTTTGGTCTCACTCTATGTCACTTTCTCTCTGTTGGAACCCCTGGCAACTGACGCTCTTTTCTTGCCTTCACGCACTCCTAACGCTGGTCCCCGAACCAGTAACCTGCAGCAAATCCCCCACAGGTGAGACTACAGAGCTGAAAAGGGAATGAGTCCTTCAAGGACATATTACCTTCTGACTGGGTGAGGAGGAGGCAAGTCAGACAGCCCAAACAGGTGAGATGTAGAAGCTTCATCTATCCCAGAACCACCCTCCATTTTTTGCCCCATAATTGCACTCCATATCCCTCCAACAGGGCATTCTCCTGTGGAGTGACCTGTCATTTCAACTATGGGGGGGGGCGCATCAAAGGCGTAGGTGAACACTACCCCTCCTTTGAAACTCCCCTACCAGCCCTACTCCGGGTGTGTGATGCCTCTGCATTACACTAGGCAAACAGGTGCGTACCAGTGTGAGGCTGTTCCATACAGGATCATATGTTCTTCCCTCATGACACATAGTCCCCACCTCTATCCCCCTGAGAAACCAGGGGTGGACATGCATCGGATGGAGATGCACTCCCTGAGGCAAAAGACGTCCAAGACCGAGACTGGAACCTCCCCTTACCTGTCGGCACCCAACATCCAAGGCTCGGGGCAGAAATCCATGTCAGTTGGATGACAAGCAGTAATGCTACTGCTGCACTAGCCAGCTGGCTAGCCTTTGTAGTTTCTTTAAGCTAAACAATCTATGTCCAGTCTCTCCTCGTAACTCTTGCCACTTTGCTGCTAATCAGCCTTTTGGCCCTATACTGGACCTTCTCAATCTCAACAACATCCTTTCCATACTGTGGTGACCAGAAATGGATACAGCACTCCAGATGTGGTCTTAACAAGAGTTTGTACGAGGGAGGAGAACATCTAGTTATTTATTTATGACTGATTAACTTCTTAACTCATTAAGAACACTAGGCTAAATAGCCAATTTGCAGAATCAATCCAGTCCAAAGGCAACATTGAGTTACGTGATCACACTTACTGTACATACAATAAGTAAGCAATAAGACACGACAGGGTGTGCATGGAACAGATTTTCTGCACAGCCAGGGGCATAATAAGGAACGAGGCCTGGCCAAGTGCCTTTAGCCCCTTGTGTGCCGTCAAATCCGTTCTGTGCACACACCTAAATGTCTTACTGCGCTCTATAAAATGGTCTTTCTTTTAAAATTTTTTAGTTAGAAAAAATCATTTTTTACATTAAAAAAAGATTTGCTTATGTGGATTTTTGACAAAATAGTCCTTCCGCCTATCACAGTATGATGTCATTGGTTCGTTGATAGCATGGCAGGAGTAGGAGAAGTGGTAGTCAGCACATAGGGACACACACACACATACACACACACACTATATCGGAGGTGCATGTTTACTTCCTTTTTCCACTCCAGAATAATGAGTAGACCTAAAACACCCTGCAGCTCCTTCTCTTCCCGGAAGTACTTCTCCCATCACTTTGCATCCTGAAAGTTGGCGTGACCACAAAAAAGGTAACAACAAGTTACTAATAAGAAGCTCCTTTTGGTTTACCAACAACCGGGGTGGGAGCATGATTGCTACCGAAGATACTAAATTACAAACTCTGTCTCCCCCACGCTGTTCACCCAGTACCAAGGCAGACCAAGACACAAAAAGAGGCAAGATTTTTTTTGGCAATTTCATGGTTCCCTCAGGAGGATCATTGCTCACTCTTGTTTCAGGGGACCATCACTTACTGTTGCTCACTGTCGCATTTCGTCTGCTGTGACTGCAGAACCACAGAACTCGAAAAAAAGACTAGCTTTTCTTGTCCCCGACCCCAGCCCCTGCTAATTGCCAAGTCACAGTACCTGCCTGCAAGCCATCCCGTCTCTCCTAGTCTCCATCCAAGTCCCTCTCTCTCTCTCTCTCTAGAGTCCGACTCCTGAATTCCCGTCCCTCTCACCTTCCGGGCTGGCATCTGGGTCTGAGTAGTGATTACTAGTCCTCGAGTCCTCCAGGGCCAGGCATCTTCTAATCTGTTCTTCTCAGTCCGTCCTGCTCCTAGCCCAGGCTGCGGCGCTGGGATGTTAGCAAGAAAATAACAATGGCAGCATTTTTAAATGCCAACATTCTACGCTTAATGATTTTAGCCTTTTTACTGCCATTCTTTTTTTTACCCATGCATGGAATATATTCCATGCATGGTGGGCTTGGTCCCTGATTGGCTGGTTTAGCCTACCCATTTTATAAGGATATATGAATATGATCTGTTTCTTAACCCACCCCAGAGCATCCCAGCATTGCTCTCTTTTTTCCAGTTCATCTTTATTGAGTAACTGCAGCAGCACACTACATGCTAGATGCTCTTTTATGCAAATCTGCACGGGCACTTTAATAAATACAAGAGGGCAGGAGTTTTCCCAAAAACGGCCATACATCATGACTTCTGCTACAAACTGTGGCCCAACAAGAAACCTGCTTCGGAATTCCACTACTAACAGCAGCTTCAATAGAGCTACGGTTTGTGGTGGATTCCCAAGACCATGTGGCTCTTTTGGAAGATCCATCCTCAGGTCTGATTTCTGTTGTGGGCTTTAAGTGGGGAAGGGGTTATGTTTAAAACTGTATGTGCTGTGTAAATTGTAACAGTGTCCATTGTGAACTCACATAATGGAATTAGAAAAAGTATTTAGGTCAACTCATGTACTCAACTACAATTTAATAAGCTTTATTAAATCATCTTAGTAAAAGCCTTACTGTCCTTTCAGTATAACCACTGTCTCAGTACTGAGTGAAGTGCAGCACTCTTCAGAAAATGAGATTTACCCTATATTGCTTGCTGAATACTGTAAATTTCTGTTACACATGGTAAGCCTCACTGGCATACAGAAATCATACCTCCACAGTCTATTATTTCATGGAAAAATAAATCAGATCAGGGTTACCAAACCCATGGCAATATTCACACCAAATGTGGTCTGAAAAGTTTATTTTATTACCATTATGCATTTCTGCTCACCACAGCCCCCACATATAGTGCTCTCCAATAACTCAGTAGTATTGATCACAGTGTAGCATTGATTTTCATAGCCCAGACAGCAGCTATTTTTAACTGGGTGTGTATGTTTTTGAACCAAATGATTTTAACTTAAGCACTAGTCACACTGGGACTTGATTTGTGGTATACCTGCTGTTTTACTTTTTTAATTAGTATGTATGGATAATTTGGTGTGGGTTATGTGATGTTTGGTGTCAGTATTTAACCAGAGTAGCCACCGCTAGATCAGTCCCCCCTGACGAAGCTCTGTATTGGGAGCGAAGCACCGGGGCAGTTAGAGGGAAGCTGTTATTGGGATAAGACAGCCATTTTTTTGAGCTATTTTGCACAGCACAACATTTTGCATGACAGAGAACAAGAAAAAAGCTCCTGGAAACTGCACCTTTTGAATGAATGACACTGTTATAAAGTTTTATACTATGTCTGGTCTGTGAATACATGTAGACGGCTAGATATATCACATAGCTATGTATACATTATTCTTTATGTAGCTAGTGACAAGATTCACCATATATCTAGCTATACAGTATTAGGAAATATTACCCATTTGCAGTAAACCTCCTTAAAAACTTATGTTATTGTAAGAAAATAGTACATCTAGTGACTGGCTGCTGGGTTCCAGAACAGTAAGAATGAAGGCAACTGTTACTGTAAGCATTTTACTGAAATATAAAATCATTTTCTTTTGGCATGATTAACTGATAAAGGGTTATGCAGCTTGTGGAGAATAATTTTGTAAGAAAGTAAAACTCTTTAAGTTTTTTAAATTTTTTAGGGAGGAGATTCAGGGACCACTCCTGGATGCCTGTCAGTAAGCACACACCGGAGATGGTTTTCCTGATACTTGGAATTATGCAGTAATCTCTAGTATTCTGAAACCAGGAAAGGATATTACTCAGTGTGTATCTTACAGGCCAATATCGGTCCTCAATATCAATTATAAGGTATGTTTCAAGATTTTGGCAAAAAGACTAGAGGATCTTATGTCTTCTCTTACTGATTATGATCAAACAGGATTTGTGCGTGGCAGGCAGGCTCAGGACAATATCCGTCGAACACTGCATATCCTTCACCATGCCACCCAGTCGGGGTCCCCTCCCCTGATCTTAAGCTTGGATGCAGAGAAATATTTCGACCGGGTGTCACGGCCCTTTTTTGGGGCAACACTGAGGCATTTCAGATTTTCCGAGACCTTTGTGAAAGCCATAGATAAAATCTACTGTAACCCCAAGGCTTATATCAAAATTAATGGCAGAGTCTCAGACCCATTCCCCTTAATGAGGGGTACCAGGCAGGGGTGTCCCCTCTCGCCTCTTCCATTTGCCCTGTACCCGGAGCCCCTGGCTGCTGCCCTCAGGCAGGAAAGGGTGGTTGGGGTGGGGGGAGAGGAGCATAAACTGGCGCTCTATGCCGATGATTTGTTAGTATATTTGAGGGACCCAAATTGGGCTCTGCCTCGCTTATGGGACCACTTAGAGAAGTTCGGTAAGATGGCAGGGTATAAGGTTAATACAGCCAAAACAGAGGTACTACAAATTAATTATGAACCCTCCGAGGAGATTAGATCCAAATTCCCCTTCCACTTGAAACTGAATTCCCTAAAATATCTGGGATTAAAATTGGCATCTGATGATAACCAATTATTTTCACTTAACTATTCCCCACTAATAGATAAGATTAAAGTGGACTTGGACAGGTGGCAGGGCATGCCCCTCTCACTCTTCCAAATAAGTCAGTTGGTCAAGATGGTAGTACTTCCCCGGTTCTTATACCTAGCCCAGACCCTAGCCACTTTCATCCCAGACTCTTTTTATAATATGCTTAATAGGAGAATTACAAAGTTCATCTGGAGGCACCAGAGAGCTAGAACATGTCTGTCGGTACTCCAAATACCAAGAGTAAGGGGAGATTTAGCTTTACCTAATTTTAAATTGTATCATACAGCTACTCAGCTTAGAACAGTCTTGTATTGGTTTAACAAAGGGTATACGGCTAAATGGAAGTCATTAGAACTTTCTGAGGAATATTTAAGGGAACTACATGCAGCCCTGCTGGGGGGGTAATAGGGGAAAAGTCCTGAAGGAAGAACAAAATCCCTATTCAGGCGAAATACCGGGGCGCTCAGACTGTCATCTGTTGGAGGGGATGCGGTGTTTCACCCGCAGCCATATACCATGTGATGTGGGGGTGCTCTAAGGTAATACCTTTTATACAGGAGCTGGGACAGGCCCTGCAAGCTCTTTTTGATACAGAACTTCATTTGACGGAATCTCTGTATTTCCGACTTGATATTCCAAGGAACTATAAAGAGCCCAATAGGGGAAACTTGTTAAGATATGCCCTACTTGCTGCCCAGAAAACTATCACTAAGTTGTGGCTGACCACTAAGGTTCCTTCCCTAGTCCAATGGCAGGATATCATGATCTGTATCTATCGAGTAGAAGCCCTTACTGCCATAATTAACACAAGACAAGAGCAATTTGAATTAATCTGGAGACGATGGATTCTTAATATGTGGGTGATGAGACCAGAGTTTGTACCGTAAAGGACATTATCATACCCCCACCCATGCCTCCTTTTCTTGCCGGAGACTTGGCGTCCCCCATTAACCCCTCCCTTATCTCATATATAGGTTAAAAATAATGTGTTTTATAGATTCTTGGAAGAACTCCCTGCTTTGAAATGAAATGGAAATCCTTTGAAACAACTTATGGAAAACTTATCAACTAGACAATTATGTGTTATTTTGTATTTGTCCGTGCCACTGTGTGTTCTTTGTACTGTTCTTAGGTTTTTTATCTTTTTAATGTAAGTGTCTATTGTAAGTTGTGGTAGTATCTGTTGTATTGGAATTAACTGTAAAACTCAATAAAGATTGAAAGTTTAAAAAAAAAAGGTAAAACTCTATAGCTTCTCCATATTAATGCCACACTTGAAAACCCTCCTCACCTGCTCTACACTCTCTTTACCACCCATCCCCAACCCCCAAAAAAGAGCACTACAAATGCCAATAAAAGCTTCATAGTATCCATTATAATCAGAGGAAAATGTACTGGATTTGATATATTTGGTTTCAGAAATCCTTTTTTGTCCACTATAATCTGTTATAATAGTGTCTTAAGTGGAGTGCACTGTATCACAGGGAATCCAACTGAAATTAATGTGCATTTCCTGTGACATATTGTGATATATCCAGATATTCTGCATCATGTCACCGGTTACTACTGTATGATCAATGTTTGCAACTTTTATGAAAAAAAAATTAAGAAAAGGGGAAGATGACAGGCTGACATCCCAAAACTGGAAGCTTGAGGCCGAAACACCAAATCTAAGAATTAAACAGTAAAATCCCTTGCAGAGACAGAAATTCATCATCAGCCCTTGTTAGTTTCTCTTTTCCTCCCTGTCAGGTTTATGCTCAGTTATCAGAGATCCATCCAGGAAACATGCCGCTAAAAAAAAAAAAAGAGAGAAACTTGCTAGTCAAAGAGGATCAGAAGAAAAAACACATTAGAGATTGCTTGTAGTATGAAGAATCTATAGAAAGGAAGAAAAGCACCACCGTAATATACCAACTAAAAACAAGGATCACAAAGCAAAGTTGATCATGAAAACTTCACATACGAAAACACTGTAGAAAAAATTAAAAATAAACTAGTAAGTTGCAAACTCCCCCACTACTCCCATCCACCGAATGCAGATGCAACTCGGACTCTTCATTTCGCTGGCTGGACAGCATTTATTTTGTCCAAAACGCACTGTTCACGTTTTAACACACTAGAGGACACACTCAATACTTGAACTGCACAGTGGCGGAGCCAGGTTTGGGAGCATTTGGGAGTCAGGGGGCGGGCGCCATTCATGTTAATCATGGGCTCCACAATGGGCACTAAACAGTGAATAAAGATGGTGGTTGGGTGCCACTACTCATATTGGGGCAGCCAGGAGGGGCGACGGCCCCCCAGCCCCTCCCTCTAGCTCCGCCACTGGAACTGCATAAACATAATGCACTTACCCGAACCCACAAATGCTGCACATACAAAACAAAGTACCACAAACATAAAGTACAACTAGTGCAGTACAATGCAACCCCTACAGGGGTGCTCTCGCATCAGCCACCCCACACTGTTTAACACTTTTTGCAAAGTATATATTTTTTGTTCTGTGTTTCATCATTTTTCACTTACAGTACTTCTAATTACCTGACTATCAGAGGGGCAGTGACGCTGTTCCCTTTGGCACGCAGGTCTGTTTCTCTTTCTGGATTTCCCTACACAACACCTGTCAAAGAAGGAAGACAGGAAAATTGTTAATGTGTGTAAGTACCCCTAAGCATGGGCACAAATCAGGCAAATCTTCTAATGGGGGAACTTGAAACTTTCAGGGCTGGAGCTTAATATTGCTGCAACAAGCATGCAGGTTTTTTTTTTATTATTTTTATTCCACAAAATTTAACAAGAGCAGGTCTGGACTCACCACATAAATTATTTAATTTTCTGTACAAAGATATTTATTTAGCAGAATATAAGCCTTTACTTTTTACTCCCACCAAGAAAGACTACTCTGGCCATGTAGCACATGCAGTAGTCAAGTGCTCTGCAAACCTTGGTGAGCTACACACCAAGACCTAGGTAATCGAATACTCGATCCACTCACTGTTGGACTTGGATGCCATCTATTCCACAGCCTCCTCTACCACCCCAGCCAAACTCTGTTCAATGCCCTGTTCAGGTTTGTCCTGGCATGTGCTCCCCAAACCCACCACTGCTCCATGTACAATGATCTAGGCTGGGCCCTTCCCTTGTAAGACACGCGCTTCACATCACCTTGGTGGACACCAAATACTGGTGTGGCAAACTATCTAGCTACGTTTTTTTATTTATTTATAAGTTGGTAACTAGGAGACGCACACTGAGCCGAGGCTCGTTTCCAGATGCGGCCTGGTGAGGAGGGAAGAGGAGATACAATTTCATCAGGTACATCAAATACAAGGTGTTTACAATGAGACAAAGTGAAAATACACTGGTACAAGTCATGAAATGGGTTACAAGACAAGCCCAGGTACAGGGCAGATACGTATAACCAGGTGCAGGCATGCATACATTGTAACAGCACTGCAAGTGAGCACAATACAAAAATGTAGAAAGAAAAATGATTAGCCTGGGAAGAGGCAAGTGCATGGTACTGATAAATTATTTACTGTGAGGTAGCAGTGCAACAGGCAGATAGCCACCAACTTAGATAGCTTGGAAAAAGTGCAGTGCAGGCAGGCAGATGCTACCAACAGCAGGAACTCGCACAAGATGCAAAGCATCAAGTCTTAGGGACTTGGGAGTCGTAGGGTTTAGGCTTCATGTGGGCACGAGCAGGGTGGAGGCGTTTAAGCTTCATGTGGGCATGAGCAGGGTGGAGGCAGTGAGTGATAAAAGGTCCTTTTGAAGAGGTTTAAAGATGGTAGCATTCAGAGACAGGAGGGGAGGGAGTGCCACAGATTCGGAAAGTGGAAGGAGAAGGCAGCCTTTCCAGAGTTGGAGTGAGGTCGTGGAAGGGTGAAGGAGTGCGTGCGGAGGCAATAGGAAGTTTGCAGGGAGAGGGATAGGAGGGATAGGAGAGAGGGGAGGTAGGGAGTGAGTGTGCCAAACCAGTACTTGGCCAAGATGATTGAGATGCGGTGGTTTCGGTGTGGGGATACGGAGGACAGTGATAGGGAAGAGTAGAGTGTGAAGTCATGAGTCCTGGGAGGGGCGTTTAAGGCAAAGCAACAAAAAGCATTGAAAAGGACATCTAATCTGGAAAGGGTGGATGTGGAGGCAGACCTGTAAACAACATCTGCATAATCGAAAAGTGGAAGGATTGTTCTGGTAAGGAGGATCTGGCAAACAGGGAGGGAGAGGGCACCTTTATTTCTGTAAAGGGCACCAAGTTTGGGGCAGAGCTTGAAGTGAATGTAGTTGATGTGCGTGGTGAAGTCTAAGCAGCTGTCAAGCAAGACACCTAGGTACTTGTATGCCGGGGCTATGTCTAAGGTAGTACCATCAAGAGTGGGGGGGGGGTGGCAAGTTTTTGGGGTGTGCCAAAGTTCATGGATATGGTTTTTGTAGTGTTTACTTCTAGCTGGTTGTCCTGGAACCAGTTCAGGATGCGGCTGAAGTCTGACTGAAGTAGGTGGATACGTTGGAGGCTGACAGACCAGAGGTGTAGAGGATGGTATTGTTTACATATAGGTGAATATGGGAGTGATGGCACACAAGGAAGAGATCATTGAGGAAAACAGAAAAGAGGATAGAACCCAAGACAGAACCTTGTGGGACGCCTACTAGGATTGGGGTGGGGGGTATCACCAGCCTGGATGCATCAGGATCGGCCTGAAAGGTATGAGCAGAACCACTGCACTGATAGAGGGGAAAGAGTCCAGCTAGCTCAAGCTTGGTAAGAAGGAGCGGGTGGGAGACAGAATCAAAGGCCTCGGCTAGGTCTATAAATGTGGCTGAGGTGAGGTGGCTTAGGTCCATACCAGTGTGGATGGCATCTGCCATCCAGAGTAAACAGGAAATCATGGAGTAATTCACTGATCACATCACTGATCACTTCTCCCCCTACTCCAACTCATCTTGCTCACTCAGGCCAGAGGAAGAAGGCTGGCTGCACATTCTGTGCTGCAGGCCTCCATCAGGTACAGGATCCCTAAAGAATAGCTACCTACCGTAACAGTGATCTTTGAGAGAATCTCCTCCATTGAGCTGCATCATGGAACTTTCAGCTGCTGACGTCACAGGACCACCCGGAACTTTTTGTTGGCTGGAGCCACCCACAATGATGTGCCTCATCGGCACCTATATAATGTGGGTGCCCCCAGAACACCTCTGTTCCCCACCAGAGACAAGCTCAGAGGATCATCGGACCAGCAGGGACCAAAGTGACCAAGATGAAGCCAGGCACACAGGAGAGGACACGGCAAACGGAGTACAGATGCTATTTGAGGCATTAAAGGAGAAGCAGCTTGTGAGAGCAGACAATATTGTCACCCATCACCCTAACAAAGGGGGAAGGAGGGAGGGAGAGCAGTGACTCAATGGAGAAGATTCTCTCAAAGATCTTTTGTTATGGTAGATAACTATTCTATCTTCTTCAAGGACATCTCCCTCCATTGAGCCGCATCATGGAACAATTCCCAAGCAGTACCAAACAAAGAAAGAAGACGGCAGGACATAATCGTTCTGAGTAAGTATGCTTTGCAGAAAACTAAGGCCAAAGCGGGCATGTCTGAAAGAGACAATGTACAGACTGTAGGGTTTAGTAAATGTATGAACAGTGTTCCAAGTGGCAGCTGCACAAATGTCATCAGCGGACACATTCTGGAAACAAGCCACTCAGGTAGCCACCCCACGAGTGGAATGAGCACGAACCACTTACTGCACTTATGGTAACAGAATGTAATATAACTGGCCAGCCATCTGAACAAGCCCCGATTCAAAAAAGGGGAGCCCACCATCCTGGGGGCAATAGCTATAAAGAGGTATGAAGATGGTCTACTATTCTTGGTATGATCCAGGTACCAACGCAGCATCCCGTGGACATCCAATGTACAAAAATGACATTCCTTAATATCCATGAGAGAGGAAAAATGAACAGGATGGTCAATAGTCTAATTTAGTATTCTCTCAGACACAACCTCTGGAAGGAAACAGGGATTAGTACTAATGTAACCCTATCCTTGTGAAAAATAGTAAAAGGAAGGTAGCATTTTATTATCAATAACAGTAAAATAAAAAATAAAAATTGTTCAGTAGAACTATTAACAGGTAGTACAAACAGAGAAAACAAAGTCCTTCATCTAAGGGTATCTTTAATTCCAAGTTTCAGTCTTTCTCTCTCACTCTATAGCAAAAGCATTGCTGCTGTTTTCATAAGTCTTTGCCTGGGAACTCATTAAGAGACACCCTGCTTTTCTCAAAATGTTCATATCCGTTTTCTTGCAGGTGCAACAAACAGAACAATGTGCCAAGCAGGCCCCCTGCTGACAGCTCTGCAAAAGAGTTCGCAAGCAAGCCTGAGAGGAGCTCAGACTGCATCTCAGGTTAACATAGTAAATTTCAAATACGTTTTTGCAATCATTCAAACAGTATAACTATACACATTTTCAAACCAAGGGATTCCACTTTCACATAAAGATTCACATATATTTTTATAACCTCAGATATGCAAGGGGGAAGAAAAGACAGAAACAGCATGTAAAGGCAGAGACATAGGGAGAGGCAGAGCATTGTGAGAGTGTCAGTGGCTCAGTAGGTAGCACACTGGCCGCTGAGGCCAGGAGATCAGAGGGCTGTGGGTTCAGTTCCCACATCTGGCACTTGGGTTAATATCCCAGTACTGACACTGTAGTGCAGCATGAGAGGGGTGCTGCACTTCTGAGGTGTTGTCTTTCGGATGAGATGTTAAACCGAGGTCCCATCTGCGTGGACTGGTGGTAGTTCAGGTGGATGTTAAAGATCCCATGGCACTTATTGATAGGGGAATTTTGTATTAAAGAGTTGGACTTCATAACACAACAATACATAAGAAATCAAACATAAAAATACATAAACATCAAGAAAATAACAGAGCAAAAAAAGAAAAGAAACAAAAATAAACTATAAATTCAATACCAGTGAGTACAACGAATTCAAAAATGTGCAACCTTTTCCTTGCTGTAATGCAATAAATCCATTTGTACAATATCATGTAAAGATTGCCGAATATTGGCCAATAATTCAACATGCGAGACCCACTTTTGATGAAGAACCCCCAAACTTCTGATTTGCCACAAATGGTAGCAAATTACAACAAAAATAAGCTACAGATTCTCGGGATTATATTTCACACATAAAGTATGATTCCCACCATACATAATATCAGAATAGGACAATACTGAAAACTCAGGTTCCCCCCAAATAGCGCTCAAGTAAGACCAGAATTGTACTACAAATACACATTCAAAAAATAAATGACACTGAGTTTCCGCCACCTGTGAACAAGAAGGACGGGGACAATATCTATCTTCCAGTTTTTTATGTTAATGATTACCCTTCACACTAAGCCTACCAAAATTCCCTAACCATAAACAATCCCACATTTTGGAAGGGATAAGAGGATTCCTCAAATAACGTAACACTACCACCTGTTGTACAGAAGAACAAAAGGGAAATTCTACCACAGTAGGATTGTCATTAGACAGAACAGTATGATAAACTGCCTTCCTAGTCAAAGTCAAAAAATCCTGAGGTCTAAGTTTCCATTTTATAGCCAACTTAAACCAGTCAATACCATAATCTGGTATAGGGGTCTGTTTTCCTAACAACCTAGTAGAACCCTGTTCCCAAAAATACAGGTTACTCACCTGTAACAGGAGTTCTAGGAATGGTATATGTTGTTCATCCACACTGTCTGGCAGGTTCCTTGCCGCTTTAAATCTTGCCGGAAGGTCTTCAAGCTGGCTCCTCCCACCCACCCGGGTGGTAAAACTCTCGGCTCCGCCCCATGACGCCAGATCTGGCCCGCTGGAAGCTCAGGTTGTGCGTCGAAGCCGGGGAGGTCGGGTGGGTCGTGTGGATGAACAACATATACCATTCCTAGAACTCCTGTTACAGGTGAGTAACCTGTATTTCTAGGGACATGGATATGCTGTTCATCCACACTTATTGGCAGACTCCTAGCAGTTCTCCGGGAGGAGGGAGGCAAAAGCACACCCCTACTTAGGGAATAAAGACTGAGAACCGAGGCCCCAAAACCAGCATCCCGGCGTGACTCAAGGTCGATGTGGTAATGGGTAATAAAGGTGTGTGCTGACTTCCAGGTAGCAGCCCTGCAGATTTCCTGGATAGGGACGTCCCTGGAAGCAGCCACCGATGCAGCAGTATAATGGGTAGAATGAGCTCTTATCCCTCTGGGAGGCTCCATGCCCACCAACTTATAGCAGAGATCTATGCAGGAGGTGACCCACCTGCTTATCGTCCGCTTGGCTGCAGGTCTGCCAGGTGCGGCTTCAGCGTAGGTGACAAACAGCTGGCGAACCTCTCCCCGAATTTCAGCCGTGCGCTCCTTATAATAAGCGGCGCCTTCTAGGGTCAAAGTATGGAGCCTGTATCGACCTAGAGTGTAATTGGGGTAGAACACCGCAGAGTCAACACCTGGTTAAGGTGAAACTCCGACACCACCTTCGGAAGGAATTTCGGGTGGGCGCAGGGACAACCTTGTCCCTGTGGAAGACCAGGTAAGGAGACTCAATGCAGAGCGCCTGGAGTTCTCCCATCCTTCTGGCTGACGTGATAGCCACCAAGAAGGCGGTCTTCCACGACAGGTGAGAGAGATCACACCTGTGCACTGGTTGAATGGCTTGCCCATGAGCTTTGCCAGTACCAGCAGTAAATCCCATGGAGGTGGAGGTTCTCGCACCGGAGAAATGTGATCAAGGCCTTTTGAAAAAACGCTGAGACCACCTTCTCCTCGCATACCGACTGCTCCCCAGCCAGCGCCCGGTAGCGAGATGGCTGCCAGGTGCTGCCTTTAGGGTCGTCGACCTAAGCCCTTGACTAGAAAGGGACCATAAATAGTCCAAAATGCTTGCCACAGAACAGGAGGAAGGGTCCAAGACCTTGCCCTGACACCAAATGGAAAATCTCTTCCATTTGAAGGCGTAGCATTTTCTGGTCGACTCCTTACGGGACGCCTCAACAACATTGAGGACCTCGTCGGAAAGACCCAAGGCCTGGAACTCTAGCCGCTCAGGAACCAGGCCGTCAGGTGCAGGGATTGAAGGTCCGGATGGAACACCTTCCCCTGACTGACTGAGAGCAGGTCCGGGCGAGCTGGAAGCTGCCTCGGGAGCCTGGAGCTGAGGCTGAGGAGATCTGGGTACCAGAACTGGCAGGGCCAGTCTGGGGCTATCAGAATCACCTGCACCTTGTCCCTCCTTGCCTTGAGAAGCACCTTGTGAACCAAGGGAAATGGGGGAAAGGCGTAAAAGAGGCCCGGGGTCCAGGGCCTCGAGAACGCATCCCCCTGCAGCGAGCCCTGCTGAGGGGGGTGGGCATGAAACAGCCTCAGCTGCGCGTTCTCCCTGGAGGCAAACAGGTCCACCTGAGGTATGCCCCAGTGGAAGAACAGATCTTGTACTACCTCCGGCAGGAGAGACCACTCGTGAGATGCAGCCCTATCGGCTCAGGGCATCACGCCAGGGTGTTGGAGGCTCCTGCCATGAATGGCTAGGAGATCCGCCTCCAGGCTGCTGCAGTGACCAAATCGGGAGAGCTTCCTTGCATAGAAGCATGGGCGCGTCCGCCCTGGCGGTTCAGGTAGTACATAGTGCGTGGTATTGTCCGTCTGGACTCGGACCACTTGACCCCGGAGAAACGGAGCAAAGGCGGTGAGAGCTAGGCAGACCGCTCGGAGCTCCAGCAGGTTGATGTGGCATCGGGACTCCCGTGGGGACCAGAGGCCGTGCACTCGATGTTCCCCCAGATGGGCACCCCAACCCATCAGAGAGGCATCGGTCGATAGAGAGACCGTTGGCTCGGGCGGACAAACGGGATGCCCTCCTGCAGATGAGATGGACGGTCCACCACCAGAGGCGTTCCACATCTCCTGGGTCACCATCACTAGCTGGTCCAATGGATGCGCAGCGTTGTGACCACTGGCTGGCCAGTCCCACTGAAGGGCGCATGTGCCAGCGTGCCCAACGGACCACGCTGGTACAGGCCGCCATGAGACCCAGGAGGCGCAGGAAGTCCCGGGCAGGGCGCGATTGCCCAACCAGAAATGATCGGGCAAAGGAGGTAAGAACCTCGGCCCTGTCCGCCGGGAGCCGTGCTCTGGCTCGAAGAGAGTCAAGCTCTGCCCCGATAAACAGAATCACCTGCTTCGGCTCAAGTTCTAATTTGGCCTCGTTGATGAGAAGGCCGACTTGAGAGCAAACCTGGAGGCCAGATCTCTGGACTGCTCCACCTCCTGTCTGGAGGGGCTGCTATCAACCAATCGTCCAGGTAAGGGTACACCGGACCCCTCGGCGCCACAGAAGCTGTCACCACTGCAATGCATTTGGTGAAGACCCTGGGAGCTGGAGACAGGCCGAAGGGCATGGCTCCGGAGTTCAGTGGGATCCCTCCTTTCAGCGAAGGAATCTCCGATGTGACCGGACGATAGGGGCGTGAAAAAGCGTCCTGCAGATCCAGAAAGCAGAACCACGCGCCGTGTTCCAGAGATGGTATTATCTGCGCCAGGTGACCATCCTGAAGGTTCGAGACCTTAGGAACTTGTTCAGGTCGTGTGGAGTCGAGAATGACGCCAGCCCCGTCCGTTCGGAACCAGGGAGTACCTGGACACGAACCCCAGGTCTGAAGGGGTCCTCTACCTCCTGATCACCTCCTTTGGAGGAGGAGGCGATGTTGGCTCGACGAGCCGACAGTGAGCCCGGACCCGAGGCCCCAGTGCGACGGCTCTGAAGGCGGGGCCTGCTCGAATTCTAGAGGCAGGCCTTTTCCCACCACCTCAGAACCCACCTGTCCGTGGTAATAGCGGACCAGGCGGAAGAAGTGTCGGAGCCGTCCCCGCAGAGGGAACCAGGGCAAGGTGGCGGGGATGGGGTGACACCCACAGCCCGTCACTGGGCAGGCTTGGAGGAGGACCGGCGAGGGACCTCCTGAGCCTTCCTCCCTGCTTCCTGTTGGAGAAAGCCGACGGCTTGGGTTTGGGATGCAAGCTCGAGCCTGCTGGCCCTGGCGTTGCTGGGCCTGGCGCGCCCATGAGCGCAGAAGAGCAAAGGGCTTAGGCTGTGGCTTCGGCCTTGTCCTTTGAGCGGAAGAGACCGAGTCCAAGGTAGCACTGGACTTCTCGATCCTCTGCAGGTGACCTTCCACCCCAGGGCTGAAGGTCAGTCCCCAAAAGGGAACATCCGCCAACTTGGCTGGGTATCCGGGTAAAAGTGGATATCCTCAGCCAAGCCCGACGACGCATAGCCACTGCGGCCGCCACCGACCTGGCACATGAGTCCCCAAAGTCCAAAGCAGTCTGGAGCTGCTGTTTGGCCACTGCCCTGCCCTGGTCCCGCACCTGCCTGACCGTAGTCTGCAGATCCAGCGGGAAGATGAGGGCGACCTCATCCAGAGCAGCCCAACAGGGCATGTGAAAATGATTGCCATGAGGCGGCGAACTGCCTGGCGAAGAGCCAAGAGAGGGCATAGCATAGACTTTCGCCCGGCATAATCCAATTTCTTGGATTCCTTGTCGGGAGGTTTGTCCACATCCCTGGCGTTCGGCACGCCGGAAAACGCTGTCGTAACCAACCCCTCCGCAGAGGGGTGTTCAAAACCGACAGGGAACGGTAGGGACCGATACTTCCTGGCCATCCTGGCAGGCGCAGGGCAGGAAGCAGGCGCTGCCAAGCTCCAAGACCCGGAACCACTATGGCCTCGGCCACGGAAGACCTCCGTGGGAGAATCCCTCGGTCCAGAATCTCCGTGAGGATACCTGGCCCGTTTAAAGCGGTTCGAGCTTCATCCGGTGGACTCGAGATGAGCGAAGCAACCCTAAGAAGGACGAAGAGCTATCGTCCACTGACTGTCCTCGAGGACTCAAGTCAAATCGCTTGGAGAAAGGAGGAATCATCCTCGGACTCGGAAGAGTCCTCAAAGAAGCTGCCTCAGGCCTGAGCCACCCTCCACCTGCCGAGGTTTATCGGGAGTGAGGGTGACAGACAACCTATGGGGCAAACCAAAAGCCGACCGAGAATTCTTGGTGGAGCCCCAACTAATGGCTGTGGAGGCGGAGGTTCCACCAGAATCGGTGGGGCAGCTGGAATTGGCCGAACAACCGGCCTGGGAACAGGCTCCTCGGCTACAACGAGGGGTTGTTTCGGCCGCTCCGGTGACAGCCACTTAATGGCCGGGGAAGACAACTGGGTCGGCTTATTCCCGGTCAAAGACTGTTGCCACATGAGTTCCTCATACCTCCTGCCGCAACTTGCTTGAAGCCTCCTACGTCGAGGAAAGCGAAAGCGGCGCCGCTTGCAGCAGTGCGGGCGAAACCGCCTATGGCGGCAGGATCGGCTGGACCTGCGAGGATGTCCGAGACCAAGACCCGAGTCTCGACTAGGCCGGAAGGCGAGAGAGTGTCGAATCGGCACTCCCTGGCTCGGACGATCCACCGAGGCTCCGGAACCGGAGGCACAGGCGAGCCGACGGGATCCTCCAACTCCACGGGGAAACCGGAGAGGGATTCTCAGCTTCTCCAGCCAACAACCTGTCTAACGGATCGAGAAAAATCTCGACGCGTCGGTGAGTCTCGGTCCAACTTGCCAGCGGGGACACCGTGAAGCCAGTGGCGAAGCTGGAGGCGACGAGTCGACTGTCGACAGAAGGAGGATCTTTCCCACTCCCAAGGCGTCGGCAGTGAGACTACTTTGCTCTTTTGGACCTGGAAAGGGTCCAGAAGAAGTTGGACCCTCACCTTTAGTCGAGAGGTCAGACAAAGCTCCTTGAAAAAGAAGCCGAGTACGAGGCACCGAGAGAGCAGGACAAATGCAGCCGAGTAGAAAGCGTACGCCGCCCGCCTCCTCTTGAGGCGATCATCTGCTTCGAGCTGATCCATGGGAAACCCGCCGCCCAGCAGACACATCAGCAGACCTCTTTAGATTTAACGGTGGAATTCTTTTCTCAGGCGCCCCAGTTATGTCAGACATACGGTCTTCAGGGCGTGGGCGAAAAGAACGAGCACAAGTTGCAGGCTGCAGGTCGTGCTCAAGGCCCAAGCAGTGAGCGCGCAGTGGAGTGCCGGATCCGTCCTAGACATCTTCTGCCGCAGAGGGCACCTCCGAGCAGGTCGATTTGTCCATCATGGCCGCGGGAAAAGAAGACCGAAGTCTTTTAGCAAAAACTTTTGATTTCGAACTTTTGAAGAATTAGGAACCAGTCTTATACGCAGAGTGTTAAGGAGGGAACTTGAGCTTCCAAGCGGTAAGGAAGATCTGGCGTCATGGGGCGGAGCCGAGAGTTTTACCACCCGGGTGGGTGGGAAGAGCCAGCTTGAAGACCTTCCGGCAAGATTTAAAGCAGCAAGGAACCTGCCAATAAGTGTGGATGAACAACATATCCATGTCCCTAGAACTGTATATCTGATGTGATCCAAGCCAAAACGAGAGAACGCCAGATCTGAAAACCTGGTTTCAAGGCTAAACCAAAGTTATAACTGTAAATAATACTAAAATAAAAAGCAACAGGATTAACCATACCAACACCTCCTTCCACAAGGGGTTTATAAGTAATGTCTCTTTTAATTGGATTTAACCGGGATCCCCAAAAAGCCTGAAAAAAAAAATGCTAAAAAATTTAGTAAACAATTTCTGGGGAGGTGGAAAAACATAACTAAGGTACAAAAAAATAGGTAAAAGTAAAGTTTTAATCAAAAGCACCCTCTTTTTCTTACTAATCAACCAATTACGCCAACCCTGAACTAAAAGTTCTGCCTGCCCTAAATGTATCAACTAATTAGAATAAGCCATATCCCGACCCCCAAAGCGGACCCCAAGAACCAGCAAAGGCTCATATTGAATCCGTATACCCTCCAAAAAAACCAGAAGACGGAATAGGGGTATTACCTAAAGGAATACCAACACTCTTATCCCAATTAATCCGGGAACCAGAAATAGCTGCGTATGTCCTTAAAACAGCACAAAGGACTTCTTCCTTGGTTTCAATCCCCAACGTAAGCACCATATCACCTGCAAAAGACATAGCTTTAACGAAAAAAAAAAAAAAAATTTGGGGAACCAAAACACCCTGAATATCAGGAGAGCAGTGTAAATGTCGAATCAAAATATCAAGACAAAAAACATATAAGAGAGGGCTCGGGGGCAACCCTGTCGGACCCCTCTGAATTTTCACCGAGCGACCATACCACCCATTCACAACTAAAGCTCACCTGGGGTGTATTTCTACTAACCTAATGACTTGGAAAGCAGGATTGGTAAAAAGAATCCCGACACCATCACAAGTATCAAGCCCAATAGACCAGAAAGAAGCTCCCAGTGGCCAGGCTCAGGATGCAGCCTGTAGTTCACTATGAGTTTTAAGTCTGGTATCTAATAAACAAATAATATCACAAGCAACTGATTGAAGAGAAAACATAGTACTATCTAACTTCCTCCCCCCTTTTAAACTATTAACATTAATAGTGGCAACAGAAAGGGAGGACATAAAAAAAATTAGAAAAAAGAAAGACTACCCAAATACTACCACTCATGTTATCCTGGCTTTCCGACACTGCCGGGTACTTTCAGCAATGGAATCCACACTCCCTTTCTCCTCAGTATCAGTAGTGAATAAGAGAGAGGAGGTATCAGTACCCTCTTCATCAGACTCCCTCTCCACTAAGACTGCAAATTTATTACCCTGAGCCCAGTCCTCAGGTAGCCCTTCCTTGTCCTGTCCCTCCAAGGACACCGGAGGCCTCACTTTCCTCCCTAACCTTGTCCGTTTTTTTGATACAGGTCTAAAGCCGGAATCATCAAACTGGGGAGAGACATGTCAGGCAGCACAACAAGGTCTGGGGAAGGAAGAGGGGCAGCAACCACCTCCTACTCAACCTGTACATCCATAGTCACCGCTGCACCAAAAGGTGGAGGGGAAATTGCAGTGCCTACCGGAGAAACAACAGCAGGCAACTCAGAAACCCCCGTATCAGGAACAGGTGGACCAGAAGCAAGACTAAGGTCTGCAATCTTAGCTCAGCTCTTCCGTACAGTGCATGGGTTGTTGCTTCCAGCCTGTCTCCATACTGGAAGAGCAAGTTCAAGCATGAGGTGTGATGAGTTTTCTCTGTTCTTTGCTGACAAAGTGTCCTCTATCAGGCCTGAGGTCTCCTCCAGTGCTGCTCAAAGAGACTGCAAGATCGGAACAATGACGTGTCGGGGCACCCATCTTGTGTGGGATAAGTCTGAGCCAGTTGGAGTGGATGAGGTAGTCGAGATAGTCTCGAGGCTGCGATCAACCTACTGTGATCAAAACCCAGGTCCAACCTGACCTTTGGTTGGTTACGTTGGTCTGGTTGGATCTGTGGTTGTTGAGATCATCCGGTGTTCCTTGGGGAGTGGGGTCTTTCCTAAGGCCTTGAAAGAGGCCTTGGTGAGACCCTTTTTGAAGAAACCCTCGTTGGACCTGGAGTGTCTCACCAACTACAGACCAGTCTCAAACCTCCCATTTTTACAGAAGGTTTTAGAAAAAATGGTGGTCATCCAGCTCGAGACCCGCCTCGCCTCTTCTGCCACTTTTGAGTATTTCTAGTCTGGTTTTAGACCTTTCCACAGCACAGACACTGCCCTGGTGAAGGTGCTGAATAATCTCCTACTAGCCAGAGATAAGGGAAAGCATGCCATCCGTGTTCTCCTGGATCTCTCTGCGGCATTTGACACCATGGACCATGAGGTGTTATTGGAATGACTGCAGAACTGGTGTGGGCTAACTGGCAATGTCATCAGCTGGATTAGGTCCTACGTTTCTCGGGTAGAGTGCAGAGAGTGACAATGGGGTTATCCTCATCTAGCCTGATGCCCCTAAGCTGTGGAGTTCTGCAAGGATCTGTCCTGTCACCTCTGTTGTTCACAAAGTACATACTGCCATTAGGAGACATTATCAGGCAGTATGGGCTGGGTTTTCATTGTTATGCCAATGATACCCAGCCGTACTTGTCCTGTGCACCTGGAAACCAGATGGCAGCCTCCATGTTTAACACTTGCCTGGACGAGATCCAGAAATGGATGGCTCAAAACTGGCTACGCCTGGATCCGGACAGGATGGAGGTACTGTTAGTGGATCCTGGTCATCGGTGGGATGGGGGAGGGTTGAGGAATGATCCTGGTTTGATACTGGGAGGTGTACCCTTAACCCCCTCTACTTGGGTTAGGGATCCTGGCATGGTCCTTGACGGCGGTCTGACACCTGATACTCAGGTGTCGGCTGTTGGCCAAAGTCACTTTTACCATCTCAGGAACACTGCCTGGATCTGGGCCCCGATACTATGATGACCTTGACACTCTAGGGCATGCCTTCATCACCTCTAGGTTAGAATACTGCAATGCTCTGTACCTTGGGCTATCTGGAGGCAATCTCCACCATCTACAGCTGCTGCAGAACGCAGCGGCCAGGTTGTTGACTGGTACTTTGAGATTTGATCGTGTTACACCTGTCCTCCGCGGACACCACTGGCTGCCGATAAAGTGGAGGACTGCCTTCAAGGTTGGATTACTGATCTATAAAGCCCTGCACTGCGGGATCAGACTATCTGAAGGACCTCATGGTTCCTCATTGCCCAGCTCGCGATCTCCGTTCCTCCGAGGGTTGCCTCCTTGTGATCTCCAGGGCTAGGTTGTGGCAATCTGGAGATCGTGCTTTCTCCATTGCCACACCAGCCCTGTGAATTCGCTGCCAGTCCATCTTAAGGAGGCACCCTCGGTGGAAACCTTTAAAAAAGGGCTTAAAACATTTTTATTTAATCAAGCCTGTGACTTATAGGACATATAATTACTGAAGGTCTTATATTATACTGTCTATCATGTTTTATGTGACAGATAGATTTTAATATTGTTTTATAGTCTGCAAAGTGTTGTAAATCTTGTTAAAAATCTTGTGACGATGTTGTTTTAAGAAACTGTACAGCACGCCGAGACTCCGGGAAGGGGCACTCTATAAATAAAGTTTCTATCTATACAACCCTGTCACATAGCCGCCCTCTTTAAGAGAGAACCTATTTTAAAAAACAGGTTTCCAAAACTTTCTATTAATACTCTTCTAACATTAGCTTATTTATAGTTCAGTGCATGTGTATTATAGCAAACAGTGACGTTTAAACTCACACATTTTGTTTCAGCCTTTGGTATTCTCAATTCCTGATCCATATCTTGACAGAGAATCAGCACTGACATTCTCTTTCCCAGATTTGTGCATCTCTTTAAATTTAAATGGCTGTAGTGCCAGGTACCACTGTGTGATTCTGGAAATTTTATCCTTCATTTGGTTAAGCCAAAAGAGAGGAATGTCCTACGGTTATAAGTACAAAGTCAGTTCCTAGCAGATAAAACTTAAGGGACTCCATGGCCCACTTTGCTGCAAGACATTCCTTTTCATTGGTGAAGTATTCTTTCTCTCTGTCATGTAACCTCCTACTGATATATAGAATGGGATGTTACTTCCCATCTATATGCTGACTCAAGACTGCACCTGGGCCTACCTCTGATGCATCTGTCTGTAACAAAAATGGTTTCTCAAAGTCTGGGCTCCTTAAAACTGTGGCTGAACATAATGCAGCCTTAATGGGTTGAAAAGCCTCATCCCACTCTGGGGTCCATTTCACATTATTTGGGAACCGTGTCTTTGTGAGTTCAGTGAGGGGAGTAGCTAACTCAGCAAAGCTGGGAACAAATCTCCAATACTAACTATCCAGCCCTAAAACTGACCTGACATGTTTCTTTGTTTTAGGGATAGAGCTGTTAGCAACAGCTTCTGTCTTAGAAATCTCCGGCTTGACTTCTCTATTTCTCAAAACATAGCACACATATCTGGTTTCCTCCATGCCCAATGCATATCTGGTAGGATTAATTGTCAGGCCTGCCTTTCTGATCGATTGGATAACTGCCCATAGGGTTTCCAGGTGGCTCTTCCAGTCTGGACTGTACACCACAACATTATCCAGGTACGCAGTATAATTAGCAGTGTGAGGAAATAAAATTACATCCTTATACCGCTGGAATGTAGTGGGTACACCATGCAAACCAAATGGCATGGTGGTGAACTGACAGAATCCAACAGGGGTGGCAAATGCAGCTTTGTCTCTGGATTCTTTAGCTAAGGGAATTTGCCAATAACCCTTGGTGAGATCAAGGGTACTGATGTACTTGTCATTCCCCAATCTGTCCACCAAATCACCTATCCTGGGCACAGGATAATTGTCAAATTCTGACACTTGATTAAGTTTCCTAAAAATCGAGGCAGATTCTTACACCCCCTTCTTTTTTATTTACAATCACCATTGGTGATGACCAAGCACTTCTCGACTCTTCTGTGATACCTAGTTCTTTCATTTCTTGTATTCCTTAACCATGTCAGCTCTTAACAGCTCTGGTAATCTGTATGTCTTTTGTCTGATAAGGCAAGCATCCCCATCACTATTACGTGCTCGACACCTATAGCTCGGCCTAGCACTGTTAAATGTCTTTAGCAAGTTACAAATTTCTGCGATTTGTTTCGAGGTTAAGGAAACATTCACATTTACAGCATCAGCAGTTACAGTTTGTTCCAGTCTGTCATAAGCTATATCAACATCTTCTTTATCAGTTTCTGGTAAAACTAAAAAGTAGCCTCTGGTGTTTTTTCAACCCATTTCTTCAGGAGGTTAGCATGGTATATCTTGGTAGGATTTTTCCTATCAGGAGTCTCAATCTCATAGCTAACTGTGTCGGTACGTATAAGCATCTTATAAGGCCCTTGCCACTTCCTTAACAGTTTATTTTCTGTAATGGATAACAGTAGCAAGATCTTTTCACCTGGCTCAATAACTTTTTCTTTTACTCCATGGTCATAATATGCCCTCTGCTGGTTTTGGGCCTCTTCCCCATTACTAGTGGCAATTTCAACATATTTTGCCAGCTTCTTTCTCCAGGCACACATATTCGATGTAACAGAATTTTTTTTTTTTTTTTGAGTGGGGTTATCTTTCCATGTTTCTTTTATTATATCTAGTGGCCTTCTGGGCTGTCTACCATACATCATTCCAAATGGTGAAAAACCTGTTGATGCCTGTGGCACTTCTCTGTAAGCAAAAAGACTGGGTAAGGTAAGTATTGGTCCCAGTCTTTCCCTTTCCTTTTTACAAGTCTTTTTAACATGCGTTTTAAGGTTTGATTAAAATGCTCAACTAGACCATCTGTCAAAGGGTGATAAGGGGAGGTTCTTAAGCAGTAATATCTAGTAGTTGGTACAGCTCCTTCAACAATGCAGTACCAAAATTACTACCCTGATCAGTAATAATCTCTTTAGGTACGCCCACACTGCTGAAACTTTTTGCAAGCTCTGCTGCCACTTTTGGGGCTGTGACAGTACACACAGTAACTGCCTCTGGGTATTAAGTAGCATAGTCACATACTATCAAAATTAATTAATTACCCTTCTTACTTTTGTCTAAGGGGCCAACCACATCCATTGCAATTCTCTCAAAACACACATCTATCATAGGTAGGGTCACCAGGGGCACCTTGTCTTTTTTAGTCACTGGGGCTACTTTCTGACATTCAGCACAAGAACTACAACACGTAGCAACATCTTCATGAATTCCAGGCCAGTAAAATCTGTACAGCAATCTGGCAAGGGTGTGATCCCCCCCCCCCCAAAATAAAAAGTGACCAGCCATAGAACTATCATGTGCTATCTGTAACAACTCAGTTCTATACTTTTGTGGTATAACCAATTGTTCTATCTGTTCCTGCGTCTGAGGTTTAACCTAAACTCTGTACACTAACTCATTACATTTTTTAAACATTGGTTCATCCTGTTTTGGTTTCACCCCCAGCTGCTTAAAATATCCCTGGAGAGAAACACTGCTAGCTTGCGCTGAAACAAAATCACAATCAGTTATCAGTTTGGTTTCAGCATTTTCATATTTTAACCCCTTATGTCGATCAGTCTTTTGTTGCCACCGTTTCTTCAGGCGTCTTCTTTCTTTCCTGGACTTCCGGATCTTGGAGCTATGCTCAAAAAAGTCTGAATCAAAATCACTGAAAAGGAAAGAGTCCACACCATCTGAGATCTTCTTTGCCTGAGCTCTTGTCATCACAGCTGCTGAAACATCAGGATTTACTCCCTCTGTGATTAACAGGTAACTTAGGTACTACAGCACTTTCATTTAGTGTGACACCCCATTAATATTCAGAAACATTTGGGTGGTGGGATAGTAGCAAGTGTTCACGTGGATGCAGATGACACCAGTATCTGGTTCTTTTGCACAGTGTTTTCCCAGCACTTCAACATGCACTAGGGTCGGTCTGCTTCCCGAATCAACAAGTCCCTTTGCAGTCTTATCTCCCACCTTGACATCTGTTAAGTACTTGCCCCAATTTGCTAAGGACAAATCTGCTCCAGTGTTACTCTCCTTATTACAGCAGTTTCTTGCAAATAGCCTGGCTTGTTACACTTATAACAAAGTCTTTGGGTACAGATTTGCTACCCCCACCAGAGTTCTTATCAGACTTGGAGTTAAATCGTGAAAAAGAGGGTCTTACTGGTGCTTTGCTGTTACCTCGCTGTTGTGGCATCTGTCTGGCCATCTGGTAGTATTCAGCCAAAGAAACTGCCTTTTCCCCACTTTCTGATCAGTGTTCTTTTACCCAAAGCTGTGAGGCTTTGAACGTAAGAGAGGAATGAGCAGGCCGCTAAGCCATTGGGGAGAAAATTGACTGTGGCAGGCATCAAAGAGAAGCTTTAATATGTTTAATAACAGGTATGCTATCATTGCCACACTAGATTTTAGGCTTTCTCACCTTTCCAAACCAGCTTTGTGCTCGTGGACCTCCGAGGAAGAGGCTTGCAGAGAGGGGTAAGGCCTCTGGATACCGCTGTGGGGATAAAGTCCTTGGCGGTGGAAGGAGCTCCCAGAAGCAAAGGTCCATCCAGTGGAACCCGCGGGGGCGGGGTTATATGGCCTTACGCTCTCCTGGGCCAAGAGGACGTCTGTTTTCTTTGTTTTTGTGTATCTGCGTTGGGACTTGCTGAGTGAAGATACTGTGGATTCTCTATTTGTATCTGTGCAATAATTCACATTTGTTCAAATTATATAGTTGATAACATGAAAAGGAGAGCTGGAATGTGTTTATAGTTTGGTAAAATCAGGGATACTAAACTTGCCCAAAGAAAGACTGTACTGGATGGGGAAGGTTTAGGGTAGGACCCAATAAAACGAGATTTAAATTATAATAGGAATTTATAACACAATATTTAAAAGCATTTCAAATTTAAAAGAGTTTTTTAAGAACCAGGAAGGAGGGTCCGGATTGGACCAACAGTGTACGTGATCTAAAGGGTTTAAAGCGCAGGCGCTGGTGTTCAGTCAGACAATCGCCATTACGAGCAACCAGGAGGGAAGGGCGATAGAACTTGACTGAAGCCATGCTTTTAAAACCCCAGTTAATGCATTTTTGGCTTATTTACTCTGGTGTTCGGAGATACTAACAGGTTAAAACCAGAGTATAGCCTTCTAAGATAAAGTTACCTCACAAAATAATCTCTCTAGGAGATTTAGATTATATTTGGTAATACACATGCAGAAGCGCATTCAGCAGTGCGTCCTTCTGATATTACTTGCTGTCAGTGGGAGAAACCGCAGAAGTAGTATTTGGAGTTTGTGGTTTTAGTTTGGAAAACTTGATAGAACGAGTAAAGAAGGAAGCACTGTGCACTGCACAGAAGCAATACAGCAACCTGGGGATAAGATTTTAAGCGCTCTGAAAAGTAAGTAAACAACAGTAAATGACAGTATGATCTTATTTTTATAATGAAGTAAGTCTCTGTTTATTAATCATATAAGCCTACATAAATAAGGGAATTGTTTTAAATGTTTGTAAACATTTTTAGGTGTTTTTACTGATTAAATTGTTTGCATTGCAACTTTATTTTCCAGGTTCGCCGGTTGGTGTAAGACGTCATCAGGTGTTTTTTGTTTAATTTCTAGTGTATAAAATCTTTGGGAACAGAAGAAAAGTCATTGTTTGCACTATCTGGGACCCTGGGCAACCAAGCAGATTAACCTGGTATATGTGTAGCCCGATAGTTGCAGCAGAGGGACAATATTTGAAACATTGAAGAGGAGAACATTTTTACACCAGTTGGAAAGACTGGGGGAAACCTAGGGCGTGTGAACCCATCACATATGCCGCAACTATATAACTGACTAATTCTGTGGTGAGATTATTGGATTTGGTTGTGTTTTGAATACTAACCAAAACAAACTTCTTAGAATTAGATTCCGGGACTTCTGAATATAGGATAACAAGGATTTTCAAACGTATTATAAGCACCTTATGCACTTTAAAGCACCTTAGGAGGGATCAAATTAAAATTGTATTGTATACTTAGAAATTTATGAGAGACAAGACATCAGACCCGGAGAATGAGATTTATCAAGAACAATATTTGTGGAACATATTGTTATTGTTATTTTAGTCTTGGGTAATATCTTGG
The DNA here is from genome assembly GCA_016271365.2 of Neoceratodus forsteri. Taxonomy (NCBI): domain Eukaryota; kingdom Metazoa; phylum Chordata; order Ceratodontiformes; family Ceratodontidae; genus Neoceratodus; species Neoceratodus forsteri. The sequence goes on from CM057459.1 coordinate 746,467,785, forward strand.
CAGATAGTTGTGTGCAATTTATAGTAATTTATATACTTGACTTTAGTGTCTAGGAATTATTTATGTTTAAGATAAATTTTGCGTATTTCACTTCTCTTTTCTATTGCACAGTATAAAATATATCTGTAACCACTAGAAGTGGGAAAACCTTAATAAAGGTGGACCACCTAGTTAAAAACAAAAAGGGGAGAATGAATATATCAAGGAAGAGTAGCTCTGGAGATTTGGAGGCTTCAAATTTCCAGTATAAATCAAAGAAATCAGAAAAAGAGGAAAGGGGAAGAAGGGAGCATTTAAATAAGAAAGTGTTAAAAGGGAAACATATAGATAGGGACTGTAGTGGAAATAGTGAAGATGGGGAAGGTAAAAAGGGAAAGAATAAGACATCAACACCGACAGTAAAAATAACTGACTTCTTTTTTTTTCCAAATAACATCAGTAATGAGAGAGAGAAAGGTTGCAGTGTAAAAGGGAAAAAAGAAAATAAAGATAATAAAAAAGCATGTGACACACCACAATCAAGAGTAAAGTTTTTAGATATATTTAAGGATATAGATAAAGTAAATCAAGATATCTTTAATATGCGGTATTCTATAAGAGAAGAAATAAGTACATCAGAGGAGAAAGTAGAGAGAAAAAGGGAAGGTAACAAGAGCGACCAAATTTAAATATTAAAAGAAAAGGAAATAAACTATAATGTTAAAGCTGGAGAGAACAAAGAAATAGATAACCATGTGATTAAGACAGACCTATCCGGAATATTAAGTTGTATGGATGCCAGTGAATTAGACTGGGAGGATTCAGGGAACAAAATGAGGCAAACCCAGGTTATGAGTCCAGAAGGGATGGAGATGCCTGATATGGAAGGCATAGCAAGAGATGTCCAGTTGGCATTAAGGGACCTGTATATGGCTAACTTATTGATTGATAAAGAATTAGTGGAGATTAAAAAATAAATCTAATTTCTAAAAGGAATACATTTGGAAAACTGGGAAAGGGTAGAAGAGGTCAGAAAGGGTAAAGAAAAAGAATCCCAGAATTATAAGGTAGGAGATGATACAATAGTATTAGTTGAGGAAGAAAATGATAAAGACCATAGTATATGGCCGCCATTGTCGCTAGAGACTGAGGATTCAGAGTTGAAGGAATTAATTATGCACCCAGAGGAAAGTAAAAGGGAAGACAGTATATGTAAAGAACTGAAAAGGGCACATGCTATACTACGAGGGAAGGGAGAAAAACAAGGGTTGTATATTAGGGAAAGTGGAAGACAGTGGGGTGAGGTATAAAGAACAAAGAAAAAGGAAAAATAATAGTCAGATAGGAAAGAAGGGGCAAGAATATGTTAAAAACACAAAAGAATGTCTTCTGTTGGTACCCTTTGCAAACTGTGTGAGAGGCCTTTCGGCACCATGCATTTTTGCTTAAAGTTGAACCAGCATAATATTCTGTGGTGATTTGCATATGCAGCCCATGATGCTTTGCATTGTGGGGGCATGTGTGATTTTGTATTTCTTTGAAACTTGGCTTCCCGGCCAAATGCCCTTTGGGGTAACCATTGCCTCAGTGCTTGCACACAGAGGTTCTTTGTCTTTTAAATTGTTTTTTGTTTTACTTGGGTTCACCATAACACAACCCAGATAGACCATCTTAGGGTAGCTGGTTTACTCCACTGGGGTGTCAAACAGACGAGGCACACTGATGAGTCCTGGTAGGACGAAACACGTGTCTATGTCTTCTGTTGGTACCCTTTGCAAACTGTGTGAGAGGCCTTTCAGCACCATGCATTTTTGCTTAAAGTTTAACCAGCATAATATTCTGTGGTGATTTGCATATGCAGCCCATGATGCTTCACATTGTGGGGGCATGCGTGATTTTGTATTTCTTCAAAAGAAGGACTGACCAACCTACAAGAGATGATAGTTTTTGGGCAAAGTCAAGGAATCAGTAACATACAGGATGAAAAGGATGTTGAAATAAAGGAGCAAGATTATCTCCAAAATGGTGGTAAAAGGAATAAAACAGAACAAAAAAGAAAGGAAAAAAGGCAGGAAAAAAAGGAGAGGAAGAGTAGGGGGAAAGAGGTGAAAATGAAAAAAGCCCATGAAACAGAAAAATCGTTGAGGCAGAGGTTGAGCCTTCCAAGGGGAAAGAGGAGATAATTAAAGGAATAGACAACCAAGTGAAATTTAAGGAAAAGGCTAAAGAAGAGGTTATGGGGGATGAGACGGGGATTAAAATAAAGAGTACATGTCAAACCTTTTTGATAAAAACTAAGGGATCTGACTTTGTTTTACTGATGTATGGGGTAGGAATCTTACCACAAGAAAACTTGGAAGATCTGAATACAATGCTGAAAAACCTACTGAGCAAGCTGCTGACAAGAAAAAAACAAATTTTGGATCATACCAATATGGTAAATCCCATAGAGAATAAGGAACTGGTCTTAATAATCTCAGACCAGTATTATATTTTGAAGGCAATATGGAAGAAAAATAAAGAGCTAAAAGAAATGGGAATGGAAGTTGAAAATGTACTTACTTTAAGAGAGTTATTCCCAGAAAGGTACAATCAGTATCAGAAATTTACAAAGGAAGAGAAACTGGTATCTGTATTCGGACTTAAACAGTTCCACAGGGAAACAACAACTAATCTACAATATAAATTATTGGATACCCTGGGACTGTTACTTCAATTGAAAATTCAAAAGACAGATGTCAGCAGAGTGGTCAGATGGGAAGCAGAGGGCTATATTTCACTGTGGGCAGCCAATGATGAAATATATAAATCATTATTGGAAAAAAGTAAGAAACTTGGGGAGTTAGAAATATTTGTTTATGATGAGTCTAATTTTGACACAAATGCAAGTAAACAAATAGGGAAAAAACAGAATATGAAATGGGCAGCAATATTCAAAACATCAAACAGATACGGGATATTGGAAAATAAGGAAAATGTACAATGACTTGGAAAGAGCGGAGGAAGCAGGTCACACGATCCTCCGGTTAGACAGCCAGACATAGGTAAATCAAAACAAATTATAAAAATTGTGTCATGGAATGTATCGGGCTGACCAATAATTTGGCAGCTGTTGAATTTACTAAATATTTAGAAGTTTTTGAATATGTGAACTTACAGGAAACTTAGTACAAAGGAAAGTTACATATTAATGGATTAAAAATATATACTAAAGATGCATACAAAAGTAGGAGATTAGGACGATGTGCAGGAGGTTTGGTAACAATGTGCAAGTTAACTCATTACTTCCAATAGCTTCGTATGAAGTCCAAATTATCCACTGTTTATCGGACACAGAATGGCCACCCAGGTAATAATGAGTTAAGGGAAACAAGACTTTCACATGAAACAGAAATGAAAAATGAGAACATCTTGGCAATAAATATTAGGGAAAGGGATGGAGAGATAATATTTATTAATGTGTATCGCCCATCAGATGGAACTAAATATAAAAATAATAATATAAATAGAGATCTTGAAATACTTATTGATAAATATATCAGTAAAAGAATATAAAAGTAAAAGAACCCAGGGTACTCTTCGTAAAGAGCAGGGAACATTCCCAGTGTCCTGGCCAACATTCCCCTTCCCATAAACCGGTTCATGCAATTATCCAGGCTGTGTGTGGGTGATGATGTGCGATATAGCCCGCCACCACACATTCAGTCACTTCACTACCAGTCTAGCATTGCTTGTAATGTGCTTTGGGATACTGTGTATGAAAAGCGCTATATAAATGCTGATTCTTCTTCTATATGAATAGCAATTTACAAAGGGGTATGATAATTACAGGAGATTTCAATTACAGGATAGGTAGTATTACAAATCTAACAGAAGATATAACAGATTTTCTAGGGAATCATAGGTAATGATAAAATTAACTAGGGCTTCTAAAGATAGGAAAAAGACAAATCAGGAAGAAAAATATTACAGAAATATGACTGATAAAAATGTAATACTAATTAATGGAAGAACTAGATCAGATGTAAATGGCAATTTTACTTATATGGGAGGTACAGGTACATCAATAATAGATCACATATGGATGAATATGAACATGATGGAAATATGTTCAGATCTTAAAATAGACCCAAAGGCAGAAAGTGCACATTCTGGACTAGAATAAAGTATTCTGATCAAACAAAGGAGGAATGCTAGGAAGGAACATATACCCTTAGAAGTTAAAAAAAAGAAAATGTGGGGGCTGGAAAGAGAAGAGTTTCAGCATATATTGGAGGACAAAGGAATATGGGACAAAATAGAGAAACTTATAGGAAATGAAATGATGGAAACTGTATTCCTAAAAGAATATCAACAAATAATGGAGACCATTTCACAGACAATAATAAAAGAAATAAAAATACAAAACAAGAAAGAACCTGAACGGTATAATAAAGAATGCAAGGCAGCTAAAAAGGCAGTGAATAGACAGATCAGAGAGGTTAAAAAAAGAGGGAAATATAGCAAATAGGAGAGTCCTTAATAAATCAAGGAAAGACTATAAAAATACAGTTAATAAAAATAAGACTAAACATACTAGGCAGTTATAGAGGTAATTAGAAACAGCAGTAGGAGATAAGGATAATAAAACATTCTGGGTAATCACAAATAAAGATTTAGGTGAGTATATAAATGAACCAGAAACAAATATAGAACCACACCAATGGGTAGAATATTATAAAACATATTTCAAATAGAAGGAAAATTAAAAAAATACAGTAATAGTAAAGGAATGGACAAAGGTAGATTTGGGTATTGATTTAATGGCAATGCAGATGGCAATATAATCCTTTGCATCACAAAAAGCACCTGGGCCAGATGGAGTTCCAATACAGATGTTGAAACAAAACACAGAAATATGGACTTTGTTGTTACAAAAACTGTTTCAAGTGGTCATGGAAAAAGGGAACATCCCAGAGAGTTGGATGTATAATATGACAGTACCATTATTTAAGAAAGGGGAACAGAATGATCCAAGCTGTTATAGGCCAATAAGCTTGATAGACTGCACTCAAAAAGTGTTTACAAAATTATAAACAATAGAATTTCCAAACGGACAGATAGGGAAGGTAAATTAGATGAGGCTCAGGCTGGTTTTCGACCAAGATATTTGACCACTGACCAGTGTTTTACATTCACACATTTGATTTACAAGTACAACAATTTGAAGAAACAAAGTCTATATTGTGTGTTTGTGGATTTAAAAATCAGCATTCGACAGAGTAAATAGAACTAAACTATGGGAAGTTTTGGAAAAATTAAAGATGGATAAAGGATTGGCGGAAATAATTAAAACACCATATTATAATTCCACACAAATAAGATACGACTCTAAAGGAAATAAAAGCGATCCATTTGAAACAAACAGAGGAGTGAGACAAAGATGTACATTGTCACCTGTATTATTCAATCTGTATCTAAATCAAATTTAGAAAAGATATACGACACAAATTTCCATTTCCCAACAATAGGAAATCAAGCCTGCCCATATCTGGTATACGCAGGTGACATTGTGGTAATGTCAACCAGTTATCTGGGCATAAAAAGAATGCTGAGAAAATTTGAAGAGGAATGTAAAAAGGCAGACTTGAAAATAAATGATCAAAAAAACAAAAGTAATGGTGTGTAGTAAAACTAGCAATAAGCAAATCTACAAAGTTGATGAAGAACTAGAAATAGTCAAAGGATTTTGTTATTTAAGGGTAATAATAACAAAGGACCTAAATTGGGGAAAACACATTAAAGAAACAGTGTTAAAAACTAAAAGATTTTTGCCAGAAATTAATACAGTTTTATGTAAATATGGTGGACATTCGGTATTAGGATATCTGAGAGTGGTTAATGCCAAAATACGAAGTCAGTTCCTGTACGGGGCAGAAATTTAGGGACAGGATGGAAGCAAGGGAATAGACAAATGTTTAAATATGTATTACAAGAAATTATTGGGGGTCTCAAATGGTATACCTTCAGCGGTGACAAAGGCAGAACTGGGTCAATACACTGTGGAAAGTTCAATTAAAATACAACATATAAACTATTGGCTAAAAGAATATATGATGGAGGGAAACAGATTACCAAGGAGATGTATAGAAGAATCAACTGAATACCTAAAAAAGGGTATAATGTTCCCCAGTATAGGATTCATAGAAAAAATAATAAAACCAACCGGGTTGATGAATAGTTTAACGGACATCTTTAGAGCACCTATAGAAATAGGGAGAAAGGATATAAAAAACAAGAATACAGGCCATGGAAATACAGAAACATATAGAGCACTGTAAACAAAATAAGAGATGCCTATGAATGACAAAAAATAAACGACAGCACAAACTGGAGAATTATTTAACACAAATTAAAGACAAAAAAAAAAGTATAACTAGGTTTCGATTCAAAACATATGAAAGTAACTGGCTTAATGCAAGATACAGGAAATGGGAGGATGAAAAGAAAAGATGTAAATGTAACCTAGAGCTGAATAATTTACAACATATAATGATACTTTGTCCCCTTTATGGGAAAGAAAGAAAAAAAAGTATCTAGGAGAAATAATGAGTAATTTAGACTATTTATTTATTTATTTATTACATGTGCAGATTAACACCTTTGAGCCAAAGGCTCTTTTACAAAGGTTCCATGTCAGGTATAACAAAAAGATAAACAATTTCCAAGGTTGTATTTCATAAGAGGAAGAGACAAGAACACAGTGGTAGATTGATGGACATTGCTGCAGCTAATATCTGATGACAGAATACTGACAGGCTGTACATGTAGACAAGTAGTCTTTGCATTTCCTAAATTATCCAGTTACAAGTAATGCATTTGGTAAGAGGCTGAACATATATTGTTAAGTCTTAAAAGAAGGCCTAAGGTAGTCGGGCCTGCAGTTAGAGAGAGCGGCCTGAGGGGGCTTTGTCATATTTCAGAAAATGGGTATGGGGCGGACCAGGAGAGTGGGGCATCCGCCAAGGGGCTTTGTCAAGGAGGTGCTGGAGCGTAGGAGAAGTGTGGGGGTGGGATGAGGGGTATATCATGGACGTCTGCGACTAGTTGTTGCTGCCACACTGGTTGTCTTCTACCAAAACGGTTAACAGGTCTCTTTTAAGGGGCCTTTTTTAGTGTGTTCCAGTGTGGTGGTGGGGGGGGGGAGTTCATTAAGCCAATGGGGCCATGGTAGGAGAGTGACCGCTGAGCAAAGCATGTTCTTTCGAATGGGACATGGAGCACTCCCTTTGCCGTTCCTCTGGTGACCTTTGTAGAAGGGTGTCACTGGAACAGTGCGGCAGTAGAGTCGGGCGTGAGACCTATTAGGGCTTTTTTCCCCCAGCATGCAAGCCTGATACCTTGTCCTTAGGTGGAGCTGGAGCCACCCTGTAGAGGAGTAGAGTGTGCAAGTATGGGTACACTGGTTAGCACCGAGGACCAGCCGAATATGAACTTAAAGACATGGTAACGTACTTTCTAAAACCTGAAAAATTTACCAAAATAAATCATTTGGCCTCCTTCCTCGCCTCGTTACAAAAAAAGAAATGTCATATAAGTTTATGGATGGATGGTGGAGCTGACGGCAGGCTCAGACTCCAAATTTGTGAGAAATGATAGGGGAAAGAGACGTCAGTGCAATATAGTAAAAGATATAATAGAAGAAAGTGAATTTTACAAACAGAAAGAAAGAAGAATTTCACATGTATATATCTTGAAATGGAAGTGAGAAGAAGTTATGAATGATTGCTAATGAGGGAAAAAATGTTTTGTCAAATATATGAATTTTATATGGAGAAGTGTTTTATGTTGATTTAGAATCGTAAATAAGAAATGGAAATAATTATGTGTGTAACCCCCAGCCAGGTATGCCGTTTCTATCTGACAGCTCTACCTAGTGGGCTGGGTTCGGAGAGGAATATGTCACTCGGCACATAGGCTAGGTTTGGCTACTCTGCACAGGGTCATCCAAGTAACTCCGGACAAAGGAAGCAATAACTGTAATGTCCAATACCAGAAGTGGGATTCTAAAGTGTGGCTTTTATTCAAATCCAAACAGAATAAACAAAGCATAGATGGACCCCGGGCTACACTCCTGGTAATGCAGATTTAAGGAGACCAGAACACATCCTCATCACTTTAGCCCTCAGGCTCTGAACCACACTGGGCACACAGCCCGAACTTGTATGCTGCTCTGGGTTTCCCCTGGCTCGGCTCCCTTGCCAGCCACTAGGACACTTTCCATATTGCATGGAAACATTTACTGGTGGCTCCCTAAACCACCTATGAGCACTTCTGTTCCATAAGGGAATCTTCCTCATCAATCCCACATCTGGGTACTTTTCCCAGGCGCCGTCCAAGTACCTGAGAGAAAGCAACAGGTGTCCCAGAGCAAATCCGTAGAGGTGAATTTGGTTACTACTTATGGGGGGATCTTCCACCTCTCGTTCCCACAATTCATACCCGGCCATTTCTCTGGACTGTAACACCTCATCCTTTAACACACTTTGCTGTGTAGATTCTTTTTAAATGTATTTCACATTCAATCTACTGCCTTTACATCCCATTTGTGCTGGACTTGAACATACTTAATAAGTGGCTTTGTCCATTACTCTAGACCCCCCACACAGTTAAGCAGTCCACTCCCCACATCTTCCAAACTGTACTTGGCTGTATTTTCCTGACCCCACAGTAACAGTCCCTTTAGTTTCATCTTGATGCAGGTGAAAACACATGGCCCTTTAGCAGAGCGAACTCACCCTTCGGTTGCAGGTGCCCCACAGGCGATTCCTCCTCAAGGAACTCTCTTCCAGAGCTTTTGGTGCTTCAGCACGAACTTAAACAAGGCAGCTTCTTTTCAGTTGAACAAAGGGGTTTGCCCTTTAGAAACAGGCTGATACCTTCCCCCCATCCCCGCAGGGATGGGGCCCTAAACCATTGAAAGCAGTCTCCACCACTTCAATTTGCAGTTCTTGTGTTCCTCTTCAGGTGGAAACACACACCTTAAAAACAGCCTCAGCACAGCACCTCTTTCAGCCTGCACACACTCTGCTGAACTCTACAGAACTACTTCAAATTCCCCAGCGTTCTACTCTAATCTCCAACTGCAACATTCCAGTGTGGCTTATGCAGCTGCGACAGTTCTAAATTATGTCATCCCTCGGTCTCAGCTGAGACTGAGAACAGAGTGAGACAGTGTGAAATCCATTTAACTGGAGTTTCACAAGCTGCCTTCCCTGCCTACCACTAGGTCTTACTGGGATTCTAGTAACCCCAGGTAACGGGTTACATGTGAATTTATAGTGATGTAAACAAAATGTTTTTAAATTGTAATGACATTATTTATGTCAAACAATAAAATGTACTGACTGACTGATACCCAAAGCTGCACATCTGTAGGCAGGATGTTGATGAACTGCTCCATTGCAAGTGTGTCGATCTGAGGGACTGTTTTTCCCTCTGGTTGGAGCCATTCAATAAGGAGTTCTCAGAGTTGGGTGAAGGCTTTTCAAGGACTGTCGATGAAGCTGTACTTCAGAAACCAGAATCTCTGCCTGTATGTCACTCCTGAGATATCATACCTTTTCAGGATTTCTGTTTTCACCAGATCACAGTTTTCTGACTGTGTGGGGTTCATATTGCTGTAGGCAAACTGGACTTTACCTGTCAGGTACGGTACCAGCCTGATTGCCCACTGCTGTTTTGGCCATTGGCAGGCTGTGGCAACCCTTTCAAAAGTTGTCAGATATGTTTCAATATCATCCGAGGGACACAAATTTGTAAGTTTAATGTCTTTTAAGTAGTTTGTATTTTGTTGCTTTACTGGACCTGTGCCAGGTACTTTAGCTTTGATAGCAAAAAATGGTTATGGTGGGTAATGGATCTATATTCTTATAGGAACATCTGTAGCCTCCTCCAAACGAGGTAATGAAAACAATATGAGTCAATGAAGGCAGGGGGGCCCTTGAAGAATTCTCAAACGAGTTCTCTGTGTTGTAATTTCCTTTTATTCTGAATAGACCCCTACGTTTCACCCACAAAGTGGGCTTGTTCACGGGGATAATTTGTAGATATTATATTCTGAATTTTTCTGAAAATTAATACAAACATATTTTAATACATTATCATTCATAAAGTTACAATATGCTAATAAGGTAACTTCAAAACATTATATACTTCTCTTGATCTTTCCCATACCTCAGTAAAGATACAGACTTTGTTCACTTGAAAAGCTGTGTTATTCAAAAAACTGAATGAGCTTTGCTTGCTTCTCAAATCTCTGTAACATATACAAAACAGTAGTCTAAATGTATGAAACGGTCATCGTGGCAGTGACTTATATACTGGTTATAAACCTTGTACCACTTTGTATCTAAAGACATTTTACATACCTTTAACATATATTATGTGGGAACAGCCAAAATGTGAATTTTAAGGTGCTATATAATTTCTATAAAAATAAAAAGATCATAATGATTAGGTTGAATTCCTTCAATTTGAGGTGGCAATCTTATAACAGTTCATAAAATTTTTTTGTTTTACCAAAGCCATGTATACCTAAATCCATGTGTTTTATTTGATGTGGAAAAATGTGCTCAAAGACACTGATTAAATTTCTGTGGAAAAAGAACCACAATAACATAATTTATTTAACTTCATTTGAAAGCATTTCTTTAGAAATGTTATCTATATTCCAAAGGAATTCTTTTTACTTACTGAATGGCTGTTATAGTTAAAGTTCTTGACAAAGTGCTGAGTTTTCCATACCACAAAGATGGCTGCTTGTGTTTGTTACAGTTTCCTTGTTACTTATGCGCCTCTTGTGCCTGCTTTGCTAAAATCCCACGATAGGACGTCATAGCGTGATGATGTCTCAATCGCGCTAACACGTCACCATCGCGCTACCGCGATGCGCGAACTGACTGCTGCAGCAGTCAATTAGCTGGCTCATTCCTAGAGCCATGGATTATATAGCCAAAGCAGGCACTACTATTAAACTGCCACTGTGACTGTGTCACCACTTAAAAAATGTTTATTTTTAACAATTATTGCAACATAAAGTCCCATTTTGAGTATGAAGTGGTAAACAATGCTGGGTGAGAAGACATATAGGGTAGGCTTACATTTTTACATTTTTTAAAATTTACAGAAACATCTCTAAGTGATACCTAACAACAAAACCCTGAAACTAAATTGTTTCAAATAGTGTACATTTTTACATTTTTTTCATTTTTTAAATTTACAGAAACATCTCTAAGTGATACCTAACAACAAAACCCTGAAACTAAATTGTTTCAAATAGTGTACCAAAAGAGGCATTCAATTATTATGTAATGATCATTTACATATAAATATAATATTGTACAACTAATTCTATACTTGTTGAGACACTATCACAGGAACTAGTCAGGCAGATGGATCCTTTACTACACATGCCAACATTATACACATCTCTACATTAAATACAAGCATGCCAATTAGTTTCAACATTCATACCTATATTTCTATCCAATGCATGCATTTTAAAAATCCATCTCGTCACTGCCTTTAATAAAATTTCTCTTACATTGCCTCCTCTAACGGGAATATATACCTTTTCCAAACCCCAAAATCTAAGAGAAGCTCCAGAATGTGAAGCCTCATTAAAATGTTTGGCCACTGGTGAATTTTCATTATGTTTTCTTATATCTCCTTTATGTTCCTGGATCATTGTACGTAATTCTCTACTGGTCTGTCCAATGTATAGTAAATCACAAGGACATTGTATCAAATACACTACTCCTTCTGTAGTGCAAGTGATATGCTGTTTAATAGAAAATCTCTCTTGTGTATGTGGATGTATATAGGTCTGTTTTTTGGATGTATGATTGCAAACACTGCACCTTCCGCACGGAACCATTCCTGGCATTAATGGGCCCAATAGAAGCTGACTGCCCATCTCTTCTTGTGTCTTAAACTGTGAATGGACCAAAATATCCTTTAGATTCTTAACCTTTTTTGCTACTACTATAGGTCTCTTTTGCAGTGTTGTAATATGTTCATTATCTGTTTGGACCAAATACCAATGTTTATTTATAATTTTTCTAATATCTGCCATCTTGTGATTATATTTAGTAGAGAAAATTATGCATTGAGTGTCACCCCTCGATGTTTTAGATTTTAATAAATCATTTCTTTCTTTTTGATTGATTCTTATTTCTGCTTGTTTTAATGTATGTTGTTTATACCCCCGTACCTTGAATTTATCCAACATTTGTTGTGTTTCCTGAATGGTGTTATCTGCCTTACTGCAGTTTCGTTTAACCCTTGTGAGTTGCGCATAGGGTATGCTGTTTTTCAATTTAACTTCATGGAAACTTTTATAATGCAACAATGTATTTCTGTCCGTTGGTTTCCTAAACAAGGATGTCTCAATTTTTTTATTTTCATAAATGATTAATAAATCTAAATATGATATTTTGTATAAATCATAATTCATAACAAACTTCAAATTACTGTCTTTACAGTTAAGTTCTTCATAAAAAGTTTGCAATTCCATAATAGTTCCAGTCCATAACATAAATATGTCATCAATGAAGCGTACCCATGTCACTATTTTATCATGAAATATATTGGTGTGTACATCAAATATATATTTCTCTTCAAAATCAACCATATAGCAATTGGCATAGGCAGGTGCCATGGTTGACCCCATGGCTGTTCCTTTTATTTGTTGATAAAAACATCCATCGAATTCAAAGTAATTTTTACTGAGAATTAGTTGAGCCATTTCTTGTAGAACAATGGTTTTAGGTTTACAATTGGTAGATCTCTTATCAAGAATGTGTCCTATACATTCTATACCTTGCTTGTGTGGGATAGAAGTGTACAGATCCGTCACATCAAAGGTGACCAGAACACTAGATTCTGGAATACCTCTTTCAGACAATAGTTGTAAATGTCTTATCATATCTGATGTATCCTTTATGTATGATTTTGTTATTTCTACTAAGGGTTGCAAATGGTAATTTATGTATTTAGAGAGGGGTTCTAAAACGGAACCAATTCCGGAAACTATCGGTCTGCCTGGAGCATTGGAAATATTTTTATGAATTTTTGGAATACAGTAAAATGTGGGAATTCTAGGATGTTGACAGTATAATAACTCTGCTTCCCATGGTTGGATCCATCCATTTGCGGTATACTCTTCTAGTAAACCATTAATATCCATTTGTATACTTCTGGTGGGGTTACAAGGAAGCTGTAACAAACACAAGCAGCCATCTTTGTGGTATGGAAAACTCAGCACTTTGTCAAGAACTTTAACTATAACAGCCATTCAGTAAGTAAAAAGAATTCCTTTGGAATATAGATAACATTTCTAAAGAAATGCTTTCAAATGAAGTTAAATAAATTATGTTATTGTGGTTCTTTTTCCACAGAAATTTAATCAGTGTCTTTGAGCACATTTTTCCACATCAAATAAAACACATGGATTTAGGTATACATGGCTTTGGTAAAACAAAAAAATTTTATGAACTGTTATAAGATTGCCACCTCAAATTGAAGGAATTCAACCTAATCATTATGATCTTTTTATTTTTATAGAAATTATATAGCACCTTAAAATTCACATTTTGGCTGTTCCCACATAATATATGTTAAAGGTATGTAAAATGTCTTTAGATACAAAGTGGTACAAGGTTTATAACCAGTATATAAGTCACTGCCACGATGACTGTTTCATACATTTAGACTACTGTTTTGCATATGTTACAGAGATTTGAGAAGCAAGCAAAGCTCATTCAGTTTTTTGAATAACACAGCTTTTCAAGTGAACAAAGTCTGTATCTTTACTGAGGTATGGGAAAGATCAAGAGAAGTATATAATGTTTTGAAGTTACCTTATTAGCATATTGTAACTTTATGAATGATAATGTATTAAAATATGTTTGTATTAATTTTCAGAAAAATTCAGAATATAATATCTACAAATTATCCGTGAACAAGCCCACTTTGTGGGTGAAACGTAGGGGTCTATTCAGAATAAAAGGAAATTACAACACAGAGAACTCGTTTGAGAATTCTTCAAGGGCCCCCCCCCACCGCCTTCATTGACTCATATTACTTTAGCTTTGATGGCTTGCAAGGCGTCCAGTCATCACTGCATCTCTTTTCTCGGTGCTGCTAAACACTGAATCTCTTTTTCTCTCTGCTGCATCTCCTTTTTTCTTTGCTGCTCCACCTCTCTTTGTTGTACATCCCACCATTTGAAGAAGGCAGTAAGGCTTTCAGGTTCTGTCCCTGCATGTTCTTCTTCCATCACTGGTTCTGGCTGTACAGTTTCAGCCTGGACTTCTGTCTCTGCTAGTTTGGCTGCCAGTCATATGGTAAGCACACCTGGGCTTGCTGCTGCAGAATCCATACCTTTCTGCTATGCTTCCCTGGTACCAGGTCTAGTACCCATGCACAAAACTCCTGGCTTAGAGTATGCAAAGCAAAAATCCCACTTTTCACACCATCTGTCGCCAAGGCACAGGTCAGAAAGGATAGGAAGACCAGGAGCAGTTGAAAAATTCACCAAGCAGTGTTTTATTATAAAAACTGTTCAGCAGAACTATTTACAAAGGCAGTACAAACAGAGAAAACAAAGTCCTTCATCTGAGGGTATATCTAATTCCAAGTTTCAGTCTCTCTCTCTCTCTCTATAGCAAAAGCACTGCTGTTCTTTTTATAAGTCTTTACTTGGGAACTCGTTAAGAGACACCCTGTTTTTCTCAAAATGTTCATGTCAGTTTTCTTGCAGGTGCAACAAATAGAACAATGTCCCAAGCTGGCCCCCTGCTGACAGCTCTGCAAAAGAGCTTGCAAACAAGCCTCAGAGGAGCTCAAACTGCATCTCAGGTTAACCACCTAAATTCCAAATACGTTTTTGCAATCAAACAGAATAACTATACATTTTCAAACCAAGGGATACCACTTTCACATAAAGATTCACATATATATTTATAACCACAGACATACAATGGGGAAGAAAAGACAGAAACAGCAAGTAAAGGCAGAGAGATAGGGAGAGGCGGAGAATCGTGAGCCTGTCAAAGTGATCAGTTTCTAGGCCTCACAAGAACATTTGGTTGTGCAACCAGACAAGAGACAGAAAAGGAGAGACTAGAACTGATCCTTGTGTTTAACTCTCCCTGCACAACATATGAGACAGGACCTTGTACAACCCTGTCACAGCCCTCATCTCCAGAGTGCTGCTGTGCAGAACCATATCAAGGGGGCTCCACGGGCCCTGAGTTTTGAAGAGGCCCAACTGGGTACCACCGCCTCAACCTGAAGCATGTGTGGCCATCATTAGGAGGGGAGGTGGCCAGAGGAACGGGGACCCCATCTCTAGGTTGGAATGGTCCAAACACCAGATCAAGGAGTGAAGAAGCAGAGGAGTCACTTGTATGAGACACTCCAACTCAATGGACAGCTATTCCCACTGCAACCCTTAGGAACCACTGAGGGATTCTCATGTGGAGGCGCATAGCAGGACAATCAATATTGCAGCAGTCATCAGGCCAGTTAACCTTAGAAGGCATCTGGCGGAGACTTAGTCGGAGATAAGATCAGCTGTGCCTGGACCACCAATGCCATAGCACAGCTGGAGGGCAGAAATGGCCAGCCAAGACCAGTGCCCAGAAATTCTCCAATGTACTGGAGCTGTTGGCATGGGATAAGGTCTGACTTTGGTTTGTTCACCAGTATGCCTAGTTGGTCGAATAAATATCGGGTCTGAAATAGTGTATAAACTATGGCTTCCTCAGACAGCGCCGTCAACGGCCAGTCATCTACATATGGAAAGACACAGAGGCCCTTCCTTCCATCAAAGCAATGAGGCAGCTAACTGAGGCAGCTAGAACATTTCTGCTAGAATATCTCTAACTAGGGGGTAAGGAGACAGATACTTTATTACAAGTTTAGGATCTGCAAGATAAACTGGGACTTTCACCCAGGGTAAAAACAAAAAACATAGTAGTTAGTGTGCTAGTCTGAGTTGGGGGA
This sequence comes from Neoceratodus forsteri, assembly GCA_016271365.2. NCBI lineage: Eukaryota > Metazoa > Chordata > Ceratodontiformes > Ceratodontidae > Neoceratodus > Neoceratodus forsteri. The sequence continues at coordinate 746,483,814 of CM057459.1, forward strand.
AGGGAGCTGATAATCATCCTTGCAATTAGCTGGCTCAGGAGGATAGCTGTGAATTGGGGTGCGTGGCTTAGGCAGAAGTGAAGCAGCTGCCTGCATTTAGACTTCCCCAGCCTTCTTACAACAGCACTATAAAATGACTCCCCTCCTAATTTGTTCAGCACATTCCTGTCCAGCGAATGAGTGTAATGGCTAAGGAGTGGAACAAGTTTAAGACTGGCATCTTAGGAGTCTGCAGGTGTCAGCAGAAGGTAGTGAAGAAGAGGGGGACTCTGCCGCTTGACTAAGGTAAGGCACATGTTCACTCCTGTTGTTGCATTCACTGATGGGAAGAAAAAATTACCTTAGTAATTATGTTTCTTCTAGTGGAGTCTTGCTATATTCTGATAATTGCAGTTAGCCCCAGCCTTTAAACTGCCCCGGAGAACAAAAGGTTAACTTTCCTACGCATGGCATAGAATGTTCATCTCAAGCTCGGTTGAAGCCTCTGCCTGTTGTTATTCGAACTGCAACCGTCAGATCTTTTCGAGCAAAACTCACGAGGTGTTCTGTGTGGAAACTGTAAAATTTTTAACTAGCCAACTGGCAGAAAAATAATGTTTTGGGTCCTCAAAGGAAGACTCAAGTCAGGAAACCCAAAACCAAAAACCAATCAAATGAAATAACATTCCACCCAAAGAAAGAGGGTGTAAAAGGGGGGCACCTCTAGGGTGCCAACACTGCGCCTGCCCACCCACATCCCAAAAATCTAGGTTCTGAGAGGGGAGGTGGGGGGAGGTCAGAATACAGCAAGACTCCACTAGAAGAAACATAATTACTAAGGTGAGTATTTTTTTCTTCAAACAACATAAAGTCTTGCTGTATTCTGACAATTGCAGACTACCAAGCAGTACCTCCATGGAGGAGGGACAGAACCTACTTTGGAAACAGGCTCTGAAGTACTGCTGTGCCAAACCATACATTACTCCTAGCCTGGATATCCGGAGAGTAATGCTTGGTAAAAGTATGGACTGTTTTCCAGGTGGCTGCTTGACAAATTTCTAAAAGAGGGATATCCCTGGCAGCAGCCAGGGAAGCAGCTGTACCTCTTGTGGAATGAGCCCTCAGCCCTGAGGGTGGAGTTTTACCCAGTTTTTCATAGCAGAATTGTATACAAGAAATAATCCACCTTGCAGTAGATCTCTTGGTGGCAGGTTTGCCCTTCCCAACTTCTCCATACGTGAGGAACAACTGGAGGGAGTCAAACCTGTGACCCTTGGTACGCTCTATGTAGAAACTAAGGGCTCTTTTAACATCCAAACTGTGTGGCCTCCTCTCTCTCCCAAGGAAGAATGATCAGTGAAGAAAACAGGGAGAGATATAGACTAATTGAGGTGGAAATCTGAAACCACTTTGGGCAAGAACTTTCTGTTAGTTCTAAGAACCACTTTATCTCTGTGAAAAGAGATGAAATCAGATTCCACTGACAGGGCTTGCAATTCACTGATATGTCTAGCAGAAGTAACGGCTACCAAAAACACAGTTTTACAAGTCAAGCACTTAAGCTCTGCTAAGGACAAAGGCTCAAAAGGGGCTAAGCTGAGCAATGCAAACATTAAGATCCCAAGCAGGTGCAGGATCCCTAAAGGGGAGATTGGTGTGAAGCAATCCCTTGAAAAACTTACAGAATACAGGATGGGATGACAGAGAGGAAGACTTGCCTACTGACAGGAAAGCAGAAACAGCTGCCAAGTGTACCTTGAGAGTAGCTGGTCTGAGACCTAGGCCATTGAGATGGACCATATAATCCAGAACCGTAGGCAATTCAGCAGAGTCTGGAGAAATATTCTTCTTAGTACACCAAATGCTGAATCTTTTCCATTTGGAGTTGTAAGTCTTTCTGGTGGAAGGCTTACGAGAAGCCTTAAGAATATCCAGAACCCCTTGGGAAAGATGCAGATCTGCAAACTCTAACTTTTCAAGAGCCAAGCCTTGAGATTGAGAGACTGAAGACTAGGGTACCAAATCCTCCCCTGAGAGGAGGTTAACAGGTTGTAATTCCTGGGAAGAGACAGGGGAAGATGGACTGCTAGGGGCAGCAACAAGGGATACCATGGCTGCCTGGCCCAATCTGGAGCAATCAGAATCACTTTGCATGGTTGTGACATTATCTTGACTAGCACTTTGAACAGGAGAGGGAAGGGGGGAAAAGCATACAGAAATTTCCCTTCCCAGTTCAGAATCAGAGCATCCAGGGGGACTGAGCCCAAGACTGGGGGTCTGCAACAAAAAAGAGGAAGCTGGTGATTGTCTGGGGCTGCAAAAAGATCTATCTCTGTAGTGCCCCATCTTGAGAAAATCACCTTCAACACCAGAGGATCTAGGGCCCATTCGTGATGGCCCTTGGATATTCTGCTCAGTGCATCTGCTAGAACATTGTTCTTTCCTGGAAGGTGAACTGCTATCAGAGGTTTGCAGGGAATAAGCCAGGGACCACAACTTCATTGCTTCTGTGCACAAGGCCGTAGACCGAGTGCCTCCTTGCTTGTTGATGTACCACATGGTGGTGGTGTTGTCTGTTCTGACCTGAACCACCTTGTTCTGTACTGATTTGGAAAAATCTAGCAGTGCCAGAAACACTGCCCTGAGTTCTAAGAGATTGATGTGTAGAAGAGATTCCTGAGGCGACCACAGTCCCTGGGTGGTAAGTTCCCCCAAATGAGCTCCCCAGCCCAGCAGGAAAGCATCTGTGGTGAGGACCACTGAATGAGACTGAGTGGCAAATGGAACCCCTTGCCTCAAATTGTCCTGATCCTGCCACCATTGCAGGGCTTGGATCAGAGTTCGAGTCACTGGAATTAGTTTGGTAAGGGAATCCTTTCTTTGGGACCAAAAAGCTCTTAAGTGGAACTGAATGTCCCTCATTTGGAATCTTGCGCCTTGGACCACTGCTGTAGAAAGCTGCCATGTGGCCTAATAGCTGAAGAAAGTGCCTTGCTGGTCGAGACACCTGAAGGCTGAAATGAAGAGGCCAGCTCCATGAGAGCCCTTGCCCTGTCCAGGGGAAGGAAGGCTCTTGCTTTTACCGTATCCAGCTCTGCCCCTATGAAGGTGAGGAGCTGCACTGGTTCGAGAACTGACTTTGGTAGGTTGAGAAGAAATCCTAAAGAAGTGAGTACTTGCTGGGTCACTTGCAGGTGTGACTTGATTTGGTCTGGGGACTGGCCCACTATGATCCAGTCATCCAAATATAGAAAAATGGAAATCTTTTGTCTTCTTAGGAAGGCAAAAAATACTGCCAGGCACTTTGTGAAGACCATTGGGGCTGATGTTAGGCCAAAGGGCATTGCTCTGAACTGATAGTGGCCTGAGGGCAACTTGAACCTGAGGTACTTTCTGTGGGAGCACCTGATGGGAATGTGAAAGTAGGCATCTTTGAGGTCCAGGGGCTAGCCAGTCCCTGGCCTTAGAGAGGAAGGATAATTCCCAGAGTTATCATCTTGAACTTTGGCTTTAAAAGATGCTTGTTCAGGTATCTTAGGTCCAGGATGGTTCGCCACTATCCTGTTTTTTGGGGGGTTAGGAAGTACCTGGAGTACAATCCTTTGCCCCTGTGGAGGGTAGGCACTCTCTCTCTATAGCTCTTAGAGCCAGAAGAGAAGAAACCTCTGCCTCTAGGGCAAGGGTTTCTGAGAGCTTTTCCACCTGCAAATATCTTGGGAAATTGTTTGAAGCTGAGAACCAGTCCCTGGCTTACTACTTCCAGGACCCACTTGTCTGATGTAACAGACATCCAGTCCTGGACAAAGTAAGCCAGCCTGCCCCCTACTGGGACTGGAGAATCGACCCGGGCAGACCCATCAGGGTGTCTGCTTGGCAGGGGCTTTAGGCTGAGGGGTGGATGCAGGCCTGCTCATCCCCCTTCTGCCTCTCCCTCTGAAGAACCCCGTCTGTGAAAAGGAAGCAGAGGCCTGTGTTTGGTAAAAAGGCCGTTGGAAAGGCCTGCCCCTGCCCCTGGACTGTTGCCTTTGAGGAGTTGCTTGCCTTTCCTTGGCCTGAGCACTCCTGTAAGTGGTCCTGTATTCATCCATCTTCTTCATGCAATTCTCTGTCTGCTCCCCAAACAGAGAATTACTGACTACAGGAAAATCCATGGCCTTAGCCTGGGTATCCTGTGAGAGGCTAGTACATCTGAGCCAAGTCATTCTCCGAAGAGCCACAGATGTAGCCATGACTCTTAATGATACATCACTGGAGTCTACAGCAGCATGAAACTGAACTTTCGATGCCTCAATCACATCTGCAGCCACCTCCTCCAGCTCCTTGGCAAGCTGGGGGGAAGCCTGTTTAGCCAGTGCCAGTACAGTGTCCCACCTAGACTTCTGGTACCTGGCTGCATAGGCCATATAATTAGCCTGCCTGAGTCCCAAGGATGATGCCATGTACTGCTTCTTTGCCATGGCATCAGTCTTCCTGGAGTCCTTGTCTGGGGGTGTGATACCAGGGAATGCTTGCCTTATCACAGGCAGCAGCCTGTACAACTCCAACATGGCTGCATTGCTGATAAAGGAACTCCGTATCTGAGCCTGAAAGAGTATACCTCTTGTCCATTCTTCTGTCCACAGGAGGTATACAATTGAGAGACTTAAGAATTTTTTGTGTCTGTTTCCCAAAAGATTTGTGGAGGGGAACAGACAGTCTCCTGGACTCTGGGATGTCCATCATCTCTACATAGTCAGGGTCTTCCTGATCCTCCACTACCTCCTCCACAGGAAGCTGGAGGGTATCAGCCTCCTTTCTGTAAAATATGAAGTGTGAAGGGACTCAGAAAGCCTGGGAGGAGAAACACCTGAAGGTCTATCTGGGAGATGTCGGGTCAATAGGCACATCAGACTTTCACCATCACCATAATCATCTTCCAACTCTCCTTCCTCCTCAAACTCTGGTTCATAAAATTCTTCCAGGGTATAATCCAGAACCGGGGGAACCGACCGAACCAAGCCCCTGCCAAAAGGTGCCAGATCAGTCGGAACCGATCGAAGTGATTCCACAATACAAATCGCTTTGGCTATTTCATCGGCGGTCAGAGTACGAGATTCTGGATCTGAACTGGTCGACTTCTCTTTTCTTTTTGTCGGAACCGATTCCTCGGAATCGGCTCTCCTTTTGCCCGAAGAAGTATCACCCTGGTCAGAGGGCACTCCTTCTGGTTCGGTCGGAACAGAACTGGGCTGGCCATCCGGGTCAGCGGACTTCTCGGCCTCCCTTTCCCTCAGTCTACCTAATCTTTTTTTCCAGGGTAGATTTGGGAAAATTTTTGCAAATTTGGCAGTCTGATTCGAGGTGGTCAAACCACAGACAATAAACACAGGTGGTGTGGGGATCAGCCTTAGCAAAGACCTCCCCACACACACTACAGTGCTGAAACCCAGTGGGCCGGTTTTTTTTCTAGGGTTTCTCAGACATGGCCAACCTAACCAAACTTTTTTCGGCAACCACCAGGCAAGACTCCCCTATCGGTTCCTGACCATGTCACGGGTCTTGGAAAAAAACGTACTAAAACCACCTTTTTTTTTTAGAACCGATACGGACCGGTAACCACACACTAAAGTAAAGTACAAATTTTACTTGAAAAAGATCGGTTCAGCCGAACTGATCCACACTTTTACAAGTCCACACAGAAAACAGAACAAACCTATCTAGTACTCACGGTACCACAGACAGAGACTTGAACCGACTATGCGGAAACAACAATTTCGGTAGAAAAAACGACCGAAAACTGACACTTCGACTTGAACCGAGCAGCAGAAGAAATCTCCGGACCGACTGTTCAGTGAGGCGGAGTAAAGAATCTGACGGTTGCAGTTTGAATAACAACAGGCAGAGGCTTCAACCGAGCTTGAGATGAACATTCTATGCCATGCAAAGAAAAGTTACCCCTTTGTTCTCCGGGGCAGTTTAAAGGCTGGGGCTAACTGCAATTGTCAGAATACAGCAAGACTTCATGTTGTTTGAAGAACAGAAGACAAAAGGTAGGCCTAAACTGGGAATAGCAGCAACACTCTATCTAGGGTAAAAGTGTAGGGGGGAAGTATTGTTCACCAGGTCAAGGGAACACAAGTAGCAACACACACACACACACACACACACACACACACACACACACACAAAAAGGAAGAAGCTAGGAACATCGTATCGGGGGTAAGGGTACATCAGTATTTCCAGGTATCACAGGGAGTATAGAAGCTGAGAATGCTAGAAGGGATGCAGTGCAGTGGTTGAGGGGGCGGCAGTTTTCTGACAGACCTTCTGCAGACTGGACTGCTGCCCCATCTGCATGCACCTCTCTGGGTTGAGGAAGGAGGTTGTTAGAGTCCAGGCAGAGTTGGCTAGGATTCGAGGTACTTCTTCCTTTACCCAGACGCCACTTTTACCCCAGAGGATGCCAGGGAGGAGGAACGGCTGGACTACAATTGGCTCTGGAAGGGTGGAGAGTGTAAAATTCCTGCACTGCTCTGGTGCACGGCAACCGTGGTAGTGGCCAGAGAGAATGTGGGGGTTCTCCAGAGTGGAGACCCCAAGGAGGGAGGAAGAGAACCCCAGAGAAGGAGGAAGGAACATCTGTTGGGGGACTCAATTGTGAGGGGGACAGATTTGGAAATAGGAAAGGGGGGAAGAGGGAGTTTCGGTGCCTATGGGCGCTATAGTTCGGACAGATGGGAAGCGGATCCAGAGGATCACCGGGGCAGCAGGACAGGAGGCAGAGCTGGATGTCACTGTCCACACAGGGACTAATGACCTGGCTAGGGACGGGGGTAGGATAGTGCAGGGGGATTTAAGGAGTTGAGGAGGGGTCTTAGGTAGTGTACTCAGTGGCTTTCACTGAGGTGCTGCCTGCATACAACACTGCCTGCCTACAACATGGGGGAGAGAGGGATCTCTGTACCAAGACCTTCAAATCATGGTTGAAGGAATGGTGCAGAGAGGAGGGGTTTGGTTATTTTATTATTTATTTGTGAGAATCAGTTTACAACCTTTGAGCCAGAGGCTCGTTTCCAAAGGTACCTCGTCACATTGAGACATACATAGCATTTAGATTACATAGTACAGGTTTTCTTCAAGTAGGCGTTTGTTAGAGGCGCCACATCACACTGTGGTCAAACAACATAAATTTGAGTTACATGGTACATGTAATAGAAATAGGTCTGACACAATTGGTTTCACTAACTGAGCAATCAACTGTCATGAGACAGTAGGCTCTGGCCAGGATATACTTAGGAATGGTGTGCTGGGTAAGGGATGGGGTGGGCTTGGTGGGGAGCTGCCCAGTGGGCATTGTCACGAGTGGAGAGGTCGAGGTAGGGCCTCAATCAGAGACAGGAACAGCTACGAGTGTTGAGGAGTTGGCTGCAAAGGGTGGTTTTGAATTTGGAGATTGTCGTGGCATTGGAGATGGTGGCAGGGAGAGAGTTAAACCAGAGTGGGGCTCTGTACCAGAAGGACCTCTGACCATGAGTCGTTCTTGATCTGGGCACCAGTAGAGCGGTCTTGTAAGAGGACCGTGTAGAAACAGTGGGTGGGATCCGGTGGATGGATGCAGTCACCCCTGGTGGAGAGAGCCTGAGTAGGGTTTTTTTTTGTGAGTAGTCAGGTATGATAGTGAAGCCGTTCATCTAGGGTCAGGAGTTTAGCATCGTTATACAGTTGACAGGTGTGTGTGAGCTTCGGGGCACCAGTAATCAGTCTGGTTACACTGGGGACTGGGGATCCACCTGGAGAGATAAGGGTCTTTACAGGGGTGATGGCCTACATCCATCTGGGAGGGGAACTGCAGTCTTCAATGGATGGTTTAGATGTTACTTAGATGAACATTTAAACTAGCCGGGGGGGGGGAAATCGGGCAGGTAGTAACTGCCCCCCCCAGCTGAAGTAGAAAGTAGGGAGAACACAAGGGGAATAAAACCCCTCAGGGTGGAAATTAATAAAGGAAACAGGGATATAGAAATAAAGGGGGATGGGAACAGAAACATTCAAAAGAAAGGGGGGATGGATGGAGGGCAAAAAGGAAAGAAAGGGGTAACAAGCAGAGTGAAATCAAAATTTGGAAGGTCATGTGTGCGAATACTAGACGTCTAGGAAGTCTAGAAAGGAGAGGAGGATAGGGAAAATTACCTAACGTTGGCTAGTGAGGCAAGTAAGAAAGTCCAGTGAGCAAAGGCACAGAAGGAGCTGCAGATCGCTGAAGGAATTAAGAAGGGGGAGAAGGCTTCCTTTTGCTATATAAGTGAGAAAATGGACAAGAAGGAAGGGATTGTTAGGTTAAGAAAGGGGTGGAGTGGGTGGAAGATAGTAGAGATACTAAATGAATACTTCTGTTCCGTCTTCACCAAGGAGAAGGAAGGACCAGTGCTTTCAGGAGGGAAAAGAGGAGCGGGGGGGAGGGGAACACAGATGTAGTGATAGAGAAGCGTACAGTGAGGGAGGGGCTACTGGCATTGAAGGTGGATAAATCACCAGGCCCGGACAGAGTACATCCAAGGGTACTAAAGGAACTGGGTGAGAAGCTGGCAGGGCCACTGGCAGACCTATTTAATAGTTCACTACAATCAGCTGTGGTACCATAGGACTGGAGAACAGCACATGTAGTGCCCCTCCACAAAAGTGGTCCCAAGGATGACCCAGGGAATTACAGACCAGTCAGTCTGGCCTCCATTGTGGGCAAGCTCATGGAGACCATACTAAAGGAAAGGTTGGTGGAATATCTAGAGGAGCATGGTCTCCAGGATGTAAGGTAGCATAGGTTCATGGTGGGGGGCGGAGATCGTGTCAAGCAAATCTGACCGACTTCTCTGACTATGTCACTAAGACAGTAGACAGGGGCCAAGTGGTAGACATCCTCTATCTTGATTTCAGCAAGGCCTTTGACTCTGTGCCCCAAAAAAGATTGATCAGGAAGTTGGTGGATCTCGGGGTTGGGGAAAAGATGGCCAGATGGGTGGAAAAATGGCTGAGAGACATAACCCAGAGGGTGGTTGTTGAGGGAGAGTTATCTGGCACCAGAGAGGTAACCAGTGGGGTCCCACAGGGCTCGGTGCTGGGCCGGTGTTGTTCAATATCTTCATCAATAACATTGGGGATGGCACTAAGGGCAAAATGTGCCTATTTGTGGATGACAACAAGCTCTGCGGGAGAGTGGGCACAGCTGAAGGGATACAGGACCTACAGAAAGATCTGGAAAAGCTGGGGAGGTGGTCCAGGATCTGGCAGCTTTGCTTCAATGCCAAGAAACACAAAGTTATGCATATTGGAGCCAAGAATCCCAGGACACAGTACTATCTGGATGGAGTCCGAGTATCTGCATCAGAGGAGAAGGACCTGGGAGTGATGATCACTAGTGAACTGAAGCACTCCATGCAGTGCAAGAAAACAGCAGCAAAGGCAAACAAGAAACTGGGATGCATATCTGAGGGATCAGTAGTAAGAGAGAGGAGGTTATACTACCCTTGTACAGATCACTGGTAAGGCTGCATCTGGAGTATGGAGTTCGGTACTGGTACCCACACCTCAAAAAGGACATTAACCTGTCGGAGAAGGTACAGAGAAGGGCTACAAAGATGGTAGCGGGTCAGAAGGGTAAGGCATACGAGGAGAGGTTGAGGGCACTGAACATGTACTCCCTGGAAGACAGGAGAGAGAGAGAGGGGGATGATTGGGACTTTCAAGTACTTGAAAGGGATACATAAGGCTGATAATGAGAATCTATTTGAGCTCAGTGGCAACCATAACATGAGGAGGCGAAGTCTTAAGTTGGAGGGTGGGAGGTTTTAGAGGGAGGTCAGGCAGCACTTCTTCACAGAAACGGTGGTGGACATTTGGAATGCGCTGCTGGAAGAGGTCCTCTCGTTGAAGACAGTGGGCAGCTTTAACAGAGGCTGGGATACGCATGGGGGAGGTAATAATCATGGGTAGGGAGGATGGGAGGAGTGGGGTGGGAGAGCAGGGACATTAGCTCAAGCTGTGGACCCTGCAATACAAGCAGACTTGATAGACCAAATGGCTTTCTTCTACTGGCTTCTTCGTATGTTTGTAAATAAGAGTCCAGATCTAGCAGTCATAATTACACAGGCTGACCTTGATACTGTGGTCATTACTGAGTCAAAGTGCACTGAAAACCATGACTTGGACATGTCCATATCAGGCTATACTTTGTTCAGGAGAGACTGTGTAGGAAGGAAAGGAGGAAGGTGTGGTGCTTTATGTGAGGGAAAACAAATAAGCAACATAGATACAGGGAATACAAGGGGAGCAGAGGCACTGTGGGTCAACCTAGAGATGGGGAATGGAGCCTCTATTCACACTGGTGTGATCTACAGACCTCCAGCATAGGGGGAGGAGTCAGATAAAGTTCTGGTGGAAGTTACTGGCAAAATGGCAGAAAAGGGGAGATGCTGCTGCTGGTGGGGGACCTCAATCTGCCAAATATAGACTGGAACCTTGCAGCTATGGCTTCAGCTAGAAGCAAGGACATCCTGGACACCCTGCAGGGGGCATTCCTCAGGCAACTTGTCAGTGAACCCACTCGGGTGGGGGCAATACTGGGTGTGGTACTCACCAACAGGGATAGTGTTGCAGACGTCAAGGTAGGAGGCCACCTGGGGAACAGCGATCACAGTACAGTGTGGTTCAATATAAGGATGGCTGCAGAACTGAACCACACAAGGCGAGGGTCCTAGACTTCAGGAGGGCAGCTTTTAAAAAGATGGGCAAATGCCTCAGGGATGACCGGGGTAGAGATGACCTGAGCGGTGTGGAGGAACATTGGGAGAAGCTAAAAAGGGCCACAGGGAAGGCAACAGACCTCTGCATCAAGCAAGTGAGCAAAAGCAAGAGGAAAAAGAGACCACTATGATTCTTGAAAGATGTGGCAGAAAAGGTAAAGGCTAAAAGGGTCGCATTCAGAAGGTATAAGAGGACACAGCGATGCAGAGGGAGGAGGATAGGGAGGTGTATCAGGGGAAACGGAAGCAAGGGGAGCAGTAAGGAGCACAAAGGCACAGACTGAAGAATGAACAGCCCAGGTGATGACGAGGGGGTACAAGTAATTTTTTAGGCATGTAAGCAAAAGGAGAAAGAACAGGGATGGGATCATAAGATTAAAAAGGGAAGGGGGGACTGTGCAGATGGAGACCAGGAAAAGGCAGGCATCCTGTTCAAATACTTTTGCTCAGTGTTCACAGAGGAAGAAGAAGGAAAGGGGCCACAAAAAAAAAGTAAAAGAAGCATGGGAGGAAGGTGGACACGAGTCTGTTTTCAGAGAAGAATGTCCTGAAGGGACTTGTTAATCTGAAAGTGGACAAAGCAATGGGGCCAGATGGGGTGCATCCAATGTTATTGAGGGAGCTGAGGAAGGTGCTGGCTGCATCTTTGACAGTCCAGTTAAACAGCTCATTGGAAACAGGAGTGGTTCAGGAACACTGGAGGAGGGCAGATATAGTCCCACTTCACAAAAGTGGTAGCAAAGAGGAGGCTGGCAATTATAGGCCAGTCAGTCACCGCTGAAGGAAAGGATTGTGGAATATCTTGAATCCAGTGGGTTACAAGACACAAAGCCGCATGGATTTTCATGGGGGGGGGGTCATGTTAAACAACACTAGCAGTTTGTGCTATTGTAACCGCGTCCCACGTTTGCTTACTTGCTTTTGTTTTATCATGTCATTGTTTTTGGGTCCTGTAATCACAACCTAAGTTTCCTATTTTGCTGGTGCAGTTCTGTGTCATTGTATTAGAGTCTTATTACCACGACCCATGGTTGTTAACTTGCAAATGATTGTTTTATGTCGCTGGGTCTCCCTATGTAAACCTCTCCCTAGGTCACACCTGGAAATGAGCCTTGGCTCAATGGTGCCTTTCCTGGTTATCAACTTTTAAATAAATAAATAAATAAAAATGACTGGGTGACCAAATAATTAGATCAGAGTGGAGCAGTGGACGTGGCCTTCCTAGATTGCAATAAGGCTTTCAACACCGTTCTACACAGGAGCCTAGTAAACAATCTGGGTAGCTTAGGAGTAGGTCCAAAGGTGGCAAACTGGATTAGAAATTGGCTAGGGGATAGGCAACAGAGGGTGGTGGTAAACGGAGTTAACTCTGAGGAAGAGAGGGTGACCAGCAGGGTGCCTCAAGGATCTGTGCTGGGACCAGTCCTCTTAAATGTCCTAGCTTTCTTGTCCAATGAATGTCCAACCTAACTTGACTCAGGGTTTGTCTTCTCACCCCATGATTATCGTCACTTCTGCCTGCTTCGCCATTATATTTATTGTGTTTCCTGTACTACTCAATGTTTCTGCACCTGCCTGCATTACCATTTTGATTTGTGTTTTTGTATTATTGTTTCACTCAATGTTTTTGTATTCTGACGTGGAGCCTTTGCAAAGGAGTCCATGATTCAAAGGGTTGTAATTCCGATTCTCCAAATAAATAAAATAAAATGTCTTTATAAGTGACACTGCAGAGGAACTGGAAGGGAAGATCTGCCTCTTTGCGGATGATACCAAAATTTGCAACAGGACAGACACTCCAGGGAAGTGTGTGTGGAAAGGATGAGCAGAGACCTGAGAAAACACAAGGAGTGGTTAAGAGTATGGCAGCTGAGTTTCAATGTGAAAAAGTGCAAACTAATGCACTTGGAGCTCAAAAACCAAGGGGGAAAGTACAAAATGGGAGGAGTGGTACTGACGATCACCAAGCAGGAAACAGACCTGAGGATGATCATACTGGATGACCTACACATGGTCAAGCAGTGCATCAAGGCAGTTGGGAGGGCTAGTGAGGTACTGGGATGCATAGAGAGAGGTATCACCAGCAGAAACAGGGAGATGGTATTGCCTCTGTATAGAGCACTAGTAAGACCCCACATAGAGTACTGTGTCCAGTTCTGAAGAGCACATTTCTGGAAGGAAATAGACACAGGGGAGGCAGTCCAGTGGAATACAACTAAAATGGTACAGAGTCTGTATCAGAAACTCTATGAGGAGACTTAAGGACCTAAATATGTACACCATGGAAGGGGGCATATGATAGAGACCTTTAACAACTTCATGGGGGTAAATAAGGTAGAGAACGGAAGTATTTTTCAGGAAAAAAGGAGCTTAAGGACAAGGGGACATGCTATGAAGCTGGAAGGGAGTAGATTTAGGAGAAATGTGAGGAAATTCTTCTTCACGGACAGAATGATGGATTCCTGAAACAGTTTTCTAGCAGAGGTGATGGGGGTGAAAACAGTGGTGGGGTTCAAGAACGCATGGGATAAGCACAAGGGAATCATAGTGGAAAGGAAGGGGGGATGGAGAAAGAGCTGTAGATTGGGTAAGGTCTGCAGAAATAGTGTAGGTAGAGAGGAATGCACAGACTGGATGGATCAAGCAGTCCTTATCTGCCATCAAATTATAGGTTTCTAAATTTCTGTCTCGACTGGCCAGCCAGCTGGCCAAGGAGAAGCAGTGCCTTGTAATCCTCAAGGGAGGAAGAGGGCATCATCTAGCACAGGCCACAACCCATTACATTCTGTGTCGTCCCCAGGTAGTAAAGGCATGACATGTGTGGGTCCGTCTGCAACATCTTCTGTCAGCATGTGACACATTGCTTTAAACCAGGAGCTGGCTTCACTTCTTTGTGTTCCATCTTCTGTCACTGAGGCTAAAGGAGAACCAAGGAATATAGCAAAGAATTGAATTTTGACGAAAAAACATCTGTTTGTCAATGGCACACTTCAGGCCCTAAAACACACAGAACTGCGAAAGAGGAGACCGAACTCACCCAGCAGAAAGGCAGATCTGATGTCATGAGGCGGAGCTATATCCACACCCACAGAAATGTATTTTTTGCACTATGTACCTACTCTGTATTTCTGCACCAAGTAGATATATATGTATGTATGTATATATATATATATATATATATATATATATATATATATATATATATATATATATATATATATGTACTGCCTCCCATACCCCTGGTCATAATTGGAAATGAGCCTCTCGGGCTGGGCTCAGTTTGCTCACATGGTAAAATATGTTTTAAATAAAATTAAAAAACAGAAACTTGTTACTGGACCACTTCATCAGTGTGAGGTGAGGGGGGTGGGGGTTGGAGGTGGCAATCATCCGCATGGTGTCTTGAGTTTAGTTGCACAAGTTTTTGTTTGTTTATGCCCCTCATCTCCAGCACTGCCTCACTCCATAGCTGCCAGTATTCTTCCTGCCTCCTCCCAGCTCCAGTCCTGTTGTCTTTGGCCCCCAAAGAGCCTTGGATTACCCCCTCAGGCAGGTAATGGGGTGGGGGATATATCTCTGAATCGCACATTCAACAGGCAACAGACTGAGAGAGAGGGACAGGCATGGATGTACCAGGGCCTTCAGGGAGCCGAACTGGGCCACTTTGCTCATTTTCTTGCCCTGATCCCCAGACAATGTCAGCAAGCATGGGGGACCAATGCGCGTGATCCCCTGACAATGTCAGTATGTGGATATCCAGGAGGCACAGCAGTGGGGAATGATACCCACCCTCCTCAGAGAACAGTGTCCCCTGCGATGCTCAGTCCTCCTCCCAGGCTGACCACTGATGACCAAGGCTTGCAAGCGTTGTGAGCAGTAAAGCTACAGTACTGCTGCAGCAGTGTGCTGGCTTAGTTGCACACTTTTTGAATTTCATTTATTATTGGTCTTTGAAGCAGGTTTTTCTCTCATCACTTTTTTATCCCTAGGGTGCTGTGAAGTCCAGTTGGTTCCGTGGACCCCATACACAATCAAAAATTAGTGTCGCAAAATGGTCTGCCAGTATTCAACCTGGCACCCCTTTTGTGCTATACACAAACGGGTTGCAAGCCTTTATGCCTGCGTTTGTGAATGGAATGGTTCTGGCAAAGGAAAAGAGCTGGCAGCCAGTACAATGAGGGTGTCAGAAAGCAAATGAGCTACTGGTCATGCACAGTCGCTCACTGGCACCCTCATCCCCAGTCTCAAGTCACAGTGACCACCCAAAGCAGGTAAAATACTGAAAGCAGTTTTAAACAGGGTCCTTGGCTTACCATACATAATAAAAATATTGTTGACGGGAAGGCCTAGGTGATGCACTACACCACCAAAATGCAAACAGCAGCACAGGGATGGGGGGGGGGAGATCCACTGGACACCAGGAAGTCAAGAAAAAAAGACTTTTCCCAGTCAGAGGACAACTGGACCACCAGGGAGGAAAGGCGCGGGACAAATAATTTATACTATGGAGTAGCAGACCTAAAGGTATGGCTGCTGGGGGGTGGGGTGGGATGACTGTAGTGGTAATGGCACGTGGCTAGGGCTCAGTGCATGGTATAACACCATGCCAGTGGCTCTATGCCATGAACCAGCCTCTATGCCTGATGCATGACACCATGTTAGGTGATGCAAACCCCATTTGTGCCATATAACTATCTAAACTATTTAATCTGAGTAGTTAAGCCAGGCAACACTGGCGCAAGGGAGATACCACACCCTGCCCAATGATCCCAAGCTTTGCGTATAGTAGAAAAGTACTGTGGCAGAACTGGGGAAGGGGTTTGCACACCTCAAGCTTCTACCACCACACTCTAAGACCATCTACTAGGCCCTGCATCTTTAGTTTTTTTTATTACTCTAATTCTAAACATAGTGAATGATCATAAAGTCTGTGAGAAATGTCTTTCCATTTCAAAAAGGATACTTGCTAGCTGTCCGGATAGGCTGTATTACAGCATGGACTGAATTGTGGTGTATATAGTTAGCATGTTATGGCTCAGCTCACTCTAGTATCATACTGTAAATGAATGCCATGTGAGTGGTTGTCAATATAGGTGGACAAGATGCTGACAGGAGATCCCAGTGGATAGCTGATACTGAGAATGTGTCAACATTTCAGTCAAGTTTCTTGTTCTCTCGCTTAATTGCTTTATAGTTATTTTTAACACTGTGTTTGCTTCCGTCATTTCTAACAACTGTGAAACACAGTGGAATGCAAATTGCAATTCTGAAACGATCACAGACAGATGGGCTGCGCTGTTCCTTTTGCCAGGCAGCCATTCCCCCTTATTAGGCATGGCAACAAATAACACACATCTACAATTATACCAGAGTAGCAGCTACTGGTAACATCAGCCAACTCCTGTTATATTATATATCTTGAATAGTGGTTCTGTGTATATCCCACCGGCCTCTCTACAACAGCCTGTATTATGAGCCCAGTATACAAAGGTAGCCAGAGCCATGCACAGAGAGATGAAAAATGCTGATGTTGCCTTGGTCCTCTGTAAACTAAATCCATTTTCCTGGGTGGAATACCATTTTTCAGAGGAAACATTTTCCCCAGAACTCCTTGAACCTGTCACGCTTTGTCCCCCTTTTACATCCTCCTGTAAGACAGTATACAGATAGCAGTGTTCCAAAGCCAGGCTGAGCATGCTTAGAATTAAGAGTTTTTTTTCAGGTGAAACGAAACAACAGGGTGTGGTGTTATCCTGCTTTCTGTCAGCAACCCCACAAAATTAAAAACACCACACCGTAGGCTGCCTTCCTGCTTTATAAATTTAAATTATTTATAATAAAATCATTTAATAAATATATATGTTAAAAATCAGGTGCGGGGGACGTGGCTAGCAGCTGACTGCACAAGCAGTGCTTTTGTAAGCTCCTCCATCTCCACCCAATTAAACAGTAAAATAGTGTTTTATTCTGGAGTAAAACTTTGTTGCAGTGCAGAACTATCGAGCAAAAGCAGACAAGAGAGTTATTCTATCAAATCAGATGTCAGAGTCACGTGGAAACCCTGTAAAGAAAGGCAGACAGAAATTGGGAAGAAGAAACAAGACAAGCAGCATAATGGTGCAGATCCCAGCGGACTTGAAGAGGGAGCAAGTGGGGCCCAGAAACACCAAATAGCGCCACTCTGAAGGTGGTACAAGTGCTAGAGAAATCTGTGAAAGCTCTAAATGCCAAAATGGACTTATTTAATAACCAAGTCATGGTCATGAAGACCAGACTAGAACTGGTATCCTCGAAGGTGCACCTTGCAAAAGAATGAGCAGCTAAGGGCTGCAGGCTGGCTGGATGAACTGCCAGAATCCACGGTGAACCTCCCCAGGTTTGTCCAGTTCAAAAAATCCCTGCGGGTGCCCTAGCAGGTTCAATGCAACTGTGATGTGTCACTGAACTAGTTCTATCATTTTTAAGGCTGCAGTGGGTGTAGCCCTGCAGACCTCTTGCTATCAGAAAAAGACTCGGCGCATTCCTTGCGACCGAACAACATGTTGGAGGTGCTGTGAAGCACTCCGCTCGCTGTCTCCACTGGCAGTCGCACCGCATTATTTTTCTCTGTCTGCGGTCACGGCAGAACATGGCACACTCTGCTGTGTCTAAGATGGTTGCAAAACTGTATTGCACAAGCGCAACTACTAGTGCATGCACAGTAGAGAGTGGCGGCCATCTTGACATGGCGGAGTATGCCGTGTTCCACTGTGATTGCCGATTTTCTTTTTTTTTTTTTAATTATTGGATATCCCCCACCCGACCCTCCCTCTCAGAACCCCCGAAGCATAACAATGACACTGGGGTGCCCAATCTCCCAGTATCACAATCATGTTCCATTGTACCTTTTTTCTTTTTTTTAATATGTATTTTATGCTTTTACCCACATTTTTTCCCAAGAGTGCCGGGACCCCGGCAGATACGACACTGCATGCTCATGGAGGTGCATACGCACTCCGGATACCAGTTCAGCTCCTTCTGTCCCACCCCTGGCTATTGCTGGGTCTCTAGTGGCCCAAACTGCCATCCGTCCTCCAACAGGTGACAGCCAAGGGCTGGGGAAAACCCCTCATCCCTCCCCGGGAGAGGAGAGCCGCCTTGCGGAAACTCAATCCTGCTCCACACCCTCCCCCCAGCTGACCCCTGACAACCCAGGCTCGTTCCCGAACCAGGGTTGCCGGCATGTTACGAGGCGTGGAATCCAGCGCCTTAACCCTCAGCGCCACCGGGCCGGCAACAGCACCTTTTTTTTTTTAAATATATATTTTTTTCTCCCCCCAAATCCAACCCTGCCTCTCAGCACCAACTCCCCCCACCACCAGAAACATAATAGTGACACTAGGGGTGCCAGTGTCGCAATCAGAATCTCTGGGGTTTTTTTTCCACCCGTAAAAGAAAACCCTCCATCAATGTCTTTGCAGTCGTTCCTTACATCTGTAAAAAAAAAAAAAAAAATAGTCCACTGATGTCTTTTGCAGCCATTCCTTATCCCCCGCCCCCCTCAGCACCCCCGCCCTTACTTACCCATCGGGACCCAATGCCGTAACCCTATCTGGACAGCAGACACGTCTTCACTCTTCAATGCCAGACCGCAAACTGAAGAAACAGGTATGCAGTGAAATGTATTTCAATGGGTGTTTTGAAGTTAGTGGCATAACTTGGACATTTTTGCATATTTTGGCCCAAATTTTCAACATGCCTTTTTTGGGACCCACCTCATGAACTACACTAACATTAAGCAAATCTGTCCCAAAAGAAGATAAGAACATATGAAAATGCCAGCAGATACGTCTCACAGTCTATCACGTCTGCTCGGTTGTACAGCTCACAGTTCAGACAACTGCTGCTGCCCCCCTTGCCCCTCCACCCCATTGTTACCCCAAACCGAGTTCCCCACTCTGGTCAACTCCCTTCCCCCGACTTGTATTCTGCCTTGGACCTATCCCACCCTCTTTTTGCGGTCCCTGTGCAAAATCACCTTTCAGGCAGGAGCTGAAAATTTTGTCTGCCGTTGTTCACGAGGTGGGGTCATAAGAAGGCTATGTTGAAAATTTAGTGAAAAACCAAAAAAGAAAAACAAAGTTATGAGCCTATGCTGAATTTTGCGAACGCAGATTCGTAACTTTGATTACTTTAAATATTTTTACCCCAAATTTACAACATAGCCATATCTTTACAGTACCTCATGAATGTGACAGCCGTCATTTTCCAGATCCTGGAAAAAAAAAATTTTATATCCTGAGGGGATTTTGGGATCCCTGTGCAAAATCACCTTTAGGCCAGGAGCTGAACATTTTCTCTGCCCTTCCTCATGAGGCAGGGTCATAACAAGACTATGTTGAAAATTTAGTGTAAAAATATTGAAAAACACATTTTCAATATTTTTACCCCAAATTCCTTAGCTGCAGCCTTATCGACTCTGGCAAGAGTTTGCTGTGTTCTGCTGTCTCTCTAACAGCCTGCTACTGGAATGTGTTCTTTTTCAATCAGTACTGCACTTACACAACTTAGATGTTTCTTGATTGTTTAGACAAGCTTCCCCTCTGGAATGTGCTCATTCGCCCTGCGTCTTAACTGTAACATCTACTGTGATTCTACTGTAACACTTGTTGTAAAACTTGTAATTCTGACATGGAACCTTTGTAAAAGAGCACTTGTGCTCAAAGGTATCATCTGAATCTTCTAAATGAATAGTTATTGGCCGCAACCTCAGGACTGATATCGGAAAATACATTTCTTTGCTTGCAGCTTGAGCAGTTGGAAAACGGTGCTTGATTGACACATGTCCGTTTGCTGTGGGTCACTGAAGGTGCCAAAAGGACCCAACTTAATGCAGTTTATAGTTCAACTGATACAAACCACACTGGACTTAAATATGACTGACCTGATTCATAAAGTCTACCAAATCACAGCTAGGAAAAAGCCCATGGATCAAGACTTTCCTCAAATTATAATCTCTACCACAGGACAGCATATCGGGGATCAGATCCTTCAAACCACAAAAGAAAAAAAATGGCCCACTTCAGTTAGCAGATGGCACTCATTTTCTTTAGTTTCTGGACCCAAGTTATGCTACACGCTAGCACAGAAAGGCTTTCAACACTGTGCAAAGAAGTGAAATCCCTGGGAGTAAGCCATTTGCTTCAGCTACCCTCAAAGTTGAGGATTTCATATGCAGGTAATATATATATATATATATATATATATATATATATATATATACACACACACACACACACACACACACACACACATATACATATATATATAAATAAATATATATACATATATATTTTTTTTTTCACAGACCCAAGAAAGGCTGGGAAGAGACCGAATAAAATTAAGCAGGGGTTTACGAGTAGTTCAGAAGAGCAGGAGGAGACTGGCGAGAGCAAAAACAGACTTTGATCCTTAAGTCAGTTCCTCTGGACTCAACTCAGAACTACAGAAAATGTCTGCTTATCACTAGACTCTTAATCATACTGTTTCTAAGTATACAGTTGAATTAGCATTTTACAATTTGCTCTCTTTGTGTGGGTATATTCCCTTACTGAGCACACAGATTGGGGGCTGCCTATTTTCTTTTAAATCCTCTACTATTTAAATAAGATGGTAGATACCAGAGGGCTCAAAATGGCCATGATCACAAGGTCAGGGGAATTTGGTGTGCTACATGCGCATCAGGCAAGCACCCTCCCCATGGAGCTAGTATGTTTACCGCATGCGAGTAGTTGTTATTACTTTAAAAGTAACTCCATCCTACAATACATTTGCATTTTTTTTGTTTGTTTTTTGCTTTTTTTTGTAGACTCTGTTTCTACTCGCCCTCAGAGAACTCTCTCCAGCAGCCACCACACCACAAGCTCTACCTCCTACCTGAAGCTTTCTCTCCTCACCACCGCACTAGCCTTGCAGATCCCCTGGCTCTGCACCCCCTGAGGTGTGGCCACCCTATCCAACCAGGGTGCTGTAACTAGAATCCAATGTGCCAGCTGGGAGGTCGGCCCTGGAGAGAAGAGCAGCCTGGTGCCAGAGTGTGGCTCGATGGTGCAGTGGTGCCACCGCCTATCCCCAAGGACATCGCCTATCTCCGAGGACGGGAATTTTCTTCATGTATTTTCCCCAGGAGTGCAACGGTGCCATGACATCGGCGCGGCACGATGCCACGGATGTCCGCCGCACTCCTCACACTCGTCAGTCCAAGCGTGTGTAGTGCCTCTGGCTTCCACTGGGGGCCGCTACTTCGCTGGGCATGCCCTGGGAGAGGAGAGCAGTCCACCAGAGGCTCCATCCTCTCCCTCACCTTCCGACCCCCGGCATCCTAGCTCCTTCCCGAACTCGGGTCGCCGGTGTGGCGCGAGGAGTAGTGTCCAGCACCTCAACCCTCAGCACCACCGGGCTGGCTCACTTTTGCATTTTGACCAACAGAATGTAAATAGTGGTCACCACTTATATGACACCTAACTGCTCCAGTGTGTTTCATAAACGTTATTAGTTTCAGTTCACTTACTAGTTGCGTGTTTGTACTAGGCTGACATTGGATGGAAAGAAGACTCAGAGGTTCATTTCTATTATCAGCTACATAATCTAACTATGTGGCTCTTCATGGACTTTCAGTAAGCCACTGGCTAATTTATAGGGTCTTGTACCCAGGGAATTTTTATTTTATTTTTTTCCTTACTTATTTTATGATATTTTTCATTTTCTCCTGTAACCCCATCCCCTTACCTCGGATGGGAAACGCAGCATGTGAGGCATGTGCATACTGTCTCCAAGGTACCTGCCCACTACATGTCACCCCCTCTGCCTCACGTTGGCCACGGGCCTCCACCGGTGGCAATGGAAGTTCTGGGAGGCCGGTGACCACCCAAAGAGAACTGCCTTCCGGTTGCTCAGTCCTGCTCCAACCCCCCCCCCTTCGTGCCAGCTTCCCGACGACCCAAGTCCATTCCCGAACCCAGGTCACTGATGTGGTGTGAGGTAAGGTGTCCAGCGCCTCAGCCCTCAGTGCCACCAGGCCGGCCTGGACTTTTTATTTTAATGATATATAGTCCATGGTCATGGCTGTAAATGCATTAGTTCCCACAGTTTCACACAAACTGTATATCCAGTTGTAATTCCCCTCCTATATAAAACACTGGGATATAAGAACGTGATCCTGATTTTACAAATGTACCTGTGTCAATTCCTACGCCTTAGAATCAAAATTGTATCTTTAGCCAGTTTGTTGATATAATGATTAAAATTCAATTAAGGGGAAAAAAAGTTGGTACCTGCCTGCCGGACAGCACAGCAGTATGGCTACTGCTACCTATGTATGGCGACCCGAGTTCAGGAATGGGCTTGGGTGCATGGGGACTGGCTGAGGGAGGGAGGAGGGAGGGAGAATCAAGCATCCGGGGGCAGTTCTCTTGCCTGGGGATGGAGGGAAAAAAGTGTTTCACTGTGTGTCTGCCACCTGGTAGAGGCTAGAAGGCAGCACTGTGGAAATGCGGCATGGGGAGGGACAGCTGCCAGATGCCAGTATGCATGCATACTATCATATGCATGCACATAGGCACACCCGAGTGGGACAGGAGCGGCAGGAAAAAGCCTTAAAAGCCCTAGCCCACTGTTGCACCAGCACCCCCTTCATGCTCATGCAAGATTGACATGGCAGATCACACACCACTATAGTGGTCTTGGGTAAATGGTGGATAACCGATAAGTCCATAAGAATGTTGGTGCCATCCAGCAAGTCGAGGAGCAAGAAAAAACTTAATTAAAAAAAATACCTACTAAAGCAAGTGTTTACCATTAGGTTTATAGAAATGCATTTCACATAATACTTTCTAGGTTTAGTGTTCTCCCCTAGTGATGTAAAATAAGAACTGGTATAGTGACAAAATCCCCTGCTAGTGAGCATAATGTACATTTCCCAGCTATGGAAAGCTCTAAAAACAGGATTTTGTGGCTTTACAGCCCCAGAAGTTTTGAACTTACCTTCTATTTTTAAATGAAAATCCATATCAAAACATAATCACATTATCAGTATTTAAAACATTTTACATGAAAAGGTACCCATTCAATTGTCTTTCAAAAACATCTGACTGTCCTTCAGCTGACCACACCATCACTTTGTGATGGTAAGCACTGTGATGTCATAACAAGGGCACTATGAAGTTAGGAGATCCTGATGAAACCTTTTTATTCAGGTTTCATGGATAAGGAGAAGTTGGCAAAACCTGGAAAAGACTGAAATTAAAACAAAATATTCTCTAGTTAACTGCGATAGCTGACTAGTATGTTTCTAAAATTAAGTGGATACCTGTTCTATAAGAAAAAATTACTCACCTTAGTAATGTTGTTTCTTCTAATGGAGTCTTGCTATATTATGACAAATTGCAGTTTGTCCCACCACTAGAACTGCTCCGGAGGTGAAATAGTTAAATCCATTCCATGAATGGAACTTTGAGCACGAGCTCTAAGATAGAAGCTCTGTCTGTGTAGTTTCAAACCTGAACTGTCAGATCTTTACGAGCAAAAACTCACTAAGGTCTGTGTGGAAGCTGTAAACTACACTAGCCAACTGGCTACCTAAATAATAACACCCATTGCTGGTCCCAACACCAAAGACTCAAGTCAGGGGACCAGAATTAATAATATAATTTAACAATATGAGAAATAACACAAGAGAATAATAAACACCACACCCCAAACCCCAAAAAGGGGTGAAATGCCTAAAAAGGGCATAGAATAGTGCCCACACTAGGTTGCCCACACCATACCCAAGTAGAAGTTCTGAGAGGGGCAGGCTGGAGGGGAGGTCATAATATAGCAAGACTCCATTAGAAGAAACAACACTACTAAGGTGAGTAATTTTTTCTTCAAACAACATGAAGTCTTGCTATATTATGACAAGTTGCAGACTACACAGCAGTACCTCCATGGAGGAGGGACAGAACCTACTTAGGAAATAGGCTCTGAAGCACAGCTGTGCCAAACCGAGCATCTCTCCTAGCCTGGACATCCAGGGAGTAATGCTTGGTGAAAGTGTGTACCGTTTTCCAAGTAGCAGCCTGGCATATCTCCAATATAGGGATGTCTCTGGCAGCAGCTAGAGACGCGGCTGTACCTCTGGTAGAATGAGCCCTCAAGCCAGAGGGGGATCTCTGCCCAGTTTCTGATAACAAAATTGGATACAAGAGACAATCCACCTGGCAATTGATCTCTTAGTGGCAGGTTTCCCTTTCCCAACCTCACCATAAGTGAGGAAAAGTTGGAGGATTTGAACCTGTGACCCTTGAGTACGTTCTAAATAGTAACTAAGGGCCTCTTAACATCCAAACTGTGCAATCTCCTCTCACCAGAAGAGGAGTGTTCAGTGAAGAATACTGAAGGGAGATAGATTGGTTAAGATGGAAATCTGAAACCACCTTAGGCAAAAACTTCCTGTTAGTCCTGAGGACTACCTTATCCTGTGGAAAGAAATAAAGTCAGTTTCTACTGACAAGGCTTCAACTCACTTATCGTCTAGCAGAAGTGATAGCCACTAGAAAACAGTTTTCCAAGTTAGATACTTCAGCTCTGCAGAAAACAGAGGTTCAAAGGGGTTGCATTAACTGGGCAATGCAAACATTAAGGTCCCAGGCAGGGGCTGGAACCCGAAAAGGTGGATTAGTATGGAGTAATCACTTAAAAAACTTGGAAAACACAGGGTGAGCGGAAAGAGAGGATGACTTTCCTACTGAAACAAAAGCAGAGACAGCTGCCAAATGAACTCTCAGGGTAGCTGGTCTGAGGCCCAAGGAATTAAGATGGACCATGTAATCTAACACAATGGGCAAATCAGCAGATTCTGGGAAATATGCTTCCCAGAACACCAAATGGAAAACCTTTTCCATTTAGAATTATAAAGTAGCCCTAGTGGAAGGCTTCCTAGAAGCCTTTAGAATTTCAAGAACACCCTGAGAGAGGTGTAAGTCAGCAAATTCTAACTCCTCAAAACCAGGCCTTGAGGTTGAGGATTTGAGGTTTGGATACCAAACTCTCCCCTGGGCACAGGATAATAGGTTGTGATTCCTGGGGAGACACAGGGGAAGATTGACTGTCAGGGACAGAAGGAGTGGGTACCAGGGCTGCCTGGCCCAATCTGGGGCAATCAGAATCACCCTGCAAGGCTGGGATCTGATTTTGACTAACACTTTGAATAGGAGAGGGAAGGGGGGAAAAGCATAAAGAAACTTCCCTTCCCAATCCAGAAGGAGGGCGTCCAGGGGGACTGAGCCCAACACTGGAGGCCTGCAGCAGAACAGTGGAAGTTGGTGATTGTCTGGGGCTGCAAAAGATCTAACTGAGGGTGCCCCATCTGGCAAAGACTATCCCCAGTACTTGAGGATCCAGGGACCATTAGTGATGGCCCTGAGAAATCCTGCTGAGAGCATCTGCTAGAACATTGTCCTTTCCTGGAAGGTGAACTGCTATGAGGAAGTGTTCAGGGAATAGGCCAGAGACCACAACTTCATTGCCTCGGTGCACAAGGCCGATGACCGAGTGCCCCCTGCTTGTTGATGTACCACATTG
Source organism: Neoceratodus forsteri (assembly GCA_016271365.2). Classification (NCBI taxonomy): domain Eukaryota; kingdom Metazoa; phylum Chordata; order Ceratodontiformes; family Ceratodontidae; genus Neoceratodus; species Neoceratodus forsteri. The sequence continues at coordinate 746,509,169 of CM057459.1, forward strand.
TTGTGGTGTTGTCTGTTCTGACTTGTACCACTTTGTTCTGAACAGATGCAGAAAACACTTGAAGTGCTAAAAAGACAGCTCTGAGTTCCAGCAAATTGATGTGGAACAGAGATTCCTGGGGAGACCACACTCCCTGAGTGGAGAGGTCACCCATGTGGGCTCCCCACCCCAGGAGGGAAGCATCTGTAGTGAGAGTCAACGTGTGAGCAGGGGGAATGAAGGGGACCCCCAATCTTAAATTGCTCTGATCCTGCCACCACTGGAGGGCCTGTATCAAGGTTCGAGTCACTGGGACCAACTTGGAAAGGGGGTCTCTTCTCTGAGACCAATAGGTTCTCAAGTGAAACTGAATGTCTCTCATCTGAAATCTTGCTCCCTGCACTACAGCTGTGGATGCAGCCATGTGACCCAGGAGCTGCAAAAAGTGTCTTGCTGGTCGAGAGACCCACAGAGTGAAGGAGGAGGCCAGAGCCACCAAGTTCCTTACCCTTTCTAAGGGAAGAAAAGCTCTGGCCCGGTTTGTGTCCAATTCTGCACCTATAAAGGTGAGTACCTGGACTGGTTCCAGAACCGAATTTGGTAGATTTAGCAGGAAGCCCAGGGAGGTAAGAAGCTGCTGGGTGACTTGCAGGTGAGATTTTACCTGTGCTGGGGACTGGCCTACAATGAGCCAGTCGTCTAGATAGGGAAAAACAGCAATTCTTTGCCTCCTTAAGTGAGCCACTGCTACTGCCAGACATTTTGTGAATACCCTTGGGGCAGAGGTCAAGCCGAAAGGCATTGCTCTGAACTGGTAATGACCTGAGGGCAGTTCGAATCTGAGGTACTTTCGGTGGGAGCTTCTGATTAGGACGTGAAAACAGGCATCCTTGAGGTCCAGGAAGCTAGCCAGTCCCTGGCCTTAGAAAGGTAAAATCATTGCCAGAGTTACCATTCTGAACTTTGGTTTCAAAAGATGCTTGTTCAGATATCTGAGGTCTAAGATGGGCCGCCATTCTCCTGTTTTTTGGGGTGAGAAGTATCTGGAATACAGACCCCTGCCCTGGTGTGGGGAGGAACCCTTTCTACTGCTCTGAGAGCCAACAGGGTTGAGACCTCTGCTTCTAGAGCAAGGGTCTCTAAAGAACTTACAGGTAGAAAAGGCCTGGCTCTCATCTTGGGGAACTTTTGAAGCTGAGAACCAGACCCTGGCTTACTACTTCCAGAACCCACTTGTCTGAGGTTAAAGACACCCAGTTCTGACTGAAGTAAGCCAACCTGCCCTACTGGTAAGGAGAATCGGCCCTGGGCACCCCATCAGGGTGCCTGGCAGCAGGAGCTTTAGGCTGAGGGGTGGGAGCAGGCCTGCCCACACCCGTCTGCCTCTGCCTCTGAAGAACCCCCTCTGAGCATAAGCAGAGGAGGCCTGAGTTTTGGTAGAAAGGCCTACCCCTACCCTTTGGTGTGCCTCTGGGGAGTGGCTTGCAGCTCCTTAGCTAGGCACTTTTGTAAGTAGTCCTATATTCATCCATCTTTCATATAATTCTCTGTCTGCTCCCAAACAGAGAATTTCCCACCACAGGAAAATCCATAGCCTTAGTCTGGGTATCCTGTGAGAGGCTAGTACACCTGAGCCAGGCCAACCTACGAAGAGCTACAGATGTGGCCATGACTCTGAGGAGACATCATTAACATCCACAGCAGCATGAAACTGCACCTTAGAAGCCTCAATGCCATCCGGCAGCACCTGTTCAGCTCGCTAGCAAGCTGGCCATGGGCTTGTTTGGCTAATTCCATAACAGTATCCCATCTAGATTTCTGATACCTTGCTACATAAGCCATATAATTTGCTTGCCTGAGTCCCAAGGACGCTGCCATGTACTGTTTTTTTGCCATGGCATCAATCTTCCTGGAATCCTTGTCAGGAGGATGTGAAGCCAGGGGAATATTAGCTTTATCACAGGCTGCAGCCTGAACTACCCCAACATGACTGCATTGCTGAGAAAGGAATTCTGTATCAGGACCTGACAATGTGTACCTTCTGTCCATCTTTTTATCTACAGGAGGCACAGAATTAGGAGTTTTTAAGATTTTTATTGTTTGTTTCCTAAAAGACTTATGCAAAGGAATAGACAATCTCCTAGACTCTGGAATATCCATCATTTCTACAAAATCAGGCTCCTCTTGCTCATCCACAGCTTCTTCCAAAGGAAGCTGGAGGGTTTCAGCAACTTTCTTGTAAAACATAAAATGAGAGGGGACTCAGAAAGCATAGGGGAGATTCTAAAGGTCTGTCTGGGGAAATGTCCAGTTCAATGGGCACACCCAGAACCTCCCAGCCACATTCATACTGTTCATAATCATCCTCCCCCTCCTCTGGTTCATAAAACTCCTCAACCTCATATTCTTGAACCGATGGAACCGGACGAACCGACCTTTTACCAGATAGTGGCGGTTCGGACGGGACCGGAGACAGTGACTGGACAATTTGAATGCTCTTGCTATCTCTGCAGCAGTTGGAGAAGGGATGTTGGACTCCAAACCTGCTGACTTCCTTGTTCTCTTTACTGGAACTGGTTCCTCCGAACCAGTTTTTCTTTCTCGAAGTCTGCGCCCTGGTCAGAGGCGCTCCCTCGATTGGTTTGAACCAGGCTGGCCAGCCGGTCAGCGGACTTTTTGGCCTCTCGTTCCCTGAGCCTGCCCAATCTCTTTCCAGGGTGGCTGCAGGAAATTCTTACAAATCTGGCAGTCTGACTGGAGGTGGTCAAACCCCAGACAATAAACACATGTGGTGTGTGGGTCAGCCTTGGCAAAGACTTCCCCACAGACATCACAGTGTTGAAACCCAGTGGACCCGGTTTTTCTTTTGGGTTTCTCAGACATAATGCCAGACTAACCAGAAAAACTTGCCCTTTGGACGGCAGTGCTAGGCAAGACACCATATCGGTTCCTAACGTGTCGCAGGTATTAGAAGCGTAAATAAATCCGTTTTTAGAACCGATAAGAACAGGAACCGCACTCTAAAATGACAAGCTTTAAAATTTTTAAGCTTTTAACCAAGCTGATCGGTTCAAACCGAACCGATAAACTTACAAGTTCCACACAGAAAATACAATTTTAAATTACTTACAATACCACAGACAGAGCTTGAATCGAACGGTTTTTTGGTTTAAATAGAAACTATTCTCAAGAATCGAATCAGAAAACACTGTTTAAACCGAGAAATGAACCGAGCAGTAGGAGAAATCTCCGAGAGACTGTTCAGTGAGGAGTAAAGAATCTGACAGTTCAGGTTTGAAACTACACAGACAGAGCTTCTATCTTAGAGCTCGTGCTCAAAGTTCCATTCATGGAATGGATTTAACTATTTCACCTCCGGAGCAGTTCTAGTGGTGGGACAAACTGCAACTTGTCATAATATAGCAAGACTTCATGTTGTTTGAAAAGTGCATGCTCTTCTAACAATATCAAATTACGTGCTTTGCTTTTGCTGACATAATTGGGGTGGTGTTATGAGGGTAATAACCACACCAGAGGGTGTGTACATTGAGCGATAATGGCAAGCTCAGGTGTGTGAAAATCCTACTGCCCCCTGTCCAAGACAAGTACATTTCCTTAACGAACAGGTATGAAAAGAGAGCTGATTTCACTGTAAGAAGAGGGAGGCAAGTGCAAATTCAACTACAGCCACAGTTGGGCAAGCCCTAAAAGTTTTAATTTGAAAAACCCTGGACAGGATATGAAATTTCTATCCTTTAGGTACTCTAGGACAGGCACTTTCAGTTAAGGACACCTACAGTTTCTTAGTGCCTGCCCAGTTCACACTTAAAGCAAATTATGCTGGCTGACTTTTTCCTCTCTTCAAGTCCCACTTATGCCACAACTGTTCACTCTTGTCGTCACCCTCCTCCAGGACGCAACAGGCTGCAGCTGCAATGCTCCATGACATCTGACAACAAGTGCCAGGGCATGCGCAGAACTGTGCTGACTGCATTGAGCATGAGGCTGCGGTCACATAACCCGGAGTCATGGAACTAGAATGGCTGCTGACAGCGCGAGAACCATCCCCACGAAGAGTACTCAGTCGAGCAGTGTGCAGCCTGCCAGGGTGCTTCTTGGGAGACTTGGAGAGTGCATTCACAACAGTAAAGGACAGCAGCATTCAGCATAATTTGTGCACCAAAAGTCCATTTAAGGGGTCACATTGGCAGAAAAGACTCATTAGTTAAGCAGCAGCTTTTGATTTGACTCCAGTGGACCTCTTAAACATATAAAAAGTAATTTTAAACAGCACCCCGATATCCGATATTAACAGATCACTCCCGCGTGCTCTATAAACTGTTACGTCGTAAAACATAATAATAACTGGTCATCAATTTTCCCTATAGAGTAGACCAGTTTATATTTCCCGTAACAACCGGCTGGTTGTTATGAAATTCACACGCCATGCCACTCAACTGATGCCGCTCCTGTATTGGCTCAAGGAATGGATGTGGGCGGGTTGTACAATCTTTGAAAGATGGCGCTCCGTCTGTCACTTTACGGGAACCTGCCACAAAAAAAAAACATGAACATCCCTTCTTTAGTTCTAGTTTAAAATGTATCTGGTTGATCCAGCCTTGTACCCTGCTAATATCTGGTTGATCCTGCCGTCCGACCGTTTTGGCACTGGAGTGTGACTAGGGAGCGTCATCCTAGACGCAATCTCGGGGTGACAATCTCTAAGTAAATTTAAAAATAAAGAGCATCAGGCGCCAAATTAAAAAAAAGAAAAAATGGAGAAGGCAGCATAAAGAGGGAGTCGCTGTGTGTGTGTGTGTGTGTGTGTGAAAAATTGCTGCTCAGTATATTATAAAAAATAAAAAATGGGGAAGTGTGTGGGATACCCGAATTTAATGCACACCCTTGGTGTGGGGTGCTTTAATAAACCCTGGGGCTTTGCCCTCGGGTTTATGTAGCATCCCACACCTCGGGTGTGCATTAAATTCTCGTAACACACACTTCCCCATCATTTATTCTGTATAAACACACTCTACAAACTATTATGTCATAAAACATAGGAGTACGGGGCACTTTCAGAAATGTGTACCAGGAAGGGGAAGGGATTTGGTGGCAGGCTCCACAGAGTCACAAATCCCTTCCCTTTACAAATCTAGAGGGGACAGAAAAATTTGAGATGTGGACTATTTCAGTCCAATACAGGTAAAGCACCTCTGGTGGGTTGATAAAAGTAGCAAAACTGGTGCTCTTTAAACATTATACAGGGAAATTTTTGTGGCAGTACAATTAGGCTGAAGGCTACCTGCCATATAGTTTATTTGGAAAGCATCCTGACAGCAGTGTGCATAATACACGCTGTGATCCTTCCATGTTCTAGCCATCAGCATTTATTTGGTGCAGTTACATCATTGCTTACCACTAACAGAATAAACATTAATACAACAACTGTGAAGATAAAAATGACAAGTTAACAAGTAGTATCTTGCAGATGACATGCCTAACACTAAGATATCATGATATATTGATGTTAGGTATGTTATCCAGAAGATGTCACTAGTTAAATATGTCACTGACATGCCCAATTTGTCTAATGGGCTGTCAGTCACACTAATTCATTCATGTGGCTTTTCGTTTGTTTACAATTTGATGACCAGGAAAGGCACAATGAACCAGGGCTCATTTCCAGCTGTGACCCGGGGGAAGGGGAATGGGAAAGGGAATTAGCATATGGAAAGATGCAAACTTCAAAATATAATAAAAAACACAAGAAGAGCAAAAAAGCAGTAACAAGTGCAGAATTTCAAAATTATGAATACAGAGTAGCTGTTAAAACAGAATACCAAGACCGCAAGCAGTACACTAAAACAGAATGAGACATGAAGTCTTGTGAAATAGGGTTAGGTGAGGTTTTGCCTGTTCAGGAAGGCAGGCAGGGAGGGGGAGAAGGGGAGACACTAAAGGTGGGAGTTTGGAGACGGCGGGGGGGGGGGAAGAGGGCAACAGATATAGTAAGAGAGAGGGAGAGAGAGAGTGAAATGAGGAGTCAGGAGGGGGAGAGACAGGAGCAGGGTGGAGGAGTAGCAAGCTTGACAAGGCATTTTATAGAGTGGCGAGATGGGGAAAGGCACAGAGGATAGGGAAGTCAATTCCATAGGGAGGGAATCAGACAGAAGAATGCAGCTTGATCGAAGCGTGTACTGGGGTAGAAAAGGGAGTAGGTGCAGGAGTCCCTAGAATGCAGAAAGCAGGAGGAAGGGAGGTAGAAGAGGGTAGAGAAGAGAGGTAGCAGGGAAGAGAACCAAACCAGTATTTGGCAATGAAGGTGGTGCAGTGGTGCTGGCGACGGAGGGATAGAGGGGGGATGGAAAGGGATGAGTAGAGGAAGCAGTGATGGGTGTGGCGAAGGGTGATAGAGACAAAACGACAGAAAGTACTGACGAGGGTGTCCAGCCTGGAAAGGGGTGGCAGAGCTACATACCACGCTGGCATAATCAAAGATAAGGAGGATCATTTTGGTTAACAGATCTCGTCGGATGGGGAGGGAGAGGCAGTCCTTATAACAATAAAGGACGCTGAGCTTTGGGAGAAGCTTGGAGTGTTTGGCATCCATGTAGATGGAGAAATCTAATTTGCTATTCAATTAGACTCCAAGGTATTTAAAGGCAGGGACGGACTCAAGGACGGTGCCATCCAGGGTGGTGAAGGCAGGGAGAGGTGAGAGCCTTGCAAGCTTCTGGGAGGAGCCAAAAGTCATGGACACGGTCTTTTTGGTATTAACTTTGAGCTAGCTTGCCTGGAGCCAGCGCAGCACATTGAGGAAGTCACTTTGGAGTGAGGCTTTGACTGCAGACAGAGAAGGATCTGAAGAGTAAATTATCATGTCAACAGCATACATGAGCATATGCGAAGGGGCACAGGTGGAGGGGAGATCATTTAGAAAAATGGAGAACAATACGGGGCCCAGGATGGAGCCCTGGGGGACATCAGCTAGGATGGGGGGGGGGTGACAAACCACCGCCCACCTGGATGGACTGTTGCCGGCCTGTGAAGTATGAGTGAAACCATGCAACTGCTGGGGCAGAGAAGTCAGCTGAGGCCAATTTATTAAGGAAGAGTGGCCGGGAGTCAGAGTCGAACGCTTTAGCAAGGTCAATGAAAATGGCAGCTGTGATATGCCCCTGATCCATACCAGAATGAAGTCAGTGACACGCAGTAGGGAGGAGGTGGTGGAGTGGCTCTTTCTAAAGCCAGACTTGAAAGGAGACAGAAAGGAAGATGAGTCTAGAAAAACTTACAAGTCTGGAATACACTAAGGACTCTTGAAGTCTGGCAAAGGAGGGAAGGACAGAGATTGGCCTGTAGTTTCCTGGGGAGGAGGGGTCGTCCTCCTTGGCAGCCCAGCAGACAAATGGGATGTCTCTTATTTATTTATTTTTTCACAACAAACAGATCCACCATCTTGGGTCTGAGCAGGATCCATGTGTGTTATTCTTTTACTCATAAAATCCTCACTGGGGAATTTTAGAACTCATGACAACCAACTTATGGGGCTTACTGTTTTTATGTTTTTTATCACTGGCTGGATTTGAACAAAAAGGTGGTAGGTTTACAATATAGAATGCTTCAAACAAAAATTGGAAGACGCTTTTGAAATAAAAAGCTATAGCACAACTTGCTACCTTATCCTTATGGATTATGGGGTTTGTTTTTTTCAGGACTGAGCCTGCCTTTTGCTAGAAACACTTTTTGGTGGTCAAAAGAGCCTCCGAAATCTGAGATATACACTACAGTAGCTTCAAAAGGTGGTTTACACAAAGATTTTAGAATTAAAAACTGGTTTCCATGGAAACACCAGCTGTTTTACTATACGAGCATATGAAGAAGCCAGCAGAAGAAGGCCAATAGGTCTACCAAGTCTGCTCGTATTGCAGGGTCTAGTTCTAGACCTTTTTACAGCTTTAAGAAATATTGCCACGTTGGGTGAAATCCCTAAGGAGGTTCAAGTCTTACCTAAAACTGCTCCAAGGATAGGGACTTGAACCTGTAAAGGCCAAGCTTATAGCCATTATTAAAACCGTATTGGAAGAAATCAACAGCAGCAAATGTCAAATCTTGTTTAGTTGGCCCAGTGTTTAAGAGATATTAAAGCCTAGTACTAGCTCCTGTAGTGGTACATTTTCTGACCTACAAAAGTGTGTGCAAAATCTAAGTGGAATACTCTAACTTCAGGAAATGTCCGTTTTCAGCAGTCAGACTGAGTATTAAGTAATTTGGGCTTGGGTGCTAAATTGGCCCATTCTACAGTAGGTCAGGACATACAGGCAGTCAAAGTGGACGTCAAACTGCTAACTTTATTAGGTCTGACAACTATGCCCTAAATGGCACATCTGCAGATATGAGGATGTAATGGCCTAGCTGGTTCAGTGGCACTGAACAGAGGGACTGCTCTGGCACCATGGTGAACTGGGTTTGAAACCTGAGCCTGGGACACTGAAACATACAATCTGTTGGCAGAAAACAACCACTTAGCCTACCAAGTCTGCCCAGAGGTTCCCTGTCTAGTCCCTGTCAGTAGAAAACCACAAAAAGCTGCACCCTCCACTGTGTTATCACCAAAGGGCTTTATTAAATATTTATAAAAAGTGCCACCATGTATTATGCACTACAGGTCTGCTGCTAGTAACCTCGACCGGTTTTGTGACTAGGACGTCATCAGGAGGGTAGGGCTAACCACCAGTCAGTCTTCACTTATATAATGACATTCTTAAAATGACAAATACATAAATAAAATGTTTTTAAACCACACAACTTCATTAACACAGTTATAAATACAAACAATTATCAGGATTATCACAGTATTAAATATTATATATCCTGATAACTGTTTATATTTATAACTATGTTAATGAAGTTGTGTGAGTTCAACATTTATGATTTGTCACTTAAAAATGTCAATGTCATGTCATGTGTCGTGTGCGAGCTTTGCTCGCATTGCAACAGACCTTTCCTTAGATGTGCTCGCCACATTACTATGCATGCTGTGGCGTCGGCATGCAGGCTGATTGGAGAATGAGGGATGCACCTACTGGTGCATGCCCTGCATTCGCCCAACAGCGACCACGTCTCCCAATCCCCACTGCCGCAAGATGTTGGCTGCGCAAGCGCGCCAACATAAAAATGGAGGGACATCAAGACACTGCAATATGCCAGTGCAGAATGGCAAACTGGTTAAAAACAAATAAAAGGGGTGGGCTGACTAAACTGCAAATGTGCTTGTATAAATGCAAGGAGTCTCAACAATAAAATGTGGGAGATTGAAGACATAGACAGACAAGAGAAGTCTGACCTCATCTGCATCACTGAAACTTGGTGAAGTGACTCCAACCAATCTGGAGGAGAAACAATATTCAGAAAAAAATCTAAATCATAGAGAAAAGGGGAGCAGTAGTATTTTTTTTTTCCAATTCTATTTTCGGCACTACAGCTCAGGGCATACTTCCGGGGTACCCGCTCGACTCTGCCTCTACTCCCTGGTCTGAAACCCCCCTTGCTCCAACCTCCCCTGATCCCCACGGCAAGTCCAGCCCCCTAGATCACCCGCCAGGGAGGGCAGGGCCCGCCCACCCTTAGAGGCTCTTTATGAAATTAGAGGGACTTACCGAGGCGCCAGGTCAGGCGTGGGAGGTACCAGAGCAGGTGGATCTGACTCTTCGGGATGTGGGCAGGTCCCCAGGGTCACCATCATCTCCACAGTGGCTGCAGGGGATTTTCGTGTTTAGTTTCTCCTGCAGAGCTCGGATGTGCAATGACATCTAGGGCACACGCATGCCGTCGTCTGTCGCAGCTCCGCCTCCAATGACCATAGTGCCACAAGTCCTGGCTATCCCCCGACCACCGTCAGGGGCCGCTTGGGAGTGATGCAACCCCAGGAACCTTCCCCAGGAAAGGAGAGCAGTCCACCGGATGCTCAATCCCTTCCCTCCCCTGCTGACCCCCAACAGCCCGGGCTTGTTCCCGAACCCAGGTCGCTGGTGTGGCGCGAGGTGTGGCATCCAACACCTCAACCCTCAGTGCCACTGGGCCAGCCGGGAAGCAGTAGTACTGTGTATTAAACAGACATTAAAGGTTCAGGTAAAGAAGACTATTTAAGAGGGTGGAAAAGGAAAGCTAATCCTTATGGGTGGAGTCAATTGAGGGGAACAGAAGTAAAACATTACTGGGAATATGCTACAGGACCCCATGACCAGGCAGAGGACTGCAATCACAAATTATGGGATAAAATCAGAATGGCAGCCTCTAAGAATCTGGTAGTCATTATGGGAGATTTTAAAATTACTGTCATAAACGGAGAAAGGGGTGTAAGAGATGCATCACTCTTTTAAGGGAATAATAAGGAATGCTGTGGATTACAGGGTACCCATGAGAAGTAAAGGGATTGAGATGCTAAAGATAATACTGCAATAAAAAAAAAATGTTTCATTCTATTAGATAAAGGAAGTCAGTTCATGAATGAGGGGGACCACTTAGCGAAGAATCTGGTGAGATGACAATATCAGATGATACATCAAGAGCAAAATGCGTAGATGACAATTTGACCTTCAGTATTTACAAGTTGTTGGGAGATTAGCCACGTGTAAATGAGACAGTCAATGGATCGGCAGAGGATGTATGCAGCACAACACACTATATACGACTATTAATTTACGTGTAAGTAAGCTGAAGGTGAATAAATTAAATGCAAGGTACTCAAGGAGCTAAAGGAATAACAGATACAAATGTGACTCCTCTTTCAAAAGGCAAGTAAAAGTGGCCCAGGTAACTACAGGTCACTAACTAATACTGGATGAGTATCACAAAATCAGAGTATGGAACATCTGGACAGAGTACAGCAGTTATGGGTTCACTAAGGGGAAGTCAAGCCAGCCTAACTGGTTGATCCTCTTGAGGAAATAAGAAAGGAACTACACAAGAGAAAGGCGTTTGCTGTAATATAGTTAGATTTCAGTAAAGTATTCCACACATTTCCCCATGAGAAGTTAGTTCTGAAGTTGAGAAAACAGTAAGGTGAACTATATTTGTGGATGGTTCAAAGCAAATGAGGGGGGTGGATTCCAAGGAAGAGGAAGACTGTGGAAAAGAAAGACAAGAAAAAATGTTTGGTTTTATATGGTACAAGGTAAGACAAATCATTGCGCAAGCTGCTGGTCAGTTGGCCACATGGTTTTAAAATTTGAAAGCCCAATAAATGTTTCACTGAACATCATTTTAATGACACCAGCTTTCAAGATCTGTTAACCAAGCCTTTTTTTTTTTTTTTTTTTTGTTACTGGCCATCATTTTTAATGGACTGTGTTCCGCATCGCTTGTTGCAATCTCCAATAGTCCAGTTAAACTGTCACCCAAGATTTTTTAAGTGCTATTGTAGTTCTTAGGACACACTTTATACAAGCCGCTCCTCACCCAAATCCTTAAAAAGAACTTCAACGACTACTACTGCTGCTGCAGTCCCCGATCCAGCAGTCCTTAAACTGACTTTTTCCCTCTGGTGTAGTATTGTGGGTGCATCTCACATACAACTGTTCCTTCTTCTTGCTGACGGCAAAGTAGCAAACTGGAGCAGCGCATGGTCATGTCTAAAGACACTTGAAATTCTGTAGGAAAGGATAGCCCAATGGCATCTTTTGGCAGCCCCCCCCCCCAAAAAAAGAAACAGTAGCGCCGAAACTTCCGGAAGTGTGCAGGCAATGGCATGTTCATGTCGATGGCCTGTTGCATGGCAGGTTGGTACATTCACTGAGTGGCATCTGAGTATGTCCTAGCAATCAGAGAATCCCTGTAGTGGCAACTGAAGAAGAATAATACAGGTGGCCAAGTGCCAGGTTGCATTTGCTGACTTGGCAAATTAAATCTGTCCCATTTTTGTGCATACAAACCATATACAAAGCATTTTACAATCCAAGAGAGAGAGAGAGAGAGAAGAGAGAATGCAGCTGTGATTTCAGTGCAAATGGATATTCAAAAAGCACTGAGATAGATTTTGAGAGATATTCGGGGGCTAAGCAGAGGGTGGTAAAATGGTTTGCTCATGATCACACAGTGAGTAAGTGGCAGCTGTGCGATTCAAACCCCAGTCTCCAGGTTTTTCAGCTTGGCAATCTAACCACTAAGCAAAACTGCCTCCCTATAATGTAAGTTAAATGTGTTTGACAAGTGACCAAGAAGTGGCTAATGATATTCATTGTGGATAAGTTCAAGGTATTTTTCACTTATGCTCAAAGAATTCAGGTTGGAGGTACTATTTACATAAAAGACAATCTGCAGCATTTGACCAAGAAAAAGACAGGCAAGTCATCACTGTTGGGAAACTTGTCACAACATATGCACTGGTAGTAGATAAGGCAACTTGAATGCTGGATACACTTACCGCAAAATGGCAATTTCTTACCTTGGAAATTCTGTTTACTAGTGTTTCCCATAGTCACAAACCCACTCAGCAGGTCAGCCCTCTACTCGAAAGTGCCAACCTCCGAGCGCGGTCTTGTGAACAGTTTTAACAGAACAAGGTAACCCTCATGTCTGTTTTGTGAGTTCAGGTCAACCTTTGGTCTCAAGTCTTGGACGGAATCAAACTGTGAACCTCTTACTAGCATACCCAATGCACAGGCTCAGATATTTCTGTCTTCGGGGGGCCAGATATCTTTGCCTAGGGGCACCTGACCAAGTATACAGAGACGAACCCTTAAAAACTTTAATAAAGACCTCAAATTTAAAACGCTTCTCTTTTCAGTTTGGTATCACCATTCAAGCTTATGCCTAGTGTCTGCTATAACCATATATACTTTTCTTACAAATGAAAGAAATTCAAAGACAGACCAAGTATGCTCTAAAAAGAGTTTTACTAAAGTAGTTAAAAATATGTAAAACACAAAATACAGAACTATTATATCACAAGACATACAAATCTTTTCAAAGAACAAGGTTTAAACAGTGCAAATTCCTACAACAATATTTAGATTTATCTTTCTTTCTAAATACCTGTTTAAAGTGCTTCAAAGATGTTTCTTTGTCAGAGTCTAGATAAAAGTGTCTCTGAAGAAAAACAGGATAGTCTTTAAAAAGCTGGTTTTCCCCACCTATTTGCATGAGGTCATCTAGCTCCTCCCTGTCAGAATATATAAAAAATATATCTATATAAAAACAGGATGTCTTTTTCAAGTATTAAATTCTGCAATCCTCAGCATGACTCATGTCCTTCAAATGACATTTATTTGATCGCTTGATCAGTTTCCCCTCTCACACAGACATCAGCATTTAAGATTTCGCACCAGTTTACTAAACCTGGTTTCCTCCTCTTGAAATGTCATAAAAGGGATGCTGATTTCCCTTTTAGCAGCTAAAGCTATAATTATTAACTTACAAAAGTCTGTAATTAGCTTCTGGCCTGCCATCTAACATCTAGTATCTAAAACCTGTGTGTGTGTGTATGATCTCACATGCTGTTTCAGCATTTTCTCATGGCTTTCATCTTTCAGCTGAAACCTGGGGGGGGAGGTCACTCCAAGAGCACCAGATTTCTCAGCATCTCTCATGGCAGACAATCCATAACCCATTTTTATTTTACAAAAAATGATACAGTGATTAGAACCAGCTGTCCAAGCGTCACATTCCTCCCCACGTAGACTGAGTTTGGGGGGCTCTATCCCCGCATGGGATGAGCTTCCCAAATCAGTTCACACTTTATAGACCCTAGACAGACCATCTGAGTTCTGATTTTGTTTTCCAGCCCTATGTACGATATTCAGATCATACCCTTGCAAAGCAAGACTCAATCTTAGCAATCTACCATTGTTTTTCCCCATCTGCATCAGCCAAACCAGGGGGTTGTGGTCAGTCTGCACCACAAAATGCTGCCCATACAAGTATGGCTCTAGCTTCTTTAGGGCCCACACTATGGCAAGACATTCTTTTTCCACCATGGAGTAAGCCTGCTCCCTGGGAAGTAACTTCCTACTCAGGTACACTACTGGGTGATCTGTCCCTTGGCTGGATGACTAACTCAGTACTGCCCCAATACCCACGTCTGAGGCGTCAGTCTGAACTATAAAGGTTTTGCTATAGTAAGGACTTGTCAAAACAGGAGCACTACACAGTGCCTCCTTTAGTTTGGAAAAGGCTTCCTCACAGGGTGGGCCCCAGGTAGTTTTCTTTGGCATCCTTTTCTTTGTCAGGTCAGATAGGGGAGCAGCCAGGGCACTGTAATTGGGTATAAATTTTCTGTAGTGCCTTGCTGTCCCTAGAAAACTCCTGACCTGCTTCTGGGTTTCTGGTCTGGGCCACGCCTGGATCACCTCTATCTTTATTTGGTTAGGACAGAGCTGTCCCTGGCCTACCACATGCCCGAGGTATGCCACTTCTCCCATGGCCACCTGGCACTTCTTGGCTTTGACAGTGAGCCCAGCCCTCTGTATCCTGTCCAGCACTTCCCTAAGGTGGGATAAGTGTTCCTCCCAGCTGGTACTAAAGATGGCAATGTCATCCAGGTATGCCACGGCGTACTCCTCAGCACCATTTAACACCTGGTTCACCAACCTTTGGAAAGTGGCGGGGCATTCTTCATTCGGAAAGGCATTACTTTAAACTCAAATAAGCCTATCGAAGTGATGAAGGCTGACCTCTCCCTAGCTCTGTCTGTAAACTCTACCTGCCAATACCCCTTTGTCAGGTCAATGGTCGTAAGGTAGGTCGCCCCCTACCAACTTGTCCAGGAGTTCGTCCGTCTGGGGCATTGGGTGGGCGTCTGACTTCGTGACTGCATTCAGTCCACGATAGTCCACACAGAAACGAGTTGAGCCAACTGGCTTGGGCACAAGTACTATGGGTGAGGCCCAGGGGCTGTGGGATCTCTGGATTACCCCTAAATCCAGCACCTCCTCCATTTCCCTCTAATGTCCTTTTGGACAGCCTCTGACGCCCGATATGCTGTCCGGCGTATGGGTGTCTGTGTCCCTGTCTCCACATCGTGAATCGCTAAGGGGGTTAGTCCAGGCTTGGCACTAAACAACAGGGCAAAGTCTGCTAAAACCTCCCTTACTTTCTGGATCTGGTCCGAGGCCAGCTGGGGAGACAATTTTACTGCCTCCACAGAGGACTCCTGCTTGCTTTCCTTCAGCAATTCGAGAAGGGGGTCTCCTTCATCCGTCCCCTTCCCATGACTACACACTGCAAACACCATGTCAGCCTTATCTGCATATGGCTTCATCATGTTGACATGGTACATCCTTTCTGTCTGTCTTCAGTCAGGTAACTCCACAATATAGCTCACGTCATTTACCTTCCTAACCACTTTGTACGGTCCTGCCCACTCAGCTTGCAGCTTGTCTTTCCGGACCGGAATAAGGACCATGACTTCCTGACCTACCATGTACGAGTGAGCTCTGGCTCTGCGGTCGTATCACACTTTTTATTTCTGTTGGGTAGCTGCCAGTTTGCTCTGGGCTGTCCCCAAAAGCTCCTTCAGCCTTTCCCTAAACCTAAGGATGTAATCCACAATGGGAGTTCCCTGGATGGCGTGCTTGCCTTCCCAGTCCTCCAGGATCAAGTCTAGGGGCCCACGTACCCGACGTCCATATAAGAGTTTGAAGGGGGAAAATCCTGTCGACTCTTGAGGCACCCCTCTGTACGCAAACAACAGGTGGGGAAGGTACTTCTCCCAGTCATTCCCATGCTGTTCAGCAAACGCCTGGAGCATTGACTTTAGGGTACCATTGAATCTTTCCACAAGTCCATTGCATCTCTCATGACAGACAGTCCATAACCCATTTTTATTTTACACAAAAATGATACAGTGATCAGAAAGTACAGTTACGCAAGAACTTACCGTAACAGCAGATCTTCGAGAGAGGCTCTTGCAGTAGGTAATTACATATAGGACTGACGCCGGCCGGCGGCAGGACCCTACGGAAAAATTTCTAGTTAGCAGTCCCCGCCGAGGGACCGCCCCCACGTCAGGTGACCAGCGTCATACGACGTCGGTATAAAGGGGCGGTCCCGGATGGCCGCCTTCCAGTTCTTTCCCGCCATTAGCTCGTGCAGTGCCTCAAGTGAAGTTCGTGCTAGTCAGCTCCTGCTCTTCGCCAGTTTTACCGAAAATTAAAGTATTTTTTTCCTTCTATCGCCAGGGTCACCGCCGTGTATAAGCCGTCCCCTACACCCTCCGAGCACAAAAACAAGTGCGACTCGTGCGGCGCCCAACTGCCACACAAGGACGGCCATTCCCTCTGCCTCTTCTGCCTAGGCCCCGACCACCCAGTTGACAAGTGCCTGCATTGCCTTCACTTCAGCGCGGCTACCCGCAGACGATGCCAACAGTCCCTGGAAGCCCATCTTCTCAAGAAAAAGATGTCTTCGATGGAAAAAGTATTGAAGAAGCTCAGCCAGGCGTCTACTTCTCCGGAAGGACATCGCAAAAAACGGGACAAGGAGAGGCACCGGAAGAAGACCTCCTCGTTCACGACTCCAGCCGGAGTCGCGGCCCAGGTAACATCCCCTCAGGGGGACCGTCCGACGGCAGCCTCCAAGGGTTTGGAGGCGTCGGCCCGCCCATCTGGCTCTTTTCGGCCTTGCGGGCGCCTCCGGGCAAAGGGCCTCCGCCCCAGTTCAACCGCGAGGCTTACGGCCTACTGGTGCGGGCGACTCCCTACAGTCGGACGTCGGCCCTCCGGCGTCCGCCGGAAGAAGGTCGATAAGGCGCCCGACCCTTCGGGCGGCGCCTGATCTGTCCCCTCGGACGGGCCGCACCTCCTCCTCCGCCCGCCTCCGATGGGGACCCGTAAGGCGGACGCCCGGCTCCTCCGAGCCGCCGACAACACCCTAAGCCACATGTCGCTCCTCCCACATACGCGGGCGACAGAACCTACGACGGACCCTCCAATACCCATCGTACTTGGCCCCCGCAGCCTTCGCTGCCGTCGGGGAGCCCGAGTCACCCCAGCCTGACCCCGGGATTCCCCTCCCCATCCCAGGCGATCGCGGGGATGTTCCACCTCCGTCAGACCCTCCTCCTATGGAACCGGATCTGCGCCGCCCCACCAGCGCGTCCAGAGTTTTCCCTTCCCCGGGCCTGCTCCCCCAGGCCTCTCAATACTGACCCCACCAGTGGGGCCACCTTCGAGCCGTCTGCTCAGGCAGCTCCTCCGGCACCCGGGTACCCGCCGTCTTATCCAGCGCCGTCATACCCGGGGCCGCAGTATCCAGCGCTGCAGTACCCGACGCCGGTCCCTCGGACACCACAGTACCCGACGCCACAATACCCGGCGCCGGTTTTCTCGCAGCCGGATTTCGGATACTCACCTTACGGATACAATCCATATTCCTTTCCCCCTCCTCCTCCACCTCCACCGCCCCCTTGACCATCGGTGGATCTGCAGGAGACTCTGGCTTCCTGGTGGGCTGAGGCCAAGGCTCAGCTCACCAAGGAAGTAGAGAGCCACCTGACGGCGATGGTGCCGCCCCCGGCTCCCGTACGCCTGAGATGGCATACTCCCTCACCGCCTCCGGACTCCAGGGCCCTTCCCTCTGGATCCCGAGAGGGGCAGGACAGCGTCCAGGGATCCCCAAGGAACCCGTTCCTGCCCCCAGCCATGTTAGGGAGTCTTATTCTGCTTCCAATTCTTCTTCTTCTTCCCTCTCGGATTCCTCAGATTCTTCCGACGGATGCTCCGAGAGAGAGATGACGAACCTCGCTCTCCGTCCAAGTCCCAGCCAAGGACTCCTCCGAAGTCTCCTCCGGAGGATCCTTCCTTTATGGAGTTGCTCAGAAAAATCCAGGAAGTACATCAGTGGCGCTCCTTGGAACCAGATCCTCAACGGGTTAAACTCGCCGAACATCTGGATCTGCCCCTCACAGCTCCAACTTTAGTGCCACCCTGGATCGAGCCTCATGCCCACCTTGTTTCCACTATTTGGAAACAACCGTCGGCGTTAGCCCCGCTTCCTAGGAAGTCTAACAGGCTATACCAGGCTCCAGAGGGTATAGACTATTTGGACTCCCACCCTCGTGCAGATTCGGTTGAGATTAGCGCCGCTCATGGCTGGTCAGCGCATCCCAAACATCTAAGCTCGTCTCCTCCGGATAAGGAATCTCGCCTCCTGGAGCAGTATGGAAGAAAAATCTATGCCTCTTCCACACTGGGAATTCGAGCCCTGAATTATGTTGCTCATATGGGGGATTACCAGAAGGCCATCCTTACCCAGGTGGAATCTAAGACTGACTCTTTACCTGACTCTCAAGTCAAGCAGGAGTTGGCCGATTTAGTCCGTTCTGCTCGTTCGGCCAGTCGCCACATTCTGCGGACAACATACGATGCAGTGGACACTGCCAGGCGGAGCTCCGCTTTCACCGTAAGTCTTCGGCGTCATGCTTGGCTCCGCGTGTCAGGTTTGGTCCCAGAGGTGCAGTCCGTGATCCAGGAAGCACCTTTCAGGGGTTCGGTGCTTTTTGGTGGTGATGTCAAGGACATCATCACCGACTTGCAGGAGAAGGGGACGGCTCTGAAATCCGTGGATTCCATGTACCGTCCCCATCACCCGCAGCGCCGTCCTTTTCGCAGGCATGATCGGCCTACGTGAAACCCCAAGGAAGGCGGGCCACTAAATGTCGGACCCCACAGCTGCCAGGCCCCCCGCCCAAAAGCAGCGGGTGCCCCAGCTGCGGCTGCCCCCACCACCTCCTCCCCTCTCCCGCCTCCGGACACACGGAGGAACCGGTAGGAGGGAGGTTCTCCCTCCACCTTCCGGGTTGGGAAAGGATAACAACGGATTCATGGGTGCTCCAGATCATAGCGGAAGGGCACTCTATAGATTTTCTACAGAAACCACCCCACCACCCACCTCAGAAGTCGTCCTATGCAAGGGACCATCTTCCTTTGGTCCAGGAAGAAATCTCTGCCCTCCTCGCGAAGCAGGCCATAGAACCGTTCCACCTCACCTTCAAGGGATGGGTTACTATTCACATTTCTTCCTGGTCCCAAAGAAGGCGGGAGATCTCAGACCCATTCTTGATCTCAGCTCCTTGAACCTTTACGTGGAATACAAAAGGTTCAGGATGCTCTCCCTACAGACCCTTCTGCCCCTCGTTTGGCCGGGTCAATGGCTTTGTGCGCTGGATATGCGGGATGCATATCTGCACATCCCCATTCGCCCTTCTCACCGCAAGTATCTTCGGTTTGCTTTTCAGGGGAGACCATTACCAATTCCGGGCGCTCCCGTTTGGTCTTTCCTCGGCACCCCGAGTATTTACCAAATGCCTGGCTGTGGTAGCGGCCCACCTGCGTATGATGGGAGTTCAGGTGTTTCCTTACCTGGACAACTGGCTCCTGGCGGGCTCATCCAGGGAGAAGCTCCTGCATTTTCTCTCCCTCACCCAGCACGTTTTTACTTGCCTGGGTATTACCATCAACCATTCCAAGTCTCATCTGGATCCTTCCCAGAGACTACAGTTCATCAGGGCTATCCTCGATACGATGGTGAGCAAGGCCTTCCTGCCTCCGGACAGGGCGGCCTCTCTTCAGTCACAGATTTCCCTACTATCAGAACGCAGGAGGGTTCCGGCAAGGTCGGTTCTCCGTCTCCTGGGGTTCATGGCGGCCGCTATTCTGACAGTTCTCCGGGCTCGGCTCCACATGAGAATCTCTCAGTGGACTCTTCGCTCCCAGTGGGATCAACTTGTAGACGACCTAGATCATCTAGTTCTGATCTCCTCACTGATGGCTCGAGACTTGCAATGGTGGATGGTTCGAGAGAACCTGTTTCGGGGGGTCCCCTTCTGTCATCCTCCCACCTCCCAGACTCTGACCACAGATGCATCAGGCGAAGGCTGGGGAGCTCATCTGGATCCTCACCGAACCCAGGGATTATGGTCCAGATTGGAACTAGCTCTCCACATCAATGTGCTCGAGCTTCGAGCAGTACTATATGCTCTCCAAGCCCTTCACCAATACATTCTTCCCTGTCACCTAGCCGTCCAGACAGACAACATGTGCGTGGTGTGGTACATCAACAAGCAGGGGAGGGACTTGATTCTACCCACTATGCAGGGAAGCAATGAGGGTTTGGGACTGGGCAACTCAAAGCAACCTTCACCTCACTGCAATTCATGTTCCAGGAGTCAACAATACCTTGGCAGACAAGCTAAGCCGCTCCTCTGCCCTGCCACACGAGTGGGAATTGGACCAAAAGGTGCTGGACGATGTCTTTCAGCTTTGGGGGACTCCGCAGGTAGACCTGTTCGCCTCTTCCCAAAATGCAAAACTTCCCACCTTTTGCTCGCTCGTTCCAGAGCGAGGCGCTTTCTGGAGCAACGCTCTGTCTCTAGACTGGAAGGGCAGATTCGTCTATGCTTTTCCCCCAATTCCTCTGGTCCCTCGTGTATTGCAGAAACTAACCACAGAAGGAGCGAGAATGATTCTGATTGCTCCTTTCTGGCCCAGGCAAATCTGGTTCTCTCTTCTACAACAATACTCACAGGTTCCTCCTCTTCCTTTATCTCGAGGTTTGCTGACCCAGGATCAGGGGACCCTGGTCCATCCAGGCCTCAAGTCCCTGCAACTTCATGCATGGCTCCTGCAGACCTAGCTCAATCTCGTTTTGGTGTCTCTCCAAAAGTGGCGGAGATTCTGGTGGAGGCTAGAAAACCCTCCGCTAGGTCCACTTATGCCATGAAATGGAAGAGATTTTCTATTTGGGCCACCTCTCGGAACGTGGAGCCTTTCTCCTGCTCAGTGGCTGTTCTGCTGGAATATTTACGTCATCTCTTCAACCTGGGTCTCAGTCATTCCTCCTTGAAAGTGCACATGGCTGCTATTTCAGTCTACCATGCTCCTTTCGCAGATAAAGCGTTTGCCCAATTAGAGGTCTCTAAGACCTTTCTTAGAGGGGTCCTTCATTTGAGGCCCCCATCCGAACTCCTGCTCCCCTTGGGACCTGAACTTTGTTCTCGAAACTTACCCTTCCTCCCTTGCAGACCAGCAGCAACACCGTGAGTCTGAAGTTTCTTTCGTGGAAGGCGCTCTTCTTGGTGGCCATTACTTCCATTCGAAGAATTTCCGGCCTCCAGGCCCTTATGTGTAAAATCCCATATTTGGTTTTTCACAAAGAACGAGTGGCTCTTCACACAAATCCTAAGTTTCTACCTAAAGTGGTAGCAGAGTCTACCTTAAATCAGTCCATAGAGTTACCTGCCTCTTTCACGCAGTACTCCAACCAAGGGGAATATGTCCATTGTGCTCGCCATTTATTCTAAAATTTGCCAAGTTTATATAACCTACCCTACATATCAGATGGTAGGTTGTTCCACATTTCTGCACAACGAGAAGGTGCAGCAGGTGAGGGTGGGCTGGACTTGCAGAGGAACCGTGAATAAACAGACAGGATCTCAGGGCACCACGATGGTTGGGTGGGGGAACCAAAATAAAGGCACAACACAACATCGACAAAACACAGGGGACCTGGCGGGCACTTTAAACTGGGTATTCTACCCGCCCGACGTAAAACCCTCCCGTATTTGGCAGGCAGATACCAATTCAAGTCCCTGACACTTGTGTGTTAGCTCCTACAGGCAGTCTGTCAGTTTGGTATGTGCTGTCCTCCCCTGCTAGCTGGAACAGGATGACACATTCTAAGAAAAGTCTTAGAATATGACCCCCTCAGTTTTTTTCTTTATCCTGTTCTAGCTGGCAGCCATCTTCCCTGCTCTACAGGGGTACTTTTCAATTTTCACAGCTTCTACAAATTCTACAGTTATGGTGCTGCTCGGAGACTTTTTCTACAAGCAGCAGGAGCACAGAAGGAATTCTTCTAGTGTACCTTTTTTTTTTGCAAGGCTCAGTCTTCAAGCTTGGGAACCCTGGACTGCTCTGTCTGGTAGGGCTGCTGTAGCCTACACTCCCCCTTGCGGTAACAAAACAAACAGGTGCACACACAAGGATTCAAATTCAGTAATCCACGGAAAACACAGCAGCCTTTTTAGGGAGTTTAAACAGCATGACTGTTTTAATCTTAAAACAGAGGCCCCTTGACGAAGTTCTGTTCTAAAGTGAAGCGCTGAGGCACGGGGTGTAGCAATACAGTGTGGCTGGGATAAAGTTTATTGCATTAATGCACACAATTTGTATCGGGGGTTATAGCACTGTTGAAGCCCCACTGTAAGGCAAATACTTTAGTGTTTGGAATGAGAGTACAGCTTCAAGATTAAAAGAGTCTTGCTGTTTAAACTCACCAAAAAGACTGCTGTGTTTTCCTTGAATTTACCAAATTTGAATCTTCAAGTGTGTATCCGTATGTGTTGTTACTGTTAAAATGTAAGGCAGGTTGCCCAGAGTAGCACAGGGTCCCTAATCACAAGCACATCTATCCTGTTTGCTGCATGAATTCTCATTTCCAGTGCCTGGTAGGACTGAATTTTTGCCTTCCCCTCTGAAGACAACGTGCTGTTGGGCCTAGGGGTTAAGGGTAAGGGAGTGGTTTTGGACCAGATATGTAGGGCACCGAGGAGTGCATGCAGTTGTGGAGCTCCTGTGCTGATCGTCTGCACATGTGTGAAGGGCACCCTCTCGGAAGGCTATAAAATGCATTTTGCAAGCAACCACCTTAGTATACACCATGCATGCGCATAAGTGCAGAGGCCACCTTGGTATAGGCCACCAATGTGCATGGGAGCACGGAAGCCATACTGGACATGAACTGTAGTGCAAAAGTGCTATCAAAGCTTTTCACAGCTGTTTCGATTTTTGGACACTATTACCTACCCTCTGCGTCTGTGAACACCCCATTCATGGTCTCTATAGACAGTTGCACTGCACTATCTCGAAATCCTGGCACCCCCCCCCCCACCATCCACATTACTGCGCATGCATGGTTAGCTGTGTCTTATTTTACATATACGAACATACAAACATGAATTTGCCAGCAGATAAAGGCCTTATGGTCTAGCTAGTCTGCTAGAGTGTGCAGCTAGCAACCCTTATACTGCAGCTGCCCCTCCCTCCCCTCCACCGACCCTCCCTCTTACTCTATCCCATCCTCTTTTGAAGCAGTCCACTGTTCTACAGGATACCACTTCCACAGGCAACACGTTCCACCCATACACCACTCTCTCAGTAAAAAAGTGTCTTCTCATTTCCCTGCTAAACCTTCCCCACATCAGTCTGAGATTTGAATAGTCCCACCGTGCCTGTCTTGTTTATTCCCTTCATGTACTTGAAGGTTTCAATCATACCTCCCCCCGGTCTCTCCTCTATTCCAGTGAGTACATGTTCAACTCCCTCAGCCTGCTCACAAAGGGTATGTCCCCTAGTCCCTGGATCATCTTTGTTGCCCTGCGCTGCACCCCCTTCAGTAAGTTAATGTCCCTCTTCGGGTATGGGCGTCAGTACTGCTCGCAGTATTCCAGGTGTGGCCTAACCAGTGACCTATACAACGGGAGATCACCTCCCCTCTCCTTGAAGATATACCCCTGGCAATACAACCCAGCATTTTGTTGGCCTTTGCAGCTGTCTTCCTGCATTGTACTGAGTTGTTCGTTGAGCCCATTATAATCACCCCCAGATCCTTCTCCTCCTCCTCAGTCATGGCTAGCTGAACCCCCCCCCGCATGGTAGCGCCTTCTTAGTTTTTTGCTCTTGAAATGAAGCACCTTGCACTTTCTGGCATTGAACCCCAACTGCCAGGTGTCTGACCAGGTCTCCAATTTTGACAGATCATCCTGCAACCAATGCCACCCTCCTAGGTCATCCACTACTGCTCCAATCTTAGTATCATCTGCAAACAAACTGATCTTGCTCTTGATGCCCATTAAGATGTCTGATATGAACAACCCAAACGACACAAGTCCCAGCACTTGAGCCCTGCGGTACTCCACTTGTCACTGCCCTCAGAGATGAGAGTTCGCTTCCCACCACCACCACCTTCTGTTGCCTTCCCTGTAACCAGTTTACTACCCATCCCACTATTTTCGCCCCTACACCTGTACCTGCCAGCTTACTACCCAGCCTCCCATGCGGCACCGAGTCGAATGCCTTACTGAAGTCCAGAAACAGGACATCCACTGCATGGCCCATGTCCAACTGTCTAGTTACCCAGTCATAGTAATCCACCAGGCTGATCTGACAGGATCTGCCTATGACAAACCCATGCTGCCTAACGTCCTGCAGCCAACTGGTCTCCAGAAGGGACACCTGCCTCTCCTTTAGGATTGTCTCCATCAGTTTTCCCAAGATGGATCTGAGGCTTACCAGACTGTAGTTTCCCAGTTCATCTTTGGGACCACTCTTATGGAGGGGTACCATGTGAGCCATCCTCCAGTCCTGAGGTACACTTCCTGAGACCACGGAGGCACTGAACAGGTCTGCCAAGGGTCCCACCAGGATTTCTGCCAGCTCTCTCAGTACCCTGGGGTGAATGCCATGTGGCCCTGGTGCCTTGTCCACCCTCAGGCCCTCCAGTATCCTGCCCTCTGTGATTCTATCTGTCACCCCCGAGCCTGACCTCCAACCCCCGTCTCAGTAGCACTCCTCCTTTCTCCTTAGTAAACACCGAGCAGAAGTATTCGCTAAGTGCTTCTGCCTGCTCTGCCCGTTTCCACCCACCCCATCCCTCTTAATCCTTACTATTTTGTTCCTACAACACCTTTTCTCCCTGATATACCTGAAAAATGATTTCTCCCCCTTCTTCATGCCTTGCTCCAGCCTCAGCTCCTTAGACGCCTTGACTGCCCTTACTGCCTTTGTCACCTCCTTCGATTTCTTCAGGAAATCCTCTCTGTCCTCCCCTCTCCGTTTTTTTGAACCTCCAAAGGCGGCTCTTTTATTTCTTACTTTCTCCATGACTCCCTTGCTCAACCAGCTGGGTTTCTTGGCCCTAGCTCTCTAACTCTGGAACCTGATGCAGGTTTTGGTTGCCTCCTCAATCCCCAGTTTTATGACCTCCCACCTCTGGATAGTGTTCATATTAGTTTGGATTCTGGCTAGATACCCTTTAACTACCTCCCCTCATCCTCACGAACTTGGCCTTCCTGAAGTCCAACACTCTTGTACCTGTTTCTATTCCCTCCTTACCCATTTTTAGTGTGAACCACACTGAGTGGTGGTCACTCCCTGCCAGCGGTTCTTCCACCCACAGCTCCCTCACAAACTCCCCATTTGCCAGCATGAGGTCTAGGGTGTTCCCTAACCTGGCTGGCTCACTGACCATTTGCATTAGGAAGCTATCCTGGAACGCGTCCAGAACTATCTGCTCCCTTCTATTCGTGGTGGCTGGGGTACTCCAATCCACTCCCGGCAGGTTGACGTCCCCCACAATCACTGTGCTACCCTTTCTGCAGGCCCTTCTGATCTGTCCTGCTAGTTCCCTGTCTAACTCCTCTGTCTGAGACAGTGGCATGTACACTACTCCCATCCTGAGAGTCCTATTCTTGGAATCCTGGATTTGCATCCATAATGAATCTGTACTACACTCCTGCCCCTCCTCACAAACACACTTCAGTCCTTCTCTCACATACAGTGCCACCCCCTTCCCATTTACTGATCTCTGAGGAATATCTTATACCCTGGTAATGCCAGGTCCCTGTCCTGGTAATGGGTGGCCCATGTTTCGGTGATGGCTGCCATGGCCACCTCTCCTTCAGCCATGAGAGCCTGTAACTCTGTTGTTTTGTTCCCTAGGCTCCTAGCATTCATGGTGACCACCCTCCACCCTTTTTCCTTTCCCTTCCCCCGTTCTGCTCTCCCTTCCTAGCATACCCTCTAGTACTCTCTTTTGTTTCCCGCTGCTTCTAGCACGGGGGTAAGCTCATTCGGCTTCCCTTCCTGTGGATTCTGCATGCTTCCTGCCCATTTACCACCCTTCCCCACTTCTAGTTTAAATGCCCTTCTTTTGCTTTGTAATCCCCCATCCTCTGCTTCAATACCTTCTTGCCCTCCTCACTTAGGTGAAGTCTATCCTTACCGTAGAGATCACTGTCCTCCCAGGTCCCTCCCCACTCACCCACCAACCCATAACCTTTGGATTGGCACCAGGTTCTTAGCAATTTGTTAAATTCCTCTAGCCTCAGTTTCCTTGCAATGCCCGCCCTGGGCACTGGAAGTACTTCCAAGAAAGCTACTGATCTTCCTGCCTCCTTACATATTGGTCCTAGCTCCTCAAATCTCCCCTGAACTACCTCCATCGTCTCTCTCACTAGGTCATTTGCCCCCACATGCAGAACTATACGTGGTTTCACCCTACCCCTCCAAACAAACTTTAGAACAGACTGACCCACCCTTTCTGCAGCCATTCCTGGCATGGCCTCCACCCATATGCGACTGTGCCTCTCTCCCTTGCTTCCCCATCTGACTCCTCCTAGTATTGAGTCTCCCAGCACTAGGATTCCTCCCTCTTTTCCATGAGCCGCATTCCCTTATCTCCCTTCATCCCAGCACCTTCCACCGGACTCCCCCTCATCCTCCAGCACAGTTGTTCCCCCTTCCACCCATGCTGAATCATCCCCAGTTGTCCTCTTGCCCATTCCATGTTCCTCTGGACTATTTTTAGTTCCTCCTCCTCCGATCTCTCCCTCTATCACATCATCCAGTCCTGCCAGTATTGCGAATCAATTTTTCCGATGCCTCCTCACTGCCACATACTTCCTCCTTCCTATTACCAGCACCCCCCCTTGCTACTGCTTCTATGTCCGTTATTCCCCCTCCCCCAATCCGCCATTCTTCCCCTTTTCGGCTTTCTTTTGACCCCTGACCTGTGTCCCCCTGTCTTGGTTCCCTAACCACCACCCTTTTCCCGCTCCTTCCCCCTGCTGGTTCTATTTGTCCTCCCTTCTCAGTTCCCCATCTACTTACTCCACCTTTTGTGCTGTTATGCACTGCAGCACTCCATTCCCTCTTTAGCTCCTCATGCAGACCTCTGATCTCATTTTTAAGCTGCATTATTTGCCTGCACACAAAACAACCCCCACTCTCCATGAAATTCTAAGAAAGCTTGGTGCTCTGCAGTTGTTACAGCCTACCACCCCACCCATATCTCTATTCGCCCACCAGCGTCCCCCCCATACTCTCAGAAGGAAGCCCATCACACCCCCATGCATCCTCCCTTCATCCATTTCTAGTTTTATTCATGTTCCACCAGTACAATGAATATTGTAGCTAAAAAGATGTATATACTATCTATCTGTTTAAGCTATAGTGTAATTAAAAAGTTACTAATATTTTCTTAAATCTAAGATTATCATGCACTTTTCTTATCCCTCTGTCCTTTTCTTTTTCTCACAAAAATGTATGCCCAGCCAAAAATCAGTTTTGCAATGTAATATTTACAGAATATAATTGAGATCCCAAAAAAACAGCCCTTTATAGATTTAAATATTTTTTTGAATTTACAAGGACCACCTAGAGGTGGTACCTAATTGCTCCACCCCTTTTAGCTGAGCATTTAATATGTGAGGTGGAGGGGGGGTGAGAGGACGGGCCAAAAACAACTCGACTGCCCAGTGTAGCTCCTTAGTGCCCCACACAAACAGTAATGATTACTTATTACTGTAAGTTTCAGTTTCGTAATCCACAATATATTTTAAGTCCAGAACTGTGCATGAAGATGACTGCTCCACTCCACTGCAGGTTTACAACTTGGAAAGTCCTGTTCCTTCCCTTTTACCCCTGATGCTGCAAAGCACTATCACAAATTGCGCACTGCAGCTCTCTGCCCCATTGCAGGGGGAGGACCTCCACAGCCACTTCCAACATGATAAATCCTTCCCTGATATATTTACTGTCCCCCCCATGTGAGCCTCTCTCTCAGCACCCACCACCCCACTCCCCCCCCACTATCAGTGGCATTGGGGAGTGCCCAATCCGATCTACTGCCCCCCGGTCCCCTACCATGCATGCGCGTCCGTCCGGATGGCCCAGAAGCAGGTGGGCAGGGCAATCCTCTAATGTAGAAGGATGAAAAGTGCAACACAGGCCGCAGGCCTGGGGATCGTTTGTGGCCCAGGCAGCAGACGTAGTAGACCACATGGTGTGTGGATCCGTCCGGGACATCTTCTGCCTGCAGGCACATTTTCAGAATCCCGGCACCGACTTCACATCTTCCATACCAAAGACCAGAAGGAGTAGCTTGAAGACAAAGTTTATTTTGAAAATTCAAGGGTTTAATATGCAAAGGGCCTCCTCAGTGCAACAGCGATAAGGAGGAAAGCTTCTTTTTCCAGTGGCGAGGAAGATCTGACGACACAGGGCGGTGCTGAGGGAGTTACCACCCGGGTGGGTGGGAGAAGTCAGCTTGACGACGTTCTGGCAAGCCTTAAAGGGGAAAGGAACACTGCCTGAAGTGTGGATAGAACACCATATCCATGTCCCTAGAACCATTTTTCCCCATACAGTGATAAATTTACAGAACAAGCTCCCAAAGGAAGTAGTTCAACTATTGAGGGCTGAATCATTTCAACTCAAACTGAATCAGTTTGTTGTGAAAGCAACATTACAGAGTAGAGTACACAATTCAAAGGGAAGGGAGGCTATCCAGAGTTTTCCACTATTTTTACATAATACTGAATGCCGCACCTGCATGGATCGCAGAAGTACACCACTTTTTTGGTTTAGCATTTCTTATGGCCCTATGAGATTGTACCATAGTACTGTTATCTGCAGTACCAAGTTTGTCCTGTGGAGATCAACTTCATGATGAGTTCTTCTGCCTGCCTCCATGGATTTTAGAATCCTTAGGGCTAGAAGGAGCTTTTGCAAATGAGCCTTTGCTTACTAAGCCCCAGAAGACTGGAATTAAGTCCCTGAACAACTTAAGTCTACTCAAAGAAAAACTAACATTAAAGCACAACTAGAGATTTGCCATTGCTCTTGATCTATCACAGTGAATCTTTGTTAATCATACAGTAATTGTAAACCACTTGCACAGTTTTCATTGTTTGCTGTTTAGATGGACTTGTCTTGTGATTTGTCTGCTGTTGTTTCCCATTGGCCCACATGCTAATAGGATGTTGCACCTCATGACACTAACCCAGAGCAGAAACAATTTACATAAATACATAACAAAACAAAGGCCACAGTGGCTGCTGTCCATCACAGCATGTGTGTATGTCAAGGAAAGGCGTTCTATCTTCATTGGTACCATGGACGCTTTCTCCAGGGCTGCTCAGAATATTATTTCTCAGTGTTCAGGAGCTTGACATGAAACTATGGTGCTTTCCTTCAAATTTATGATCCAGCCA
Organism: Neoceratodus forsteri; assembly: GCA_016271365.2. Lineage (NCBI taxonomy): Eukaryota > Metazoa > Chordata > Ceratodontiformes > Ceratodontidae > Neoceratodus > Neoceratodus forsteri. The sequence goes on from CM057459.1 coordinate 746,538,417, forward strand.
TGACCCTATGGAAAGGTTACAGTCATCTACAGAACAGACTTTGCTTGCTGCTAAAAGGAAGCCTTCAATCAAATCAATCTATCAAGACTTGTAAGGTGCTTTGATTGCTTGCAGAAGGGCACCCAAAACAGATAAAAATTAAATTAAATTTTTATATACCTGATGCAGCACAAATAAAGAAAAGCACCTCTAAGCTCCATACTACAGAAAAACAAAAACTTCATTACAACAGAGCGTAGTATGATATGGTATCCCGTGAATATACTAAATCAATTTCAACAAGTCAGTTTGGGCGACGTGGAAATAGTGATTGTAAAATTGGCTATGTGCTCTTAATAAAACATTGAAAGGTCAGCGCTTTCGTTTCCGTATGGACTAGTTATTTTATAGACTATATAGGGCTTTGTTCATCAGGCCCGTTCCATGCTGGCCATCTGGTGTGGTGGTTACAGTTACCGCCTCTGTTGCTGGCGGACCTGGGTTCGGGACTGGCTGTGGGGGATACTTTTTCCTTTTTTGGTTGTTTAATTTTTTTTTTCGTTTTGACCCCTTTCCCTGCCCTCCTGACGTTGTTCCTCTGCTCGTGGTTGCCCCCCATGTTCTCCCCATGACTTGTTCACCCCATGGAGTAGCCCCATCCCAAGTTTTCCCCGCCCCCATTATTATCCACCCGTGATGATTACATAATTTATGGGGTGGAACTAAGTATAGCCCTCACATAAAAAGTAACTTCACATCGCTCTCGCAGAGCAACTAAGTGCCCATCACTGTTCTCACGGATGCTATAGTGCTCATTGTGACACTCAGACAGTTGGTTCTGATTCATCTATGATTTTTTAATATAAAAATGTGTTATTGAGTGTCTCTCATGATACATGCTGAATCAGCCTGTGGAATGACACCCCCTTCCCAGGTTTTAGCTACAACGTGTTACCTGGAAGGCCAAGAGATAATTACAGGTTAGAAGAGGCCTAAAATAAGCATCTCCTGTTTATGTGACTAATTGCAGCTGGCCAACTGCCAAGATGGATCATAAACTTTTATGACGTTCAGAGGAAACACAGTTAATATTCACTACCACAAACTCGCTCAGCCGGTCTGCCCTCTACTCCCAAAGTGCCAACTTCTGAGTGTATGATTTGTGTACAGTGAACAGAACAAGGTAGCCCTCTTGTCTGTTTTGTGGGTTCAAGCCACCTTAGTCTCAAGGTCTGGAAGGATTCAAACTGATAACCTCTTGTTAATGTACCCAATTATCAGGCTCAGATAATTCTGTCTTCGGGGGGCCAGATATCTTTGCCTACGGGCACCCAACCAGATCTTTCAAATGAACCCTTAGAACTCTATGCAAGACTTTAGAGAACTCTATCCATTTCCCAGTTTGGTATACAATAAGAACATACACAGTGTACTTATAACCTTTAAAAGCTCCACTTAAAATAAAAAGAAATGTCAAGGCACCCCAGCAGTTTCGGTTGTAAAAAAAATATATTTACTTTAAAAATATCAAAACAGAACAATAATTACAGAACAAATATAAAACAAACAGGTGAAAAGGTACAGTTCCTACAATTTATAACTTCAGACTGGTATAATCCAATGCTTACTTTCTTTCGGTGCTTTGAGGATCTCCCTTCTCTCAGTCAGAAATATTTTCTTGTGTGTCTCTGTCAGGTTCTTTCAGCAATTAAGCACACTTTTGAGCCGGCCTTCTCATGAGGTCACTAACTCCTCCTTGGTGTATCAAACTATATATTTTACAAAACAGGGTTTCCAAATAAAATATAAAAAAAAAAAACATATGAGATGACCTTGCTGACTTTCCTCTCCACAGGTTAACTGGTCAGAACTGGTTTGTGCTCTACTATACATACATCTCAAAAGTTTCTTTGATCTAAGTCACTGTATTCAAAGCAAAAGTGTATTGGCCTCTTTAATCCCGTCTGGACCTTGGAATCTATACCTCAGGTCTTTCTGATGTAATTCAAGGGTTCCCCTGGGAAATGTATTTTGGACTTTCCAAATCCGTCTGGGTCCTCTCTGGCTCAGACATCAAACCTCTTCAATGTCCATTCTGACCTCTCTCTCCGACATCCCTCCCCACAAGTCCTTCCTAGGAACTATGCAAGTCAAAGGATCTCTCAGAGGGCATTATGAATGGCTAATCTTATTTCCTGGGATGAAGGCAAATTGACAAGGTAATTGCACCTCAGATCTCTGTAGTTTAAAATACCTCCTGTCCTTTGAACTTATTCCTGGGGGGGTCTTGATGTGTCAGTTCCAGTAAGACAGCCATTTCCTTGAACTGACCTTCCCTTCACATATTTTATATGTAATAACAAAAAATTAATACAGCACTCGAGCACTTGGAGCTGGCTGTCTACGTCACATTCACATGGTGATACAAAGCATGTTGCACCTCTGTGAGATCTGGCAAAGAGACATAACAAGTCCTTTGATGTCCTGGAAAGGGGGAAGCTGCTCATAAGATCAAAGAAAGTCATATGAGAAAATGAGTTGTGCTGAGGTCACAGAATTTAATACTTTGATAAGACATCCTGTTTTGCATAGATATTTTTTTATATTCTGACAGGGAGGAGCTAGGTGACCTCACGCAAAGAAGTTGGCAAAGCCAGTTTTTAAACAGTATTCTGTTTTCCATTTTGACACAAATGTCTGGACTCTGAAAAAGAAACATCTACAGCAGTGTGAGATAAGAATACCTTAAAACAGACAAGTCTAAGTGTATTAGTGGTAGGAATCTGCACTTTTTAAAACCTTATTCTTTTAAGGGATTTGTATGTTTTGTGATACATGGTTTTGTATTTACATGTTACATTTTTTTATCTATTTTGAAGTAAACCTCTACTTTAGAGACTATTTGGTGTGCCTTTGAAATTATTTTTCTTGACAAGTGCAGCATACATGGTTAAAGTTGACACGGTACAAAGCTTACTGGTTTTACCAAACTGGGAAAAGGTAAGAATTTATTCTGAGGTCTTTAATAGAGTTTTATGGGTTCATTCTGTACACCTGATTAGGTGCCCGTAGGCAAAAGATATCTGCCCCCCCCCGAAGAGCAGAATTATCTGAGCCTGTACATTGGGTGCGCTAGCAAGAGGTTCACAGTTTGAACCCCTCTAAGACTTGAGACCAAAGTTTGATTCGATCCCACAAAACAGACAGGAGGGTTACCCTGTTTCTGTTAACTGTTCACAAGACTGCGCTCGGAGGTTGGCACTGTGGGAGCAGAGGGCCTGACCTGCTGAGTGGATTTGTGACACTCACTGCTGTTTTGCTTTTTAGCGATGTGCCTGTGCTGTTTTTTCTGCATCGTTTTGTAGGCACTATCATCACACAGAACCGTACGATATTAACAGCAATAATCATGAGCATATCGAAGTACAAATAATATAATTATTACAAATATTTATTTTTATTTTATTTAGTTTTTGTTGACCGGGAAAGGAGGACTAGACAATTCTAATATGGCAGCAGAATACCCAAGACAGTACAAAGTATGAAAGAGTTGAGCGCAGTCACCCCATGATGAAAGCCTACTTAAATTCTCCCCTGGTCTTTAAATTAGACCAAGAAACACAGGCTACAGAGCTGGACTGTGTATCTCAAGTTGATGTGGCTGGGACCATCAATTCTGCAACATAACCTGGGGCTAGGCCATGAACTGCCTTACAGATGAGTAAGAGTATGAAGGGACATCAAAATAGAAACACAGAAACACAAGCCAGTCAGCCAGCACAGCAGCAAGGCATCCGCTTGCAGCGTCGACATCCCGGGTTCTAGACAGACTCGGGAGTCAGAGGACTGGCCGGGGGAGGAGGTTTGAGTGTCCTAGTGACAGCTCTCCTTCTCCGGGGGAGGAGGTAGAGTGTCTGGTGCTTTATGGACCTCGGGCAGAGGCCGAGGGTTCTGATGTGACCGGTGCCGTCAGTTGTGGGGGTAGGGCAGACGTCGGGCTTCAGCCCCTGGATGTCACTGCACATCCGGCCTCCGGGGGTCAGCATGAAAAAACTGCCAGTAATCCTGCCCAAGATGCCAGTCTCCCAGTCCCGCTGTACCCACAGCCCCTCCCGGTTCTGACCGAGACAGTGTTCCATCAGTCAGCTCGCCCCCGTGGCCCCACCCAGGGGGGCAAGCCCATGGAGCCCTGCCGGCAGCAATGATGCTGCCGGTAATCTGGACGAGTTTCCTCAGGGGGAGGTTCGTTTCGGTGGCCCCACCTTGAGGGGGCAAGCCAGAGCGGTCAGCAATTGTGGTGGTCGTGGTTGGGGGGTGGAGTCCAGTACGGAACAGGGGCGGAGTTCAGGGTACGCCGGGCCAAAAAAACAAAGAAACATAGAAACACAGAATCTCTCATCAGAAAAGGACCAACAGGCTCATCTAGTCTGCCCTATTTTCTCTGCCTATTACTACATATATGGCCCTATATGATCACAGGTGTCCCTCCCTACCTCCTCCCTTTCCTCGATCTATTACAATATGTCCAGGTGCCTATCCCACACATGCGTGAAGCTCCCCACTGTCTTCAACACACAAAGTCTTCTGGCAGGCTGTTTCAGGCGTCCCCACCATTTCTGTGAGGAATATTTCTTGACATTTCTCTTAAATTTCCCCCCTCAAGCTTCATAGCATGCCTCCCTGTTCTGGTGCTCCATTTCCTTCTCTGAAAAAGACTCCCCTCCTGTACCTTACTGAGCCACATGAGGTACTTACTGATCTCAATCATGTCCCATCTCACTCTCCTCCCCTCCAGGGTGTACATGTTGAGCTCCTGCAGTCTCTCACCATATGGTTTCTCATGCAACCATTGTATAATTTTATCAGCCCGCCTCTGAACTGCCTCCACCTTGTCAATGTCCTTGCACAAGGTACGGCCTCCAGAATTGGGGACAGTACTTCAGATGGAGCCTCACTAGCGATACAGTGGCAACATCATCTCCCTTCTCCTGCTAGAAATCCCCCTCCCTATGCACCCCGACATCCAGCTAGCCTGCCTAAGGCCTTGTTGCACTGCCCTTGCCACCTTGAGATCATCAGATATGATTACTCCAAGGTCCCTCTCTTACTTGGTGACTGTAACTATCTCCTCCCCATGTTATGCACAGCCCATGGGTTGCTCTGCCCCAGGTGCATGACTTCGCACTTTTTGGCACTGAAACCCAGCTGCCAAACCCTAGACCACTCCTCTAATTTCCCTAGATCCCTTTTTATTCTATCCACCTCCTCCTGGGTATCCACCCTGTTGCAGATTTTTGTGTCACCCACAAAGAGACACACCTTCCACTCCAGCTCCTCAGTAATGTCACTTATGAAGACACTGAACAGGGCAAGATACAGTACTGATCCCTGTGGTACTGCACTGGTCACTCTGCTGTTCCCCGAGTGAATGCTATTTACCACCACCCTCTGCCTCCTGTCCTTCAATCAGTTTGACACCCAGCTTGCCATCTTCTCCCCAACCCCCAGGTTACTAAGTTTCTAAATCAGCCTCCTGGGTGGTACTGTGTCAAAAGCCTTACTTTAGTCCAGATAGGCCATATCCACTGTCCTCCCCAATCCACTTCCCTAGTCACCCAGTAAAAAAAAAAAACTTATGAGATTTGTTTGACATAACCTCCCCTCTGTGAAACTGCTGCTGCTGGTCCTGAAGTCCATCTACCTCCAAGTACTCCATCAGTCTCTCCTTCAGCAGGGTTTTCATTAATTTCCCCACCACTGATGTTAGACTGACTGGTCTGTAATTGGTAGCCTCCTCCTTGCTGCCGCTTTTGTGCAGAGGGACAACACTGGCCCTCCTCCAGTCCTCTGGAACTACCGCCATCTTCACTGAGGTACCGAACAGTGTTGCCAGAGGGGTGGCTAGCACTGTGCTTAGTTCTTCTAGCACCCTTGGGTGGATCCCATCCAGCCCAGTCGCCTTGTTTTCCTTTAGGGCTTCCAATCTCTGGTGGACTCCCTCCTCTGAAAATGGACTTGTGCCCACTCCCCCCTGTGCCTGCTGATACACGTTGGTCTGTCCCTTCCCACCTCCACTGTGAAGACCAAGCAGACTACTAATTTAAAATTTTAGATTTTTCTTTCTCTTTCTCTTTCTCTGTACAGTCTCCCCTTGCTCTCCTGATCCTTGCTATCCCACCTCTTGCCTTTCTCTTTTCACTCGCGTACCTGAAGAAGGTCTTATCCTCTTTTTTGACCTCCCTGACAGTCCTCTCCTAGGTTTGTGTCTTAGCTGCCCTCACCCTCTTTCCCGCACCCCTTTGTTTATCTAAATATACCTCCCTGACCCCCTCGGTCTGGGTCTCCCTGTACCTCCTAAAAGCTGTTTTGTCCCTGCATACCACATTAGCCACAACCACAGTGGCCTCTTCCTCCTCTTACCCTTGCTCATTTCCTTCAAAGAGATTGCCACTGCCTTAGTTATTCCCTCCTTTATCCTTTCCATTCTGCCTCCACTCCCCCCCAGCCTTCCCCTCCTTCATGGTATTTACTAAGACAGTCCCCCATCTCTTTAAAATCTGCTCTCCTGAAGTACAGGACCCTCATCCTGGTGTGCTTTTTCTCCTGCCCATTCAGTATGGCAAACCACACTACACGATGACTGCTTGTATCCAGAGGATCACCCACAGTGATGTCTGCAGTGCTGTCCTTGTTTGTAAGTACCAGGTCCAGAACTGCCCCCTCTCTAGTGGGTTCTGTAACCAGCTGACTGAGAAATGCCCCTTGTAGGGAGTCGAGGATGACCCTGCTTCTTGATGTAGCTGCAGCCCAAATGCTTCAGTCTACATCCAGCAGATTAAAGTCCCCCACAATCAATACCTCCATTTTGCTTGCCATTCTGCCACTGATGTCCTGCAAAACTCTGTCTAACTCCTCCCACTGCGCTGGTGGGCTGTACTCCTGTACACCACCCCCACATGGATAAAGGCCCAGACCCTCTCTCTCTAAGCCAACCCAAAGAATCTACAGTCATTCCTTATCCCCACTAAGCCTTTGTATCTCTGTAGCCTTTATACCTTCCTCCACCTATAAAACACCCTCCCATTCCTCCCCACGCTATCCTTCTGGAACATGTAACTCGGAATGGTCTCATCCTAGCTGCTGTTGTTGGTACACCATTTTTCTGTTATGAACAACACATCTAGGTCCGCCTCTGCAATGGTTGCCCAAGGCCAGGAATTTTATTTCCTATGCTCTTTGCATTGGCACACACGGCTCTCATTTCCTTTTGTCCCTCCCTGCCCCTACTTTGCCTTCCCTTCCCAACTTCATACTTCACCCACCCCTTGTCCCTGGTACTGTTCTCCCCTTTTTCATTCTCCCTCTCCCCATCCAGCTTAACTCTTCCGACAGCCTTAGAACCACTTGCCAACCCTCCAGCCCAATTCTCCTCCTTGTCTCTATGCCCCTCTACTGCTGGGGAATTTAGCCCCCATGGGCTTCTCCTCTCTGCTGCTCCATTTTCTGGGGGAGGTGGCATTCACTGCCTCCCTCGTTTTTTTCTGCCCCACCCCCCCGGCTAGTTTAAATGCTCATTGAAGTAGCATTTAAACCTTCCACCTAGGACTGCTGTTCCCCTCCTGGATGGATGGACACCATTTCCCTTGTACAGGCCTCCATACCACAGGTAGGACCCCCGTCACTGGTGTAGCCAAACCCCTCCTACCTGCATCATGCCTTCAGTCAATCATTTAGGACCCTGGTGCAGTGTTCCCTTACCTCCCTCGGCCATATACAGAAAGAACCTCCGTGAAGGCCATCATGTCAGCTACATGCTTCAGGCCCCTCACCAGCTTCTTAAATCTACCCTGCACTACTCCTGTTGCATGCCTTGCCAGCTAATTAGTCCCTAGATGGACAATGTCATCCAGACCCCCCCTCCTTCATTCCCTCCCATCCTGTTCCCAAAGCTACCCCCGTAACGACTGAGTCCCCCACCAGAAGCTGCTTCCTCTTCCACTTAGGTTCTCTGCCTCCCAACTTGGGGCTTTCCCTATGGAGGACCCACACATCTTCCCTGGCCACTAACATGGGTGCCTCCTCTTGCCAGTCCCATCCCACCAGAGCGGCAAAAGAGTTGTGTAGTGGCACCAGCTGAGGAATATGTTCCTGACCTACCACCCCAACCCTCTGGGAGCCCACCACAGTCCAGCAAGACAGTACAGGATCTCCTCTATCTGAAGCTGTACTGCTATCTGAACTGACCATGGGACGACGCCAGCAAGGACAGAGTAGTGAGACCAAGAATGGGAAAGCACCAGCATCAGATAGTGGCAGTAAGAGCAGTCCACTTCAGGACAAGGGAGGGGAGGCACCCTCTGAGGCAGCGGTGGTGGACTTGGTGGCCCCTAAGTGGCGAAACACGTCCCTGAATCCTAGCCAACTCAACCTGGAGTCTCGTGACCTCCTCCTCCTCCTTCAGCCCACAGAGGTGCATGCAGATGGGGCAGCACCTCAGACTCCAAAAGGTCTCCCTGAAGACTGCGGCTCCACAGCCACTGCACTGTGCCACTCCCCTCATTCCCAGTACTACACTCCATATGACTTGGAAAATAACTTGCGCCCTTACCCCAGATACAGTGTTTCTAGGTTTCTCTTTTTTTTTGGTTTACCCCTTGTTGCTATACCCTAGACAGGATTTTATTAAAAATGGGAGTAATGTGTTCATGAAGCTTAGTTCAAGTTCAGACAGGAGCTGCAGCATCCTTAAGAAGTTATACTCTATGTAGCGTTACCCTTGGCAACCCAGCTAGCAGTTAGTTGCAGTAGTCGAGATGACTAGTAATAAAAGCACGTATTAAAGTCACAAGCTGTGAATAAAATAAAATATTACATAACTTGGAAATGTTTCTTAAATGGAAAAAAAGCACCTTGGTATTTCTAGATACATGCAGATTGAAAGAAAATTTTGATTTATGTAGAACATTTACATTCTTAACTGCAGACGTTGACACTATTTGAACATTATTAAAAAAAAAAAAAAATCTGACTCATCCATACCTAGATTCCTTTTCAAACAAGGGTTAAGAGATGCAGACACCTGGTACAATGAATTAATATTAATATGTACCGGGTGTCATCCACTTATAAATGGATGGCACATCAAACGACGCAGTAATTTTGCAAAATACTGTACATAAACAACAAGATACATATGGAAAGGCAGTAATAATTCTACTGACCCTCAGAATCCAGACAACCCTCAGGATTCTGAAGAGGATGAAAAGCATCAGTCTTCCTCAAGCTCACCTTTATTCGATCCAAGGCACATTTCCTTTCTGGCAAGAAGACCTGTAGGATTCTGCAACTACTGGAGGCCAAGTCTACTGCTATGCTAGAAGTTAATCCTATTCTGTTTACTACAGGCAGTATTGCTAATTATTCCCATAATTTAAACACTTTGCACAAATAAAGAAGAACAGGATCATGTGGACAAGAAGAAGCAATTTACTAAGTCATGGGCAAGAGGGAGGCTCTTCCTGTCATGGATGCAGACATCTCTTCTGTTTTATTTTCCCATATAGGTTTTTCTCCCCTCCTGTGGTCTCCCCTGGGATCTACCCTGTTCTGGTGATTTCACTGTCATTCAGATGGCAGGGGTCCAGGTACCGAGAAGTTAGAATTTGTTTTACCAGAACAGAACAGACAGGACATACCATGGGGAGACTGTCTCAAAGTCTTACAACATGCTGTGCATTTCTTATTCATGGGAAAGGGGTTGCATAATGCCATGGTGCCTCACTGTCTCTCGATCACATAAAGAACGATAAAAAAATGAAAGTCTGCATCAGGATTTTTACCTACTTGCTTCACTTTTGCACACCTGCATCGCTCATTTCTTGCAGCTGCATCACCTTTTTTGCGCATATGCATCAAATTTTGTACACGTGTCAGTTCTGCATGCATGCATCAAACGTTTTACAGACTTGTGTCACATTCAACACAAATGATGCAAAGCCATCTAAAAATGTTGCAATGATGGGGGGAAAATGGCACAATTTACTTCAAATCATGGCAGCAACAATCAAAAGGAAAAAAAAAACGACAGAAAAAAAAAGTGAAACCTCAAAAGACCAGAAATCCCAAGGTGGTGTATATGGTAATAAAAAGAAGTACCCAGAGCAAGCCTATGCTAAAGAAAAAAACAAGCAGGCAATGCAAGATCAAGGAGGGGAGAAACTGCCCTGCGAGAGAACATTAAAAAAAAAAAAAAAAAAAAAAACTTACGAAGGCACCAGGCTAAATTCAGAGCTAAAAAAAAAAAGACCTCTAATACTTACAATACCGGACACCCTCAGAGGAATTCGGGCTGAGTGGTGAAACACCCATCTTCAGATATAAATTTGGGGTTAAAGCAGGAGCTAATTTAGCAAATAGGAAATATTTAAATTTAGGAATTCTGTATATTAGAACAAATAAGATATTTTGCTGAAAGTTGTTACTGTGGGGAAAACATAAACGTTTCAAAGAAGGTCTTCAAGCAGGAGAGCCCCTAGCTATGCTGCCAATCGGCTGACCAACACACAAAGATGAAAGATTCAAAGCCAACTGCCTCAGAATTAAGAGAAGCAAGGGCTGTATGTCACAATTTTAGTGTGCGTTAGTCCCTAGTATGTGAACTTGTGTAACCCAGCAGTAAATGAATGCCCAGTGACAACCTGAAAAGACACTGGAAAATGTTTCCTGATGTCCTATCTTAAACGTCCCATCAGCCTGAGACTGTGACCTTTCGTGGCTGACCAGCTCTTTATTGTGAACAATTCTGTGTAGTCCACCCTACTGTAGCCACAAATGTATTTGTACATCCCTATCACATTCCTCCCATTCCCCAGTTTCCCCATGAGTACATTTTGAAGACCCTTGGTCTCTCGTCTTTCATATTACCCTGCTGGCCTTCGGGTAATTACTGCTGCCCTCCTCTGGAATGTCTCTGGTTTGTCCCAGTCCTTCTTTATATTTGGCTTCCAGAACTGCACACAATTGTCCAGGTGCAGTCTAGAAAAAGAAATTACTCATCGTAGTAATGTTGTTTCTTCCAAAGGGACCCCTCACTATGCTTAACAACAGCAATCATTCCCCTGGAAGGAACTGCCCCGGAGCTTTTAGAAATTTATGCTAATTATGGAACTTAGAATGAAATTCAAACTTTGCTCTGTGGTCACGCTCACCATTGCACTATAACGTCAGATTTATTTCTAAAGTTAGGGTAAGCAGTGACCACTTAAACCAGGGTTATGAAAAATAAAATAGCTGAGACCACAGAGTATCAATTGTAAAGGCACTGTTAACAAGTAATGCTCAAGCAAACAGAAAGAACTGATTCTTGTGTGAACCTTTTTCCAGGTTCTGGAAGGGGAGGTAGGGACTAGGGATTGTTAAAGGACACCACCTGTCCTCGCAACAACCCAACCCCAATTAGGCTTTTCAGCCTAAAAAAATAACATTTTCATTATCTCTGTATAATAATCTCTCCTCCGATGTATCGACAGTAATATAAACATGGTCGCAGCAGCGTGGTGCCATTTCACATGCTCAGCACATCTCCAAGCTGTTCACCACATAAGTGATACTGTCATCAGTTTCAGCTGTTTTATCTCCTTATATGCTTCAAAATGAACCTCCAGGGTTGAAGGTCTGAGGCCCAAGGACTGGAGATGGACTAGGTAGCCAGATTTGCTCGCAATGGATTGAGCTGTCTAGGGGAACTCCAAAAGGAACATATTTTCCACTTTGAGCAATCTTTCTTGTTGCTGGTTTCCTGGTAACCTTGCACACTTCCATAACCTTCTCAGAGAGATTTAATCCTGAGAACTCTACCTCCTCAAGAACCATGCTCCAAGATGCAGAGTTCTCGTATCCAGGAATGTTGTTCTGCCCTGAGACAATGTTAGTAGAGTGTACCTCAGAGGCAGGTTGATAGGATGTCTGCTGGAGAGGGACAGGAGCAGAGAGTACCAAATCTGCGTAACCCAGGGAGGAGCTATGAAAATCATTGTTGCTGACTCCCTTCTCAGTTTGAGCAGTACTCTCAGCAAAAGTGGAAAAGGTAGAAAGGCATACAGAAACTTCCATGACCAGTTGAGGACCAGAGCATCCTTTGGGACTGTACCCACCAATGTGAGTTTTGAGCAAAACAGAGGGAGCTGGTCGCTCTCCCAAGAAGCAAACATATCTATTTCTAGTGTATCCCACTGCCTGAACAACTGCTGCCAGCACCTGCTTGTTCAGGGTCCATTTGTGATTTCCCTGGCTGATGCTGCTCTGGAAATCTGCCCACACATTGTCTTTCACTGACAGGTGTACTGCTGAAAGCTGAACTTCCAAAGGGTATGCTAGGTTCCAGATTTTCATTGATTCTGCGCACAGCTTTGACGATCTTGTTCCTCCCTGCTTGTTTACGTAACACATTGTTGTGGTGTTGTCTGTTCTGACTGCGACAGACTGACCCCTGAACTGCGAGGAAAAAGCCTGCATTGCCAGATATACTGCCCTGAGCACCAGGAGAGTTATGTCCTCCCAAGTTTCCTGCATGCTCCAAGTACAACTTACAGTGAGGTCCTCCAGATGAGCACCCCAGCCTAGAAGGAAGGCATCTTTTTAAAGTATAGTTGTAGATGATTGCTGAAGGAAGGGAATTCCCTCTTTGAGGTTGCCTTCTTCCTTCTACCATTCCAGTGTCCTTAGCAAAGACTTTGTGACAGGCACCGATTTGGACAGTGGATCCCACCTCTTGGACCAATGGTCCTCAATATGATACTGGACATCTTTCACTTGGAACCTGGCACCTGGTACTACTGCAGTGGATGAGGTCATGTGACCCAATAAATAAAGGAAACCCCTTGCAGGTCTAAGCTGACCTGCCTTGAACGAATTTTCAGTTCCAGTCAGGTATGCTACCCTCACTTGAGGAAGGAATAACTTCTCTTGCAGGGTATCCAGCTCTGAACCTATAAAGTCCAGAACTTGAACTGGTTCTGTTTGTAACTTTAGAACATTTATGAGGAAGCCCAGGTCCTCCAATATGCCTTGTGTCAGCAGCACAGAGGACTTTGCTTCCTGGTATGTTCTTCCTAAGACAAGCCAGTCATTCAGGTAGAGAAAAAACACCACCCTTTGCCTCCTCCAGTGTCCTTCCACCATGGCTAGGCACTTTGTGAACATTCTTGCTGCTGAGGAGAGGCTGAAAGGAAGGGATGTGAACTGATAGTGACAGTTCCCTATCCTGAACCTGAGGTACTTTCTTTGGCTGGGTCAGACTAGTATGTGAAAATAGGTGTCTTTCAGATCCAGTGACCCTAGCCAGTCTCCTTCTTGCAGATATGGGATAACTGAGCCCAGTGTTATCACCGTGAATTCTGTTCAGATATCTCAGATCTAAAATGGGTCTCCACTCCCCATTTTTCTTGTGGGTCAGGAAGTACCTTGAGTAAATCCCTTTTCCCACTGTGAGGGAGGTACTTTTTTCACTGTATTTGCTTGCAGCAATCTTTTCACCTCCATCTCCAACAGGATTCTTTCTGTTGGGGTGTGAGGATGGAATCCCTTGTAGTTCTACAGTATTGGGAATTTTCTGAACTGCAGGGTCAAACCGTGACTAAATATTTCCAGGACCCACTTGTCTGTGGTTATTTTTGTCCATTTCTGAAAACAGTGAGTCAGCTTTTCTCCCACTGGCAATGGATGGGTGACCTGTGTAGACTTGCCAGGGCTTTTGCTTCACTCAAGCTTTGGAGGCTGGTTGTGCAGCTGCACACCTGGTGCAACTTCTATCTCTACCTCTAAAATAACCCCTCTGCAGAGGGTAGCCATAGGAGATGTAAGCACAAGGGAAGTATCCTCTATCTCTATCTCCCTTTCCATAAGGCCTATAGGAAGAGGAGGCCTTGTCCTTCTCAGTGTTGCTCTTGCAGGGGGCCACCACAATGGTGAAGAAGCATCATTTGAAAACCAGGATGCAACACTTGAAAATCAAATAAGGGTGGCAAACATTAGGGCACCTGAAGGGGACCATCTGGTAATGTTCATTCAGGACTGGCTCAAGAATCTTCTATTGGGAGAAACAGTGGGCCCTGATTTCTCTGTCCAAAGGTTCTATCATATTAAGCCATGTGATCAAGCTTAGGACATAAATTTAGTCTGAATACTGCTGGCAGCAACAGATGGGATCGGGCTGAGGAACAAATGCTGAACCTACTGCACAGAAGAAGCTCCTTGCTTTATGAAGAAAAACAAGTGAACCTTTGTTTTCCCTGATACAAGTAAAAAACTATCTGTTGTGTATGCCACAGATATCTTATGGCTTTTTTACGGGGGAGGCAGTGCACTGTTCAGCGCCAACACTTATTGGTCCAACATCATCTTGGCTGCTTGACCTATAATAAGTTTCTATTCTGTGAAAGGCAGAAGATTACCCACCTGTAACTATAGTTCTAGAAGTGGTATATCGTTCACATCCATACTCTGGCAGTTCTACTGGAACAGTCTGATTTGCCGGACATCTTTAAGCTAAGCTCCTCCCACCACCCAGGCGGTATATCCCCCAATTCCGCACTGTAATGCCAGACCTTGCACAATGGAAGCAGGAATCTGTTTGCCACATGCCGGTGGGAGCTGGGGCAGGTGGGTTGTGTGGATATGAACTATATACCACTCCTACAACTACGATTATAGGTAAGTAAGCTATTTTTCTACGGGTTTGGATATAGTTCACTGTCCACACTCTGGCAGACTCCTAGCAGTTCTATGGAAGAAGGGGGCAAGGCATGCATTCTTCCTTGGCAAACAGAGAATGGAGAATCAAGGCCCCAAAACCAGCATCCGGACGTGACTCAAGGTCAATGTGGTACTGGGAAATGAAGGTGTGTGCTGACTTCCAGGTAGTAGCCCTGCAGATCTCCTGTATAGGGATGACCCTGGAAGCAGCCACCGAGGCAGCAGTATATCTGGTGGAATGAGCTCTAAGCCCTACAGGAGTCTCCCTACCAGTCAGCCCATTACAGAAAACGATGCAGGATGTAATCCACCTGCCAACTGTCTGCTTTGCTGCCGGCCTACCAGCCATGGCTTCAGAGTAAGTGACAAACAGCTGGCAAGCCTCTCCCCAAACTCCAGCTGTGTGCTCTATATAATAAGAGATTGTCCTCTGCAAGTCCAGGGTATGAAGCCTGCAGTCGGCCTCCAAGGATGCGTAAATATACCAGCAAGTTAATCACCTGGTTACGGTGAAACTCTGACACAACCTTCATGAGGAACTTCAGGTTGGGGCAAAGGATGACTTTGTCCCTGTGAAAACAAGGTAGGGAGACTCTACCGAGAGCACCTGGAGCTCCCCAATCCTCCTTGCTGACATAACAGCCATCAAGAAGGCCATCTTCCTTGACAGGTGTGATATCTCACACCAGTGCATAGGCTCAAAAGGCTTGCCTATATGCATAACCAACACCACTAGTAACTCCCTCCATGGAGACGGTTCACCCACAGGAGGGGACGGGGGTCCATGACTTTAAAAAAGCACCCAACCACCTTCTCCTGTGCCACCCTCAGCTTACCCGCTTAAGTCTAGTAGGCAAAGATGGCTGCCATGTGCACATTAAGGGTCATCACTCGCAGCTCCAGCTAAAATAGGCACCAGGGATAGTCCAAGATGCTCACTACAGGGCAGGCAAAAGGTCAAGCTTCCTGCCATAGCACCAGATGGAGAACCTCTTCCATATAAAGGCATAACACCAGCAAGTCGACTCGTTCTGGAAGGCCTACACAAAAACATAACAAAGAAACACAGAAGTTATCGGCAGATAAGGACCTCTTGGCCCTCCTAGTCTGCCCAGTTTTCCCTGCCTACTGTGCCACCGCAGACCCTACTCTATCTCCAGTCGTCTCCTCCCCTTGCTGTACTACCAAGGTCCCCTTGTATCTATCCCATGCATGCTTGGATCCTGCCACAGTTTTGGCACCCACCACCTCCATTGGAAGGTTGTTCCAGGCATCCACCACCCTCTCCATGGAGAAGTATTTCCTCACATTTTCTCTGAGCCCCCCATCCCCAGCTTTATAGCATGACCCCCTTGTCCTCAAGCTTCTTTTTCTATGGAAAGTGCTACCTTCCTGCACCTCATTAATACTTGTTAGGTATTTGAATGTTTCTATCATATCCCGCCTCACCTTCCTTTCCTCTAGAGAGTACATATTTAGTAATGCTACCTTCCTCTACCTTATTAATGCCTGTTACATATTTGAATGTTTCTATCATATTACCCCCTTTCCCTTCTTTCCTCTACAGAGTACATATTTAGTTCCTTGAGTCTCTCCTTGTAGTACCATTTTGGTAGCCCTCTTCTGTACCTCCTCTGTAGCCCTCCACCTTATCAATGTCCTTCCAGAGGTGGGGTCTCCAGAACTGGACACAGTACTCGAGGTGGGGTCTTACCAGTAATCTGTACAAGGGTAATGTTACCTCCTTCTTCCTACTGGTGATACCCCTCCCTGTGCACCCGAGCATCCTGCACTTCACTGCACAAAAGGAGCACTTCATCTAAAACACCGAAGCCCTGGAACTACAGCTGCTCGGGTACAAGGACTGCAGATTCAGGTGCAGGACTACCCCTGTGGTCTGGTCAGTAGATCCAGCAGAAAGGCTGCCGCCACTGAGGTATACTGCTGAGGCTGAGGAGATCTGCGTACCAGAGTGCCAAGGCCAGTCCACAGCTATCAGCATTATCTGCACCTTGTCCTTCCTGGCCTTGACCATCACCCTGTGGATCAGGGGGAAGGCATACACAAGGCCTGGGGTCCATGGCCTTATGAAGGCGTCCCCCAACAGTGCCCAAGACTGTGGGCAGCAGGCACAAAACAGCTTCAGTTTGGCGTTCTGCTGGGAGGCAAACATATCCACCAGAGGTGTGCCCCACAGGGAGAACAGGTGGCTCTCCACCTCCTGATTCAGGGACCATTCATGTGACGTCTCTTCTACCCAGCTGAGAGCATCGGCCAGCTGACTGTTCTCTCCTGTTACATGGATCACCAGGAGATCTGCACCCAGGCTGTGCACGAGGGTCCAGGTGCGGAGGGCCTCCCAACACAAGGGAAATGAGTGAGTCCCGCACTGCCTATTCACGTAGAACATGGTGCGGGTGTTGTCTGTCTGAACCTGCACGACCTGACCCCTGACTAGAGGCGCGAATTCCATCCGCACAAGCCACACTGCACAGAGCTCCACCTGGTTTATGTGGTAATGGGACTGGTGACCAGAACCCATGGGATCTGTGGTCTCCAAAGTGCACTCCCTAGCCCACCAGAGACACATCCGAAGTATGCATGATGGTCAGTTCTGAGCAGATAAAGGGGATTCCTTGCACCAGGTGTTCGGAGATCAACTACCACTGGATCGCATCCCACATTGGTGGGGTCACCGTGACTTGCTTGCCCAAGTGGCCTAGGCACTGGGACTACTGATGGCTAGACTCCCACTGGAGATGGTGCATCTGCCAGTGTGCCCAATGGACCATGCTGGTGCAGAACGCCATGTAATCCAGCAGCCGTTATGAAATCCCTGGGAGGGAGAGAGAGCCCAACCTGAAATGATTGGGGAAAGTAGGTAAGATCCAGTGTCTGGTCTGCAGGGAGGTGGGCCCTGGCCTGCAGAGAGTCCAGTTCTGCCCCAGTGAACTTGTTCACCTGCATAGGTACTAGTTCAGACCTGTCTAGGTTGACCAGCAGCCCCAAGTCTTGGCAGGTCTGGAAAGTCAGATCTCTGGACTTCTCTATGGCCTCCTTGGGGCTAGCAGCTCAGCCAGTCATCCAGGGAGGGAGGGATATACCCTGATGCCTAGACACCTCAGGTAGGCTGACACCACTGATATGGACTTGGTGAAGACCCTGAGCCCCAAAGAGAGGCCAAAGGGCAAAACCGGGAACTGGTACAGGACCACTTCCGCTCAGAACCAGGGATACTGGCAGTGAGATGGATGGACTGGGATGTGGGGGAATGCATCCTGGAGGTCCAGGGAGCAAAGCAAACCCACATGTTTTACTCCAGTGAAGAAATGATCTGATTCAGAGCAACCATCCAGAACTTTCTCTTCTGCATGAACTGGTTCAGGTCGTGCAGATCCAGTATGAAGTGCCAGACCCCAATCTGTTTTGGGACCAGGAATTACCTGGACATGTAACCCTGACTGGCCAGGGTGTCTGGGACACAGGCTATTGCCCTTTTTGCAAGGAGCTTAGCAATGTCCACCTTGAAGAGTGGAGAGTGTGTCCTGTGACACCCTGGTCTCCTGAGTAGCACAGAGGCAGTAAGGGGGGGGGCAGCCTTAAAGTTCAGAAGCAACCATCTGCCCACTACGTCCAACACACACTTGTCCACTGTGATAGTGGACCAACATGGCAGGAAGTAATGTAGCCAACCTCCTACAGGGAGGACAGATAAGGACAGGAGAGGCACAGGAATAACACCCCCCAATCCATCACTGGGCAGTTTTTATGGGGATACTGGCAGCTGGAGTCGTAGGGGCACCACCACCCCTGCCCCTCCCTCCCTTTCTTAGGACACTGACTGCCGGACTTGGGCTTGGGGCGCCAGGCCTGGTACTGACCCTGCTGGGGCTGCTGAAGTCCTAAAGGGACTCGCAAATCTGAAAGTGGACAAAACAATTGGGCCAGGCAGGGTAGACATTGGACACCATTCCACATAGGAGACTAGTAAGCAAGCTGGATAGCTTAGGAGTCGGTTTAAAGACTTTAACTGGGTAAGAAACTGGTTATGGGATATGTGACAGAAGGTGGTGGTCAACGGAGTTCACTCAGAGGAAGGGAGGGTGACCAGTGGGATACCTCAGGGATCAGTGCTCGGACCAGTCCTCTTTAATGTCTTTAGAAGTGACATTGCAGAGCAGCTGGAAGTTAAGGTCTGCCTCTTTGCAGATGATACCAAACTCTGCAATAAGTGGACACTCTGGGGGGTGTGGAAAGGAAGAGCAGCAACCTGAGAACACACAAGGAGTGGTCAAGAGTATGGCAGCGGGGTTTCAATGTGAAAAATGCAAAATCCTACACTTGAGGCACAGAAACCCAGGGTCAGAGTACAGAATGGGAAGGGGGGGGTGGCACTGATGGCCACCAAGCATGAAAGAGACCTGCGGGTGATCATATCAGATAACCTAAAGGTGGCCAGGCAGTGCAACATGGAAGTTGGGAGGTCAAGTGGGAGGTCGGAGTACACAGAGGCTATACAGGCTCTGGTAATCACATTTCAACTGCTAAAATGCAGGACACCACCCTGGCAGTGAGCATTTAGGCAAGCTCAAGGAAGACTTTTTGGGAATTCCCATTTGGGGGGGGTGTTACACTAATATTCAACATGTGTAAGCTAGGAAGTAAAGAGAAAAATAAAGTGGATTGTAGGGGTGTTGGAATAACTCACTATTCACACTCTGGCATTTCCACTGGAACAGTCTGATTTGCAGGAGGTCTTTAAGCTAAGCTTCTCCCACCACCCACAGTGGTATGTCCCCTGACTCCAACCAGTGATATCTGATCTTTCTGTCCACTGGAAGAACAGGTCACCTCCTTAGCAGCTTCTGCTTAGGTTTTCGTGTGCCGCAGCCAAACTTTACTTTCAAAGTTTTCGACTTCTGCAGCTTTGTCTCCTCGGTGCCTTCAACTCCTGTCATTAGTCTTCACTGGAGCAATGAAGGCTGGGGTTCAAATTTTTGTGTGCGATGCTGACAGAAGATGTCAGTCGGTGATCCGCACAACACATGCATGTACTGCCTGGGCGGGCAACACAACGTAGCAGGGAGTGGCCTCTGTATGGCTATGCTTCTTGAATCCCTTGAGGATAGGAAGCTATGACTATCTCTGGGCCAGCCTTTGGAATGGAATCCAAAGGACCATCCTAAAGGCCGCAAGAAGGCTTTGTCGGCTGCCGAGCTGGCACAGTAGCTTGCAGCCTTTGAAGCAGAAGTGGCAGCTGTTGCAGTGGGCACCTCTGCAGAACTGGCGCTGTTCCCTGGCACCAGCATCAGAGGGTCATTCAACATAGGCTTCTGGAACATGTGTTTGGCCCTCTAGACCTTGGGGGAGTGCCCTGCCCTCTGTAGTTTCAAGCACAAACATCACTGGTGCTGGAAGTGGGACGGGGAGAGATCTTGGTCCTCCTGGTCCCTTGACTTGCCTGACTGTTTGATGGTGATCGAGTCAGGGACAGCGCTACCATACACCAAAAGGGCGAAAGTTGCATCCTTTCCAAAACTGACCCCTCTTTCCTTTGCCAGTGGGTTCAAATTGATGCACTTACTCTATAACACTATCTAAAAGAAGAGAATGTGAACTGTTCAAAACCTGCCACTGATTTTTTTGACCCAGTAGATTCTTCTTTAGACCCACTTTTTTTATGCCAGTGGGTCAAATTCGACCCGTGTTTTAAACCCCCCAGCGCTGTCACCGGATCGAGTGCCCTTTGGTTGAAGGGCAGGTCGGAAAGGTTGAGGGGTCTTTGCAACCCCCTCGAGCCTGTCGAATTTGACTCTGTTCGAGCAGGCTGTGGAGATTTTCCTCGAGCCTGTCGACCGGTTGTCAGATGAGTCGAGTTAATCTTGCAGACCCTGGTGCTCCCGGTCCTCACTCAGGAGGGCATGAATCGGTCGGTGTCCCCATCTGGTCCACAGAGGGAGCAGCCTCCACCAGCAGTCAGTGCCCATGCTGCTTAATGTGGGCAAGCATGTGGTATACCACAGCCACTCAGTAGGCTCTCCTCACCATGATTAGTCAGTGGTTGAGGCTCTGTCACTCTCAATCGTATTTGACCGGAAGGCATCGCCATTGATACTTATCAACCTCCACATCCACGGGTGAGGAGATGCACTGTCCCAAGCTGTGCAGGTGCTATGAGGAGCTCCTCTGGCAACAGTGGGTCATTGTGTGGCAGGATAGGACCCTACCTCCAGTCACCTAGCAGCCACCAGTGGTGCTCTTGCTGGTCTATGCTACGCAGGTGCTTCCTGCAACTGCTTCTTCACCACTTTGGGTGGAGCTGCCACTACAGCAGCCAAAGGTGGGTGCTCTGACCAAGGAGGCCCATTCAGCCACTGACTTGCCAGGCCAGCTGTTGGTGCAGATTACCCTGGGGAAGGATACCCGGGTAGCCCATGGTGAGAAATGGTCCAGGGCCATTTTTGAGAAGTACTTGTATGACTCAGAGCATGAGTTTATGGCCTCCTCTGGAACTCTCCTCCTCGACGGGTATCAGTTGAAGAGTTCTCCAGTGACCAAGGCCCAGTGTCTTTCAGGGTGCGTTTCTGATGTAGTTTGGAGTTCATGTCAGTTCCGTTGGAGCTAGGTTAGAAAACGACCAAGTATTCCTTTAGTGACATTCTGGATCAAGACAAATCCCCAGGGATTGCCTTTCCTGTAACTGATGCCATTTTGAGACTGGCCCTGGAGCACTGGCAGTGCCCAGCATCCTGCCCAGCACTCTCTCCCTGTATGGTCCGAAAGTATGTGGTCCCAAAGAGTCCTTTTTTGGGGTACTCGGAACACCCCCCTCCATGGAGGGGCTGGTGACCAACTCGGTTTTCTGCAAGCTGGAAAACCAGGGGAATGTGGCCAAGCCTCTGAACAAGGAGTCCTGTAAGACTGACTGCATCGCTAAAAAAGTATACGCTGTGTCATTCTTGGGTCTCCATCAAGTTAGCTATGCCATGATGATAGCTTAATTTCAGTCACTCCTTGAAGGAAGTGTTTGCTTCCATCCTCTCTCACCTTCCAGCAGAGCAACAGCTGGTGATGATCATCAGAGACCAGGGTCAAGCACTGGCTAAACACCAGTTCCAGATGGCCTTGGACATGGGCAATTCATGTGCCTGTTCCATGGTTGCAGTTGTCTTCATGCATCGCAAGGCCTGGCTACATCTGTCCACCTTCACAGCAGACACCATACACAAGCAGGCCAATGACCTTTTCTTGGGCACCGACCTTTTTAGCCCTGGGTAGAAAAACATCTCACCCATATTGAGAAGTCCACAGCCACCCTGGATTCTGTGGCATCTTCCCAGAAGGACCCAAAAAAGAAACCTAAGAAACAGGCTTTCCATTACCAGTCCATTCAATCACAGCCTCATCAGCAGCATAGAAACATAGAATTTGATGGCAGATAAGCACCGCTTGGCCCACCTAGTCTGCCCATTTTTCCCTGCCTATAGTATCACAGTAGATCCTACTTGATCTCTGGCCTATTCATCCCCCCTTCGCTTTACCTAAGATTCCCTTATGCCTCTCCCTTCATTCTTGAACCCCACCACTGTTTTTTTCCCACCACCACTTCCGCTGGAAGACTGTTCCAGGAATCCACCACTCTTTCTGTGAAGAAGTACGTCCTCATATCTCCCCTGAATCTACCCCTTTCCAGCTTCTTATTGGGCCCCTTGTCCTTGACCACCTTTTTTTTCTGAAAAATATTTCCCTCTTGTACCCTGTGTACTCCTGTGAGTTATTTAATGGTCTCTATCATATTCACCCTCTCTTTTCTCTCCTCCAGGGTGTATATATTAAGGTCCTTTTATCTCTCCTCATAGAGCTTCTGATACAGACCGTGCACAATTTTAGTTGCACTCCTCTAGACTGCTTCCACTGTGTCTCTGTCCTTCCTGAGATGTGGTCTCCAGAACTGGACACAATACTGTAGGTGGTGTCTTACCAGTGATCCATACAGAGGCAACATAGCCACCCTCTTTGTGCTGGTGATTCCCCTGCCTGTGCATCTCTCTTTAAGAGCTGCCTGATTGCAGCTTAAGTAATCTGAGAGGGAGCTCTGTTGAAAAATGTAACTATTTACTGAAAATCATTTAGAGTAATAATGATAATGTAGTTTGTCTAACCTGCTTTCTTTGTAGCAAGGACTGTTTTGTTTGTCTCCACTATCTTGGTCCTGGACTGCAAATTGGACCAATCAGTGCTGGTGGGACCTAAAATGTAGCCAGACTACAGGAGCTGTCTGAATTCAAAATCTGTAGGAACTGTAGTTTGAACTTTTTGTGCCTTTTTTGCAACTGAAGGGGGAGCTCTTGCTTTGACTGATAGCCAAATCAGCCAACCAAATCTTTTGGATCTTGGGGAAGTCCCGGGCTGCTTGCAGTTTTTCAGTTAGATCTAAGCTGGAAGCTGAACAAGAAGGAGCTGAAGGATTCTGAGCAGCAATCCTGAGTGGATTCACATGGGAGAACTCTGAAAAGGATAAGTTTTTGGCCTGCATGTCGGTATGCTGCTCCTGAGAGGGAGCGAAGATAATTATTTTGAACTAAATCCAAGTTTGTGTGACTGAAGTAAGCTACTGAAGTGGGCCAGGCTCAACCTGAAGAAGACCGAAGATTTTGCTGAATGCAATCGGCCTGTCAGGAGTTCCAGCTACCCCTAAGCTCCCGGTGTGTGCAGAGACTTTGCGATTGTGACTGGGAAGCGCTATACCTGGTACAGCAGAATTCCCTTACATGTAAATGTGCTATGACCTGCTAGTGGGTTGTGAGTTAGTTCCCCACTGTGTGAACTGTGTTCTGCTTGCTGGAAGCTGTATCCAGCCCAAAACGGACTGCATCCGAATTTGTCTCCATGCGGTCTGGGCCTTGCCAGACTGGCCCAGCCAGACTACCCACTGCACAGAGAAGCCATCGATGAGAGACCTGCCTGGGGATCAGCCCCCTGCTCCACGCCTGAACTGGAACGATGCCTCTGTGACTCATGTGGGCCCTGCTTCTCCTGGCATTCCATATCAACCACCTGCAGTCTCAATTTTCATCCAGCCTGTGTCCAGTCTTGGATATCGTCAGTAAGTACCAGGGTAGCTCCTGCAACAACAGCTTAATCTGAGTGTGTCATCTGATTGTCTTGTTGTTTCGTTTCCTTTACGAACTGAGCCCTCTGGCTCCGGATTACAAATATTGTGTACTGTGCATGTTGTGTTTTCCATCACAGGGCCCCAACCAGCTGCAACCCCGGGCATCAGTCCTGGCTAGCCCATCTCTTCTCCACCTGGGTACCCAGAGGTGGACTGTGTGGGGAGACTCAAAGCGTATGCATAACTGCTTGACTGATATAACCTTTAAGCTAATTAACCTGATTTTGCCCCTCCCTTGTTCAACTCCCCTAAATAAATCAGATCTAACTTTTTCTGCATGTAATCTGACTGTGGTTCCAGTTTGTGCTCAAAGTACTGTACTGTTGCTATTTGCTGTGCATAACCTTGTTTTACAGAGGGTCCCCAGGGTCGAGCCAGAGGAACCAGCACTGGTGGTAGGTGCAAACAGTGTGGGTACTTGTGTGGTATACCAGGGGTATTGTGAAAGTGATTATTGTACGTTGTTCAGGCCACTATAGGGGAAAGAGAGGGGTTACAGTGTCCCGGAGGACTGTGCCCTGGTTAGTTTGACCACTACCAACCCTGATCTCTAGGTGGAGGCACCCGTTTCAGAACTCAGGCCCCTTAACCTGCTACTAGCCAAGCAGGCAGGGGTAGTAGCCCTTGGGATAGTGCCACCTAGGGATTACATCTTGGAGGCTCACCGCTGGGATTCTGTGTCTTCTAGTGGCCAAATTTGCAAATTGCTGTTAAAAATAAATGGCTACCCCAAAAGAAGTGGTTGTACACCAGTTGATGGGGTGGTGTGCTGGGCAGGAGATCAACCCCCAAAATGCTATACTTATCCTGGATATTCCCTTGGGTACCAATAAGGACACTGTACAGTGAGTACTTGCCAAGGTTGAATGTTTACAAAACCCTGTGGTGGTGGGTCGACAGGCTAATCTGCTCGCCCAAAGTTTCATGGCATTAGCAGAGTGTAAGGACCCAGTAGACAGTTCCAAAGTGCCACGGACTATCACCCCAGAAGGAGCCCTCACTGCCTGGAGAGTGATAACTAAAGACAGTAAAGACCCCAGGAGAATGAGCCCCCCACCACTATCTGAGACTTTTGAGGAGAAACTTGCTAAGTTGTTGCGGAGGAAGGAAACTGTGAGGCCTTAAAGAAACTATTCCTGCCACCTGGGGTGTTCCTCCCCAACACCCCTCTCCACCAGCACCCGTTACTGCCCCTCCTTCTGTGCTCATGCCAGTGCTGGCTCCTATGTCTGTACCTGCCATTAGTCATGACTCTTACCGAAGGTTGAGAATCTTCTCTGGAACCAACCCCACCCCCCAAGGGGAGGATGACTGGGAGACCTGGAAAGATTGTGTTGCCCCTTTGGTACCTGAATGGCAGTGTGCGGAGGCTGAGAAACGGAAAAGGATCATAGAAAGTTTGAGGGGTCCCACCCTAGAGGCCATTAAATTTCTGAGGTCCACAAACCCTGATGCATCTGCCCAGAAGTACCTATCTGCATTCGAAGGCAATTTTGGGAGCACTGAGTCAGGGGAGAACTGGATGTGGAAATTTCAAGGTACAAAACAATAGCCAGAGGAAAGTTTGTCTGCATATGTTACTCGTCTGGAAAGAGCGCTGCAGAAGGCTTACCGAAAAGGTGGGGTAGCCGCCAGTGACTTAAACCATGTGAGGTTGGGGCACATAATGCAACATGCAAAGCATTCTAAATTGTAGCTTCTTCAATTAAGGTTCCCAGATAGAAGGGGTAACCTGTGACTTGATAAAAGAACTCCAGGAGGTTGAAGATGAAGAGGGGGATTGTAATTCTAGGGTGAGCACAGCCCAAGTGATCACGGCATCGGAAGGCCCTTCCGCAGTGGGCACCAATGACGGTGTGCCGCCATGGGATGAACTGCTGAGGGAGTTCAGGGAAACAAAAAACAGTCTCTTTATGAAGGCCGCTCCTGCAAGCACAGACACCGACCCTTATCCAACTGCATCTGCTATGGGGGTGGGGGTGTCCACCCAGGCATCTCCTGCTGACAGCAGCTCGAAACTCGATGTCTTGACTATGAAAGTAAGAGAATTGATGAGATGTCTCCAAATGCTCACCACACAGCAGACAGAGATGGCACCAAGGTTTTCAGTTGGTAGTACCACCGTCCCAGCTTCCAGTGTGATGCCTCAGCCACCCCAAATCCCAGAAGAAAAAATTACTCACCTTAGTAATGTTGTTTCTTCTAATGGAGTCTTGCTATATTATAGACATTAGCAGTTTGATCCAGCTCTAGAACTGCCCCGGAGTGAAATGGTTAAAACCATTCCAAAATAGAATTTTGGCACAAGAGCAGCTCTATCTGTGTCATTTCAAACTTGAACTGTCAGATCTTTACGAGCCAAACTACTAAGGTCTGTGTGGAAGCTGTAACCTACACTAGCCAAATGGCTACCTAAATAATAACAACCATTGATGGTCCCAACACCCAAGACTCAAGTCAGGGGACCAGAAATACTAACACCATTCTAATAATATGAAATGGAACATAAGTATAATAAAACACACACACGCGTACACATACACACCCCCAAAGTCCCAAAGGGGACAAAATGCTAACAGGACATAAGTAGTGCCCACACTAAGTTGCCCGCACCCCACCAAGTAGAGCTTCAGAGAGGGGCAGGTTGGGGGGGAGGTCTATAATATAGCAAGACTCCATTAGAAGAAACAACATTACTAAGGTGAGCAATTTTTTTTACAAACAACATGAAGTCTTGCTATATTATAGACATTAGCAGAATACACAGCAGTACCTCCATGGAGGAGGGCAGAACCTACTTAGGAATAGGCTCTGAAGAACAGCTGTGCCAAACCGAAGCATCTCTCCTGGCCTGGACATCCAGGGAGTAATGCTTGGTAAAGTGTGTACCGTTTTCCAAGTAGCAGCCTGGCAAATCTCTAATAAAGGATATCTCTGGCAGCAGCTAGAGACGCAGCTGTACCCTGGTAGAATGACCCTCAAACCGGGGGCTCTGCCCTTTCTGATAACAAAATTGGATACAAGAGACAATCCACCTGGCTATTGATCTCTTAGTGGCAGGTTTGCCTTTCCCAACTTCACCATAGGTAAGGAAAAGTTGGAGGGATTCGAACCTGTGACCTTTAGTGCGCTCTATATAATAACTAAAGCCTCTTAACATCCAGGCTGTGCAACCTCCTCTCACCCGAAGAGGAGTAATCAGTGAAAATACTAGAAGGAGATAGATTGATTAAGATGGAAATCTGAAACCACCTTAGGCAAAAACTTCCTATTAGTCCTAAGGACTACCTTATCCCTGTGGAAAGAAATAAAGTCAGTCCCCACTGACAAGGCTCAATTCACTTATCGTCTGGCAGAAGTGATAGCCACTAGAAAACAGTTTTCCAAGTTAGGTACTTAAGCTCTGCAGAAGACAGAGGTTCAAAGGGGTTGCATTAACTGGGCAATGCAAACATTAAGGTCCCAAGCAGGGCCGGTTCCTTAAAGGGAGGATTAGTATGGAGTAATCCTTAAAAACTTGGAAAACACAGGATGAGAGGAAAAAGGATGACTTTCCTGCTGACACAAAAGCAGACACAGCTGCCAAATGAACTCTCAGGGTAGCTGGTCTGAGACCCAAGGAATTAAGATGTACCATGTAATCTAACAAAATGGGCAATTCAGCAGATTCTGGGAAATATTTTCCCAGCACACCAAATGGAAAACCTTATCCATTTAGAACTATAAGTAGCCCTAGTGGAGAGGCTTTCTGGAAGCCTTTAGGATCTCAAGAACACCCTGAGAGAGTGTAAATCAGCAAACTCTAACTCCTCAAGAGCCAGGCCTTGAGGTTGAGGGATTTGAGGTCCGGATACCAAACCCTTCCCTGGGCACAAGTCAACAGATTATGATTCCTGGGGAGGCACAGGGGAAGATGGACTGTCAGAGACAGAAGGAGTGGGTACCAGGGCTGCCTGGCCCAATCCGGGGCAATCAGAATCACCCTGCAAGGCTGAGATCTGATTTTGACTAGTACTTTGAATAGGAGAGGAAAGGGGGGGAAGCAGAGAGGAACTTCCCCTCCCAATCCAGAAGAAGGGCATCCAGAGGAACTGAGCCCAGCACTGGAGGCCTGCAACAGAACAGAGGAAGTTTGTGATTGTCTGGGCTGCAAAAGATCTATCTGAGGATGCCCCACCTGGCAAAAACTATCCCCAGCACTTGAGGATCCAGGGACCATTCGTGATGGCCCTGGGAAATCCTCTGAGGGCATCCGCTAGACACTGTCCTTCCCTGGAAGATGAACTGCTATGAGGAAGTGTTCAGGAATAGGCCAGAGACCACAACTTCATTGCCTCAGTGCACAAGGCCGAAGACGGTGCCCCCCGTTGTTGATGTACCACATTGTTGTGGTGTTGTCTGTTCTGACTTGTATCACCTTGTCGTGGACATATGCAGAAAAAGCTTGAAGAGCTAAAAAGACAGCTCTGAGTTCCAGCAAATTGATGTGGAGCAGAGATTCCTGGGGGGACCAAACTCCCTGAGTGGAAAGGTCGCCCATATGGGCTCCCCAACCCAGAAGGGAAGCATCTGTAGTGAGAGTCAAGTCGTGAGAAGGGAAATGAAGGGACCCCGCTCTTAAATTGCTCTGATCCTGCCACCACTGGAGAGCTAGGATCAAGGTTGAGTCACTGGGACCAACTTGAAAGGGGTCTCTTCTGAGACCAAAGATTCTCAAGTGAAACTGAATGTCTCTCATCTGAAATCTGGCTCCTGCACAACAGCTGTGGATGCAGCCATATGCCCCAGGAGCTGCAGAAAGTGTCTTGCTGGTCGAGAGACCTGCAGAGTGAAGGAAGAGGCCAGAGCCACTAAATTCCTTACCCTTTCTGGGGAAGAAAAGGCTCTGGCTAGCTTTGTGTCAATTCTGCCCCTATAAAGGTGAGTACCTGGACTGGTTCCAGAACAGACTTTGTAGGTTTAGAAAACCCAGGGAGGTGAGAAGCTGCTGGGTGACCTGCAGGTGAGATTTTACCTGTTCTGGGGACTGGCCTACAATGAGCCAGTCGTCTAGATAGGAAAAACAGCAATCCTCTGCCTCCTAGTGAGGCCACTGCCACTGCTAGACACTTTATGAATACCCTTGGAGCAGAGGTAAGGCAAGAGCATTGCTCTGAACTGGTAATGACCTGAGGGCAGTCTGAATCTGAGGTACTTCAAGGGATCTTCTGATTAGGACATGGAAATAGGCATCCTTGAGGTCCAGGGAGGCTAGCCAGTCCCTGGCCTTAGGGAAGGTAAAGTCATTGCCAGAGTTACCATTTTGAACTTTGGTTTCAAAAGATGCTTGTTCAGATATCTGAGATCTAAAATGGGCGCCATTCTCCTGTCTTTTGGGGTAAGGAGTATCTGGAATACAGACCCCTGCCCTGATGCAGGGAGGAACCCTTCTACTGCTCTGAGAGCTAACAGGATGAGACCTCTGTTTCAGAGCGAGGGTCTCTAAGCACTTGCAGGTAGAAAAGTCTGCTTCTCAACTTGGGAAACTTTTGAAGCTGAGAACCAGACCCTGGCTTACTACTTCCAGAACCCACTTGTCTGAGGTTAAAGAAGCCCAATTCTGACTGAAGTAAGCCAGCCTGCCCCCACTGGTACAGGAGAATCGGCCCTGGGCACCCCATCAGGGTGCCTGTTTTATAGGAGCTTTAGGCTGGGGGTGGGAGCAGGTCTGCCCACCCCTCGCCTGCCCCTCCTGAAGAAGCCCCTCTGAGCAGAGGCAGAGGAGGCCTGGAGTCTGGTAGAAAGGCCTGTGAAAAGGCCCACCCCTACCCTGGGGGCATGCCTTTAAGAGTGGCTTGCCGCCCTTAGCCTGGGCACTCTTGTAAGTAGTCCTATATTCATTCATCATCTTCATGTAATTCTCTGTCTGCTCTCCAAACAGAGAATTTCCCACAGGAAAATCCATAGCCTTAGTCTGGGTATCCTGTGACAAACTAGTACACCTGAGCCAGGCCAACCACGAAAAGCTACAGATGTGGCCATGACCCTAGAGGAAACATCATTAACATCCACAGCAGCATGAAACTGAACCTTAGAGGCTTCAATGCCATCAGCAGCCACCTGTTCTAGTTCACTAGCCAGCTGGCCATGGGCCTCTTGGCCAATGCATAACAGTATCCCATCTAGATTTCTGATACCTAGCTACATAAGCCATATAATTTGCTTGCCTGAGTCCCAGAGAGGCTGCTATATACTGTTTTTTCCATGGCATCAATCTTCCTGGAATCTTGTCAGAGGATGTGAAGCCAAGGAATATTAGCTTTATCACAGGCAGCAGCCTGAACTACCCCAACATGACTGCATTGCTGAGAAAGGAATTCTGTATCAGGGCCTGACAATGTATACCTTCTGTCCATCTTTTATCTACAGGAGGCACAGAATTAGGAGCTTTTAAAATTTTAATTGTTTGTTTCCTAAAGACTTATGTAAAGGAATAGACAATCTCCTAGACTCTGGAATATCCATCATTTCTACAAAATCAGGCTCCTCTTGCTCATCCACAGCCTCTTCTAAAGGAAGCTGGAGGGTTTCAGCAACTTTTTTATAAAAGATAAAATGAGATGGGGACTCAGACAGCATAGGGAGAGATTCTAAAGGTCTGTCTGGGGAGATGTCCGGTTCAATGGGCACACCCAGACCTTCCCAGCCACATTCATACTGTTCATAATCCTCCTCCCCTCCTCTGGTTCATAAAATTCCTCAATATCACAATCCTGAACCACTGGGACGAGACGAACCGACCTTTTACCAGACAGTGGTGTTCGGACGGACCCTGAGACAGTGACTGGACAATCTGTATGGCTTTTGCTATCTCTGCAGCAGTTGGAGAAGAATTTTGTACCCAGACCTGCTGATTTTCTTGTTTTCTTTACTGAATTGGTTCCTCAGAACCAGCTTTTCTTTGCCGAGGAAGTCTGGCCCTGGTCAGAGGGCATTCTCTCTGGTTCGGTTGGCACCGAACCGGGCTGGCCATCCGGGTCAGCGGACTTTTGGTCCTTGCCCTGAGCCTGCCCAATCTTTTTCCAGGGTGGCTGCAGAAATTCTTACATACCTGGCAGTCTGACTGGAGGTGGTCAAACCCAGACAATAAACACATGTGGCGTGTGGCAGCCTTGGCAAAACTTCCCCACAAACATCACAGTGTTGAAACCCAGTGGCCGGTTTTCTTTTGGCTTCTCAGACATAATGCCAGCCTAACCAAAAACTTGCCCTTTTAACGAAAGTGCAGGCAAGACACCCTTTATCGGTTCCTAACCTTGTCACGGGTATTGGAAAAAACGTAATAAATCCGTTTTTTAGAACCGATAAGAACCGGAACCGCACTCTAAAATAGTAACTTTTAGTTTTAAATAAGTTTTAAACCCACTGATCGGTTCAAACCGAACCGATAACTTAAAGTTCCACAGACAAAACCTTCATTTACTTACGGTTACCACAGATAGACTTGAACCGAACGGTTTCTGTGTTAAATAAAACTATTCTCAGTTAAATCCAACCGAGAAAACACTCTTAAACCGAGAAATGAACCGCAGAAGGAGAAATCTCGGAGTGACTGTTCACTGAGGCGGAGTAAAGAATCTGACAGTTCAAGTTTGAAATGACACAGATAGAGCTGCTCTCGTGCCAAAATTCTATTTTGGAATGGTTTTAACCATTTCACTCCGGGGCAGTTCTAGAGCTGGATCAAACTGCTAATGTCTATAATATAGCAAGACTTCATGTTGTTTGAAAACATATTTTGCCATAATTGTGGGAAGGATGGGCACATGAAGAGAGAATGCCGGTCCACAAAAGACCTAGATAAAGTTGTATACAGGCTTCAAGGAGAGCTTCGGAGAACGAATCAGCGGTCAAGGAGTGCCCAAAATGACTGCAGTGAGGGTTCAAGAAGTAGTAACTTAAATCCCTATGTGGCTAAATCATCTGTCCAGGCTCCTGCTGCTGTCCCTCCAGACTGGTCCAAAATAGTGGGCCCGTCAATGGAGACTACCGTGGCTGTGAATGGTATTCCTACTCAGGCTGTGCTGGACAGTGGTTCGCAAGTGACCATTGTATTTAAGGACTGGTATGACAAACACTTATCTGCTGTGCCCTTACAATCTCTGGAAGGCCTACATGTGTGGGGGCTGAGCGACAAGTCTTATCCCTACCTAGGATATGTCCCGCCTCTGGTTGTCATTTCCTGCAGCTGTAACTGGTGTAGAGGAGCAAGTCGAGACACTGACCTTAGTGTGTCCCCCTACTGAACTGTATGATGAGGATGCCCTGTTAATTGGGACCAACGCCCATATG
The DNA here is from genome assembly GCA_016271365.2 of Neoceratodus forsteri. Lineage (NCBI taxonomy): Eukaryota > Metazoa > Chordata > Ceratodontiformes > Ceratodontidae > Neoceratodus > Neoceratodus forsteri. The sequence goes on from CM057459.1 coordinate 746,570,653, forward strand.
TTTGGGAGACTGGTACAACTCTGTCGCGAGAAACAAGGGTGACAGACTGGGAGGGCCTTAAGAATTCCCGCTCTGATCAAGAGGGCCTATGATTTGCAACAGAACCCCAAGGGAGTGGACCAGGATTGACCGGTAGGGGTCGTGTGGAAGAAGGACCCCAATTCAGTGGTACTGGCCCCTAATGCCCACCCAGTGTACCAGTCAAGGGGAGGTACGCCTCTGCAAAGATGTCAAGAACAAAATACTGATGTTGGACGCGCCAGGCGATGGAAAATTGCCGGAAGGATTATTGGTTAAGCCCAGCATCTTGCCAGCTCATGCTCATGCCTATGCACGATGAGTGATGGTCCAGATTCATAATGTGTCAGACTGGGAGAACCGGGTGAACAGAGGATTCACCCTAGCTACGGTACACTGCGCAGACACTACAGTGTTGCCCAGCAACAAGCCCCCTAGCAAGACAGATAGAGTGACTCCCGACTTGTTTGATTTTGGTGACTCCCCGATGCCAGCTGAATGGAAGACTAGAATTAGCCAGAAACTTGCCCAGAGAGATCAAGTGTTTTCGTTGAAGGAATGGGACATGGGATGTGTCCAGGGTGTGGAGAATCACATACGCCTGCACGATGAACGGCCATTTCGAGAGATGTCTCGACGCCTAACCCCTGCAAACATAGACAATGTGAGAAGACACTTGCAGGAAATGTTCACGGCTGGTGTGATGCAAGAATCCAGGAGCCCATATGCTTCTCCCATTGTGGTTGTGCGTAAGAAGAATGGAACAGTACGAATGTGTGTGGATTATCAGACCCTCAACAGGCAGACCATCCCTGATCAATATACCATGCCCCGTATACAAGATGCTCTGGATTGTTTGAATGGGAGCAAATGGTTCTCGGTGTTGGATCTTTGCAGTGGATATTACCAGATTCCGATGGCTCCGGAGGACCGTGAGAAGACAGCCTTCATCTGTCATTTGGAGTTCTATGAATTCCTGTGAATGCCACAGGGGATATCGGGCACCCCAGCCACCTTCCAGTGACTGATGGAACAAGCGGTGGGAGACATGAATTTGCTGGAATGCCTGGTGTACCTGGATGATGTCATTGTGTTTGGGAGCTCCCTAGAGGAACATGAGAGTCGACTATTCAAAGTACTAGACCGACTGGAAGATTTCAGCCTCAAGCTGTCCATTGATAAGCGCCAACTTTTCCAAACCTCTGTGAAGTATGTGGGGCACACAGTGTCTACAGAGAGGATAGAGACTGATCCTAGTAAAGTTGAAGCTTGACTACTTGGCCTCAGCCCCACAATTTGAAAGAACTACAACGTTTCCTGGAATTCTGTGGCTACTACCGCCGGTTCATAAAGGACTATTCCAAAGTGATTCGTCGACTCTTGAATCTTACCCAGGGTTACCCTCCTACCAATCGGAAATACAAAAAAGGGTCCGTCAAAGAACCAGACAAAGCATATTTCCGCCCAGGTGAACTTTTCGGGTCCCGTTGGATGCCTGACTGTGAAGCAGCTTTCCACGAAGTCATATACCAGCTCACCCATGCCCCCATCCTGGCTTATGCTGACCCCACCAAACCCTATGTGCTGCATACTGACTCCAGTCTTCAGGGTCTAGGAGCCGTACTGTATCAAGACCATGAGGACGGTTTGAGACCAGAGGCATTCGCCAGTAGGAGCTTGACCCTGTCAGAGCAAAACTACCCTGTGCACAAGTTAGAGTTCCTTGCGTTAAAATGTGCCATTGTCAACCAATTTCATGCTTATCTCTATGGGGCAAAAATATTGGTGAGGACTGACAATAACCCGTTGACCTACAGTATGTACAGACTTCAGCTAAGTTAGATGCCACGGGGCACTGGTGGCTTTCTGCATTGTCAACATATGATTATGCTGTCGAGTACAGACTGGGCCTGAATCATATTGATGCTGATGCCCTATCCCGGAGGCCCATTTCCAAGAGTGACTGGGTCAGGCTGTCTGAACCCGACATCCAAGCATTGTGCTAAAAGCTTGATAGAAATGAACAGATGTCTACGGACACAGCGGACTGCTTAGCAGATTGCTTGGGCCCCTCTGACACCTGCATACCGGCTGCATATTGCCACGTTTCTGCTCTAGATATTAGTGCACTACCTCAGTTTGACAATGACAGCATGCAATGGGCTCAAACCCGAGATCCTATGATTCAGCCAGCACTTGACGCCCTTCATGCAGGAAAAGATACGTCCAAGTTGCATTCCTCTGATCTGAAAACCGCTTTATTGTTTAAAGAAGACCCCAGGTTGAAGTTGCTTAATCAGTTGTTGTATAGAGAGACAGTAGATCGGGGTAGCCAAACAGACAAGCAACAACTGGTCCTGCCCACAGCCTTCAAAGATTTGGTACTGCGGTCCCTCCACAATCATATGGGCCACCTCGGTATTGACCGGACCCTTGACCTAGTATGATCTCGATTCTACTGGCCCAAGATGGGGGCCGATGTTGAGCACCATGTAAGGACTTGTAGTCGCCGCCTGCAGAGAAAAGCCCTGCCTCAGAGGGCTGTCCCCCTTGTCAACATTACTACCAGCACTCCAATGGAACTAGTCTGCATAGACTTCTTGAGTTTAGAGCCCGATCAGCAAAACATTGGCAATGTGTTAGTGGTTACAGACCATTTCACACAGTATGCACAAGCTTTTCCCACCAAAGATCAAAAAGCATCTACCGTGGCCAAGGTGCTAGTGGAAAACTTCTTCATCCACTATGGTGCCCCCCAGCGAATTCACTCTGATCAGGGCCGGGACTTTGAGAGTCGGCTAATCAAAGAAATGCTCTCTCTATGGGGGGGGGGTGCAAAAGTCAAGAACCACCCCTTATCACCCGCAGGGGGATCCTCAACCAGAATGCTTTAACCACACCCTGCTAGACATGCTAGGCACCCTCCACCCAAAAGATAAGCATAAATGGAGCCAGCAGATTAGCACCTTGGTAAATGCATACAAACTGCATGAAGAATGATGCTACCGGGTTCTCTCCCTACTGCCTCATGTTCGGGAGAGAGGCCCGGCTGCCTGTTGATGTCTGTTTTGGGGTTTCTCTCAATGGGGTCCAAGCCGAAGATTACCTGCAATATGTTCAAAAACTGAAAGCTCAATTAAACCATGCCTATCAACTGGCCCAGACAATGGCCACCAAAAGAAATCTAGCCAATAAAGAGACACATGATAGAAAAGTAAAGGCTCAAGAGCTTAGGCCTGGAGACCGTGTGTTGTTGCGAAATTTAGGATTGCATGGTAAACACAAAATTGCAGATCGATGGCACCATCTTCCCCATGTCATAGCTGGAAAGTTGGATGATTTGCCAGTGTACAAAGTGCGCCCAGAGAATAACTCCAAAGCTGTCAAGACCATGCACCATAACCAATAGCTTCCTATTGGTCAAGTTATAATTGATTCCCCTGGACCAGTGACTCATGCTGCTGCAAGAAAGAAACAGAGTCAGCCTGCCCCCATGGTTGCCGATTTAAGACTTCCCCCGCAGCAGGCCCAGAATGATAGTGACTGCCAGTCTAACTCGGATGACAGTGAGTGTGATAATGCCTATTACCCCTCATAATGAACTGCGTCAGTTGTTTCGTGGAAATCCTATGTTGAATTACGGGGATGAAGCTGGGCCTTCTGGACTGCCTAATGCCCCGGCATCATCCTTGGAGCCAATGCTCCCTGAAGGTGAAGTGCAAAGTATCACGTCTGAGGATGCTGAGTCTTTATGTATCGTGGAACTATATGATTTTCCTGAAGGAGAGGCTGATGGTATGAGTCTTTCTGGTGACATGCCACAACTTGAGAAACACTATGAGAGTGCTGACAACCCCCCTTCAGTGCCAAAGTGTCTTCAAAATGAGCCAAGTGTTTTAGAAACAGAGACTACAGAGCAAGGGGCTGTCGGTGCTCCCAGCTTGGACATTCCCCTTCATGCAGAGGCATCCCTCACAAGTGATGAAAGATCCAAGACCATTGCTGAAAGTACAGAGACTATGGTTGTTCACCCAGAAAGACTGCCGAGCTGTCAAGCCAGTGGTGCGCTTCAGTTACGATTCCCCCGAGAGGCCAGTGGATTTGCCTCTCAATGTAGTCCACAAAGGTGTTTATGTCTCTCACAGTTCACTGCCCAAATTGAGCTTGACGGCCCATTCCAGGTTACTTGTTCTGCCCTCTCACCATGGTACCCCTGCCCCATCCAGCCTCAAGTTAGCTGATAGGGAAGGGCCCCCTCTTGTACTGCTTAGAGTGCAAGAAGTTATTACATGATTCTGTAAAGTAATATTCAATTTACCTGTGTTAAATATGCATACTGTATTGTCAGAATGGAAATGACATAGTGGAGTACATTGAAATGTATAGTAAAGTGACAAGTTATACCAACTGATGAATTAGATAGTACTTGTATAGCATGCTAATGGTATAAATATCTTGTATATGTTGCATTTTCAATGTTATGATGGTACAGACTTGACACGAACGCCAAGTTTTCCCAAGCAGGGAAGGGTGTAACCCCCCCCTACAAATGGGGGTTCCCAAAAAGTCTTCCTTGAGCTTGCCTAAATGCTCACTGCCAGGGTGGTGTCCTGCATTTTAGCAGTTTAAATGTGATTACCAGAGCCTGTATAGCCTCTGTGTACTGTCTCTTTAAGAGCTACCTGATTGCAGCTTAAGTAATCTGAGAGGGATCTCTGTTGAAAGATGAGACTGGATTGCAGATAGGGGTTTCATATGCAGAATACCTCTCAGAAATGTGTATGGGCCTTCTAACTGGGCAACTGTACGACCAGTAATGGGGCATGGAAAGCTGATATAGTGGACAAATGCCCCTTAAGTGAGCAATACTGTAGGTCAGAGTCTGACGAGGACAACATATAACATTTACAGGACATGTACAGGGTCCAAGGTCCTGGAAGCAATCCACAACATGAACTGCTTCCATTTCAAGGAATAATGTCTAGTAGAAGGTTTTCTAGCTGCAATCAGAACATTAGCAACCTCAGGGATACCCCAAAAACATGCAATGACTATGTCTTTAGAAGCCATGCATACAGATGTAGGGACTTCAGGTTCAGACAGACCAGGGATCCTTTGACGTGTGACAACAGACCCCGACACAGAGGTGGGGAGACAGCAGGCTCCACTGTTGCATCACCTGTTGCAGAAGTGGAAACTATATATCTGGCGAGGCCACGATGAAGCAGTGAAGATGAGAGTGGCACTTGCAATCCGCAGCTTGAGCAGCACCCTCTGTATTACAGGTGCTGGGGGAAATGCGTATACGACCTTCTCTTTCCAAGAGAGTGACAACATGTCTCACCACAAAACTCAAGGCCCTAGGCCGGCCCGGTGGCACTGAGGGCAGAAACATCTTTACCTTACCTCACGCTCAGCCAGCAACCCGGCTTGAGGAATTACCTCAGGTCTCGGTGCGGCACAGAGAAGGAGAATGAGAGCAGGATTAGCGTTGGCCCTCCTCTCCCGGGGGTCACCCATCCATGATCCTGCACCACTGGACCTCCATCCAGTGGCAGTAAACAAGCGACTGGTTGGGGGGGGGCGTTCCATAGGATGTGACATGCGTGGGCCTCCACACGCGTGCATCACGTCAGGGACGAGCAGGGCTGGGATCGGGAGAAAAACGCAAGAAGTACCTAAGGAGAAAGGAAAAAAAAGAAACTGGAGGCCCTGGGGCAAGTGAGCAGAAACAAGGCAGTTTTCCATGATGTGGGGAAGCAAAAAGGTCCAACTCTGGACAAACCCATCTTGCGAAGAGGTTATTTACCATAAAGGTCAGCAGGTCAAATTCGTAAATATTGGACTGTGACCTACTTAGCTTATCTGCCATGATGTTTTGGAGACCTGGGAGATGCATGGCTGACAACTGTAGGCCATGGAACAGAGCCCAGTACCATACTCTCACTGCTTTCCAACAAAGAGGATAAGAATAAGTGCCCCCTTGTTTGTTGATGTAATGCATCACACTGGCGCTGTCCATCTGGTTTAACAGAGGACTGAGGCACAGATTCTTCTGAAATGCCTGAAGGCTGTGCAGGACAGCTCTCATCTCCAGGAAATTTATATGTAACCTGACCTCTGCCTTGGTTCATGACCCCTGCATCTGGTAATGGCCAACACAAGCACCCAGCCAGAGCCTGAAGCATCAGTAAAGAGGATCTGTACAGGAGCTTTGTACAAGGAATGGAAACCCCTTTAACAGATTTTCATGCTCCATACACCATAACAATGCTCTGTGAAGCGAGGATGTGACGAGAACCATTTGGTCCAGCTCGTCTGTCAGCTGATTCCATCAGATCCTTAGAGTGTCCACTGAGGGATTCTTATATCGTATGCAGGCCAGTGTCACAGTCACGATGGCTGCAGCCACGAGACCCAGGAGATGTAACATTGTTCTCACAGAAACATAATGGCCGCTCTGCAATCAGATTTTCTGCTCCGTCCTGTGGCAAGAAAGAACATCCCTTCTCTGTGTCCAAGACTGCCACAATGTACTGCATTCTTTGGCAGGGAGCCAATACAGATTTTGTCACATTTACTGTGACCCCCCCAAGTCTTCGAACAACTGCCTTGTCTGAGACAGTGTATGCAGAAGAGCTTCCCTGGAGCTGGCTTTCAACAGCTAGTCATCCAGACAGGGGACCACATACAGGCCCTCAATGTGAAGGGCTGCTGCCACTACTGCCAAGCATCTGATGAAGACCACTGGCACAGAAGACAAGCCAAAGGGCAATACTCTGAACTTGCAATGTTCCCCTTCCAGCACAAAGCAGAAGTACTGCCTGCTGGATTTCAAGATCATGACATTAAGGTATGCATCCTTCATGCCTAGAGAACAAAGCCAGTCTCCTGTTTGCAGAAGGGGAATCAGAGCTTGCATTGACACCATTCAAAACTTCTTGTATTCGATGCAGAAGTTGAGATCCCTGAGATCCATTATAGGACACAGATCTCCTGTCCATTTTGGGATCAGGATGTATCTGAAACAGAACCCTTTGTTGCTCTGTCATGTAGGAACGGGTTCTATAGCATGTTTTTGGAATAATGACCAAACTTCTTCCTTCAGAAGAGACAAATGGCCTGGAGGATAACAAGAAGGAAGCAGAATTATCAAGACCTGGAAGTGATGATCACTAGTGACCTGAAGCACTCCACGCAGTGCAAGAAAGCAGCAGCAAAGGCAAACAAGATGCTGGGATGCATATCTAGGAGGATCAGTAGTAGGAGAGAGGAGGTTATACTGTCCTTGTACAGATCACTGGTAAGGCTGCATCTAGAGTATGGAGTTCAGTACTGGTGCCCACATCCAAAAAGGACATTAACCTGCTGGAAAAGGTCCATGGGAGGGCTACAAAAGATGTTAGCATGTCAGCAGAGTAAGGCATATGAAGAGAGGTTGAGGGCATTGAACATGTACACCCTGGAAGACAGGAGAGAGAGAGGGGACATGACTGGGACCTTCAAGTACTTAAAATGGATAAATAAGGTTGATAAGAAGAGTCTCTTTAACCTGAGTGGCAACCATAACACTAGGGGGCACAGTCTCAGGCTGGAGGGTGGGAGGTTTAGGAGGGAGGTTAGGAAGCACTTCTTCACAGAAAGGGTGGTGGACACTTGGAATGCACTGCCGGAAGAGGTCATCTCATTGAAGACAGTGAGCAGTTTTGAGAGAGGCTAGGATAGGCATAGGGGAAAGGTAAGGATCATGGGTAGGTAGGATGGGAGGAGTGGGGAAGGAGGGCAGGGACATAAACTGAAGTTGTGGACCCTGCAATACCAGCAGACTTGATAGACCAAATGGCCTGCTTCTGCTGGCTTCTTTGTATGTATATATAAATATAATATATATATATATATATATATATGTATGTATCATCTCCTTCCACTGTTTCAGATGCAGGTAGAGTCTGCCCCCAAATACACCCCTGGAGATATGGAGGTGGAAGTGTATCCGGAACAGAGTCAGATGGAACCAGCGGGGGAAATGCCACCAGTACTGACTGCTTTGGGTGCTTTTATGGGCACCTGAGGAGAAAGGGCCACTTCCCATTTCTCGACCTTGCTGATGGTAGGCATGGCCACCTCTGGCAGCAGGCTAACAAAAGGATTCCCTCCCACGACCCCTGGTAGAGGTTGAGATCTCTTAGGGCTTCTTCAACATAATACTTAAATAGTTCTGTCCCTCTGAAAGGGCATTCAAAACTGCTTGCTACACATCACTGGCAAATCAGCAACTCTGAGCCAAGAATATCTTCTCATACAAATGCCAGGAGCAGCAGCTCTGGCAGAAGCGTCAAAGACATCATAAGTTAAGTGTAGCAAATATTTGCCATCCTCAGCACCAAATGTTAAAGTTTTAAAAAACTCATTTTTGGCAGAGCCATCAGGCAAAGCCTGGGCTGCAGTTTTTGCAGCTTTCCACAGGTTGTTCTGGTATTTTATCACATGGGCCTTGTAATTTGCAATCCTAATGCCCAGTGAAGCAGAGGGATAAGTATGCTTGCCCATCACATCCAGCCTCCTTGATTCTTTATCACGAGGCAAAGTACTCGTGGCAGGTGCTCTAGACCTATCATGAGCACCCATGATGACTACAGAGTCAGTTTCTATCTGTTTAGCATAATAAGCTTCAATATGCTTACGCAACTAGATGAGATGAGATGATGCTTGTGTGGCTTGATTTACTTTTGTGGCTTTTCGCCTCTTTATCCGTGGGATATACCACCCTGTAGGGGTATGACACAAGGAACCCTAGAGAAAGGTTCCCCCCCATAGGTGCCGCGGGAATAATTGCATCGGCTAAAGGTAGATTAGGAAGAAGCCCACAGGTAAGAGAGCCGAGCTGCTGGAGGAGGAGGAGAGGTGGATGGTGGGCAACAAGAAACAAATTCTGGAGAACCCCCAGGATAAGTGACCTTTTAAGCCTGATGGGGGAGTGACGTAGTCGCTCCATCCATCAAACCTCAGGCTTAAAGCCCTCCCATTCTATGTGCTTACGCAACTAGATGAGATGAGATGATGCTTGTGTGGCTTGATTTACTTTTGTGGCTTTCCGCCTCTCTATCCATGGGATATACCACCCTGTAGGGGTATGACACAAGGAACCCTAGAGGAGGTTCCCCAGGTGCAGTGGAATGATTGCATTGGCTAAAGATAGGTTAGAAGAAGCCCAAAAGAATACCCAGTTGGGTGTCAAGCACAAGAGGCGAGAATGATGAATGAATAAATTAATTCGGACAACATAAGCTCGGACTTCCTAAGGACAGAGGGGAAAGCCGGAGCCACCATCCGCCTCCATCCAACAGCGGAACCTAACTAATTAACCTAAGAAAGCACTAACTCTAACTAATATTATGACCATTGGCACGGAGGAGAGGAATAACCCCCTTTGAGGAGGAAACCTCTGGGGATCCAAGGCCTAGGTCGCCTTCCCTCCAGGCTGATGACGTTTGATTTGAGGACGCATGTCGTTAAGGAGAAGCATTCGTTAAAGAGAAGGATATGAGTAGGGAAGATGATGATGGGATAGGGGAAAAACCCCAAAAGAAAGCACAGATCGAAGAAGGAACATAAGACAATGATGAAGACTGATGATGATGATCGACGCAGGAGGGCGGCAGGTCAACGAGGTAGAATAAGACACAATGAGAGGTATGCTTGATTTAGCGATGCGAGTGGGTAGACACTGAGGCCAATAAGGCATGCTTGATTATGCGATGTGAACTATTAGACCCTGAGGTCGGAGTCGATGAGGTAGCGTAAGATTCAATGACAGGAATGCTTCAATGATAGGAATGCTCGGGTACACGATGTAAACAGATAAACCTTGAGGTAAGGATGAATAAATGATGACCGGAGTTATGAACCTGATACATGTGGCAGGATGGCCGCGGGTTGATGAGGTGACATAGGAGTCATGATAGGTACGCCTAAAAGAATATCGATTGCAGACCTCGATTGGAGTGAATCCTTGATGGCCGGTATGGAATGTGAATAAGAGGAGGCACCAAGGACCAGAGAGAGGTATGCATGGGTAATCGACGGGAAGGAGTAGAAGTCAGAAGAGCGAGGGGTATCCAGATGCGCTCATGAGAAGACTGAGGATAATGCAGATCGATGATGATTGCCAAAGGAGTGCAGCAATTCAATATGAGAAAATCGGGGAAGAGGAGACTGGAAATTAACTTGAACGATGGCGGAGAGCCGCCAGCGAGCCCGTAGCAAGGGGCGGACATGAAGGCATGGCCATGAGTGGAGATCGGGCTGAACTGAGATGACTGATACTGATTGAGAGAGTGAAATAGATGGGCAGGTCAAGGAGAGATATTGTGGACCTGCATGCCCTTGAGTGGATATCGAGTCAATTCGAGGTAGCCAAGCAATGGTTCAATGAGCTCGATAGATTGATGTGCATAAGGAGATTCCGCTTGATTATGCGATGTGATTGATGAGACCTTTGTCTGGAACTAGATGCTCAGAAGTGAGGAAGTATGATGAGGTAAGCAATGGAAATGGAGGGAGCAGAGTTGACGTTATCTGGGAAGGAGTGAAGTCATGAGTAGAGTGAATCTGTGATGGCTGGCACGAGAAAAGGCATCTTGAGATGGAAGCCATGATTGGAGTGACATATGATTAATAATAAGTATGCCCAAAAAGAAATATCAGCCGTAGGCCTAGATTGGAACGAATTCTGGACGGCCGATATGGGATGAGAACTGCAGGAGCAGCAGCAAACCGCAGGATTGAGTATGTGGAGTAGATGGGGGTGAGCGAAGCCATGATTGGATTGAATCCTTGATGGCTGGTACGAGATAATAAGCGGTGAATGATGACCGAAGTCTTGAACGCAGGATAGGGCCAGATACAGGATAGGGGAACCCCCAAAAGAAAGTAACAGACAAGGAAGGGCTAGAGACAGCCAAATGAAGTGGACGGCAGAACAAGCGGGCAACGGCAGCTGAGGAGAAGGAGCAGAACGAGTGCGCCCTTGATGACTGGTATGAGTAAGGAAATAAGAAATGGATGCAGTATGATGACAGAGGGAATCCATGAAGGCTGGAAGTAGACCCTGAGACCCATAAGACGATGATGGAGGGAAGCGTTGATGGAGCACTGGACAAAGAAGGAGGGAGAGCACCCACCAGAGGGACGAACGAAGGAATGGACACGGAGTGGCAGGTTAAACTAGCCAAGAGCCCGTAATGCTGCAAATTGAATGGGAAGCAAAAGCATAAGATACAGTTGCATACCATCCAATCAAGCAATATCCAGGATCTCCAGAGAGCAAACTCCAATGGGCACAAAAAGTCCGAAACACATATTAGCACAGAGCATATGCCAGCTGCACGTCTGAGATTAGAAGCAGATAAAACTGATATGCAGACAAGAAACACTGATAGAACGGATCACTCATGAATTACCCATGAAGTACAGTTTGCTAAACACATGCAGCCCAAACACTGAGCATTAGACATTGCAAATAAAAAGAAATATCTGACCAGAGGGCGTCCAGTCCCTGGGCCAGTGATGCAAACATGTACAACGGTCTGCTCCTGGTGCCCTGAGACAAGAAACAAATACCTTGATCCCTATCCGAAAGATGGATTTTCGCTTCCCCCCTCCCCCAAGAGAAACAGCCATCCTTCCACCTGTTGGCCGCAATGATGCCTGACACCCCTGGCAGCTACTCAGAACATACAGGCTGCTCCCCTGGGCCCCACGCGTTTGACTCCCTGAGGTCCGACATGATCAATTTTTTTTTTTTTTTTTTGTATTTGAGATTAACCAAGCACAGGAGGTGTGTTGCGCTGTGCCCTCCCAGTCGCTCCAAGTCCCACAGCCCACTCAAATGGGTCACGCATGCTCAGGGCATTCTGTGGCTGCACAGTGGGACCGGCCAGGCTGGGGACGGGCGCCGCTCACAGGCACGCACCACAACAGCTTCAGCAGCAGATGCAGATGGCAGGCTGGAGATGCAGTGGGTTCAGTAAGGACTCTGCGGGTGAGTGGGTTCCACAGACGATTTTCGGGATGGACCCACAAAAACGCAGGTCACTGGGGGGGCTACGCGAGGTACGAGAGAGGGAGAACAGGCAACACTGAAGGAGAACAAGAGGGAGGCACACAAGGGTCCAAGTACATAGGGGCTGAAAAAAATGAACACCCCGGCTGGAAGGGGGGGGGCAGCACTGCAACAAAAGAGGGAGGGAGTGAGCAGCAGGAAGAACAGAAGGGAAAATGGAGTGAAGCCAGCGGCTGGAGGTACCACCAGAGATGAGAAAAGGACAAAACAGGCCAAAGCAACAGGAGAGAGGCAGGAGGAGCGGCCGCAACAAGAAACAAATTCTGGAGAGGCCCCAGGATGAGTGACCTTTTAAGCCTGATGGGGGAGTGACGTAGTTGCTCCGCCCATCGAACCTCAGGCTTAAAGCCCTCCCATTAGCAGATGGAGCAGGATACTGCTCATCAGCCTTTCTGGAAACTGCAGCTAGTGAGTTTGGTCTATACCATGCAGCAAAGGTAGCGCCTGCTAATGCAGGATACGTAGTTGGAATTATAATGGAGGATGTGCAAGGCACCTGCAAAAATTCCACTAGATTTCTTTTTGCAGAATCTTCCTCTTCCACAACAAAGCCCATGGCAGTTTGAATCTGCTGTATCAAGGCTTGAAAAGTAGTATCCTCAGGAGGAGACCTCGGGATATAGACCACAGAGTCCACACTGCAGGATAAGAGGGCAGAACTGGAGCAAGGTGCAACATATTGTTCTCCCTCACACTCTTCCTCTAAATCCTCCTCTAAAACCATGAGGTCAGGATTACATTCTAGTTCATCATCAACATCTCTGTCAATGATGGGAATCGCAGAATGCACTGTCGACACCGGTGCTGGCTGAGAAGGAGGAATCTGCGGCATGCTAACAGAAGCTGTGGACGAGGGCTGAGTATCAGAAGGCCCCATAGACAAAGTAGCTGCCTGTATTGGAAGTCCAGGCAGAATGCATCCTATCATCTCTCAAAACAACGCCAGCACAGCTTGAATCGAAGGCACCCTGTAAAGGGGCCAGGATTACTTGTGCTGAGGGTCCACTGCCCAACGACGATAGCGCCCTACCATCCATAGTAGCAATGGCAGCACCTAGGCCAAGCCGACCTTGGTGTCTCAACAGTTTGGGGGTTGTTGTCAACAAAGTGAGAGCAGGCAATGACGCAGCAGAACAGTTTGTCTCAATGTGACCAAAACCTCACCAGGGAAGCAGACCTTTCTTTTTCTCTATGTTTGTGCTTGTGACTACATGACTAGGAGGGCCACGATGAGGATCTTTCTCTGTCCCGATCCTTTGACTTCAGCAGCCACTTCTCGGACGATGATGAGGGAGACACAGACTTTGGCCCAGTTCCTTCTCCATGGCTTTTAGAGTTCTGAGAAGGAGAACATTTTCTAGAGTTTTCTTGTGGCATCACCTTGTAGCCTGGTTGAAGCTCTGACAAATCTCACAAGTCCTCAAATTGAGAGAGTGGCCCAAACAGCACACACAGACTGTGTGTGTGTGTGTGTCTTTATAAATTTGATATCCACACTTACAGTACCAAAATAAAGGCTGTTTTGACTTTGGCACCATGCAAAGATGACAAAATAAACTGTTTTGCAAAATATAAGAATAAATGGCTAGGCTGACAGTGTTTCCTTCACTAGATTCAATGAGGATGATCGACAATGGAGGAGTGATGTGGCTGCCCACGTATACGCACAGAGACATGGGACATCATCGTGGGTGATCCCAGGCTAGCAACATTTTTGTGTGGTCCTAGCATTGACGGCTATAGTTCCAAAGATGTGGCCTAATGGAGGAGATATCCTTGAAGAAGATGTGCCATATATAAATGGCAGTGTGTATCTCCATGCAGAAGGGGTGCAATGCAAACTGTCATTCCATATGTTAGCAGCCACAATCAGGGACTGCTTTATTAAGATCCCAGAAAAGACAAGAACCTGCACGCAGGGACCACAAACCATCAACTAGTAAGGTTTATCAAATAACCATTTATTGTAGCAAAATCCAAGATGTAAAGGACCAGGCATCCCTTTGGCCAAAGCGCTGGGGATACTTCGTTCTCTGCATCTTGGATTTTTAAACAAATGGTTATTTGCTAAACCTTACTACTTGATGGTTTGTGGTCCCTGAGTGCAGCTTCTCGTCTCTTCTGCATATTGTGAGCCGGATGCCCTTACCTGCACCATGGCGTCTTCTTTGTCGTGCTGATTTTTTCCCTTTCTGCTGTCTTACTAAGGTCCCAGCATGCACTCACAAATGCGGCACCACCCACCACTGCAACATTCACCCGATGCATGTCACTATGCTCAAAGGTGTGACACTATCAGCACCAGGTACATGAGCATGCTGCTGGGATGTGTCCCGTTCCCATAACCCCCTGAACATGCAACTGGTTCCCTGGTAGTCCAGTGGTTATCCAATTCCTGACACCTGGTCACAGTACCTCCTAGTGATCCAGTCATCCTCTCTCCTGCTCCTCCAGTCTCCATCAGCTCTGACAGCCTGGAGGTTCTGCCCTCCACCCCCCCACCAAGCTCCAATACCCGGAATCCTTGGCAGTTCAATACTGCCCACTACAAGAGTGTACAGCTTACACCACTGTGGCCCCATGAGCAGGCAATACCCAGAAGAGGTAGCTGTGGCATGCAAGCAGCCTAGCAAGGGATGCAATGTAATTTTGGATGAACCCTGTGGGCTATTTTCATGGTGGCACCTTTCCTTCTTCTCCAGCATAAACAATGGCCTTATAGTGAAACCCGCTAAGCATGAGTCAATGGGTCCGCAAAGGTCATGCAACCACACTGCACCACAAAAAGGCACTGCCAATAGGCCCTTTCATTCTCAATTCATGCACTGCTTGCTGTTACTGTTACTGCTACTGACACTGCTGCCCCTCTTCTGCGCTGCAATGTTTGAACTGTAAAATTTACAAGACAAGAGGTATAAGTAAAGCGTGCCTCACTGAAGAAATCTGGATGAGAGGGGAATATTTCAGAAAGTTAGGTATACCTTTATTCAAGCAATAACCCCTGCTGTAAATTTACAGTATACTACTTTTTTACCTCCCAAGCCACTCATACTGTGCTCCCACCAAGTATGTTAGCCACCATGAGAGGGAAAATCAGGAAACAAACATCACAGAAAGAACAGGCATACACAAGGCAAAATGGGCATAAAACATACACAAATGCCTCTTCTCCAATCCATATGACAGTTTCTCTGTAGGAAAATCATTCCCTTCTTAGCATACACCTTCTTGTCCAAACAAGTATCATGGGAGAAAGAGAAACCCATCCTGTAAGGGACATCAGCCAAGGAAAACTGAATTACAATAAACAAAATAATAACAAGCATTTGTCAATGCCAAGTGTTGCTTGCTGTCATTAGCAGTGGAAGTGCAGGAGTTAGACAGATGCAGTATAGGAATGGCAGTGAAGTATTGAACTGACGCTAACTCCACCCCCACCCTGCAGAGATGGACAGGCATTGGGGTGTGCCTTTGGGTCGTCTCCCATAACGGTCACGACATTTCACCTCACCCCACCCTGCAGACACTTACAAGTGTCGCGGTGTGCTTTGCAGTGTTCGGGCTTTACACTCACCTCATTCCATAAGGAAATACACTGAAATGGGTGCAGTACAGGAGAATGGGGTGAACTCAGGGGCCAAAGGGTCCAAGGTGCACCTCGATGCCTGCCACTGGCTGCAGGGTGGGGGTGGAATGGCAAGAGCATTACTGTCGACAATCCCAAGTCACACCCCTGATGCCTGTCAGTCCCTACAGGGTAGGGCGTTATGGTCGAAACCCTAACACCCTGGGCGTTTCTTAGTATTTTTACTCCAAGTTTTCAACATGGGCTTTTTGTGATCCCACGCATGAACAGTGACACTATCAGCTCGTTAGCTGAAAGGCATTTGCACAGCTTATCATGCCCATTTACGCCACAGGTAAAATACATTTCGAACAGGATGTGAAAATGACAGCTGTACTGTTCACGAGGAGGTGTAAAAAATGGCAATGTTGAAAATCTGGAGGAAAATATAAAAAAACTAGTGAAGTCATGAGTGTGCGTAGAAACTGCGCAACGCACATCTGTAATGTAATTAGTTTGGGGATTTTTTACAGCAGATTTTCAACATAGGCATTTTGGGACCTCTGCTCATGAACAGTGTCACAGTGATTTTCTTAATCTATCCCAAACACTAATTTCCCACAGCGACCGTGCTATTCTGCGCCGGAAGTGCGAAAACACATTTAGGCCAGGGTGTGAAAAATGACAGCTGTACTGTTCATAAGGAGGTGTGGAAAAATGCCAATGTTGAAAATCTGGACTGAAAGGATTATGAATTTGTGAACTTACGAGGGTGCGTGGAAATTGCACAATACACGCTCGTAACACAATAATTTTATGGACTTTTGTCACCAAATTTTCAACATAGCCAGTTTAAGACCTCTTCTCATGAACTGTGACACAGTGATTTTTTTAATCTGTCCCGAACATTGATTTCGCACACTGACCACGCCACTGTGCGCTACATGTGCGAAAACACATTTTGGGTGAGGTGAAAAATCACAGTTGTACTGTTCATAAGGAGATGTGGTAAACTGGCAATGCTGAAAATCTGGAGTGAAAATATTCAAAATGCTCGAAGTTACGAGCGTGCGTAGGAACTGTGCAACGCATGCTTGTAAAACAGTCATTTTGGGGAATTTTTTCACCAACTTTTCAACACAGGGTTTTTGGGGGCCTACCTCATGAACAGTGTCACTGTGATATTCTTAATCTGTTCTGAACATTGATTTTGCACACCAACTGCGCCATTGTGTGCTACATGTGCAAAACACATTTCAGGCAAACATGAAAATGACAGCTGTACTGTTCATGAGAAGGTGTGGTAAAATGGCAATGTTGAAAATCTGGAGTGAAAATATTAAAAATGCTCAGCGTTACAGCGTGCATAGGAACTGTAGCATAGCAGCTAAATAAAAAGTCATTTTGGAAATTATTTCACAAATTATCAGCATAGGGTTTTGGGGCCTACCTCATAAACTGTGACACTGTCTTTTCGTTAATCCGTCCTGAAAGGTGGTTCCACGCAGTGACCGCGAAATCACCTTTCGGGACCAAATAACAAAACGACAGTGACTGAGTTCATGAGGTGGGGTCCCAAAAACCCCATGCTGAAAATTTGCTATATAAATTCCCCAAAATGGCTGAGATATGCACCAAAATTGAAAAACAAATAATTTATGCCATTATACAGCTTACCAGCATTTCTTCAGTTCGCGGTCGGCTTTGAACAGTGTAGACATGTTCCCGGTCCAACGAAGATCATCGCCTGGCCCGGAGGTAAGTATGGGGTGAGGGGGGGGAGATGGAGCACGAGAGAGGGTAGCGGGCTGGGGAGGGACCCCGGAATCAACAGGGACCATTTTCTAGTTTATCAGATTTATTTAAAAAAAAAAAACTCACGGAAGGTTTTTTTTGCAGGGACATTCATTTTGTCACGCTGGGGGCTCCCAGTCTGCCACCTGAATGTTTGGGGGGCTGTTGCCGGGGACTGGGCACCCCGCCGGCACATACCAGTGCTGGGGATAACAGCGAGGGATTTTGCACCCCTCGGCACACACAAGAAATTGGGAAGCATTATGCTGACGGGAGTGGGCCCCATCAGCAAAATTACCAGGAAGGCGCATGCCAACAGGGGATTGGGTACCCTGTCGGCATATATAAGTGCAGGGGTGGCAAGAGCTGAGGGGTTGGGCACCCTTGGCACACAACAAATTTGGGAGGCGACAATATGCCGACAGAGGTGGGCTCCCCGTCCAGCAAACTGAACTGGAAGGGGTATGCCGACAGGAGTTGGGCACCCGTCAGCTTTTCTTTCTTTCTTTTTTATTGAAATGTTTCACCAGGAAGGTACACACTGAGCAGTGACAGCTTTCCATCAGCTTCTTGGGGACTGTGAGAGGACGATGGAGAAGCCGTCGCCATGGGGACAGCAATCAGCTGTTTTGGTACCTTGTATTGCACCAAAACAGCTGATTGCATGGTGACGTGGTCCGAATTTCCTGACGCATTTAGGCATTCTTCTGAACTGCTGAATGCAATGTGTTTCTTGCACACGCGTGCAAGCAACACAAAAAAGTGTCTTTAAATAAGTAAGCAGATATTGCTGGTGGTGCTAAAAGAAGTGAAAAGACAACAGTAAATGGCCCAACACTCAATGCAAAAGAGGCTAGCTGATGGCCCAAACCCGATTCTGAAATGCTACCTTGGTGCCAAGTTGCAATTTCCATGTGGCCATACCTAACTCAACCACAGAATTTTCATATGCAGTGTATGCACAGACATATACGGGAACACATTCACATAAAGAATGACAATGCAGGGACGAATTTTGCTGTAGTTCGAAGGGGGCTGATTAAGACCGGTTTGTGCCAGTTTTCAAAGATGACACCTGATTAGCCAAATGCATTCGGCTAATGTGTTTATCCCAGAATTGTGATTAGAAGTTGTTTGACTCGTTCAGAAAACTGAATCACATCCCTCCTAATTTGAGAAGTGAATCAAGGTAAATAATGAACCCCTGCTCTGCAACACAGAACAGAACTATAAAAAGCTTGTTATCAGTTCTTTGCAAGCAATTTGAATACAGGTGTTGTGTGCTTATTATGCAGCAGAGTAAACAAACCCAGGCAGCTGGCAAATTAAGGTAAAAAAAAAATGAGTGACCGGAGTTTTAAACAGCTACTGCAGGTTACGGCAGACCACTACAAAAAGAGAACAGTACACTGTTGTAATCCAATATAACTAAATGTATAATTAGCTGTGCTGGTGGAGGAGCTACATTCTTCTTACTGATATTTTACTGGTTACTTGACCTCCCAGCTAACACATAAAGGGAACGTAATATGTTAAATGACTAGTTTTCATTTACCATATATGCTGAAGAGGTGCACTTGTACAGATGGAAACTGAGGTCAAGAGGTTACAGCACCAGAACTGTGTGGCAGGACACGTGCCAGCTACCTTACTGTTTCTATCTCTGCCCCCTGCACGTTGCACAAAGTCATACTTTAAAAGATACTACACTTATCTGATAGAAAAATCTACATGTCAATGTTTTAACTGATAAATATATAAACTTTTATGTATTACAGCTTATCTGAGTTTACCTTTCTTGTCTGCCTTATGACCCAGGTCATGACTGAAAACAGACCTTTAGGTTCAGTACACTTACTGGGATATCAAATAAAACAAATCAAAAGAAAGGATCTCAGCTTTCCACTGAAATAAGTAAAAATTACTTGCCATGGTAATGTTTCTTCTCAAGGATCCCTTACTGTGTTTACACTTTAAGCATCCATCTCCATGTAGAGAGATACTCCAGAGAAAGAACCTTATACAAATGATGGAATCTTAAGGCTCGTTCACATGGCCAATTCTGCGGTGTTCTTGGAGGTGCACAGCAGCAAGATCGTTGCCGCTGTGCATGTCTGAACACTGCAGTTTGGCCATTTCAGGTGCCGATCCATTGTGGTCGCGATCACTGTTTTCTGGGGTTTACGTGGTGGTGCGGGCGTTTTGTGGCATTTCACTTTGCCATGTAAACCGCCCGCACCACCTACAACAATGCATTAGGCTTTTCCCAGCCTGCACTTGTGGTTGACAGCGCCCGAAGGTTAAGAACTTTTGCTACCAGAGTTCAGCTAAACGTCCTTCCTGGCTGTGTAAAGTAAGCTGAACTCAGGGAAAGTGTGTTTTATTGCAAACCGAGGGCTCAAAATTAAAGAAAACATGGACACAGAGTTGAGCCCTGACAGTGGGCATGCGTATATGCATATTCATGAGCGCATGCCCACGTCACAGCTCAACTCTGAGATCATTTTTCCCTTTAATTTTTAGCCCTCGGTTTGCAATAAAAAACACTTTCCCAAATTCAGCTCTATTTACAGAGCCAGAAACAAGGTTTAGCTGTACTTGGGTCGGAAGACCCATCCTCGAGCTATGGCGCTACAGTAAGAGACTCGACCCATACCCATGCCCCTGTCCCGGCCAGAACATTCCTCAAACTGCTGGAACTTCAATGGGAGCCTATACAGCGTTTTCCTGGCCATGCTGACTGAATGCTGATCCACAGTGTTTCAGCAAGCATGGCCACATCGATCTAGATGGCGCCGATGTTGTGTGAACATGGCTTTAGACTCTAGGGTCAAACTCTGTATGCACACCCTTGAGTAGTTGCTCAGATTTGTTTCTACAGCTTCAGTGGAACTGTGACTACTAAAACTAGCTAAACTGCTACCAAAACTTCTATACATTTTAAGCAAAAAATTTTGAAAATACCAATCATATTGAAGCAGACATGTAAAAATCTAAATCACTGAAACAGTTAAGAAACCAAACTTTACAATAGTAGAATAACTGCAACAATAATGCTTAAACAACCTCAAAGAAAAGTTTTTGTGAACCTCTTTTCAGGTTCTGGAAAGGGAGGCAGCACTAGGGAGTATAAACAGAGGAAGGATCCCTGAGAAGAAACAGCATTACTAGAGTGAGTCATTTTTTCTTCTAACCCCAGGAATCCTTCACTTAGTGTTTGCACTTTAAGGAAACTATACAGCTGTACTTTTGGAGGCTGGGTGAAGAACATGCTTAGGAAAATGGTTCTGCAAGACAGCAGTTCCAAAGCTGGCACCCCTCCTGAACTGTAAATGCAGGTAGTAGTGCTATGTGAAAGTGTGCAAGGTTTTCCAGGTAGCTGTTCTGTAAATGTCTAAAAATGGAATGCCCCTACTGGATGCCACAGAAGCAGAGGTACTTCTTGTGGAGAGTGCCCTTAAGCCAGTGAATTGAACGTTTCCAGCTTTTTTGTAACAGAACTGAATGTAAGAGACTATCCAGATTGAGACAGACCTCTTGGTTGCTGGTTTACCTTTGCCAGCATCACCATATGTAACAAAATGTTGAGTTTCCTGAGACCCGACATCCCCTGTCCAGTCCAAGAAGATGTTTAGTACCTGCTTCAGGTCCAGGCTGTGCAATTTCTGCTCACCAAGATGGAGAACTCAGGTAAGAGTAAAGGAAGGGCAACTGACTGGTTCAGGTGGAATTCAGATGCCACCTTAGTAGGAACTTCCTATTGATTCTAAAGGACTACCTTGTCCCTGTGGAAGACTAGGTAATTTGGCTCTGTGCAGAGGGCTTGCAGCTCACTTACCCTCCTAGCAGAGATCATGGCATTCAGGAATATGCTTTTCCATGTGACATACTTTAGGTCAGCAGTGTCCTTAGGCTCAAAAAGAGCCTCTCTAAAGCTGGGCAAGTCAGACACTGAGATCCCATGGTGGAACTAGGTCCCTTACCAGTGGATACA
The DNA here is from genome assembly GCA_016271365.2 of Neoceratodus forsteri. Classification (NCBI taxonomy): domain Eukaryota; kingdom Metazoa; phylum Chordata; order Ceratodontiformes; family Ceratodontidae; genus Neoceratodus; species Neoceratodus forsteri. Next base: position 746,592,148 of record CM057459.1, read on the forward strand.
AGTAGTTGAGGCCTTTGAAAAATCTTTTGAAGATGGGTTGTGAGGAAGTGACTTTTCCTTGCCTGCTGGTATGTAAGCTGACACCGCTGCTAGGAACACCTTGAGTGTTGATGGCCTCAGGCATAGGGACTGCAAGTGTACCAGGTACTCCAGGAAAATACACAACCCTGGCTCTATTGGGATAACAGTATCTTTATGGGAGCACACCAGTATGAGAATCTCTTCCATTTATAAGAGTATGCTTTCTGGGGTGCTGGTTTTCTGGAAACTTTAAGCACCTTCTGAACCTTCTCTGAGAGGTGCAATCCACAGTATTCTAGCTCTTCAAGAATCATGCTTCAGGTGTGATGTCCTGGGGTCTGGGAAAGCTGTCCTTCCATGGGGTAGAGACAGCAGACTGTAGCTCGGAGGCAGGCTGATTGGACTCCTGCTGGACAAGGCCAGAGGCACTAAGAATCAAACCTATCTGACCCAGTCTGGGACTTTTAGAATCATTATTGTAGGTGCTCATCTGAGCTTTAGGAGTACTTTTTGTATGAGTGGGAATGATAGGAAGCCACACAGGAATCTCCATGTCCAATCCAAGGCCAGGATGTCCTCTGGAACTGTCCTTTAGGCCAGTGGTCTGCAACAAAACTGTGGGAGCTGGTTATTCTCCCAGGAGGCAAACAGATCTATTTTTGGAGTGCCCCACCTTCTGAAAACTGTGGCCAGAAATTGCTGGTTCAAGGCCCATTCGTGACTGCCCTGGCTAATTTTGCTTAAGACGTCTGCCAGGACATTGACTTTGCCTGGCAGATGCACCGCAGAGTATTTGCTTCTAAGGAGTATGCCAAGTCCCAAGTTTTCATTGCTTCTGTACACAGTTTTGAGGATCTTGTTCCTCCCTGCATGTTTATGTAGTACGCTGTTGTGGTGTTGTCTGTTCTCATTTGGACAGACTGCCCCTGCAGCTGGCAGAATAACTGCATTGCTACCAACGCTGCCCTAAGCTCCAGAAGGCTGATGTGCTACAGAGACTCCTGTGGACTCCAGGTGCCTCTTACTGTAACACTCTGTAGATGGGTGTCCCACAGGAGTGAAGCATCCAGGGATTCACTTAACTCCATTTTGGGAGTATTAGACTTCCAAAAATAAGGCAGAAACTTCCAAAATAAAAAAGGTGGAGGAAGTCACTGACTTCCCAATGCAAAACAAAAAAAGAAACAGAAGAAATTCCAAAATTGCAGGCATGGAAGTCAGGAAATGATGGATTTTTCTGAAATAAATTGTATTTTTCCACTAATATTTATAATAACATCCATAAATTGTTCCTTCCGAGAATACTACTTTCAAAATGTGGGATCTGGGAAGTATTCTGACTTCCCCCCAAAAAATTGGACTGACTTCCACATTTCAACTCATGGAACTTTTAGACTTCCACTAAAAATAAATTAACTGAACCCCTGGAAGTATCTGTTGTAAGGATATTTGCTGGTGCTTGCTGAAGGAAGGGAATGCCCTCTTTGAGGTTGCCCTTTTCCTTCCACCACTCTGGTGACCTTACCACTTCTTTTGTAACTGGTACTAATTTTGAGAGTGGGTCCCACCTCTGAGACCAAACTGTGTTTTAGGCTTAAATGGCACTGGATAGTTCTCATCCGGAGCCTGGGCCATGGAACCACAGCTGTGGATCTGGCCAAATGTCCCAGTAATTGCAAGATATCCCTTGCAGGTCTTGGCTGACCTGCTGCGAAGGATTCTGCTCTGGCCATCAAAGCTGCCACTCTGGCTCGCAGGAGGAAAGCTTTCCCCTGCAGGGTGTTCAGTGCTGTTCCTACGAAGTTCAGGTCCTATTTGGGACTTCTACAGATGTATCAAGAATCCCCGACTCTGACAGAGTTCTATCATAGAACATGGATGCACTAGGAGAGGGCGTGGCTTGGCACCCACCATGATGGCTGCCTAGTCTTTTTTCAGAGACCACCCTTATCAAATATCCAATGTAATCCACTTCAACAACCTGCCTGATTGCTCTGGGACCAGTATAGCCTGACAGCACAAGCTCAGCAGTCTGAACAGAGCACCTTGTCTCTTATTGTTTTTCCTGAGACTAGCCAGTCATCCACGTTGGGAAAAACCCCACCACACCTTGCCTCGGGGCTTACGTTTCGGGGGGCAGGATTTCCGCAAATTTTGTTACCCACAGGCGGGAGACTCCTGCATAGTACTTTGTCCAGTTTTGCGCAGCTCCATTGTATCAAGCTCAGTGTTCCCACTCACCCACAAAATGTGCGTGATTCAGGTAAAAATTACAAAATTCACGTACATTTTGTGTGAAGCTGGTATACTGCATGCAACGAAGCCTCCATAAGTTCTTTCTGTGAAAGCAGGCATGGGGTTGCATTACGTGCATTCAGCACTCTTTAGACAGTGTGCCTTTTTTTCTCCCCAGATATCTCTACCAGGCTGCTAATTGGTCCATTCTCCAGCTCCCTCCTACTTCAGCAAACTGGGCTGGCACACTGTATTCAGACAGCAGTTGGAGTTGCGGGATTCACATGTGCCATACATTTCCGTAGCAGAGAGCAGGCCCGACTCCCAAGACGGACCTATCACACAACTCATGGAGGAATGCAGGAGAAGAATGGGATCCAACAATCCCTATGACAAGGGCAAGTCAGCATTCAGGAAGTATAACGAGACACAGAGGGAGGATAGTGGGTGTAACAGGAGAAGCAGAGGGAGGCAGGGAAAGCAGTCAGGAGCGCAAAGGCGCAAACGGAAGAGAAAATAACACAGGCAGTAAAGAAAGCGGACAAGACATTTTTCAGGTATGTAAGTGAAAGGAGAAAGACCAGGGGAGGGATAGGGGAGTGTGTGGAAGGGGACAAGGAAAAGGCAGACATCCTGAATGAATACTTTTGTTCAGTGTTCACAGAGGAGAGACAGAGGAGAGAGAAGCAGAGGGGCCACAGATAAGTGTCAGGGGCATCAAAGAAAGAGAGGTGGACACTAGTCCATTTATAGAGTTTTTGGTTTGCCCTTGACTGTCCACATCACACTCAGCACGATTTCCTCCAATCCCCTCTGTCTTCCCTCCCTTGATGTCTGTAATATTCTTTTGAGATCTACATACAACAGGATTATGACTCTTGTTTCTATATTTCTTAACTGTAGGGGTGTACCTGCTTTTTACTGCATTTATAAAATCCTTCTGAATGCCCCTTGTTCCTGTACACTTTCTCCACACTACAAAACCAGCCATATAAAACAAAGCAGAAAAGTTTTTGTCTTTCCTTTGCTTTTCAGTTTACCTTCACCATGTCATACAATAATGTGTTGTATCATTATTACATAGTTTCTTCCCAACTTCTGTTTCTTTCACTGGTTCATCCTCTCTCTTAAATATTAACCAAAAGTTGTTTACTTTGTAGCTCCCCCTTCAACAGCAATCACTTGTGAAATCAGGAAATTGTGTATATCTGCTAATTTACCTCCACATGTACCCCATTTAACATCTGGATAATTAGAATCACCTATCACTATACTGAATATTTTTTTGTCAGCCTCTCACCCCACTAAACTGACAGGTGCCGATCCTCTTGCCACTCGCAGACTTTATTTTATCTGTTTTGCTAGGTCATATTCCCCTCTTCTGTTCATATGATGTTTCATTTCACTGATTTATCTGTTGTTACTACCTGGTCACTATCATTGTTCCCAACTTTAAATTGTATCTTACCTGTATATTGTACTGCTGAACCTTGCGTACTGTATTTGTATACACTGCATACTGTATTGCTGATGTATTTTTTATTTTCCATATACTGTTTGTGCCATCTATATGACCCGGGCTGTAACTGAAAACAGTCCCTGGGACCACTGTACCTACCCGGTTACCAAATAAAAATGAATTTCTTTTTAGCTGCTATTCTAATCTCAGTGTTGGTCTTCTCCTTAATCTGGTGATCTATAACACACCAACCACCACTGATGCTCTACACTGTTAGCTACAGCACTGCCCCTCCTTTCGTTCTTGGTCTATCCCTGACGCATAGTTTGCATCCATCTAGTTATAACCCACAATCTCATCCTACCAGGTTCCAGGAATTCCAAAGACGCACAATTCCTCAACTATAATCAGCACTTCCAGCACATCAGTTTTATAAATCATACTACATGTGTTTTTCTGAAAGTACTGCTAGACTATTTGCTGCACTCATAAATATATGGTCTAAACCACTATTACCTGTTTAACTTTAGCTGTGTGAACATATCTACGTATGTAACATTATCCACTTGTAATAATTCGTTTGTTGGGGCTACACTGAAATCACAGAATTATACAATTGTCTGAGACAAAAATCATCCCAGTCATTTATCCTGCCTATCCCCTAGCACATACAACACACATACTAAATTTAGCATATGGACCTGGTTCACTTGACCTCCCTGGGCTTCAAACTATAAAACTGGGTTGAAGAAGGACCCCACAGAAAACAAGATGCTACATTTCAGTTATGCCATCATTGGTTAAAAAAACCCCACATAAACCACTGCTGACCTAGGACACTCGTGGTCCAGTGTTAGCACCTTGTGTTACCATGCAGGCAACCCAGATTGGAGACGGAGCCCAGGAGGAGCCTGTATGGAGGGGGCCACCTGCTCAGGGAGTGCCTCCTGCGGCAACGTTTCCCTAACCAGGGAGGGCTGGTACTTGGCCCGCAGCAACCAGCGACTCCTGTAGTGGGGCACGGTGGTTCAGCGCCATCTACGAAGGATGTTGCATGTTGGCATGGCCAGTAAAGTGCCACAAGGAGGAAGGAAGTCAAGGAGAAAATCGGGGTAAAACCCCTAGAGCCGCATCCATGACAGCCCCCCCAACCAAGCTTTCTCAGGACCAGTGCTGTCAAATGGTGTCTAAACTGGGAGGTCGCACTGGAAAGGGGGGACCCAGTCTGCTTCTGTTTTAACATGGGGAAGCAGCTCTGGGGCAGGGTAAACAGCTGACCAATCACAATGTTTGTCTGCATATTATACCATGTATTGCAGGGGTGTTCAACTTCTTCGGGGTCATGAGCCACATTTAATTTCCTCAGTAAGATGTGAGCCACAACAATGTGCAACCAGTACCACACCCAACGTGCAGCCCTTACCACACCCCCATTTAATAGTCAAGAATCGTATTTTATTAAGTTGCAGTATTTTTAAAAACTAGTTGTAATTTTAAAATAATTATTCAAAGCAGCTCTGGGGCTTCATATTTGCTTGCAGGCTTAGTCAGAGTACCTTGTTGATCACTCAGGGCACTTTTCAGCTCCTGTACTTTGACTTTTCTCAAATTTAAAACACTGTGACATTTACTGGACATGTAATTGGCAAACCCCTCGAGAATCGCATCAAACTGCTTCGACAGCAACATGTGGTTCACGAGCTACAAGTTGGCCAGCCCCGATGTATTGTATTGCCTGCTTACTGTACCTACTGAAGACATCTACTTCAATATATTTATCCAGTTTACTTTCTGTCTCTTGTCCCCACCCCTCTTTCCCCACTGCATCTGTAAACAAGATGTTTTCTTAATCTCTGTATTTTTACTTCAATAAATAAATAAATAAATAAATAAATATTATTCAAGCCAGGATTTTGTAAGCTCTCGGTCACCTGACTCCTTACCCAAATGACGGAAGTAGAACTTCACTAATCCCTGAAAAACTGATAGATATAGAACAGAGTGCAGCAAGGTTTCAATATTAAAGGTCCTCGGACTCCTGAATTTTGCTCAACTCTTGATCAGAGAAACATGATGGTCCAAAGATAAACACCTTTTTTGTTTGTTTTTGCTTTTAACTTTTTAATTTACTTTCCTAGCCACTATGTATGTTCTTACAAATATGGTAGTTTATCTAAAACTGCACTCCTAACTATCTGTGCAGAACTCTTGAAAATCTGTAATTGGGATCCCTCACTCTTCAAAAAAAAAAAAAATCCATCATAAAGTCTGGGGAAAGCACTAAATGGACACCAAGGGCCCTTTTCTTGAAACACTGCTCTAGTAACACTCTGTTTTCATTACAAATTTAAATTAACTTTTGCCATGCAGCAATACACCATTATTACGCTGAGGTATGTTTAAGAAATCGTATAGTGTATGGTGGAATGCTGTTCTGCATGGAAATCCATGCTTAGAACAGTGCTGTGCTGCAGCAGTGACGTCAGGATGTTGCTGGGCTGCACTAGCGACATTACTACTGCAGCACAACAAGATAGAACACCTTGGTGCATGCGCTGTAGTGAATCCTCCGCAGTTCAGGAAGAGGCCACAGCGGTGACAGCTGGCAGAGGAAGTGAGCGCCGATCAAAAGAAACGCCACAGTAAGGACACAGCCTTCACTTAATGGTTGCCCATACACTATAAAAGATTGCGCATGGGCAACCATACGCAAACAAGGCTGTTTCTTCACTCTCGAGGTTTCCATGGTAACGAGACCTCTCAAGCTGCGCTCTTGAGGTATTTTGTTACCACGGAAACCTCTAGAGTGAAAACAGCCTTGTTGTGTACGATTGCTCATACACAATCCTCTATACTCCACAAGGTGTCAAGCTCTCTAAAGATACTAGTTCTATCTAATAAACTACACTCAATTTTTATGTTTATGCTGTATAACATGGCAGTCTCAAAACATGCCCCACAAATTTGAACGATGAGTTTAGTATTCGTTAAGCATGGGTAATTATCCAGCCAGATACCGATACATTTTTTATCAGTGAAGAGAAAAACTTTCCTTTAACTAACCCTGCTGGCTTGTACTGGAGGAGGGATCATTTTCATTAAGTATACCAGCTGAGCCAGAGGGAAAGTCTATGGAGCCAGAGGGTTTACTCCCACGACTAGCCCTACTGGTTAGTGACTGCGCAACCTGATTTAGGCCCATGTGATTAATAGCACTGCAAACTAAATTTCACCTTTTATGGACATTCAAGCAGTGCAAAGGGTTCCATGTCTAAAGGATGATCTAGTGGTCTTTGCAGGGTAAAAAAGAAAAAAAAGTACAATATGCAGTTAGAAAATTATACTAACACCCTAGAAAATATGTGTCATGGACCATGGGTATGGTGTGTATCAGCAGCATGACAAACATCTTTTTTATATTTTGTGACCAAACATTATGGAGTAGTATCAGGACCATGCTGTCAACTGCAAAAGTGAGAGCCCATTGGTCTCAGACCAAGTCACATTAAGGAACACTGATTTATGAATTACATCAACCCTGAAGATAAGTTGCATATCTGATATAATCTCTGGTGCAATGTACAGTAACAATGATGGCTTATTTTAAAGCAGCAGTACTACGAAATCAGGAAGTGACCTATCAAAATTCTGTTTTTCGGCTGTAAGCATGCGGCCAAAGTTCCAGTTTCCATACCTGTAAATGTTTTTTTCCAGTCATCTTTAGTTTTTTAGATATTTGCAATTTATTTGAAGTGTTGTAGTGCTACAACAAATATGGCAGCTGGCTAATTTTCAACTACGCTTTTTCTACAGGTCACATTGCGTCTTCTGACAACAGCAGAGGGACCCTCTGCTGACCATTCCCGATGTCCCTGCAAGTCATTCACATGTGCAGTTGGCAGCAGAGGGGGTTTCAGTGCAACATGCTTAGTGGCAGAAATGTAAACAAAAGCAGAGAATAACTGAGCAAATTACTCGGCGATAGTACAATGCCGGCGAGAAAGATCACCAGGTATATGATTAACAGGGCACAGGGAATAAACTGCCAAAAAAGCGCAATTTTTTTTTTCATACTACTGCTGCTTTAATCTTGAGTCCACACAACAGTCTTTGGGACTGGCTACTGCACATTAAAATGAATTTTTGATCTACAGATTCAGAAAGCACAAAGAGACCAAGCCCTGCCTCTGTACTGTACTATATGGACCTTGCAATATTGCTTCCCTCCAGGGTGATGTGGCATTTTAGCCTCCATCAAAGCTATTATTAACCAAAGACTGGACCAGTGGTTTAGACTTCACTAGCCTATGGGCGCACCATATTCTCCATCCGTATGTTATAAACTGAATTAATAGTTGCAGTATTAATCCTTATACTGGAGCTAGTGAAATCAGTAACTGTGCCTCCCAACTTTTGAAATGGAGCCCACACTCTTCATACGGCCTGTATAACCTATGTCAGGATCATTTAGTGCGAGATCTCTCTGGAGTTACGATTGTCAAATATCATGGTTTGTTTGCCTTTTTTTCTTTAAATATTACATAGATTACGATCCACTTGAAAAATTGCTGAGGCCACTAAACTTTTTTCAGGTCTCCAGTGCTAGGGAGGAAACATCGAAACAAGACTGCATGAAAATAATAATTACAGTAATACAATTAAGAAGCAAGCAACAATGAACCAGCAAAATACAAAATGAATTATTTGCATCGCAAACCCCAACAGATTTATCTGTACCACTTCTCCCAACCCAAGCCTCCCAGCTGATTTCAGTTCTATAAACTACCCTTCTGACAGCAGAAACCTTTGCTGCACTCTAGTTTATTCATATGCATGTAACTCCGGGGCAGGAAAGGGCATTACACTAATTGGAGAGAAGTTTCTGAGAAGCTTATAATTCGTGTAACTTGCATGAGAAACTGTAAACATATCAATAAGATATAATTCAGTCCTTTATTAGTCCAGAAGGTAAAACCTTTTTTTAAACTAAAACTGCAAAAGCACTAGACAACCAGAGAAATCAGCGAGGCAGTCTAGTGACTACAGTACAGGCTTGGGCATCATGAGACCCTAGTTCAAATCCCACCAGTCACTTACTCAGTGAGACCTCAAGCAAGTTTCTTAACCTCTCAATGCATCAGTACACACTGCTGTAAAAATGGGTAAATGCAGAATGTCACTGAAAAACAGATACTGCATCTCACCTGAGAAATTCTGGGTAAATAAACTATAAAGGAATAAAAAAATAAGAGGGAATGCAGCAGCAAAGCTTTCCATTCTGCATATAAAAATACACACAAGCCATCTTTTTAAGCTGCTTAGCTTGCTGCCGACTTGCCCCCATATGGAATAAATGGTGAATGAAGGTTAGATATATGTAACTATCCAATGGCTAAAACCCTCAAACTTGATTAGTAACAGCCATGGAAGTACCTGCACAGTCTCAATACTACAGAAAGTGCCTGCCAACAGACTTTTCACTGACCTTCTCAGTACTCCACCATCTTCTACCCAGTCTGCCTGTAATATGGCTGCCCTAGTGTCCATTCCTCACCACAGTGTTTTATAAAGGGCCCAGAATGGACCAGGAAAAGCACTGCTGTACACCTCTCACAGTCCCAGGTTTCCAACACACCATATCTACAGTTGCTTCTCCCTCAGGCTCTGACCTCCTGCTACACAATAAGGACAGGATGGCTAATTTCAGCACCATCCAAACTCAGAGCCATACCTTCTCATTGCCATACCACTTCCTGCTTTGTCTACCAGTGCAGCCTACTTTAACAGTGCCATCTACTGCCCATATAACAAAACAAAGGAACTAGTTTTCTACATAGTCACCTGCACTGTAAAAAATTATGATAAAAAGAAAATGTTTAAAAATATTTTATTTTTTATATACATAAAAAAACTTTGGATAGAAGTAGTAATACACTCAAGGGTGTGGCATATGGAATATTGCCACTTTTTGGGTGCAGGGATCCCTTGGCCAGCAGCCTAATGACTCACAGCGCACCCAAGGCATGGCAATTTTCCATGATATACCACTCCCGGTCATGTATTATTCCTTAACCATCAAACAGACATAATCCTGAAAGTTGATTGGCTATAACAGTCTTTGACCCATGACAATATTGCAGTATAATACATAGCCAATGTCAATAATCACCAACTAGAGTGCAATTTTATATAGCGAATAAATAAATGGGTAAGGGTGGTATGTGACGCTTGGCCAACTGGTTATGACTGTTGTATGATATTTGTAATATAAAAATAGTAGGTGATTGTCTCACATAAGATAGGCTGTGCTTATGGGTGCCCCCCCCCCAGGTTTCAGTGAAGCTACAGTGACAAGTGACCTGAAACCAGGAGGTAATTAAAAGACCAGAGAGACTTAATTAAGGGTCTCCTGTTTTTCTGTCTTAATTAGAACTGACCCTGCTGCCAGGATATAGAGCTTGTGAAGTTTTATGATTCCTATAGGAAGAACATTCTATACCAACATGGTGCTAAAAGTTGTAAAACCCTTTGACATGCCTTGAGAATAGGAACTGCTCAAGATCAAAGAGAAAATGTTTAATTACGGAGTCATATTTAGGAAGTGGAGTTGTTGCTGATGTCACATTATTTAATATATCTCTTGACAGGAAATCATTGTCTTTTTTTTTTATTCTAAAAAAGAGAAGCTAGATGACTCACCAAGGGGTTGGGGAGATGGCATTGAAATGTATCTTTGTAACTGGGGAATATGACATATCTTTTTGGGCTCTTAAGAAACACGGTTCTCTAACTTTCAAGGGGCTTACAGAGGTTAATACATTAGATACAAAAAGTCTAAATGTATTGTGGTAGGAGTTTTTGTTTTGGTACTTTGCCCTTGTTCTTTTATGTGAGTATATGCTCTTTGATATATTGTTCTGTGTTTACATTTTTCATGTTTTTATCATCTTTCAGTAAAGTACCCTTTATTTTGAAAGACTGCCTGGGTCTGCCAATTCTTTTTTTGCATATGACATATAGAAGGTTAAGACTGACAAAAACTGTTCAAAAGCTTGATGGTGTTACTAAACTGGGAAAACGTAAGAATATACCCGAGGTCTTTATAGAGTTTTAAGGGTTCATTTTAGAAGCCTGGCTTGGTGCCCCTGGCAAAAGATTGTACCGCAAGTCCTGAAGAGGGTACATATCTGAGCCTGTACATTGGGTATGCTAGCATAAGGTTCACAGTTTGAATCCCCCTCCCCCCAGAAATTGAGACTAAAGGTGATTTGGACCCACAAGCATACAGGAGGGTTACCCTGTCTGTTACCTGTTCACATTACTGCGCTTGGAGGTTGGCACTGTGGGAGCAGGGGGCCTGACCTGCTGAGTGCATTTGTGACATGGTATACAGTACATAGAAATCGACTCATGGAAGGGTCTAATGACATAATAAAGCCACAAGCCCAAATGATCTGCCATCACTTGTGCTGGGGTTTGTGACAGCCCTCTAGGAGGTCAGCACACTAAAAGCGCAGACACAGTGGCACACTGGCTGCGTGCCTGACTGATGTTCTCCCTCCCACTCCACCTTACGCTGCACATCCACCCAGGGTTCCCCACTATCTGAAAATATAGGGCGGTGGCAGTGGTGATCGGGCCAAAAGGAGAGTTATTTTTCTGGACCTTCTATATGCACTGTACACATGCATAAGTGGATTTTAAGTAAAATATAGTGTGCCAATATCAAAACAGGGGTAGCAGTGCAGTAAAGGATGTCAATTAGACAGTTTTGGAAGATTTTGTAAAAAACAATCAGTAATAGATAAAAATATAGGGTGGTGGCAAAAAATATAGAGTGATGGTAAAAAAAATATAGGGTGGTGGCCCGCCACGCTAAAACAATGAATGGGGAACACTGACATCCACCTATCATCACCCAGGTGGCAGTACTTCAGCAAAGGCAGCAACCCTTTCTCCCTGGTGGAGAAGATCCTTTGGGACTCTAAATCCTCTTCCTCCAGCCAGCCCTACAACAATCAGAGCTCCTTCCCGAACCTGGGTTGCCAGTGTCGTGAGTGGCAGCCCTACCGCTGTACTGATGGGCAGGCCCGGACTGTGTTGTTTTTTTTTTGTTGTTGTTTTTTTAATATCTTGTGTTAAGTGCGGTAATGGGTATATGAATTAGCATAATTAGTTTTGGTAGGTATGTTAATTGATTTGGTAATTACTGTGGTACCATAAAGTTTTATATAGTGTAGGTATATACCATTAATTGCTTGACTGATGTAGATATATATTTACAATTGATACTTTGACTCACAGGTACATAGAGAAATAAATGATTGCCTTTCTGGGGGGGGGAACGCGTCCATTTATTATAAACTGACAGTCCACACTTGAGAATGTTAAAAAGCGATACTTAATGGCTGAAAAATCTAAACTGTTGATTATCAAGTTTCTCTCTTAAGCAATGAATCTAAAACACATGCTTTTCCTCATGCTTCCTTTACACACAGTTTTTTCGGTCACGCTTGCTCACACACACACCCAAAGCTTCTCAAAAATACTTGTGATAGGTCAGGGTGGATTTGCACAGATGTGTGGGGAGTCGCTACCCCTCTACCCAAACCCATCTTGACCCATCACAAGTATTTTATTGAAAAATATCTCATTCCTGTTTAAAAATGACTTTGTTTTGTAAAAAACACTGCTACATTGTGAGTCAGTACTGATCAGGTGAGTCAAGGTGCAGCAGCACTGAACAAACCAGACTGCGACATGAATAAACAAAAGGCAGCCTCATTTTAAACAAGAAAATAAAGAGATTTTTCAATAAAACACTTGTGTTAGATTGGGGGAGGTGTGCGCAGATGGTTGGGGAGCTTTGGGGGTGGGAATATTACTTTTGGGCAACTCTGTGTTAACTTTTAGTTTAGGGTTAAGGCACCCCAGGATTAGCCATCTATTATATAAAACGCAAAATACCTGACCGTGAATCCCAAGGCTATAATTCAATCCAAGTCTGGCGATATACAAACCACTCAAGCTTTGACTCTTGTGATTTATCATGTCCCCAGATTCCTTTATCAAATTATAGCCTTGTATACACTGTATATTACAGGGTGGTCAGAACTAATTACCAAAGATGAGCTATATACCAGCACATGTGGACCAATTCACAATTGTAATAATGCACTCCAGGGTGTAGAATTTCATGGGACATTGTCACATCTTGGGTGGTCAGCAGTAAATTCTGTCTGGGACTAAGACATTCTGAGCTGCCCTGTCCCAATGTCTCCCTTCCCCTCCCACAGAGTCTGTAATACCTTCTTACCACATTAAAAACTGCTTGAATAAGCCCTTCTGGTGAAGGATGACTGAAAAGGTTAGATAGCATTACCCCTCACTAAGGATAAAGTACCTTCTCTCCGCTTGTCAACTGCCTAAGCTGCTTGCTCGTCTATGATTTTTTTTTTTTTTTTTTAATCAAATAGCTTCCTAAGACATTCGTTATACCAGAAGTGAAAATCTTTTGGTAGAATTTAAATCCAGAATTCTTAAAGGGGAATACTCAGCTCCCCAGGAGAAATACTGAAGGACCTTTAGGTCTCAATTTAGCAATCCATAACATTAAATAATGTTTTAAGGCACTACTTGGTTGCAGTTTAACTTATTATCTGGTTGATCCTGCAACCACCCCCCCCCCAACCTACCATGGCTCCATAGTATTTATCCCAGAGTCCCCTGTGGCCAGCCCTCTGATGACGTGACCGAGGGACTACACTGCGGGGGATGTCTATGTGCCGGCACCTTTATTAACTGAATACTAATGTGACACAGCACATGATCATGCTTATTCTATCGGTACAAACACATTCAGGGAACACGACTGGTACCGGCAGAATAACTGGGATCATGCGCTCTGTAACATTAGTATTCAGTTAACGAGGTGCCAGTACATAGATACCCCCCGCAGTACAGTCCATCAGTCGCATCACCAGAAGGCTGTCTGTGGGGGACTCTAGGATAAACAGTATGGAGCCACAGAGAGTGGGGTATCGTAGTATCAACCAGATAATAAATCAAGCTGCAACTAAGTGCCTTAAAAACTTATTTAACATTGTGGAATGCTAAATCGGGACCTAGAGGTCCCTCAGTTTTTCTCCTAGGGAGCCGAGTATTCCCCCTTTAAGAATTCACTCTTCGATGTCTGATTTGGTCTCACAGGAGGTTTTTCCTAAGTTTGCACACATACTGTATGTTTCACGACTTAAATATATAAAAAGTAGTACTCCAGTAAGCTCAGTGGGGGGAACCTATCTCCACCTCTCCTGTAACTTCAAGGAGAATATCCTCTTCTACCTCATGCATCTCATCTTCCTAAAATATTCAGAATCGAAATGGAGGCTGTCATCTTTTTCTCTAGGGATTTCACATATTGCTACAAGTGCAATATCAACTTGATTTCATCCACTGAAGGCATACCCCAGTGCACACATTAAAGTCTCCTCGTCAGCAGTATGCATACTGTTTTGAAACCTGGGGCCCCACTCACAGCTGCAGGTGTTCTTGGAGTAAAAACAGGGTGCAAACAAGCTCACAATTTGGCCTTTACTAATTTTCAATATAATCAAAGAAGGGACTTTGTCATTGGGAGACTGAGGGGAGAGTCCCCCTTAAGCTACAACACAAATGGGGACTCTAGGATGGGCTAAGCGAGCAGCACTCTCGCCACCATACTGGACAGCAACATACACTGAGTGCTGTGCATGGCACAGACCTAGCTGCATACCACTATGCCCTGCACAGCAACCACATGGCATTACTGCTGTAGTGGGGGTAGGCTTACTGGAACAGTGGTAGCCTCACATTCGTGACACAGGCGATTCAAATTCAGAAGCAAGCTTAGGTCACCACAGGTAGAGGAGAGGAGAGGAAGGAGCATCTATCAGACTGCTCTACTCCTTCGGATGCATGACCCACCACATGACTGCCACCTAGCAAAGGCTGGGTGGCAGGGAAGTTGTGTGAGCTGACTGCAGGGAGGATTGGCATCGGCACAATTCATGCACGTGCAGGCGTGTACCTTGCGTATCATTCTATTGCCATGCGAGGGAGAGAAGAGGATGACGAAGCCCTGCCTGTCCCTCACATCCACCACTGGATGTCCCTCTACTGGCACCCAGGTATGCTTCCAGGCTTCAGCTTTGTTGTGGGCAGCTAGATACGGGTGTAGAGCTGTCAAAGGAGCTAAATGGCAGGCCTAACCCTGAGGGGGCACAATCCAAGGACGCAACACAGCACTGAGTCAAGGATGGTCCAAGGGATCCCCTGAAGCCCAGGTAAGAGGGTGGCTGGATGGATGGAGGAAATGCAGGGAGTCACAGATCATCCAAGGAGTCCCTTGGAGCCCAGGTAAGAAGGGCCTCAATGAATGGGAGAAGGCACTGGCAATAGCAAGTTCGAATCAAAGGGTGTGGGGAGCAAAAGCTGAATTGGAAACAAGCAATAAAAATTGGGGTGGATCTCTGCTGGGTGTCTCACGGCACAAACAGCCTGTAAACAGTATGTCCCTGATATAACAGTGTATCCCTAGGAAGTTGGCGGGGTGAGGGGAGAAACACACACACTATATATAGATATATATATATAAAAATTAGAGGCAAAAAACTCTGTTTAATGCATCAGTCATTCCACGAGTCCCTATTGTGTATCCCTTACTTAAACTGTATACATGGCATTGTTCTACTTGGGCACATGCAAGAAGACATCCTTACGAACTGTGGCAACTGGAGACCACTCCACACATCTACAGAGTATTTAAAACCAGATGAAAGAAGCTGCTACATAGGTTTTGTAAAACTGGCTAAAGATTTTCCAGAGAGTATGCACATGTGGCCAGCATCAAACTGAGTGAGAGAGGGCAAAACAACAGATACTGACTGGGAGCCTGAGTGATGAATGAAGCTTACTTTCCCCCTCATGAAGTCTGCTACTATTTCTCAGCCTGGGAGTTAACCCAAAACAAGTTTGTTCATATAGACCACAATCCACTGGTATTTTTCTTATTGTTTTGTAGCCACAAAGATCCTGAAATAGCATGTCCCTTACCAGTGGTATGATACACAAGTGTCCTGAAGTTGGTGTTCCCATACTGCTAATCATCCAAAGTTAGTAAAACAGAAAAACACGCTGGGTGAACAATGCTACTAAAAAACTAGTCCCACACTACAGAATAAGTGCCTAAAATATGTTCATTTGGAGTTCTGAGCATACCAAAAAACCGGGTGTGGAATACTAATTTTGGTCTCCTGGTATTCCACTATGAATACTAGGTTCTAAGAAAAATTACTAAATGAGTAGAGCCTGTGGCCCTGTCACAAAGTGAGAGTTGTGCTGCAAGCTGCCCGCTTTCATGGAGGCAGGAAGAAGACTGGCACAATCCACTGTGGAAAGAGCCAATATCCTGCCTCTTGCAAGACTTCTTTCTGCCTTGTCAGAAACCTAAGAGGGGATATCCCAGTGGTCCTAGAGCCTGCGACAAGCACAAGAAGGGAGAATTGATTTTTGCAATGTGGGCAACAGCAAAAAAAAAAAAAAAAAAAAAAAAGCTGTATTTAGTCTGAGGCGGTATACCAGATTTTTGGGAACGCCACTGCTTCAAACTAAATTTCTAGCCTGGACAAATCAGATTGCATGTGGGAAAAGTGGCACTGCAATTGAAGCTATAAACAGGTCTACAGCAGGACCTGATTTTGCCTCGTACTGCCTTCAAACTACTTAGTCCCTAAGATAAGCAGATTGAATATCGGTAGTATTCTGTTTTTTTTTTATCGGAGCTTGAAACTGCTCCGTGACTTATTGTGTTATTTTTTTGTGTTTATGGTAGATTCTGCAGCTCCAAGGGGCTGTTCTTGCAGGACAGAATGACGTGGGATTGTCCCCAGGTCCCACTGGTGTCAATGAGACACAAGGATGACTTCACCTCTTCCTGTCCAGTAATGCAGCCCTTGGGAGCTGCAGAAGGTACACATAAGCACCAAAAAAAAAAATAGTGCACTAGTACGGGAAACCAGAGCCCAGTTTCAGCTTAAGTTTAACAAAAACACACACACACACACACACACACACAAAGGAAAACTCTCCTAGCTGTTGGTCTTAGCAGCTAGGCAGTTTGAGGGCAGTACTCGGCAAAAATCAGATTCCGTTTTAGAAACAGGAACCTTCCACTAAATTATATAAAAATGTATGCAGCTCAAAAAGTCCAAGAATATTCCCGTACTGGCAGTACAATTGGTCCACGAACATTAAAAGAAATTACGTGGAACAGACTGCACGTTCTACATGAAGCTGTCTTTGGAAATACAGACTGTTGTTATGAGCTTTAATTTAGCTAAGAGATAAAATTTGGTTAAAAAAAAAAACACATGAAGTATACGTTTTACAAAACTGAAGACTTGGCTAACAAGCATGACCTCACACATCAGGAAACCTGTAAACACTGGACACCAATGAAAACCAGATGTGGCATCTCCACAGCATTATTCTGAGTAAAACTGTGAAAACATAGAAGAATATCAATGCTACCACAATCAACTTACTTTATAAGGCCGGGTGATCCAGAATGGCACACCACTTTTCAAACATCTTCCTAGAGTAGCACAGGTCTTGAGTTAAAACTGGAGTGGTATCCGTACCGTGCTACACACTGACTATCTCATTCTACAGCTGTGGTTAAGCCCAGAAATCTGGTGGGTACACATACCTCTCAACTGTGTCTGATGTTCCAGAAAGTCCCAGATTCCGTCTCAAAGATTTCCTTGGCACCTCCTAAAAATTGGCATTTCTGTCCCTGAAGGGCAGGAAAAGTGAAGCATAAAACAAAGCTAGACATTAGTGTTATAGTCTACTTCCTCGGAAAGGTCTTTTCACACTGTATCAGCCTTCTTCAGCTAATATTACTATTTTTAAGATGGTCTCCCTGATGCTGATCATTTACCCCAGATTTTTTTAAGCCTTGTCCATGTTCATGAGGCAGAGTAGTGTATGTGGGTATACTCTTTATCATTCTCCAAAAATCCATGTTAAACCAGTCTACGTTTTTCCGTTATCATGCCAGTCTTCGCTCCCTGTCCTTTTGAAATGAATCTCCCAATCTGTTAAGGTACAACATTGCTGGTTGTTTTACATTAACTTGAGCTCTAAAGATCATACCTGCTGACTGCATTTGAGAAATGCTGTTTTATTAGAGACAGATACTTTGCTAAAGTAGTCCCTCATTGTGGGAATTTATTACAATAGGATATTTTTAATTTGTCAAAGCATAAAATTGGGTTGGAGATAAAGCACTACAAACACTTCACAGCAAAATACAATTCTTTTGTTATTTGTAGAAAACACACACTCAAAATACGTATCATCTTTCATTCACTGCTACTTACTGTATATAAAATATGTTTAAACTCTATGGAAACTAAGTGTGGTATCTTTCAAGGGCCTCCACTCAGCTTCCAATCCTAATGAAGGCTGACACCCATAGCAAAGGATAGCTGCAGTACCCAAATTCTGTATCTCATAGTACCTACTGTATCTTAATTATGGAAAAAAAAAATCACAAGAAAGCTTGTTAAAAACCTAAAAGCGCTGATCTGTGTACCTCCTTTTTTAAAATCATGCTCCAGACCGTGTCACTCTTTACCTTGCTGTAAACAGAAAGCAGAGTTATATGAAAGAGGGATGAGTGGAAGTTTTACTTCACAGACAGGATGGCTGAGCCAGCAGAGGGGGTAGGGCCAAGGACTATTAATGGGTTCAAGAATGACACTGGACAGAGTAAGGGGTCTGGTAGCTACACTGAAGGAAACTAGTACGGCAGAAGATGCAGGGAGGATGGGGATGAAAACCTTACCAGGACAAGTAGGTCATGGGGTTAGGAAAGGATAACTATATGAGCAGACTGGGTGGACCATTGTTCTTTTTCTGTTAAGAATATCTATGTTTCTATGTTTCTAATCGTTAACATTAGCAATTTGCAGATAAATCTATTTTTCCACAGAAGTGCTTTTAAGTGCTAGTTCTGTTAGTGTACAGGCAGACCATTCACTTTTTTTTTGTAAATATATTTTTATTAAGAACTTTATGCGCATACAATACATTCATTGGTATCTGGAGGGTGAAGTCAGCCTCCTGGATTACAAAAGGAAACACTGAAAACTTAATTATGAATAAGTGAGAAATGCCGCCCGGCACAGTATGGGGGCCTTGCCATTGTTACACTACAGTTCTTAGTCTGAAAATACATTTATATATCTATCTTTGAACCTCATCTAGGACAGGAGACACAATTATGATGCGGTATAACAAAAGAAGGGGGAAGGGGAGGAGCATGGGGGCACCCAAGGAGACCCTATCCAATTTTAAATAGTAATGGAATCTGCCATCTCACATTGCCCAGTATAGCCACAGCCACCGCTGGAGCCTCATCTGCCTGGTCTGCAATTCAGGACAGCACCTTCAAGTAGTGCAGGGTCCCGCGAGCAGTCAGCTGATTTGTTAGGGGACAAAGGCGGAGTCGTGCTGCATAACATATAGTACCCAAAAGGTCCATCTGGAAGTGAAGACCTCAATTTTATCATTTAGACTAAATGTGATTTTTTTCTATTTTATATGTCGTTAACAGTAGCTCTCCACTGGTCTAAAGTAACAGGTTGAGTAGTCAACCATTTCCTTGTGATACATTTCTTGGCCGCAACCAGCATGACTCCAAGAAGATATTTAATACGTCTTTCTGTGAGACCTCGACGGTACAAGTGAAATATATACATTTGTGGGGTTCATTGCACTGGAACGTGCAGGATCTCCATCACGGCTCCCTGCAACTCCTGATGAAAGGATTCCAGCACAGGACAAGACCACATGATGTGTGTGTGAGTTGCCCTACTTCACCAAAGCCCCACTAGCATTCAGAACTCCCATGTGTACCATTTTTGGCAGTAATTGCTGGGGTTTGAAAAAAATGTAATAAGAAATGTCCATGCATATTCCCGTCATATATGTGAGGAGATAACCCTCTCCATTTTGTAACACCCTTTCTCCCACTCCACTGTCTTTATTCAGATATCTGACTCCCCTTCCCATCTTAAGGCAACGTATCTGGTACTGTAGCTCTATGCATTTTGCAAGGCTTTATAAATGGTGGAGATAAGGTGTGTGGTGTTATGCCTTTCAATGTGCAGAACCGAGGCGGTAATAAGGGTTGCTTGTTAAGCAGGATCCTGCACCTCAACAATTAAGGTGGCATGATAATGCCAGATCGGGAGGCAACGGTAAAAATCTCTGTGGTTCAAACCAAACTGCTGTTGCACTTCAGTGAAAGACTTCATGACTGCACCAGTACACAGTTGGCTTACAAAGAATATATTCTGTTTCTGCCAGTCTCAAAATGCAGTATCTAATCTTGCCGGGGCGAAGTCAGGAGTATGCAAGGGGACATATCCATCAGTATCTGAAACTATAACCCCGTGTCTGACACCAACCTTTGTCATACTTCTTTAACCTGGATTATCCAGGGGTTTATCATCTGGTTTACTGCCCCCCCCTTCCCCATACATGTTATCGAATTAGATCACAAAACGGTGATATTTTTCTTTCCATTTCCAACCACTGGGGTCCAGGGCCACGTGAATACCAGTAAAACAGAATACGGATCTGTGCTGCCATACAATATGTGTAAGTCTGGAAGCCCAAGGACACCTCCACTCTTAGGAAGTGTTACAAATATCAAACCAAACTTGAGGTCAATGTCCACCCCAGACATATCTAGAAATAGCTAGCCTCCACTTCTTACAATCCTGTGGTGGTATCAGTAAAGATATGTTAAAAGTCCATTTTGCACATATACGTTAAAGGCAAGGTATTCCAGCATTGAAGATCTGTTAATTGATGGGATAGGGGTCTACAGTTTATCTCATAAAAGACGTTCGAGTTGACAAAGGAGTCTGATACCTAAGTATTTAATATCTGGGAGGTCCCAGTGAAAGGGATACTGTCCTCACGTTTCTGGGCTAGGGATGTAATAGCAGGGAACAGCTACTGTTTTATTCATACTGAATTTGTAGGCTGATATAGTACTGAAGCGGGTAGAAAACAGAAAACCTCTGAGACGGAGTTCTCAGGTTCTTCCATGTAGGAGAGTATATCATCTGCATATATGGCCACCCGGAGCTCCGTGTCACCAATATGGATGCCCTTATTGCAGGGACTAATAGCCTGGGTAGGGGATTTAATGTATAGGGCAAATAATAAGAGGGATAGTGGATATCCCTAACACGTGCCTCACCCCAGGGAAAATGTAGGGGAAGAATGGCTATTCACTTTGACAGATGTCTATGGGGCGGCATAAATTCTCTGAAGGAGTGAGACAGAGTCCCTCAAAAATCCCATCCATATTAACGTTATGAAAAGATACGGCCGTGACATTCTTAGGCAGACCATTCACAGTGGCTTTTCTATATGTAGCAAAGTACTTCCCTCACTGGAGGGCTGAAATGATGACATGCCGCTACCCATCATCTCCCTATATTAAAGGAAGAAAATTAATCTTGTCTCAGTTTTTTCTTAACTAAAAAAAAACCCAACTATTTTTGTACTTTTGAGCAAGAATGAGTCAAGACTCTTTCAAAACTCATTTTTGCTCAGACTATTTTTAATAAAATGTATCTAGATTTACTTTTCTCCCTATTCAACATATGGGGAGATAGGGACAATGCTGTGTCATTTCAGCCACCACCACCCCAACCCCCGTGGCAGGCAATGCTTTACGACATGTAAACGAAGCTATCAGGAATGGAATGCCTGTACGCACACGACCAGTATAGGCACTTAAAGCACTTTTGTAGGAAAATAAAGAGTTATCTGCAAACCGCTAATGTTAGCGATTGAACATAACCCTGCCTCCTCTTTACGGGAAGGTAAAGAAAGACATAATGAGAACCATCCATTTAAAATCTCTCATCATTTCATTGTCACTGGATCTCACAGTCTCCTTCCGAAATATATCAGTTGCCATATTGGTTCTTGTAAGAACAGATCCAGAAGCAAATGGTTTGACAACTGTTCCAAGTCATAAGTCTCAGAGGAGGGACTTGGTTGATCCGAAAGTTTAGACATTGTTTTCTTTTTGCAACATCTGTGTTGGTCCAATAAAAGGTATCAAACCATCTGCTTCTGGATCTGTTTTCACAGTCTCCTTCCTACACTGTAAAAATACCATTCTGACCTGAAGACAACTCTGAAAGCCTGATACTAAACAAGGGTTCCTATGTAGCTCCAATAAGAAGCGGCATCTAAAAAGCCACTAAAGTGACTGGTCCTGTACAATATCATATACACATATATATATATATATATATATATATATATATTAGAGCCAAAAAACTCAGTTTAATGCATTAGTTAGTGTTGTTCCACAGCGACAAAAGTGAGGAAATTCGCTGTTAGGGTTGAAAACCCTAACTCTGAATTCACCCCCAGCACCACACACACACACACACACACACATTCAAGTATGGGGAGGACCAAGTCAACACAACCAATGACAGACATCCAGCAGCAGGTGACAGAAATAACAAACAATTGTCTAAATGTACTTGAGACATCCCCACCCACCTGACCAGGTACTGCATGCTCAGTGGAGATCAACAGCAAAACTGAGGCCATGTACACCAAAGCGTACACATCCCTGATTGCAGCTGCACACAACGATACCACACTTAGTAGTTGCATGGCCTTACCTCCGATGCCCCACACCACACCACAACTGGTACTGTGCCGTTATTCAACATAAATGCTGAAGGTCATGATGACAGTTGTGGAAAGGTTTTAACACTAGTGAGTATACATTAATTAAGAGAAGCACATAAATTAACTACAAGACACTAGCATGCTCAAGATAAAAGTAGTGATACATTTAGTAGGTGATTTACATAGTAGTACATTTACTGCAATGGTTTACTCAACATAAGGACGCTTGATGTAAACGTATGGAAAAGCATTGCCTGTTCAGCGCTGTGAAATTGTACTGCCAGTATCACATGCATTCTTACTGATGAAGGTGTACTGCTGATGTACATACATAGACCTTCAGTGTGTTTCAATACAAAGATGCAGTAAGTATTCTTTGTAAGCAACATTGTAATTGCATTGATCAGACCAAGCAACTTCTAAATATCATAGCACTACTGAGCCAACAATGATGTACCTGTATCGGAGATGTATATAGGATAGATTTTCCTGTAGGCACTTTCTGAGTATGTTGTACCTGATTAAGACAATCTCATTGCATCTGTGATGACTAACTTATTCAAATAGTAATACATTTACTATTGTTGCAATGAGTGATCTGCCACTTATGGACACAGTGTAATTTTTTAACAGTTGTTTCATACTCAGGCTGTAGGACTACTGTTTGGGTTTGCCACTTCTGTCACTGATGCTATCAAAGTGATAACTATGTTAATTATGTACAACAGGAATCAAGTAGGTATGGTGTAGATATAAACAGAATGTCTTTTAGTATTGATTTCACTCACAATGGGGTAAGTGTACTAGGACAGCAGGGGTTATCCTCTATCACTGACTCTGTCAGTTATAAGCACACTAGGGTTTCGATGACTGTAATGATCAAGTTACACTGTTCATCTTCATGAGTTCATATTCACAGCCATTCTCCAGTAACTAGACAGTGTATGGTGTAACTGGGGGACACTGTGTTGCAAAGCTACTGCAGTGCCTAGCAGAGGAGAGTATCTACTCATAAAGACAATTAAGCAATAAGGCATGACCAACAGTTATGTTAAATGGTCTGTTAATCACCCTGTAGTGGTTTAATGTTGAATGAGGCATAGCCGAAGTGCCACATGTCGCTAGACAGTGATAAACTGACCATTAACATAATACCTGGGAGTGGCTTATTGCTATCATAATAAAACTGTTTTTTAAACAACATTAAACCATGTTCATCATATGGTTAGGCTCTACATGTATGTTAATAAAACTAAACATAAGGCTGTTACAATGTTTACAGTCAATTAGAAAGCTGCATTTCAAACCCTTGTTATAATCAGAGATATTATTCCTGTACAACTCCTTGGTTTTGCTGAACTCTATTGCTCAGGTGGCCCACCACATGTGGTGTGGTCTGGTGTGGGGGCATCGGTAGGTAAGGCCATGCAACTACTAAGTGTAGTACGTTGTGTGCAGCTGCAATCAGGGATGTGTCGTTTGGTGTACATGGCCTCAGTTTTGCTGTTGATCTCCACTGAGCATGCAGTACCTGGTCAGGTGGGTGGGATGTCTCGTAGTACATTTAGATAATTGTTTGTTATTTCTGTCACCTGCTGCTGGATGTCTGTCACTGGTTGTGTTGACTTGGTCCTCCCCATACTTGAATGTCGTGTGTCTGTGGTGCTGGGGGGTGGTCGGGTTAGGGTTTCAAGCCCTACAGCGAATTTCCTCACTTTGTCGCTGTACCAACCCTCAACTAATGCATTGAACGTAGTTTTTGCCTCTAATTTCCTTCTTTTTGAAAATGATAACGAGAAATAGTGAATGTAATGCAGCGCTCCCACCACATGATGTCTTGTGGCATAGTAACAGGAGCAGCAACGCAAACAGAAATGCTAACAGTGACACACATGGTAACACAAGCGCGAATGAGAACAGAACGGTGGCGTAGACGGGAACGGTCTGCCATGTGATGTGTTATCACATAGTAACATGGTGCCTGCAAATGGAAATGTCAATGGGCATGGTGATGCAAAGTGAAACAGAAAGAGAAACAGTACTGTAGACACAAATGGCAAAAATAACAAGCATAAGCGCAAATGAAAACGCAAAGGATAACGCCATAGGGCCCCGCGTTCCAGCAACGCGTATCGCGGCAGTGGATGCGGGCCCAAAGGCCCCGCACCACCACATGATGTCTTGTGGCATAATAACAGGAGCAGCAACGCAAACAGAAATGCTAACAGTGGCACACATGGTAACACAAACGCGAATGAGAACAGAAAGGGTAACGCACAAGGTGGCATAGACGGGAACGGTCTGCCACGTGATGTGTTATCACATAGTAACACGGTGCCTGCAAATGGAAATGTCAATGGGCATGGTGATGCAAAGTGAAACAGAAAGAGAAACAGTACTGTAGACACAAATGGCAAAAAATAACAGAAACGCAAGCGCAAATGTAAACGCAAAGGATAATGCACATAGGGCCCCGCACTCCCGGCACGAAATGCGGAAGCGCGGGGCCCAAAAGGCCCCACACTCCCACCACATGATGTCTTGTGGCATAGTAACAGGAACAGCAATGCAAACAGAAGGCTCAACAGTGGCGCATGCTGCAACGCAAGTGCGAATGAGAACAGAAAGGGTAACCAACACGGTGGCGACGAGGAACGGTGTGCCACGTGATGTCTTGTCACATAGTAACATGCTGCCTGTAAATGGAAATGGCAATCGGCATGGTGACGCAAAGTGAAACAGAAAGAGAAATAGTACGGTACACACAAATGGCAAAAAAGTAACAGAAACGCAAGCGCAAATGAAAACGCAAAGGATGACGCACGTGGTGGCGCAGACGTCAACGGCAAGTGAAACGGGCATGGAACCGCAAGTGGAAAGGGCAATGGTAACAGTAATGTAAGCGCACAGGCTGGTTTTCCCCAAAAGCTGAATAGAGAAAGACAGTGAGTACAAAGAATGTGCATAATAATGGGTATCGGAGCAGAAAATGAGGACTTGGAATACTAAATAAGTTATATCTCAGGAACCGTATGATGTAGAAAAAAAATTTAAAAGTCATATGATTTATGACTGTCCTGGCTAGTTTTGTACTTAGCCCCCATTAGGGGGCTAAGAAGTTTTCCGACGAAAGTCCGTATCTCGCACCTGCAGATACGGGCCCAAGGCGTGTGAATGCTGTAATGTTATCCTATGGGAAAAAGAGAAGTTCGAGCACCATAACTTGCCTCCCTGTAATATTTTTCACCAAACCACTGAAAGGCACATCTGTGAGCTGTTGGCTGTCTTCCTCCAAATTTCAGGAAAAAGACCAAACCGTTATTTTGCAGCAGGGATCCAAAGGATTTCTATAATCGGCCGGGCGCCCGTAATGTTATCCTATGGGAAAACCGACAACTTTGGAGTGCCGCAGACTTTGCCGCGTGTAATATTTTTTCAATACAACACTGAAAGGCACATCTGTGAGATGTCTTCATGCTTCTCCAAATTTCAGCCTAAAACTCCCAACCGTTCTTTTGCAGCCGGAGTGCAAAAGAATTACTGTTATTTTGCAGGTCATTAAAGTAGTAGTCGTGATTTGACAAAGCTTGCAAAATTTGCGACACTTTCGCAAGTGCGACACTACTTTTTCCAAAAATTTGAAAAACATATTTCTGGGGTGTTTTACCCCAAAATAAAGACATGGCTAGCATCCTCAGGGCCCGACTAGGTGAATACAAAAAGAATTAGGTTGCTAGAGGGTCTCAATTTTAAATGCCAACCATTTTCTGATCACCAACTGAAAACAAGATGGCAGATTTGCGAGCACTAACAGGGCCATTTGCGACACTAAAAGTGCATTTACGACACTGTCGAACTTTTGTTAACTTTTCCATTGACTTATAATGGGAAACTGTTTTTGAATAACTTTTGAACCGTTTAATATTTTTCACGAAATCTTGAAAGGCACATCGGGATGACACGCCGCTCCCTGAAGATTTTGGACGTCAGCATAAACACGTCGACCTGTAGGCGCGCGACCACAGAATTCCAGAAAAGCGTAAACGCGCATGACAGATCAGCTTAATAACTCCGCAGGCCGTGATATCCGAGCAGTACGAAACTTGGCAGATCCCAAGGCCTATGGTTCTTGATCGTGTATTCCAAATTTCAGGCAAATCCGTTAAATGGTTGCAAAGTTATTAAGGTGCAAAATTTTGGGTTTAACATAGAAATGGCTCCTCAACCCTAACTAATATATATATATAATATTATATAAGCAGAGAGACAGAAGAATCAAACACACAAACCCCCGGCGTGAAGAACAATTTGGTTCTCACATCAAGAGGGAGACAGTTACATCACGAAGCATGACAGCGAAGCTCAAGTACTTTATGATGACACTAGATCTCTGAGATGCGAGAACAGCATCATTATTTGTTGTATATAATGCGTCATAAGCATCCTTTTTCAAATAAAAACCATGAGACTTACCGGTTTGGACAAACAGAACTGATCAGTCAATATTTAATGTAGACAAAATATTAGTATTTTGTCTACAAGAGATACGGATTGTCACTTTTCAGTTTCACATTAAGCTGCTCCTGCTTGCCAGTGCTGGTTAGTGCCTGCAGTTGTTTAAAACCACAGAAAAGATGCTCAAAGTGTATATATATAAAACTTAAATGTCTGGACATCAGTATGTTACAAGATGTTTTCCACTCTGAGGTGTGTGATACTTCATAAATCAGGACAGCAAAGCTTGAGTGGTTTATAAAAGTATTACACGTGGAGGGAGTGTAAAAAATCTAGAACAGTGATGTCCATTACATTATTTTTCACAATTACTCATTTCAGAAAAGAGATATTTTGGTAAGCATGTAAGAGTGGCTTGCAGGGCTGAGCTTCAGGATACATGTTTGTGACATAAATGTGTGAAGGAGTTTGGTAGCAACCGCTTTTAAGTTGATGTCAGCCTTATCCAGTAATCATCAGAACTTTCTAAGTGGCAAGAGTTTTGCACACTATGCCCATGTGTTTGCAGAGGATATAAACATGGACAGAATAAGAAAGGAGCAATCTACCATCAGGTGTGCAGCAATAGCCAAACACCCTAGGTGGGTTCTAAGGCAGAAGGTGCAGCAATGGGTCTTCAACCACCCAGGAAGTCAGTGCAGCATTGAGTAAAAGTGGGCAAGCCAGAACAGGCTTGAGCCTAGCTCGAGCTTAGTGCCTAGCTGAGTTCAGCTTGCCCTCTATAAGCAACTGAAAGCCAAAGTCAAGCTGAGCCAGTTATAGTCAAAGTAAGTATTTTTGTCAGCCTGAGCAGTTAGTGTAGTGTCTGAAATGTATTTTATTGAAAAATCAGATTTACAACCTTTGAGTCAAAGACTAATTTACAAAGGCTCCACATCAGCAAACAGAACACATATTGACAGCATACAACAATACACCTGCTTATTCCAAGGTATTAAAATTCATACAGCAAAATACATAACAAGGAGAAGTGTATGATCTATACAATTATATAGCTGGTCAGGTCCGGCTAAAGAGTTTTGAAATTGCCATGGTTCAAGCAGTCGGGGTACCAACATTGTCATTAATACAGTCAATCTTGGATGTAGAAATTAACAGCAGAAGGATACAGAGCAGTATTGCCCATACTTAACCAAAGTGGTGTAGCTGTAACTTGAGGCTTACGCCTTAATGTACCTGCTAAAATCTAGGTACCAGCTTCACTACTGTGGCTGGACCAGGCAGGCCTAACCAGGGTCCAGGAGCCAGTTATTGGTAGTAATAGTCAAGCAGTTCAGTAAACTAGCCGGTGCAAAGGCAGCGGCATGCAGATAGTATGTGGTTTTTGAGGGCTACTTTGAATAGGCCTATTCTGGTGATAGAGGTAACAACCAGTGGTAGATCACTGTACCATAGTGGTGCTCTGTAGGAGAAGGACCTTTGGGCAAGTGAGGTTGAGACTTTGGGAACAGTCCATATCTGTTTGTTTGCCGAGTGGGTGTGCACTGTGGCGTGGGCGGTGCTTAGGGAGGCAGTAACTCCCGAGGGGAGAGGCCTAGATGAATTTTTTTGGTGAGGATAAGTGTTTGCTAGCAGACTCTTTTGTCAAGGGTGAGGATATTTGTTAGGGCATACAGGGAGCAGCGGCTGGTGCACCTGTCTACTCCGGTGAAGAGCCTACATGCTTTGTTGATGGCTAGGTGGATTTTATTTAGAGCAGTGCGGTCGGCGGCCAAGTATACAGTTAGTCCATAATCTACTAGGGAGAGAACAGAGGAGGTAACAGCAAGGTTAGGGGCCTCTGGCAGAAGGCAGGTTCTGTGCCGATATAGTAATCCAGTACGAATATTTATGACTGAGGTGAGATTATCGATATGTTGATGAAATGAGAGGTTGGGATCAAATGTAAGGCCCAGGTATTTATAAGTATGAACCTGTTCAAGCAGGAGGAGGGCTCTAGAAAAGATTTTTAATTGGGCATCACAGTCCTTGCTCTGCCGGTGGGCAAAGAGCACTGACTTAGTTTTTTTTTATGTTGACTACCAGTCTGTGGTCCGTAAATCAGTTTTCAATATGGTTGAAGGCGAGTTGTAGAGATGACTGTAGGATCTGGGTGGGCGGTAAACAGTACTGCATCGTCTGTGTAGAGTAGAAGATTATTTGGGCAGGATTTAGGAAGCGTGTTCAGGAAGATGCTGAAAAGTAGTGGATCGAGAATGGAGCCCTGGGGGACCCCAAAGCAGACTGGCAAAGGAGACGAGAGTGTGCTGTTTATCTTAACACATTGGAACCTATCTGAGAGGTAACCTGTGAACCATGAAATGGGTCCTGGGGACAGCCGGGTGAGGTGGAGAGTATTTATGAGTAGTGTGTGTGAGACAGTGTCGAAAACTTTCGACAGGTCTATAAATACAGCTCCTGCTAGGTGTTTCTTATCCAGGGCATGGTGCAACCAGTTAGCGAACACTGTGAGGGCAGTTGTTGTGCTATACCCTGTTCTGAAGCCATGTTGTTCATTACAGAGTGTACTGTGTGTTAGTAGGTAGTCGATGAGCTGGGTGGCAACGCTTCTTTCCAAGGCTTTTGAGAGGGGTGGTAGAATGGTCATGGGTCGGTAATTGTTGGGTGAGGTGGGGTCCCCACTCTTTAGTATCGGTGTGATCGTAGCCATCTTCCAGTCAGTGGGGAACTGCCCTAGGAAGTGTGTTGCAGACTCCTGAGTCGCAGAAATCTTGTCACATTTCTTTCTCTCAGTGCCAGAAATGTCAGTCACTGAGTCATGATGGCAAGGTAAGAATCTGCAGCAGGGGTAGCCGAGTTGTGAAAACAGGAGTTTCAGCTTTCCGGTGGGGGGGGGGTGGTTGCTCCCTTTGCCACAGATAGGAAGTGCCGAGATCAACAGGCCACCCTGCACTCCGGGCTTCTGATTTATGAGGCTGAAATGTTCAACTCCTATGTTGAGAACAACCTGCAGTAGCCAGGGCTTGGCTGGTGTTTTGGCTCCTAGAATCAAGCCACACTCCTGAGTCGGCTCTAGCTTGGCTCTAGGTGACCAGTTCCTGGCTTGCCCACCTCTAGCATTGAGACACACCCAGAGTGGAATATTCCACTGACTTACACCATTAAGGAAAATGCCAGAATTGTCAAAGTTAATTAGGCCCGCTTTTAAATTATGTGCAACTAACACAGTTTTCAGTTAATTGTAGGAATCTGACATCCTACTGCGTTTAACCAATAGTTTGCCATCTCACCCACGAAAATAAGAATGGTGGTACTAGATAAAGGTAGTGGTGTACATGGTCTCGTTGACACACAGTTCGAACAAAAACTAAAGTGCTGTCATTCAGGTGCTCATTCTTACTTAGTAATGCTGACGCAGATGCTAATTTCTCTATGCTTCTAGAAGCTACTAGTATGTGTGCTAAAATATTTGTGGAGGATGCCTGCAAAAAAAATATTTTCATATATACACACTGCCATAGATGATAAAATGCTAATCAGTGCACATTTGATCCCTCGCTGTAGCTTGCCGAAAAGGCAGCATGGAAACTGACTGAACATACAAATGACAAGTTCGATTTAATGTATCATAAAACATTTGCATCACCCCACAGATGCAAAACATTGATTATGGCCCAGTAGCTTAAAACAGAATACTGCAACTCGTCATAATGGTAGGCAATCGGCTTCTTCAAACACGTACGACCTGAGACAAGGTGGGTCGAAAACCGGCGCATAAAGCCTGTGATTATTTAGTCTGACTCGGCTACTCCTGCTGCAGATTCTTACCTTGCCATCACGACTCAGTGACTGACATTTCTGGCACTGAGAGAAAGAAACGTGACAAGTTTTCAACGACTCAGGAGTCTGCAACACACAGCCAACCGACAGACTCGAGCAGACAGATACAGCCAGCTTCAAAGCAGAATCCTCCCTCGAACTAGCCCCCAGAGCACTCTTTCTTATCAAAATTACAGATAATCAACAATAACAATTATTAAATTACCGGAGTACTGCAGGTTCCATACCTGCAATCTACCATCCTGACAGCTACCAGCAAACAGAAAGAACTACTACATGCGGCGGAGGGGGAGTATCTACGTGGAATGAGGGCGTTTCGCATTTGATGACGCAAAAAATAGAAACGCGTTGTGTAAAATGATATTTCAGAAAGGCAGCAAAACAAGTACGAGCGATGCTGGTTGTTCAGTCGGCGGGAGATATTTTGGGCACGAAGGTTGCCGGTCTCCCCACGGCTCCCCCTGCGGAGTGGTACCTTCCTAAAACGAATGTCAGAAGCCCGAGGAAGGGCAAGGGTCTGGCTGTTGTCGTGGAAACGGGAGTTCCAGCTTTCTGGTAGGGGGAAGTTGCTCCTTTTGCCGCACGCAGGAAGGAAGCGCCGACATCAACAGGCCGCCCTGCACTCCGAGCTTCTGATTTATGCGGCTTTTGAATTGATATTCGTTGTGCTTGCGTGATATTGCTGAGTAGTTCAGGCACACGTTTAGCGAATCTAAATACAAGCAAGGCAGCTAAGTCTTGGCTACTAAAAAGGTGTTAGCAGTGGTCTCAGCTATCCTAAAAGGAACGCGGGGGCCGCGGGGTATTGACGTTTCCGTGCATAGTACTGGGCAGGGCCAAACCAGTGCAAAAAAATTACACTGAAAATAAAGATACATTTAGGAAGGGGTGAGAGGTTGAGAGTACCCCGATATATTTATATCACGATCTATGTGCACATCGGCTGTGATGCCCCCAAAAAAAGCTTGAGGCTGGTTTAGTACTTTACGCAGGTTTCAGTTTTGAAAACTGAGTAAAAGGTTTTCTGCAGTACGGCATATTAGGTGGGGTTTAACTGGGCGAGAGAAGCTGGTCATTGTTGAGGATTTTGCGAGTTTGGTTGAATTGCTTGGGTCCCCTTGCAGTAACTGTCATGGGTTTGAGAGTTTTGAGATGTTGCCACAGTAAATTTCATGTCTTGTCTGAAATTTAGGGCAATTGTGGAGAGAGTCGGACCACCAGATGTTGCGTAGCGTAAAAGCTACACGAATCGCACGCCGCTATAAACGTAAGTGTACTACTCGGGAAAGTGAAGTAAGGGTGACGAGCCACGTGTGGCAACTGACCCAGCTATTGGGGTCTGTACCCCCCCACCCCGTCACATCAAACAACTATCATCAATAGGGCAATAAAATAACTAATATGAAAAAGAAAAACTAGTAGACATAATCCATTTATTTTACCTTTCATCTCCCTCTAATACAGACGATCTCTGATCAATAGTAGACATAATCAATTTATTTTACCTTTAATCAGGGGCTGTGCCCCCCCCCGCACCCCTCCCTCTAATCCATTGACTAATGATTGCGCATTGTCAGTTACGCATTAAGCGCAGCACCACGACTGATCCGACACTCCACAATCGCTGAATTTAATGTGCTGTAGTTGTAAGATGGTCACCCTAGCTAAAGAAGACTGCAAGGGGGGAGGGGGTAATATAAGTCATTTAGGTCAGCAATTAATGGGGCACACAATTGGCTAATTCTGGGACTGTCATTTACATAACGTGTGTACTGATCACAGGGAAGCATGAGCTGTATGGCAAAGGCAAACAGACCAAGTGAAGGAACTGAACAGGTGTGGAAAGGGAACAGGGAGTAGGGGGTTTGGAGGGTCGTGTACAAACGCCAGAAGTCTGGGTAAAAAGATCCCAGATCTAGCAGCAGTAATGGCTGAGGCAAGCCTTGACATTGTGGGGGGTAACTGAAACTTGGTGCCATCAGGGTCAGGAATGGGACTTGGAAATACCTGGTTATACGCTTTTCAGGTGAGACGGAGGAGATGGGCAGTGGCACACTATGTAAAGGAGGGTATCAGGGTGACAATTACAGGGCAAGTGGGAGGCTGAGGGCCTATGGGTTTCATTGGCCGCGGGAAAAGGGGAAGTGATGCGTACTGGGGTGATTTACAGGCCCCCAACACAACAGGAATCTGTGGACAGACACATGACAGATGAAATCTTGAAAGTGGCTGTTAAAGGTGAGGTGATGCTGATGGGAGACCCGAATCTACCAGATGTGGATTGGGACACCCTACCAGCATCGTCCGCCAATAGCAGGGAAATAGTAGACTCCCTGCAAACAGCCCTCCTAAGGCAGCTGGTCAGGGAACCAACCAGGGAGGGAGCAGTTCTCGATCTGGTCCTGACAAATGAGGATAGGGTAAGAGATGTGTTGGTGGGGGAACACCTTGGTACAAGTGACCACAACACCGTTTGGTTAACAATACGGAAAACTGCTGATGTTCACTGGACCAAGGTAAAGGTGCTTGGTTTTAGGAAAATGGATTTCAGGAAAATGGAGTACATGGAAAGGGCTCTAGAGGGGGTGGAGGACGTGTGGGAGAAGATAAAAGGGGCTATTGTGGGGGCCACAGACCTATGTGCCAAGAAGTTAAGTAAGAATAAGAGGAGGAGGAGGAGACCCCTGTAGTTTAATTGTGTAGCCGAAAAGGTCAGGGCAAAGAAAAGGGCTTTTTGGAAGGTCAAGATAGCGCAAACAGAGGAGGACTAGGAAAGGTACCAGGTAAGCCATAAAGAAGCAGGGGTTGAAGTAAGGGTGAAGGCATGGACAGAGAACATAGCAAGCACGGTCAAAAGGAACAAAACCTTTTTTAGATATGTCAGTGAGAGGAGGAAAACTAGGCAGGGAATACTCCGACTAAGAGCAAGTGACGGAGAGCTGATAGTTACAGGGGGATAGGGAGAAGGCAGAACTACTAAACAACTATTTCTGCTCTTTGTTCACTAGGGAAAATGAAGGGGAGGGTAGTGGTGCAGGAAAAGCCAGGGCAGTGGGGGCAGGAGTGGACACAAGTCCATTCCGGGTAGAGGAGACTCTGGGAGAACTATACTGCCTGAAGGTGGACAAGGCAATGAGGCCAGATGGGGTGCACCCCAGGGTGTTGAGGGAACTAAAGGATATACTGTCAGCACCCTTGACTGCACTCTTCAACAGGTCCCTGGAGTCCGGAGTGGTACCTGATGACTGGAAAAAGGCGGTTATAGTCCCCCTGCACAAGGGGGGGAGGTGGGAAACTACAAGCCTGTGAGCTTGACATCTGTGGTGGGCAAGCTGATGGAGAAGCTACTGAAAAACAGGATCACCAGTTGCCTGGAGGTAAGTAGCCTGATGGATCAAAGGCAACATGGCTTTAGAAGGGGTAGATCCTGTCAAACGAACTTGATTGATTTCTTTGGGTCACCAAGGTAGTGGATTGGGGTGGGTGAGTAGTGGACATCATGTATCTGGATTTCAGGAAGGCATTTGACTCTGTGCTGCACAGTGAGACTCCTGTACAAGCTGACATGCCTTGGTCTGGGGCAGACAGTGATTTAATGGGTGAGAAACTGGCTGGGGGTCAGGAGACGGAGAGTCATTGTAAATGGGGTGGCATAAGGAGAGGGCATGATCACCAGTGGGGTTCATCGGGGGTCGGTATTGGGGCCACTGCTGTTCAGTCTATTCATAGAGGACACTACGGAGGGCCTTGAAGGGATTGTCTGTTTGCAGACGACACTAAGGTTTGCAATAGGGTGGATGCTCAGGTGGAAAGAATGTGGAGGGATCTAAGGAGGCTTGAGGCATGGTCAAAAGAGTGGCAGCTTTCTTTTAACATGGACAAGTGTAAGATTATGCATCTTGGCAATAAAAACCGGAGGGCGGTATACTGTATGTGTGGCCATGACCTGGCAGTAACAGAACAGGAAAGGGATCTAGGCATCACCATATCGAGAGACCTGAAGGTGGCAAAGCACTGCGAGAGGGCAGTGGCTAGAGGCAGCAGAATGTTGGGCTGCATCTGGAGGGGGATTACTAGTAGGAGGAAGGAGATCATAGTGCCCTTATACACCCATCTGGTTAGGCCACATCTGGAATATGGGGTCTAGTTCTGGAGGCCATATCTCAGAAGGGATGTGGGGAGGCTGGTGCGTGTTCAAAGGAGGGCAACAAAGATGGTAAAGGGGCTCAGCCACCTGTCTTATGAGGAAAGGTTAAAGAAATTGAACATGCACTCCCTGGAACAGAAATGGGAAAGAGGGTACATGATTGAAACTTTCAGGTACCTAAAAGGTATAAACCAAGTGCTAATGGGGATCATTTTCCAGCTGAAAGAAAATCTGAGGACTAGTGGCCATGAATTGCAGATTGTTGGGGGACAGTTCAAAGGGAACATTAGGAAGTACTATTTCACAGAGAGGGCAGTGTAAGTGTATACTTGGAATAGATTCCCTGAGGAGTTGGTTGGAGAAACAACAGTGAGAGGGTTCAAAGAGCATGGGACAGACACAAGGGACTGTTGAAGGTGGGGTGGGGTTGGGGGCGGAAGGACATGTCCTAGCAGGTAACTGGGCAAAGTGGGCAGACTAGGTAGGCCTGGTGGTCCTTTTCTACCATCACATTTGTATGCATCTATGATCAATAGCAAAATAAGTAATAACTTAAGACAGGGTGTGCAGTTATTGGGGATTAATGAACACCCCGCGTTGTTGAGGCATGAGGCAGAGAATAATTTATGGGCAACCAAACAGAACAAGGTTGTGTTTCTATGAAGGGGCTGATATGTCATCATCTGAAGCACTAGAAACTCATGCTGTCATCTCAACCCCAAGGTGGAAACATGCTGAGTTTTGTGTGGTTGGCCATATTTTATTTCTTTTTACATAGGAGCCACAGAAGCATTCTCCTACACCCAATATATATATATATATATAAGTTAAAATGTACAGCATTGGGTGTTGGCCTGAATGGTTAGTAAGCTGCTGAGTGTGGGGTGAATGAAAAGTTTCAAATGTTATGACTTTTGAAATGTGCACAACACCACTTTGGAATGCACACAACAGAAATATTTTCTTTTCCTAATACACTTTTTTATATTACTGTTACTCAATAATTACCATAATACAACATTTCATTTTTCCAAACATCAGACACTATATGCAAGAAAAGTAAACCAGCAATAACATAATATCAAAATAATTCTGAACTGATTGAAGCTGTAAAATGTGAAAAAACTTTCAAGAAGATTAAAGAACAGCATGAAGTTTTTTTTTTACAAAAACTAGGGTACATTATTCAACATATTCACAGTTCAAAAGTTAAGGATTGTTATTACATAATAGTGTACAAAGATTTTGAACAGGTTGATTTGTATACAGAAGAAAAGCTAACCATATACTATAAAGTGTTATCTTGACCAGCATAGCAAGATAAATGAAGTTGGTCACTGAGTATGCTTGGAACTTTATCTCGCTCTTTTTGAACTGAGCATGCTCAGAAATGCAACAAATTTTGTATTAAAAATTTTCCCTTTTAATTTCTGTCTCCTGACGTCACCAAGAGGCATCCTTGATGGTGCTACCCTCAGCCAAAGGTAGCGGGCTTAAACTGAGTGAGGGGACAATGTTGGGTTGCTTGGCCCAACAGCTGGATGCCCAAAACATGGTTCGGAGTCAGCCACTGGCAGGAATGGAAAAAAAAAGTCTTAATAAGGGGGAGGCACTGTTCCCCTTGAAAGATACCACTGCCACCACCCAGAGCAATGCCCAAAAAGGGGCACCAAGATCTGCTTAAAATAACCACTTCCGACAGTTTTTAGTTAAATAAATAGCTATTACTTATAGGATTAAGGGAACGGCAATGCAGGACAAAATTTCAGTTACTAAATCAGTAATGGCAAATAAAATCACTGTATAAGGTTTGTAACTAATTTAAGCAATAAGAATCACTGTCCGGGGCTTGTAACTGTAAGCAATAAGAATCACTGTGCGGGGTTTCTTACTGTAAGCTATGCAATAAGAATCACTGTACGGGGCTTATTACTGTAACCTATGCAATATGAATCACTGTACGAGGCTTATTACTGTAACCTATGCTATACAAATTACTGTACGAGGCTTATTACTGTAAGCTATGCAATACAAATCACTGTACGAAGCTTATTACTGTAATCTATGCAATAAAAATCAGTACAAGGCTTATTACTGTAACCTGTGCAATAAGAATCACTGTACGGGGCTTATTACTGTAACCAATGCAATATGAATCACTGTACGAGGATTATTACTGTATCCTATGCAATACAAATTACTTTATGAGGCTTATTACTGTAACCTGTGCAATACGAATCACTGAAGCTTATTACTGTAACCTATGCAATACATATCACTGTATGGGGCTTATTACTGTAAGCTATGCAATAAGAATCACTATACAATGCTTATTACTGTAACCTATGCAATACAAATCACTGTATGAGGCTTATTACTGTAACCCATGCAATACGAATCACTGTACAAGGCTTATTACTGTAACCTATGCAGTACAAATCACTGTATGAGGCTTATTACTGTAACCTATGCAATACAAATCACTGTACAAGGCTTATTACGGTAACTTAAGCAATAAAAATCACTAAAGGGCAACAAGAAAGGCCCCCGAAGCTCATAGAGGGTGCAAAAACGAAAAGCAAGATCCTGCTTCTACCAGCCCAGACAACTGGATGCAACAGCTAGAGGTGATGGGCAGTTACCAGCCCTGAAAAGGGTTCTTGCAAAGAATCAGACCCGCCCTAAGCTGTAGCCCCAATAGCCAATCATCTAGGACAAGGGTGAATGCTAGCCCACCCTAGCACCTTAAATACCGTTGCCTGCTACACCACCACCCCAGGGCTCCCTCCCTTGGGTGCCACACTTCCCCCCCAAGAACTGCTGCAAGCTTTGCAAAAGGATACAGGCCTTTGAAGCTGAGGTCCGCTGTTAGCTGCCCTGCTAGCCGAGTGTCCAAAGGGTGTTTCGCTGCTAGTTGACCTGCTAGCCGAATGTCCCAAGGTTGCTCTGTCGCTATCCTACCTACTAGCTGAGTCTCCTAAGATTGCTGTGCTGCTGGCCGACCTGCCAGCTGAGTGTCCCAGGGCTGCTCTGCCTCTAGCCAGCCTGCTTGCCGGGTGTCCCAAGGTTGCTTCGCCACTAACCGACCTGGTAGCCGAGTCTCCCAAGATTGCTCTGCCACTAGCCAACGTGCTAGCCAAGTGTCCCAAGGTTGCTGTGCCACTAGCCTGCCTGCTAGCCGAGTCTCCCAAGCAGCTGCGCTGCTAGTCGAGTGTCCAAAGGGGTGCTGCGCTGCTAGCTGAGTCTCCCACCAGGTACCTGCTAGGGCACTGAGTCAACTGCCAAGCCAAGTGATACAGCTCTTTTAAGCCCACGTTTTAAAGTAAGGCTACCAGGGCTCTCCAAGTTACCCCTGCAGGTTCCCAAGTCTCCTTCCTGGAGTTTTCTTCAGGGACCCTCCTGAGCCCCTCATCCAGCTGCTCCTTCCCTTTCAAGCACCCTTTCTGCTTCTGGCTGCTCCTACTCCTTCAAGTAGCCCCTTCTCCTTCGCAGGCAGCCCCTTCTCCTTCTGAAAAGAGGGAGCGTGACTACCCTGGGGGACACCCCCCCCCCGACTGGATGGCTAAGGGGCAGTGCTGATTGGTTATGGAAATCAGGGTTTGACTGTATAACCAATCAGAAACGAGAGCTGCTACTCAGTCCTTGCACTGCCTCCCCAGCATATGCTAGCCCCAATGGCAATAACGGCTGTTTGAATTTAAATGGAAGGATAGAGAGCCTTTGATGTGCCGCCTCAGGAGCCTCAAGGCACAGAAATGGAGTTGCTGCACTTTGTCAAATACCTAGAAACCACTAATAAAAATCTCAAATTTGAGTTGACCTTTGACTTCCAACAGGCCAACTTTCTGGAACCTACAACGAGAAAGAATGTTGCTATGGACATTGAAACTCAACTATACAGGAAACCCACTGAACTCCTTATTACAGTTTACGAGCTGCCACTAAAAACATGTGACCAACAACATACCAGTTGGACAGTTCATGAGGTACAAAAGAAACTGATTATCAAAATCAAGCTGCTATTATCACCAACAGATTCCAAGCAAGGGAATATAATCAAGATGTTATCAAAAAAGCTAAAGATAGTGTGGGTAATTTAACCAGAGAATCTCTTTTAGCTCCAA
Organism: Neoceratodus forsteri; assembly: GCA_016271365.2. NCBI lineage: Eukaryota > Metazoa > Chordata > Ceratodontiformes > Ceratodontidae > Neoceratodus > Neoceratodus forsteri. The sequence goes on from CM057459.1 coordinate 746,631,212, forward strand.
GTACCAGGACTGGAACACACACATCTGTTTGTGACAAGACCCCTATTTTTGTCACCATCTTTAGCCCTCAAGCCTTTATGGTGCAAGAGATTATTTCCCATAACTGGCATATTTTAAGTACTGAGAAAAAGCTTACAACATCCACACAATCTACCCCATGTATTGTCTTTAAAAGGGGAAACATATTAAAGATGTTTTGGTCCACAGCACGTATTGGGAACAAGATGCAGATAAACAATCACATCAGCATCTGACCCCTGGGACACATAAATGTAACTGCATTTTTTGCCAGTTTACTAAAATGGCTCTTCCTTTAAACATCTAGTCTGGCACAATGTACCAAATCTGAGACTTTATCATGTGTAATACATAAAATGCCATCTATTTTGCACACTGTAGCACTTGCTGTGCCTTTTACATTGGCAAGACCCAGAGGAAACTGAAAGAAAGAACTGGACAACATGTAAGAAGCATTCAGAAGCTTGATAGCATTAGTGCTCTTACCCAGCACTCCCAATCTAAAGGAAAAGAACATTGTTTTTCATTTCAAACTGTGGAGAGACCCTCTGTCACTGTCAGAGGTGGTAATGTGGATGCCAAATTACTACAAAGGGAGACGTTTTGGCAGTACCAACTAAAATCCTGTGAGTGGCTGGGACTGAACAAACACTTTCAGTTGTCACCCTATTTATAAATACTAAAATAATATGTTTTCTTGATGCCATTTTTTTGATATCTACTTTTGCAACATTTATGCTTATTTATCCTTTATGATAATTCAGATGGTATTTAACATCTTTAGATGCATATTTATCCTAATGAATAGCATACTGTATATCCTTGTTAAACTTTACCCCTTTCCCCAACCTCCACCATAAGTTATCTGTATGTTTTATATGGCAGATGTTTTTAACTTTCATCCAATCAAACTCTTTTAATCTTCTCATACTTATATGTATATTTATTTGCCTGGTATATTATCACTGTACAAGTCTGTATTACTCATTTGTTGCACTATGCACTTAAGCACCTTGAAAATGGACACTGTCATTTTAAATCTTAGCTTCATAATGAACCTATCACTTACACTTCCGCAGCCTTGAGAAAGCGTGTGGTATCGTACAAGAACGCTTCGCTGCTGTTCTTTTGAGGGAGGGTGTTCTCTGCACCTCACTGTTAGATTCACCTTTGAATTTATCGAATAAAGTGATTTGCATCTTTCCATCAAGCATATGGTGACTTCTTTTGAACTACAAATGGTTGGAGACCATGCTGCCAAAGTTCTCTAGTTTGTAAGTACTTCGGCTCTTATCAAGGCTCACTCCACTAGGACTATGGCAACGTCCTGGGCGGAGAGAGGTGAAACATTGGTTTTAGAGTTATGCAAGGCAGCTACGTGGTCTTCCGTCCACATGTTCACTAAACATTACAAATTGGTTGTTCAGAGTTCTGCTGATGCAGCTTTTGGTCGCAGAGTGTTACAGGCAGCAGTTCACAAGTACTCTCTTAGTGCTTGCTTCTGGCATATGGGATAATATTCTCTCGCTCTCCCGGTTGTTCTGAGTACTGCTTCTTAGAACCTAGTTGTTATGTTTACCCACTGACAATGTGGAGTGCTTCAGAAAGAAGAAATTTCTTCATACTTACCATAATTTCTTTTTCTGTTAGCTCCAACGTTGTCAATGGGGCCCACCCACGAGTTTGCTCCTGCGGGAGAATCTTATCCAGTATGCCAGGAAGGATGTCTTTTTGATAAAAATCTCCTACTATGTTTTTTGGACATCCCTCTATTACCTTTCTTCTGCACTGTACTCACAATAAAAAAAAAATAATAATCGGACTGTGACCACGCAGGTTAACAAGTTTAGTTGTATCTCTTAAGGGTGTTTCCCTTGTTGCAGGTAGTCTCACTGCATACAGCTTTGCCTCAAGAAATGCATTGTCGTGCTTGTCAGCTTCAGTTTTGCCAGAAGAGTGACTAGTATAGGTCGTTTTCCTACAAAGATGACTGACTCATCCAAGCCTTCCAAGGAGCATTTCTTCCTCCGGATGTCTGCTGTTAAGGTAAGACAGTTTTCTTCTTACAGTGTGAAGGAACGTTAAATACAAGTAATTGGTTGTAATATGGGCAAATATGGTAGCTTGATATGGCGCTGTGAGGTCAGTAGTGACTGGGGAGTTCATGCTACTGAAATTTTCATGTGCCCAACATTCTAAAGCTTGGACTGTGCCATTCCCCTAATAGGAGTACACTATACCCAGCTCTTATGATCACCCATTGGCAATGTTGGGGCTAACACAAAAGGAAATTATGCTAAGTATGAAGAAATTTCTTCTGTTTATGACATCTTACCTTCTCTAAGAATTCATTGATGTTACTGGTTGCTTTATCTGCCTCCTTGCTTAGTAGAACAGAAAGGCATGCCAGTGTATAGCTATAACCAACCATGTTTTGCTTCAAATCCTTAATCTATTCTTACTGCATACTTCTGAACATTATAAACATCTTCAAACAGTGCAGCCACTCATGATGCAGTAGTCTTCTCTACTTCCCCTGCATAATTAGTGGCTAGACTGTATTGGAAGGTGCTCCTAAGTCCAGGAAAGCCGCAACAAGGAATGTAAACAGATATGTTTTTGTGTGGCAACACCAGTGTGATGATCAGTCTGTTTTTCAATTTTTTAAAAGAAAAAAAAAAAAGAGTCAGAATCAAACTGTAAGCTACATCAGCAGTCTCTACAGAATATGAACAATCATAACCACAGTTTATCTTCAGCCCGCTTCTGTTCCCACACACCTTGTCATGCCGCTGCAGTAGTCAAAGGTTGTAATAACCACAGTTTTCTGGACTATAGTTATATTTTAAGTCAACACCAAACTATTAAGCGGAGCCCAGAAGCATCCTGCTGGTCCCTGTCGCGTACGTGCAAGGCCTCATGGGTATTCCAATCCATTTAGTGATGTAGATTACACCACAGCAGTGGCTGGAGTTTATTATACTTACTTTATTGCTTCCACAGGGTTGTCGATGTCTAAAATAAAGTATTGCTGTAAATATCGTTTTAGGCATCAACACCTCCATGGAAGCAGTAAAGTAAGTATAATAAGCTCCAGCCACTGCTGTTGCATTAATAGCAGTGGTGTAATCTATGTCACTAAATGGGTTGGAATACCCATGAGGCCTTGCACATGCTCGATCAGGACCTGCGTGGCACTTCCAGGTTTGACGTAGTAGTTTGCCATTGATTTAAAATATAACTGTAACTCAGAAAATTGTGGTTATAACAGCCTTTGCTCCAGCAGTGGCATGGCATGGTAGGCGGCAGTGGGAGCGGGCTGAAGATAAACTGTGCACATCACCTTTAAAGAAATTTGCTAAGAATTGCTCCATGAAAGACACAGAGGGTCCCCCAGGGTGCAATTCAGATGTTCCCCAGGGCTCAGATAATTTTTTGCTAGCATGTAACCTTTTTTCCCCACCCAAAAAATCCTTACCACCAGACAGCAGCAGCAGAGCCGCCTACTAGAAGCAATGCCTGGTTCACGAACTTGTGCGTCATCACAAGGACTTTAAGGCCAGGGATAGGGGAACAGCCAGTTTGGGCTCACAAAGGTCCTGCTGGCAGCGGTTGGGGTATTTTGAACCCTGCAAGCATACGATCGCCACCAACGGGATCCCTGGTAAAACACCAGCCAAAATGAGCCATGGAGCGAGCCGGAGCACTCACTAGCGATAGCACTGTTGTCTTTAGTGCTTTACTCCAGCCCCTTTCTCCTAGAATGACAGCACTAGCTGTGTTCTGGCACTGCAGTTCATAAGACATCCACCAGGACACCACTCAGGCTGCAGAGTTGATGTTAAATGTTGGCATACCATGGGCTTAACAGAGGACTTAAATAGAAGTCAAGTGATGTTTTTTGTATGATAGTTGTATCACTTACTTTAGGAGTCCTCCATAAGAAAATGTTCAGGAAATGCAGAACGTCAAATAGCAGCAACACTCATTACAAAGTACAAAAAAAAAATTAAAATCCTTATAGAAAAATGATGCTCATTGGTAAGGACACCATCAGGAGTACCCCTGTCCCTCATTATACAGTGTGCAGTTCTGGTCCCTATATCTGAGGAAGGGTGGTGATGGAATGGAACAAGTACAGAGGAGGATAACAAAGATGATGCCAGCTTAGAAACACGGGCTTTGAGAACTAACTGGCAGAACTGGGATTGTTCTCCATGGAAAAGAGAAGATTTGGGGGGAGGCATGATATCAGTATTCAGGTATCTAAAAGAGATAATGCCATTAGACCAAGGTACAGATCTTCAAGATGCACAAGAATGAAAGACCTAGGGGACAATCAGTGCAGGGTGGACAAATCCTAGAAATATAGAATTTGACGGCAGAAGGAGACGGAAGGTCTCTTGAGTCTGCCCTTACTATATTACTTCACCCCATTGACCTACTGTACTGGTGGGCTTGCTCTCCTTTGGGGACTGTGAGTCCCCTTGCCCTGTGCCATAGGTGTTTAAACCCATTAAGGGTGGCTGCCTCCATCAGTTCTGCCAGCAGTCTGTTCCCACCACCCTCTTAGTGAAGTTGAACTTCCTCATATTTCTGTTGGACTTGCCCCCCACTAACCTGCAGTCATGCCCCCTAGTGACTGCATCCCTATTTCTTACAAATAGGTCCTCACTATTCACCTTGTTTATACCACCTGGGAAACGTATATGTTGCAGTCATGCCCCCAACTCCCGTTCGCCTTCAGCAAGTGCATATTTAGGGCCTCCAGCTGATCCTGATAGGTTCCCTGCTGGCCCTGGATCATCGCGGTGGCCCTTCACTGTACCAAATCAGTCAGGGGCAAATGTCCAGTAAAATAATTAGTTTGACTACTAGATTCTGAAACTTAGGGGCCAACTGCCAGCAAACTGATATTTCCCACAGTGAGATAGTGTTGAATATAATCTTAAAAATTATGGCTGCTTAAAAATATGTTTTGACTACCAGAATTTGAAAGCTACAGTATTAGTCTACTGACCACGAGCCCACAAACTACAGTAAATGACCCCATTTTGCCTCAATGCAGTTGGGAAGAGATTCAAACTACTTCACAGAATGAGCTGTGATTACTTGAAATACACTGGCAGCACACCTGGTATGATCTGATACTGTAATGAGACTTGAGAATGAGTATTTTGAAGAAAAGAGGGTGACAGGTTATTCCCACCGAGCTGTAGGAGAGAGGAACTTGACTGATCAGTTATCTTTTTTACTGCCTAAAATATGTATGCATACAGTATAAACATTCTTTATCAGTTCAATCCTTAAGAAATTGAAAGTTTCAGAAAACCTCCATTTAATTTAATTTGCCACCATGCACAATGTGAAACTCAGCACTGCTATGCTGATTAAGCATGAAACACACTTTAGGTGGTAAATCTATAAGGCTTGCTTGGCTTTTCCTCAAAGATTTTCAACGACCTTAAAGCAGCAGTGTAGTGAAACTTGGCAAAAAAAATTTACCTTACCTTTTTTTCACAATAAAAGATTCCAGGCATCTGCCAGTTTTATTTGGTGGTAACAATTTCTTAGTTTGACCAAAATTTGAGGTGTTTTTTAATAAATGTTTTAATTCGGTTTTTTTCTCAAGAAGAAAAGATGGCCTCAGATTTTACTTACAGATAGCATTGAGACTTGACAAGTGTTAGGATCAAGAAAATAAATCAAATACATTGTGCTTTTTATTTTATTTAGTTTTATTTTATTTATTTGTTCTAGGATTACAAATACCTTTGAGCCAAGGCTCTTTTACAAAGGTTCCACGTCATTGGTACAATTGAGACAAACATAAGCAAAGATAACAGTTTATGAAATTAAAAAAAACACAGTCTTGTAGAGGAAAAAAAGAACAAAAAAGTGCAACTTTGGGGAGGGGAAAGGGAAAGGAGGAGGGTGAAATCAGGGAGACTAAGTGGATGGGAGAAAAGGGGAGGTAGGTGGGGGGACAGAGAGGAGAGGTGGAAGGCGGGTAAGAATAGAGGTAGTGCAGCTGGGTGGCATTTGTCATGGGCCAGCAGGGGAGGTGAAGATTGGGGGGTGCTGGCAAAGAGCAGGAGTAGATGTGGATCCAAAAGGGCATCTTCAGCTATGGAACCAAAAGACATGTTTAGCCACAACAGTCACAGAGGTTGGAGGCAGTGAGTGTTAGGTGGAGCCGAGTCTTAAAAGTGCTGAGCGATAGTGAGGATGAGATGTCGCTGGGAAGACCGTTGTACCAACTAGCAGCCCAGCAAGCAAAGGATCTTTGGCCTTGTGTTGTGCAGCAATGTGGGATTTGCAGAAGCAGAGGTTTTAATCCCCTGGTATGGCGGGTGTGGATTCTCGGTTGTATGAGGGCACAGACTCCAAGGGGGGCAAGGCCCAGCAAGATTTTCTTAGTAGTAATATAAATTTGGTGTTTTATTCGATTGGCAAGATTCAGCCATCCAGTTTGAGAATAGAGGTCACAGGTGTGAGTTAGGCGTTGGGAGCCAGTGACAAGTTGACAGGTCGACAGGCCTTGTTGAGGGCGGTGGATACACGTTTTAGTGCGGTGGTTGTAGCAGAGCCTTAAATGATAATGCCATAATCAATGATGGATATGATGGAGCTCTGGACAGCGACAGTGAGGGCTTTGGGTGTCAGATGTTTCCTATGACGGAATAGCAGGCCTAACTGGGAGTTAGTGGCCTTGGCGACATGGTCGATGTGGGCAGTGTAGGAGAGGCGAGGGTCAAGGGTGATCCCGAGGTATTTAAAGTTTTTGACCTGTTCTAGTACAGCACCTTGTCTGGTGATAACGGAGAGTTGGAAGTGCTTATGTTTAGTAAGGGAGCTGCTGAAGATCATGACCTTGTTTTTTTTTTTTTGATTAAGGATCAGTTTGTGCTTTGTGAACCAATTCTCAACCGAGGAGAAGCCGAGTTGGAGATTTTCTTGCAACTTCTTCGGGTCCTGATGTGTGGCAAGGATTACTGCATCATCGGCATACAGGGTGATATGTTCAGTGCAGGAGTCCGGTAGGGTGTTAAGGAAAAGGCTGAAGAGTAGGGGGCCCAGTATTGAACCCTGGGGGACTCCAAAGAGGACAGGTTTGGAATCAGAGTGCACATCCCCGATTTTTACATGCTGGGAGCGGTTTTCAAGATAGCTTTTAAACCAAGAGATTGAATCATTGGAGAGACCAGCATTTTTTAGTTGGCTCAGCAGGAGGGAGTGGTGGACAGTATCGAAGGCTTTGGTCAGGTCAGTGAAAATAGCACCAGTTAGTTGTCCATTGTCGAGGGAGCTGTGAATGGAGCCAGTGAATTCGAGTAAGGCAGAGGATATACTATGACCTTTTCTAAAGCCATGTTGCTGTTTACAGAGAATATTATAATTGCCCAGATGCTCGGTAAGTTGGTCCGCTACTATACGTTCCAGTGCCTTCAATAGGGGAGGCAGAATGGAGATAGGGCAGACGTTCGCATGGTCAGTCTTATCACCACTTTTGTGAATCGGGGTAACAGTGGCCATTTTCCATTTGTCTGGGAATTGGCTAAGGGAAAGAGAGAGAGATTAAAGATCTTGGTGAGGGGCCCAAGTACCTCATCAAGCGTTAGGGCCAGTAGCTTGAGGTCATGTGTGTCATTGCTTGTTCTAGATTTGCTAATGGCTTTGGCAATGTAGTTTCGGACTTGATGTTTCTTTAGTGCTTTAAAGTAGAAAGGTGGGTGACAGGCGTGGGTGGAGGAGTTGGGGGGTGGGAGTTGACGCATCTTGGAAGAAGTCAGAGGGGAGGAAAGTGAAAGTATTGTTAAAAGTGTTCACAATAGTTTTAGGGTCGAGTGTAGTGTGCCCATTTATGTTGAGTATGTTGGGCGAAGATTTTGACTGCTTCCCAGTGACATCTTTAATGTTTTTCCAGAAATCCCTCCCATTTTCCCAGGAGTTGGTGAGGGCATTTTTATAGTAGTCAGATTTCTGCTGCCGAATGGATTTGGTGCAGTTGTTCCATGCCCATTTATAATTCTGGATGTCGAGTTGCTTACCGGAGTTTCTAGCCAGTTCCCAGAGGTGGTCCCTGGATTTAAGTTTTTTAGGAGGTCTCCTGACAGCCAAGGGTTACTGAGCAATTTAACTTTATGCTTTTTGAGGGGGGCAAATTTATTACAGGCTTCATTGAAAATGTGAATAAATTGCTCCAGTGCAGTATTAGTATCTGTTGCCTTGAAAATAGGGGACCAGTCCTGCAGACGGAAGTGCAATTTGAGGTGGGTAGCTGACCACGGGTAGGACTATGCTGGTGATGATTTTTGGAGGGGGCTTATAGAATTTGTTTGACCGGGTACAGCTGATGGGAGAGTGGTCACTGAGTGAGTCAGGGAGGACTGAGGTTTTTCGTGTTCCGAGAGGGGTGGTTGGTTAGGATCCAGTCAAGTAGGGTGCAGGTTCCAGTTCTGTAGTTCTTTTTGGTTGCATAGTCAACCATTTGAGTCAGGTTAGCTGATATAACAGAGTCCTTAAATGACCCACCTTCAGCTGAGAGCCAGTTAATGTTAAAGTCACCAAGAAGGATGATTTTGGAGTCTGATGGGTGGGATTTGACAAATGCAAGGACAGCGGTTAGACCAGATCCCTGTTCCTTAGGAGGTATGTAAACAGTGACAACTGTGAGGGCCTTATTGTGGGTGCCTAATAGGAGTCTGATGGGAAGAATCTGAGCAGGAGTTGCTGGAAGATTGGGATCAATGGGTGACCTCAGAGAGTGTCTTTCACATATAAGGCACTCCTCCCTTGGACTTACGATCAACCCGAAGACATTGTAGCCTGAAGGGTGATTGCCTGGTCAGGAATCTTGGGGTGAGCCAAGTTTCAACTACTGACAGAATATCCGGGTTGTGTTGGGTGGTAAAGACTTGCAGTGCATCAAGCTTAGGAAGTAAACTACAAATGTTCAGGCACATGATTGAGAGAGTGCCTTTTGGTTTGTTTTGATTGAAGGTGTTTGGTCTGGGGTTAGGTTAAAAAGTCCCTGATAGCAGCAGCAGGAGGAGCACAAGTTTCAGGGTGCATAGGCGGAGTTCAGTCAGAGAGAGAGGTTGCGTTTCTTTTTTGAACAGTAGCATGCCAGGTGGTAATGTCGAAAATGCAACATTGGAATAGTTGTATACGATGTGGCTAGATGAGCCCAAGACTCACACATGAGCAGGGACAGATCAATTTCGGTGGTGTGCCTCCAGGGGGAGGATTTGCCCCATTGCCAAATGATGTAAAATAATCAAATCCACAGGAAAAAGACCAGTAAACTGTTTGATCTACAGTAACAAGACAAAGGATGTGTTAAATTCCTGGAACACTGGCCTGGGGCATATGCAGGAAGTTAAAACCCTTTGTCAGTGTCTTCCCTTTGTTTAAATAGTTGTGAATGGTTCTCAAAGACATGCAGATCCCTTTAGCAACAAGGTTGATGGAAATGCGGATTCACTTTGCACTCCCCAGGTCAGAGCTTGTAGAATTTCTTAGCTGTATTTACTTTGATTGTGATGGCTTCCAAAAAAGTTGATTTATAATGAGAATCCCAATATCTGCTGGTGATTTCCAGTTTCTTAGTCCAGGAAACTTTCATAGATCTCATATCCAAGAATGGTCTGGTTCCTCCAAGCCGAAACACATGAAAATCCACAAAACTAAACTGCTGACAGAGAGAAACACAAACACCCAGCCGCACAGCCCAAGTAGGCGTTAGCAAAGGAATCACCTGGACAGGAGATTTGAAATGTTTGCTAATATTTGCATTAACAGTAGCTAACATAAACATTTTTCGTTGTACTGCCGCTTTAATTAGTACTTGCTTTGTGCCTAGTTAGCATAGATAGTGCAGATTCTGCTGCTCACCGTGGCAGTTGATTAATCATTATGGAGTAATTCTAAAACTTTCAGTTTCTCAGATAGTGACGTAATAAAAAAATGCAACAACAGTATATGTATGGGGGTGGGGTACTCTTGGTAGTGTTCTTAATCACAAGTCCAATTATCCTTTAATGCTTAAGCTGAGTTCATAGTAGTCACAAAAGTATTAAAAACAGATATATAGTGTATGGTGGAACGCTGTTCCGCATGGAAATCCATGCATGGAACAGCACTGTTGTGCTGCACTTGTTGCATGACAATGTTGTTGTGCTGCACCGAGTACGTCACTAATGCAGTGCAACAACAGCGAATGAGGGCACACATGCGCTTGAGCAGCTGCGGTGGTGAGGAAGTAAGCGGCGTGACGGAACTGCTGCCTAAGTAAGGCTTTTTCTTTACTGAGGATCTGTTTGGGGGATAAAGGAGTGCCAGCGATGGTTGCCCATACTTTATAAAAGATTGTGTATGAGCTGCCATACACAAACAAGGCAACTGAACAATCTCGAGGTTTCCATGGTAACGGACCTCTCGAGCTTCGCTCTCGAGGTCTCTTTACCATGGAAACCTCTCAATCGTACAACTGCCTTGTTGTGTATGATTGCTCATACACAATCCTCTATATAGTGTATGGTGTTGCACTTTTGGGAAAAGAGATAAAATAAGAGTTTGCTACTTTGTTACTTATTCGTAAACCCCCTTCCTCACATATTGCATCTACAGAAGATAGTGTGGCATATTTCAGTGAACAAATGCTCTACGTATATGGTTATATATTTCCTTCTTTTCTCTTTTCTTTGGTTAGACACTTTGCCTTCTAGCATATTGCCCCATGATAGTACTCCTTGTATGTGTATTTATTATAAGGAAAATCTCCGACTGCAGAATTTCTGTGTTCTGAATGTATGGATATATATGTTATGGAGGCAGTTTAGTGTAGTGGTTAAGGGCACTGAGCTGCAAACCTGGAGACTTTGGTTTGAATCCCGCCAGCCCCCACTTGCGTACTGTGTAACCCTGAGCAACTCATTTAACTTCCATGTTCTCCCAGGTCACACCTGGAAACAAGCTCCAGCTTAGTGGTTCTTGTAAGCATTAACCCACTCGAGAGCATGGGTCTATATGAGAATTAATCCACACCTGGGTGGTTGGAGGCACTTGGCATGTGGCCTCGTGCCCCCCAGGTGTGGATTAATTCTCAAGTAAAAGTATGCTCTCAAGTGGGTTAATGCACTTGTAACATGGCTTTCAGTGTCCTACCGGCAGGTTGTGATTGGTGTATGGCAGCACAGAGTATCACTCTTTCTGATGGGCTCCGTCCCTCGCAGCCGCTGAGTTCCTCTCCCCAGCATGCTCCTGATCACGTAAATGTTGTTAGAGTGTCACTGTTTGCGACATGCAGTTGGCAATGATGGCATATTCAGGACAGAACCACAATGAAAACATTACTGAAGGGAAGCTGATAGATTATACGTCCCACCTGTGGCTCCTTCATTCAGGAAATCTTTCAGCCAGACTGGGGTTACGTGGGCGGCCGCTACTGGCTGAGTGCTGTTTGGTACTTAGTAAATGGGGGTGCTGCTAGCGGGGTGGGGTGCCTGTTACCTGGTGTGCTGGAACTGGTATGCGCGGTCCCAATAGGAACCATGAATTAATTCCCACACAGGCACATGTATCGCTCGCTCTGGAGTGGAACTGTGGGTTACTTAGAAATTAATCCATGGTCAGGTGCGTTGTTTTAACTAATCAGAAGGTTGCATTTGCCATAGCTATGTTACAGTTCTGGTTAAACCATTTTCCCTTTCCATTTTGTAATAATGGACAACCACTAGCACCCTCTTGCATACTGTGTGACCCTGAGCAAGTTATTTACCTTCCGTGTGCTCCTAGGTCACATCTGGAAACAAGATCTGCATTGGTGTGCCTTTTCTGGTTAAACAGTTTTCCATTTCCCTTTTGTAATAATGGATAACTTTTTTTTTATTTCAAACTGAATAAAAATTCTTAAAAAAAAACTTAAAGAGCTGCTGATGTCACAAAGAAAACTTTGAAAAACATAATATTTATGAACCAATGGGGGTGCTGCCAGCAGGGTGGGTGCCTGTTACCTGGTGTGCTGGAACTGGTATGCGCGGTCCCGATGGAACCATGGATTAATTCCTACACAGGCACGTGTATCACTCACTCTGGAGTGGAACTGTGGATTACTTGGAAATTAATCCATGGTCAGGTGCACTGTTTTAACTAATCAGAAGGTTGCATTTGCCATAGCTATATTACAGTTCTGGTTAAACAATTTTCACTTTCCCTTTTGTAATAATGGACAACCACTAGCACCCACTTGCATACTGTGTCACCCTGAGCAAGTTATTTACCTTCCATGTGCTCCCAGGTCACATCTGGAAACAAGATCTGCATTGGTTTGCTTTTTCTGGTTAAACAGTTTTCCCTTTTGTAATAATGGATAACTTTTTTTTTTATTTCAAACTGAATAAAAATACTTTAAAAAAAAAAACTTAAAAGAGCTGCTGATGTCACAAAGAAAACTTTGAAAAACATAATATTTAGGAACCAATCAGCTTCCTTTCCATATATATTCTACATACTTGTCCTCTCCAGTATTTATTACTTGGGAAATTTGCATGAATACATGAGCTTTATCCCTTAGAGTTCATCGGTCTCTATAGCTTACTCCCTACTTCAAGTCATAATCCTCTGTTGTGATATCACAGTCTGTTGCCATGGGAGTAACTGTGATGTCACACGATGTGCATTATGACCTTAGGTAGGGAGTAAGCAACAAGAATAGATGAACTTTTCAGGAGCAACGATCCTGTTTTCATGCTGACAACCTCAGTAATGAATACTGGGGAGGAGAAATATGGAACTAATGTGAAGTGCAAGCTGAACTGTGCAAGCAGTAATACTGGACAGGATGGGTGGTATTGGGCAATACCAGACCACCCAGGGGCATAATGGGGCCCAACACCGCAGGTGGAAGGACTTATAGCCCCTGGAAGGTCTGGTATTGCCCAATACCGCCCACCCTGGAGAGTATTATTGTGCTTAGAAAATGGAAACTAAGTTTGAAATAATAGAACAACAGAGATTTTTAAGCTTGCAAACAAATTGATGATAAAAAATAGTCCCTGAAAAACAAAACAAAAAAATGTGTTTAAACTGTGATGATGCACATTCTGCTGCTGTAGTCTGAAGTTGATGTTCACATAATCGGACATCCCCCCCCCATTTTTGTTGTATTCTTCATGTGTGGTCACAGCATAAAATAAAAAAAGGCTGCCTATCATTTTAAATTCAGACTAGCTCAACGATGCTTGTTGTCATGGCCATTCCTAGAGGCACTCATGTTTTTTTTTCTCCAGCAACTTGTGGCTTCCTGATTTGAACAGGCTAGATGCCAGTCGGGTGACCACACAATGGAACTGCCAAGGAGAGAGGACTTGAAGCATTCAGAGGTTTACATGGAGGGAAGTATACAGAACTGGTAACAAAAAAACCCCAAAAACAAAAATAAACAACTGCAGAAAGGGGTACATTATGCTGCTTTTCCATGTTTTTTTTTGTGGGGGGGGCTGCAGTAGTTCTCTGAGTGTATGGATTGGGAGAATCAGCCCGAGTAAAAGGGACGGCACTTTCCTGACTTACAATCCACATAAACAGGCACAAAATGCTGGCTTGGGGCTTTTACTTTATCGGCCAGCTTTGGTAGGTGCATGGGACTTTAGACCTGTTATGTTGGGAATTTTTTTTCTGCCTGAGAAAAAGTTTGGCTTTATGTTTGACCTGTGTTTCTTTGGTGTGCTGATGAGTTTCCGCGGGGGTGGGTGGGGGTACTGCCACGTATCAATTGTTTTGGATATCTTGGTTATGGAGGGGAAAACAGTGACAGTCTGCACTTTCCAATTAACCAGTGCCCCTTGATGTTGGTAATGGGGTCAGCTCAGAACAACACTTTTAATAACTAGGTTCTGTTGCCTGATAGATGCCCACCTTATTTATTTTTATTTATTTAGTTTTTGTTGACCGGGTGAGGTGCACTAGCCATATCAATGACTATTTTCAGGCACGACCCCGGAGTTTACAGAAACAAAACATTTTGAACAATGACAGTACAATCATATAAGCAGTAGGTGCTTAGAAAATAGTAATACAGTGGAAGTAGTGGAACAATACAGTAGATACAATTGATTCTGCAGAACTATATAACATAGAAACATATGGGAGAGCAACAGTAAAAATCTTTAGGCAACATTAAGGTAGCAGTACAATTGAGCTAAACAAAGCAAAAAGTACCAACTTAATAGTCGAGGAAGATGGAATACAATAGAAACAGGAGTAATTAGGGGTAGTGAGGTAGTATATGGAGGTGGGATAGGATAGGATGGGAAAAATTGAGGTGAGGTAAGGGATGATGGCTAGATGTAATTAAAAATTAAATTATGGCAAAATAAGAGACAGGAGGTCAGTGCAGAAATATTTTGTTGAGGAAAGGAGCACAGAAAGGCTGTTGGGGTAGCAGACATTATGTAGATGTACTGGGTTAATGGGTTTCGAAACAGGAGCAAGAGCATGAGACAGCAAGATGGTCACACAGCAATATTTTGAAAGAGGCATGGGATGATGCCAGATGAATAGTTAGAGGGAGGGAGTTCCATTTTTTGGGGGTGTGGCAGCAGAAGGCGCTAGCACCTTTGGAGGAGTGATGTCTAGGGATGACAGCATGGGCATTGGCAGCTGAGCGTAGTTCATAGCTGGATGTCTGGTTTAGAAATAGTTCGCCAGTGGCTTAGGCATTTGACTTCGGATGATATTATCTATGATAGACCAGAGCGCATAATCTCGGGAGGCTGCTGGACAAAGCCATCCTAGTTCAGCTTAGAAGAGGCAGTGGTGTTTCAGTCGATGTGAGGAGGATGCATATCTACAGTTATTGTTGTATATGACATCCCACTTCTGAAAACTAGTCTTACCTGACGAGGCATATGCTGCCACCCCATAAGTGAGTGATGGAAGGAGTAGGCCACGAGCTATGGCAAGCCTAGCTGATGGAGTAAGTACGTAGCTGGAGCGGTAGGCCATACCAAGTTTCATGTTGGCCAGTTTGCAAGTCTGCTGGATATGGAGATCAAAAGTAAGAGCTGGATTGAGTGTGATACCCAGATATTTAAAGGAGGGTACAACCATGATAGACCAGCCATTTATACTAGAGACATTAAAAGTGGGTTGGGCAAGTTTACGTTTAGCATTGGAACCAAACAGCATGGCTTGAGTCTTAGAAACATTTAGAACAAGCTTATTGCTTACTAACCACTGTTCAATTTGTTGAAAATCTTGGGAAAGTCGATGGTTGATTTCAGTGATGTTCTTTGCACTGGTGTACAGGACAATGTCATCAGCGTATAGCAGGGAAGCAGTCTGGGGAATGTTTGAGGTAATATCATTATAAAGATGGTGGAAACAGGGGACTGAGAATAGATTCTTGTGGCACTCCAATATTTATGGTAGCATAATCCGACAAGGTGAAGTTAAATTTAACTAGTTGAGTGTGATCCGTCAGGTAGCTGTCAAACCATGCAGTCACACCCGGGTGAGAAGCCTAATGATCTTAGAACAGTGAGAAGGGTAGGATGATCTACAAGGTCAAATGCTTTAGTCATGTCCATAGAAATTACCCCCGTTAGGAGACCTGAGTCCATGGCTGCTAGGGTATTGGATGTAAATTTGAGTAAAACAGTGGTGGTGCTATGACCCTTGCAGAAACCATGCTTTGCAGATGTGAGAAGGTTTTGCTTCTGCAGGAAGTCAATGGTTTGAGTGGCTATGAGCTTCTCAAGGATTTTGCTGAGAACAGGCAATATGGCAGTGGGCCTATAGTTTGAGGAATTTTTGCGGTCTCCTTTTTTGAAAATGGGTAATCCTGGCAGTCTTCCAGATATCTGGGACATAGCTGTGAGAAAGGGAGAGGGAAACATTTTTGCAAGAGGTGCAGCTATGTAAGGGGCTTCGAGCTTTAGAAGTTTGGGTCAAGGTTGTCAGACCCAGCAGCAGTGAAATCAGAGATATTTTTGAGCAGTCTTAGAACTTCCAGGTGAGTGACAGACTTGAAAAGAAATTTGGGCCCAGCAACATCAGGTTGGTCATTCGAGTATAGTCTAGCCAGGAAAGATGAGGTATAGATTGTGAGGTCAGAGAACTGGGCATTGAAAAAGTTTACAATAGTGGAGGGATTATTGCAGTGGACCCCATTGAGAACCATATCAATTGGAGTGGAGCTGGATTTGATCCTAGAAAGCATTTAATATGGGACCAGAATTTTTTGGAGTCACCATATGATTTAGTTAATAGATCCTTACAATAGGCAGTTTTGGCCCTTTTGATTTCCTTCTTGCAAGAATTTGTGAGTGCTCTTTAGGAATTTAAGTCAGCTGGGAGCCCCATGCTTTTGTAGTGGAGCCAGGATTTGTCCTGCTGTCGCAGTTTGGAGAGAAGGTCGGACTTTAGCCACCGAGTATGTTTATTTTTTTACCCGATGGGTAACAAGAGGGCAATGTTTGTCCTGGACCTCCAGGAAGTGAGTCATGAATATATTTAGAGTAGTCTGAGGGTAAACAGAATTAAAAAAGGGGGTTCAGTCAGTAGTGACAATGTCCAGTAGGAAGGATTGAGGGTCAAAATGTGTGTAGTTATGGAAAGTAATAAAACGAGGCTTAGAAGGGGAGGGCCTAGTTTTACCCCATATACAAAAGGAGGGGAAGTGGTCTGTGATGGCATCAGCTAGTATGCCAGAGGAGATAATATTATCCGGGTCGTTGGTCATTATCCAGTCAGAGTACTAGAGTTGGAGTGCAGCGCAATTCTAGTAGGGTCACTGATCACCTGGTGAAAGTTGAAGCTTAGAATCTTGGACTGTAGTGCATGTAGAGAGTTTCCGAGCCAATTTAGATTTAGATCATCAAGTATAAAAACCTCATTATCAGCCAAGGAGTTTTTAGACCATTTTCTAAGTCTAAATATTATGTTAAAATTCTCCTGAAGGTGTCAGCTGCTCTTTAAGGTTTAAAGGGCTTGAGATGCACTTCCCGGCAGAGAAAGGTTGCTCAGACTTATTCCCCCCTCCCCCTGCCCCACACACACACATACATTTTGTGCTTCTCAGAACCTTTGAACTACTCTTTGGAGTGGAATATTACATCTGTACTTATGCCCTTTTACTCTGCAGTATTGTGGGCATTTACATAAAAAAAGCAAGCATTTGCTGAGCAACAGCAATGTTCCCTTGCTTTTATTTTCTGTGTAGTTGTTTGGTGTACAGAACGCAGCAGTTAAAATTAACAAATTTAATAACACGAGATTTCAAAGTGAAATTATCATGACTGGGAAATTAATAGGTACACACACAATGTAGCTTTTTAGACAGTGAACCTGAATTTTAAAGACAGTATTTTTATTACTGCAGCATATGAACATGACAGGTGTCATTTATGAAATCACATCCGAAATGTGATTTTGCAAAATGAACGTAAAAAAAAATCTTTAGGAAGGGGAATTGAAAGTGACAAGTAGCTCCTAATTTTTGTGTTTAACTTCAGATATGTTGTTAAATTATTTATTTATTTATTTTTTACATTTATTTACCCCATTTCAGTCTGAGATGCAGTACCCCATTTTAAATTGTGTACTGCTTCTGCCTGATTGGTGAGCTTGGATTAAGGAGCATGAGGAGGTTAATTGGCAAGCTCAAGTTAAGTATTGGTTAGTAGGTATGGTGAGATTTGAGTATATTTGCCCCAATTTTTAAGAGATTGGGAATAGTGCAAGGTGATTGTGTCAAGAAGAAATGGCGCAAAGGGCTTGTTGTGCTGTATCTTGTACCAGTCACAATTTTGTAAGACACCCTGCATTATGGGGGGAGGGAGTGCCTTCCCCAACTGGGATTGCATCACTGTTGCAACCGCTGTACCGATGCACAATGGCAGAGGGATGTGTGTCAGGATAGCGCTGCAGTATCCCCTAAAGTTGGATTTTGGAAGCCTCTCCTATGGGTGCACGGATTAATACCATTAGACTAGCCAAGAGGAGCTCTAACTTGCCGTGTATTACTTCAGGATCTGTCCTTGCATGGAGAGTGACCCTGCGCTACCTCTGGGGAAGGCACTAGTGCAGTTCCTGAGTGATTCATATGAAATCCTGACTCTGAGAATCCTGACACACGAATGCTCGACATTGGAAGCCTGACAAGTTTAGAATCCCGACATTTATAAAACTGACTCCGTAAATTCTGACGATTACAAACTTGTCATGCTTCTCTTGTCGGACATTCAGCGGGTCAAGCAGCTCTTAATAGACAGTAGACAGTCATGTTTGTGTGTAAAGTTACCTTTTCCAAATGTGCAAAAGTACTTTTTATATCTGAAGCTCCACAAACATCACTTTTCTTGAGGCAGGGAATTAGATGTTCCAGCATGCATTTACAAATGAGTGTGTTGCGTCTCCTATGTGTACATCCTCTAATCAAAAGGACATGACAACCTGTAGCCCAAGATACATAAAAAAAATAAAATATCAAAGACAGGATGTATCAGGATTGTGTGTTAAGAGGTGTGCAACGAGTATAACTCAAAACAGCAAACAGCTCAAAACATAAGAAGGTAACGTCAGAGCTGTCATGCCACATCCATGAATGACAACTCTAGCACAAGAACAAAGCACGAAGACAGCACAGTCTACCATAGTGTATTAGCTGTCAAACCATTTATTAAGCATACAAAAATATACTTACATATAATGCCATGTTGGAAACATACAATTGCTCAAAAACAAGCCCGATATATTTTGTATATGCGCACTTCATCAGGAGGCTGGTCTGATCCGCCAACAGACATTATATGGGAACATTTTTAAAGTGACAGTGCAACTGAAGGTGTTCTTCATTCATCCAATCAGAACATGAGATTTACAGTGTATTCAGATTTAAATGAAGGCAGTTTTTTAAACCTGAAAGTCATCAAAAAATGATCTCATTACCTGTCTTATATGGTCTTTGCTGAACTGTATACAGTGTTTTTGAGGTAAGGTGCATCTGTGAGTTGCTTGACCCCAGGAGAGGGGAGTGGGGGGACGGACTCAACGCTTACTGTTCTACATCGGAAGCATAACAAGTTTAAAATTGTCTCGATTTACAGAGTTGAGATTCACAGAGTCGGTATTATAAATGTTGGGATTTTAAACTTGTCAGGCTTCTGATGTTGGGCATTCATGCGTTGGGATTTTGAGAGTCAGGATTTCGTACCAGACTCATTCCCGACACCTGGTCTGTGGCATGTACCAGCCAACTCCCCCATCCCCGTTGTGGCACTGGTGCATCTTCCCGCCCCCTCACACACACTTGCACCTGGTGGTGGTGGCCATGCACTTACCATGTTATGGGCAGTTGCAGCACCTCTCCATCTAGCACAAACTGTCTCACTCTCCATCTCACAAGCCAGGGCATGCCGAGGACAACCATCCAGCCTCCAGGGTGACCGGCTCACATGTTGCCTTCACTGGCTGCTGCTGCCACAATCTCATCCCTTGGCTTGCAGCATTTCTGTCCCAAGCACCATTTCTTCAGCACAGCTGTTGGTTTGTGGCAAACTCATGGACTTTGGTGCCAGGTCCTCTCTTTTTGCAAAATGCAGTACAGGGCCCCTGGCACACTCGTGTTTTGTGTAGGCAACTGTTCGGTGTGTGATACGCTGATATAGCTGACTTTTTTAAAATCAAGCTTAAGTTCTTTTTTTCTGCAGTTATTACATTATACTTGTGTCTACTGACTATATTTAGACTCCTGTTTTGAAAAAAGACAATGGGCTCAATTTTTAAACCAAAAACTTTGGCGCATGGTGCCAGCACCGGATGGCTTTGACACAGGGGACACTTTGTGCCAAAGCTTGTGGTCATCATGATTTTCAAAAGCAGGCTGTGTCGAAATCTGGATGCCATGCATCAAAGCGGCCCTGTACCACGCTTGCGGCAGATGCGCCCCTGCACCGTGTCGCAAGGCAGCTAGCACCAGGGCCGGGCTACATCATCTCCTTATTTCAAATTCCAGAAACCCCACTGTGGCCACAAGGGTGACTCCCTTCCCTTGCTGGTCTCCGCTTCCCATCGCCTGGACCCCCCAATCGCCTTTTGCCACCTCTTTGTCTCCCCCAACCCCCCCATATTCACTTACTCCTACACATTCCCTCTCCTGCCCTATTACCCAACCCCACCCTTTGTTACAGCTCATTCCACCCTGCTAGTAATTGTTTCCTCTCTCTCATTTTCTCAGCCCACACCCATTACTCTCTTCCTCTATAACCTTGACAAGGACATCTCTGTCTGCTTTGTGTTTTCAACCCACACCCCTTGCCCACTCCCTCCTTAACTTCTTGACAAAACAGCCCTGTCTGCTCTACTATCCATCCTCTCCAGTTCTCCTCGTCATGCTGTTCTTTTGTCCTCTGCGCCCCAAGCTTATCAAATCTGTTATTAAACCTGACTGTACTTTATTGTATGAACTGATTTTTTTTGATAATGCAAAGCATTTCTCTTTTTCCTTTTTTTTACACCAGGAATTCACCAGTGTTTGTAATTTATGTTTGCACTTGCCTATGTCTGTACCCTTTGTTTCTGTACTCAAATGTATTACTTGTCTGTGCCTTACCTGACACGATACCTTTGTAAATGAGCTTATAGCTCAAAGGTGTTACTCCAAGATGGCAAATAAATAAATTAATTAATTAAATAAGAAGGGGCTCAGATTAGACCAGCCAAGGGCTTGTCCAATGGCCCCGTGCCACTGCCTGGCAGGGTGGCAATTGGGGAAGGGGACTGGGGGCAGTGGAGCAATGGCGGTGCCATGTGAGGTTGACTGGAGTATAGCAACAGTGATAGGGATCTGAGGATACGCCTAGCGGAGGGGCAACATTGCAGTGTCACATACAGTAGCCGGTCAGCTTTGGTAGGGGTGGTTGGTAGGGCTGGACCACCGTGACATGGACTCCAGGTGACAACAGACCTGGCACCTGCCTCCCAGGACCCACATTCCCCAGCAGGGTAGGTGGGCATCTGCCGGCCGCCATGTGAGGGGCTGTGTTCCACGGTAATGTCAGAGTGCCCAGGGCATGTACGTCATTCACTGAATGCATCCCCGTAACCTGCACCCACTGCCAGCTGCTGCATGTAGGGGTCTGTAGGTCAGTTGGGGTAGGTGCGAAGGCTGTTGTCAACTGAGGTCCATGTCATGATGGTCCGACTGTGCTAACCACCCCCCCAGCTAACCAGCTCTGTGATACTGCAGCATGGCACCGCCGCCTGGTACCTCCTCAGATCTCTATCACTGCTGCCGTACCCCTGTCTCCCCACATGGCACCCCACTGCTCCATCACCCGCCCCCCGGTCCCTCCCTTGTAGCCATTTTAACCTCCCAACCTCTTGGCTCATCTACACTTCATGGGGGGGGGGCTTGACAGGACCCTCATTCAAACCCCTCGTGTGTGTAAAATGATTTCCAAACCCTGAGGCTACGGCTACTCTTGTGACTTTGGTGCAGAAACCCCCTTTTTAAAAAATGAGGGTGCAGGGTCCGTGATGCACCCTGAGGTTGCCACAACTATACCTTGGTTTTTCATTGTCCCATATATTAAGTATTAAATACAGTGTTTTGCAGAGTGCTCAACATCAGTATTCAGATAGTCTCATTTTCTGTTAAACCATAATGTGGATGTGAGAGAGATGAGTCATAGTACCGTTTCAGAAAACAGTGTATCATGCAGTAATTTACTTGTTTGCTATGATTTCATTAGGTGTTCGAGACAACCAAATGTCAATCCCCCCAGTACTCATGGTATGCAATGCTTTTGCTGGTTTTATTGATGCTGCAAATAAAAATCGGCACAGAATGGAAGTTTTCCTCCATGACTATAATGAAGATTTCTATGAGCCAATAAATGTTTATTTCACAACAGTCTATCATGAGTTTGTTTTGCATCTGTGTATATTCTTAAAGACCGCACAGTATGGATAAAGGTCAGAAGCCAAGCTTGGTGGGGCCATGTTGTTCTGCATGAATTCACAGACCCTGACTGGTGTGAACATTTCCGCATGTCTCGTAGAACATTTGTCAGGCTTTCTGATGTGGCACATGCTTTCTTGGCACCCGATGAAGCATATGTAAGGAAACCTATCCCCATGAAGATGAGATTAGCCATAGTTTTATACGAGCTGAGAAACTGTGCAGACCCAGTGTGCAGAATACTGTCTGCTAATCAATCTGGTGTCCACAAAGCAACTGTTTATAAGTTCATATATTCTTTTTGCAAGGCATTTGTGAAACGTATTCTTCTGCAGATTATCAGGCTTCCTTCCTACAAAGAAGCAGCCGTCATCAGAAAATGTTGAGAAACTACATGGTCTGCCACAAGTTTGAGGATGTTTACAGGTTCATAGGTATGTATGAGTCTGAAGCCACTGGCCATAGTAACTCGATCGATCAATCCAAGTGGTTGAATTTGTTGTCCTTCATATGTCTGTCCAAGGTTGTTTTTAAATGTATCTAGTATCTGCTTAGTACGACCTGCTTTGGTAGTCTATTCCAGACAATCACCACTCTCTGGTTTAACCAATTTTGGCCCGATTATTTGACTTATAATTTTACCCTTTTAGTTGAAGTGGGTGGAATCTACTACCCATCATATCGTCCTTTTTCACTAATCCTACACATTCCCACAGGTCACTACTACTGAATGCTCTGTAGGTCAGGCATAGGTCCCCCCTTAATCTACTATATTGCAAGGAGTATATATAGTTCCAGTTCTACAAGTCTGTCACTGTATGCGATACTCATCATCTGGCTAATCCTTTTTATGTTTATTGTGCACATGCACAGGAAACATATTGTGGCAGCTTTCTCCAGGAGCAGGTTGTGGTGGTGCGGCACTGTTGTGGCCAATGCCCCCACAGCCTGTAAAGGCTTCGCCCGCTTCCCCCAATGTCATGGCATGCTGCTGCTGACACTAGTTCAGCGAGCGTGCCACAACTTCCTTATGTTTTAGCTACTGCAATCGGGCTCGTCATCATTGCAGCGTCAATCATTCGCTGCAATGAAGGACAATTCGCATTGCAGGGGCGGAACCTTGAAACATTGATATTGTTTGTGAACATGGTGGTGGCTTGCGCGGTGTTCTAAACAATATCATTCCTTCGAGGGTGCCCAGTCCCCTTGGCAGCATGTGCCTCTCCTGTGTTTGTTTGCCGGCCAGGGCCCCAATCCCCATCGGCTTCAGTACCCTAAGGGTTATGTTGCCGATGGGGAGCCACTCCCGTGCGGCATTATGGAACTCACCCCCACCCACTTTGTTGTCTCGCCGACTGGGTGCCCAACCTTCGCCGCATAATGTAACACCCACCCTTTCTTGTGTGCCAACGGGTGCCAACTCTGTCGGCTACAGCTGCCCCCAAAGACTCCATTGGCATGCTGGGAGCTCACCCTACGCGCACATGCCTCAGAAATGAAAATGGTCCCACGATGTCTTTTTTTTTTACCTGTAAAAAGAAAATGGTCCTCAGTGGTCTCCTTTTCCTCCCATAGCCCGCACCCACCCACTGTGCACCCTGCCTCCCACACCCCCCTCACCCAATGCTTACCTACGGAGTCTGGCATGACAATCTTTGGACCAGGAACACATCTGCACTCTTCAAAGCCGACCGCGAATTGAGGAAATGCCAGTAAGCTGTATAATGGAATAAATAGGATTTTTTCAACTTTGATGCCTATCTCAGGCATTGTTTTGAATTATGGCACCAAATTTTCAACATGGGGTTTTTGGGGCTCCTCCTCATGAATTCTGGCACTGTTGTGGCATTATTCAGCCCCAAAAGGTGATTTTTTGGTCACTGCGCTGAATCCCCTTTTGGGACTGATTAACGAAATGACAGTGCCAATGTTCATGAGGTGGGCTCTCAAAAAGCCTATACTGCAAATTTGGTGGGAAAATAAAAAAATGTTTTCTGTGTGCGTTGCGCGGTTGCTTTCGCAGCTCGTAACTTCTTAATTTGCAATATTTTCATGCCACATTTTCAATATTGCTGTTTTTCAGACCTCCTTGTGAACAGTACAGCTGTCATTTTCCACATCCTGGCCAAAATGTGTTTTCGCACTTCGGTATGAATAGCGTGGTTGCTGTGGGAAATCGGTGTTCAGGACAGATTAAAGAAAGTGACAGTGGCACTGTTCATGAGCAGAGGTCCTAAATGCTATGGTGAAAATTTGGTGATGATACTCCATAAAATGACTGTGTTACGAGTGTGCGTTGCGCAGTTTGCATGCACACTCGTAACTTCACGAATTAATAATATTTTCACTCCAAATTTTCAACATTGTCATTCTTCTGCACCTCCTTATGAACAGTACAGCTGTCATTTTTCACATCCTGGCTAAAATGTGTTTTCGTAGTTCCAGTGCAGAATAGTGTGGTCGCTGTGGAAAATCCATGTTTGGGACACATTATGAAAATGACAGTGACCTTGTTCATTAGCAGAGGTCCTAAAATGCCTATGTTGAAAATTTGGTGATGAAAGTCCATAAAATAAGTGTGTTACGAATGTGCATTGCGCAGTTTCCACGCACCCTCGTACCTTTGCAATATTTTCTCTCCAGATATTCAGCATTGCCATTTTGCCGCACCTCCTTATGAACAGTGCAGCTGTCATTTTTCACATCCTGGGCGAAATGTGTTTTCGCTCTTCCGGTGCACAATAGCACAGTTGCTGTGGGAAATCAGTGTTCGGGACATAGTAAGAAAATCACACTGACATTGTTCACGAGCAGAGGTCCTAAAATGCCTATGTTGAAAATTTTGTGATGAAACTCCATAAAATGACTGTGTTATGAGCGTGTGTTGTGCAGGTTCCATGCACCCTAGTAAGTTTGCAAATTAATAATATTTTCATGCCAGATTTTCAACGTTGGCATTTGTTCACACCTCCTGTCCAGCTGTCATTTTTCACATCCTAGCCGAAATGTGTTTCCGCGCTTCCAGCATAGAAGACCGCAGTCGCTGTCGGAAATCAGTGTTTGGGAGAGATTAGGATTGAGCGACTGGGGGGACCGAGCTCAACTGAGCTCTGTCAGGACTGCTGCAGATTTCTTTGTGGGCAGGAAAAGGCAACAACGCAGGCAGGAGCCCAGTACAAAAGGGCAGTCTGCAGCACTGGGAGACACAGAACAAGTGAGCGAGGGAGGGGGAGTGAGTGAGCTCAACGGAGCTCTGTTGGGACTGCTGTGGATTTCTTTGTAGGCAGGAAAAGGCAGCAATGCATGCAGGGGCTGAGTACAAAAGGGCAGCCTGCAGCGGTGGGAGAAACTGAATGAGTGAGTGACAGAGGGGGAGTGAGCAAGCTCAACGGAGCTCTATCGTGACTGCAGATTTCTTAGTTGGCGGAAAAGGGTGGCAATACAGGCAGGAGCCCAGTACAGAAGGGCAGCCTGCAGTGTCAGCAGAAACGGAATGAGCGAGTGAGACGGGAGTGAGGGAGGCTAATGGAGCTCTGTTGGGACTGTTGCAGATTTCTTTGTGGGCAGAAAAAGATGCCGACAGAGGCAGGAGCCCAGTACAAAAGGGTAGCCTGCAGCACCAGGAGAAACAGAATGAGTGAGTGAGATGGGGGAGTGAGTGACCTCAACGGAGCTCTGTTGGGACAGCTGCAGATTTGTTTGTGGGCAGAAAAAGGTGCCAACGCAGGTAGAAGCCCAGTACAAAAGGGCAGCGTGGGGAAAAACACAACGAGCGAGTGAGAGAGGGAGAGTGAGCAAGCTCAACAGACCTCTTTCGTGACTGCTGCGGATTGCTTTGTGGGCAGAAAAAGGCAGCAATGCAGGCAGGCGCCCAGTACAAAAGGCCAACCTGCAGCACCAGCAGAAACCGAGCGAGAGAGGGGGAGTGAGGTAGCTCAACGGACCTGTGTCATGACTGCTGCTGATTTCACAGAATGAGTGAGCGAGGGAGGGGGAGTGAGTGAGCTCAACGGAGCTCTGTTGGGACTGCTGTGGATTTCTTTGTAGGCAGGAAAAGGCAGCAATGCATGCAGGGGCTGAGTACAAAAGGGCAGCCTGCAGTACCGGGAGAAACAGTATGAGTGAGTGAGAGTGACCAAGCTCAACAGAGGTGTAACTTGTCTGCTGCGGATTTCTTTGTGGGCAGGAAAAGGCGGCAATGCAGGCAGGAGCCCAGTACAAAGGCCAGCCTGCAGTGCCGGCAGAAATGGAATGAGCGAGTGAGAGAGGGGGAGTGAGCAACCTCAACGGAGCTGTGCCGGGACTGCTACAGATGTCTTTGTGAGCTGAAAAAGCCACCAACACAGGCAGGAACCCAGTACAAATGAGCAGCCTGCAGCAGCGGCAGACACAGAATGAGCGAGTGAGGGAAGGGGAGTGAGTGACCTCAACGGAGCTCTGTTGGGACTGATGCAGATTTGTTTGTGGGCAGAAAATGGCAGCAATGCATGCAGGGGCCCAGTAAAAAAGGGCACCTTGCAGCAGCGGAAGAAACAGAACAAACGAGTGAGAGAGGGGGAGTGAGTGAATGAGCTCAATGGAGCTCTATCATGACTGCTTCATATTTCTCCATGGCCAGAAGAAGGCGGCAACGTAGGCAGAAGCCCAGCACAAAAGGGCAGCCTGCAGCACTGACAGAAATGGAACAAGCGAGAGAGAGGATGAGTGAGCGAGTTCAATGGAGCTCTGTCGGGACTGCTGCAGATTTCTTTGTGGGCAGAAAAAGGCGCCAACAGAGGCAGGAGACCACTACAAAACAGCAGCCTGCAGCGGCAGGAGAAACAGAATGAGCAAGTGAGACAGGCGGAGTGAGCAACCTCAACAGAGCTCTGTTGGGATAGCTGCGGATTTCTTTGTGGGCAGAAAAACGTGCCAATGCAGGCAGAAGGCCAGTACAAAAGAGCAGCCTGCAGCACCGGGAGAAACACAACGAGTGAGTGAGAGAGGGGGAGTGAGCTAGCTCAACAGACCTGTGTCAGGACTGCTACAGATTTCTTTGTGGGCAGAAAAAGCCGCCAACAGAGGCAGTGGCCCAGTACAAAAGGGCAGCCTGCAGCGCCAGCAGAAACAGAATGAGCAAGTGAGAGAGGGGGAGTGATCCACCTCAATGGAGCTCTGTCGGGACAGCTGCAGATTTGTTTGTGGGCAACAAAACATACCAAAGCAGGCAGAAGCCCAGTACAAAAGAGCAGCCTGCAACACTAGGAGAAACAGAATGAGCGAGTGAGACAGGCGGAGAGAGAGACCTCAACAGAGCTCTGTCGGGGCAGCTGCAGATTTGTTTGTGGGCAGAAAAAGGTGCCAACGCAGGCAGAAGCCCAGTACAAAGGGGCAGCGCGGGGAAAAACACAATGAGCGAGTGAGAGAGGGAGAGTGAGCGAGCTCAACAGACCTCTATCGTGACTGCTGCGGATTGCTTTGTGGGCAGAAAAAGGCAGCAATGCAGGCAGGTGCCCAGTACAAAAGGCCAACCTGCAGCACCGGCAGAAACGGAACGAGCAAGAGAGGGGGAGTAAGGTAGCTCAACGGACCTGTGTCATGACTGCTGCTGATTTTTTTGTGGGCAGCAAAAGCCGCCAACAGAAGCGGGAGCCCAGTACAAAAGGGCAGCCTGCAGCGCCAGCAGAAACAGAATGAGTGAGTGAGAGAGGGGGAGTGACCCACCTCAACAGAGCTCTGTCAGGACAGCTGCAGATTTCTTTGTGGGCAGAAAAACGTGCCAACGCAGGCAGGTGCCCAGTACAAAAGAGCAGCCTGCAGCACCGGGAGAAACAGAACGAGTGCATGATACAGGGCCAGTGAGCGAGCTCAATGGACCAACGCAATCAACATTCGGCATTGACAAATGCTTGTCGCGGACTGTCTCTGGGTCCTTTCCACCACTCGAATTTCCTTTTTGTTTGGTGGTGCCCAGAACTGTACACAGTACTCCAGGTGGGGTCTTATCAAGGAGGTAAACAGGGGGAGCATTACCTGTTTGTCTCTACTATTGATATTTCTAAAAATGCAGCCTAGTATTTTATTGCCTACACTTACTGCATACAGTGTTCGGCAGGGGAGAGATTATTTGTAATTGTGACCCCCAGATCATGTTCCATGTTTGTGACTGTTAGATCTTTGCCATATGGCATATAATTCGCATGTGCATTATCTTGCATTTCTCTATATTGAAAGTTAATTTACGTATATTGCTCTACCCATGCCCTAATTTTGTTTATTTTACTTTGAAATCTTATAATTAAGTTTTGATTATTACTATTGCTCCTATTTTTATATCATCTGCAAACGTACTACACCAGCTGCCTATTGAAGTCTGTATAGGTGTGCTGTATAGGCTAAATAGTGTTGGACCCGGGACAGACCCCTGAGATGCACCACTAGTAATCTTTAACCAAGGTGAAAAGTGACCTGCCACACTCACTCTCTGCCTTCTGCCCTCTAACCATGGTGTGACCCATTTGATCAATTTTATATTCAGCTCAAATTCCTCTAACCTCATGATCAGGTGTGTTGATGGATCACATATTCCTGTTCTTACACCATCTGATGGATATCAGGACTTTGTAAATAGGAAGGGGTGGACCTTGTATGTATTTCAGGCAGTTGTCAATCACAAGTACAGTACTGGTATGCAGTTTTGTAATATGCCCTTAAATACCTTACATTGGTGTTGACAGTTTTTTGTTTTACTGCCAATAATTTAATATTTTTAAGTATAATTTTT
This sequence comes from Neoceratodus forsteri, assembly GCA_016271365.2. NCBI lineage: Eukaryota > Metazoa > Chordata > Ceratodontiformes > Ceratodontidae > Neoceratodus > Neoceratodus forsteri. The sequence goes on from CM057459.1 coordinate 746,659,960, forward strand.
ACTTGTTTTAACCCTGTCCTCAGTTTTTGGAACATCAATATTGGAATGCCTGGTAGCATGCATGATGCTAGAGTGTTAAAGAACTCACGTTACATCCTTGCCAACATTCTTCCAAAAGTAAGTATTGGCGAAAATTATGATCCTGTAACTTTTCAAAAACTTCCACTCTTTATTATGCATACATAAAAAAATGTAATTTATATTCTAAAGTTTGCATGGGCGCTATTGGGTCTTTGCCCTCAAAACCGGGGTTAGCACTAAATCCCCATATTCAAAGGGGGCTGTTGCGCGGGCAAAGATAGTTAGCACCTGTGCAAAACACAGTAATGTATGTGTGTGGCCAAGGGGAGGAGCATGGCCATAAATAGCCACACTAGCCCATATTCGATGGCTTTGCGCTGTGCAAAATGGTTTAGTGTGGGCCTTTTGTGCAGCGCGAATACTGCTGAACAAAACCCTGACTTACTCCGGGCAACACTGACTGCTGCCATAAGTAATCCAGCCACCTAGTTGGTTGGCCACAGAGGGCAGTGCAACCGTCCCCTGCAATCCCTGGCACCCCACAACCGATCTCCAGCCCCTAATGTACAACCAACACTCCCTGATGTTAGTGGTCCCTCGTACACACTGATCAACGACCTGTACTGTAAAATAAAAATGTCACTGGTGGTAGTTGTCTTCCCCACCTCTCCAATCGCTGGCCCATACTATAATACACTGACATCCCTTGTGCTAGTGGTCCCAACTCTCTCACCGATTGCCAGCATGTACTGTAATACACTGATATCCCTTGTGCTAGTGCCACCCCACACTGATAGGGGCCAGACAGCACAGACAGCAGGGAGTCTCAGGTTTGAGGGTTCACCATTGCTGCGCCCAAATTCCACCTCCGTCACTTTCCTAGTCCTCTCATCAAGCAGGTGCACACAGTGACCTATGCAGCCATCTTTACACCTTCTCTTCTGGCCACTGTATGCCCAGGCAGGAGCACCACCTATTTATAGGAATGGGCGCATCACCCCGACCTATAAATAAGAGGTGCACTCCCTGCCTGGGCATGCGGCAGCTGGCTGAGGAGGTGTGAGGAGGGCTGTGCAGGTCACCGTATGCACCAGTGGCACTGAGTGGATTGGGTAAGTGACTAGGGGGCGGGTTTTTGGTGCCACAGTAGGGGTGGGCCTCTAGACACAAGGGATTTCCTGTTACCACAGTGCGGGCCGACGATCACTGTTGGGGGGGACCACTAGCACCAGGGATGTCAGTGTATTATAGCACGTGTCAATGATCAGAAGGAGGGGAGAGAACCACTACCACCAGAGATATTTACAAGTCTGGGCCCGGGCAATTGGGGTGGCAGTGCTGCACTAACCTGCCCAGCTACCCATGCAAATGAGCACATAATAGGCATGCAAATAGTCCCTTAGTGCCTTGCATGCTCGATGGGCTCATTTGCATGGGTCCCTCTGAATACTGCAGATTGCTCTGTGGTGCTATCTGTTCTGGTGGTGTTCTTCGGGAACTCTGTTGGGGCAGCACTAATTTGTTTAGTGCTGCACTGACATGACCATGTATTCAGTCAAACAGCACAAATGTGCTATTCAGTAGAATATAGCATCTTTGGGCACCCAGGCGATTGCAAGTCACAGCGCAAATGTTTGTGCTCCGCTTTGCATGATTTTAAATATTGTGACCCCTGTATGTGACAAATTGCTTCATGTAAATAAAACTGGTCAAAATTTTCAGATTATGGCTGGCCCAGTGGCGCTGAGGGCTGCGGTACTGGATGCCACACCCTGTGCTACGCCAGTGACCCGGGTTCAGGAATGGACCTGGCCGGGTGTCGGATGGGAGGGAGGGAGGAGGATTGAGCATCCCAATGGACGCAGTCCTCCTCCAGCTGAGGTGGGTTACTGGGTAGCACTAGCACCCATAGCTCCTCTGCCCATGAAAGCATGGGTAGTAGAGGCACACCGCCCAGTGGAGTCAGAAAGGGAGGACCCTGTTAGGTACTTGACGATGACGTGTGTCAGCATGAATGTCCTCTGCGCTGGTGTCCTCAGGATAGGGAGAACATGGGGGAAAATGCAGACACCCCCGGCCGTAACAAGCAATATGAAACCAGGGGGATCCTGGTGGCAGGACATGGCAGATGGAGTAAGAGGGGGAACGAGGCCCCCTCTGAACCCAAGGAGCTGGGCAAGTAAAGAAATAAAAATAAAATTGCAGATTATGCATGATCTAAAAGAAAAAAAAGGGAAGGTTCTTAACATTACCGAGAAGTAACAGTATGCCAGTGTTTGTGATTTCTCCTTTTATTTTTTTATTTGCTGACATAAATGAACAAAATTGCTGGCCCAGTGGTGCTGAGGATTGAGGCACTGTATACCACACCTCGCGCCATGCCGGTGACCTGGGTTCGGGAACAGACTTGGGGTGCCGGGAGTTGGCAGGGTCTGGAGAGGATTGAGTGTCTGGAGGACCGCTGTCTCTTGGGGAGGGCGGTCTCGACTACTGTTGCACTTGTGGCTCCTAGCAGAGGCTAGGGGTGACATAGCAACTGGGTGTCCAGAAGTGGGGAGCGATGCGATGGTGGACGTCCTGTGGGCAGGTGCGGGAGTGTGTCTGTCACGTACTGGACATCATTCCATGTGGTTCACCACAACATAACCCAGACAGACCGTCTTAGGGTAGCTGGTTCATTCCACTGGGGTGTCAAGCAGATGAGGCATACTGATGAGTCCTGGAAGGACGAAACACGTGTCTATGTCTTCTGTTGGCACCCTTTGCAAACTGTGTGAGAGGCCTTTTGGCACCATGCAATTCTACTTAAAGTTGAACCAGCATAATATTCTGTGGTGATTTGCATATGCAGCCCATGATGCTTTGCATGGTGGGGCATGTGTGATTTTGTATATCATTGCATGTCTGCGCCTTCAGGGGGAACTTAAGGAAGAAAATTCCCAGGCACCCAGGAAGGCAAGGACAGGAACAGGACCGTCCAACACGCTCTACACCGGACCTGCCTAATTTACCTCTGGTTCCTCTCTGCTCTCTGACTGCACTCTAGATTATAGATAGAGTGCTGCTCAGGAGTTGGCGGTCCCACCTCGAGGGGCTGTCAGAGCGGGGGGGCGGGGATGGCAAGTCACAGTTACAGAGGAGGGATACCCAGGACAGAGGCAAGGTGTGGAGGTCTCGGTGAGCGGTTATAGGGTGATTATCTAGGTCCTGTCTGAGAGAGTCCTATGGGACCAGGTGCATAAAAAGAGTTGGGGAAAAAAAAATTAACAAAATTTATATTTTTATTTTGTGCCCAACATTAATATTATGTAGCTGCTTCTTTTTATTCTGTTGCAGGTTCCAAAACATATTAATGGAGAATGCATTGATTTATATATTGCTAGAGACCCTGCATACCCACTGCTAAACTGGCTAATTAAAGGTTACACTAACTGTCCTAGGATAACAGCAGAACAGGAGTCATTCAATGTATACCTAAGTTCGGTTAGGATCTCAGCTGAGATCGCTTTTAAATGGTTGAAAGTTAGGCGGAGGGTTTTACAAAAACGCAGCAGCTTTCATTTTACATTTTCCCCTTACGTAATGGCTCCCCATTGTGGATTACACACTTATTGTGAAGTTGAGAAGGATGCAGTTAACACTAGCTGGATTGAAGAGGCAAGAGTGCAAGATATCATCAACACACAACCAGTTTTAATGCCTTCTACCAAGTTGATGTGCACAGCTAAGCACAAATGAGACATAGTAATGCATTGTATGGCTAACAAATTTCTGCTACGAAAACAGTTCAGTGGTTACATGCCAGTAAATTACTAATTTTATTTACCTCTGTTAATATGTGATTTTATTAACCGGCCCAGTGGCACTTAGGGATGAGGCAACCACCTTAGCTCACACCATGCAGGTGACCTGTGTTTGGGAGCGAACTTGGGGCACTGGAGGTCGGCTGGGTAGGACAGGATTGAGCATCTGGAGGACTGCTCTCCTCTTCTGGGGAGGGTGGGTTGTGGACTCTGTGGCACCAGTGGCTTCCAATGAAGATTGAGAGCATCACAGCCAGGGGACACCTAGAAGGGGATTGAGGCATTGGTGGACTTCCTTCGGGCAGGTACGGGAGCACACCCATTGCATGCTGGATGTTGTTGCACTTCTGCATCTCAGGGACCATCAGAACAAAGGAAAAGCCCCGGTACCTGGGAGGATGAAGATGAGCCCAGGAGTCGGCCCCATGTCCATCGCAAGATCTCACCCAGTCAGCCTCTGAATTCCTCCTCCTTGCTCTGCCTGCTGTTTGGAATATAGATACAGCACCAGGTAATTTTGGGTGGCCCTGCCTCAGGGTGTGTGGAAGCCGAGTGGTCAGCAGAGCGAGAGCATAGGAGGGGGGTTCCAGGAGCAGAGGTCTGAGTTGGGGGGGGGGTCTTAGGCTGGGCAGGAGAATGCCAGCTGCCAGACTACATCGGAGGGAGTTCCTATGGGGCCTGTGAAAAGAAGGAAGGAAAAAAGAGCTGGAAAAAGCATTTTGATTTTATTATATCTAATTGCAAGGATGTGGGCACAAAAAGTGAAAGATATACTCTTAAAGCTTTGAATATATATTTATAATAAAATGTAACCTGAAACAGCTTGGAGTGGACAAAGGGGTAAGGGTAGCTACTGTATATGTAAATAGAAAAATGTTTCTGAGATATGTTACATGTAATTTAAGTAAAATATAGAGTCAACACGTGTTTTCAAGGCGACAAATATTTATTGTATGTGTGCTTAACCATTTTCATTTATTGCATGAGAAGTACTGTGTACATAAAAATTGCTCTTAAGCTACTCCATTGTAAGTTCCTATACCAGTGTACTACATATTTTACCAGAGTAAAGACATACAAACTAACTTGATAAAAATTTTAAAATACATATGTAAGTTGTTAATTGCAAGTAATCATTATTTTCTAACAAAGTGTTCCTTGTTACATAACAATTTTCCAGTTGAAGACAGTAGTTGCATCAAATTGCAAGTTATTTTGTAATATAACTTACCTGAGTCAAACTATTCACAAAAAAGAGTTGTACGTGTGATATGTTACTTCATAAACAGCATAACTCATCACCTTTTCTGCTGCTTCTAGTTGTGTGTTTGGATGAACATATGTTGAGAGACTGAGGGCTGGTTGGGGAAGTAAAAGTGAGAGTAACACTTATCATTAGCAAAGTAAGATGCACAATTTATCAGTAAAGCAAAACGCTCATAACCATTATATATATAAAACCATCAATCATCATCATTTGTCAGCAGTTGATCTTGACAACTAGATTTGTGCATTGACTGGTTGATACTGAAGATGTGCTTGTTATAGTACATCTTGCATCATCGTAGTACTGTGTTCTAGATCCATATAAAGGATATTGGGTGGATGGATCAAAACGAGAGCACAATGGTTGCAATCTATAGGGCCTGTAAGAAAAAGAAGATAACATTTCTTTAAATAGTGACAAACCGTTCATTTTTCTTTAATGGGCTAATTCTTATTACTTAAGCAGTAAGGCATGGGAGCTGGCTGTATTAATGATCAGTTAATCACCATTTAGAGGTGTAGTGTGGCACAAGGCATAGCCCAGTGCCATATGCCCACAGGGTGATTGACCAGTAACATAACCACTGGCCAAGCCATATTGCTATTATAATCAAAAAAAAATTAAAACAGTGTTAAACATTGTTCAGCATATGCAAAGGCTCTACGTGTATATTATATGTTAATATGTCCCCCCGTGGCCAGTTGCTGTATAAGAGAGATTTTGCACACATTCGTCTAGAGTGAGAACAGCGAAGTGAAGCTGGACTGTTCTGGCTCAAGCCAAACGCACGTGAAATCACTCTTCTACAGCAGCAAAGGGAGGAACATATTAATATATTTATTAATCAAGCCCGATCAATAATATAGATGTATATACTTTTAAACTGTCCCGGAATGTGCCCATTACCAGGGCATCTGTGCATAAGACACAGTTCACAGAATACGATTGTCTCACTCACAGAAGGAAGGTGTACTCCAGTTGCTCGGGAGTGCTCCCTCGAACTATAATAATAAGATTACCATAAGGCTGATAAAATGCTTACAGCCAATCGGAAAGCTTCATCTCTTAGACACCTTTTTATAATGTTGATTTTGTTGTCTCTTTTCCTACTCCTTTTATAACAAAATTTTCACTTCAGAATGCCTATTATGGTCTCATTTGCATAGTAAGTGGACTCCCTTATGTACTAATCCTAGGTACGCATGCTATGCTACACAAGTTATTTACTAGCCCCCTGCACCAACCAAATACCCATCCCATGTAGATTGACATTGCCCTGAACCATATAGCTGCCCTCTCACCTCCTTGTACAGACAGCGGTTGAGATGACAGTGTGCATGCTTACATTATGGGTGGAGTCATAGATGTGGTCAAAAGGAGGGGGAGCAGTGGGCAGTAAATATTCTGCAGTGTGCTTGATAAAAGACACTGGGGGAGTGGGGTCATTGAGTACCACTGAACATCTATGAGGATTACCAGGGAGATTGCCACACTTTTTGGGATGGTTATTTGGAAGGGGGGGTTCTTATGTCGCTAGACACCAGAACCAGACCATAAACACAGATTGCATGATCATATTTGGCTTCAGATACATGCCAACTGTGATTGATGAAAATGTACTGTTCATGATGCAGTGTTCACTTACATAACTTGTGCAATAGATGCACCATTAATCCGCTTACCTAGTTGTATGGGCTACATTCCCTAAAAACGGTTACATCAGTCCTTGCATCCCTCTAAAGAACTGTGATACAAGTTATTTTTGTTGTTCTTACAGACTCTTCTCTGAAGTTTGTAAATAGCTTTGTCACAAACCCACTCCTGGGGGCAGGGTTCACTGAGCTCACACCACCCCCTTAAGTGCAATCTGTGACAGGGGGAAACATGAATACCCTCCTCATGTCCTCCTAGAGTGCACACTGAGTTCACAACTGAACACTTGCCATGAGGTCCATGGGCTTCCTCTCTAATCTGGTAAGAATCCTCCTCGGTTGCTGCACTGGGGAGAAGACCCAGGCGTTACAAGCTTTTTGAGGTTTGCCCTCATAATCCCTGACTGTGTCTTCTCCCATGGATGGTGCAGTGACCTAGTTCCCCCTTACAGACCCTTCCTGAGAACTATGTACAGTATTTCCCCTACTTTAGGCACCCAGATTCCCTTTCCATGACCCTAGTCTTTGGTAGCGATGGTGGCACCTTGCATATTAAACCAGGCTGGTCTCAGATTTGAACTAAACCTTCCCACAGTTTACACACACAATCAAATCTCTTCCAGGCAGTGTTTTGAAAGCAAATGCTTTTACTAATAACTAAATAATTATCATACAAGACTCGCAAACAAAAGATTCAGAAATTTGGTCACAGAATAACAAAACAAAGTTGGAAAAAATATAAATACAAAACGCACTGTGAAATTTAACTGTCTAGTTTCTACCTTGACTGTGGTGAATCAGAAAGTCCAGAACATAAAATCTGCAAAGTTCCTTTCTTCTTGGATACCTGGCAGTTTGGCTCTGTGTATCAGACAAGTTGGTTCCTCTTGTGTCTCTCAGGAAAGAGTGTCAGATACAATGCTGTGAGCTCCTTTGTTGAGCTGCCTTATATACCCTGGGCCTTCAGTCTGTGATTAGCTGATGGCCTTATCTTTTTAGGCCAGCAGGGGTCTCTCTTGCACTTTCCAGGTTTTAAGGTAATCAGTATTAGTAACTTTTATATTCCTTCATCAGCCCAACTTCCTGCCACTTAATAAAATGTAAATAGATTGGTAGTAACCTTTTCTGACACCTGCCTAAAACCCATTTTCTCTTTGATTTTAAAGGTTTATGACGGAATAGTTTCTCCCATATCCTTGACAGTTTAAAACCCCTGTTTCCCTTTGATTAGTTTACCAGGAACTTCCATCCTTTTGAAATGTAACTTTAGGTTTTCTGTCAAGCTAGTATTTCCCAGACTGTGGAATACACATCCCCATATAACCTTTAAAAAAAAACAACATGGAGTAGTTTTCTGTCACCTCATCCTGGCCTGTTTGGGAATTTATTTATAAACAAAATCACATAAAAATGTAACAAAAAATATGTCTGCAATATTACTGAAGTGGCAAACTCGCAACATCCCTCCTTCCTCAGACTGAATTTGTGGGAACACGCCCGTATTGTATGGTAGGGATCCCACAATTCTGTTACTGCTCTAATTGGTAAGATAGGCCATCTGCATTTGCTGACCTGGCCCTGTGCATAATTGTCATGTCATAGGCCTGCAGGGCATTATTCCATCTGAGGAGCCATCCATTTGTTTTGGCCATCTAATTTAACCACACCAGGGGGTTGTGATTGGTCTGTACCTTGAAGTGTCTCCCTTAGAGATACGGCTCTATTTTCTTCAGGGCCCATACCAGTGCAAGGCATTCCTTTTCAACCATGGAGTATGCCTGCTCACAGGGAAGTAACTTCTTGCTCAGGTACATGATCAGGTGGTCTCTTCCCTGCTTAGATGTCTGGCTGAGGACTGCTCCATCCCCATATCTGAGGCATCTGTCTGTAGTACAAACTGCCAAGTGTAAGCTGGACTGGCCAACCCAGGGGCACTGCACAGTGCTTTTAGCTGTGCGAAGGCTTGTTCACAAGCTAGCTCCCAGTTCACCTTTTTGGGCTGTCTTTTCTTCAGAAAGTCAGATAGGGGAGCCACCAGGGTACTGTAATTGGGCACAAACTTTCATTAGTACCCCGCAGTCCCTAGGAAGCTCCTATCCTGCTTCTGGCTTTGAGGCATGGGCCATACCTCTATTGCCCCGATCTTTACTTAAGATGAAGCGGCCCCTGCCCCACTAAATGGCCTATGTATGCCACCTCCACCATAGCCACCTGGCACTTTTCAGCCTTTACTGTGAGATCTGCCCTCTGTATTCTGTCCAACACTTCCTTCAGATGGGACAGGTGTTCCTTCCTGCTGGTACTAAAGATGGCAGTATCATCCAAATAAGCCACTGCATACTCTTCAGTACCCTGCAACACCTGGTTGACCTGTTTGGAAGGTGGCAGAGGCATTCATCATTCCAAAACGCATTACACGGAATTTGAATAATCCTATTGGAGTGATGAAAGCTGACCATTCTCTAGCTCTGGCAGTTAACTCCACCTGCCAGTATCCTGTGGTAAGGTATGTCGCCTCTACCAGTTTGTCTAATAGATCATCAGTCTGTGGCATTGGGTGGTATCAGACTTTGTGACTGCGTTGAGTCCCCAATAGTCCACACAAAAGCAAGTAGAGCCATCCAGCTTGGGAACAAGGACTACAGGTGAGGCCCAGGGACTGTGGGATTTCTGAATTACCCCTAAATCTAGCGTTTCCTCCACCTCCCTCCTAATGTCCTTTAGGATGGCCTCAGACACCCAGTAGGCTGTTTGCCGTATGGGTGCTTGGGTCCTCGTGTCTACATCATGTGTCACTAAGGGGATTCATCCAGGCTTGGCTGTAAAAATGGGGCAAAGTCCTCTAAAACCTCCCTCACTTCCTGGGTCTGGTCCAGGGTCAAATGAGGCGACAGCTTGATTGCCTCCACAGATGACTCCTGCTTGCTTTCCTCTAGCAAGTCCAGGAGGGGGTCTTCCTTGTCTGTCCCCTCTCCAGGACTACACACTGCAAATACCATGTCAGCCCTATTTGCATATGGCTTCATCATATTGACATGGTACCTCCTATGGGTATGTTTCCTGTCAGGCAGTTCCATAATATGGTTTATGTCATTGACCTGTCGGATTACTTTTTATAGTCCCACCAACTCAGTCTGCAGCTTGTCCTTCTGGACTGGAATTAGGACCATTACTTCCTGACCTGCACTGTATGAGCGAGCTCTGGCTCTGTGGTCGTACTAGACTTTTTGCTTCTGTTGGGCAGCTGAGAGGTTGCTTTGAGCCACCCTCATAAGCTCCTTCAGCTTCTCCTTAAGGACATACTCCACTATGGGAGTTCCCTGGGTGGCGTGCTTGCCTTCCCAGTCTTCTCGGATCAAGTCTAGGGGCTCACACACCATACGTCCATATAAGAGTTTGAAGGAATAGAACCCTGTCGACTCTTGGGGCACCTCCTTGTATGCAAACTACAGGTGGGGAAGGTATTTCTCTCAGTCCCTTCCATTCTGTTCAGCAAATGCTTGGAGCATTGATTTAAGGGTACCATTAAATCTTTAAAGCCCATTGGCTTATGGGTGATAAGGTGTCATGCACCTCTGCACTACCCCACACTTCTCCCACAAAGACTTCTTCGGGTCCGACATGAAGCTACCCCCTTGATCAGAAATAACCTCTTGTGGAAACCTGACATGAGAGAAAATCCCTAGCAAGGTGTTTGCCACTTTGTCTGCCCTAACTGAGGAGAGGGTAACCGCCTCTAGGTATTGGGTGGTGTAATCAACCACCGTCAGGATAAACTTTTTCCCGGAGGAGCATGGGGTATTCAAGGGTCCCACAATATCCATTCCTACCCTCTGGAATGGCTCCTCCACAATGGGCAAGGGAATTAGGGCAGCTTTGGTTTTACTATCCCCCCTTCCCTATTTATTGGCACCGATGACAAGACCTGCAATATTCCTTCACCTGCTGGGTGAAGTAGGGCCAATAGAAATTTTGGGCCAGTCACTGCAGGGTGTGCGCAATGCCCAGATGTCCAGACATGGGGATATCATGAGGGATCTTGAGCAACCTCTCATGATACCCCTAAGGAATGACAAGCTGCCTGCCCATCACCCCTCCCTCTGTCCTCATGTCCTGTGTATACAACAGTCCTTGGTCCCAAAATACCCTATGTCTCATGTCACCTCCCTGTGTCCTGTCAGATTCTGCACAAGCCCTTAGCCTTTCCAAACTAGGGTCAGCCCTCTGAGCAGCTGCAATATCTTCACATTTTCCCAAAGCCTGGGACATGTCCATCTCAGTTCCTAAACTGGGGTCCATAGCTCTAGAATCAAGGCATTCAGAGCAACTGCCATCCCTAACCCTCTGACCATTTGTTACCCCTTCCTCCTCAGAGTAACCTTCTGTAGCTGTTTGGTAAATGGCTACTTGGGGAACTCCTTCCTACCTTTCACTACTCTCCATGTCAGGAGACACAGGCTGGGGAACCAGCCTCCTATTCTTTTCCACAGGGGCCTTTATGGGGTTCAAGGAATCTCAAGTGGCCTTTGCTGTCTGACTGTGGGTAACCGCACGCATCACCCCCCTGCTGTAGATTATTCCCTATAATCACATCCAGGGTGAGGTTTTCTGCCATTGCCACTTTTTGCACCCTCTCTCCTGTCTCATCCCAATCCACGAGAACACTATCTAGTGGCAGGGTTTTCTTCTCCCCAGTGAATCTCCTCACCATTACAAACTGATTTGGTATAAGTTGTTACATAGATACATAGAAATTGTCGGCAGATAAGGGCTGTTAGGCCCATCTAGTCTGCCCATAAGCCCTAAACTTGTATGTAGCCACTGACCGTAAATGATCAATGGCTTTTCATCACTCCCTCCTCACCCAGTGTTCCCTTGTGCCTGTCCCAAGCATGTTTAAACCCCTCCACTGTGCTTGCCCCCACCACCTCTTGTGGCCTTTTCAGGCCCAACCAAATCCACCTTTACCAGGGTAAGAGACACCCCCATGCCCCTTAACCTATAGGTCTGCACTCCATTTATGGTAACCGGGTGTATGTGCTCCCTCATGTTTACAGACATGCTTTCAGGGATACACAGTGCACCCACCTTCTTTCGAGTGACACTTTGCCCACTCAGCATCTTTTTAGGACACTGTCTTGCAAGATGCCCTGGCTGTTTACAAAACCAGCATTCATTTCTTTTATCCAAGAAATCCTTTTTTTGATAACTTGAGGCTTCCCCCTTTCTGCAGAGGTGGTGAGGGTTTTAGCTGCCCTAAAGGTGCGCTTTTCCCTTTTTACCCTGCAGCGCCTGTCCCCCCACTTCCTTTCAGAGCTGGCCTGTTCCTGGCATAGCGATGCGAGAGCTCAGCAGTTTGCTGTGCTGATTTTGGGTCTTGGTCCTCTAGCCAGGTTTTCAGCTCTGCTGGGCAAGCCCAAAAGAATTGCCCTAAAAGTACAACCTCCTCAATTTTCCCCACAGAGTTTGCTTCCACCCCCTCCCACCAATGTTTCAAAAACTGATGTTGCTTTGTGGCAAGGTCCTCAAACCTCACGTCAGGGCTTTTTCGAGGTTTACGGAATTTAACCCTGTAGGACTCAGAAGTTAGTTCATACTTTCTTTTTTTTTTATTTTTGTCTTTTTGGTGCCACCCCCGCTGTTACCCTCAGCTCGGTCAGACCCCCGGCTGCCAGTCCCACATCAGCCACCCTCCCGATACCCCCTGGCTTACTCCCCCAGGGTGGGGTTGTGGCATCCAAATCCCTCTTAAGGGTGCCGCAATCGATGGGATAGGGTGGAAGTCGGCCTGGGAGTTAATTGCAGTCATGGGTGAGCATCATCTAGGTGGAGGGTGGCAGGTTTTTCTCCCTGGTGTTTGCAAGGACGGGGATATGCACTAGTGACCAGCATCCACCCTGCCCTCTGAATGTGTTGGCATCGATGCAAGCAGCACACCCAGCCTTTGCCAGGTGTCAGTATAGTGCCAACACACTCCCCACCCTCCCCCCTGGAGAAGGAAAGTAGTCCTTGGATGCTCAATCCTTCTCTCCCCTGGCTGCCCCTTCTGACATCCCAGGTCCATTCCTGAACCCGGGTTGCTGACATCACAGGTCAGCACCCTGTAGTTCATACTTTCTAAGTAAAGCAGTTTTAACTTTCTCATAATTTTTACTATCTTCATTGTCCATTTGGCCTAGCACTTCATTCCCTTTACCAGTAAGCAGCAGGGATAGCTGAAAGCTCCAGGTCTCCCTGAGTATCTTGGCCTGGATACAGACCTTTTCAAATGAATTCAAAAATGCATCCATATCCTTCCCCTCTTTAAATTCAGCTATTAATTTGGAATTTAACTTATACTCCAGCCCTGGAGTTTCAGATTCACCCCTGCCACTTATCTCCTGTGGTGCTGGTTGTTGGAGACTTAGCCTTTCCAGTTCAAACTCTCTCTGGCACTGCAGTTCCTCTGCCTCTCTCTGGTGCTGCTTTACCTCAACCTCTCTGTGGCGTATCTTTTCCCGCAACTCCAGTTTGAACTTTCCCTGCTCTAATTCCCTGTGCTCGAACTCTCTCTGCTGCTGCCTTTCTGTAATCTCCAGTTTCCTCAATTCCAGCTGCAGCCTGATCCCTTCCAGCTCTAGCCTTGTGGTGGCCTTCTTCTGGTGCTGTGGCTCTGGGTTCCTTCTGGTCTCGCTGTCCTCCTCCCTGGCACTAGACACTGTGATGGCCCCTGGCACCCCCCATGCCCAAGGTCTGGTCCCTTTCAGTAACTGGCTGTGACTCGAGGTTCTGGGCAACCACATGCTCGTCGGTTGCTACGGAAGCCTCCACAAGATTTTTTTTGTTCACCCCTAGTAATGGACCCCTCTTTCTTGACACAACTGCCTTAACTGGTCTACAGTGCATTTGCTGTAGTTGGAAGTCATCCTGTTCCCTAACTACTGCTACACTAGTTTACACCATAAAAAAAATTAAACAATGTAGGGAACATTATACCGTAACAAAATTGTTTTTTTTCCAGATCTCTGCCCTGTTTGTGTGTGGACTGTTTACAGTTTATCAATCTGATACACTGGCCTCAAATCCGACTGCTATGCCTCTGCCACCAATATCTTTCAGATAGCACCACTATGCCACCAAATCTGTCATGAACCTGCTCCTAGGGGCCGGGTCCACTGAGCTCACAGTGCCCACCCCAAGTGCAATCCATGACGGGGAAACAGGAATACCCTCCTCATGTCCTCCTAGAGTGCTTGTTGTGTTCACAAGTGAACACTCACCACGAGGTCCCAGGGCTTCCTCTCTAATCTGGGTAAGGATAAAATACAGTCTCAAGTCTGTAACCACGTGAGAACCTTCCTCAGTTGCTGTACTGGGGGATGACCCAGACATTACGAGCTCTTCAGGATTTGCCATCATAATTCCTGACTGTGTTTTCTCCCAAGGGTGATGCAGTGACCTAGTTCCTCCTTACTGACCCCACCTGAGACCTATGTATTTCCCCTACTTTAGGCACCCAGATTCCTTTTCCAGGATCCTAGTCTTTGGTAGTGATGGTGGCACCTTTCATTAAACCAGGCTGGTCTCAGATTTAAAATAAACCTTCCCACAATAAAATCTCTTCCAGGCAGTGTTTTAAAAGCAGATGCTTTTACTAATGACTAAATAATTATCATACAAGACTTACAAACAAAAGATTCAGAAATTTGGTCACAGAATAACAAAACAAAGTTGGAAAAAATATAAATACAAAACACACTGTGAAATTTAACTGTCTAGTTTATACCTTTACGGTGGTGAATCAGAAAGTCCAGAAAATAAATGAAGTCTGCAAAGTTCCTTTCTTCTTGTGGGTACCTGGCAGTTTGGCTCTGTGTATCAGGCAGGTTTGTTCTTGTGTTTCTCAGGAAAGAGTATCAAATGCAGTGCTCTGAGCTCCTGTTTTGAGCTGCCTTATTTACACTGGTCCTTCAGTCTGTGGTTAGCTTATGGCTGTATCTTTTTAGACCAGCAGGGATCTCTCTTGCTCTTTCCAAGTTTTAAGGTAATCAATATTAGTAACTTTTATATTCCTTCCACAGCCCAACTTCCTGCCACTTAATAAAATGTAAATAGACTGATAGTAACCTTTTCTGACACCTCCTGCTAAAACGCATTCTCTCTTTGATTTTAAAGGTTTATGCCAGGGGATAGTTTCTTCCATATCCTTGACAGTTTATGACCCCTTTTTCCCTTTGATTAGTTTACAAGGAACTTCCATCCTTTTGAAATGTAACTTTAGGTTTCCTGTCATGCTAGTCTTTCTCAGGCTGTGGAATACATATCCCCATATAACTTTAAAAAAAACATGGGGTGTCTTTCTGTCACCTCATCCTGGCCTGTTTGGGAATTTATTTATTAATAAAATTACAGAAAAATATAACAAAAATATGTCTACAATGTTACTGAAGTGGCCAACTTGCCACAAGCTTCTCCTCCTATTCTTGCCTCTTTAATCTGTGTTCCTCTAATGCTCTGATAAAAGCATTTTGTTGCTCAGAGGTAAATTTTAGAATTTGATCAGTCTTATTTTTTTCCCTGTGTGAGCTAACATCTGAATATAAATAAGAAATAAACATTAATTATTTATATTACTAACAGTCACACCTCATTATAAATTTTGATTCGGTTACCCCCCCAACAGCGACATTTCGCCAGCGAGGCCCCCCACAGTGACTACAGCGCCATGCTGCTGTGGGAAACCCACTGGAACCTGGCACTGTGTGTTGGTGGTCCTGCACCCCCCAATAAGCTCTGACTCAGAGTTGATAATCTTTAAGTGGGGGGTGCTAGGGGCTCAGCCCCCTGCATGGGGGGGTTCAGGAGTGAAGCCCCACGAAGAAAACAAGGATGGACAGTACAAGCTGGCAGCCTTACTGCTGATGGGGCGTGCAATGAAAATTTATCGCGCTCCTGTCGTGGATCCATTTTGATTATATTGGATACTTCAGCACAATGTAGACATGCAAACAATGCCTAAGCACATTTTTACATGCTGATGACCCAGTCTGGCATAAAAGTGTAATATAAGATGGCATATTGAAAATGCCTGAGTAACATGGTCTGCTCACTATTTATTTATTCATTTTATTATTTTTATTGTTCTCTGTTTACAAAACTGCTCTACCACTAAGACGCTTGCTGTGACAACTCATCTAGCTTCAATACCATTGCAGTGTATGGTAGGACATTGTTATGTACTGTATAGAATACCATACAAATGAAAAAAAAATCATTCTGCTGCAGTACTGACGTGGCTCCTGATCCACGTGGCACCCCACTGGTCATCCTCCCTTCCTCGAAGCGAACTCCGATTACCATCTCCCTCTGTCGCCTATCTCCTAGCCAATTTCTTATCCAGTTTAACATCTTTAGACCCACTCCTAGGCTGCTAGCCAACTTACAAATCTCCTATGTGAAATAGTGTTGAAGGCCTTACTAAAATCTAGGTAGGCCACATCCACCGCTCCACCCTGATCCAATTCCCTGGTCGCCCAGTTAAAGAAATGTATCAGAATCATTTGACATGACCACCCCCCTGTGAATCCATGCTACCTCAAATCTTGTAAACCACTGGATTCAAGATATTCCACAATCCTTTCCTTCAGTAGTGATTCTATCGATTTTCCAAAAATCAAAGGCAGACTGACTGGCCTGTGGTTGCCAGCCTCCTCCCTGCTGCCACTTTTGTGAAGTGAGACCACATCTACCCTACTCCAGTCCTCCGTAATCACTTCCATTTCAAGTGAGTGGTTGTACCTCTTTGAACTCCCTCAAGATCCTTGGATGCACCCTGCTTGGCTTTGGATGGCTTCCACCAGAATCTTATCTAACTCCCCCTTGCACTGGAGGGCTGTAGATCATGCCAGTATGAATAGCAGCTCCATTCCCTGTCTCTAAGGCGACCCACAGTACCTCCGTTCCTTCCTGTATTCCCTGTGTCACTGTCAGTTTTATGCTTTCCATCATATAAAGCACCACTCCACCTCCTTCTTTATTTCCCATCCTGTCCTTCCTGAACAGAGTATAGACTTATATGGCTATATCCCAGTCATGGTTCTCATTGCACCATGACTCAGTAATGGTGACCATATCTAGGTCAGCCTCTGCCGTAATGGCCTTATAATAAAGAAAGTGTAAGTAGCATACTTCCTGAAGCATTTCTAGATTGATTGTTATTGTTAAATGTTGCTACAGAACTAATCATATGATCTTCCACATTATCTTTCTCTGATTCAGTATCATTGGTTTCAGCAGATACTGCAGCACTTTCATCATGAGACGAACCAGCTTGGCTTTCTTCAGATGATTGCTCGGCATTCACATCCTTGAATGCTAAAACTTTAGATGCAGCAGATGCTACATCAACTTGAGCTTCTGGAAAACCAGCATCAAGTGTAATAGAAGGTAATATGCTTATGGGCCTAGTCCTCATAATATCACACATTTCTTCATAAGAAGGGAAAGTTAACCAAGCAGATCCAGTAGTGGAATTGTTCTTTTTTGCTCTGAAATACAGCATTTTAAAAGTTTTCACTTATATTTAAATTAAATTTTTCACGTTCTTTATGAAGAATAAGAGTACATGACATTGCATCAGTTCTTTAAAAATACAAAAATAATACCATTTGTTTTCTGCATGTAGCAAATAACTAACCCCCCCAAAAAAATAAAGTCAATGGATTATCTTTAATATAATGAAAAACTTTAAATTAAATTAAAATAAACCTTTCCACTGGCTAGGATCTGTAGTACATTGTCTTGTATAACTATTATCTTCTTATAGCAGTTACGGTACAAAATTATTGTGCTTAGCTATCATATAGATTATCCATCCTGTCCACCTATTATTAAATAAATCAATGGATTATCTTTAGTACGATGAAAAAACGTTAAATTAAATTAAAATAAACCTTTCCACTGGCTAGGATCTGTAGTACATTGTCTTGTATAACTATTATCTTATAGCAGTTATGGTACACAATCATTGTGCTTAGCTGTCATATAAATTATCCATCCTGTCCACCTGTTATTAAATAAGTCAAGCTGATGTAGCGGTTCATAAGTTAATTTTTCTAACTGATAAACCTTAATCATGAGGTCTCTCCATTGTTCCATGTTAGGAGGGGTAGGTGATAACCAGTGTTTGGTAACTGCCCTTTGGGCAGTAGTAAAAAGTATATTAAAGAAATATTTCTGATATTTAGTCAAAAGCTTAGATTGGTAGTGTAATAACAGCACAATATTTTGCTGTTAATGGAGGAAAAGCAGAGTTTAGGGTATGCATCTCTTTTTCTACTGTATGTCTGACCAACAGCTGGTCAGTTTAGTGCTTGCCCAAAATATATGCATATGATTAGCAGATTGACTACCACAGGCCCTCCAACAGTTAGAACATAGGGACCGACTGAATTTTGCCACAATATCAGGAGTAAAAAAATAATGCACTGTAGTTTTCTAGGCAAATTCCTTCCAACTAGAGGAGGATAGTTTATGTTGTTGATATATTTTACTCCAGTTTGCTGGAGATAGGTAGATATTTAAATCCTGTTCCATTTTGTTTCTAGGGAGGAAAGCGTAGATTTTAGAGGGAAATTAAGAGCTCTGTAAACTGGAAATAAAATGAGGAGGGAGCCCATGGGTTTGTGTTGTCTGACATATTAAGATAAGTGGGTGTAATTCCTTATATACTGTCTGCAAGCCTAACTTCGTGTTAAGAAATGTCTGATTTGCAAGTAGCAAAAGTGATCTGCTCCTGTCAAGTCAAACTGTTGTTGTAAAACTGCAAATGGGTGAAACTGATCATTTTCAGATAGTTGATAATAAAACTGGAGACTCTGTCTTTTCCATTATGTAAAACGGTGGTCCAGACGGTTTGCTTGAAATGTAGTATCATGTGCTATTGCGCCCATCGGAGCCAGTGGTTTAATAAGACTTTTAATAGCTTGTATTTCATGCCACACAGAGAGAACATTTTTCAAAAAGTTATTTTCCGTTAACTGATCTAGCAGCATGGTTGGGTTGGAAAACAAACTTTTTTAAATGTCAACATTAAATTTATCAACTTCTAAAGTTTTCCAGTGAGCATCACATGTTTGATCTAACCAAGCCGCTACATGTCTGATCAGTGCAGCAAAAAAGGAATGTTTTTAAATTGGCAAAGCCAAGCTACCTTGTTATTTTGATAGTTGCAGTTTACTGTAAACTATCCGAGGATGCTTACTTGCACACAGGAATCGTGAGATGCATTTATCCCATTCTTGGAATGCTGATTGTGGGGGAGACACTTCCACTTACCTTTAACTTGATCTGTTGTTCTGGCAAAACCAGCCAATTTAATTTTTTCAACAACCTTAGCAAAGAAATCACTGTTACGTCACTTTCTGCAATCTAGCTGTTTCATGATGTCAAGTTCCTTTAACGTGTTTATCAATATTGCCGTCTCTTCATCCTTCCAGTGGTACATTTTACTGCTTGGTGATGAGATAAGTGTGTTTCCATAATCATTCAAATTATCTAAAAGTGAAATTATTCAAGTTAAAACATTGAAGTACCATGGAAAATACATTGTAACACACATCTCACCACCTCTTCTTGCATCAAGGGTAAGTTTTCCACCCAACCACACACATAGAACACTCTGCACATAGAACACTCTGCAGATAGAACACTCTGCACATAGAACACTCTGCAGATAGAACACTCTGTCATGCTGATTACAGTGGGTATGTGGAGGTTCACTGACCACACCCCCAGCACCAATCCTCCCTCCTCCACTCCCTACCAGAACTGACTGCTGGTATCACCCGTCCCGAAACCCAACACTTTGTGACCAAGGTGACAACAATATTCTTAGTGCAATATATGGCCACATTTTTCTCTGCCACTGTCTAGGCTAAAAGGCTATCTCAGATGTCCTCCTCCATAATTTCAGTGAAGCGGTACTTTCCCACATCCCTCTTGACTAAGCCCCTCCAACCAGCTTCAGAGCATGCATCATTGTTTCCCACCACCTTTTCCATTGAAATACACCCTCCTCATTTATGTTATTAGCCTCTTCCTGGATGCTGTACCTAAGGTGGAATTTTACCAGCAATTTATACATTGGGGGCAGGACATTCAGAGCAGTTGTGCCATGCGCAATAGGGATGCACCTGCTCAAGAGCGGACATGTGCCATAATGCGATATTCAGCGGCAGCATATGCGCAGCACAAAACCCAATGCACCGTAGCACAATGGTAATGAATGCATGCACAAATGCAGGGGCCGTAACCAGGAATATGTGGCGCAGTGCAATATACAACAGCAGGCAACGTGTGCAACAGTGGAGCAAGCGGAAGGTGTGCGATAGTGGATATGAGCGAATAGAAAAGGGAGCAAGTGAGGGGAGGAGGATTATGCTAGAGAGGAGCCATAACGGGGAGAGTGGAGACGGAGTGGCAGGGAGCCAGAGCAAGACACAGGTGATCAGGGGTGGCCAAGAGGTGGACAGGGGGCCAGAGGAAGCATGTGTGTGTGTGTGTGTGTGTGTGTGTGTCTGTGCATGTCACAGAGGAAGGAGAGCAGTGGGGAATAGGCAGGGCACGCTGTGGTGTAGTGCCAGGGGTGCACCCGGTGCAGGGGCAGGACCAGCAGCACACAGCTGGGGGGGACTGGGCAGTCATCCACCCGGTGGGGGAACACCAACCCTGGACATGGCCAGTGCCACCTTCCAGATGGAGGCAGTAATGAGGGGTGTGAGGAGGCAGGCTGCAGGGAGGCACAGCCATGGAAGGGCCTGTTAGCGCTATGCCCAGAACAGGCTGTACCATGCCCACATCAGCTTCGAGCTGTGCAGTGACAGTGAGATCGTGGGCTGGTACCGCCTGAACTGGGCCATTCTGAGGTGGCTCTGTGAGCTGTGCAGTGAGGAGATGCAGGCACCCACAAGATGTGGAGACAAAGATCACAGCTGTCATGTGCCTACTCACCATGGGCACCTTCCAGAGACCAACAGGGGACACAACAGGCATAATCCACTCAGCCGTGTCACACCTACTCACCCAATTCCTCAGTGCACTGCTGCCACATGCTGCGGAGTACATCCGTTTCCCCAGCACACAGGCAGAGCGCACAGCAAACATGCAGGAATTCCACAGGGTAGCATGGTTGCCTGGCGTGCTTGGGGCCATAGACTGCATCCGCATATCACCTGGCCCAGAGGGGGCAGCATATATAAACCGCAAGGGATACCCTAGTGTCAACTGCCAGGCGGTGTGTGATGCCAGGGGGCACATAATCAATGTATGTGCCACGCACCCTGGGGGAGCACACGATGCCTTCATCTGGCACCAGTCTGCACTGTGCCATAGGTTTGAGAGTGGGGACATCCCCACTGGCCATCTGGTAGGCGAGTATGCAGTGCACGTCAGATGCCTGGAGCAGCTGGGTGTGTGTGTGGGGCAAGGGCAGGGGTACCATGGGGAGAGGCCTGGAAGGCCAGGGGCACAGTGTCACAGACCACCATGCTAACGATACCTCTCTACACACAGATGACAGTGGGTACCCACTGCGGTCCTGGCTGCTCAAACCCTACCGGTACCTCTACGACCCCAGTGCAGTAACAGTACAATGAGGCACACACCACCATTCAGAACATCATCGAGTGGGTGTTCGGCCTGCTGAAGGCTCGGTTCCGTTGCGTACACAGTTCTGGCAGTGCCCTACAGTACAGCCCCTCAAAGGTCTGTGGGCTATTTCTGGCCTGCTGTATTTTGCACAACATGGCCACCAACTGTGGGATAGCCATTGAGGTCGAAGAGGGGGACAGCAGTGGGGATGATGAGGATGCTGGTCCAGCTGGTGTTGGGCAGCCACCCCCTGGGTGAAAGGATGGCCTAGCATCACCGGGACACCATTGCAGAGGAGCACTATGGACCACACAGGTAGGTGAACAGGGCCACGAGCAAGCACCAGGGGCAACGGCACAGCTGACAGCGAGGCAGGGGTGGACACCAAGGCAGGTTCGGTGGCAGGAGTGCGGGAAGTGGTGGGGGCCTGCACACAATGAAAGAGCACAGCAGGGCTGCACACAGCATGCACACACAGGCACACACACCCCATCCCATGCCCACAGGACCACACGCACACCCACCCCATACGCCCCCCACACACACCCACACAGGACCCAGCAGAACCACACCCAGTGGCAGGCACTGTGCTTGTCTCAGATGCTGAGCACCATTGTACAGTGGTGGACAGCGCTATACTGGCATCATCATGCACATGCCACAGTGGCCAGCATCTGGGCAGGAGTGCACAGGGCCCGTGTGAGTGCGGGACAGGGTACCACAACCCTGCATTTTACACAGAACACCACAGTGCACACTGGGCAGCGGTAGACAGTGGTCGTGGATGGGGAAGGGTCAGTCACGCTGCACAGCACAGCTGCCACGGATGCGTGGGTGGCCCCACCGAGACCCACCAGCTGTACCAGGCTGATCAGTGGCCTCATGGGGTGGCATTGATGGTCCCTCAGGGGTAATGCTGCGTGAACGCAACCACGTCCACGCAGGCATTTGCAGGCCACCGAACATGCCTGCACTGGGTGTGCTAGGTATGCCTACAGTCGATCCCGGCATCGGCATGGCAGGGGTCTCCCAACACCGAGAATGAGGGGTGGACATTGCACTCTGCAGGGTGTGCGGCGGCTGGGCACACAGTCAGTTGGCCAGTGTTGCTACGACAGTCATCATCGCAGTGGTGTGCCTATTGATGGCTGCGGTCACATCTGCCCACTGTTGAGCTGACTCTGCCAGGAGCAGGGCATGGTTCCTGCTGCGCTGCTCCTCTGTCTGGCACAGCTCCGCACGGAGTGCATCCACCACTACCATGAGCCGTACCTGCTGATCTACAGAGGCCTGGAGCAGACAGCTGTGGTCATCCAAGGGGTCATCTGCATGGCCATGATGCTGACCCCATGTGGTTCCTGACCCTGCAGGATAGTGCCCCGTGATGGTGGGAGCCGCACAACTGTGCCTTCCTGGGGTGCATCTTCACGCGGTGGACTGTTGCTGCCCCCTCCCCATCAACACTGTCCAGCTGCTGCCACTGCCCCTCCGGCTGCTGAGCACCGGGCACCACCAGCATGGCTGCATCCACACCACCACCAACACCACTGCCGCATCTGGATGCCAGTGCTGCCCCACTGGATGCCGCAGATAAGACAGGATCAATGGCTGGTGAGCAGGCAACCACTTCAGCGCTGCCTGCACTGCCGCCTAGGTGGATGCCGGTCTTGGGATCCCCCTGTGACCCACCAACATCACTGTCCAGGAGTGCGTCATGTCATCATCGGTACTGGAGTTGGCCCCGATCTGTGTCTCAACACACAGGACACCATGCCTGGTGTCCTGGTGGAACACAGCCAAGGCCTCATCTGCACCCACACCACAGGCATCAGTCCAGACAGCTGTGTAGGGCTGCAGGCGGTTGGTCCCTCGGACACCAGTGGAGGTGGATGGGTGCTCCACTGTTTCCAGGGCCACTCCCTTGGTGGACACACTCACCACCGCTGCCCCATGCAGATGCTCAGGAGTTGTAAAGGAACACAGTACTGTTAGTGGTTCCACCTGAACCCCGCTCCCCTGCCACTCACACACTGCCAGCACCGGTCCTACCATGTAGTGATGGGCTGCCGCCCATCTGGAAGCCTCCACCGGGCACACCCTCAATGGCACAACGCCGCATGCTGCCAGCCACCTGCTCCTCCAGTGGCATCAGGTGTGGCACATCTTGCTGACCCCCACCAGTGGTGGCACGCACTGTCTAGATGGCAGCCACCTTGTCCTTTATCCTCCTCCTGTCCGTGCCAGCCTTCTTTTTG
The DNA here is from genome assembly GCA_016271365.2 of Neoceratodus forsteri. Taxonomy (NCBI): domain Eukaryota; kingdom Metazoa; phylum Chordata; order Ceratodontiformes; family Ceratodontidae; genus Neoceratodus; species Neoceratodus forsteri. Next base: position 746,683,586 of record CM057459.1, read on the forward strand.
TACTCCCGCACGGAACGCTGGTGGCTGCCCTGCTGGTTGACTGCACATGCCACCTCACCCCATGCCGCCGCACGGGCCTGTGGTGTGCCCCCCTGTTCACTGAAGAGTGGCTCCCTGTTGAGGTAGGCCTCAAACAGGGCATCTGATTCTGCCCTGGTGAAGTTGGGCCTCCGCTTCTGCACCCTCCCCTGCTCCTCATCCTCCTCACGTTTGGTCATGCTTGAACCTGGGGAGATGGACAGGTGTTACCATGGACTGTTCAGTCTCACACAACCCTCCCAGACCACTGTCCCAACATCTCCACTGTGTGGCACATACCTCCAAAGGCTGCAATACCCGCTTAATGGCCTGTGCAATTCCATGGCGCCTTTATAGCGCATCGCATGCAAATGAGGGTATGTGCAACTGTAATGGGATGCACATACAAATGCAGTGGATGCGCTGCAGAATGGATAATGAGCTGATTTGCATAACCTGGCTGAATATTGCGCGGATGCTTCTTGTGCAATGGTGTTGTGCATGCTCAAGTCGTGGTGCACCACTGTGATGTGCGCAATCAGACCCACACCGCGCATGCATGTGGTGCTGACACGTACACTAGTGGCACAGCATACGCACATCACACGGGAGGCAGTACAGCACACAGCCACTACATTGTCTGTGGCGCTTGTGCGCTGTACTTCCTACGGGGCACACGTGCCATAGTGCGGATGGTGCAGTGCCATCATGCCCCATATTGAGCCACTGCGCTGTGGGTCCCATGGTGCCTCTGTGCAGTAGGCCACTGCATGGCACCACACACATGCACCCTACCTCGCACCATACAGGGGCATCCCAATAGCGCAGTGGCGCTCCGTGCATGGCCAGACCCTTGACCCTGCCGCTGACCTTTGCCCTCTAGGTGCCATGTGGCCACATGGCTGCTCCCTTATTGTGCAGTCTGGTGCCAGTGCAATTGTGAATGGCAGTGCAGCACCGTGCTGCCTCAGCATGTGGGACACGTGCGCTACCGGGTGCCATTTTGCACTGTGGACAGCTTGGATAATGCTGCGCACCACAGCCCCCTGTGTGGAGTGCTATTGAGCTGTACCTGGTGAATCTTGTAGAGCCACATGCAGATGCCCGTTAGGGTAGGTGCCCCTCCAGAGGCCTCGCACTGCGGCGTGGCAGGAGGTTGCGGATGGACTGGAAGAGGCTACTGGGAGCCATCATTCCGGGGAGCAGTGTCGCCACCGCTACGGTGACCTCCAGCGGCAAGACCCTGACCGCCTGAGGTGCCTGCAAGTGCGTGCCCAGTGGGGAGCCATGCCATGGCCAGGTAGGTGCTCCTTGACTGTCACTAGTGATCTCCGACTGTCTTTGGGGCACAGAGGTCGGCAGGCCAGGCCCCCGGGGGGGTGGCCAGCATCTGAGTTGTTGGGTGTGGGTGTGCATCATGTCTACCCTACACCACTGTGACCCAGACGTGCTGTGCAGGCCAATGCACTGGTGGGGGGGCCTATGGGTCAGACATGTGCTGATGTGCTTTTCTCCATGTTTCCCCCCAGGACCAGAGGAACGCCGTATAGCATGGATGGCCAGAGAGCAACAGGGCCAGTACCAAGCTGGGGGAGTGGGCATGCGGGCAGGCCACAGTGGTGGTGCTGCGGGTCAGCAGACCAGGATGCAGGTGAGTAACATGATTCCCTATACACCTGTGCAGGGTGGGTTGCAGGGGTGGTGGTGTGGCATGGCCCCTCTGCACATGGCCCCTCCAGCTGTGCACTTCCCGCGGTGCCCTCTGCACCATCCTGTGGGCCTGCACATGTGGGTGGATGTTGCAGGTGGGCAGTGGGTGCTCTCGATGCCTGACTGTGCCACTGCCTTCCCACTGCATTTGCATGCCGCCAGATGGAAGGATGGTGCTGTGCGGTGCATGGGCGGTGATGGTGTACAGCGGTTTGCATGGCTATTGTTGCCTGGATGGGTGGTTCATATGAGCGCACTCACTGGGGGTGGTCGCATGCCATCCCAGGGGCACCGGTCACTGATGTACGCTGTGCACGTTGGGTGGGCTGCATTAGTCTGGCCAGTCACTCATACTATTTCTGCTCCCTTGTCCTAGGTGGACGTCGTTGGGAGGCCATGGAGCAGACCCTCCAGGAGATCCTGCAAGTCACCCATGTGACACTTGAGCTGCTCGAGAGAATGGACAGGGGGGACCAGCGGCTGCACCACAGATGCCATAGGGTGGCAAGAAAGGACCAGGGCCGCCAGTAGGGCCTGCTGCTAGTGGAGTCACTCCATCCCTCCCTGGACTGTACCCCACACCAACATGTCCCCCACCTTTGCCATTCACATTGTCCTCTGACCCTTCCCCCCTTGTAGCATCCTAACCATCCCCTCCTCTGTTGTACATAACTGTAAATAGATATTGTTGCTGTTGTAGATATTGTTGTTCTTTGTAATACATATATTTATATCTATGTCCGTGTCAGTCTCTGATTTGCAGCGGGCGCATTGTGCCATGCTGCAGTGGTATGCATGGCTACTGTGGGATGGGACTGGCTTGGGCGTGGGTGTGCTTGCCGGGGCTCTTCCACTGGTGTGAGTGGGGGCCATGGGCTGTGTCTAGAGGCATGTGTGGCGTGCCCTGTGCACTGTTCGCCTGTGTGCAGCAGGATGTGGTGCACATGCCGTATCCCAGCCGCCCCGTCGGCGTGTACTTTGCCTTTGCGGCTGTGGCCATTGCTGCTACACTGCCACCATGCGTGACTGTGGTACGCACGGTCATGTGGCCCCCACCACCGCATGCTCAGTTGATGGCGTGCCTTCAGGGGCAGGCCATACCTGTCACCTTGCAGGCATGGCGCCCTTGCAGCTTGCATTATGACCCCTGGACTATCACACGTTTGTCCCTGTTGCCACTGTGGGCGGTGCTATTGTTTGCTCCCTCCGTGAAGTCCATGGTGACTGGGGCGGTGCCTGTGGTCTGGTGGCTGTCACATGGGGTCCTGCTGCATGCGGGTGGTGGTCTTGTCACAGGCCTCTGCACCTGCCATTAGAGTGGCCAGGCTCATGGGGCAACCGCCACATGGCAGGCTCACCAGCAATCTGGTGGTGGGCAGGCCACAGGTTACTTGGCACCATGGGCTTCACAATGGTATTGCCTGCTGCACTGCTTTGTGTGGCTGTTTGCCAGAGTACCCATGGGACTGGGGGGAGGCATTGTGTGTGCCCTGTGTTGCCTCCTGTGTGGCGCATGCCTCCATGCACCACGAGAGGGTGCTGTGTTGCCTGGTGGTGCCGGTGCTATGGCAGGGTGGGTGCATGGGTGGCAGACTGCACTCTGGTCCTGTGTTCAGAGTGCCTTCCTGCTTGTGGCAGCATCCAGGGTGGCCCTTGTCATGTGCGGGGTCCCTCGGGTACTGGTGCCAGGTCACCCACCTTGCTGTGCCTCCATGGGGGCCATGCTGGAGGGCCTTGTGTGGATTGTGGTGGCATTGGTGGACGGTGTCACTGCTTACGTTGGGTGATCATGGTGGGATTGTGGCACATGTGCATTGCTCTCTGGGGCAACTGGATGCCTTGGCACGGTGGTGCCGGACTGCCTTCAGTGCCATGCAGTTTGGTCATGCTTCTGTGCTAAGTGTCTCGGGCGCTTTACTGGGGGGATCAGCATTGGTGTGGTGCCGTGGCATGGGTGGGGCTTGGTCATCCTTGTGTCCTGGTCTCTGTTGGCTGATGGACGGTGCAGGGGCACTGCATCCAGTGGGTGGCGACTGCTGGGTCACATCTGCTGTTGGTTCAACACCAGAGTTCAAGGGTCTGTGGTCCGTCCTGCACCCATCTGGTTGTGCTGCTCATGGGGGCCTTGCCCTAGTGGGGGGGGGACTGGGAGGATGGTCTGTCTGTCCTGCTGCATGCTCCTCAGCGCATGGCACATCCATGGTCGCTGCTCAGCTGCTTCCTGTCTTTATCCATGCACATCCCTAGGGGTGCTATTGCTCATTGACCCTGCTCTGTAGCGCAACCCTTGTTGTGCTATGGTGCATCAGGAGCAATATTCAGCCATGTTGTGCAGGTGAACCTTGTCCTGCGCATAGTTCGAATACTGCGCCCGTTGCACCATGGCACACCGGACATGCGCCTGCTCCCTCTATTGCGCATCTTTCTGGTGCAGTCTGAATTTCCTGGCCTTGGGCTGAACCTCTCCCCCTTTCTGCTGTGGTGATCCCTTCAAATGCACTCCAGTATTCCACTAGCACTTTAAATTCCTTGTTACACTACCTGGACACCTTCAGTTCCTCATGTGTGATTACCTCGTATATCACTTTTCTGCTTAGTATTGGTCATCTTCACTCTGCTCATCTTTTTAACTCTATCCCCATGTTTCAATGCTCCAGGTACATTATTTTGCATTGGCACACCTCTCAACCTTTTGTCCCCCAAATGCGGGACATTGCCTCTCAAAATGTGGAACAAATGGGAAAAATGTGGAACACTTAATCAAATCTTTACTTAAGAAGCTCAGAACTCTGTTAAAATGTTTGCATTTATGTTCAGAAAGTCTGTTATTGATTGAATAATATATTGTTTTGCATCATTTACTATAGATTTTTGCTTTCAAATGTTAACATTGAATGTGGGACAAGTCCTCACAATGTGGAACATGGTGCTTTTGTGAAGTAAAATGAGGAACTGTTCCTCGTAATGTGGGACAGTTGAGAGGTATGTGCAAGGGGGGGGCATAACAACCCCTACTCAAGTCTTATCAGATCCCTGTGCACCCTTTCAATCCTCTCCCTCAGGATTGTCAACTGTATTGCTGTTATTAGTGTCATCTGCCAAGATGCAAACTGAGCCTTCCATTTCCTCCAATATGTAACTTATAAACACATGGAAGAGGACCATCCCCAGCAGTGCTTAATAAGTTACCCCGCTTGTCACTTTCCCTTAAAAAGAGCATTCTGCATTTACCTCTATCCTCTGCTTCCTGTTCCCTAACCAGTTTCTCTATCATACCTATGTCATCCAAGTTGTATACCACTCTCATGTGTGGTACACTGTTGAAAGCCTTTCTGAAATCTGGGAAAGCAACTTCCACCAATCTCCCAGACTGGAATCCTTGTTCATGCAGTCAAACATATGTAGCAGATTTCTTTGGCCTGACCCCCCCCCCCGCATCATGTGATCCATTTTGCAAAAGGTATCCCTTAATCCATTTCAATTGGAACTATTTATATTAACTTACGTACCTCTGATGTCATGCTAATTGGCCTGTAATTGCAACCTGGCTCTCTCCTAGTGACTCTACTGAAAGGTTCCAGTTGACAAGACCAAGGACCATGTAGTAAGGGAGTGTTAGTTATGGAATAAACACAGGACAAGTAGGTCTACAGGACATAATGGGTTAATGGAGTTGGGAAGATGCAGAACATCCATCCACTCCAACAAAATGTTCCTTGCACTTCCTAGCTCCAAATTGTTATTTCAGGCTAATATATTATGCACAACAAATATTATTTACTTGTAAGTAACCATTAAGCTCTTTGTTTTTCCCAAACTGCCCCATTCACTTTTCCCATCATTTTTATGTTTGCTTGCATGCATGTGCAAGAAACATAGTGCCATCATCCGAGTTTTACAGAGGTGTGTCAGCCTCTTCCAATTCAGTCAATGTGTTTGCAGGCGTGGTCGCAGTGCGCCAATCACTGCTCCAGCTGTCTTTGATGGCTGAAAATGCAGTGGCATACAGTTGAAAGGGAGAGCTCCGCTTCAGTGAGCAGAGCTCCTCCCCTCAACACGCATGCATGCATATTACGTGCTGACGCTCTCCCCCCCACGCACATACTGTATAGCTGACGGGGTGCCCAATGCTCCATCGGCTCCACGCCCCCCCAAAAAAAGCTTTCCTGGTGCCACGCTGGGAGCCCACCCCAGTGTGGCACACATCCGTATGGCCGACGGGGATGCCCAATCCCCCGTTGGCTCCAACCCCCCCAAACAGCCTTACAGCTGCCACGCTGGGAGCCCACGCCCAGCGTGGCACAAGCCCATATGGCCGACGGGGTGCCCAATCCCCCGCTGGCTCCAGCCCCCAAACAGCTCTTTCAGCTGCCACGCTGGGAGCCTACCCCAGCGTGCAGCAAACATCTCGCATCGCCTTAGTACTAAAACCCCAAAAACCCTGTAAATTAAAAACGGTCCTTCAAGTCTCCCTGCCCCCACCCGCACTCCACCCACTGCACACCCTGCTCCCACACCTCTCACCCCATACTTACCTCTGGAGTCCGGCGCGACGATCTTCGGTGGACTGGGAACACGTCTGCACTCTTCAAAGCCGACCGCGAACTGAGGAAATGCTGGTAAGCTGTATAATGTAATAGATAGGGCTTTTTCAACTTTGCTGCATATCTCGGGCATTTTTTGGAATTTTTGCACCAAATTTTCAACATAGGGTTTTTGGGACCCCTTCTCATGAATGCTGTCACTGTCATGGCATTACTCGGGCCCGAAGGGTGATTTCGCAGCCACTGCACAAAATCACCTTTCAAGAATGATTAACGAAATGACACTGCCAGTGTTCATAAGGTGGGCTCTCAAAAAGCCTATTTTGAAAATTTGGTGGAAAAATTCCTAAAAATGACTGTTTTACGAGCGTGAGTTGCTCAGTTCCTACGCACGCTCGTAAGTTCGCAAATTTTCAATATTTTCACTCCAGATTTTCAACATTGCCATTTTACCACACCTTCTTATGAGCAGTACAGTTGTCATTTTTCACATCTCGCCCACGATGTGTTTCTGCCCATGTAGCGCTCAATGGCGCAGTTAGTGTGCGAAATCAATGTATGGGACACGTTAAGAAAATCACTGTGACACTGGTCATGAGCAGAGGTGTTAAAATGGCTATGTTGAAAATTTCGTAAAAAAATTCCCAAAAATGACTGTTTTAGGAGTGTATGTTGTGCAGTTCCTACGTACGCTGGCAAGTTTGCAAATTTGTAATATTTGCACACCAGATTTTCAACAGTGCCATTTTACCGCACTTCCTTATGAGCAGTACAGCTACCATTTTTCACATCTCGCCCATGTAGCGCACAATGGTACAGTCGGTGTGCGAAAACAATGTTTGGGACAGATTAAGAAAATCACAGTGACACTGGTCATGAGCAGAGGTCTTAAAATGGCTATGTTGAAAATTTGGTGACAAAACTCCATAAAATGACTGTGTTACGAGTGAACATTGGCGCAGTTTCCATGCACCCTTGTAAGTTCATGAATTTTAATATTTTAGTCCAGATTTTCACCAGTGGCATTTTTCCACACCTCCTTATGAACAGTACAGCTGTCATTTTCCACAACATGGCCGAAATGTGTTTTCACACTTTCAGCACAGAAATGTGTGGTTGCTGTGGGAAATCATTGTTCGGGACAGATAAAGAAAATCACACTGACACTGTTCATGATCGGAGGTCCCAAAATGCCTGTGTTAACAATCTGCTGTAAAAAAATCCCCAAACTAGTTACATTACGGGTGTGCGTTGCACAGTTTCTATGCACGCTTGTGACTTCACCAGTTTTTATAAGATTTTCACAGCAGATTTTCAATATTGCCATTTTTTACACCTCCCCATGAACAGTACCGCTGTCATTTTTCACATCCTGTTCGGAATGTGTTTTTGCACCTGTGGTGCCAAATGCCATAGTCGCTGTGCAAAAGCAGTTTTCGCTAACAAACTGATATTGCCACTGTTTATGAGGTGGGGTCACAAAACTATGTTGAAAATTTGGAGGAAAATACTCAACGATGCCTGAGGCGTTAGGGTTTCTGACCATAACGCCTCCTGTAGAGAATGACAGGCATCAGGGGTGTGACTTGGGATTCTTGCCTGTCATGCTCATACCATTCCACCCCCACCCACATCCTGCAGCCAGTGAGAGGCATCAAGGTGTGCCTCGGACTCTTCGGGCCCAAACTTCACCCCATTCTCCCATACAGCACCCATCTCACCGTATTTCATGATGGAATGGGGTGTACATAAGGGCCAAAGACCCCAAGGCACACCGTGACACTTGTCAGTGTCTGCAGGGTAGGGTGTGGTGAAATGGCATGGTCGTTATGCCTGACGACCCAAAGGCACACCCCAATGCCTGTCACTCTCTGCAGAGTGGTGGTGGGGTTGGCTTCAGTTCAATACTTCGCTGCCATTCCTATTATGCAGCTCTGTAACTTCTACACTACCAATGCCAATGCCAGCAAGCAAACATTTGGCATTGACAAATGCTTGTTATTTCTTCTTTTTTATACTGTATCTCTTTTCGATACCTTACCTTGTTTTTTTTCTGTATTTTAAACAAAATGTTTACTTTCATATTCCAAAACTGAGGATCTGAAAGTAACACTGTAGCTGCTGTAGTACTTCATTTCTTTTCAAACTATGTAATATTTACTGGCCACGCCGCCGTTACACTTGGCTTATTACTACTGTCTTCCAACTTTCCCTCCCGCTCTCTCCACCTTATGCCCTTAACCAATCCTTTCCACACCATCCCCACTTCCCACCTTCTTGTCATGTCCATCCAGATTCTCTGCAGTTTGATCACAATACCTCCCACCCCCACCCTCTTGATCAATTGCACTTTCTATGACAACGCTGCTCTGGCTGATACCTCACACCACCCACTTATACAAACTCCACTTACCGCTACCAACCTCCCCCTGACAATGGCACTGACGGCTGTTACTTCCTCTCCAACTGCACTTAGCAATGAAACAATTTGACTACTGCAAATTACTGATATTTGACATCCTGCTTATTATGATCTCCTGTTTGTAACATACTGTGTTTTTGAGGATATTGTGTAATTTGTATCAGCATGTGCTGTACAACATCTCCCTCTCTGAATTGTAATAATGCCATCCTGTTGAATCTCTTACTGTATGTCTTTGTAGTGTCTTAGCTCTTTGACTTGGAGCCTTTGTAAAAGAGCCTCTGGCTCAAAGGTTGTAATTCCGTATCTGAAATAAATAAAAAATAAATGTACATGTGTGCAAGAAGAGAATTATGATGGCTAACAACATTTAATTAATATTATTAAAATTAAAGGCAGTTTTATTTTGATGGCCTAGCTAACAGTTTTAGGGGAGAAAAGGTGACAGCCTAATTCTGAATGTTAATCTGGGTGTGTGTGGTTATTATTGATTTTAGTGTGTACATGCTGCTGAATGTTTCTCCATTACTGTTGTGCTGTGGTAACAGCACTGATTAAGATGAACCTCAGCCAATCACCTTTCCCAATTTTTAACACCCATCTTATAATGGATTCTATAAAATGACTTGATTCAAAAAATCAGTGTGAAAGGTCATATATGGTCACGTTATCATACATTAAGTAAGCAATAACACACAACAAGGTGTGTGGTACTGCTGAACTACTACACACCCCAAGTGGGTTGTGAGGCACTAGGCGCAGCCAATTGCCTTCAGCCACCTGGGAGGTGTGGTAATTTATGGCAGTACCGCACTCCCTGGAGTGTGTTATTACACTAATAAAATTGGGTTAAGAACTAAATTGGCAAGAAAAATGAATAAAATGTGTACTGTGTGGTACTTAAGCAATAACGTAAGACGGGGGGCATTATGGTAGGATAATGGCTTGCCTCAGGTGGGTTGAAACACAAGGTGAAGCTGAGTGCTTCCACCACATGAGAAGGGCAGTTATCCCACCATAATGCACACCCTGGAGTGCCTTATTGAGATTATGAAATGGGTCCCTATTAGTAAACTGAATTTATTTATTTATTTATTTTAAAGTTTTGCTGTTTGTATTATTTAAAAAAAATTATGTTCAAAATAATGATTTGGAGACAAAATAGTGCCAAGTTGAAGTAAGGTGTCAGTCTAATTGTGTCAATAGGTGGCACTAGCAGGCAGTGGCTTGGCATGCTAATGGGGCATCAGGAGAGAGACTGACTCTCAGATTTACATAGTGGGGTGGGACAGAGACCATTAATTTAATGTGGTGGGGTAGACAAAAGCTGTGGAACTCATGCTCAATACCCGGGCTGCTGGTCAGATTGGAGAAAGCAGCCCCGGGTACTTGATATAAAAAGTATGAACGCTTCTTTTTCATTCAATTTGATTTTTTTTTTAAATAGTTGACCATTTTCATTGGTCTGTCATGTTTTGGTCAGAAGATGGAGTGGCATAGCAGTGGTGGTGAGTGTGGCGCACTGGTGATAAAGACAAAAATGGAAGAAAAATGTTTTATGATATATCTAATTTTGAAGTTGTAGTAGTGCAAACAAGTGTCAATACCAGACCAGGAGCACTGGTACGGGGGGCTGGGGGGGAAGCTGTGTGAATGGGCAGTCATCGACAGTGAGGCGGCAGTCAGCGACAGCAAGCAGTGATATGCCACAGCTGATTGCTGATAAGGAAGGTGGACTGCCAGGAGCTACTTCCACCCAGATTGTTGTGCTGGGATAACGTCCTAGCTAAAAGTAACTCTCAACCAATTAGAAGCTGTAATTCTGAACACCTGTTTCATAATTGTAATTAATGCACAGTCATGTGACCAGTTTTGACCAATCAGCTTTTTTGTTTGGTTCAAGCTATTTATTAATGTCAGTTACCACACCTCACAGTTTACTTTTTTTCCCAGCCTTTCAACTCTTAAGCCCATTTCATGAGAGCAATAACACTCTCAAGGATGTGCAATACAGTGTTAATGTACTGCACTTCCCAGGTGTTTAAAGGCGCTCGGCTGCACCTCAGGCCTCACAACCCACATGGAGCTTGTGGTACTTTTGCCTTACCACATGCCCTATCATGTGTTACTGTTTTCCTACAACCTCAGATTATACTTTCTTTCTTCCTGCTTTTCAATTCTTGATCCCATTAGTGGGACCACTGAGACACTCAAGGGTATGTGGTAATGCCTTCAAAGTACTGCACCTCCCAGGTGGTTAAAGGCACTCAACTGCACCTCGTGCCCCACAACTGCGCCTCGTGTCCCACACCTGCTGAATTTCTGTGCCTCACTGTTTACATTTTTTGTAAATAATCTTCTTGTATTGTACTTACTAGTTTACCACCCACTGTAAACAGCAAATATGATGTACTTTTTTCTTTGTATTACCACTCTATAAATATAATATGTTATGTATATTTTAATGCATTATATGCCATATGTTTTGTACCTTGCTTTGTACCCCTTCCCCCAGGTCGCACCTGGAAATGAGCTTCTGTTCATGGTACTTTTCCTGGAGATCAACTTTTAAATAAATAAAAAAATAAATAAATTACCCACCTAGAGCTTGAGGCAGTTTTGCATTACCTCACGCCATGTCATATGTTACTGTTTTCCTACCACACACCTCGAATTATGCTTCCTTCTTTCCTGCTTTTAAACTCTTAAACGCATTTCATGGGAACAGTAAGACACTTAAGGGTATGGTTAATACCTTAAAGTACTGCTCTTCTCAGGTGGTTAAATACACTTGGCTGCACCTCGTGCCTCACAACCCACCTGGAGTGTGTGGCACTTTTGCATTACCTCACACCCTGTCAGGTGATACTGTTTTCTTACCACACACTCAAATTATACTTTCTTTCTTCCTGCTTTTCAACTCTTAAACGCATTTCTTGGTAGCAATGTCACACTCAAGGATATGCGGTACTGCCTTACAGTAATGCATTTCCCAGGTGATTAAAGGCACTTGGCTGCACCTTGTGCCTCTCAACCCACTTGAAGTGTGTAATACTTTTGCACTACCACATACCTGTCATGTGTTATTGTTTACTTATTATATGCACTGGGGTGCAGCAAGGCATGAAACCCTTAAGAAGTGCATTAAAATCATATGATGTACACCATGGAGGGACCCTATGAAACTTACTGGGGGGCGGCAGAACTGGTAGGAAAATGAGATTATGCATCTCACTGTATGTTTACAGAGATGAAAAACCCAGTCAGATGTATACGAACATACAAAAACGCTAGCAGATACAGGCCTCATGGTTTATCGAGTCTGCTTTAATTGTGCAGATTGCCCCTCACCTTGCAGCTGCCCCACCCACCCTCCCTCTTCATAATTAACCCCCCTCACTTTGTCCCATCCCCTCTTAAAGCCATCCACCGTGCTACAGGCTACTATTTCCTCAGGCAGAGTATTCCACTTGTCCACCACCCTCTCTGTGAAATACTGTTTCCTGACTTCCCTCCTGAATCCTCCCTCCAAACTCAGCCAGTGCCCCCTTGTGACCCTCCCCTTCTGATCTGGAAAATCCCTTCTGTACTAGTCTTGTTTATCTCCTTTAGGTATTTAAAGGTTTTGATCATGTCCCCACTATCTCTCCTCTCCACCAGAGAATACATGTTCAGCTCACCCAGCCTCTCCTCACAGGAGTATCCCTCTAATCCCTGAATCATCTCTGTCACCCTACGCTGTACCCCCTCCAAAAATTTGATGTTCTTCTTCAGGAATGGGCGCCAGAACTGTGCACAGTATTCCAGGTGCGGTCTGACCAGCGACCTGTAGAGGGGCAGGATCACATCCCTGTTTCTAGAGGAGATTCCCCTCGCTATGCACCCCAGCATCCTGTTGGCTTTTGTTGCTGCCTTCCTGCACTGAGCCGAGTTGTTCATACTCCCCATTATCATCACCCCTAGATCCTTCTTCTCCTCAGTGCATTTCAGTTGTACCCCCCCTCCCAACTGATAGCTCCTCCCCAGGCTCTTAGCCCTGAAGTGCAATTCTTTGCACTTTTTGGTGTTAAACCCCAACTGCCATGCCGCTGACCACTCCTGTAGTTTGATCAGGTCCTCCTGCCACCCCCTCCACCCTTCGATGTCACCTACCACTGCTCCCATCTTTGTGTTGTCCATGAAGAGACTGATCTTACTCCAGACCCCATGGGAGATATTGCCAAAGAAAATCCCGAACAACACCAATCCCAACACTGATCCTTGCGGCACCCCACTCGTCACATACCTTGGTGATGAGAGTTCCCCCCCACCACCATCCTTTGCTGCCTACACTTCAGCCAATTGGTGATCCAGTTCACCATCTTTGTTCCCACCCCTATATATTCTAGCATTCCCCCCAGCCTCCCATATGGCATGGAATCAAAGGCCTTGCTGAAATCCAAATACAGGACATCCACCGCATGCGCCCTTGTTCTGTTCCCTTGTCACCCAGTTATAGTACTTAATCAGCTTTGTCTGGCAGGATCTTCCTGAGACAAACCCATGCTGCTGACTTTCCTGGAGACCATTGTTCTCCAAAAAGGTCACCAGCCTCCCTTTTAGGATTGTCTCCATCAGTTTTCCCACAATTGATGTGAGTCTCACTGGTCGGTAATTTCCTGGTTCATCCTTGGGTCCACTTTTGTGAATGGGCACCACATGGGCCATCCTCCAATCCAGTGATATGCATCCTGTGTCCATGGAGGTATTGAACAGGAGAGCCAATGGTCCTGCCAGGATCTCGGCTAGTTCCTCAAGTACCCTAGGGCAAATGTCATCTGGACCTGGTGCCTTATCCCCCTCAGTACTCTTAATCCTTTCAGCACCCTATCCTCTGTGATCCCTGTATCAGTCACCCTCACCCCCCCGCTTACCCCTCCTCTCCCAGGTGGTGCCTGCCCGCCCCCCTTTCTCCTTCGTGAACACAGAGTAGAAGTAATCATTTAGTGCCTCTGCCTGATCCTTCCCCTCTCCATCCAGCCCCTGTCCTTCTTTATCCTCACTATCTGATCTTTGTTTTTTCGCCTTTCACTAATGTATCTGAAGAAATCCTTCTCTCCATTCTTAATGCCCTGCGCCAATCTCAGCTCCCTGGAAGCCTTGGCCACTCTGACCAGCCTGGTAGCCTTTCTGAACTTCTTCGTATATATCTCCCTGTTCTCCTCCCGTCCTGATTTCTTGAGTCTCCGAAATGCCTTTTTCTTGGCCCTCACCCCCTCCATGACCTCCTGCGTCAGCCAGCTGTTTTTTTTGTGCCCTCCCCTTCTTACTCCTTGTTCTTGTATATGTCCCAGCAGCCTCCACCACCTCTTTCTTAATAATATCCCATTTCTTGCTAGCATCCATGCATGTTCAAATACCCATCAGATACTTGCTACAATATCCCCTATCCTTTTAAAGTCTGCCCCCTTAAATTCAATCACCCTGGTACTTGTACCTCCTGATTCCCTGCCCATATTGAGTGTGAACCATACCTTGTGGTGGTCACTTCCAGCCAGAGGGTCCTCCATCTCCAGATCTCTTACAGCCTCCCCATTTGACAGGACTAGGTCTAGAGTCCTATCCAATCTCGTTGGCTCCCAGACTAACTGCACCAGGAAGCTGTCCTGGAATGCCTCTAATATGACCTGCTCCTTTGCACTTGTGGTGGTTTGGGTGCTCCACTCGACCACCAGTAGATTGAAGTCCCCCACCACAGTGTTCCCTTTGCTACAGACCCTTCTAATTTGCTCAGCTAACTCCCTATCCAGGTCATCCCCTTGGGCTGGCGGCCTGTACACCACCCCCATCCTCAATGTCCTACTTTTTAAGTCTTGGAACTTCATCCATAGGGCCTCTGTTCTGCTTTCCCCCCTCCTCCCTTACGCACCTTATCCCCTCCTGAACATATATTGTCATCCCCCTCATCCCCCTCTTTTCCCTTAGCCCCGTCCTTCCTGAATATCCTATAGCCTGGGACCATCAAATCCCAATCCTGATACTGGGTGGCCACGTTTCTGAGATGGTCGCCATGTCCACCCTCTCTATTGCTAAGAGAGCCTGTAATTCTGCTGATTTATTACCAAGGCTTCTTGAATTCAGTGAGACCACCCTCCAACCTGATCCTGCTCCCTACCCTCTCTGGGATACCCCCCTCTTAATCCCCCCTGTGCCACTGCTCCAAGTACCTTCCTGCTAACCTGGGTGGTAAGATCATTTTGCTCCCCTCTCTGGGATCCATGCCTACCATCTGTCCACTCACCACCCTCCACCTAGTTTAAATCCACCTTTGTAGCTATGTATTCCCCTACCCTCTGCTTTAATACCTCCTTCCCCTCTCTGCTCAAATGTAGCCTATCCCCTGCATAAAATTCATTGTTGTCCCAAAGTCCATCCCAGCCCCCTACCAACCCGTATCCCCTAGAATGACACCATTCCCTCAGCCAGGTGTTGAACTCCTCAATCCTTACCTTCCTTGCCATGCTAGTGCTAGGTACTGGGAGCACCTCTGAGAAGGTCACCAATTCCTGAGTTCCTCACACAGCCTGCCCAGATCCTCGAAACTCTCCCTCACTACTTCCGCCTGCCTCCTGCCAGGTCATCTGCACCACGGCATACCACGAGATGCGGCTTCCTCCCTAGCACCACTTAAGAACTGACTACCCCGCTCTGCCTGCAGTTAAGCCAGGTATGGACTCCATCCAGATGAGACTGTGTCATTCACCCTTGCTGCCCCATCTTATTCCTTTCAGTATTGAATCCCCCAGCACTAATACCCTTCCTTCTCCAATCCTTGTCCCCCCTCCACCCTTTTACCCTGGTGACTACTGCTAAATTCCACCTCAGCTGAAACCCTCCCCATCCCTCCTACGGATCACCCCCTTCACCCCAGACCTATCTCTGCTCCCCCTCAATGCTCCCTCACACTCCTCCCCCTCCTTCCCTTCCACCCTGTGCTTCCCCACCCCAAGTCGCTCCTGTTCACCTCTCTAGCCTTGCTTCTTTCCATTTACCCCATCTCTTCTTCCATCATTCCAGCTGTGCCCCTCCCCCTACACTACCAGCATCCTTCACCAGACCCTGTCCCCATGCCATCCTCTCGCTTCCCCTTACCTACCCCTTCCTGGAGATCCTCACCTCCCTCCCCTCTCCCCTCCCCTCTATCGTTGCCAGCACCACAAACCTATTACCTGCCCTCTCTGCTGTGCTGGGTGTGAACTCTTCCTCCTGCTCCTACTCCCCCTCTCGTGCTTTGTCAGTCCATTTGTACTGCCCACCCCTCTCCCATCCCATCCCCTGAACCATTGTTCCACCCACGTGGTGTCCTCCTGTTGCTGTCTGCCCCTGCAACCCTCCCCCCCCCAACCTCCTCAACTCTCTACCAAGCCACTACACCTCATCCTCGAGTCTCCTCAGCCTGTCACAGATTGGACACCCTCCTAGCTTCCACAACACATTCATCCAACTGCTGCCCCACATCCATTGCAGCACACTGTTCTACCCCTGTAGGCCCCTCTAGCATCCTGCAGCCCCTGTACCCCCTCCTCTGCTGTCCCCATCCTCCCCGCTAATGCCTCCCCATCCCCTAGTGTGTCCCTCCCTACCTTCCTCCATTATCTCACCCCTACATCTCCTTAAATCCTGAAATACCCCCCAGAATGTAATCCTTCTTATCTAGTGTGTCCCTAACAAACTCCCACCCTGCTTCCTGACAAGGTCATAGACCTTAGTACCCCTCCATCAGTTACAAACCCCACCAATTGTCAATCACTTTATGTTCCCCTTGAACACATGAACCCTATCAGATGCCCGCTGCTGTGCCTAGCACTCCCTATGTCACATCAGCTCACCTATAAAGGTGGACAAGCATGGGGCGGGAGGGTGAGTTGGGAGAAACCAGCGTCAGCGGTAATCAGTCAGCCCTACCGGGTCAAAGCCCAACCTCGTCTCTCACCCCGAAAACAGCCTAGTATGCCAAACAACACATACAAACCACCAGAACATCAAAATAAAATAAAATAAGGAAAATCACTTCCCTCCTGGATGCTGTGCCCGGCTTCCTTTGCCTGCTTCTTCTAGTACTGCCAAGCGAGCAGTGTCGGATTCAAGAAATTGCACTCAGGTGGGCTCAGCTGCAACCTCACAACAGACCCTCAAGTCACACACTCGAGAGACTCCCCCTATAACTCTCTTGCACTTCCTCCGCACCTCTGTTCAGTCAGAAAGCTCACCCCAACCCCCCCCACACTGCGATGTTCGATATTCAAAAGTGTGCCCAGGCACAAATCCTAGTTTGTGCATGCAAACCGGGCTTTGCATGGATTTCCCATATTTAAAAGCCTGGTTAATGCAGGCAAACAGGGTTTGCACCTATGAAAACTGTGGAGGGGGACACAATGCACATTGAAGAGAGAGGACCTGAATATTGGCGCAATCCAATATTCAGAATATGTGCATCGTGCAAGGGCATTTTGCACTGTCTCCTTGCACGGCACAAATACTGCTGACCTAAGCCATGACTTACATCAGTGCAACCCTAGCAGTTGGCGGAAGAAGTGCATCGCCCCCCCCCCAGTCCCCCAACACAGTAGTCCCTGGTGTCTAGTGGTGTCCTCTCCCTCCGATCCCACTCCCATATAGAAAATATAATATCCCTTATGTCTAATGGTGCTGCCTCCCTCCAATCCTATTCCTGTATAGAAAAAATAATGTTCCTGGTGTCTAGTGGTGCCCCCTCCCTCCAGTCCCACCCCCGTATAAAAATATCATGTCCCTGGTGTGTAGTGGTTCCCCCTCTCACCGATCCCACACCTGTAAAGTCCAAACAGTACCCTGGTGCTAGTGGTCCCCCCCACTTGCACCCATGCCCAATATTGTAAGTATTATTTTCTGGTGTCTAGCAATCCCTCCCCCACCCGATCCTCATCCCTGTATGAATGAAAACTCCCCCAGTCAAGTCCCCCCATGGCGTCATGCATTCCCTCTTAGTCATGAGGGAAGCAGTTTGCAAAGAAGTCCCCCAACAACAAAGCCCATGCCCCGTACCCCAACAGTGAACCTCCCCCCCAGACCATCCCTCAGTGGTACTTAGTGTCCCCCCCAACTGTCAATTCACCATGACATCGACAGTCAGGTAGGGGGTACTATGGGGTGGTTTTTGGTGCCTTGGGTGGGAGGAGGGGAACACAAACTACCACTGAGGGATGGGCTGGGGGGCTGGTTCACTGCTGGAGTATGGGGTCGGGCTTTGTTTTTTGGGGGACTTCCTTGAAAATAGCATCCCACATGACTGTGGCAGGACAGCTGTGGCCATGGGGGGGCCTTCATCTGTACAGGGATAAGGACTGGGTGAGGGGAGGGTCCACTAGACACCAGGGAGTAATACTTACAACATCGGTCATGGATGCGGGTGGAGGGAGGGACCGCTAAACACCGGGGGATTAATATTTACAACATTGAACATGGGTGTGGGTGAAGGGAGGACCCAGTAGCATCAGGGAATGGTTTGCACTTTACTGGTATGGGATCGGAGGGAGGGAGACACCACTAGACACCAGGGACATGATATTTTCTATATGGGGGTGGGACTGGAGGAGGGGAAACCACTAGATACCAGGGACATGATATTTTCTATATGGGGGTGGGACTGGAGGGAGGGGGAACCACTAGACACCAGGGACATGATATTTTCTATATGGGGATGTGATTGGAGGGGGGCACCACAAGACACCAGGGTCATATTTTCTATACAATAGTGGGATTGAAGGGGGTAGGAACCACTAGCATGAGGGATAGCTCTCTGGGACCGAGCAATTGGGGGTGGCACTGCGCAAACTTGCCTTGCTAACCATGCAAATGAGCCTATAATGGACATGAAAATGACCCCTAAGCACCTTGCATGCCCAATGGGCACATTTGCATGAGTCCATTTCAAAATCGGAAATTGTGCTCGGGCACTATCCATTGTGGAGCCCTATTTCGGTAGCCGTATTGTCACAGCACTAAGTGGCTTAGCACTGAGTCAACAATATAGTGCCATCAGGCACCTAGGCTACCACAAGGCAGAGTGCAAATTTTTTTGCACTCCTATTTGTATATCTTTGATAATCGGGCCCCAGGTGACAGGTCTCTGCCAGTGACGCATCTAAATTTTTATTGCCATTACAGTAATGTCTTCACATTCCGTGGATCAAAACATACATTTAATATATCCAAAAGGTCATATGGCAGGAATCTGCATGGTAAGAGCTGACTGCCTGAAGCCTGCCAGCATATCTTTGAAAAACTAATTCCTGCAAAGGCTTCAGCGACTCCTACTGCCTTTATCCACTACCCCAAGTTAAATCACTCATGTCATAAGTTAATGGTTAAATATGCCACAGCACCGATACAATTTGGGGGTCCCCATTCACATGCACATTGCAGTATGACAGTCCTGCAGTGAGTACATACACATAGAATAGGATCAGTTCCAACCAGTACTAAACAGATTGGTACAGGGAAAAAAACACTAAAATAACCATCTCTGCACATGTTTATGGGACAGTAGTACTGTAATTAAATATACTAGAAGGTAAGCGAGGGACAACAGATCAAATCCACAGCACTTCACGTTTACCATATGAATTTTGTGACAAGGTTACTCTTGTGAAGTTGTGATACATATGACATTTTTTTAAGAAATGAAAGCAGCACAGTATTGTACCAGGCACCTACATAGCTCTAAGACTTCTAAGAAAAAGAAA
Organism: Neoceratodus forsteri; assembly: GCA_016271365.2. NCBI lineage: Eukaryota > Metazoa > Chordata > Ceratodontiformes > Ceratodontidae > Neoceratodus > Neoceratodus forsteri. The sequence goes on from CM057459.1 coordinate 746,703,043, forward strand.
ATACAACAAACGTGTTCTACACAGTTGCTTAGGGATATAGAGACAGTTTAAAGCAGCAGTGTAGGAATCTCGTGAACATTTTGACCTATACTTTTTTATACTATTTTAGATTGCCACTTACCTCCTGACATGAATGGTACCCTTCTTTCTACAATTTGAGTCTGCTTTAGTACTTTTTCTCATATCTGAAGTAATAAAAGGAGTGCTCCTTTTAATATGGCTCGGACCAGGTCTTCATCAGTTTTCTCAACTTTTTTTGTCCATCAGTTGTTTAAATATCACTTCTGTTGTGACCTTATAGAACAATAGGTGTTCAAGAACAACTGCAAATACTGATGAAAACCTGGTCTAAGCCATATTAAAAGGAGCGCTCCTTTTATTATTTTAAATGTGAAAAAAAAACTACTAAAGCAGACTCAAACTGTGGAAAGAAAGGTATCATATAAGTCAGAAGGTAAGTGGCAATCTAAAACAACATTAAAAAGTCTAGGTCAAAATTTTCACCAGATTCTTGCACTGCTGCTTTAATACTACTTGTATTTTTTCATTTTCATAACACACTGCACCCACCCCACAAAAATATCCCACTTTAGCAAATGAAATTGTAATAATCTACTACCTACCACTGTATGAAATAACTACTTGTCAAAAAAATGTAAAGTATAGTGCAGTAAGTGATGAATAAACTGCTACTTAAAAGAAAAAAAAATACATACATTATGCTGTATTTCTTTTATTTTTGTCTGATACTTTCAGTCAGACTGACTAGATATTGAACAGTGCGATACAGCTAACTGCAGAATTACAGCACACAGGACCTTCAAATGGTATGTGGCACAGTCCCCGACACCAACACAGTGACCTAAATTGACAGTTCATTGATAGGTTGCTGTGTTGGTGTGCCTGGAACAGGGGCACACTGTCTCCTGGTCCTGCACCCCATCTCCTAATCAACTCTGACTTGGAGTTGATTATAATAAGAATGTGGGTGTTGGGGGGACAGAGCCCTTGGCATGGGGGGTTCGGGGGTGCAAAGCCCCCCGATAGAAACACGGACCAGGAGACAATCAGGATTTATGTCAACCACAACTTAAATCCTGTCACTGTGATGCTGGTCGACGAAAGTGTTGTTGAACGGGCATCGTAGAACCCACATGAATGCTTGCACTGGTGAGCATGCACATTTCAGTATACTGAATTGGACTTGTGGCTTGCATGTTTAGATGCAGAGGAATTCTGGCTTGGAAAAGGAAAACCCAGCCCTCACAAACGGATTCCACAAGGTAATCAGAAATTGTTATTTTGTGGATTTCTCCAGTTTACATGCGATGGGATTTTCAACTTGAATCTGGTTGCTGAATCGCAATAAAGAGAATTTTGTTTCTAACCAGATTCGAGTCGGTGTGTAAACGAGATGAATTTCTTTCTCAGGTTAACTGGTTAAACCAAAAGCCAATAAATAAATCTGTTCTCTTTCCCGCTAGCAAAGCTGTTATGGCCATGCCTACCCCAGGGTAAGAATTTTTGGGTTTGATCCCCTCACCTTTTTTCCAGTCATGAAAGTAAGAGAGTCTGTCGCAAACTTACACTACATGCGATCACACGTGGAATGTGCAAGATATTAATCATTCCATTATAAAATAATGACTTATCTGAACTCTGCAAAGTGTGATGTAGTGCTGCAGCAAGAAACACACCTTAAAAAAGTGGAAGCAAAAAAGCTGAGGAGAGCATTTGTGGGGGCTGAGTTTTCTAGCTTGTACACAGCAAAACGGTGGCGAGTCTGAATTCTCCTTAGGCATGGCTGCCCCTTTCAGGTAGAATCCACTCTGAAGGACAAGGAAGGCCAAAGGGTCCTTATCAAGGGAACCTTATGAGGCAGGTCATTGGTCATTGGTAATATCTGTGGCCCTAATGTGGATGACCCCCATTTCTTCCTTGACCTTCTGCAACAGCTGGTAGATTTTACATCAGCTGAAGCATCTGTATGGCTAGGGGGAGATTTCAGCTTGGTCATGGACCCCATCCTTGATAAGTCCCCATTGGAAAAATGTACCCCTTCACATGCCTTAACAAGAGATGTCCCGCACAAACTATGTGCCAAATTCTAGCTGATTGTTTGCGATTATTCCGTCCTACAGGAAGGGACTATACATTTACTCGGACAGATTCCTGTCCAGTAGTAGGTTCAATTATTTTCTTTTTAGCTCCCACTGCACCTCTGAGATGCTGAACACTGCAGTTCAATCAGTTGTGCTATCCAACCATGCTCTGATCTCCCTAGCTCTTCTCCCCGACTATACAGTGGAGAAATCACCACAGTGGCATCTCTTTGCTTGACAGATTTCAAGGAATGGATCAATTAAGAAATCCAGCTCTATTTTGAGGTCAGTGACCGACCCAATACCTCACAGAGTACACTATGGGAGGCCTTCCTGGCCTATATACGAGGCAGAGTAATTTGTTCTGCTAAAGAAATCAGAAAACACAAGAAGAGGTATTGGCTCTTAAAAAACAGCTCAAAGAACTGGAAGATAGGCTATATTCCTCTGCCTAACCCTCAGCCCAAGATCTACATCACATCACATCACTCAGTTGTAGTATGACTTAAATAGGATACTGCATCAGCAGGCAGAACAAGCTTTATGCTTCCTCAAACAGAGTTATTGGGAGATCAGGGGAGAGGGCCAGCAAGCCACTAGCTTAACAGGCTATGGAAGAGGCAGTCAGATATCTGAATCCCCCATGTTTGAACAGCTAAAGCTGCACTGCTTACCTCACCCAAAGACCTCAATAGGGCCTTTGCTAAGTACTATGCTGCCCTGTACTTCTCGCAGATTTCATGCATGCCTCAGGACAGGGAGTTATTTTTTCCTAAAATTACATTTGAGAAGCTCCTCGCAGCTAAAAGGCAGGACTTGGAAGCAAACATAACTCAGAAGGAAACTGCCAAGACGATTAAAGGGCCTTTCACAGGGCAAAACCCTGGGCCCAGATGGAATCAGCACTGACTTCTATCATGAATTTTCTCAGATACTGGTACCACACTTAAAAGCCCTATTCCTATATGCCCACCAGCAAGGCTCACTTCATCCCACAATAAGAGAAGCCAATACTACGGTCTTAACCAAGCTAAGCAAATACAAGGCCCTATGCCCAAATTATAGACCTAGCTCACTTCTTAATGTTGCTACAAAGATCCTTACCAAAGCCATGGCAAATCAACTGGAGAATGCTCTCCCGTACCTAATCCATAAAACTCAGGCTGGGTTCATAAAGAGGAGGCAGGGTGCAGACAATGTCAGGGCATTCCTTGACTTCATCCAAGTGGCCCAACAAAGATCAGAATCGGAAGTTTTAGTTTCAGTAGATGCAGAGAAAGCCTTTGACTCAGTGGAGTGGGAACACATCTGGTTCACATTAGAAAAAAATAGGATTTGGTCCCACCTTTCTCTCTTGGGTAGAGATGCATATTAACTCAGTTGAATGGGTCATCACAAATGGTATTCTATCGATCCTTTTCCCACTTCACCAAGGAACATGACAAGGTTGTCCCCTTAGCCCACTGATTTTCATCCTGGTGATAGAACCTCTAGCTGTGTCTATTCATACTGGGCATCACAATCAATGAGAAATCTTACAGCACTTTACTTTTTTGCCAATAACCTCCTTCGTATTCTCTCAAATGTGGAAACTTCACTACCCACTTCCTGGCAAGTCATAAAAGCTTATGGGGCTATCTCGGTTCTGAAGGCTAATTCCTCCAAGACAGAGATGCTCCCAATGTTGCTGGGAAGTTCTACCCAACAAATGTAGGCTGGCATACATTAAAATGGAGCCCAGAAGGAATCAAGTCTCTGGGCATGTTAATCACTCCCAAGATACATACCATCATATCCAAAAATATCCTCCCTCTCTTGGGTAAACTACACCTAGACATGCAGAAGTGGCAAAAACTTAATTTGTCCCTTACAGGGAATACAACAACACTTAAAATGATGGCCCTGCCCCAGCGGGTTTACTGTCTAAACAACCTCCCCATACAAATACCCCCAAAAGTCTGGCAGCAGATATATAGGCTCTTTACAAGCTATATCTGGGGCCCAAGCTGCTCTGACTTCAGGAAACAGATACTCTGAGCACCACCACACTGCAGAGGATGGAATTTCTGTGGCTTACCACACTAGCCATGGGATTAGTCAAGCATTACACTGTGTAGAAGCTGACTACTTACATTCCCCCAACGGGGTGGAAATGGAACAAGGCAGACTGGGGTCAATGCCCTTAAGTACACTACTAATGGGTGTGCCACACCCACAGCATCAGCTCATGACAGACATAGCCTTTATGGTGCAGGCCTGGAGAAAGTTACTATGCCTTAATAGATGGCCTCGCACTTTTCTCTGGCCCCATGAAGTACTCTGGAACAGCCCCTGTCTTTGCATTGGAGACAGCCTCATCTGCTTAGAAAAATAAATAAATAATATGGGCAGACTCAGTGGGCCAAGTGGCTCTTATCTGCCTTATCTTTGTTTCTATGCTTGAATTCATGGAGCCGCAGAGGTATATTGCAGTTGCACCACCTCCTTGCTCCACAGACTCACTGTCTTAAATCCTTCAGACAGCTCCAAGACCAATTTGGATTGCCACACCAAGACCATTGCAAGTACCTTCAGATAAGGCATGCCCTACGAGCCTGGCTAACATCCCAGTACACTCTGGAGCAAACAGACATCATTCAAACCATGGCCAATTGGCTGTCCCACAGTAAAGGGTGAGTAGGGAAGATTTAGAAGCACCTCCAGACACACCACCTCCCATCCTGGGACCAACAGCAACAAAAATGGGAAGCAGAGCTAAATGTCCCATTGGATATTGTCTGTTGGGGAGATGCTGGACAGTAGCCCATGAAGCCACTATGGATCCCAAGTACCAACTTAGATTCTTGCCAGATAGTACAGAACATCAGATAAGTTGATGCATATTGATCTCAATGTTACCAACACATGCTAGCCCTGTGGAGCATCTCCAATCATGAGCTACCATTTTTTATGGTCCTACCCTGACATTTAACCCTAGTGGGAAACTGTTACAGCCATGCTAGAGCAGCTCATAGGAATTACACTCCCAGTGTTCTGGATACTACAGGACCCAAGAGAATTGCTGTAATTGGCCAATACATATGGGTACCTACTGTCTACTGCAGCATTGGAGGCAAAAAAGGCAAATTCTAGTGTCTTGGAAACAACCAGCTGCCCACCCACATTCAAAAACTGGGAGGTGGGAATGACTAAAACAGCTGCATACCTACAGATTTTGCATCAATAGAGGGGCAACTTGAATAGATTCACCAGAGCCTGGTCCCCTTGACTTTGCTGGATAATCCCCCTGGATGGTTACCCACTCCGGGGGGGGGGGCCCTCCCCAAAAAACAGATTGAAGGGACACACATAGTCTCGACAGGACTTCTACTCCCCCGCATACTTTCTTGTTCCCTTCTATTTCTCACTCTCCTTCTCTTTCCTCTTCCACTGAGAACAGTGGAATTTAAAACCTCATTTCACAATTCACTTTGCATGCTTATATTGGTTACCTGGAGCATATTTATCACACCCAGAACCATGAATATTTACCTACATGTGGTAATATACAAAACTCATGACTAACATCTCCTGGCATGGGCTATATTATAAACTGAATACCTCATTGTGCCAACGCTGTAATAGACAAACAACTTTACAATAAAATGTACTTAACTCTGTACACATCTTTAATGCTGACCTGACCTTTGAGGAAACAAGTGGTGCATGATAATAAATGTCTTTCTAACTTTATGTGCACAACTTCATTACAACCCTAAGTTACCGAACTCATATTGAAGTATAAGTTTGTTAAAGTCTTAGGGATCAGATATCTAATTGTCGAAAGTAACTTCCTTTAGCTTCTTGTTCTACAATGAAGTTCAAGTGTGATATTTGAAAGTTTAATTATTCTGTTTGTATGTCATGAGGGAGCATTGCTCCTGGCCAGGTTATTATTAGTTATATTTAATTTATGTGATTATTTATTGTATTTATTGGAAATTGTAAAAGTTATTTATTAACAAAAAAAAATAAATTGGTCTCCAGAACTGGACATAGTCCTCAAGGTGGGGTTGTACCAGCGATCTATACAGAGGCAACACCATTTTCCTCTTTCTGCTGGTGATACCCCTCCCTATGCACCCCAGCATCCTACTCACCATCCCAAACACCTTGTTGCACTGCCTGGCCATCTTTAGGTCATATGATATGATATGATCGCACTAGTCTCTTTCCTGCTTGGTGCTCATCACAACCACTCCCCGGGTGTCTGTGCACTGAGTGCATTATTTTGCACTTTCTTGCACTGTAATCCAACTGCGATACCCTTGATCACTCCTCAACTTCTCTCAGGTCATTGCTCATCCTTTCCACAGAGTGTCCATTCTCTTGCAGAGTTTGGTGACATCCACAGAAAGGCAGGCCTTCCTTTCCAGCTCCTTTGCAATGCCACTTATAAAGACATTAAAGAGGACTGGTCCTAGCACTAACCCATGAGGCACCCCACTGGTCACTCTGCCTTCGTCTGAGTGAACTCAGTTTACCACCACCCTTTGCTGCCTATCCCTTAACCAATTTTTTACCCAGTATACCGCCATTAGACCCACTTCTAAGCTACCTAGCTTGCTTTCTAGTCTCCTATATGGAATGGTGTTGAACACCTTCCTGAAATCTAAGTAGTCTTTGTCTACCGCTCCACCCTAATCTAGCTCCTTGATCACCCAGTCAAAGAACTCTATCAGATTTATTTGACATGATCCCCCCCCCCCCGATGAATCCATGCTGCCTCAGGTCTTGTACCCCATTGGATTCAAGATATTCCACAATCCTTTCTTTCAGCAGTGATTCCAGTAACTTTCCCACCACCAAAGTCAGGCTGACTGACCTATAATTGCCAGCCTTTTCCCTGTTACCACTTTTGTGAAGTGGGACTACACCTGTCCTCCTCCAGTCCTCTGGGATCACATTTGTTTCCAATGAGCTGTTAAACAGGGCTGTCAGAGGTGCTGCCAGTACCTCTCTGCACTCTCTCAGTACCCATGGGATGACCCTGTCTGGTCCCATTGCTTTGTCCACTATCAGATTTGTGAGTCCCTTCAGGACTCTCCTCCAAAAATGGACTCATGTCCATCTCCCTCCCTCCAGTGCTGTATTACATTTTTTGTGGCACCTCCCCATCCCTTTCGTCTGTGGACACTTAAAAGTATTTGTTCAAAATGTCTGCCTTTCATGTTTCCCCTCTGCACAGTACCCCCTTCCCTTCTTAACCTTACAGTCTCACTCTTGGTCTTCCTTTTTTTGCTTACATATCTAAAGAGTGTCTTATTCTCTTTTGTTACTGTCTTATAGAAACATAGAAACATAGACTTTGACAGCAGATAAGAACTGCTTGGCCCACTTAGTCTGACCATTTCCATGACTATTGGATAAGCTGCAGATCCTAGTTAACCAACAGCCTACTTCCTCCTACCCTCCACTAGAATTGCTTTATGTCTGCCCCATGCATTCTTGAATTCCCCCACTATTTTTGACCCCATGACCTCCTCAGGAAGGCCATTCCATGAATCCACCACCCTCTCCATGAAACAATACTTCCTCATGTTGCCCTTGAGCCGTCCCCCCTCTATCTTCATATTGTGCCCCTTGTTCTTGCACATCTCTTTTCTGAAAGATGCTACCCTCTTGACTTTGTTGATTCCCTTTGAGCTACTTAAATGTTTCTATCATGTGCCCTCTTCCTCCTTTCCTTGAAGGTATACATATTAAGCTCCTTTATTTATTTATTTAGTTTTGTTAACTCGGGTGGGTGCGCTTAGTCAGCAAGTGACTGTTTTCAGGCACGACCTGGAGGTACAATTACACACACAAAGAGTACAGCCAGATTATTAAGACAATCTAGTACAAAATGCAGAGAAATACATATGGCAATGTAACATACATTAGTAAACAAAATATACTTTAGCACTTGATCATGGAACATACCAAAATGTGAATAGTAGAAGGCAGAAAATAAGAGAGGATAGGCATCAGTAGAAAAGACACAAGGAAGGAAAACTGGCAAAAGGATGGGAGGGAGAGATTATGGAAAGGAGGTGCCACAGATACGGCAACAGCGGGGTGAGGTACTAACCTGCGGTTGGCCTATGGAGCCGAAAGACGGCAGGTTAAGAGAGGTGGTAGGGGAGCGCAGTAGATGGAACAGCGGTAGGAGGTAGGAAAATACAGCCAGTCTGGTGGAACCGAGTAGACGGCAGGGTGAGATTGAGGATGCGTGAGGGGGATAGAGGCGGAGGAGCAGGTAATAGCGGCAAAAGTGTCAAAGCTGCGTTGAGCCAGTGGAACCAAGAGAGACGGCAGGGCAGGGAAGGGGGCTGGTGACAGTGGGAGTAAGTGTAGTAGGTGGAGAGAGGTGACTACACAGCCAGGAGGGTGGGGACTAGGAGGGCATGGATGAGGTAGGAACAGGTAAAGGTGAGTTTTGTGGGAGTGGCAAAGGGGGAAGAGGATATAACAGAAGAAGGGGGAAGAGCAGCAGTGGGGTTAAGTGGAGGAGGCTGTGAAGTGAAGATAAGAATGTCATGGAGTAGAATAGCTGACTTTACAATTGTCAACAGCTAACATTAGGCTTATAAAGAAACAGGTTAAGGCAACATTAATTACAAGGCACAAAATAAACATTAATTACAAGGCACAGTATAGAACACCCATTTGGACAGGCAAAAGTGCTAGCAATGAGGAAACAGTACAAATGCATGGCTTAGGTAGGGTCAGCAAACACATTTGTCCATAGTAGTGAGGAAAGTCCTGAGTTTGCTCTTAAAAGTCACATGAGTGGAGACATCTCTTAGATCCTGAGTAGTAGGTTCCATAGGTGGGGCAGCATGATGGAAGGAGCCCATGCCCTTTTAGTCCGACAAAGGGATGGATAGTAAGGTCTGATCAGCCGATCTAAGATTCCTTGTGGGAAATGCCGCCTGAGGAGATCAGACAGGATAGCAGGCTTGGACGCCCTTAGGATGGAATCAACTAAATTGTACAAGAGTACTGCCTGGTAGAGGAAGGAGAGAGCCAACCAAGGTCCTGATATAAGAGACAATGATGCTGCAGCCGAGGTGCTTTGGTTGCATACCTGCACACATTATTGAAGGTAGTATCCCATAGTTGCAGTGAAGATTTGGTGGCCAAGGACAGGATGGGACACCCATATGTAAGGGTTGGCAATATCACCAATTTAGCAGCAGGGGTGAGCAGGTATTTGGTTCTATAGGCAGCCCCCAATTTGCAGTTAATTGACTTGCAGGTTTCCTGTATATGTGCTTTCAGGTCCAAGGTTTGATCCAGGTGGATGCCAAGGTAACGAAAGGAAGTGACAGTTTCTATAGGGTCCCCATCGATATCAGAGACAGAGATGGTCAGAGGACAGGATCTAAGCTTGTGATTGGAGCCAAACATCATAACTTTTGTTTTATTTGTATTTAAAACCAGGCGTTGAGAGTTCAACCAGTGTTGTACAGCATGAAAATCTGCAGTGAGGGCAGCATTTAGATCCAGGACCTTATCAGGTGATAATAAATTACCAGGTCATCCGCATAAAGAAGTGAGTGACCTGTGGTGACCAGCTCAGGAAGTTTATTGATGAATAATGAGAATAGAAGAGGCCAAGTATAGACCCTGAGGGACCCCAATGTTGATAACAGCACTGTCTGACATGGATGAATTAAACTAACAGCTTGTGTTCTGTTGGGAGAGGTAGCTTTTGAACCAGGTAGTGACTGGGGAGAGAAGCCCAAGGTACTGAGGGTGGATAGTAGCAGAGAATGTCACAACCAGATCGAAAGCTTTGGTTAAGTCAATGAAGACTGCCCCTGTTAACTTTCCTCTATCCATATTGGTAACGATATCTGAAGTGAATTTTGCAAGTGCTGTCATGGTGCTGTGATGCTTTCTAAAACCATGTTGTGCTGAGCTTAGTAAATTGAATTCTCAAGGTATTCAGTGATTTGCATGGATACTACTTTTTCCAGGATTTTATTCAGAACAGACAAAATAGCAATAGGCGGTAATTTGATATGTCATTTTTACTGCCTTTCTTAAATACAGGAGTGACTCTGGCTGCCTTCCAGACTTCAGGGACAATGCCATTGAGAGAGATAGGGTGAAGATGTGCCAGGGGGCTAGAGATGTAGTAAGAAGCCATTTTTGGTAGTCTTGGTTCTAGGCCATCTGAGCCAGTACTGGTGTTTTCAGAGAGTGACCTGAGCAGCTTTAGGACCTGATGCCTAGACACTTCCCTGAGATAGAAGGGTTGGTTAAGTTTGGGGTCCTTCAGATGCTGTGGGGTTAAATTGTGAAGCAGAGGATTGTGATGGGAGGAAGCTGTGTGGAGATAAGTCAGAAAATTGTTGGTTAAAAGCGTTTGCAATGGTAGAATCATTACAGTGTACACCATGTAGGACCATATCTGAGGCAGTGACATCTTTAGCAGAACCCAAGAAGGACTTAATGTGACCCCAAAACTTGCGAGGGTCATTGGAAGAATTAATCAGCAGGTTTTGGCAGTATTTACTTTTGGCCTGCCTGATGCATCTTTTACAGTCATTTCTGTATTGTTTATACAGAATGAGATCTGACTGCAATCCAGTTTGTTTGTACTTTTTCCATTGATTGTCTCTAACTTTAACTTTGAAGCAGGTATTTTTCAGCACTTCGAATGCTGGCCCTTACCCTCCTTTTGACTATAGGGAGGTGCTTCTTTGATGTTGCCAAATTCAGTCAGAAATGAATTGAGGGCAGTATCAACATTGGTTGTGTATAAATGTTAGACCAGTCAACACAAAAGAGGTCAAATAGGAAGGCTTGTTTGTCCAGGGCAGCATAGTTTGAAAACCTAATTAGACGTGGTGAAGGAGGAGGAGGTGGACAGGATCACCATCGACAAAGTGTGGGGGAATGATCAGTGATTGAGTCAGCAAGCACTGTGGCATCTAGTACATGATCAGGTCTGGTGGTGAGGATCCAATCAAGTAGGGACCCTGAGTGCCGAGTAGTAGTTCTGGTAAAGCCTGTGATAGTTTGGTGTAGATTGTGCTTCTGTATTAGAGATTCAAGGATGCTGTGCTGTGGACCCAGCCAGTTAAGGTTCAGGTCCCCAAGGAGGGTCCCAGTATGGCTTTTGGTGCAGACCCTGCACCATTTTAGTTGCCCTCCTCTGGACTGCCTCCATCCTGTTTATGTCCTTGTGGAGATGGGGGTCTCCAGAACTACATGCAATATTTCAGATGGGGTCTCACCAACTGTCTGTACAGAGGGATAACAACTTCCTGTTTTCTACTGGTGATGCCTCTCCTTATGCATCCCAGTATCCCCCCAGACCTACTTATCGCCTTCTCACATTGCTTGCCTACCTTTAGGTCATCTGATATGACTACCCTCAAGTCCCTTTCCATTTTTGTTGTTGTTAGTATCTCCCCACACATTGTGTACTCTTCCCCTGGGTTTTTGTTTCCCAGGTGCATTACTTTGCATGCCTTTACATTGAAACTAAGCTGCCATACTTTTGACCATTCCTCCAACCTTGCTGAGTCCCTTCTCATCCTTGGCTATTCTCTCTTCAGTTTGTGCCTTTGCACTACTTGCCACTCTCCCTGCTTCACTGTTACCCCTGCTATATCTCTTTATCCTCCTCTCTCTGCATCTCTTTGTACCTTCTGAATACTACCCTCTTAGCTTTTACCTTTTTTGCCACCGCCTTTGAGAATCATAGCGGTCTTCTTTTCCTCTTTCTTTTGCTCCCTTGCTTGACACAGAGGTTTGTTGTCTTCACTAAGGCCCTTTTTAGTTTCACCCACTGTTCCTCCATCCCAGCAGTACATCCCCCCACCAGGTCATCCCTGAGGCATTTACCCATCTTTTTAAAATCTGCTGTCCTGAAGTGCAGGACCCTCGTCTTTGTGTGGTTGGATTCTGCAGCCTTTGTTATATTGAACCACACTGTACAGTGATCGCTGGTCTCCAGATGGCCCCCCACCTTGATGTGTGCAACACTGGCCTTGTTGGTGAGTACCAGGTCCAGTGGGATCACTAACTAGTTTACTGAGGAACACCCCCAGCAGGGATACCAAGATGTCCCTGCTTCTAGCTGGAGCCACAGCTGGGAGGTTCTAATCTACGTCTGGCAGGTGGAAATCTTCCCCCTACAGCACCTCCCACATTTCTGCCATCTTGCTAATGGCTTCCATTAGTACCTTATCTAACTCCTCCCTCTGCGTTGGAGGTCTGTAGATCACAACAGTGTAAATAGAGGCTCCATTCCCCATCTTTAAGGTGACCCACAGTACCTGTGCCCTCCATTCCCTGTATGTCTGTCACTTTAATGCTCTTCTTCACATAAAGTACCACAGCCCCTCCTTTCCTTCTCACACTGTCTTTCCCTGAACAGTGTATAGCCTGGTATGACCATGTCCCAGCCATTGTTTTCAGTGCACCATGACTCAGTAATGGCCACAATATCCAGGTTGACTTCTGCCATTGTAGCCTCAAGGTCTGGAATCTTATTTCCTAGACATCTAGCATTCGTACACATGTCTTTTCAGGTTTTGTTACCACACTGTTTGTTACCTTCCTTTTTGCTTTCCCTCCTTCCCCTTTCTCTTTTTAATGCAGTCGCTCCCATTCCTCTTCATTTCTTCCACTCTGCTTCCTGTATTTATTTGCATTCCAGGAGATTCCACTCATCTCAGGTTTTCCCTACTCTCTACTTCAGCCTGTGCAGGGAGCAATTTCTGCCTCCTCGATGTCTTCTGCTACCCCCCCACAGCTAGTTTAAATGTTCATCAAAGTAACATTTAAGTCATCCACTGAGGACTGTAGTTCCCCTCCTGGATGGATGCAGGCCATCACCCCTGTATAGGTCCTTATCCTCCCATGTGGATCCCCAAGGCCCCAAATGTAGCTGAACCTCTCCTCTCCGCACCGGTCCTTCAGCCATGAGTTGAAGCTCACAATCTGGGGGATTCCACTCCTCGCAGGTTCTCCCCACTCTCTACTTTAGCCTGTGCAGGGAGCAGTTTCTGCCTCTTCAGTTTCTTCCACCACCCCTATCGGCTGGTTTAAATACAGTATTCACCAAAGTAACATTTAAATCATCCACCGAGGACTGTGTTTCTACTCCTGGATGGATGCAGGCCATCTCCCCTGTATAGGCCCTTATCCTCCCAGGTGGATCCCCAGTCCTGAGTGTAGTCAAACCACTCCTCTCTGCACCATTCCTTCTGCCATGAGTTGAAGCTCCTGGTGCAGAGATCCCTCTCCTTCTCCCTGTCATACACAAGCAGCTCCTCAGTGAAAGCCACTGAACATGCTACCTGTCTAAGAACCCTTACCAGCCCACCAAACTTCCCCTGCACTATTCCGGCCCCATCCCTAGCCAGGTCATTAGTCTCCAGGTGGACAGTGACATCCAGCTCCCCCCCATCCCTGTCCTGCTGCCCTCATAGGCATCAGACCTCTCTCTCTCCCCTCCCTTTCCTATTCAAAAATATATACCCTTCACAATCAAGTTCCCCACCAGAAGTTATTTTCTCCTCCTCTGGGGTTCTCTTCCACCCACCTTCTGGTCTCCATTACGGATGACCCCCAGGTGAGCCTCAGCAGTGTAGGGATTGCATAGAGGTACTGGTTGAGGAATGTGCCTTTGACCCACCTCCTCCACCTTTCCTGAGCCCAACACAGTCCAACCGTTCCTCCCTGGCCTCCTCTGAGGCAATGGTGGCAGATTTTGGGGCCCCTGGGTGGGGGAAGAGGTCATCTGAATCCCAGCCAACTCAGCCTGGAATCTAGCAACCTCCTCCCTGAACCCAGAGAAGTGTGTACAAATGGGGCAGCATCGCAGCCTCCAGAAGGTCTCTCTGAAAACTGCCACCCCAAAGCCACTGCAGTCCACTACTCCCAGCATTTCCAACTTCTCTTTTCCCTATGTTACCTGAAAATACTTTTGTACACTTACCCCTGATAGGTTGTTTCTAGTTTTCCCCATTTTTGTTTGTCTCCATTTGTGTTCCCCTGTGCCTTGTTTAAATTGCTTTATACTCCTACCATAGATAGGGTGTTGCTCTTATGACATATTCCCAGTTTTGGCCTATATTTTACCTTCTGCCCTTTCTACCAGTGACTGTTGTACAGTAGTGAACTGGTGCTTTACCTTAGGCAACCAGCAGAGTCCCTTGCTTCCTCCTGCTAGCACCTGCCTACGCCTAACATGCCAGTCACCTGTTCCACTTCTTCATTGGGACACAGAACAACAATGGCATTTATCAGCCACCAGAGACACAGAACAACAATGACATTTATCAGCCACCAGGTGTCGCAGAATTCTCAAACTGTTCAGCTACCAAGGTGGGCAGAAGATCACCTATCCAGCCTGTCCACAGCCTACATGTCAAGGCAGGATCATGGTGGATTGGCTAAGCTGCAAAGACATACTACCCAGAGAATGAGTGTTAAGTGATGATGCCTTGCAGACCCTCATTTAACATTTGGACCATCCATAGATAGATCTGTTCATCAACAGGAACAACAACAAAACACTGGAGTTCTGCTGCCTGGCCAGGGACGATGAGGGGCAAGCCGGAGATGCCTTTATCTACATTGGGGGAAGCAGGGTCTGTTATATGCCTTCCCTCCAACCCCCATCCTACTGGGGGTACTATACGAGATAGGACAGGACAAGGAAACGGTTATCCTGGTTTACCTTGATTGGCCGTGCCGACCATTGTTCTCTAACTTGATTCACATGCCACAGAAAATCTTGTTGCCATATTGGTCCTTGTAACACAAGATCCACACAAACAGATGATTTGATACCTTTTATTGGACCAACAGAGTTGTTACAAAAGAAAACGCTGGTACGCCCCCATATGGAATATTGCTCCCAGCTGTGGTCCTCAGGCAAAAAGGGGGATATAGCTTCACTCAAGAGGATACAGAGAAGGGCTACGCGTAAAATTAAAGAAGTTCAAGGGTTGGATTATACCCAGAGGCTAAGTACTCTGGGGTTATATTCACTGGAGTTTAGGAGATTAAGGGGAGATTCGTGTTTAATTTATAGGGCCCTAAAATGATCCAATATTATGGGAACAGTTAGATTTGGAAATCCTAGATCATAATTTCAATACTACAGCACATCCGCTCCAGATAAAAATAGAAAGATTCTAGTCAAATAAAAGGAAGCAGTGGTTGACAGTGAGAGCACCTAGGATCTGGAATAAATTGCCAGTAGAAATAATCGTTAATAGTAATATTGATGGGTTTAAGAAAGAGTTAGATAATTTCCTAATTAATAATAATATATTGGGATACTCTTAAATTACGGCGAGCACATGGACGTTGTCTTTTAAAGCTCTGGATAACTATGAAACCTATGAAAACAGGTGCTTTTAGCTTTCATTTTTTAGCTTTTGATTCACATGGCAGTGGAGAAACCCATCCGATTCCCCTAGAGCCGGGAGCTGCTACACCAAGAATCAATAACACATTGAAATTTTCACAGTCTGCCCTTCCTGGTGTGAAAATTGAACAGGAGGTCCTGGGAGTTATGAAATATTCACAGGATTTGATCGACATCATGATAACTTCACAGTACCATTCCACTTTGAGAGTATATCACACAATTTGGAGAAAATGTACTTTGTGGCTCAGAGGTAGAAGCAGGGGTGATTGGGAAGTGTTAATGCTACTGCTTGAATTTCTCAAGGAAGGATTTGCAAAGGGCTAAAAATGGCAATTCTTACAATACAGGTGGTGGCCTTAGGCACCGTCCTCCTAGAAGAATTGGGAGATCTACTGGGCTCTCACCCACATATAAAGAGATTCATTAGGGCTGTGTCCCTGCAATGCCTACCTGCAAAACCAATATTTCCTTCATGGAGTCTGAACCTGGCATTAAAGGCACCTTTCAAATCCTCAGCGGACACTTCTCAACCTCATAATCAAACTAGCATTTTTGATAGCCATTATAAGCTATTGTACAACTTGGTACATGTTTTTTCATCAGGATTTGTTAGTACTTTGCACAAGTTCAGTATTCCTACTACATGTTACCTTGGATTTTCATTGTATTCATTGCAACCAGGAACTTATTCTACCATCCCTCTGCCACAAACCAAGAAATGACAAGGAAAGGGAACTGCACACCCTTGATCGCAGGAGAGCGCTGAAATTGTATTTGCTAAAAACAGAAGTAATTTGATAGCTCCCAGCCTACTAGTCCTCACAGTGGATAACAGGCAGGGTGAGAATGACTCAAATAACATGTGTTCCAGATAGATATGTTCAGCCATCATACAGGCACATCAGCGCAGTTGTGTTGTTACCAGGCCTCATGAGAATTCACTCAACAAGAGCAATGGCCACATTGTGGGCTGAACTTAAGGAAGAACCACTGGCAGACATTTGCAGGGTGGCCATGTGGAACAACCTATGCACTGTCACTATGTTTTACAAGCTAGACGTTGCAGCCTTAGTGGCCATATCCTTCGACCAGAAAGTCCTACGTCAGTAATTGATGCATAAGACGCTAAGATCTTACTTAGCCCACCCCTGAGTATTCCATTAGTATCAGTACTGTTATATATCCCAGTGTTGCGTCAGCCCTGCAGCTAGGAACAGGAGAGAGAAAACAACATTTAAATACCGTATTTGATCAAATAGAAGCCGCAGCTTCTATTAACATTTTATATTTTGATCTGTGGCTTGTATTTGAGGCACTTTGTACTGCAAAATCAAATTTTTTGTATAAAAAATAAAATAGTATACATCCTACATTTGATCAAGTATATTGTTACTGGTCTACTTTGTAGAAAAATAAGCACTAAAAACATCAAGTAAGAAACTTCTGGTTCCACCTAAGACCCATGCAGACATGAGTGGGCTTGGCTCCTGGGTCCCGGGGACTTAAACAACATTACTTAGCCCTTGGACAATTAGAGAATATCAGACAGCAACAGAAAACGTAATATAGATTATCTGACGGATGCACTGGGCATTAAAATTCTGTTTGTAATTGCATCTTGTCACCGAAACAAGGATTCCTCTGAGAGCAAGCTGAAAACGGCATCAAAAGAAAGAGGCTGCAGCAGCAGCTGCTTGATTTCGGAGAGATCGGAATCCGTAAGTGGGCTAAGTGAAGAGGAGATGGGAGAGGGCCACTTTACAATAACATCAAAGAAATTATTGTACCAGCTTCAAAATATCAGTGCCACAACTGAAAGAATGGAGGCAGCCCTGGCAAAGACAACAAACTGATTAAAAAACTTACAACAGAGGACATCAGACATTGAAGAAAGTGTCACCAGTACAGCAACCCTAGTTGACAAACACCATGAGGCACTAACATATCTCCGCCATCGGGAGTGGGAGCTAACAGAAAAGTTGGATGATCTCAAGCTTCACTCCCGATGGAATAACATCTGCATTCACAGGTTGCCTGAAGGGACAGAAAATGGAAGAATGGAGGAGTACATGGAGTCCTTCCTTCATGAGTTGCTGCAATGGCTCAAGGAGGAAGCTTTCCAAATTGAGCAGGCACACCGGGCCCTTGGACCAAGGCCCACTGACCCAAAGGCGTGACCCTGCTCAGTGGTGATGCATTTTCTTGATTACCAGGTTAAAACTAAAGTGCTGTACCAGGCCTGGGGGAAGAGGGAGATACTGTTTGGGGATACAAGACTGTATTTTGAACACGACTTTACCCCCTTGGCTCTACCAGATTGGAAGACACGACTCTCAATAAGACATCTGACTGGGAAAAATATTAAAATGCAGCTCCTGGCACCAGTGCAGCTCAAGATACATGTCTGAAACGGCCCAAAGTTTTTTTGTACTTTGGTGGTGGCAAGACACTTTCTGCAGCAACTGGGGGTTTCCCCCGAACTCACCTCGCCTCTGGATGCAACGTTTCCAGCGCTTCCAGTATATGTGCCATGGCAGCAAGGTGGCAGAAAGCATGGCAGATCGACCTCCCAGGCATTAGGTAGAGAATCAGGCCACACCACACTGGAGAAAAGGAGGACTCAAAATGGATTGTCATCTTCCCTGATGAAGGAGCTGGTTTGAGCAGAACAAAAAGACCAGAAAGGGGATAAGCAGACTAGAATCCCTCTTTGTTTGACTCTTGCAAATGCCTTTTGGTTAAATTAACTGAAGTTTGTGGGTCTTTAGCTTGTCAGGAAAGCGGCTGGTGGGCCTATCAGGAAGGGGAGGCATGGATAGTAGGGCCTTGGTTATCGTTGCAGGTTTAGAGGGGTGGTTTTCATACATTGAGGGAAATATGTTGGATGGGGGGGGATAGTAAACTGAAGTGGCATCTGAATTAATTCATGCTATGCTCTAGTTTTGTTCTAGATACACTCCTCCAGGAGGTCAACGGTTGGGCATTTCACCCTGGGACCCCACGGATGCGTTGAGGGTGAAGGTGAAGTTTGTCCATGGAGACCGGTGAGTAGATGGGAACACTACTGCTGATGGGGGGAAGTATAAGTATTTTAAAGCAAATGGGGCAAGGGAAGCAAGGATTACAGGGGACAAGACCCACACAGCCATTTTGACTAGGCTGATGATTGGAGTTCCCTGATCCAACAAAATGGCCGCTAGGGATTGGGAGGGACGGGGGAGCAGGAAACAGTGGTCAACCACAGGAAAGACCTGAATAACAGCAGTCATGCTTGGGGAAGGGCAGCGGGTGGGTGGAGAGATATTGTGATGGTAGGGGGTGAAAGGGAAATGCTCAGAGTTTCCAAGAAAAGGTACAAAGTTGAGGCAGGCTGTTGAACTGTTGGGGGGGGGGCGGGGGGAGCTGATGAAGATGATGTTGGTGAATATTAAATGTATTGTTGCATTCGAATGTGGTGATGGGCTGGTGCACTGGCGGCTCCCCTGAGGTGGGTGGGGCGTGAGGCATCTGAATATCTATTAACCGAGATGTATAGCCAATAAGGGAAAGGTGTACACCCCGCCTATCTAAATGATGCCTCCTTATGACCCATTAAACCCCGGACGTCCGTGAGTGTATAAAAAGAACTGCTATGGAGGCAGCTCCCAGCCCAGCTGTTCACTGCCTTGTCTGTGTTGTCTACAAGAATCACCATTATAACTGCACCTGTCATGCCTACTGAATATAGAGTATGTCATATGCAAATTAAACTGATTTCTTGGGCCTCCTGGGGGCAGTGCGGCCACTGTGAGGAGCAGGGGGCCCCAGGCACAGCCCATGTTGGAGCTCACAGTAAACATAGCCTCAAGGGTGTTCCTAGAGCCCAAGCACATGGGGTGGCCTTGTGCGGTGGTGGTTCTGCCTCGGGGAGTTGGTGGCATGGGCGGGTTGGGGAAGGGTGTCCGGCTGTGCATATGGCCTTGCTTACTGGTCTGGGGGAGGAAAGAAGGGGGACAACTCATATAGGTATGGACATGCTGGGAATGGGGGGGTGGCTGATGCACCAGAAGGGGACTGCGGTATGTGCTATGACTTTTAATAAGGATCACAGGTGCTACATCATTAGAAGGTTATTAGAAGGCCCACACAGAGATGGGGGTGGCTGCCTGAGGAGGGGCTGTGTGTGTGGTGCCACCACCCTCCCGTTCCTCTTTTCAATATCTCCTTAGGAAGAAATAGTTCAGAGACTCCTTGGTCCCCCATCAAGGTTACGGAAACTTGGAATAATGGTACACTCTGCATCAACAGGGGTGCTGGGGGGAGCGGGGTGGGGGCCCGATGGTGACATACAGTAGAAACCTGCCCCCCACTTAGATGCACAGGGGGAAGCTGGGGGGGGGGGCGAGGTTAAGCTTCAAGATTCAGGTATACGGGGCTTGGCTCCAATATATTTAAGTGAGGTCTAACAGTGCGCCCGTCTATGGGAGTGTGATAGGACAGAGTGTCTCATGGACTATGAGAAGGAGGCAGTTATCCCCACATGGTTATTGCTACATTAAAGAAGCCACAGGAAACACATTGTCTGGGGGGGGGGGTAGTTATCAGGCAATTTGCTAAACCAAGGGTGGGGAGAGAGGAGGAGTTTGAAAATAGCGAACACATGAATTGGGGAATGAAGGGGGAGTTGGTGAAAAGCAATGGCATTATTCATCCATGGAAGGGGAAGGAATCAGAGAGGCAATGACAAGTATAATGGACTTGATATACGGAGTCCAGCAAAAAGGGGGGTGTATCTAGCTGTCCTTGGCAGGCTTTGCTTCCGGGGGCCAAGAGAGGGGAGGTTTATTTTATAGGTGGTTGCAGAGTCACACAGAGAAAGAAGAAAGGGGTGACTTGATGTACACAATATGTCTAGCATCGTGGAGCACAATACACATGGACGAGGCTCTACTGGACAATCGTACTCAGAAGTGGACAGGGCCATACTCCAACACCTTTGAAGACACTTGGCTTGGGATCAGGCCTTTGTTAATAAGTTGTATAGTGTTACAAGTTATTGTTATTTTCTTGAATGCTTTTAATTCCAGTTTTTCTGCGGTGGCTGTCTGTCTCACTGGAAAGGGAAGGGGTGGGGGGATTGGAACCCTGGGTTATGGAGGGTAATGTAGTAACATATAATGTGAAAGGGCTAAATAGTCCAATTAAGAGAACCCATCTCTTGCAGGAACTCAGGCGGAAGGATACAGCAATAGCCCTCCTGCAAGAGACTCACTTTGCGCGAGTCAGAACATGTGAAACTGCAGTGGTCCTGGGTAGGATAGGTGTATGTAGCATCATACGGCGCTCATCCCCATAAGAGGGAGCAGCTATCCTGGTACACAAGAACGGTTCCCTGGAGGTTACACAGGTAATAATGGAACCAAAGGTGGATAGATATGTATGTGTGAAGGGCAACATGGTGTGGTTCCTTGCACAATATTGAACATTTACGTGCCAAATTTGGATAGGGAGAATGTGACATTTCTCAAAGAGACAATGTTCAAATGTGTACTGGACCCAATACCCTATATCTGATAGGGGGAGACTTCAACAGGGTGATTAAACCTCAGTTGGATGAGTCAGGCAGATGCACTTCATCTCAGATCATAGTGGGCCAATGCATCAAGAGACGGTTCCAGGAGTTAGGACTGATACAGATGTGGAGGTTATTACATCCAGACACCAAGGACTACACCTTCTGGTCACACCCACACCAGGGATACTCCCGCATAGACTTCTTCTTGATGTCTGTAGACTGGTATATGCAGTTGAAAGTTACACAATCTCAGACCTGCTCTGGTAAAATTGGACCTGTCCATCACCCCTAAGGTGAGATCCAGCAACTGGCAGTTAAATGTCTCTCTTTTGAATCAGGAGAATTTTCAAAAGATAATAGAGACAGAGATCACAAACTATGAGGCAACAAACCCAAGAGGGCTACCGTCAGAGGCGACCTGGTGGGATGGCCTTAAGGCAGTTCTCATGGGCCATATTATTTGCTATGCCTCCCACTGGAAAAAAGAGGGGATATGGAAACAAATAGAGTTGGAGGAGCGACTGTTTGATCTGGAGGTGGAGCATAAGATCACCCTGGATAGCCGAGTCAAACGGAAGTTGGAAGGATGCTGTACACAGCTGAATAAACTTCTGGAGGCGCAGATAGAAGGGAAGTTACAATATTCAAAACAGAGATACTATGAATCAGGGCAGCAGGCAGGGCATCTCCTAGCTTGGCAGCTTCACAAAGAGGCAGCCAGTTGGACTGTCCTTTGCATCTGTAGACCTGGCTCAAAGCAGAGTGACACGGATCCATTTAAGATTGTGCAACCTTTTGCAGAGTTCTATAAAGGGTTATATAAACAAATTCTGGTCCCTGACCTTGGAACTCACCTCAATGGGTATTTCCAGAGGGTGCATTTACCAAGACTCTTGGAGATGCAACAGGGGATCCTTTCAGCACCCCTCATGCTTTCAGAGATACAGGGGCAATAGCTAGATTAAAAGTCAGTAAAGCACCAGGACCGGATGGGATTGGCATGGAATTCTACAAGAAGTTCCAGGTCAAGATGGCTCCAATGCTGCTAGAGGTGTGTCAGAGGATTCAGGAAGGGGAAATGGCCCTGCCCTCGTGGCAATATGCTCAGATTACAGTTCTCCCCAAACCAGGTAAAGATGGTGCAATGTGTGGCTCTTACTGCCCCATTTCACTCCTGAACATGGACCTTAAAATTTTCTCCTCCATACTTGCCCTTTGTTTACAGGACTGTGTGACCTCCCTGGTTCACCTGGATCAAACTGGGTTTATCCATGGCAGATTGATACACGATAATATTAGGTGTCTATTTAACATAATGGTCAGAGCTCAGCAGGGACAGGAACTGGCTTTGGCCATTTTCATGGATGCTAAGAAGGCATTTGACCAGGTGACCAATCGGGATACTTATACAGGACTTTGGCAGAAATGGGAAGACATTCCTGACATGTGTCCGAGAGCTGTATGCCTCCCCACATGCCATGGTAAGAGTACATGGGGTGTCATTGGAGAGAGTCTTCCTCACTAGAGGCACCAGGCAGGGGTGCCCACTGTCACCCGCGATCTGGGGAGTGAGCGGTCGAGATAGGGAGCACAAGGTGTTAATATACACAGATGATTCCCTGTTCTTTCTGACGTAGTCTCAGAAATCATTGCCGGAACTGCTCAACGAGTTGGAGGACTATGGTGAGATTTCAGGATATAAGATCAACTTCACTAAATTGGAGGCCCTTAAACTAAATGGCATGGTCCCATCCCAGCTTAAGGAAGAATTCCCCTTCCACTGGGCAGCAAATGGGGTTGTACATTATTTAGGTATATAGATCTCAGCTAGACTGAGCTCTCTGTTTAGCCTTAACTATGGGAAGCTGGAGGGGGGGATACATGCGGACATTGCACTATGGAAACTTCTCCCACTAGAAGTGGTGGACAGAGTGGCCATGACTAACATGAACGTGTTGCCTAAATACCAATTTCTATTCCAGGCCTTACTGATAAAAATTCTGGAGACTTTCTGGAAAAAACTGCAAAAAACATTCTTTCATTCATGTGTGCGGGCCATTGGCACAGGGTCAGAAGGCAAATGTTGGATCTTCCTAGGGAGAGTGTTGGGCTGGCACTGCCAGATTTACACCTTTATTACTTAGGTGCACAACTGTCTCCAGTCATGACATAGGTGAAACATGGGTGGCCTTGGGATTCTTATACAGGACTTTGTCAGAAATGGGAATGGGAGGACATGCCTGATGTGTGTCCGAGAGCTGTATGCCTCCCCATAGGCCATGTTAAGAGTAAATGGGGAACCATAGTTCAGGCTGGCTGGACCTGGAGGAGGATAATGATCTCCCAGTACCTCTGGTCACACTACCCCATGCCTGAATAACCCTATGTTTGCTGGCGGCCATCAGGAATCCATTCACAAAACACACCCTTCGCATGCTTCTGAGGGCGAGGCTGAATTAGGGGGCGCCCAATGAGATTGGCCAACAGTTAGCAATAATAAGGGACCTGGAATTTGCTCCCCCAGCTGGGGATGTGGGATTTAGATGTTGGAACCATAGTTTTTTGATAAGGTTTAAGTAGTTACACAGCCCCTTCCAAATGGGTCCTGCCTCTCCTTCACAGAACTACAGCAGCAATTCAACCTGCCACAACAGGATTTCTTTCATTTCTGCAGGTCCGGCACTATGTGCAGACACAGGGGAGAATACATTTAATTAACAGGGACTTCACTAAACTGGAACAATTCCTGTGTTGGGCTGTCAAGTTGGTGGAAAGACAAGGTAATATTGCCACAGCATACAGAATGTTGCAGGGTGCAGAGCACCCAGAGTTCAAGGCAGTGAGGGAGGCCTGGGAGCGAGAAGTCCAGATCATGATCAGTGAAAAGGAATGGGATTATGTGGAGAATTTGCTGGCATACCACCTCATCTCCTACCTGGTGACAGTTTTTTTGGAAATGCCTCCTTTGGTATTTCCATACCCCAACAGTTACTAAACACTTTCCTCTGGGGGGGCTCTGAGCTCTGCTGGCGAGGGTGTGGTCAAATACATCCTCATATCTTCTGGGGTTGCCCTCTCTCGCAGACGTACTGGACCCAGGTGCATGGAACAATGGAGGACATATGGGGAACAGTGATCCCCCACACCTTTGAGGACCTAGTCCTAGGGAAAAGGATCCCAGGCATAAGACATCTCCCACAGCAAATGCTGTTTTGAACCTTCTGCCTGGTGGCTCTGAAGGGGATTATGGTGCACTGGCATATGGGAGTGATGCTAACAATGGGCATATGGCGTGACAGAATGCAGGAGATACACAGTATGGAGCGCATTACTGCTGCACTACGCCTTAAGCTGGAGAAATTTAGAGAGCTGTGGCATATATGGGAAGTATATGGTACAAGGGGGAATGAGGGACCAGAGGGAGTAACACAACAAGAATAGAGAATTTCCCCTCCCTTGTCAGTTGCAGGAGGGCTCCTGGCACCATTGGGATCAATGGGAAGGGAAAGGCCAGGTTGCCAGAGAGGAAGGGGGTGTCAGCACCCAGTGGCCCCTGGCATACTTGCAGGATACAGATCTCAAACAGGCTCTCCTGAAACATGATTCCAGGGGTGCTCTCTTTTACATATATCTTCCCACAGGGCCAGGCCAAACCTCGGCCTTACTCTCTACATTAAATAAATGCAACAAAACTTAAACTAGATCCACAGAGGACAGACAGCCGTGCTAAGGTGTTAAACAGTTATGTTAGTGATAAGAGTTTGTTTGGTAAATAATGACACAAGACAAGTGCAGTGACTCTCACGTGAGATTTTATTACATCAGTGGTGTAATGGTCTTTGAAGAGCACATTTAGGATACAACCTCTGAAACTTAAACTCACAGATAAAATGGAATATATGGATGTCAATAAAGGTGTCATATTTTGTTAGCTGACTTCTATGTTACCAGACATAGGTACCCCAACAAAACTGTGTAATTATAAATGTGTTACAGATGGTTGTACTCATCATTACTTTTCAGTAAAGCTGAGTTTTAAAAAAATCAACTAGATGCTAAATTTAAAAACAAGTACAATAATACATTTACAGAAGTAAAGATCACAGAGTCCCATCTACAGTGCTTTCTCTGACATGACTTCAACCCTAATTAGAAACTGTGACTTATACAAACATACAAACATACGAATCTGCCAGCAGAAACAGGCCTTACAGTCTATCAAGTTAGTCTGATCGAATGCGCAGCTAGCACCTTTATATTGCAGCTGCCCCACCCTCCTCTCTCCCTCACCTTTACCCCCCCTCGCACCTTGTCCCATGCCCTTTTAAAACTGCCCACTGTGCTACAGGATGCCACCTCCTCGGGTAGTGTTCCATTTCTCCACCACCCTCTCTGTGAGAAAATGCCTCCTCATCTCTCTCTGATATCTTCCACCCTCCAACCTGAGACCATGCCCTCTGGTGTCCCTTCCTCTCCTCAGCTTAAATATCCCTTCTGTTCCTCTTTTTGTTAATCCCCTTCAAATATTTGAAGGCCTCAATTATATCCTCCCAATCCCTCCTCTCCTCCAGGGACTACATATTCAGCTTAGTCAGCCTGTCCTCATAGGTTTTGCTCTCCACCCCCTGGATCATTTTAGTTGCCCTATTCTGTACCCCCTCCAGCAATTTGATATCCTTCTTCAGAAAAGGATGCCAGAACTGCATGCAGTACTCCAAATATGGCCTGACTAGTGACCTGTACAGCAGCAGGATCACATCCCTATTTCTGGATGAGATTCCTCTTACAATACACCCCAGCATCTTGTTGGCCTTAGCTACCACCTTCCTGCAGTGAGCTGAGTTGTTCATGTTACCCATTATGATCACCCCTAGATCCTTCTCCTCCTCTGTGACCCCTATCTGAACCCTTCCCAACTGGTAGCTCCTCCTTGGGTTCCTTGCTCTGAAGTGCATAACCTTGCACTTCTTCGAGTTGAAGCTCAATTGCCACTTTTCCGACCTCTCCTCCATTTTGATCAGGTCCTCCTGTAGCCCCTGCCACCTCTCTATGTCATCCACCACCACCCCCCCATCTTGGTATCATCTGTGAACAGACTGATCTTGTTCCTAACACCATGTTAGATATCCAAGATGAATAACCCAAACAACACCGGACCCAGAACTGAGTACTGTGATGCCCTGCTTGTCACTGCCTTTGAGGAAGAGAGTGTCCCCCCCCACCATAACCTATTACTGCCTCCTCTTCAGGCAGTTCACAATCCAGTTTACCATCTTTTTCCCTGCCCCACATATTGCAATTTACACCCCAGCCTCTCTTGAGGTACTGAATCAAAGGCCTTGTTGAAGTCTAAATACAGCACATCCACTGCATGGCCTTTATCCAGTTCCCTCATTATCCAGTCGTAGTATTCAGTTAAGTTGGTCTGGCAGGATCTTCCAGAGATGGATCCATGCTGCTGACTGTCCTGGAGTCCATTTTCCTCCAAAAAGGTCACCAACCTCTCCTTCAGGATTACTTCCATAAGTTTTTCTACAACCTACAATGGATGTGAAGCTTACAGGTCTCTAATTGCCTGGTTCATCCTTTTGGCCACTCTTGTGGAGGGGCACCACATGAGCCATACTCCTATCCTGCGGTTTGCAACCTGTGTCCAGGGAGGTATTGAACAGGTCCGCCAGTCGCCCCGCTAATACCCCCACCAGTTCTTTCAGCACCCTGGGATGAATGCCATCCAGACCAGGTGCCTTAGCCACCCTTAGTGCCTTCAGACCCTCCAGCACCCTGCCCTCCGTAATTACCCCATCTGTCACCCCTCCCCCCTTGACCATCCTCCCCATCCCCTAAGGTAGCTGTCGACCCTTCTCCTTCGTTAACACAGAACAGAAGTACTCATATTATATATTATATTTGAGGGTAGCTTTTATTAAAAGTATTCATTATGGCCTGCAGCTTTTATCTGAGAAACAGAAACACAAATGGCAGCACACTCCTTGACAATAAACACTCACTCACCTAAGTAAAAAATTATTTATGCCATTTGGTATTTTATGCATGAAAGCCACACAACTAATGCCCCAGCATTTCACGTCATTAGTGTGACACTTCATCACTGGGTGGAACTTCGGTGCTATGCTTCTAAATTTATTCAGGTAATTTAAAGACGCAATTCAAAAAAACATGGCACTGAGAAGCACTGGATAGACAGTACATAAATCCAGTCCCAGAAGTTTATATAAATGTGCACCTCAGTTCCAGTACAGAGCAATGTAAATGTGACGTTGAGCAGCATTCAAAAATCATTCCACTCCCATATTTATTCCTATTAAATATGGGGTATAAATAAAGCTCTGATATTGACTAGACCTTAAAAGGGGCCAAAAAGAAATAAGAAAAGGAAAGAAGGACAAATGAGGGGGGGAGGAGGGAAGGGTGAAAGTAGGGGAAAAAACTTACAAGTTGTTCCCAGCGTGGCTGCTATGTGTTAAAACTCCAAAGTGATATTTTTACTTTACACAATCTGCATGTATTTGCTATTGAGCAATAAACAACCTTTTCTAGCCACAAAATGGGTCATAACTCAGTAATTATTTATGGTGTGCAAGATTGTCAAAAGGATCTAAGCCTGCTGGACTTACATCGGTCCATAAGGAGAGGAAAAAAAGGGTGGGAAAGGGGGAAAAGAACATAGGGGGGAGGGGAGAAACAAAAGGAAAGGGAAGCAGTCACTTGAAACAGGCAGCTATATATAGACTGCCCAACTAACATTTTATCTCAAAATCCATTTTACGTAATAACAGAAAAGCTAATCAATTCGAAAAAAAAAACAACATTTTATACCGGATTTACAGGATGACATAAATTTGGTGGACCTACGTAAGCCCAGAAGAAAAAAAAAGGAAAAAAGAAAAAAAGGGGAGGGGAGGGGAGAGGAATGGTGAAAAAAACACAAAACGCTCAAATGAGCAGCTATATGTAAAGTGCCCAATTAACATTTTATCTATAGGTCAGTACTGCATTTTGTCAGAAACGTTAACAAGGAAGAACATGAACGTCACCGTATACCCCCAAAAAATGTTTATAGAAATGGAAGTATATCAATATTTTAATTTAAACCATGTTGACAATAGGCTTTTAAGGTAAGAATCCATTTTGTCTCACATTGCAGCAACCTTCTTTGCCTGTCCTCACCTCTTGGATTACTGGGTAGGTATTCAATGCCTATAAAATGAAAGCAGTTCAGATTGACCATGAAAGGTAGCAAAGTGGACACCAACAGGGCTCTTGTCTAGTGATAGAATGAATGTGTTCTTGAACCCTTTCTTTGAGGTTCCTGGCTGTGTGTCTTACATATACCTTGGGGCAGGAACATGTAAGTACATAAATGACAAAAGGTGTTGTACAGTAAACTGTTGAATTGATACAGCCTTATTCAAGACTGGGTACTCAAATATTTTTTTCCTGCATACAATATATACATTCTGTTACATGCTGCTTTCATTTTTATTGACATTGAACACATATACATCCATTTCTATAAGCCTTTTTTGGGGGTACACAGAGAGGTCCATGGTTCTTCCTTGTTTGATTAACTTTTCAGTATTCGCTAAAGAGGGTAGGGTCAGGGACCACAGCTGGGCAACAGAAATGAAGGGAGAGTGTAAACACCAGTCCATTTACTACGGAGAGAGTTCTGGAGAAGCTCACAAAACTGAAGGTGGACAAAACAATGGGGCCAGATGACATGCACCTGAGGATATAAAGGGAGCTGCAGAGGGAGCTAGCAGCACCTGTGGCAGCCGTGTTTACTGAGTAACTCAACACAGGAGTGGTTCCAGAGGACTGGAGGAGGTACAAAAGTGGTAGCAGGGAGGAGGCAGAGAACTATGGGCTGGTCAGCATCACCTCAGCAGTGGGTAAGATCATGGAGGCACTGCTTCAAGAAAGAATAGTGGGTCACTTGGAATCCAGCAGTGCCCAAGATCCAAGGCAACATGGATTCACAGCAGGAAGGTCATGTTAAACAAATCTGATAGATTTTTTTGACTGGGTTACGAAGGAGGTAAATCAGGGGGAGCAGTGGACGTTGTTTACCTTGATTTTATCAAGGCCTTCAACACCGTCCCATGTAAAAGGCTGGTCAACAAAATGAATAGTCTGGACATGGGCCACAAGGTGGTAAATCAGATTAGAAACTACTTAATGAACAGGAGGCAGAGGGTGGTGGTAAATGGGATCTAGCCCGGGGAGAGGGGGGTGACCAGTGGGGTGCCTCAGGGATCAGTTCTTGGGCCAGTTCTGTTTCATGTCTTCATCAGTGACATAACTGCAGATGATACCAAAATCTGCAACTGGGTTGATACTCCAGATGGGTTCGAGAAAATTAGAAGGGACATGGGGAAGCTTGAAGAGTGTTCTGAGGTGTGGCAGCTGAGGTTCAGTTTAAAGAAGTGTAAAACAATACACCTGGATGAGGGAACCCTGGAGAGAGAGCTGCAGAAGGGGGATTGGGGGATTTGCTGATGGTCACCTAGGAAGAAAAGGATCTGGGGTTATCTGTTTGACAACGTAAAGGTATGGAAGCAGAGTACAAATGCTGCAGGGAGGGCCAGTGGCATGCTGGGTTGCATAGGCAGAGGTATCACTAGCAGAAGGAGGGAGGTGATGATTCCACTGTATAAAGCACAAGTGAGGCCTCATCTAGAGTTAAAGCTACCAACTTTCTGAGGCCTAAAACTGGGACGGTCCATCCTGACCATGACCCCCCACCATGTTACTCCCACGAGCACCACCGCAGACAACGCTGCACGCAATCAATTTGATTTTGCTGCTTGCTCTGGCCATGCCGCCCCACAGTAACACCAGTAGCAAACATCCAGATTAAAACAATACATCATTCTGCTGCAGCAAGTTCCAAATCATGATGTACAGAAAGTTAATCGGAAGTAAACCTGCGTTAAATTGTGATCAGACATTTGAGCTGCATGTATTGCTCCTCCTGACAGTCACATCCAACCCACTTACACTCACCTCATTTGCTGAGCTAACTTCACTTTAGTGACTCCCAACCTCACACCAGATTGTTTTCACACACTTCCCTACAGTTAATCAGGTCCGGGTACCTTAGTTCACTGCTGCCGGTCTCTTTTCTCTCTGGACTCCCTCTCAGCTGCTGGCAGGTAGACATCCACATGCGCTTGTTTGCACTACTACGCAGTCTAATCTAACAGGAAGGAACATGCTTTACTGTGCTTCCACTGACATGCTTGCAGTGCAACATAGGCACAGGGGTTGAAGCTGCAAACTGCTGTCCAGCCCAAGCAGCACCACTATGGTGCTGAAATAACTGTCACTCATGGATTAGCAGTCAGCAAAAAAAAAAAAGGGACAAAACTGGGACAAGTAAGCAAAAACCAGGACAAAAGTGACGTTTTCCAAAACTTGTGGGAACACTGAGACATGCTGCTTAAAATAGGGATTGTCCTGGGAAAATAGGGACTGTTGGTAGCTTTACCTAGAGTACTGTGTACAGTTCTGGAGACTGCATCTTCGTAAAGACATTGACAGGGTGGAGGCAGTCCAGAGAAGGGCAACAAAGATGACACAGGGCTTGCACCAAAATACATATGAGGAGAGATAGGATCTCAATATGTACCTGCTGGAGGAGAGGGGGGAGTGAGGAGACATGATAGAAGCCTTCATGTACCTTAAAGGCATAAACAAAGTGCAAGGTGGTGGGGAAACATCTTCCAATATAGGAGGAGTACAAGAATGAGGGGGCATGATATGAAATTGGAAGGTGGCAGGATAACAGGAAATGTGAGGAAGTTTTTCTTCATGGAAAGGGTGGTAGACACATGAAATAGCCTGCCGCAGGAGGTGGTGGGAACGAGCACAGTGGAGGGATTTAAACATGCATGAGACAGGCATAATGGAACCCTAGAAATGGGAAGAAGAGGAGAAAGCCATTGATCAAGTAGGGTCAGAGGTCACAAACAAGGGTAGGGCTTACGGGGAGACTGGATGGGGCTAGCGGTCATTATCTGCTGACAGTTTCTATGTTTCTGTGTTTCTATGTTTTTCTGACAAAATACAAAACGCCTTTCCTCATATGGCTTTTCATGCAACCCTCACACCATTTTAGTTGCCCTCCTCTGAACCACCTCCACCCTGTCGATGTCCTTGCAGAGGTCTGGCCTTCAGAACTGGGCACAGTACTCCAGGTGGGACCTCACTAGTGAGCACTACAACAGCAGCAGCACCTCTCCTGCTAAAATTCCCCCTCCTAATGCACCTCAGCACCTACTAGCCTTTCCCACTGCCTTGTCACACTAAGCAGCTACCTTGTGATCATCAGATATGATGAGCCCAGGTCTCTTTCTTGCTGGGTTACTATAAGTACCTCTCCCCATCTTATACCTATCTTCTGGGTTTCCTTGCCCAGCTGCCTAATCTTGTGCTTTTTGGCATCGAAACCCAGCTACCACACACTAGACCACTACTCTGCTTTCTCTAGATCCCTTTGCATTCTCTCCACCTCTTCCTGAGTGTCCATGATGTTGCAGATTTTTGGATCATTCACAAAGAGACACACCTTCCAGCTCCTCAACAATGCCACTTATGAAGACATTGAAGAGGACTGGACCCAGTACCAGTCCCTGTGGCACCCCACGAGTCACTTTCCCATCTCCTGAGTGTCTGCTGTTTACCACCACTGTTGACCTCCTATCCTTTAACCAGTTAGACACCCAGCTTACCACATTCTCCCCAACCCCCAGGTTGCTTAGTTTCTTAATTAGCCTCCTGTGTAGCACAGTGTTGACAGCTTTTCTGAAGCCCAGATTGGCCACATCCACTGCTGTCCCTTGATCCACCTCCCTAGCAACCCAGTCAAAGAAATCGATGAGAGTTGTTTGACGTGACCTCCCCCCATGAAACCATGCTGCTGGTGGTCCTGCAGCCCACTTGCTTCCAAGTACTCCATGAGCCTCTCCTTCAGTAGGGTGTCCATTAAGTTCTCCACCACTGATGTGAAACTCACTGGCCCATAGTTGCTAGCTTTCTTTCTGCTGCTGCTGCTTTTGTGCAGAAGGACCACATCGGCCCACTTCTAGTCCTCTGGAACTATCTCTGTCTACAATAAGGTGCTGAATAGCATTGCCACTGGGTGGCTAGCACTGTATTCAGTTCCTGTAGGACCCTTGGGTGAATCTCGACTGGCCCCATTGCCTCATTCTACTTTTGGAATTCCATTCCATTCTGGACTATATCTACTGAGAATAGACCTGTGTCCACTCCCTCCTCTTCTAGGTGCTTGCTACCACATGCTGGCCCATCCCCTCTTCCTCTACTGTGAAGACTGAGCAGAAATAATTTAAAATGTCAGTTTTCTCTTGATCTTCCTCTGCACAACCTCTCCCGGCCCCCCTTTTGTCTTCCTCTTTTCCCTCACATGCCCGGGAAGGTCTTGTCCCCTTTTTTGAACTTCTTAGCTATCCTCTTCTGTTTGTGATTTAGCTGCCCTCCCTTTCTGCCTCCCTTTGCTTTACCAGATACACCACTCTATCTACTTCTATGTGTCTCTTTGTACTTCCTAAATGATGTTTTCTTCTCCTTCACTGCCTTTGCCACCTCCTTAGAGAACCAAAGCAGCCTCTTCCTCTTTGTTCCTTGCTCACATCCTTTAAACAGCATGCCATTGCCTTGTGTATTCCCTCCTTAATCCTTCTCCATTGATCCTCCACTCTGCCTCCCCGACCATCCCCCCACTTCAAATTTACTGAGGAATTATCCCATTTCTTTAAAATATATCCTCCTGAAGTCTAGGACCCTTGTCTTACTGTGTTTTTTCTCCTGCCCAAACTGTATGGCAAGCCACACAGTATGGTGATCCCTTGTACCCAGAGGACTACCCACTGTGATGTTTGCAATGCTGTCCTTGTTTGTTAATACCAGGTCCAGCACTGCTCTGTCTCTAATGGATTCCATAACCATCTGCCTGACAAGTGTTCCCTGTAGGAGTTGAAGATGGCCCTGCTTCTTGTTGTAGTTTTGCCAGAAGGGCCCTGTCTACGTCCAGTAGATTAAAGTCCTCCAAAATCAGTACTTCCCCCATGCTTGCCATTTTTCTAATAGTGTCCCCCAAATCTCTGTCTCATTTCTCCCATGTCGCTGGTCTGTATACCACCCCCATGTGAATAAAAGCTCCTGACCCTGTCTCTAGCTGATACCACATACCTAAAGATTATTATTCTGAATATAAAATGGGTTTATTTTAAGAAGAATGTGAAAATAGGTAAGTTAATAGAAGGGATCTCTGAGCCAGCCTGGTAGTGCACTGGTAGTGCAACTACTTGCAACGCTAGCGACCTGGGTTTGGGAGTGAGCACTTATCGCCAAAGGGCCGACAAGGGGAGGACGTCTGAGCATCCCACAGAATGCTCACCTCCTCAGTGTGGAGGTTGTCAGACTCAAGTCGCTGTAGCACCGAGCTTGGGAGGAGAGTGTGTAGAGCAGTAGTTTGGGGGCAAGGAAACATCCCAGCCATAGCTGCGTGCATGCCTGTTGTGTGCATACACAGAAAGTTGATGGTGGTGTCTCAGAGATTGAGAAAAAGTGAAAGCAGTCAGCCCAACAGTATGACACATTCCCTCCTGTGCCATGCTTGGGCCCAGCAGCACCAGTACGCCCAGCACGATGACCAGCACTGCACCAGATTTAAGCACTGGAAGGTCCTACCCCAAAGGCCCTTGCCATGAGCTGTTAATCACAGTGACAGATATAAGCTGGTTTCTTGGGTTTGAGGAGATGGATGGCGCTGAGAGGTTGTTGGAGAGGGCACTGATGGGGGTAGAGGCTGTCTCAGAGCTTCAGTAATTAAAAAAAGCAAGCTCTGAACCATTGTCGTAAGATCAGATTCCATGAATAACAGTACCGAATTTCACTATCCCAATTTATAATTAGTCTTTTACCTTTAAATTACAACAGGCAAGTGAAACAAAGCTGTACATCCAGATGAGTTCAGCAGGTGCTCCACTTTGCACCATCTGAGAAGTCTAGTGAACTGAGAATGCAGCTCTGTCTCACTGGCTGATTTTGATGTAATGATTAAAGACTGAATATTATTGTTGAATGCTAAGATGGGAATTTCACAGAGAGGAGCAGGGTGGTTGTTAAGGTAAACAAATGTTATAAAAGTGGGGGAATTAGTTTTGGGGGAAGAGAGCACCAAGATTTTCTTATCCTGTTGTGATTTCAAAACTATGGGATTACAACATTCTTATCTCAGAACAGTGGATATCATTTTTTAGAAGTCACGTTTTTTCCTATGGAAAAAATAGCATTCCATACGTATAGTAAAACGGTTTGAATGTAATGAGTTGTCTAAGGCAACTGGATGGAGCATGTTTTTTTTTTTTAATATGGAAACAAGTAACCAGGGTGTCCTACAGGGGTCTGTCCAGGGACCTACAGTACATTATAGTGTATAGTGGAATGTTGTTCGGTATAGAATTCCATCCCTTTCAAAATGCTGTTCTACTACAGTTCCAAAGTCATGGAATGCTGTTCTACCCTACTGTGGTAGAACAGCATTCTAGAACCTCCATACATGTGATATCTCCCTCTTTACGCAGGAGACTCCTGTTTTTTTTGACTGAACTCCCTCCCTCCCTCCTGGGAAACAAAATCTCCTGCTTAAGTAAAATTCTGTCCAAAATATCCATGTTTTATGGGCAGATAAAGACACATAAAAATTAAATCAGTGATGAACAATGTATCTAATAACTTTAGATAACTAGTTGTTTATTCATTTTAGTGCTTATTCTTGACAAAATGAAATACATAACATTTTTGTAATGACTTTTTTTTTATTTTTTTGATGCCATTTAAGGACGAACTCATGACACAATGGCATCTCCCTACTAGCAGGCCAATCTCCCTCCTAATTTGACCCAAGTCTCCCTCTTAAGCAAGTTGGCAGGCCAGTCTCCCTCCTAATTTGACCCAAATCTCCCTCTTAAGCAAGCTGGACATATCACATGTATGGAACCTCTAGAGACTGCATGAGTCAGTTTCATTTTGAAAGCAAAAGAACTCACAAAAGACATTTTTCACATAGTACTAGTAAGCAATAATACCCGACAGGGCGGGCTTTATTGGGAAATACCGGACTGCCAAGGGGTGTAATGAGGCTCGACACTGCAGGTGGAGGGCCTTATAGCCCCTGGAAGGTCTGGTATTTCCCAATAAAGCCCACCCTGGAGGGTATTTTTGCACTTAGAAAATGGGCTGTCACTGGCATTTGTATTTAAGATATAGAAATTGGTAAGAAATTACAAAAAAAAATAACAGACATGCTTTTCTGGGGTTTCTTTATGGAAAAATGGTCCCTGCACTGGCATTTGCCAGTAGAGGACAATGCAATCTTTTAGACTTGGTTCAGTGCGGATTCCCCCCCCCCCACACACGCACCCCACTTACTGTTGTTAGGTGTTACTTCTGTGGACATGGTATATCTACACAGTGCTCTGTTTTAATGTGTTTTTTGAAGGTTGGTATTTTCTAGCGTGGTATCTGTGGTGATGGTAAGTCACTTTGTCTTACACGCTGCCTTTAAGTGAGCCATGGCAAAAGTGACAGTAACGTGAGATTAGCGCTGTGACAAACAGGTGGCAGTGTCTGTGCTGGTGGTTTTGTTTGTGTGTGAGGGGGGAGAAACAAATATCTGTCGGATGATTTTACATTTGTTATCTGGTGCTTGTGGGGGTAGTTAGAATCATCACGTCTGTCAGGTGAAAGGAACAGCTAGGGGAGCCATTTGTTCGGTAGCGGCGAACTGCTGAGCACCTGTTACCTGAAGTAGATCAGCGCCAGTTATGTGAAGCAGATCTAAATAACGGCTTCCCTTTCCTTTGCTTCATTGTTTTTTCATTTGTTGTGTGGCTTTATGAGAGAGACTGAGGAGGGTGTCGGGGGTCTGGCCAGCCACCAATTCACTCGCTAAGCGAGACAAAAACATGGCAGGCATTTCAAATTTTCACGGGTGCTTTCAGCCAGTTACAAAGCAGGCTGGGCACCACTGTACAATGGTATGCAGTGAAGTGGCACTTGGACTGGGACTCATTTTTAGCTGGGCATCTATTGAAAAATAGATGCCCAGGTTTGAGGTGCTCTTAGCCAATCAGGAGACAGACTATATTCTTGCCATTGTCTAATACACTATAAAAAATACAGGATGAGCAACTCTATGCACAGCCAGTGTTTTTGCCACCTCGGGATTCTGATTCCCATGGACCTCTCGAGCTTCGCTTTCGAGGTCAGAGGGAATCAGAATCCCTCTGTGGCAGAACACACTGGTTCTGCATAGCTGCCCATCCAGTATTCTCTATGTTCAGTATATTTATAGATGGCATGGAAGCGGGCACCAACTGCTCAATCGCTTAGTTGGACACCACATTAGGAAGAGTAGTTACAGTGTAACTAAAGGCAGATGAAATGTATAAAGATCTGAACAGGCTGTGGGAAGAGAAATTTATTCTGTAATTTCAAAAGTTTTATTTGGAGAGTCATACTGAGCTGATATCTCCGCATTTTCAGGTGTGTCCTGGGGGTAAGGGGAAGAGTAGAGAACAGTGAAAATATAAAGTACAGTGTTCAATATAATAACATGGAAATGCTAACATACTAAAAAGCCAACAGATTAGACCCTATGGTCTATCGAGTCTGCTCGAGGATCAGTGCCTACCCAGGGCACTGTTATAGCCCCTCCTCCCTCCCTCCCTACAAGGTCCCCCACCCCAACCCCCAGCAGGGCTGTGGGATGCACCTTCCCCCTATACCTATCCTAGCCTTTCTTGAACCCCTCCACAGTTGTAGCAGCCACCAGTTCCCCAGACAGTGCATTGCAGGGCTCCACCACCCTCTCAGTGAAGTAGCATCTCCTTGTTTCCCCCTCAGTCTTCCTCCATCCAGCCTCATTGAGTGTCCCATGGTGGCCCCTACCTCCCTCAGCTGAAGCACCCCCCCAAGGCTTACCCTATTCACTCTCTTGAGATATTTGAAGATCTCTATCATGTCCCCTCTGTTCCTTCTCTCCTCCAGTGAGTACAGTCCAGTCTCTCCCCATAGGGCCTTTCCCCTAGTCCTAGTATCATCCTGGTCACCGTCCTCTGGACCCTCTCCAGAAGAGCAATGTCCCTTTTTAAGCAAGGATGCCAAAACTGCACACAGTATTCAAGGTGTAGTTTAACCAAGCAATTATACAGCGGAAGGAGCACCTACCGGCTACTTGAGGTTATCCCCTTGGCTATGCGCCCCAGCATTCTATTTGCTTGGGCTGCAGCCCTTCTACACTGCTCTGAGTTATTCATTTTGGCATCCATCACCACCCCGAGGTCCTTCTCTCCCCTAGAAACCTGCAGTGCCTCCTCCCCAAGATGTATACATAAGCGGGGTTTTTGACCCCAGGTGAAGAACCCTGTATTTCCCAGCATTAAACTTTAGTTTCTGGGTGTGTGACCACCTCCCCAGAGTCTCCAGGTCCTCCTGGAGAGCCAGCTTCCCCTCCTCCCCTTCCACCACTGCCCACAGCTTTGAGTCATCGGCAAAGAGGCTCATCCTGCTCCTGATGTCTGTGATATAGGCGTTAAACAGGAGTGGGCCGAGTACCAATCCCTGTGGTACCCCACTAATGACTCTGCTGGAGGATGAGACCT
The DNA here is from genome assembly GCA_016271365.2 of Neoceratodus forsteri. Lineage (NCBI taxonomy): Eukaryota > Metazoa > Chordata > Ceratodontiformes > Ceratodontidae > Neoceratodus > Neoceratodus forsteri. Next base: position 746,740,840 of record CM057459.1, read on the forward strand.
CCCTTCCAACCCTCACCTTCTGTACACACCCAGCTAGCCAGTTTGCTATCCACCTCACCATCTGTCCCCCCACCCTCATATCCTCCAGCTTCCCCAGCAGCCCAGGATGTGACACCAAGTCAAACAGCCTGCTGAAGTCTAGAAAGAGAACATCCACTGGCCTCTCCTGATCCAGCACACTCATCACCCCTTCATAGAACTCCACCAGGTTGGTCTGACATGATCTGCCCTTAACAAAGCCATGCTGGTGATCATCTAGCTGTCCCTGTGCCTTCAGAACCCCCTCCAACCTCTCCTTCAAGATGACCTCCATCACTTTGCCCACTACCGACGTAAGGCTAACTGGCCTATAGTTTCCTGGCTCCTCTTGTGAGCCACCCTTGTGTATAGGAAAGATATGGGCCATCCTCCAGTCATGAGGCACCCTCCCCAACTGAAGGGAGGAGTTAAAAAGGTCTGCCAGGGGTGCGGCCAGGGTATCAGCCAGCTCCTTAAGTACCCTGGGATGGATCTGTAGGAACAGAACTAATTTGAGTTAAATATTTTATTATAATATTATTATATTCTTAATTATTATTCTATATCCTTATATTGGCTTAATTATTAAGTCCTATACATGCTTCTGATCAAATTAATGTCTAAATGAATCTTTAAAACAAGGGCAATGCTGCATAAGGCTTGAATACTAACATGCAATAATGATGCCATGAAAAGGGGATGGAGCATATATGGTCAACTTCAGAAAAAAAAATGTTTCTAGGATAGTCTGTTTAAATTGAATGGCCTCTTCCAATTAGTAGCAGAAGAGCTTGACACTTGACATAATTTACAGCCTTGTTTTTCAATACCAGTCAGAGCACATCTCAGAGGTTAACACAGATTTAGACTGGCTTTAAGAAATTAAGACTTTTATTTATAAAAAATATAAAAAAACTCTGATACATTTCAAAATTATACAGGTTATTGAAAATGCATATACCTGCCCAGTGAGTAAGTTTTAAACCCATCAACAAAGTGTATTATGAGCTATTTACAAAAATCTGTAGCTTCAAAACTGTTTAAAATATATTGACAAATGTGGTGTCTGTAGTAAGCTGACCTTGCCACCTTTTCAGTGGAATGAGGGTAAAGTGTTTATTTAATAGAAACCACTAGTCGGGTGGATTATAAGCCTCTGGATAACTACATGAGGTCACGGCTCATTTATTTTGAACAAAGGAGATCCCTGTCTTAAAGTTGTTTTATGGAATTTACACAGTTCTAATGATAGCAGGTATGCCAAAGTAACATCATTTTAAACAGGAAGAAATGTACTTCTGAAATCTGTAAACACTTTTTAGATCTATATAAAGGAAAACATTTTATAATGCTTTTATTAATTACAGATTTTGTATTAGAATTGACACCATCATGTTTGGTCTCAAATGAATCCTCTCCTTTAGTTGCATCCAAAAATGTGAATCTTATATATGTACAAAGGTGCACATAGATGCAAGAAAGAAAAATTGATTCATATCAAAAATAGTTTTAAGGATGAGGTCATATTGAGAAAAAAATGGTTAAGGAGGGGCTAACAGTAACACCCTCAAAGAGTGCTGTGAATAATGGCCAGTGACTAGAGCCTTCTGTCCTTCCTAATGCTGCCCAGGTTAAATAAATTGCAATTGCTGACGATGGTAATAAAACTGCTATGAAACTGGAAAATGAGAGTGCTGATGCAACACCTGATCTTACCCTAGAGGTATCCCAAGTTACTGTTGCAGGCAATGTAGAGTGTCACAGTAAATCTGCCATGTTGCCAGGAGTTAAGAAAAGCAAATTCTGCCTGGGCAACTTAATCCCTAAGGGGGGCAGATAGGTTTTACTTTCACATCAACATTGAAAACAGCCTAAGTCATGAAGCTTTAGTTGACTCTGGAGCGGAAGTTGCCTTGATGTCCAGAAGCTTTTATGACAAACTGGTTGATGCAGTAGGTGACTCTAAGGTGTTAAGAACCCTCTCTGATGGCTTACAAGTAGTAGGTTATGGAGGGGGGCTCAACAGACACTAGGTAAAGTGTGGCTAAAATTGAGGTTTGGCAAGATGGAAGTCAACCACCCGGTGTATATCGCTGATAGAACTGTGGATGATTTCTTGTTTGGAAATAACCTCCTAAAAAGATTTCAGCCTATTATTGACTATTTCCATGGAATTCTGTGGGCACAGGTAAACCGACCCAATCCATTTGGGAAGAGTCTTAAGGTTTCTAAACAACCAGAATCATGTTACCTTGAGAAAAGGGATTCAACAATTAAATTGAATTTTGTACATTCTGATGTACCTGATGTGTCTGTACTAGGTGATCCTGAAAATTTGGCTCCATGGAGAAGTAAAGCTCACGTGGTTTGTCTGTCAAAGTATGATGTGGTAAAGTCTGAGATTAATGCAAGAGGCCCACTTTCTTCACCAAGAAAGTGGACCCTGCTGTCTCAGAAGCACGCCCTGCAGTTGACGTAGAGACATTGAATTCAGAGTACCCAACTCCATCTGGGGATGGTGGAAATGAAACACGGCCACTAAGTCATGAGTCCTTACTCTGTGATATAAGGTCAGAGGAAGGCAGGTTAAAGGTGCCCATCAAAGCAGAGAATTTGCAGATAGTAAATTCTGTGTTATGCTTAGGTTATGAGCACTGTTTAATTAGTGAACTGTTTTACAAGATGTTAAAAAGGCAGAGGCCTAGTTTAACATGTGTAAAGAAACAGGAGTGGTTGGAAAATGTCCCATATCAGACCACTAGTGTGAAAAGTATAGGTATCTGTGCTTTGAACCTCCAAATAGGGCAAAAGAAAATATAACACCCTGTAAAGGTAGTACAAGGCCTAAAATCTCCCATGTACCTGGGGTTAGACATCCTTGTACGACTGGGTGTGTATGTTGACCTAGCCAATGATGTTCTCTGGTCACGAACAAGGGGGGCCCTTACCCAATAAAAGTGACACCACAGGCCTTGAGGTCTGGACAAACTATTCCTCAAGTGTGCCAGGTGGTAAATGAGTTCACTACAAAAATTCCAAGTAATGTCAAGGATTTCTCTCTTAGGGTCAATGTAAAGAAAGGCCAAGAAATGCCTGACAAGACTGCACTCTTTGTGCTTGACAAGAAACTTAGTGAAATGGGTTTAAAAATCCACTCCATACCTTGCTTAAACATGAGCAGCAAAGTAATGCATCTCTTGGTACATAACCCAACAGCCGAGCCAGTCACTATAGCAGCTAATTGTGAGTTAGGGGTAGTGATAGTGGAATCCTTTTATGATTTGGAGTTAACTGTTACAGTTATTGGGGAGTTACCAGAAGACATTGTTCAGAATGACACAGATGTAGAAATGAGGTCTGTACCAAATGGTTTAATTGCTTTACAAGAGATTTGTCCAGTAGATAAGGAAGAAATCCGGGCATGTAAAGTTGAAAATGATTACCTTGTACTGTCCACTATGGTTAATGAAACAAAACAGTTTAAAGAGGTTCATGCGATTGATGCTAAAAGTTTTTCTGAGATAATAGAAGATGAGGTAGAAATAGGTAAAAATTTACCTTTCCCAGATTTTAAAGAACAAATTAAGCAAGCTATACAAAATTGTAATTGTGAAATGGAAGTAGAAAAAGAAAATGTCTGTGAAATGTTCCTTCGGTTTAAGGACATGTTTGCAAAAGATGCTCACAATTATGGGGTAACTGACCTCCATGTTACCAGGGTACCTACTAACCCTAGTAAAGGTCCAGTATATGTACGCCAGTACAGAATACCACTAGCGTCTTATGAACATATACAAAGATACTGGATACCTTACTGGAGTGAGGAATTATAAGACAGGTAAACTCTATTTATAATTCCCCCATTTGGCCTGTACTGAACCCCACAGGAAAGTGGAGACTCACTATTGACCATAGGAAGTTAAACCAACAGGTGCCTTTATCTCGCTGGCCCATGACATATTTGGGCCAAAGTTTGGCCAAAGTTCAAGGTGCCGAATATTTCACTATGCTAGATATAACAAATGGATTCTGGACAGTAAAGTAGACCCAAAAGATCAATATAAACTGGCATTTACCTTTGGAAGGAGACAGTATACATGGAATAGGTGTCCTTTTGGGTACTAAATTCAGCTGCGAATTTCAATATCTTTCTGCACAAGGCCTTGCCTGATATGGAAAGCAGAGGAAATTTGGTTTATGTGGATGATGTACTAATCAAAAGCAACACTTTGGAAGAGTACCTAGCTGAGGTCACCTATGTGTTAAACCAGCTCAAAGCTGCTGGTGCCAAGTTGTCCTTACCAAAGGGGCAATGGTTCAGAGACAGAGTAAACTATCTTGGGCATGAGGTTGGTCCTGATGGGCTTCATCCTCAGCATGCGAAAGTTGAGGCCGTCCAAAAAATTGGTCCACCTAAAACTTGAAAAGAGTTACGCAGTTTTCTAGGGATCTGTAACTACTCAAGACAGTTTATCCAGAACTATGCAATGATTGCCTATCCTCTCACCTGGCTGTTGAAAAAGTCAGAACCCTGGGTGTGGGGAGGAGAGCAAGAGACAGCTATGCAAACTTTAAAAGATAGTCAATGAGTCAAGCACCATGTCTTGCTTACCCACAAATGGATAAGGATTTTTATCTAGAGGTAGGTCATACGAGTAGCAGCATCAGTGCAGTGTTATATCAGAAACATGACTCAGACAAATGTGTTATTGCTTATCTGAGTAAAACCTTGAGTGATGTTGAGAAAAAGTTTTCAGATTGTGAAAAGGCATTGTTTTCCACTGTATGGGCAGTACAACGGTTCAAAACTTACATTTGTGGTAAAAAAGTTGTTGTAGAGAATGGTCATCAACCTCTTACCCTTCTGGGGAGCCAGAAGTTTAAGGATGGTAATGTGTCTAGCAGAAGAATTGTGGCCTGGACCTTAGCACTCCAGAGTCTACCTCTAGAGGTTAAGTATGCAAAGAACAAAAGGAATGCAGTAGCTCAAGGGTTAGCAGACCTGGAGATGCATAGTTGTACTGTAGATGAACTTCCAGTATAAGACCCTGACCTATCTCCTGAGCTGGATATGACGTACCAACATAACAGGCACCACCACTATGACGAAAATGTGTGTGAAAATTTGCCTAGCACCTATGTTGATGGTTGTTCATTCTGGCAAGGTGAAGATCACTGTTCTGGTTTAGGAGTTGTATGGCAGGATAATGTACCATGTACTCCTATCAAGTACAAGCTCAGTCCTAAGCCTAGCCAATATGCAGAATTGACAGCCACCTATATAACAGTACAGACTGCAGTACAACATAAGTTACAAGGCATTGTAATTTGTACTAACTCAGATTATGTTAGGCAGGACTTCCTTACACATTTACCAGGGTGGAAGGTGAATGGTATGCTCAATTCAAGAGGCAATAAGGTGATGCATGCAGACCTTATCTTAGCCATAGATCAGTTGGTTCAGGAACATAAGTTGGTTGTTTATTGGAAAAAGGTAAAAGGACACTCCAAAATTCAGGGACCAGACAAAACAGGAAATGACCTAGCAGATGCTCTGGCCAGGGAGGGTGCGTTAAGTGGAGAAGAATAGAACTTTGTCCTCCTGTCCAGGCTAAAGTGGATGTGGTTACCCACAAACAAAAGCAGCAGGAACAGGAAAATAAGGTTGTACACTTGCATAGTGAAAAAACTGACTTTGATTTAGTAAAAATGCAACAAGAGGATGAAGTGGTAGGAACATTTTATCATTTCATTAAGGATCCCACTAAAAGCATGATTTCTGACAATGACCTACAGGATACCTGGGACCTGACAGTCATGTATAACCAGAAGGACAAATTCCAATTAAGGAATGATCTCTTGGTAAGGACTGGTAAGAACCCACATGAGGTCCAATGGGTGGTTCCTTTAGGCCACAGGGGAATTATGTTACAACATGCCCATGATGAACCATCAGGAGCACAGGGGGGATAGGAGAACTTATGAAACCTTGAAAGAGATAGCCTACTGACCCTACATGTATGATGATATTGCAGGGTATGTACAAGGGTGTATAACCTGTTGCAAGTTCCAACCAGCCACTGCCAGACATAGAGCACCACTACAGTCAAAAGGCATAGCTATGCCTTGGTCAGACATCCAGATTGACTGGATTGGTTCTGTTACCAGATCTTCAAGGGGTAACCAATACCTTTTGACAGTTACTTGTCTGTTCACAAAATGGGTCAAGTGTATACCTGCTCCAAATAATACTGCCGAAACCACTGCTTTCTTATTAATAAACCATGAGTTTAATCGATTGGGATTACCATTAAGAGTAGAATCTGATAGAGGTCCTCATTTCACAGGAGAGGTAATAGAGAACGTGTGGAAAATTCTCTGAGTACAGAGGAATCTACATGTGTTCCACCATCCACAGTCATCTGGACAGGTGGAACGCACTAATCAAACAATTGTGTATATACTGAAGAAATGTATCAGTTCTTCAGGAAAAGATTGGGATGTAAAGTTACCACTGGTATTAATGGCCATACAGGCTACTCCTAATAAGTCTACAGGTTTGCCTTCTTTTGAAATGATGACAGGAAGACAGACAGTGTTACCTTTACATCTCCTGTATACCACAGGAAATGTAAATTCAGCAACATGCCACTACAGCACATGAATATGTAACCCATTTAAAACAGTATTTGCGAGAAACATTTGCATTTGCTCAGAAGAACTTAAAGAAAAGTGTTGAAGCTTTTTAGTCATATTACAACAGGAAAACTAGTTCAAAAGAGTATCAAATTGGTGATAAAGTGTTTTACTTTAACTACAGTAGAGATAAAGCAAGGTCAAAAAGTTTCTTCCGAGTTGGCAAGGACCCTTTGTGATCACTGACAAAATCTCACCTGTAGCCTTCCAAATTGAACTAAAGCATAAAAGCACTGGAGCAGTAGTACCTAAATGGGTTCATATTAATCAGTTGAGGCAATATCGTGAAGACAACAAAACGTGGAAAAATGTTCTAAATGAATTAATGAGTGGTGATCAGGAATTAGAGTCTAGATAAAATGCCGATTGTAATTCTGATTTTTTTTTAAAGTTAATGAACAAACAAAATTTGTTGTATTGAAATGTAAACAATGTAATTTTAAAAGTGTACATAGTTGTACTCATGTTTAATCATGTTAGTTCATGTAGTACTGTACACCTATCTATGCAAAATAGTACATCTCCAATGATATCATCTAGTGATGTCACATCCTATGATGTCATATGTGATAATGTAATGTGCTGATGTCATAAGTTACTGCATGATGGCACAACTTTGTCTTTTATGTTTTGTTTTCCCTGCAGTGCTTAAACCTGTATACCCATATATATAGTAGGATTATCGTTTTGAATTGCAAATGCATTTTTGTGGTGCATTTTAATTCAAAAGGGGGAATGTAGTAACAGAACTAATTTGGGTTAAATATTTTATTATAATAATATTATAGTCTTAATTATTTTTATATATCCTTATATTGGCTTAATTATTAAGTCCTATACATGCTTCTGATCAAATTACTGTCTAAATGAATCTTTAAAACAAGGGCAATGCTTCTTAAGGCTTGAATACTTAAATAGAATAATGATGCCATGAAAAGGGGACAGAGCATACATGGTCAACTTCAGAAAAACAAATGTTTCTAGGATAGTCTGTTTAAATTGAATAGCCTCTTCCAATTAGTAGCAGAAGAGCTTGAAACTTGACATAATTTACAACCTTGTTTTTCAGTACTAGTCAGAGCACATCTCAAAGGTTAACACAGATTTAGACTGACTTTAAGAAATTAAGACTTTTATTTATAGGAAATATACAAAAACTCTGACATTTCAAAATTATACAGGTTATGAAAAATGCATATACCTGCCCAGTGAGTAAGTTTTAAACCCATCAACAAAGTGTATTATGAGCTATTTATGAAAATCTGTAGCCTCAAAACTGTTTCAAATATATTGACAAATGTGGTGTCTGTAGTAAGCTGACCTTGCCACCTTTTCAGTTGAATGAGTGTAAAATGTTTATTTAATAGAAACCACTAGTCAGGTGGATTATAAGCCTCTGGATAACTACATGAGGTCACAATTCATTTATTTTAAACAAAGGAGATCCCTGTCTTAGAGAAGTTTTATGGAACTTAAACAGTTCTAATGATAGCAGGTATACCAAAGTAACATCATTTTAAACAGGAAAACATGTACTTCTGAAATATGTAAATACTTTTTATATCTCTATAAAGGAAAACATTTTATAATGCTTTTATTAATTATAGATTTTGTATTAGAATTGACACCATTATGTTTGGTCTCAAATGAATCCTCTCCTTTAGTTGCATCCAAAAATGTGAATCTTATATATGTACAAAGGTGCACGTAGATGCAAGAAAGAAAAATTGTTTTATATCAAAAATAGTTTTAAGGATGAGGTCATATTGAGAAAAAAAAAAGGCTTAGGAGGGGCTAACAGTAACACCCTCAAAGAGTGCTCAGACCAATCATAACTTGATGGTGATCTCACCCAGTAAGGGGAACATAAATGGGATGCTGGAAAAGCCAGCCCAGAACTGTTTAATTCTTTGGTGTGTGAAGACCTGTGTTCAATGTCATGACAATTTTGGATGAACTTGGACTTATTCTATACTAAAAGCCTGAAGCCACACCTGCTGGGAACATTACTTGGGCTTTAACATTGCCACCGCAAGGAGTGCTAAACTAGCCAGAAAGCCTGCACAACTTTGTCACTGGTCCAGCTGCTGAAACAGACTGTTACAGAAAGGACTTCCTTCCAGTATTGGATTAAGCAAGGCCTATGTTTTGCATACTGAGAATTTGGACTAAAAGTAATGTTTTGGAATTTCTGTTAAAAGCCTGAATAAGACTTTGAAATTTACCAGTCAGCAAGTCTGCAGTACTGTTGAATAGCAGTGAGTCCAGAGTTGCAGATTCAAAAGCAGAAATTGACTGAAACAGAAAAGAGTCAGAGTTCAGTTACCCAAAACACCATTGCTGTCCACAGGGAGAGATCTTTTTACAGACTGTGCTGAACTGATGAAATCCTGTTATCTAATTTCTCCCACTAAATCCTGAAGTAACTTTTGATAATTTGTGACATCAAGCAAGAAGGATCCAGCCTGCATTGCTTCATTGATGTCAAAAGGCTCTACAGTTCCAGGTTCAAGGGAAAAAGACAGCAGACTAAAGCCAAACTCACCACCAAGGACATTTGCCATCCAAAACCAAAAGTTCTTACCAAGACTTTGAAAGTTAAAAAGTAGAAGACCACATCTACAGATAACTAAAACATAAGTATTCCTTTATCTTACTATTAGTACTTATTTGGCTATCTGGGGTGATAACTTAGTGCATTTTAGCTCCAAACCTTTAAATTTAAATCTAAAGAAAATACCTTTTTCATACTATAAAGTTTAAACAAGTATCATACCAAGATAATCTGAAACATTAGTGTAATTAATTGCAAGTTCTCATAGTAAAAAGGAAAAGGTCATGCTATTTATAAGTATGCTAAAGAAATAGTATAAACTGTCATTTATTATGCTGATTAGTGCTTATTCATTTACATTGCTTGTTTGCTACAATTTATTTTTGTTTTATATGATTTACTTGATTTTCTAAAATCTGTTTTGTTTACATTAAAGTTTATGTTTACATTACTTTTATTATGCTTGATATTTATGCTAGTTATGAATATTTAGGACTTGTACATATGTGAATAAAATATATTTATCTCTTATACAATTCAAAGTGTGGCAACAGTGTTTTTCACCATCGTTTTGAATCTGGAGAGCATAGGATAATATCACATATAAATATTTATTATTTTTGGTAAATTATGAAATAATTTTTAGGTAAGGCCCAAGGTGAATCCAAGTGCATTATTATAAAAAGTGATAGTATAAGCCTTTGTTCCGACAGATCCTATCTGGGCCCAGTGCTTTATCCACTCTCAGGGCCTTGAGGATGTCTCATGCCCTCCTACTGGGGATTTCAACATCCATTTCTCCCTCTTCATCTGCCAGCCCCCCTTCCCTCTATCTTTGCAGTGCTGCTCCTCATCCTCCTTGGTAAAGACCAAGGCAAAAAAGTCATTTAGTGCCTCTGCCTTCTCCACCCACCCACTCCCCATCCTCAGCTTGCTAATCTGCCCCTTTCCTTTTCTTCTTCTTTCCCTGATATACCTGAAGAACCTTCCCCCCTCCTTTTTTTTGTTTTGTTGGTGTTGTTTCTCAGGAGCCCTAGTCTAGCCATCTGATATCCCCCTCCATGCCGACTAGGTATTAGACCCCTTCCCCTTCAGCCCCCATGACTTACCCCTTGTGGCGGGGTTGGGGGTGGGGAGACCATCACTCACCAGTCTGGATCCAGTTCAGGGGAGGTGCCCTCCCAGCGGTGCTATATGGGGGGACCATCATTATCTGTAGTGCGGGCTCTATTTTCCTGCTTTTTTTTTCCCTGTGGAGAGGGGTGTGCAGGACGTCAGTGGAGAGAGCACGCATGCATCTGCATGTGCTCCTCCAGATGTTGGCCCATCTCCACCCCTATTTTTTCAGCATCAGCGCACACTGCCCCCAACCACTGCTAGGGCTGACCACTGGTGGATCTCCCTCCCTGGAGAAGGAGAGCAGTTCCTTGGATACTCAGTCCTTCTCCAACCCTGCCAACCCCCAGTGACCCATGCTCGTTCTGGAACATGGGTCGCCAGTGTAGCGTGAGGTGAGGCATCCAGCATCTCAGCTCTCAGTGCCACTGGGCTGACTGACTCCTTTTAATCCCCTGTGCCAGTCTCAGCTGTGCCTCCACCATGGCCAACCTCACCACCCTGGTGACCCTCCTGGCTACCTCATCATACTCTCCCTTGGATATAGCCCCCCAAAACTTTGAATCAGCTATAAGCAGCCTTTTTCTCCCTTTCTGCATCCTGAATCTCCCTTGTCCAACAGCTCAGCCTCTTAGCTTTGCCCCACTTGTGTCTCTCCCTCATGCAGGCCTTGGTAGTCTCCAGGAGCCCCTTTTTAATAATTTCCCACCATGCCTCAGTGCCCATGCTTGGCCTGATCTCATCGAGGTAGCCCCTAAGGATCCACTCCATCCCCCCAAAGTCCTCACCTCTAAATGATGTTTTTGTGCATTCTACCCCACCCCCTAGGTCAAGGGAGAACCAAACCATGGTATGATCACTTCCCGCCAGTGGGTTCCAAACAACTAGGTCACTGATGAGCTCACTGTCTGACAAGACCACATCCAGGATGCGCCCCTCCTATGTTGAATCAGTCACCAACTGGACAAAAAAAGCATCCTAGAAGACATCCAGTGGGCACAGCTCCCTGCCCGATGAGGATGCCATAGTTCCCCAGTCTACTCCTGGCATATTCAGGTCTCCCAGCACCACAGTTTTGCCCTCTCCTCTACCACAGTGATCCCTAAGGTTAACCACCAGGCCTTCCTCCTGTTTCTCTCCCTATCCTGGTGGTCTATATACTACCCCATCTTCACCTGCTTACACCCTGGAGCCTGCAGGGTGACCCATAAGGCCTCCACCTGTTCCCTGGCTTCCTCAACCTTACTTATCCCTATGTCATCCTTAATGATAAATGCTACCTCCGCTCCCCTTCCCTCCACCCTATCCCTTCTGCATGTGGTGTATCCTAGTGGGTTTAGGTCCCAGTCATGACTGGAAGTGGCCCAGGTCTCTGTGACACCTGCCACATCCACCTCTCCCTCCACTAACAGCACCTCAAGCTCTGGCATCTTGTTTCTCATGCTTCTGGTGTTAATCAGGACCACCCTCCAACTTGCCCTCTTGCCCCCCACTTTTTTGCCCTGAGGGCTCCCTGTTCCCTGCCTACAAGGACCCCCTCATGCACTATCAGGTGCTCCTGACCTGTCCCTTCACCCCCACTTGAAGGCCAGGGCAACCGGCCTGGCCTGCCAGGAGCACCTCCTCCCCTCACAAGTTTAAACCCCACTTGAGGTGGATGAATTCTGTCAGTCTAAGCTGCAGGACTTCTTCCCCTCTGAGCTAAGGTGGAGCCTGTCCCTTGCATACAGTTCCCTATCCTCCCAGGTTGCACCCCAGTCCCCACCCACCCAAACCCCTGACCTCACACCATTCATCGAGCCCACATTTACATCCCTTATTTTTTGCTTATTTTCCACACTGGCCCTAGGCACTGGTAGTATCTCCAAGAAGGAGGCCAAGCACTCCACAACCTGACAGACCCTGGCCAATTCCCTAAACCTAGTCAGAGTCTGCAGCTCACTGTTCCCCTCTATATTGTTTGTACCCAGGTGCACTAATATGTCAGGGGTCCCACCACACTCCTTCGCTAGAGTATAGACAATATGTTTGGCCTGATGCACTGTCAGGCCAGATATACTCCTGGTCTTAACACCACAGGAAGTCCCCCCTTCCCCCCATCTGATCCCCCTAATCATGGAGTCCCCCAGGAGAAGCCTCCTTTCCCTAGGCCTGCTCGCCATCCCAGTTGCCCCTCCCTCCCCGCTTATCATGTATGTCCCCCCGTACCACATTCTGACCTGTCCCTTCCACTCCAACCCTTATTTCTCACTGACTTGACCTCCCTGGTCTCTTTCCTTCCAGCTATGGCACTCTGGTCCATCCCCGTATTTCTCCCAGGAGCAAGGGCCTCCCCTTGCCCTGAGGTCTTCCTCCTCACTGAACTGTCCGCCTCAGTCACCTTCCTTCCCTCTGCTAAGCCTGAGACCAAACCAGATCTCCCCCAGGAGCAAGGGCTCCTCCCCGCCCCCTGCTCTTTTCCCTCTCAGACCTGTCCTCCACCACCACTTCCCTTCCTCCTACTGCACCCAGACCCAACACAGTATTTTCCCCAGGGACCCCCTCTGCCCCACTGGGGAGTGCACTGGTTCCCCCTTCCCTCCCACCTCTGTACCTCTCTCTCTCTCTCCCTCCCTCCCTGCATAACCTCATCCCATTGTTTTATACCCATGTCCTTTACTAGGTTCACCTTCCTCCCCCAGGCCTCCCCACTCCGATCTCCCTCGTTCTTGCTGTCCCCTTTCTTCCCCATTGTGTCCTGACTCCCATTCCTCCTGATGGTGCTCATACATCTTCCGTATCCTGTCCCTGCTGAGACTCTATGCCTGGGAGAATCTCCCCCCCTTGCCTGCTGAACCCATTTCCATCCCCTGCTGACCTGCCTCCAGAGTAGCCTCCTCATCTCCAGACTCCCCCTCCTCGCTTGATAGTGCCAGGGGTGTGAATCTGTTATTTTGCTCTATGCCATTTGCCCTGGCTCCCCCTGCTGTCACACACACCCTTATCAGTTCCCTTTTACCCATACCCCAGCACTCTTCTCCTGACCTCTTGCCAGGCCCCCTGGTTCTTATTTCTCCTAACCTTGTGCCATGCTCCCTGGTCCTTATTTTGCTCAGGGCCACCCAACCCATGCCCCATGGTGCTCTCCTCATTCCTTCAGGGTCACCTCCCACACATCCTATTATGGTAGCATGGCCCCCTGCACTCCTGCCATCCTTCTTCTGTCTTTCCCCTCCCAGTTTGGGTGCCTCATCTGAGCCCACTACCATTTTACCATTTTTCCCTCTCTACCCCAACCCCCCCACAGAGCCTCCTTCCTTTTCACCTCCTCCCTCCAACACCCATCTTAGCCACCTGACTTCCTCCTCGAGATGTGCCAACTGTTGGCATACCACATAACCCCCCATGCTCTAGGCCAGGGCTAGCACTATGGCTGACCCACACCCTATGAACCCTACTACCCTTCCAAAGATACCAGCCCTCGTGCTCTGTGGACCCTGCCCCATTTCTCTCCAAGTCAGCTGCCCCATCTCCAATTGTCCTAACAGTGCCAGAGCCCATCTGACCCCCCCACCGATGCTCATTGGGCCAGCTACCAAATAAAGACTGCCCTTACAGATGTGGTAGAACCATCCATACACAGCAAAGCACAGATACAGGCCCCAGAATAAATTAACAAACCCCCAATCCTACTGCACCTATGCTTGCAGCCTCACCCACCCCCAAGTCCGACTCCCGTTCTGTTGTTGGTTGCAGTGCACAGCTCAAGAAATAAGTATAACAATATAAGCAATTACAAGCAATGCTTCTGAGCAGACATTTTGCAGTACAATAAATTACAGAAAAACATGTAATAAGCAGATAGCAACAATGCAGTAATATGAGGGGTGGGGTTAGGGACTGAAAACTAGGGGAGAGTGGGCTGTACTAGTGTCTGTGTAAAGTGAAGGAAAGCTGAACTTCATTACTGAGAAATATGCATCTAGGAAAGAAGTAGATGAAGGCAAAATACTATCTAAATGAAATGGAGATTACAAAAACTAATAGTTAAAAGGCCTAGAAGTACTGCTGATCAGCAGCTCTAAATGGATGCAACAGTGTTGGCCTAGCAAGGCAATTAAAATCATGCTATGCCTCAAGAGAAACTCTGGGGGCATGGCTTAGAAACAGACTGGAACAGAAGCTTCTCAGAGCTTCCTAGGGACTGAGCCTATTCTGAATATAAAAACTATTTTACACAACTTTTTTAATGCCCTTTTGCAGAAAAACGCATCATCTAACTTGTAAAAGGGAAGGCGGTAAGGCAGGCAAAGGCCCAAACTGGGGAAACACTAGCACAAACAGTAAAAGAAGGTGAGAAGACTTTCTATAGATACATTAGTGAAAGGAAAAAGTCCGAAGGGGGTATTGCTAAGATCACAGGGATAAGGCGGCAGGAGGAGGAGGACCATGTAAAAGCATCTATCCTAAATAGATACTTCTGCTCAGTATTTACTGAAGAGAAGGTAGGGCAGGGCCCACAGCTCAGCACCATGGACACAGGGGGGAGGTAGGTGTGCACTAGTCTCTTCACAAAAGAAAGGGTCCTACAAGAGCTCGATAAGCTCAGTGTGGACAAGGCAATGGGACCTGATGGCATACATCCCAGTGTACTAAAGAAGCTAAGGGTGGAACTAGCAGAGCCATTATCAGAACTGTTTAGTGAGTCTCTGAGCACAGGAGAGGTCCCAGAAGACTGGAGAAGGGCGCATGTGATCCAGCTCCACAAGAGTGGTAGCAGGGAGGAGGCAGGGAACTACAGACCAGTCAGTCTTACCTCAGTAGTGAGCAAGATTATGGAGGTACTCCTTAAGGAAAGGATAGTGCAACATCTGGACTCCCCAGGAGCACAGGATCCAAGACAGCATGGGTTTACAAAAGGAAGGTCCTGTCAAACTAATCTCATAGATTTCTTTGACTGTATACCAGAGTGGTGGACCAAGGGGGAGCAGTTGATGTCGCCTACCTTGACTTCAGCAAAGCTTTTGATACTGTTCCACATAGAAGATTGATTAATAAGCTGGGTAGGCTCGGGTGGGTCAGAAGTTGGTCAACTGGGTGGCAAACTGGTTGATGGGCAGAAAACAGAGAGTTGTGGTAAATGGTATACAGTCAGAAGAGATGCAAGTCACAAGTGGGTACCTCGGGATCAGTTTAGCCAGTCATCTTCAATATCTTCATCAGTGACATTGCAGATGGACTGGAGGGTAAGGTTTGTCTGTTTGCAGATGACACCAAGATCTGCAACAAAGCAGATGATCCAGATGGGGTGGGCAGAATGAGAAGAGATCTGGATAAACTGGCAAAATGGTTGGAAGAGTGGCAGCTGGGGTTTAATGCAAAGAAGTGCAAGGTCATGCACATAGGGAAGAGTAACCCTGAAGCTACCTATAGGCTGGGAGGGGAGTTGCTGGCAGTCACAAGGGAAGAAAGAGACTTGGGCATCATTATCACTGATGACCTGAAACCATCCAAGTAGACCACTAAAGCAGTAGGTAAGGCTAGAGGGATGTTGGGGTGTATTAGTAGGGGTATCACAAGTCGGAAGAGGGAGGTAATAATCCCTCTTCACAAGACACTGGTTAGGCCCATCTGGAGTACTGTGTGCATTACTGGAGGCCACACCTTCACAAGGACATTAACCAAATTGAGGCAGTCCAGAGAAGGACAACCAAAATGGTGCAGGGACTGCATCAGAAAACATATGAGGACAGATTAACGGAGCTCAATATGTATATCCTAGAGCAAATAAGAGAGACAGGTGATATGATCGAAACATTCAAACACCTTAAGGGCATTAACAAGGTGAAAGAGTCTAACATGCTTCAATATAAGAAAAATAGCAGGACAAGAGGACACAGCATGAGATTAGAGGGAGGCCAATTAAGGGGTAATGTAAGGAAGTTCTTTTTCACAGAAAGGGTGGTGGATGCATGGAACAGCCTACCTCAGGAAGTGGTGGATATGAATACAGTTCAGGGCTTCAAACAGACATGGGATAGGCATAAGGGAGCAATACAGAGGAGTATGAATAGATAGACCATTGACAGAGCAAAGGCCGATGGCACATTTATAAGGTAGAAAAAGAAATGGGCAGACTGGATGGGCCTTGCGGTCCTTATCTGCCGTCAACTTCTATGTTTCTATGTTAAAAGTTGAAGATAGGTAAACCAAGGAACGCAGCTGTACCCACCGACTTTTTTAAACTGAAGATGTCTCATCCATGAGATGGTAGACTGCAGCAGCAGGCTGAAGTCTCAGGGGGGAGGTGGTGCTGGCCCAGACAAGGTATCTCTCAGCACTGTAAACTTGACCCTTGCAAAGCTAGTGAAGACTATTCAGGACATGGAGAAAAAGTTAGATGCCTTGACTCCCTGGGTAAGTGTGCTGGAAACCCGGGTGGATGGAATCGAGCAGAGCATGCAGCAGGTAGGTGTGTCCCTTAAGTCAATGGATGCAACTTCTGAACTGCTGAAAGAGGATTCCCTGCTCAAAGACTTGAAAATGTTGAAAACGAAACCAGGGAGTGCAACATAAGAGACATCAGCCTTGTGGAGCAGGCTGAGGGGCACAACATTCTGAATTTTGTACAAACTATGCTACCGCAAATCTTGGGGATGTCAGAGGAAGAACTGACCTTGGCCCTTGAAGAAGCATGTAGAATCATACCTTGTAAGGATGGGCTGTCCAGTGCCGCCAGATACAGAACTAGGCATATTCAACCCCACCCATTACAAGCATCAGACTGTGTATTCCTGCAGCACAGCACCCAGCAAGTGCAGCTGTTGTTTCTGGTTTCTTTGTTACTTCAGGTTTCCACTTTATTTGGAGAGAGCTGGATCGTACCTCTAGATTTTAAGGAGGCAGCTGATAACCACTGGATTAAATGACTAGGAAGACCATGTAATATAAGTGGACATTTCATCTTTTTGAAGAAAGCTGAGTTTAAAAATAAAAAAAAGAATCACACCTCACAGGGCTGCCATGGGTGGTGTGAGGCCATGTTCCCCACTAGTGGTCTGTAATGGTATTGGAGTATGGGACAAGATCGTAGCTATAGCTAAAAGAAAGAGACAGCTTTGCTATGGAGACGTGGAACTCTTCTTGTTTACCAACTTTTCCTACACCACAAAGCAGTGTAGGAAGGCATTTGACAGGGTGTTTACCTTACTGCATGCCCTAAAGATTCAACACCAGCTTCTCATTCTAGCCAAACTGAAAGTAGTGTGGAGTGTCCACCCATATTTATTTAACTCATTTGCTCCCGGTGGCTATTTTGGGTCCATTCCAGCAATGGATGGTTCTGACGCAATATGGCGTCTATGGGAACAAATGGGTTTTAAAAACCCATCAGAATCCATCAGACTGCAAAATTGAACTGAAGCAGATATGGCTGGGAAGGATGAGGCTTTATTGCCAAAGAGGAGGTGGGAGAGGAGTTATTTCTTCATGCTGTGGTTGTCTTTGAACTTTGTAAGTACAAACAGTAAAACTCTTTTCCACATAGAATTATACCAACTGAAGATGCAATGATTTTTAATACATTCCACACTGGTAAAGAACTCTAATGACTGATTAAATGTGGTTCTCACATTGCCGGTCCCTCCACCTTCTATGTACACTTGAACAATTAGGCCAATCGGACTTAGTTTTGTAATTTTTAAGGTGATACTCTGCCTGCCCATTTCAGCTTTATTTATTCCATAGTGATAAAGTATAATTGTTATGATAAGCCTTGTGAGAATACTGTTGGTGTTGGGGGGCACAAACCACATGGTGAAGTAATGGTGTTGTCTGTATTCTTTACACCTTTTGGTTTTGCCCACCCAGTGTGCGCCTTTTTGCTACCGCCTTAACTGCAGGGGGGGCATGAGCCAGGTAACTGATGCTGTTTAAGGTGAGCAGATTCTAAGCACCAGGGGCCAAAACCACAAAACATTGTGGGACTAAGTCCCACTCTGCAACTCCAGTTGCAGACTGAAATCTCCAAAGCTGCGGAGATTTGTATTGACAGCCTGCCGCAGCTGTGGGAGACGTTACGCCTGGTCCTTCTGGGCATAACATTTTCTGCAGCTGTGGGGAAAAAAAACACATGCTAGCTGCCGTGAATTGTTGAGTCATCTTCGTAAACTGGCTTCACCTTCGAATACTTGTTGGGGGGCTTTGTGAATCCGGCCGCAGTTCTATATTAGCTTTGCAGTATCTTATGGATGATTTGTTTTTTTGGGGGGGGAGAATATAACTTGCATGGTTATTGCATCAACTGTCTGTACTGCTTGTCTGGTCTTTAGAAACATTTCTCCAGGGTAGTTACTGTTATGTAGTTGTAAATTGAATGAAACGAATGTTAGTTAATAGGTTCACCCTTTGTGTACAAGTCCTATTACAGTTTTTATCCATTTTCAAGTTTGCCTGCCCACACAGTGCAAAGCAAACATCTTGTTACAATAACAGGGTTTCACAGGTGTGTCACTGTCAGGCCCAGTGCAGCTCAAGCTACAGTGTGCACAGCAGTGACAGACCAATAATCAGCCAGCTGATCATGTCTGTGTTTTCTACATGCTGGGCTGAAGCTTCATGTAGTTCAAAAGAGCAAGCCGCTCCTATCGCCACCCAACAAGCACAGACCCCCCCCCACCAAGCCAGCTCAATGAGCCCCATCTTTATACTACTCCATCAGAAGCAGCTTCACTTACAAACCCTGTTCTGCAAAATTGAGAGTTTTTTTCTCCTGCTGGTGTGGTCTGTATAACAACCTCAAGGAAGTACAGGCTGACCTGAAGCAGAGAGGCCTTGAACCAGCCAAACAGCAACAGGACAGGACCCACGCAGACCCAACAGGAGACTGCCCCAGTCTCAATCTCTCTGTGCTGCAGGATCACAAAGCCCAATCCACCACCTGTGCTGGTCTACAAGGACTCAGGATTGCCACCATTTTTTTTAAATATGCGGCCAACAGTACCTGCCGCGATACTGCTGACCATTTCACCACTTCCTCCCTGGGATTCAGTCTTGTCTTTAAAAAAAAAAGTCTCCATCTTTCAGACAGAAAGTGTGCTATATATTGGGACCGAGTGTGGTGAGATGAAAAATGGCAGGATTTTGTAGTCCTATAGAAGCAGGGACTGTCACTCTTGCATGCTGCGGATTGCGTTCAGCCAGGTATGATTAGTGGAGGTCTGTCATGCCCGTTCATGGTCCCAAGGGTTCACCACATTGTGTCTGCTGCACAGGAGGGATAAGTCCTTGTTTTAGTATGGTGTTGGTTCTTTTGGGTTGTGGGGGGTTTTCCTCTTGCAGCTTGGCTGTCATTGTGCAAGCAGATCTGGTAACTGCTTTACAGCCTACATTTGGACTATGACTGGTAGTGTGTGGATAGTTGGGAAGTGAAGTTAGCTGCTTTGTTAGTTTGAGGAATACAGTCATCTTTTCAGGGCTTTGTGGTAACTGATCTATATAGCCTGTTTGTGAATTATGACTGGTAGTGTGAGGACAACTGACAATGCAAGAGTAGTTAGCCAGTTTGCAAGCAGCAAGCAGTTTTTTGTCTGTACCCTGAATAATGCTTGAAGTGAACTGTTTAAAATATTATGCCCACATCGGATGTTGTGGTATGAGATTTCAGTACAATTCAGATGTATGCACGTATGCCGGTTTGGCTAAGCAGCCTTTTTTTGTCTGTGTGCTGCAACTAGCTTTAAGTGTTATCTGCTATTGGCATTTAAGGCTCTAGGGTTCACTGGCAATTCATCACCAGGCCAGGAGCCCCAGTGTACCAGCAGTAGGGCAGCAGAATTTTGTGTGTGTGTGTGTTGTGTGTTTGGGGGTGCTCCATGCCACCTGGAGACCTCAACTGCTCAGGCCTCCCTTAATGGCATGGGCAGGGATTGGTGAGCCTGATTCTCATTTGGGCATGTAGGCAGGCTTTTTAGGGTCTTCCCAGTGAGTGAAGCACCCCATGACCCTTGGTTGCCTTCCTGTTGCAGCCCTCATTTTTTTGGTTCCCTGGCATTCCAGCACAGACCAGCAACTCTGATCTACCAGCAGGAGGGCTTCTGATCTGTGTCTGCTGGGGCTGGTAGGTGGGGGAGGTTCAATCTGCTTAGGCCACCTTTATTGGTTTTGTTTAGCAGGGAGCCCTGATTACCATGGAGTGCAGGACAATATGGGTGGGGTGCTGCATGACTATAGACCCTCTTTTTTATCCCCCCTGATACCGAACGCAGTGAGGCTCCTTGGAATTCCATCACGGCCCAGGAGCCCTAATGTACCAGTGGGAGGGCTGCACAGTTTGGTCTGTATACGGCTCTGTTGTATCCCCACTCTCCCCAACCCACTCTTTAAAGTGCACTAGTGGTGGGTGGCCAACTCCACCACCAGTATTACCCCTCCCAACCCAGTCTCTAAACATAACCATCGGTGGGTGCACAGCCCTGCCATCAGTATCCCCCTTCCAACCCAACACAGTCTCTAAACATAACCATCGGTGGGTGCACAGCCCTGCCATCAGTATCCCCCTTTCAGCCCAACACCGTCTCTAAACATAACCATCAGTGGGTGCACAGCCCTGCCATCAGTATCCCCCTTCCAACCCAACACAGTCTCTAAACATAACCATCGGTGGGTGCACAGTCCTGCCATCAGTATCCTCCCTTCCAACCCAACACAGTCTCTAAACATAACCATCAGTGGGTGCACAGCCCTGCCATCAGTATCCCCCTTCCAACCCAACCCAGTTCCTAAACATAACCATCGGTGGGTGCACAGCCCTGCCATCAGTATCCCTCTTCCAACCCAACACAGTCTCTAAACTTGACCGATAGTTGGTGCCCAACCTCACTGCTGTTATCCCCCTTCCCACCCACCTCCTCAAAAAGTCTTGGCCAAAATATGTTTTCGCACTTATGCAAAAAATGGCATTTCAGCTAGTATTTTGTAAATGACACCTGTCATGTTCAGAAGAGGTCATAAAAAGACTGTGTTGAAACTTTGAGGTCAAAATGTCACAAAACAATGAAGTTACGAAGAAAGGTTACATTTCTTCAGTGTGCATGAATAACATTGTGATGTGTGCAGATTTTGGCCCCCAGTTTTCAACATAGCCCTCTTGTTACCCCACCTCATGAATATGATGGGTGTCATTTTATTTTTTTGAATCTCCTCCAAAACATGTTACTAACATACTAAAATGCCAGCAGAATAGGCCTAATGGACTTTCGTGTCTGCTCGTTTGGTCAGCCCCCATCCTGGCAGCTGACCTTGCTGCCCCCCTCGCCTTCTCTGGCTTCTCCCTTCCCAGTTCCAGATATTCTCGCTGCATTGGATTTTGCTTCCAGAACCCTTTCCCTGTACCTCTCCACCATGTTCTCAGTGAAGTAGCACCTACTCCTTTCTCCCCTGAATCTTCCCCCCTCCAGCTTCCACCCATGCCCTCTAGTTGCCTCCTCCTTCCTTCCTTCGAAGCACCCTGACTGTTCCTCCCCTATTTACCCCCTTCATGTACCTGAAGACCTCTATAATGTTCCCCCGGTCCCTTCTCTCTCTTCCAAAGTGTACATATTTAGCTCTTCGAGCCTCTCCCCATAGGTCCTGTCCCCCAAGCCCCAAATCATTTTGATTGCCCTCCTCTGGACCCTCTCCAGGAGTTTAATGTCCCTCTTTAAGTGTGTCCTCCAAACCTGCATGCAGTACTCGAGGTGCGGCCTCACCAAGCAGTTATACAGAGGGAGTATCACTTCCCTCCTTCTGGAGGTGATCCCCCTAGCGATGCATCCCAGCATCCTGTTGGCCTTGGCTGCTGCCCTCCTACAAGTCTCCGAGTTGTTCATCTTGACATCCACCACCACCCCCAGGTCCCTCTCAGCCATCGAGACTTGTAGCATTCCCCCAGGGTGTACACTTGGCCTGGGTTTCTGGCCCCCAGGTGCAGTACCTTGCATTTCCCTGCATTGAATCTCAGTTTCCACTTTCTAGACCATCTTTACAGAGCCTCCAGGTCCCCCTGTAGGGCCACCCTCCCCATCTCCCCATCCACCACCGCCCCCAGTTTTGAGTCATCCGCAAAGAGACTTATCTCACTCCTGATACCTGTATTTATGTCAGAGACATAGGCGTTGAACAGGAGGGGCCCAAGGACTGAACCCTGTAGGACCTCACTAATGACCCTCCTTGAGGATGAGACTATCCCGCCAACTACGACCCTCTGGGTCCGGACCTGGAGCCAATTGCCTATCCATCTGATCATCTGGTTCCCCACCCCCATTTCTCCCAGCTTATCCAACAGGCCCTCGTGAGGAACAGAGTCAAATGCCTTGGTGAAGTCTAGAAAGAGGACGTCCACCGGTCTACCCATGTCCAAGGCACTCATCACCCAGTCATAGAACTCCACAAGGTTTGTCTGACATGATTTCCCTGGGACGAATCCATGCTGTCTATCGTCCAGGCACCCTGACTTTTCCAGGTCCCCCCCAGCCTCTCCTTTACAATGCCCTCCATCACCTTGCCCACCACCGATGTCAGGCTGACTGGCCTGTAGTTCCTTGCCACCTCCCTAGATCCCCCCTTGTGGATAGGCACTATATGCACCACCTTCCAGTCCTGGGGCACCCACCCTGTCCTCAGAGAGATGGTGAAAAGCTCGGCCGGGGGTTTCGCCAGGACATCTGCAAGTTCCTTCAGCACTCTGGGATGTAATTTATCCGCCCTCGGTGCTTTCTTCATCTTAAGGGACCTGAGGGCTTCCCTCACTCTCTCTGCTGTGATTTCCACCTCTGCTACCTCTTCTCCCTGCTTAGCCTCCCCCCCTCCTGCCAGTGATGTCTCCCCCTCTCCCCAGACCCGCCGATCGGTAAGGGTCCCCCCCTCCTCAGTATCCCTGTCTCCTCCCATGTATGACGCAGCACCCCCATTTTTCTTGGTGAAAACTGAGGTGAAGTACTCATTTAGTACCTCAGCCTGCTCCCCCGGGTCTTGTGCCCATCTCTCCCCTGTTTTAATCCTGCAAATCTGCCCCTTCACCCTTCATTTTTCCTCAGTGTATCTAAAGAACCCCTTGTTCCCTCTCCTAATTTCCCTGGCCAGGTTCTGCTCCTTCCTTGCGTTAGCCGCCCTCACCACCCTAGTGGCCCTTCTAGCCATCAGCTCATACTCCCCTCGGTCCCTTTCACTCCTTGAGCACTTGAATTGCCTATAGGCTGCCTTCTTTCCCCGCACCACCTCCTGGACCTCCCTGATCCACCAGCAGGGTTTTTGGACCCTACCGCATTTTTGTCTTACTCTTGTACAGGTGCTGGTAGCATCCTGCACCCCTCTCCTGATGATTTCCCACCTACTGTCAGTGTCCATGTCTGACCCAATCACATCCAAATGCTCCTTAAGGATCCTTCCCATTTCCTTAAAATCCGCCCCCCTGAAGTCAGTTACCTTCGTCTTTGTGCAGCCTTCTACCCATCCTAGGTCCAGGCAGAACCAGTCCGTGGCATGGTCACTCCCCGCCAATGGGTCCCTTACCTCCAGGCCCCCAATCTGGTCACTGTCTGCCAGGACCACATCCAGTACCCGTGCCTCCCTGGTCGGTTCTCCCACCTGCTGCGTTAGGAACCCATCCTGAAAGACATCCAACAACCTCTGTTCCCTGGCCACCGAGGATGTCATAGTCTCCCAGTCTGTTCCTGGCATGTTTAAGTCCCCCAACACCACCACCCTTCCCCTGCCCAATCTGCAGTGTCTCCCAACATCTGCCACCAGACTCTCCTCCAGCTCCTCCGCCAGCGAAGGGGGTCTATGCAGCACTCCTATTTTTACTCTCTTGCCCCACCTTGTTATCAAGGTGACCCAAATTGCCTCCACGGTTCCCTCCGTCTCCTCTACTCCCTCACCTTTCTACACCTTTCAAACAGGATTTTAAAAAATTCACATTCTGTGATCAGAAGGTGGGGATCATAAAAAGACAATCTTAAAAATTTGGGATCAGAATGTAAAAACCAAACAAACAACAAAGTTATGAGGAAACATTGAATTTTTACAATGTTTACTCATAACTTTGTGATTTTTGCAAATGTTGGTCCCAAATGTGCACATAGAGCTTTTGTTACTCCATATGATGATCATGACAGCTGTAATTTTTCGGATCTTCTTTGAAACATATTTTCACAATCCCTCAGTGAAACTGCCTTTCAGACAGCATTTAAACAATCCATCTGTCTTGATTATGGGATTGTATAACGACTATATTGAAAATTTGGTGGTCAAAATGTGGAAAAAAAAAACAACTAGGGAAGAAATGTTGACTTGTTCTAATGTTTACTCATAAGTTTAGTTCTACAGATTTAGGCCTGCAGTGTTCAACACATCCCTTTTGTTACCCCATCTCATGAACATGACAGGTGTCATTTTTCAGATCCTCTCCGAAACCTGTTATCGCAGCCGCACTGCAAAATCACCTTTTAGACTGGATTTAAAAAATTTCACTTGTCATGATTATAACATCAAATCATAAAAAAAAACTATGTTGGAAATTTGGGGTCAAAATGTGGGAGCCCACTGAAAATTAAATATTGCCTCTCAGTTAGCCTCTTCTGGGTAAATATAGTCTAAAAATGTATAAAGGCAGGACACCACTCAGAATGAGATATTGCATCTTATCTGGTCTATCCTGGGTAAATATATCACAAAAACTGCATAAATAGGACCCTACAGTAGAATATATAGCAAAAATGTGTAAAAGCAGGACCCCAGTACAGCAGTCCCCCACTGATCTGTGCATCTATGCTGCTCTATCCTGGGGAAAATACATTGTAAAACTGGATCCCACTGAAAATGTAACTTGCTTTTCAGCTGGGCTATCCTGGGTAAATACAGTATAAAAATGGGTAAAAGCAGGGCCCTATCAAAAATGAGACATTGCATCTCCTCTGTGCTATCCTGGGTAAAGTGTAAAAACTGGGAAAAGCAGGATCCCACTGAAAACAAGATAGTAGCGAAGCTGTGCTATCCTGAGTAAATGGAAAAATGTGTCAAAGAAGGACACCATTGAAAATGAGACATTGCATTTCAGCTGGGTTATCCTGGGTAAAATATATTGCAAAACTGTATAGAAACAGGGTCCTACGGCAGAACCTCACTGAAAAGGAGATGCTGCATCTATGATGATCTGTCCTGGAAACATACACTATAAAAGCAGGACCACAAAATGAAATATCACATCTCACCTCTACTGACCTATGTAAATGCAAGATAAAAATGTTGACTCTACTGCAAATGACGTAGCGCATCTCATCTGGTCAGTCTTAGATAAATATCTACTAAAAATCTGTGCATGCAGGACCCAGTACAACAGCATGCAAGCAAACATTCAGCACTAAAAAATGCTTGTTTTCTTATGTGGAATACTGTAAGGCTTTGAGCTGCTATGGAAAAAATGGAATTACTTTTCCCAAATCTCTTAGGTTGTCTCTGTAATTCTCTGCCATTATATGTTCTTGGTTCTATACTGAAATTGATGTTTTAGTCTTGGTACTTCCCATAATGTGGCATTTTGATGGAGGGTGTCTAAATACTCTTTTGTAAGAGAACTGTTATTTTGCTCTGTTCATCAATATCTTTGTGCATTGCTTATTGACAATTAGATGTTTTTGTTGGCGCTGTATTAGCCACTGCTAAACAATGTAGATCACAAATTGTAGTGAGAAAGGAACAATGTGACATACTGGGAATTGAACCAAGGCCCCTGGAATACAACCTCAGTGCTCTAACCACTGAGATACAGGCACACAGTTGGACCTGAGCTTCCAGAACACTCTTTCTCTCGAATTGTATATCCTACACCTAGGAATATAGGAATATCAAGACGACAATTTTCTGGTGCAGTATTAGCCACTGTTAAGCAATATAAAGCACAAATTGTAGTGAGAAAGTGGGTTCAATTCCCAGAGGGTCACATAATTTCTTTCTCTCTACAATTTGTGATTGACATTGCTTAGCAGTGGCTAATACTACACTAATAATACTATTACTTGATATTCCTAACTGCAGGATATGCAGTACCAGAGAAAGGAAATGTGTGGGGGAGCCTCAGGTCAAACCATGTGAGCTTGTAGCTCAGTGGTTAGAGCACTGGGATGGTATTATGGAGACCTGGGTTTAATTCCCAGTAGTAGTAGTAGTAAAAACTTTATTTTTATACTGGAAGACATGTTGTTTAGGTTATGCCACCCAGTTTTCAAGACAGCCCTGCTTGCATCTAAGTTACCCATACGTTTACGTATATTAAGCAGATATGATACACAATATACATACATGACATTAACTACAAAAAAAAATACAAAAAGTTTTCCTGAACTATTATTAAGTCCTAAAATAGAGCAATATTACCATTGATGTCCAAATAGTGCAAAGTTAAAATACAGTATTCTAGTTGCATAGATAACCAAGAATTTATCCAGAATTATTATTGAATCCTAAAATAGAAAAGGATTACCATTTATGACCGAATGTGCAAAGTTGAAGTGCAGTATGCTAGTTGCATGAACAATTAAATTGGTTTATGCCATTTATCTCCTGAACAAACAGTTCAAATGATGGAGATGTTCGAACTGAATAAGATAACATTTTCCAGTGTCTAGCTGCTTGAAAGTGCAGTGTTCTTTCACCATATTTATTTCTAATTATAGGAAAATAAGTTTTATTTATGTGAACTGTTCTATTGATGTTCTCAAAAGTTGTTTTGTCCCTATCAAACAATATTTTATTAATATAATGATTTGGGTAGAATACATGGTATTTATAAATAATTTTTTTGCCAAGATCTTACATAGTTAACATCTAGGGACTGCCATTGCAATGAGGACAACAAAGTACAATGATGGACTCTTATATTCAAGCTCAAGTTCTAGCTCAAGTTTTAGCTCTATCATAGAGTTCTAAGGTTCATAACAGATCTTCCTTATTCCACCCACCACTGTTTGTTGTATACCACTGTAGGTTGGTCTACTCTTACCCTCAGACGACAAAGAAACACTGCCATCTGGACATACAAAGCTATTACCAATAAACTGCCTGACTATATCTTGGTCTGTCTGTCACCTTGCACCCTAAGCAGATATGCACTGAGAAGTGCCTCCTTTATTACCTTAAAGGTAAAAAAGGTCAGATCTCAATTTGGCTGGGCATCCATTAGCCATGTGCTTCCCCAGCTATGGAATAACCTGCAAAAAACCCTGAAATTAAAATCTAAACTCAGCATCTCAGCCTTCAAAGCAATCTATCTTCAGCACATTAAGGAATCCTGTGTTTGCTGACCCTGGCTAAACTACCCGCTTTCCATTCTTGTCTTGGCTCATCCTAGATTCTGATCCAAGCCGGTGCATGGCCCTCCCCCCCCATTCCCTCTTCTGTTGCCTCTCTCCTCCTTTCTACACCCTGGTCCTTCACTGATCCCAGCCTCTCTTTGGCCTTCTCCCTTCCACTTCATCCTCACTTCTCTCCTTCATCCTCTCTTCTCTCCTATTTCGGCTATCCACTGCTCTTGTCCCATTAGTATACCCACTCTCCCCTCCCTCTGCATCCCCTGTCCATTCGTCAGATTCCTCAGTTACCTTTGCACCCCTGGTTCATACTCCCCTCTAATTGCCCCAGATTTATTTATCTTCCTCCCCCTCCCCGCCCTACTGCCCTACTCTATCTCCCAACCTGTGCTCTAGGTCCCATTTGTTCTCCATGGTGCTTCAGGGTCCCCAGTCCCTTCCCTTTGGCTTCTGTCACCCCATCCTTGCACTGTTACTGACTTATCTCTGTTACTGTTGTTAGCCCAACTGCTTATCTGAAAACATTTATAGCACTTATCCTGCACTTTCCTTACAATGTATTATCCATGTTTGTTTTCTTTTTGATCATGCCTGTGTATCATTATTTCTGTGTATTACCCTGTTATCTTGTATCTGTGTTCACCCAGGTCCACCTTGAAAAGGAGCTCTGCTCAATGGTGTTCACCTGGTTAAATAAAGATTTTGATTGATTGATTGAAGTTCAAGTTTATTGCAGGAAAACTCCATTGAGCAAGTTTATTCACAAGGAGGTCCTGAGGCAGGTATACAGACAAATACACAATACATATAAAGAATAACATGACAGTACTTTAAGTGCAATTTAGGTAATACGGTACATAGTACTCAGAGTAAAAAGTAACAATGTAGATATAAAGAGCATGAACCAAGGAAGAGACGTAGGAAACAGAAAGAGTAGGGAATACAGTAAATAGGAGGAGGGATTGGGAGATGGTGGATTAGGGACTACAGTAAATAAGAGGGAGGGTTGGGAGTTGGGGAAGGGGAGCAAAAAGAGGGCAGGGGTAGAGGAAAAAAGGGGGTGAGAAAGATGAAGTATAAGGACAAGGTAGGATCAAGGGTCAATAACAGGAGGAAGGAAGTTAGGGTAGAGAATGAGGAAGAAAATAGGAGAGAGTAAGGTATGGGGAGGTGAAATAAGGGCAAATAAAAGGTCATGAGAGCAGCTGCAGAAAGCATTTTTGGTAGGCAGCCATAGTCTAGTTGAACCAGAAGGCAGATGATAACGCTGGGTGGAATGCAAAGGGGCTAGAGCTGTGTCCAGTAGGAGGGGATAGTGGGCGGGGGGATTATGAAGGAAAAGGAGTTTAAAAACAGTTACAAGTGTCTTTTATTTTATCAGTAACTAACTTTTTAAAGAAGTTGACAGGGACAATACTGGATAGCTTCAGCAAAGATTGTAGCCGATTCCAAGTGGTTGGAAGGGAACATGAGATGGCATGTTTGCCAAAGGAGGCATGAGTCCTAGGCACATCAAGGAGGATAAAATCTGACTTTCTGAGTGAATAAGCACTGCAGGAGATGCAGACAAGAGAAGTTAGGTAGCTTGGAAGTTTGCTCAAAAGAAGGTTTAGGGTCCAGATTCCAGTGTGGAGTGTACGTCCGATGGTAAGTGATGTCCATCCAACAGCCACATACAGGTCACAGTGGTGGGTTCGGTACGGGGATTTTGTGATGAAACGCAAGGCACGGTGGTAGAGGATGTCCAGTTTGTTGAGGTTGGTAATTGCAGAAGAGGTATAGCTTATGCCACCATAATCGAGTAGCAGGAGGAAAGTGACTTGGACAAGCCTGGTTCTGATTTCTAACAGAAAGAAAGACCTATTGCGGAAGAAGAAACCTAGCCTGACTTTTAATATTATATTGTAGTACGTACCTAGCTAGTTTATAATGTACCCTATCTAATTTATTTGTTAATTTGTTTATTTGTGATCCGGTATAAAAGATCTCCATATGTTAAGACCAGCATAATTAATAGTTTGGCCACTTTTTTTCAGTCTTTCCTACTTAAACATTTACTTGTTCAGTGTAAGGCACCTATTTTTATTTACCTTTTCTATCTGTGTACTTATGTGTTCACTAAAGGACATACGGGCATCAAAAGTAACACCTAAATAGCAGTATTGATTAACCTGTTCCAAACATTCATGATCATCTATTTTTATTTTAATTTAATTTGAGTTCTTTTGTTTAGAAACAAAATGCAATTTGATTTTCTTTGCATTCATAACAAGCCCTGACCTGGTGAATCACTCAGTCAGGCTGTCAAATTCAGCCTGCATCTTTGTCTGAAGTTCTTGGACACTATGGCCAGTCACAATAAGAGCGGTATCATCCGTGTACAGTCTCACATTATTTCTTTCTCACATCAGTTTGCGTTACTTATTGTAAGTTTTTGTTTATTAAACATATAAATAAAAAATTAAAAAGAGAAGCTTTGTAAGTTGATCAATAGATTCCTTTATGAGTTGGAAATTTCTTGCTTCTTGATTGGCTAAATAAGTTCTGAGACCCGTAAGACACTTGCAGGAGAAGTGAGAGGTGTGTAATTTATAGAGTGACAGATTTATTATTTGTGGATGGGCAGTTTAAGTTGGACCAGCAAAGGTAGAATGCAAGGGATAATAGTTTTTTGGAACTCTGATAAAATATTCTCATTTAGGGGTAGAAAGGGAGCCAGTTTAATTTAAGGGGCCAGGTGCTTCATTTTAAATTCAAGGCTTCATAAAATTTAGGGGAAATAGGGTAACATGGATGGAAAATAGCCAGGGGAAATGTTCCAGCTGGAACTGGTTAGAGCTAGGCAGAAGTTTCCTCTGCTATAAAGAACCAATAACACCAAGTGACACTGGAGTGTGAGAGACCCTGGAGAGTCAGAGAACCACAGAGCAGTAGGATGGTATCTTCAGGGCATCTGTAGGACACTCTGCTCCTTTCTTTATCCAGTCTGAGATAGAAACTTCTGGTTCACCCAGCTGAGGGTACTTTAATCAAGCTATATGCAATATATCTTGACAATTGACTGTTGTTTATGTGATGTAATATGGAAACCAACCCTGGTCCCTCTGTTCCTCTGTTCCTCCTCTACTCTTAGAGGCCTTAGCATTTTCCACAACAGTGTCAGGAGCCTTCTCCCTTAAAGGGATCTCCTTAATGTAGCGGTTTGTCAGCACTCTCCAGTCCTCTTCTGTATCTCCAAATCCTGACTGTCCTCCAGAATTCCTGATACTAGCCCGGCCCTCCCTGACTAGCACTCTTTATGGAGTACCAGGGCTGATGGTGTTACCCTCTATGTCCGTCACACCCTCTCTGGCACCATCACTCTCAGGGAGACTGTACCCTCCACTCATGAGTTTCTCCTTGCTGAACTTTTTCTTCCACTTTACTCATCTTAATTGGGATGAAGCATTTGTGAAGAGTTGCACCTGGGGATGCAGTGCCGCACTGTGAATGAACACAGTCAAAAGAAATCAATTAGGGTAGCTGGCACCTGCTAAAGAGTCATGACTTGGTGTTGGCAAAACACACTGCTTTTAACTTGAGCTTGAACACATAAATAAGGACGAGCATACCTGGCCTTGGTTCCATCTAAGTGCTTAATTTTATGTTCGTTAAGAAGGTGCTAAAGCCACGGACACACTTGTATCATAAGTAAGGTACAAGTCAATAGCTTTCGCCAAAACAGACTCACCATTTTTCTTTTTTTTTCTTTTCTTTTTTTTATTTCAAGAAAATAAATACATACAGTTTCACTGTCACAGCTGGGTAACATTAGAAGAGATTGGTAAACAAAACAAATGTTATATGCTATGCATACCATATATGTCGACATCTTGTATGAGTTCCGAAGGATATACCAATTGTACTATAATGTTATGTTTAATACTTCCATATAAATGTAATAAGAGTAAAATAGCTTTATAAAGATAAAAGATGGGGAGGCAGGGCAGGACACAATTGATTCAGTATAACCAACAGTTTTCATCTGTGAAAGACAAAGTAACCGATTCAGCTAATGTCTATCTGTGAATTAAGTATGTTAGAGGAAGGGGTCCATATCTGCTGAAATTTATGCATCTGTCTTAGGGTATGATAATGGACACTTTCTAGATAATGAATAACTATCATAGAATTTAACCACAAGGTAAAATTTGGGGGCACTGGGTCCTTTCACGTAATTAATTTATGTTTAAAAGCAATAGTAAGGCCTATGTTTATTAAGCATCTAAGAGAATATATCTGCTGATATCCAGACTCGCCATTTTTCAGTGGATTAATTAAGATGTCCTGTTTTTACCAAAATGTAACTCCAATTTCTTTTTAAAAGTAGTGATGTTATCACTTCCTACTATATTTTCAGGCAATCTATTCCAGTATACCACCATCCTCTGGTTAAACCACGCGCCTCTTTTATCTGTTCTGTAGTTTTCCCCTCTCAGCTGGTAACTATGAGCTCTAGTAACTTTATTTGAGACTTTCCTTATCAAACCTAGTCATTTCCATAAATCATCATTTCTAATGCCATATATACAAGGCAGAGATCCCCTCTGAGCCTGCGCTATTCCAACATATATAACCCAGTTTCCTGTAACCTTTCCCTGTATGTTAGATT
Organism: Neoceratodus forsteri; assembly: GCA_016271365.2. Lineage (NCBI taxonomy): Eukaryota > Metazoa > Chordata > Ceratodontiformes > Ceratodontidae > Neoceratodus > Neoceratodus forsteri. The sequence continues at coordinate 746,773,196 of CM057459.1, forward strand.
TCTTAATGATGCAATTTTTTTGTGGCTCTTCTCTGAACACTCTCCAAACTCAATATATCACCCTTATAATGAGGACTCCAAAACTGAACACCATACTCCATCAAAGGCCTAACCAATAATCCACATAGTGGCATTATTGCAGTACTATCCCTACTACATATATTTCTCAGTATACAGTTCATTATACCGTTTGTTCTTTTAGCCACATAAATACTGGGCTGTTTAAATAGTAACTTATTAGTTACAAGTATTCCCAGGTCTTTTTCGCTTTTTGTACACTTTGGTTTACTACCATTTAGTGAATATTCCGCAAGTTTGTTGTTTTCCCCAAAATGCATAATACAGCACTTGTCAATGTTGAAGCTCATTTTGTGGTCAGATGCCCATCTACCTATTCCATTTAGGTTCTCGTGAAGGTTTATAATGCTTTGTCTAGTGTTAACAATCACCCCTATCTTGCTGTCATCAGCAAATCTGCTTATCCAAGATTTATCAGATGTTGTTAGGGATGAGACAAATAGACTGAACTAAATAGGGCCCAGGACAGAGCCCTGGGGCACCCCACTAGTTCCCTCATTCGGACATAAGTCTCCTAATGCAAACTCGCTGCTTCCTTTTACTTAACCATGCTGCAATCTATCTAGTCACTGATACCTCCATTCAATTCCTCCATTCTTTTAACTAGTTCGGTATGAGGCACCAAGTCGAATGCCTTTGTGAAGTCCAAGTAAATAACGTCAACTCTCAGTCCCTCCTCTAAAGACCTACTAACCTGTTCAAAGAACTGAATCAAGTTTGTTTGACTTGACCTTTTGGGTGTAAACCCATGTTTTGAAATGTCAACATGACCCTCATTTTGCATATGTTTATCAAGATATTCTTTGCTATGTCCTTCAATGATCTTACATGTTATGCATGTGAGGCTGATTGGTCTACAGTTTTTATAGTCCATTTTTACTTCTTTTTTGAAAATAGGAGTTACATGTGCATTAGTCCAATCCTCAGGAATCTCACCACTGTTCAATGATTCCCTAAACAGCACCACCATTGGACCTGCCAGTTCCTCTGCTAATTCCTTCAACATCCGTGGGTCCTGGCAACTTGTCCACTTTCTACTTAACTTGTTCTGAACAGTGGTTTCATCAAATATTATAGCTGTTGCATCCTCATGATCCTTTGTGTTTGCGGTTTTGTTTTTTACATAGAAACATAGACTTGAAACATAGACTTTGATGGCAGATAAGGACCACTTGGCCCACCCAGTCTGCCCATTTCCCTACCTATTGGATAAGCTGCAGCTCCTAGTTAACCAACAGCCTATTTCCTCCTACCCCCCCCACTAGAATTGCTTCATGTTTGTCCTGTGCATTCTTGAATTCTCACAGTTTTTGACCCCACAACCTTCTCAGGAAGGCTGTTCCATGCATCCACCACCCTCTCCATGAAAAAATACTTCCTTACATTGCCACTGAGCCATCCCCCCTCTATCTTCAAATTGTGCCCCCTTATTCTTGCACATCCCTTTTTCTGAGAGATGCTACCCTCTTGGACTTTGTTGATTCCCTTGAGGTGCTTAAATGTTTCTATCATGTCCCCCCCTCTCCCTCCTTTTCCTGCGGTAATAATTTTTTATTAGCATCAGAACAGTATAAGTACATTCATACAGCACCATTAGCGATCAGTATACAATCATGGAACATTGAGTTACTCAACTATAATTAAGAACATTAATAAAGATTAAAATAAGTACAAGCATGAAGGACAAGTTAAAGTAACAAAAAAAAATGGTGAATGTGGAGCAATACTGAAGCGCGAGAAATAAAATAATCTTATACCTCTGAATACTAGAACTGAAAAGAGGACATCAGAACAAAATTTAACTGTCATTTTTAAAAAGGGGGACCATATTTCAATATATATATATATATATCTCTAGATCTAGTATTTAATCAGACTCCTAGGTTTCAAGAAACCTAGGAGTCTGATTAAGTACTAGACAACAGATCCTTTCAATTTGGGCAAGGGCAGACATGTAGTTGAACCATTCAGACAGGGAGGGTGTTGTTTGATCCTTCCAATTTGCAAGTAATAATCATTTAAGGGCCAAGGAAGCTGACAAAATCCAATTTATCTTGCACTTAGAGAGTGGTTTCAGATGAGAGGGAAGTCCCAGTATAAAAGCCTGAGGAGACAACAAGATCTTCACCCCATGACGGATTCACAAATCCCATGCACTTGCTCCCACAATTTGAACACATGGGGACAACCCCACAACATACGCAGAAGATCCGCATGCGGTTCACTGCACCTCCAACAAATACCACCCTGACAGAAACCCATTTATTTCTAGTCTGGAAGGGTAGTAATAGTATTGATGGAGAATTTTAAATTGTACAGTCCTACCCTGAACCTTCTTACAAGCCTGATGGACGTTGTTCCAGGCAGAGACCCAATCACTTACAGAGATACTTTGCCCCAGGACTGACTCCCATTTATATTTTAGAACCTCACAAGCATGAGGGTAGTCAATGCTACTACAAATAAGCTTGTACAACTTGGAGACCCCCCCGCCTTGGAACCAGCTGCTCTGCAAATAGGATTCCAATCCATGCTTCCACTGGAAAGTTTTAAATCGTGTCCTAGAACTGAATCCTCCAAGGCTTTCCTAATTTGTAAGTAGGATACGAAATGAAACTTCAGAAGCTTGAATTCTAGAATGAGTTATCTGAAGGATTTCATTGTATTAGTACTAGAGTCTATTAATTAGGCTGCCGCTGACATAATATCTTGTCCTAAAAACCTATGCGTTCTAAATCTTCCGGCAGCCTAAGGGTTTTTTTAAATCTCTCACACTGGAAATACCCAGTCCCAGCCATTCAGTATTAGAGAGGGGTCTACCTCCTAACTGAATGTTATGATTGGACCAGAGACTCTCCAGAAATGGTGGCAAGATATCCAAGCAAAGCTTCATCTGTAAGAGCTTAATCACCTTGAGAGAACTGCTAATGCAAGAAGATTTCTTACCCCCTGTTAACTCAGCTCTGAACAAAAGGTCAGGAGGCTTAACTGGCTTACAGAGCTGTCTCTCAACTTCAAATCACAGTGGACACTCTTTGGACAAGGGACAGAGGTAGTGGATAGACTGCTTGAAAAGAAAAGCCAGTTGGTACATTTCCCACCAGGGGACACCAAACCCTCCCTCCCTGAGACCAGTGAGCCCCGAGTTTAGTTAAGGATAATCTGGGGGGTTTTGAACCCCACAAGTAGGTCCTAACCAAACTGATAATCTTCTTGAATTTTGAAGCGCTAAACTACAGTGGAATATTTTGAAAAGATAAAAGAGTTTAAGGGATATCATCAACTTAATCAAATTGATTCCCCCCCCAGTGACAGGGACAAACTAATCCATTTCCTCAAGTCCGTACTGATTTCTTTTAGAAGGGGGTCGAGGTTGATATCTACCATAGTATGAATAATGCTTGGAGTTTTTAGCCCCAAATAAAGAACTGAGTCTTTATTCCAGCACTCATTCTCCAGGAGACTGACATCAGCGACTCCCCCTCCCCATCATCGAAATCTGCAATGCGTGTGTTTTCTTCCAATTAACTGTAAGGTTTGAAATATTTGAGAATTGATAAAGCACAGATTTGAGCACTTGAAAGGAACCGTCAAAATGAGATAAGTGAACAGCAAATCATCTGCATGTTCACGATTTTTGGGTTACCCAACTTTAGATTGAAAAATACTAAGAAAATATCTATTGAATGCATCAGCCATTATTTGTTCATCTGATATAATTGAGTCACCAATTAAAAGTGATCCAGTCTTATGGGTCCCTTTTCTTTGATTTCCTATGTAGTTGAAAAGGTTTTTTTATATTATCCTTAGTCTTTGTTGCAATTATAATTTCTTCATTTATTTTGGATTTTTTTTTTAATGACTGATTTGCATTTCTTCGCTACATTTTTAAATTTGTGTGTGATGTCAACTGGTTCAAGTGAGTGGAGGGGTACAGAGATTGTGAAGAGTTCCTTGGTCTGTTGTTCAACGTAAGTGTGTTTGTGGTCATGACTGTTTAGCAAGTGCTGGCTACTCTAATTTATTTCCATCTTAATTTTTTTTTTATCCTTCATCCAAAATTTCCCCCTCCTCTCCGGTTGACTTACTCTCTGCCATCACCTCACACTCCTCCTCTGGGGAACTGATTCTCTTTGGGGACTTCAGTGTTACTTGGCTTTACCCAGCCTGCTGGCCGACCTTCCTCAGGTTTGAGTTCATGAATCTCTCTCAGCTCATTACTGAACCCACTAGACTCAGTCCACACCCTCCTGAATTGGGTTCTTTCCTCCCATCCCCACTGCATTGCTGCAGCAGGTATTATGCCTGATTCCTTCAGTGGCCACTGCATGGCATTCTGTGTCAGGAGGATCCAGTGCTCTCCTTCCTCCCCCAAGTTCATTTGGTCCAGGTTCCTCCGATCGCTTAACACAATGCTCTACTGAGTGACTGCTGCAACTGATTGGTTCCCCCATCCTCTCTTCCCCTGACGTGGATGTGGCCCTCTCCCTGTGGACACTCAAAATTTACTTTTATCTGGGGCAACCACTTCCTTCTCAGAAAATCCAGGGTTAAGTCTTCCCACCACCACCACTGGATCACACATGATCTCATTGATACTGTATGTGCAAGTCCTGTGAACAAACCTATGCCAATTCAAATGATCCTACTTCACGTTTGACCTCCTCTCTTAAAGGGCGCTTAGAAATACATGCACAAAGGCTGTCCATACCACCACATCCCTCTGTTTCAAAGCCAACCTCTAGAACAACTTTAATTCCCCAGCCAAATTCTGGAATGTGATTTACTTCCTTTTTGACCCTCCTGCACAATCTGTTCTCCCAGTCCTCATAGTTAATGGTTCACCTATCTCGGACCTTCCTTCTGTAGCTGCTCATTTCAATGAATTTTTCACTACTTGTGCCCTTCTCCCCCTGCCGCCCCCATTTCCATCCTTCTCTCTGCCCCACCCCTCCCTGGAGTTTCACTTCTCCCCTGTTACTACACAGGACCCTGCTTGCCCTTTCCTTCCTCAACCTGTCTAAATCTAATCATGGTGGCTGGATCCAAAACTTCTACATCACTCAGCTCCTGCCATTGCCTCCCTCCTTACTCTCCTCCTCAACAACTCCTTCCTTTGCGCTGTCCCTCAGTCATGGAAGATTGCCAAAGTTCTCCCCTTCACAAAGGGGGTGACCACTCCTCCCCTGGCAACTTCTGTCCTCTGTCCCTCCTCCCCTCTCTTGCAAAGCTGCAAGAGAAACTTGTCTACTTCAGACTTGCTGTCTTCCTGCACACTTTCAGTTTCCACTCCCCTTTGTAGTCTGGTTTTAGGAAGCAACACTTCATCGCTTCTTTCCTGCTACAGGTCACTGCCAGGGTTATGGAATAAAAACCCACTTAATCAAAATTCCTTGACTGGTATTATTTATTTATGTGGCCCAAGTGCAATTTCTTACTCAAGTGTATGCTTTAATGTGAAGGGCAGGCCACCCTTTTTTGAACTGCACCAGTCAATAATACGGGGTTAGTGAGTCGCAGCACCATTCCCTTTCTGCTTTACAGGTCATTGACTCTGTCCTCTCTGGGATGGCTCTGGGACAGATCACGGTGGCCGTTTTCATTGATCTGACCAAAGCCTTTGATTCAGTGACCCATCCAGTTGTCCTGGACAAGCTGAGCTCTGCCAGCTCCCACTGTTAACTGGTTCTGTTCCTACCTCTCAGGCTGTCAGCAGTCATTATGGGTAAGAGGCATCCTGTCACCTCCCTTACCAATTCAGGCTGGGGTTGGGGCTCCATCCTGGGTCCATTTCTCTTCTCTATGCTCCTGAATGGCCTTCCCTCTGCCTGTGCTAACTTGCATATACGCATGTATGCAGATGACATAATTATCTACACTTCAGGCCCGTCGACTGCAGCAGGGGAAGGCCTACTTAAGCAAGACTTCCACAATGCCCTGTGCTGGTTCCACACTAACCAACTCTGGTTCAACACTAAAAAAAGTTTCCATGACCTTTGGCACTAGTCAGAAACTGTCCAGGCTCACGCTTTCCTTGTCTTCTCCACCCTGGATGGCACCTTTCTTGAAGTGGTTGTCTCCTTCGAGTTTCTCCTTGTGTGGCTTGATAGTAGGCTTGACTTCTCTACCCACATCGATGCCATCCATTCCAAGCGCTGCCACAAACTCAGTGCTTTGTACCGCAACAAAGAGTGCCTGTGTAGTGAACTAACTGAGTGCTGACCATGAAGATCTCTTATCTCAGCTGCACCACCAGCGTCACTTCAAGCAGGTGGGATGGTGAGACAGTGCTGTGGTTTGAATGGGGATGGATGGATGGAGGCACCCGGTAAGGAGAGGCAGGAGACAATCTATAAGTTTGATGCCCAACGGGCTTTATTCATACCACAGGGAAAGGTAGACACAGTCACAAGGGAAGAGGGGAACCAAACCAAACATGAACAGTATGTAGCATTCTATAATGTCCCTAAGAGGTGCACCTCAGCCTAAGGCCACTATCTGTTCAGCTCTATGCTATACTTACACTAACGATTTGGTAAACAGTTTCAGAACATCTAACACTATATAATAATATAAGACAATCACTGCAGTGAACAATGTAAACCAGTTGCAGACCCCAAAGGGCTGTGTGGGAGTAACCACCTCTAAGAGTCTATTGGTGCTAAAGGAAGTCCAACCTTTTCCTGCGATCTTCATGCGCACAGCTGAAGAGTGAAGAAGCAACGGGGCGAAAGGGAGAATGGAGTTCCTACTTGGTACCAAGCTACACTCATGCGAAAACCTAGAAGAGGTTGGTGGGGATGTGAGAGATTTTTAAACAGACCCTGATTCTTCAGCCAACCCACTCTCTATGGTTGCTAGAATATATTAGCACAAGAGAATTGAAATCTGCTGAACTCTTCCCCAGCACAAACCCTCAACCAGGGCTGCCAAGGATGAAGGAACAAAGACTTGGTGTTGAATCCACTTGAAAGGATTGCCAAGGGTGAAGATCCGCTGCAATTTCCCCATCACAAACCCTCGACCAGGGCTGCCAAGGACGAAGAAACAAAGACTGGCTGAAATTCCCTGGCATAAATCCCTCGACTAGGGCTGCCAAGGATGAAGAAACAAGTGCTTGGCATCGAATCCACTTGCAAGGATTGCCAAGGATGAAGATACATAGATAGATACATAGACAGTGTCGGCAGATAGGGGCCTACGGCTCACCCAGTCTGCCCATTTGAGCTTGTAAGTTCACTTTATGTTTTCCTAGAAGTCTGTTGCCCCTTACCCCTGACCTCCAGAATTCCTTTATGTCTATCCCATGCATTCTTAAATCCCGTGATTGTTTCAGCCCCACTGCTTCCTCTGGCAGGATGTTCCACTTGTCCACCACCCATTCTGTGAAGAAATTCTTCCTCACATTTCCTCTGAATCGTCCTCCCTCCAACTTCATCCCATGCCCTCTAGTCCTGGAACATCTTTTTCACTTAAAAATAGTGTATTCCTTCACCCTATTCCTCCCTGTAAGATACTTGTATGTCTCTATCATATCCCCTCTCTCCCTCCTCTCCTCTAGGGAGTACATATTCAAGTCCTTCAACCTGTCCTCATAGGACTTGTGAAGCAATCCATGTAACATCTTTGTTGCCCTCCTCTGAACCTTCTCTACCCTATGTCCTTACGTAGGTAAGGTCTCCAGAACTGTACACTGTACTCCAGGTGGGGCCTCACTAGTGTCTTATATAGTGGAATTATGACCTCCCTTTTTCTGCTGGTGATGCCCCTGCCTATGCATCCCAGCATCCTACTTGCTTTACCTGCTGAATTGTCGCACTGTTTCCCTACCTTGAGGACATCAGAGATGATAACCCCAAGATCCCTTTCCTGCTTGGTGCATACTATATCCTCACCCCCCAACTGATATATTGTGCCAGGAATTTTGTGCCCCATATGCATTATCTTGCACTTCTTTGCATTGAATTTCAGCTGCCAAACCCCTGACCATTCAAGTTTTTGCAGGTCCCTTCTCATTCTGTCTACACTGTCTGGTGTGTCTACTCTGTTACAGAGTTTTGTGTCATCAGTGAAAAGGGAAATTCTGCCTTCTAGGTCCTGCGCAATGTCACTGATGAAGATGTTGAATAGGACCGGTCCCAGCATTGATCCCTGTGGTACCCCACTGGTCAATCTTCCCTCTGTGGAGTGACAACCATTTACCACCATCCTCTGTGTTCTGCTGCCCAGCCAGTTACCTACCCACCACACTACTGTCCTACCCACGCCCATATTCCCCAATTTGTATAATAGTCTTCTATGTGGCACAGTGTCAAAGGCCTTGCTGTAGTCCAGATAGGCCATGTCCACTGCCCTCCCCTGATCCATCTCCCTAGTCAGCCAGTTGAAAAATTCAACAAGGTTGGTCTGACATGACCTCCCCCTGGTGAAACCATGTTGCCTTGGGTCCTGTAGTCCATTGACAACCAGATGTTCCACCAATCTCTCCTTCAGTAGTGCTTCCATGATCTTCCCCACTACCGAGGTGAGGCTGGCTGGTCTGTAGTTCCCCACTTCCTCTTTGTTCCCACTTTTGTATAAGGGGACTACATCTGCTGTCCTCCAGTCTTTGGGTACCTCCCCTGTTTCCAGTGATCAGCTAAACAGGATTGCCAGAGATTCAGCCACCACTCTCTTAGTTCTTTAAGGACCCTGGGGTGCACCCCATCTGGCCCCATTGCTTTATCAGCTCTTATTACTTCCAGTTCCTTCAGGACCCTTTCTCGTGTAAAGGGACTTGTGTCCATTTCTGCACCATTCCCACCCCTTGTACTCCCTTCAGACCCATTATCCTCCTCTTCTTCAGTAAAGACTGAGCAGAAATACCTGTTCAATATGTCAGCTCTACTGTTATCATCCTCCACACGGCCCCCATCCTCCCCCTTCCATCTCACTATCCCTCCCTTTGCCTTTCTTTTTTCACTTATGTACCTGTAAAAGGTTTGTTCCCCTCTACCCACTGATTTTGCAATGTGCTCTTCTGTCTGAGCTTTGGCTTCCCTTACTGACCTCCCTGCCTCCCTTTGCTTCTCCTGGTACTTCTCCCTATCCCCTTCTGCATGTGTCTTTTTGTATTGTCTGAATGCAATCTTTTTGGCTTTCACTTTCTCCACTACCTCCTTGGAAAACCATAATAGCCTCCTCTTCCTTTTCCCCTTGCTAACCTCTTAATGCATAATTCTGTTTCTCTTCTAATCCTCGTTTTAAATACTGCCCACTGTTTCTCAACCCCTGATTCCTGCTCCATTCCCCTTAATGCCTCTTTCAAGCATCTCCCCATTTTCCCAAAGTCTGCCCCGTTTTTGTGTGTTTTGGTTCTGCTTCTTCTGTGATTTCAAACCACAATGATTGGTGTTCCCCAGGTGCTCCCCCACTGTTACCTCCATCACACTGTCCCTGTTTATGAGCACAAGATCCAGTATTGCCTTCTGCCGAGTTGGTTCCATGACCAGTTGCTTGAAGAAGGCACCTTGAAGGGAGTCCAGGATAAATCTGCTCCTAGTTGATGCTGCTGCTGGGATGCTCCAGTCCACGTCTGGAATATTGAGGTCTCCAACCAGCACTACCTCACCCTTGTCTGCCATCCTTTGGATGCTAGCATCAGCTCCCTATCTGTTTCTTCCTCCTGGGCTGGTGGTCTATAGACCACACCTGTGTGGATGGCTGGCCCCATTTTCCTTTCCAGCTTAACCCACAGTATCTCTCCCCCATTTTGTTCCTCCTGTATTTCTGTGGCCCCTATGTCATTTTTCACATAAAGTGCCACTCCTCCTCCCTTCCTACCTGCCCTGTCTCTTCTGAATATGTTGTAGCCAGGTATGGCCATCTCCCAGTTGTGGTTATCATTACACCAGGTTTCGGTGATGGCCACAATGTCCAGGTCAGACTGCATCATGACAGCCTCCAGATCCTCCATCTTGTTGCTAAGGCTCCTTGCATTGGCACACATGGCTTTTCATGATTTGACCTCCCTAGACCGTTTAGCTATTCTACTCCTGCCCCTTCCCTGATTGTCCTTTATCCCTGATTCTTCCTGCTGTCTGCCCTTCTGTTGAATTTTGCCCCTTTTCTGCCTATCCACCTCTTGGGTACTTATCTCCATCTTTTGCGCACTGCTTTGTAGAGAGATCCACTCCTCCGGTTCATGGGTTCCACTGCTAGCTGTGGGGGTGGGCAATTAAGTACTCTCCTTGATGGCATGCCACCCCCTTGGCTAGTTTAAATGCTTGTCCATGTAGCCTTTAAACTTATCATTGAGTGCTTGGATCCCCCTCCAGGATGGATGCAGGCCATCAGGCTTTAACAAGCTCCATCCCTCCACATGGGTCCCCAGTCACCAATGAATCCAAACCCTTCCTCACAGCACCAGTTCTTCAACCATGAGTTAAAGTTCCTAGTGCATGTACCCCTATGCTCTCCCATGCCTCTCGCAGGTAGTACTTCCGAGAAGGTGACAGAAGTAGCTACTTGCTTGAGACCCCTCCCCAATTTGCTAAACACTTCCTGAACTTTCTTTGGCTCCCCATTCACCAGGTCATTAGTACCTAGATGGATAATGACATCCAGTTCCCCCTCCCGTCTTGCCTTCCCAGTGATCCCCAGGATCTTCCACCCATCCCTTCATGCCGTGGCACCTGGTAGGCACCTCATCTCCCTGTCCTCCCCCTCCTTTGTTCCTAACTGGATCCCTCTTATGATGGAGTCCCCCACCAGGATTCACTTCCTGCTCCTCTGGGGTGCACTGCTTTCCCCACTGAGGTCACCTACTTGGCTAACCTCCACATCCTTTCCTTCCACTTCTCTGGGTACCTCTATTTGGTTGTCCTCGTTTGCCAGTGTGGCATATGAGTTCTTGAGTGGAATATGATTTGGGATGTGCCTCTGCCTGACTGCCCTAACCCTCCCTGAGCCCACTGTCATCCAAGTGCTCCTCATTCTCGGCATTCTTTGAGGCAGCGGCATTGGACTGGGTGGTCTCTGGATAGGGGTGATGGTACTCCTGACCCAGTTTACTTCTGCTCTGAGTCTGGCTACCTCATCCCACATTCCAGAGAGATGCATGCAGATAGGGCAACACCTCAGAGTCCAGAAGGTCTGCCTGAATATGGCTGCCCCGTAGCCACTGCATTGCACCACTCCCCACATTATACTGCACTTATACAGCTATTCCAGTACTTGTCTGTTACTGAAGCTCTCCTAGTACCCTTTTTATTAATTTACTGTCCTAAAAATCCTGCCACTGATCCTCAGATACTTTTCTTTAAACAAGGAAAAAAATAAATAAAAAATGAGTCAAGACACTTGTTGTGCCGAGGGCGGGCTTCTTCCCCCTTATGCCCCTCCTACTCAACAACCCCTACTATCCCCTGTGCTTAGCTCCTGTCAATCAGATTTAACAGGGATATAATTAAGAGCTGGGTCGGGGGGGCGAAAATTTGCAGCAATTAAAGACAGCAAAGGAATATACCACCACTACAAGCACACCAAACTAGGTTTTAAATTTTCAACAGCCCACAAACAATTCTAAGTAAAGACAGCAAAGAAATTACAGTGTCACTAAAAGCCCATAATCTAAGTTTAAAGCAAAAATAGCAATAAACAGTTACTGTAAAGCACTGAAATTAATCTGTTTCCTTCCCCTTCTGGGTTCCGGCTTCTTCTGAGAAAACAAAAATCACTTGCTACCTCAACTCTGACTAAGCCCCACCTCCAGTTATCATGTAGCTGAGGTCAGAGGTCAGACAATTAGCACCCCTCACCCAAACTACAGGGCAAGCCAGACAAGCCAAGACTAAATTTGCAGCAATTAAAGACAGCAAAGGAATGCACCACCACTACAAGCACACCAAACTAGGTTTAACATTTTCAGCAGCCCACAAACAATTCTAAGTAAACACAGCAAAGAAATTACAGTGTCACTAAAAGCCCACAATCTAAGTTTAAAACAAAAATAGCAATGAACAGTTATTGTAAAGCACTGAAATGAATCTGTCTACTGTAATTTTCCCGGCACAAATCCTCAACCAGGGCTGCCAAGGATGAAGACATGTTGAATCTTCTTTGGCGAAGGATCCACAAGAGGATCATCAAGAACAAGCTGGATCCCAGAGGACAACATGGTGCAAGCAAGACGAGACAAGCAGGAAGAGTAGGATGCAGGACGAAGATCAGAGCCCTGTAGTGTCCAGAACCAGGACTGGTGGACGGGGATACACACTGGCCACGTTGGATTCGACTATCGGTGAATGACTGGGAGTGACAGACAAGGCTTCTTCCAGGACATTCCACTTCCAGGCTGACCAAATCACAAGGAAACCAGGAGCCGGCAGTCGCGAGTCACACAGGGTTACGTTGGTTTCAACCAATGGCGGACGACAGGTAAGGGTGTTGCTGTGTAGTTCTTCACTGGTTGGAGACTGCCTCGGTGAAGAATCAGCTGTGAACAACCCCACCAGGGGTGCTGCGGCAAAAGATTGAGTCCATACACATTCAGTTGGCACTACAAACACTGGTAAATACACTTTTCACTGCACCAAGGTGTTTGTTTGCTGCTGGGGAAATTTGCCAGGAGCAGGGGCAAATTGCTAGAATCTGGGACAATTGTTCATTGCAGGGGCAATTTGCATGGAGCAGAGGCAATTCACCAAACTCTAGGGCTGTTGTTCATTGCAGGGGCAATTTGCCTGGAACAGAGGCAAATTGCTAGAATCCGGGGCAATTGTTCATAGCAGGGGGCAAATAATCAGGATCCCAGGACAATTGTTGTTTCAGGGGCAATTTGCCAGGAAAAGGGGCAAATTGCTAGAATCCAGGGCAATTGTTTGTTGTATGGGCAATTTGCCTGGAGCAGGGGCAAATCACCAAGGTTTAGGGCAATTGTTCATTGCAGGGGCAATTTGCCTGGAGCAGGGGCAAATTGCTGGAATCTGGGGTAATTGCTTGTAGCAGGGGGAAAATAACCAGAATCTCAGGGCAATTGTTTGTTGCAGGGCCAAATAAGCACAATCCCAGTACAACACAGTCTTGGTACTTTGCAATCAACACAACAGTTCAGCTACACATTTTCATTAATTGACAGTCACTAGTTAGCAGTTGTGTGCTAAGCACCTTTCTTTTTGCTGAACCTCCACACTTGTGGGTCCCTTTAGGTACTCGGATCTGGCTACCCCGACACACCTCGGGATGAATGTCCTTCTGTTCCCTGAGCCTTCCTTGCATCTACCCACTGGGTTTATTGGTGACCGAAGGGGTGGCTGTGTCCCTGTCACTACTGTGGGGCTTTACTCTTTATGGCCACCTGGCCTATGCTGCTGCTGCTGAGCCCTCTCTCTTTATGGCCTTGCTATCCCCTTCTGACTCTGGGGCCTTTGCTACCCTTTTAAGTACTTGGCCCTTTTTCTACCCTCTTCAATTCTGGGCCTAAAGCTGCCCCTTTTTAAAAGACTTGGGGTCTTTTGCTGCCCCCTCTTTAATCTTTGGGCCCATGTTGCCCATTTAATACAAGGGCCTAGATCGCCCTTTTAACTCTGTAGGCCAGTTCAAGGCCTTTCTGTCAATCCCTCCTCCTGACCCCGCCTTCATTCTGCCATCTCAGGAATATTTAATAACTCCCCTAAGGGCCTTTGGATCTGGCCCCTTCCCATAGGCCTTACCTCACCCTGAATAATTTAAAAAATTTACTGGTCCTTCCCTCCCTGGTCCTCAATAGTGCTACAGTGCTAAACAAATTAAAACTTTTCTTTTAAATACTTTAGATGGTCAGCACTCTTCTAATGTGCTACAGCCGACTTACCGCCTCGCTCTGGGGTAAAGCTGTTGCTGAGAGGAGGGAGGGGAAACTGGACAGGCACCATGGCAGATGGCAGGTGCCTCTTCGAGGGCCAACAGCATTTCTGTCGTGATGCGGCTCCTCTGTGCCACCGATGAGTGACCAGAATGTTTGGGGCCACAAAAAAACAAAACAAACGGGCAATTGAGCCCGCACTGGTGCACAGGGACCAGAGGAGTCTTCTTTTTTCTTTTTCCTCTCTCCATGGGATGACCGCCAGACTCGACAGCATGACAAGAACAGGAGCAATCTTCATCGCTGGAGATTTAGGAGCAGCAGTCTTCGCTGGCTGGAGGAGAGGCATCACTGCAGAGTCAATGGGACTGGCTTCAACTCCAAAGGTAAGCCCAGAGTCCCCGTCGCACTCTCTAGGTCCTCTCACTTCACAGCCCAGCACAAACAACAATGAAGAAATGTCTCTCCCCTTTTTAAAAGGTGCTCGGGGTTCTAGTTCTCGAACCCGGAGCTCATGCCCAAAACCAACGGACAGGATTTCAAAACGGGCACCATGTGCCAGCCAGGGACAGTGGTCCCAGTGTGTGGGTGCCCATTCTCATGCTGCCTGCTCCAGGAAGGGGATACAGTGGAGCAGAGCAGACAGCAAAGAATCGAGAAAAAAAAACGTCTTTTTTTTTCTTTTCTTTCTTGGCCCTGCCTGGCCATAGTGAGAGGGGAAAACACACACAAGAGCCCCTATATCTTCCCCTTTTTAGCCCATACTGACAACGGGGCAAACCAGGGCACAATATTTAATTAAAGAAGCTCCTATTTCTATAGTACCCCTATACTCTGGGGCATTACTGATTCGGGCCCACCTAAAAATACATGTCCCCATGTATTCCCTCTTAACATTCTATAAATCATTTAACTATTACTTCTATAGGTGTTTATAACATTTCTTAATACTTTCAACGTGTCACTTAAATCTCTATGTAAGCTTACTTTAGTTAAAAACACTCTTAAAACATCTATAACTTTCAGTAGAACTTTCTTATTTGCTAAACTAAGTGACTGTGTCTCCTAATTATTCTTTTAGGGATGATTTATAAAAGGAAGGTGCAACTTGAAGGGCTTCAAGTATATATCTCCTAGGAGGGATACCAAAAGTGGACCTCTGTGACCTACGAGGCTGAAAAGCTACTGGTTCTATAGGAATATGCTCTGGTTCTAAGGGACTACCTGCTAGTTCTGGTAAATCGGGAGGTTCTAGATTTATTACTGGTTCAGCTACATGGTAGTTAGCTGAGCGTACATGGAGGACCTAACCCAGGGATCCATACACCATTTTATCAGTGATTCCAGTTCCATCATTTTGCGGGTAGGGTTCTCCTGCCTCTCCTCTGGCGTAAAGTCCCTTTTAGTCTCAGTTGAAGCACTGTCTCTAAAGGTACAAGGTTTAGGAAGATTTCGATGCACTATATTCGTGCCACTACCAGTTTCTTTTTGAATCTTGTACACGGATAAGTCAGGGTAGGGGATTTCAACAATAAGGAAATGTTCTGTTTCCCATCTGGTAGATAACTTGTGACATTTCTGAGTCCTTCTTAGCAATACCCGTTCTCCAATCTGCAGTGGGGTCGCATTGGCTTTGGCATCATATGTCATCTTTTGCTTTTGTTGTACCTGAGTCATGTGTTGGCTTACAAACTGACCAGCTTTCTGCAATCTTTTGCTGTGTTCTTGTACCCAGTCTGTAACAGGTGGTTCATCCGGTTGGACTTCAAGCATTAGGTCCATGGGGACTCTACCATGGCGACCAAATATTAGGTAGTGCGGGGTGTATCCAGTCGAACAGTGGACAATATTATTGTACAAGTAGGTGAGATCAGGGAGTAAGGCTGGCCAATACAGATGCTTGTATTCAGGTAGGGCTCTTAACATACCCAAGAGTGTCTGATTTGTTCTTTTACACAGTCCATTGCACTGAGGGTGATAGGTGGTGGTTTTCACTTTGTGACTGCCTTACAGGACACAGAGTTCTTTAAAGAGCTGTGATTCAAAAGAAGATTCCTGATTGGTCAAGATCTTGGTTAGATATCCATATGGCGAACAAAGGGTTTCAAAAATGTTTCAACTATGGTTCGGGCAGACAGATCTTTGACAGCACTGACAACCATGAATTTGGAGTAATGGTCCACCATTGTCAGGACATACGTTTGACCATTAGCACTGAGTTATAACTTGAGATGATCTAAAGCGACCAATTCTAGAGGTGCTTTGCTGACTATGGGATGGAGGGGAGCTCGCCCTATTGCTCTTGTTAGGATGTTTTAAACTACAAGACGGGTATTCTTCACACCATTTTATGACATCAGCTCTCATCCCGATCCAATAAAATCTCTTCCGAATGATGGCCTCTGTCTTTTTGTGACTGAAATGTCGAGAGTGATCATGATAGGCCTCAAGTACCACTGGTGCACTTCCTGTGGGAACAATTGTCTGGGAGATCTCACAATGAACAGTCGGATCTTGGCTTTGTCAAATGATTTGAGAGTTCTTCACGATCAGGCGTGTTCTGTGCCTCCACAGTTTCAGTGCTTCAGGATCCATCCTTTTGCGTTCTTGGGGAACCATACTCTGTCCTGTCGAGATATATGTCTTTATCTGTTTGACCACTGGGTCTTGGTCTTGTAACTGCACCCATTAGTTGTTTTGTTCTGCATATTTGTCTGAAAGTTCTGGTTCTTGCTGCACCTCCGTACACACAACTGCACTGGTTTGACAACAGGCCTGTACTGTCTCTGTCGGTACCCGAAGAAAAGGTGGCATCTCCACATTTTCCAAAAGCGTATCATCAGTCTCACTTTCTGTTTGGTTTGGTACTCTAGATAGTGCATCTGCATTCACATTGGACTTGCCCGACTAACATTCTTTGGAGAATTGGTAGTTGGCCAACCTCGACACCCATCTTTGTTCAAGAACTTCCGGCCTTGCAGTGTTTAGATGTGCCAGCAGATTATTGTCTGTGAAAACGGTGAAGGGAGTGGCTGCTAAGTAATTCCTGAATTTTTTCAGTGACTGCCCAGACCAAGGCTAAAAATTCCAACTTGAAAGAGCTGTAGCAGGCATCTTTCCATTCCGACCCTCTCAGATCATGTCTTGCATATGCTATCACATGTTTGATGCCTTCTTGCTCTTGCACCAACACTGCGCCCAGTCCTTTGTTGCTTGTATCCGTGTATAGCCGGAATGGTTTAGAGTAGTCGGAGTATGCTAGTACAGGTGCTTGAGTTAGAATCTGCCTCAACTTGTCAAAAGCCTCTTGCTGCTCTGCTGCCCACTTGACCGGTCGATTTTTGGGTATCCGCCCTACTTTTGTTCCCGGAGAAGTTAATTTAATGGCAAAGCATTTTGGAGAATTCTTTGACAAACCGCCGATAGTATCCAACAAAACACAGGAATCTTCTGACGTCCTGAACTGTTACAGGGACTGGCCATTTTTGCACGGCTTCCAGGTTTTCAGGGTCAGGCAACACACCGGTGGCTGACACTATGTGGCCCAGGTAATTCACTTGAGATTGAAGAAGATGGCACTTAGATGGTTTTATTTTCAGATCGTACTGGATCAGTCGAGCAAAGACTTCATCTAGGTGCAACAGATGCTCTCTGTGGCTCTTAGAATATATAATAATGTTATCCAGGTATAACAACAAAATGTCAAATTTTCAGCTTCCCAAACAGCGTTCCACTAGCCTTTGAAAAGTTCCTGGGGCATTGCATAGGCCAAATGGCATGTGGGTGAATTTGAACAGGCCAATGGGTGTTATAAAGGCAGTTTTCTCCTGATCCTCCGGAGCCATGGGGACTTTTCAATACCCACTTGTCAAGTCGAGAGTGGAAAATATTGTGGCAGACTGTAGGGCTGTAAGAGAGTCCTTAATTCTGGATAAAGGGTAGGCATCTATGTGAGTGATATTATTCAGTTTTCTATAGTCTACACAGAAACGAATCTTCCCATCTTTCTTTTTGACCAGGACAATGGGAGCAGCCCAAGGACTGTGATTTTCCTTAATGACTTTGGCTTCTTTCATTTCTCGGATCATCTCCTTCACAGGCTGGTACATTGCCAGGGAATTGGTCTGAATCTTTCTCTTATCAGCAGGTGCTGATTGGTAGGGATGTGGAGCTGCACCTCTTGAGCTAACCTGAAATCTAGTGGATGTTGACTGAAAGCCTCTTGATTCTTTATCACTACTTAGATGACATATGCCTTATGTTGTTCTGAAGTCTCGGGGGTACTCAGGTTGATCTCCCGTATCCATGCTGGTACACTGGGGTCACAGTGGTTCTCAGTCTCTTCCACCCTGATGGCTGGTGTTCCTTGGTTCTTCTGGATCTGGTCTTCCAGCTCCAAAATGTCCTGGAGGACACAGTGTGTAAATGGGCAATTGTCTGGTTGCGATGGAGTCGCATGTTGTGATTCCCATAGTTGATAACCCAGACAGGGATCCTTTCCTTTGTGACCTGGCAACACTTCTGGCCACCAGAATGGGTTCTTCTTTCTCATTAGGGAAGGGTTCAGCCATGGCATCATAGTCCTGACCATAAGGACCACCTTTGCCTTGCACCACAAGGTGATCTCCGTTCCCAGTTTCAGAGTAATAGGTTGGGTGTCAGACACTTGGACCTTTCCAACTTCACCAGTTGTACTCCCGGAGCATTGATGGCACTGAAGAAGATGGATCGTCTGCTGCAACACTCATTTTTCTACTCAATGATACCTTTTTTCTTGGATCTGCAGAATCTGCACCAAATCCTCAAAGCAGTGCTGGAGAAAGTTTATTCTGAGAATGAGTGGTGGCAAGTTGTCGCTCTCCGTGTCACTGATGATTATTCCTTGACAGTCCTGTACATTTTTTCCCAGATAGATGCTCACTTTCAAATACCTTAAGTATGGAACCTCAGTTCCATTGCTGGTGATCAAAATAATCCAAGACTTTGAAGGTGGCTGAAGATCTTTCATTGTCCAATGTTGCTGGAAATATCTCCCTTACATGGTTTTAACCTGGGACCCTGTATCCAACAATACCATCAATTCTACTCCATCTACTCTGACTGGAATGGTCCGACTCTTGCCAATGAAACAAGATTGATCCATTACTGTGGGTGGACCTGGTCGACCACTCTTCGAGGATCATCCCCCGTCCCCAAAGACTCCCTGTTTAATGTCACTGTGTGTTCTGAAGGCTGTTGGCATCACCTCTTTATATGGCCACTGAGACCACATCTTCTGCAAATTGGCCTTCCTTGACTGTCAAACTGGTTGGTCGGATGCCTTCCTTCTCTCTCTCTTTCTGGGTCGGGACTGAGGGTCATTGAACCTCCTTCCTCATTCGATCTGAATCCTTAGTGTGTCTCACCTCCAGTGTTCCTTAAGTCCTTTTACTTCTTGACAGACTTCTGTCATTGTTCATGTCAGGGTAGCTATCTGTTTCACTAATTCTGAGTTCAGGCTGTCGTTAGTTGCAGTGGAATGGACTGGTGCCTGAATCATCTGACCACACAAGGGTCGGGAGTCTGGGAGATAACCCGGGTACCCACCCGTCGGTTCTTGACCGTACGCCCTTTCTTTATTGGACAATCCCTCACTCAGTTGTCGCCTGAGCCATGGGTCTTCTTGTGCCAATCCTTCAGTTGGATATCCTGGCCATGCTGCACTTAGAGACGTTGCCATTTGGGGGGGTGTCATGATTGGTCCCAACACCTTAATGGCGTTCTCTTTAAAGTCCAGGAAATCTGTTTCAGGATCCTGGAGCTGTAACATATGGAGCCACCTCCTCAAGGCTTCACTATGTGCCCCTTCCACAAATTTTTCTGTTAAGATGTGGTCTGGATCTGTAATCTCTCTGGCATCCACTCTCTCAGTTGCCCTCAATAGCTCCTGAAGACTCAATGCATACTCTCGGAGAGTCTCTTGAACCCTCTAGGTACGTGAGAAGAATTTCATCTTCAGACTGGATACCGTGCGAGTATCAAATATTTGTTGTAACCTTTGCAGTATCTGATCAGCTGTGGTCTTTGCACCTGCGAGCTAGGACTGAACTTTTCTGTGAGCCACACCTTTAAGTTGTCCAAAGAGTATTTCTTCTTTCTGTCTCTCTGGGATTTAATATAGCCGAAACATGGTTTTCATCTTAGAGCACCAAATTACTAGTCTCACTTCCATGCCTTTCTCCTGTGAATTGGGGAAGCCAGGGCACTCCGAAGTGGTACGGCATTGTCAGGGGTGAGGGGGTTATTTTCTCTCGGTCTTCCATCCCAGTCTTTATGAATTTGTTACTTATGGACACGTTATCCC
Source organism: Neoceratodus forsteri (assembly GCA_016271365.2). NCBI lineage: Eukaryota > Metazoa > Chordata > Ceratodontiformes > Ceratodontidae > Neoceratodus > Neoceratodus forsteri. The sequence goes on from CM057459.1 coordinate 746,793,439, forward strand.
CTCTGGGCAATCCATGACTGCAACCCAGTACTGCTTGCATCTTACTTTAGAAGCTCTGGCTTTGGACTCCTTAAAATTTATCATGTCGACTACGCCAAAAATTGTTTTCTTTAGGTGCGGTGAACTAACCGAGTGCTGACCACGAAGATCACTTGTCTCAGCTGAACCACCAGCGTCGCCTCAAGCAGGTGGGATGGCGAGACAATGCTGTGGTTCGAATGGGGTGGGTAGATGGAGGCACCTGGTAAGGAGAGGCAGGAGACAATCTATATATTTGTTGCCCAACAGACTTTATTCATACTACAGGGAAAGGTAGACATGGTGACAAGGGAAGAGGGGAACCAAGCCAAACAGTAACAGTATTATAATGTCGCTAAGAGGTGCACCTCGGCCTAAGGCCAGAATCTGTTACGCTCTATACTATACTTACACCAAACAATTTGGTAAACAGTTTCAGAACATCTAACACTCTCTAATAATATAAAACAATCACTGCAGTGAACAGTGAAAACCAGTTGCAGACCCTGAAGGGCTGGGTGGAGTAACCACCTCTAAGAGTCTATTGGTGCTAAAGGAGGTCCAACCTTTTCCTGCTGTCTTCGTGTGCACAGCTGAAGAGTGAAGAAGCAATGGGGCAAAGGGAGAACAGGGTTCCTACTTGGTACCAAGCTACACCTATGCGAAAATCTAGAAGAGGTTGGAGGAGATGTGAGAGATTTTTAAACAGACCCTGATTCTTCAGCCAACTCACTCTCTAAGGTTGCTGGAATACTTTAGCACAAGAGAACTGAAATCTGCTGAACTTTTCCCCTGCACAAGCTCTCGACCAGGGCTGCCAAGGATGAAGGAACAAAGACGGTGTTGAATCCACTTGAAAGAATTGCAAAGGGTGAAGATAAGCTGCAATTTCCCCATCACAAACCCTTGACCAGGGCTGATAAGGGCAAAGAAACAAAGACTGGCTGAAATTCCCCGGCACAAACCCTTGACCAGGGCTGCCAAGGATGAAGGAACAAGTACTTGACATCGAATCCACTTGCAAGGACTGTCAAGGATGAAGATCTGCTGCAGTTCCCCAGCACAAACCCTCAATCAGGGCTGCCAGGGACGAAGACACGTTGAAGCTTCTTTGGTGAAGGATCCACGAGAGGATCACCAAGAATAAGCTGGATCCCAGAGGGCAACACGGTGCAAGCAATATGAGATAAGCAGGAAAAGTAGGATGCAGGATGAAGATCAGAGCCCTGTGGTGTCCAGAACCAGAAAAACAACAAACCAGTGGACACGGATACACACTGGCCACATCGGATTTGACCACGACTGGGAGTGACAGACAAGGCTTCTTCCAGGACGTTCCACTTCCAGGCTGACCAAACCACAAGGAAACCAGGAGCCGGTGGCTGTGAGTCACACAGGGTTACATTGGTTTCGACCAATGGTGGACGACAGGGAAGGGTGTTGCTGTGAAGTTCTTCGCTGGCTTGAGACTGCTTTGATGAAGAATCAGCTGAGAACAACCCCACCCCAGGGGTGTTGCGGCAAAAGATTGAGTCCATACACATTCAGTTGGCACTATGAACACTGGTAAATACACTTTTCACTGCACCAAGGTGTTTGTTTGCTGCTGGGGCAATTTGCCAGCAATGGGGCAAATTGCTTGAATCCGGGTCAACTGTTCATTGCAGGGGCAATTTGGCTGGAGCAGGGGCAGATCACCAAAGTCTAGGGCAATTGTTCATTGCAGGGGCAATTTGCCTGGAGCAGGAGCAAATTGCTGGAATACAGGGCAATTGTTTGTAGCAGGGGGGCAAATAACCAGAATACCAGGATAATTGTTCATTGCAGGGGCAAATTGCTAGAATCCGCGGCAATTGTTCATTGCAGGGGCAATTTGCCTGGAACAGGGGAAAATCACCAAAGTTTAGGGCAATTTTTCATTGCAGGAGCAATTTGCCTGGAAAAGGGGCAAATTGCTGGAATCCAGGGCAATTGTTCATAGCAGGGCCAAATAACCAGAATCCCAGGGCAATTGTTCATTGCAGGGGAAAATAACCACAATCCCAGTACAACACAGTCTTGGTACTTTGCAATCAACACAACAGTTCAGATACACATTTTCATTATTGACAGTCACTAGATAGCAGTTGTGTGCTAAGCACCTTTCTTTTTGTTGACCCTCCACACTTGTGGGTCCCTTTGGGTACTTGCATCTGGCTACCCCGACACACCTCAGGATGAATGTTCTTCTATTCTCCGAGCCTTCCTTGCCCCTACCCACTGGGCTTACTGGTGACTGAAGGGGTGGCTGTGTCCCTGTCACTATTGTGGGGCTTTACCCTTTATGGCCACCTGGCCTATGCTGCTGAGCCCTCTCTCTCTGTGGGCCTTGCTGCCCCCTTCTGACTCTGGGGCCTTTGCTACCCTTTTAAGTACTTGGCCCTTTTTCGGCCCCCTTCAATTCCAAGCCTAAAGCTGCCCCTTTTTAAAAGACTTGGGGCCTTTTGCTGCCCCCTTTTTAATCTTTGGGCATGTGTTGCCCTTTTAATACCAGGGTCTAGATCGCCCCTTTAACTCTGTAGTCTGGTTCAAGGCCTTTCTGTCAATCCCTCCTCCTGATCCTGCCTTTATTCTGCCGCCTCAGGAATATTTAATAAGTCTTCTAAGGGCCTTTGGATCTGGCTCCTCCCCTGGGCATCACCTCACCCTGAATAATTAAAAAAATTAGCTGGTGCGTCCCTCTCTGGTCCCCGATAGTACTACAGTGCTAAACAAAATAAAACTTTTCTTTTAAATAGTTTAGGTGGTCAGCACTCTTCTAATGTGCTGACATGACTCACCGCCCCACAGCCCTGGGGTGAAGCTGTTACTGAGAGGAGGGAGGTTCTTCTGGCAGAGGGAGGGGGAAACCGGACAGGCACCATGGCAGATGGCAGGGGGCCTCTTCGAGGGCTGACAGCATTTCTGTCATGATACGGCTCCTCTGTGCTGCTGCTGAGGGACTGATATGTTTGGGGATGCAAAAAAACACAAATAGCAATTAAGCCTGCACCAGCACACAGAAACCAGAGGAGTCTTCTTTTTTCCTTTTTCCTCTCTCCATGGGATGACCACCAGACTCAACAGCATGACCAGAACAGGAGCAATCTTCATCGCTGGAGATGTAGGAGCAGCAGTCTTCACTGGCTGGAGGAAAGGCACCACTGCAGAGTTGACGGGACCAGCTTCAACTCCAAAGGTAAGCCCAGGGTCCCCGTCGTGCTCTCTAGGTCCTCTCACTCCACAGCCCAGCACGAACAATAATGGAAAAACATCTCTCCCCTTTTTGAAAGGTGCTTGGGGTTATAGTTCTTGAACTCCGAGCCAGTACCCAAAATCAATGGCCAGGATTTCAAAATGGGCACCACGCACCAGCCAGAGACAGCAGTCCCAGCACATGGGTTCCCATTCTCGTGCTGCCTGCTCCAGGAAAGGGGGGGGGGGATAGAATGGAGTAGAGCAGGCAGCAGAGAATCGAGAAAAAAAAATTTTTTTTTCTTTCTTTCTTGGCCCTGCCTGGCGTTAGTGAGGGGGAGGAAACACACACAAGAGCCCCTATACCTGCCCCCTTTTAGCCCACACTGACAACGGAGCACCCCAGAGCACAATATTTAATTAAAGAAGCCCCTATTTCTGTAGTTTCCCCCATACTTTTGGGCATTACACCTGTCTCCCCATGTTCACCGGGAGCTGGTTTCCAAAATGGTGGTGGCCCCAGTCTTCGACTATGCAGATGTGGTCTATGGAACCACCCCTTCCTCTTTCCATGGTAGACTGGACATCCTCTGTGATACCTTTTGTCCCTTTGCTACCAACTCCCTCCTTGGGTTTACTGTCAATTCTGCGCAACCGTAATAGTGCGGTTCATTATAGCGCCGATAGTTCAGTGCTTGTAGCCAAAGCTTGGGCTCATAAACAGCACCAGTCTATTTAGGGTTAATCTAATTCACTTACACCCGTACTGACCCGTACTGAATTTCTATGCAGCTGCAAAAAACTAAACTAAAATTGCCAGTTCTACTTACTTACAGTGTGCTCCTTTCTGTGCTATCACCTCTGCAGTATTAACTTTAAATGTCCTCTAAAATGTTAGTTACCCTTTGTGCTTTTTTCTTTCAACTAAAGAAAACAATCTATTTTGTAAAATAAAGTGATACAGTCAAGCAACTTATTTTGTCTTTAACATCTCTCTGAAAGTGGCTTAAAGTAATACATTTCTGGTATGACCCCTGTATGGACTGTAATAACCCCTCAGACATGAGAGAAATAAGCTGTTGTGCATTTAAACATACAAACCAGCTAATCAATTATAACGTCCAATATAGAAGTAATAGTAGTCATTTGTTTTCAAATTCGGACAAACAAGGTTACCAACCAGTTTAATAAATGCTAAAAAAGCTTGAAATTGGAACAAAAATAGAGAATCATTCTCATCCTCGATACTCCAGCCAAAGTGGTATCCTTTCCAAAAGTCGAGAAAATACACATTTGTGTTGTCCAGCCTTCAGCAGCCATGAGTCCAGGCACAGGTAGAAACAAGAATTTGCTGGCAGATAAGAACCGCTTGTCTGCCCATTTTCCTGGTTTACTGTCCCCTCTGTTCCTTTCTGATCACAGCCTTAAATTTTTCAGCTATACCCAGCAAGGATCTCTGAGACCTCCAATCAACACAAACAAGGATATTGCCAAGATATTTTCAGAAGACTGTACAAATGGCTCCTTCACAATAGAAACACTCACAGAAAGGAGCGTAAGTAGAACTGGCTTTTAGTTGTTTGCAGTTATTAACATCCACATCAGTCCTGATGGAGTAATATATAAAGAAAGCTTTAAAGTGCAGAAATGAAACAGAAATTCAGCACTGGCACTCGTGGGAAACATGAAGGTACTGGTGACTCAGCTTGCACTTGCGGCAACGTGTAAGGCACTGTAATGCCACGGTTGGTCAAATATACCGTGCTATTAAGAATGTGCGTTAATTGATCATGCTATTTTTGTTGGGCTATTATCACCGACTACCCCCTCCTTGTACTCACCACTGCTCCCTTTACTCCTCCCAAACCATCCTCCCTGTACCCTCATGTTGCCAGTTCCACTGTGCTTCCTTCATCTCCAAATACTGGTTTGGGTTCCTACCCTCTCACCTAGCTTCGTTCCTATCACTCATTCCATACTCTCATAGTCTCATACTCTGTCTGCTCTAGAGATCCTCACACCTTCTCCCTTCCCCACTTTCACTCTGTACTGGGCAGTCAGCTTTCTCCTATCACCTTCACTCCCTTTGGAACCTACTCCCCTCCTCTTTCCACCTCTCTCCCTCTCCACGCTCTCCCTTAGGCACCAGCTAAAGGTCCTTCCCACCCCCTCCTGCTCCTGTCAGCCCGCTTCCTAATTCCTCCTTCTTGGAGCCCTGTCCATCACTGTATCCCTGTTGCTGGGCCTCCTCCTGTGTTCCCAACTACCACTGCATTGCCAGGCTTCAACCTGCACTTTGTCACCTATCAGGATATCACAGTTGCATATCGCACCAACCTCTGGCACTTTTTTCTATTATTGGCACTTGTACCATGTTGAATTGTTCACTGCCTGCTCTTCCTACTGTACCAATACTACTGCATATGTTTTCAATTGTATTCTCTTTCTGTTGCCCCTAGGTCACCCTTGGAAATGAACCTTGGCTCAGTGTGCCTATCCTGGTTACCAATTTTCAAATAAATAAATAAATAAAATGTTGTGAGCTGGGTTGTATTTAGGTCTGTTTTTAGGTAATTGGGAAAATGTAGGATAATCCTATCTGAGTTAGGACTCTAACGATTTTAGTCCAGGAAGCATTAAAGAGTAACCTGTGTCAGCAGACTAGTGTTAGCTGAGGGCCCAGCTAAAACCTATTTGGAGTAGTGTGGTAGGGGTTTGTACACAGGATTGTGGTTGGTATTTGATAATGCCCAGCATAACCCTACCTGGGATACACCAGCAACTAATTTTGTCTGAAGGACTGTGGAGGACTCAATAGAGGGAATCAAGAGTGGGCATGGGCAAAAGGGAGAAGATGACTGTTGGGAGCGGGAGTTAGCTGCATGTCCTGTGGAACCTCACTCCTACTAGGTACACTGTGGCAGTTTGGGTGTTGCTTAGTTTGCCAGAGGCGTGTGGCATTCCACAATGAACCAACTGCAGCATTGACCATAATGTGACAGTTTCAGAGAAGGTTAGAGTGTAAGTCAGGAGTGTTTACTGCCACTAATCTCTCTCGGCTTCCCCCTTGAGTCTTCAGTGGGATGGAAGGTGGTGGGCAAAGGGGAATGCCAGAGGATCACTTCATCAGGAGAGTAAAGGTGCACTGCACTGCAATAACAACTACTAACCACCCCCCCCAAGGGAGCCAGTTCCTGCTACTTCACCAGTCAGGGGAGACCACCCTATTGCCCCAGTGCCCCAACAACAGCCAAGCCTGCTGTGAGGAGAGGAGGTATAGTCTGAAAGGGATAGCAGGGAAGCAGGTGCTCAAAGTGGGGGAGTCAGTTGTTAGGGACACATAGATGGTAGTCTGTGACACAGATTAGGTGGGGAGGGCAGTGTGCTGTCTCACAGGGATGACAACAGATAGGGTACTCCTTAATATAGACAGGTTGGTTAGGGAGGTGGGGTGACCAGACATTGTTGTCCATGTTGGAATGAACAATCTGACAGGAAGCCATTATGGGTAGTTAAGGACAATTTCAGTGCACTGGAGTCCAGGCTCAAGGGGTTGGCTGGTACCGTGACCTTTTTGTAGGTTCTCATAGTACATAGGAGGGAGCAGGCAAGGAAGCTGAAAATCTTCCAATTCAATAAATAGTTGACAGGGTAGTGCGCTGAATGAGGGGTTACATTTCCTGGGTGACAGAAGTACCTTTTGGTAGGACAAAGACCTGTTTAAACCAGATGGTTTTCATCCCAGAGGAGCAGGAGTTCGGGCACTGGGACAGATGTTTGAGGCCTTATCTCAGGGCAGGTTAACATGTATGGGGGGGCTTCAGTTGGAGCTATCCATGGGGTACACCCAATCAAAGGAGACCTAGAAAGCACTCCCCAATTTAGAAGGTGCATTCAGGGGTCCGGGGGTATCACAGAAGGTGTAAAGGATAGGGCCAAACCTACCAAGTCTGGTAGGTTTGAAGGTTCAGTTAAACATTTTACCACAATGAACTAGCAAAGTAGGACCAGCCAACGGACAAAGGAAGGAAAGCAGGCAGGGTTGATGGAGGTTTGTCTGCTTACATTTATTTATTTATTTAAAAAGTTTCACCAGGAAAGACATACTGAGCTGCTAGCAGCTCATTTCCAGATAAATCCTGGGGAAAGGGGATGTGGAAAGTAAAATAGAGCAAATACAATAAAACAGAAGCATAATCAAAAAAATTGAAAGCAAACTGTATAAAAGATTCTGTATGTGCATTAGATACAGTTGCTATAAAATAGGCAAGGGAGCTACTCTTTAAGTACAGAAACAGTGAATAGAAATGAGGAAAACAGACTACAAGGGCAGTGTGGGGTGTTAGGAAAAGGGACATGGACAACTGCAGGATGGAGAAACAAATCACGAGGAAGAAACTTTAAAGAAAAAAGCAGAAGCAGAATGAATTGATAGGAGAAGAGTGGACCAGAGTTTAGGAAAACAATAAGAGAAAGGAGACTGACCACCAGTAGATTTTCTAGAAGGAATAGTGAGGGAATGGGAAGTAGCATAGCGGAGGAGGGTAGCTGGAAGAAGGGGGTGAGGATAAGAGGGATGAAAGATAGGAGGGAAGGGACCCAAACCAGAATTTAACAAGAAAGGATGCACAATGAGAAAGGCTCCTGGTATCAAGGGAGAGGAGAGAAAGAGCAGAGCAGAGTTGAGTGAGCAATGGTGGGTACATGGAGAACAATCTAAAGCAAAATGACAGAAGGAGTGAAAGAGGGGGTCAAGTCTGGCAAGGGAGAATTTGGGAGCTGCACTATAGACTATGTCACCATAATCAAAAATAGGGAGAATTATTTTTATTATACTCTCTTGGCAGACAGGTAGTGGGATACACTCATTGTTACTGTACAATGCACCTAGCTTGGGGTGGAGCTTTTAGCGTATTGCATCAGTATGAATCGAGAAGTCAAGATGACGGTCAAGCCAGATCCTGAGGTACTTAAAGAGGGATACATCATGAATCATAGCACCATCAAGGGTATGAAATAAAGGGAGAGAGAGGTATGTCTGGCAAGCCTCTGATGGGTGTCAAAGTCAGGGAGACTGTTTTTTTGGCATTGAGGGTTAGTTGATTAGACTGGAACCAGCCCTGAATATTGTCAAAATCCTGCTGCAGCTGTAATGTAGGATCATGGGAAAAGGATCCAGATGCAAAAAGTACTATATCTTCAGAGTACATATGAATAGGCACAGAAGACCAAACAGAGGGAAGATCATTCAAGAATATAAAAATGAAAATAGAACCCAAGACAAACCCTTGAGGAGCACCTGAACAGATAGGGAGTGGTGAAGAAATTGAGCTACCTATCCAGACAGCTTGACACCTACCCTCAAGTTAAGAACAAAACCAATTGACTGCAAAGACCAAAAGACTCTCTGCTTTAAGAGCATCCAAAAGGAGAGGATGAGACACTGTGTCAAAAGCTTTAGCAAGATCAACAAAAATAACAGATGTAATTTGACTGTTATCCATATCTGAGGGTATGGAATCTGTGAGCCGAGGAAGGGAAGGGAAGTGGAGTGGGATTTCCTAAAACCAGACTGGAAGGGGGTGAAGAAGAAGGAGGAAGAGTCAGGAAAAGGAGAAAGCTGAGACAGTACAAGGTGCTCTTGTAACTTAGCTAGGGTAGGAAAGAGAGAGAGATGGGATGAAAGTTTCCAGGAGAAGATAGATCACCACCTTTAGGGAGCAGAATGATGGTAATCTGCTTCCAGGCTTCCGGGACAGTAGCAGAGGAAAAGGAAAGGTTGAGGAGTAGGGTAATAGTAAGTGCAATGGCAGGGGCTGAGAGAAGAGGAAGTTTGGGATCAAGGCCATCAGGGCTATCATCTTTATAAGGATTAAGAGCAAGCAGAGACAGAAGGGAAGCAGTGGTGGTGGTAGGAGAGAAGGAGAGATTTATAGGGGGAGAAGGAAGAGCAGGAGGAAAGAAGGCAGAGATGAGAGAGAGAGGGCACAAGTAGTAAAGTAGCAATTAAAGGAAGAGGTAACAATAGAATGGTCAGATATGAGGGAGTTATTAACCTTGAGAACAGGGGAAGGTGACTGGGTCAGAGGGGAGTAAAGAGAATGGATAACCTTCCAGAACTTGAAGGGATGATTAATGTTGTTCTGGAGTCTGCATGCAAAATACTCAGACTTTGCAAGTCTTATAGCTTTGGTACAGGCGTTACGAAGGTGATGGTAGTATGCCAAAGCAGCTGTGGAGCCAGTGATCTTAAAAGAATGCTAGGCAAGGTCTCTGGAATGGAGGCAAGTCATCACCTCACCTGTTATCCAGGGAAGATGAAAGTCCCAAACTCTGGTTCTTCCCAGGGGAGCATGACGATCTCAAACAGTCATAAATGTGGAATGAAAGTATTGCAGGGGAATATTTATATTTTTGGCTGTAGAGATTGGAGTCCAGTCAGTAGCCACAAGGTCAGCTAGGAGTGATGACAAATCCAGACTGAATGCCAGATTGAAGCCTTGGAAATAAAATGAGTGCGCTTCAGTCAATGGCAGCATATGGAAAGGCTGACATAATGGCAGTGATGGAAATCTGGGCATCATCCAACAACTGGGACCTCACTGCCCCAGGCTACATATTATTCCAGAGGAAAAACATAAAAGAGTGAGGAGGGGTTACACTGTATGTGGGGGTTGCATTATATGTCAATGAAGGTACCAGACTAAGGAAGGATAAAGAGACAGGGTGAGGATGCGGTACAATCACTATGGGCACAGCTTACTGTGGATGGGGATGGTTGTCTGCTTTGGAGGGATCTAAATGACACCAGAGCAAACAGAAGAGGTGGACAGGGCTCTAGTCATAGAGATTAGGAAGACAGTAGCTGGAGGGGAAGTAGTCCTGTTGAGAGGCTTCACATATCAGATGCTGATGAGCACCAGAAATCAAGCATTGATAGACACCTTCCAGGGCTGGTTCCTGACTCAGCTAGTGGAGGAACAGACTAGGGGCAGGACTGTTCTCGACCTACTTCTGACCAGCTGAGGCAGCATTGGTGGATTAACAGTGGAAGAGCTGCTAGGATCTAGCAGCCACAACATAGTGTGGTTCGACAAAGGCCAGAAATCACAGAAGCAGTTGACTCAGGCAGTGGTCCCGGACTTTTGGAGGGCTGACTTTGGAAGAAGGGAGGGGGAGGAGCTAAGAGAGAGGCTTGTGGGGTGCAAACAGCTATATGAGGCAGAGAACAAGTATTAGCATGTAAAAAAAAAGGATTCTAGCAGCAACTTAAGTTTGCCTCTGACAAGTAGAAAAGGGAAAGATGCCTATATGTTTTTTCTGGGAGGATGGGGTAGCAGTGTTGGGGGGGGCAGCATTCTAAGTTTTTTTAATTAACTATACTTTATTGAAATTTCTATAACAAACAACAAAATCAACAATGAAACCAAACAACAATATACAAACTGACAATAATATACAAAAAATCACCCCCATCCCAAAACCACTCACATAATATGCTGCCAATGAAAAGCTAAGTTAACAGCCATTGTCAGTCCATGATTAAAGTCAAGTAAACAGCTAGGAAAATACAAAAAAAAAAAAAAGCAAGGGTCAAAGGATTCTAGTTTCAACAAGTTATTAAACAGAAATAAGCCAGGCATATAAAGCACCCCATTTACTCATCTTTGACTAGCATTAGGTGTATACAGTTCAAGATTCAGTACACTCAGGAGCTCGGCATGCCATTCCGTCAAAGCTGGGGGTTTATTATCAGTCCAGTGTCATAGTAAAACCACCGTGGTAGTTATGGAAATCAATGCCATACAACATATCGGAAAACTCAGAGGTATATCGTTATATGATCCCAGGAAAAAAAATGTCAGGAGTAAAAAAGTCAGCTTAAAAGTTGGGTCTAACATCTCTTGAATAGTATGCCAAAAAGAGGCTGCAGTCTCACAGGACCACAAAATATGAAAAAGTGAACCCTCGGCTTTCTGACATTTACAGCAAGTGTGTGAGGTAAGTTTAGCCATTCTATACAAACGTATAGGGGTAAAATACATATTATGCAGAATTTTAAACTGGATCAGCCAGTAGCGGTCCTGCTTAATAATCTGAAACAAATCTACTGATATTCGTTGCCACACATCCTGGTTCCAGTCTAATAATAGACATTCTGCCAATAATGACACACTCCAGTAGATTTAGCAGGGTCAAGAGTTTGGAGAAACTTATAGAGCCGGGAGACGGATCTCTGGAATACAGACAAATGAATCGTATCAGAAAAAGGAAAAGAGGTGGTCTTCAATGAGGGAGGGGATCCCAAAGAAGTCATAATGGACCTCATTAATTGTAAATATCTAAAATAATATTTTGGTTCCAAATGAAATTCATGCTGAAAGATGGGAAAATCACAAACCCAATTTTCTAGAAAAAGACTTGATACTGGAGTAGATGGATCAGTCGGCAAAAAAGTTGTGGGAATAGGCTGTTGGTCAATTTAAAAAGTTGGGTTACCGAATAGGGGCTAAGTTAGACAGCGGTTAACTGAAATACGAACATATTGTCAAAGCTGAGAATGTGTTCTCAAAGACCAGTATATTGGGGTGGCTTTTAGTGCACTTGGGAGTTTGGTGGGGGGACATACAATAAAGCACTAGGCTGGAGATGGTAACCTTTAATTAAAACCACCACTAGAGGTAACCATAAAGGGGCATAAGACAAATATTGTTCTTGCACTCTACAACCTCAATGAAAATATTTAGTTCCATGAAGGGCCAAATATTATACAAAAATGTTTGGCACCCGGAGCTTACCCTGAGATTTCAGAAATGTGAATTTAGAGTAAGCCCACCAAACTGCCCCCTCCTACTACAAAAAATGAAATAATACAGACAAGACCTTACGAAACCAAGAATGAGGTAAACAGCCTTCTAAGTTTTCAAGGCTGAACAGATGGAGGCATATAGCGGGCTCTTCCTTAAAGGAAACAAAAGCAGTTAGGAGGGCCAAGGCCAAGGTAGAACTAAAGAATGCAGATGGGGTGAGGGGAAAAATGACAATGCCTTCTTTCAGTACGTCAGAGAAAGAAAAAAGAACTAGGATGAGATAGTGAGAGACTGACAGGGTGAGACATGGGGGGAGGGGAGTGTCAGAAACTAATACTCTGAATCAATACTTCTGCTTGGTCTTCACAATCAAGGAAAAGATGCCACTGCCAGAGTGCAGCATCCAGGTAGGGCTGGGAACAAATATGTAAATGGTTAGTATCACAGAGGAGAGGGTGCTTAAGAGGCTGAAGGGGTTGCAGATGTAAGTCCCTCGGACTGTATGGTTTGCACCCATGGGTACTCGGAGATCTGGGGCAGGCTCTGGCAGCATCTCTGGCAGACCTATTCAACTGCTCGATTCAGCCAGGCATAGTCCCAAGGATTAGAGAGTAGCAGACATCATCTCCTGCACAAAAGTGGAGGCACAGACCCAAGGAATTATAGGCTGATTAGCTTGATTTCCATTGTTGGGAAGCTCTTTGAAACTATAATCAAGGGGCAGATGGTTGACTTCTTAGCGTCCCATGGACTCTAGGACAGCAAGTAACATGGCTTTGTGGAGGGGAGGTCCTGTCAGACTAACCATGTGGATTCTGTCAACGCCATGTTACTAGCATTGGATAAGGGCTAAGCACTAGATGTCCTTTACCTGGACGTTTTGTCAAGGGTTTTGTCTCTGTATCACCCTGTATTACCACAAAAGCCTGGTAAAGAAATTGGGGAACTTAGATCTTGAAGAGAAAGGCACTAGAGTGGTTGGGAATTGATGGGGGAGGGACTCAAAGGGTGATACTAATTGTACATACTTGGAGGACAGGTGGGTTACGAGTGAGTTCCAAGGTAGAAACCCTTTGAGAAAGGAAATTAGTTCTGAAACGCGTCAGGGCTCGGCACATGGCACTTATAATAAAATGAAGCACTTTCAGATATTGGTGAAGCAGTTCCTTTATTCCGTTTTTTTGAGTGCGGGATATTTTTGGATTTCTGTTTGTCTTTATCCCTGCAACTTTGCTCCATGTGCAACCTCTGTTTTGAATCTTTTGATTCATTCACAATTTTCAATAAATTCCGCATAATCTCCAATAATGCAGAATACTGTATTGTTTAAGTTCAGTGACAGTGTGAATTTTCAGCAGTTATGCATGGAAAATCTGCAGAAATCTCAAATTACACTGCAGTTATTTCTAACTGCATTTTGATTGGTTGCAGCTCTTCAGTGATCACATGGTGTGCACAAGGCTTCAGTACGTGACCATCTCTCCCTCAGTTTCACTTCTGAAGTGATTTCTAATGAGGAACAAGCTCTCTGCAGTCTGATGATCCTATTTTGAGTGTTTACACTTAAATCATCATTTGTGTTGACAAAAGTTCCATACATGTACTTTTCCTGATGATATAATAATTTTGCTGTACTTTTCCTGCTGAGATCATCAGTTTTTTTTTAGTTTTGTTTAGTGATACTTCTGTGAGACTGTGTTTGTAATAGTTTGTCATTTTTTTTCTGTGAGAGTTTTGACAGAAAATTCAGTTTGGTGTTTGTTGAACTGCTGTTGTTCTTGAGAGAGTGACTGAGATTACTGAAGTGATCTGTGAAGTTCTGTTGACAAGAATTAGTGCAGTAGTTATATTGATTCATAGACAGTTTTTCACATCTCATTTTTTTCATTGTGTTACTTTATATTTTTTGTGGCGGGGTAGTGACTAAAAGAAGCTTAACATGTCTTCTGGAAAGTCAAAGTGTACTGCAGTCTCTGGGAAGAAAACAGTTGCTGTTTCACATGTAAAGCTGTCTCTACTGGAGGTGCAGAAGGTATAGGGGAGTGTGTTTGAGGTGTTAGCAGCAGCATAGTTACTGGTAGTGCAGCTACAGGAGTGGGCCATGATGTGCCAACTTCAGCAGCAGGAGTTGGCATTGCAGCTGCTAGTTTTTGTGGCTTTAGTAGGCGTAGTGGTCAAAGCTCAGCAGCTGTGGCTGAATTTCATACAAGATTGACAAGAAAAACTGCTGTGGATGCTGCAGCATTCCGGTGCCAGCGACAGGAGTCTCAGGAGGAGGAGGAGGAACAGCCACATGATGATTCTGAGGAATTTCCTCAGGCGCTGATAGTGAGGAGTAGCACACCGGCAGTGGGTTATAGCACCATTAGGCCTGAGGGGAGGGAGCTTGAGCAAGTGGTTGAGAGAGAGGCAGAGGATGAAGATTTTCCTCCACTTGAGCCTGACCAATCTTCTTGGGCTAATGTGGAGGGCAATGTGCAGGGTGCAGATGAAGATGACCTGGTGGAAATATCTGAATTAGTGCATGAAATGCCTGAGTCAGTCATTACTGATGAGAGAGGGGGATGATGATTCAGTAACTGACTCTATTTGTAAACCTCCCCAAAAACAACTGAAAAAAAGGGTAGTGATGGGTAAAGACAGGAAAGGCAAAGGAACGTCTGCTGAACCATTGCAGTGTAGGGAGCAAGTGGATGTTAGAAGCAGGGTACCACTACCTGTTATGGAGAAGCAGAAGGAAAAGCAGCAGCAGGCAATAGTGTTGCCCACCCAAACCTCCCAGCCCCATCCCCTGTGCCTGCAGCACATAAAATCTGACTTGTGTGTGTCAACAAGTCACTGGTGTGGGATTTGTTTTCTGTGTGTGAGAGTGATGATAGCACAGCCATATGTAACATATGTAAATTAAAAATCAGTCGTGGCAAGCCGGGATCACATTATGGAACCACTGGAATGCATAGCCATATGCAAACGAAACATCCTATTCGTTGGTCACAGCAGAAGCGAATGGCAGCAATGCCAACTTCAGAATCTGCTTGTGATGAGCACGTGAAGCACCACTGGCTTTCACATTTGACCACGTATTCAGTTCAACCATTATTGATTCTGCAGATACCAGTGGTAGCACTACTCAATGTGAGTGTCATGTTTCTCCTGCCTCTGTCGAAAGTAGGCATCATGCCCATCCTCTTACCCAGGGCAGTCTAATCAGTAGGCAATCTTGTAAACGCAGTACATCCACCTCCCCACTAGGTACACAAAAGTTAAAGCAGCCAGATATTAGATCGTCCCTAACAAAGCTCACTAAGTACCACCATGACCACCCAGTTGCAAAAGAGCTGAATACAGCCATTGCTCATATGCTTGCCATAGACCTGCTGACATACTCTTTTGTGGAGAAACCCACCTTTCTTCACTTGATGGAAAAAGCGGCACCAAAATATAAAGTTCCTAGCCGCACATTCTTTTCCACAAAGGCTGTCCCTGCTATTAATCGTGACCGTTCCTGCATTGTTTCCCGAGCAGTGTCCCACTCAACGGTACCCACAATCCAACTTACCAGTGATACATGGACAAGTAGGCCATCCTCCGGGATACGTTTTATGTGTATTACTGCACACTGGGCTAATTTACCTGCTGTTTCTGCCTTTCACCCATGTACATCTTCAGGTTGCCCACTGTCAAGTGGTAGTAGTACTATTGGGATCCGTCAGCATGCCACCCTAAGTAAGCAGAGCATGCATGGCTCTTATACAGCTGAAAGGATATCGGAAAAAATTAACGAGTCCATCACAAGGTGGTTTAAGTCGCATAATTTCTCTGCGGGCTTTATTGCTACTGATAATGCTTGTAATGATGTGAAAGCAATCCACAATGGTTAATTTTTTCATGCCCCATGCTTTGCCCATGTTCAGAATTTGATTGTTAAGACATTTCTGAAGCATGAGTCAGTAACCAGTATGCTGAATGTGAGCCATAAAATTTGCAACCATTTTTCTCGCTCCACACTTACAAAGTCAGAGCTGACCACTCTTCAGAAGGCAAATGGAGTGCCACATCATCGATTAAAATTGGATGTTGTCACATGCTGGAATTCAACACTGTACATGCTCAAGTGACTATTCTCAGTATAAACTGATAAATGACTATGTCATGCAGCTGCGTGAATGTGGCATGCAGGCAGCCATGTCATTCAGTACAGCTCAGTGGATGTTGATGGACAGTGTAATTCAAATACTCTGTCCTTTGGAAAATGCCACACAAGTGGTCATCTCTGACAACACATGCCTGAACCAGGTAATACCGCTGATGAGAGTACTGTTTCAGGCACTGGTAAACATCAGGGAGCAGTTTCAAGTGTCAGCTAACTCAGTAGGTGTAGAACTGGCTAACAGGATTCTGCAGTTGACTATGACCGGAGAGTGATTTACATCAACACCTCCGATGCATACGTTCTTTCCACATTGCTGGATCCAAGGTACAAACATGGCATTACTGCTCTACTTCCAGGTGGGAAGACTGATGTTGATCGCCATATCCTTATCCTTCATGGGAAGGTAGAAAATTGTATGGCAAGGGACCATGCTGATAAACGGTCACCATTTGGATCCCATCGCTAGGACAAACCTGACAGTGGAAAGGGTAGTGCCACAATTTTCTCCTCGTTCTCTTCCACACATAATGTGCCTGTTGTAGTGGCCTCTTCCTCATCAAGCAGTTCCATAAACCCTCTGTGGTCCATGCTGCAGCAGGTTGGTGTTTCTGTACAGCAGCCAAGTCATGGTAAAAGTCAACTGCAGTTGTTAGCCAGCCATATGGTGCAGTCCTACTTGGATGACCCACAGCAGCTGAACATTGATGAAGAGCCACTGTTATATTGTCAAAACAAGCTAGAAGTGTGGCCTGCCCTGGCATCTCTGGCTGTCGAGTATCTGACTTGTCCCTGTGCAAGTGTCAGATCAGAGAGGGTTTTCAGTGCCTCCGGTGCAATAGTCAGTGATCGGTGCAGTTGCCTGTCTGACAGAAACATGGAGTGCCTGACATTTATAAATGTAACTCCCCCTGCAAATGGGGGTTCCCAAAAGCCTTCCAGGAGCTTGCCTAAGTGCTCCCTGCCAAGCTGGCATTCAGCAAAATGCCATTTAGTTGTGAGCACTGCCTGCACTCCAAAGTCTATGAGTACTGTCTCTTTAAGGTCTGCCTGCTCGCTGACATAATTAGTTTGCCTGAGGGGACTGTGTTCTTTGCTCGAGTCCCGCCTGAGCTCCTGAACAATTGCTCCGATTCTGCCGTCGCTAGTGGTGCAGAGGGAGCTCTTTTCAACGATGTAACTGTTTGTCAGAAACCATTTAGAAAAGTAATGGAAATGTAGTTTGCTTAACCTGCTTTTCTTGCAGCTCGAACTGTTCTGTGAAGCCCCACCATTTTGGTTCTGAACTGCCGAACTGGACCAATTGGGTTGGGGGAGCCCTACAATGGAGACTGCTTGGGCCAATCAGGAAAGGGGCTCCCAGCTGGAGCTTGTTACAAGGGGGCTAAATGGAAGGAGCCCCTGGGAAGTGTAGTTCTAGTTCAATGGCACCTTTTTTGCACCTATAGAGGGAGCCCTGCTGTGACTGACAGTTTCATCAGCTAACCAGACTCTAGTGGATCTAAGAAAAATACCCTGAACTGTTGCTGGCAAGCCAGATCCGAGGTGACTGTGAAGAGAGAAGGAGCCCTGTTGTTCGAGCGGCGAGTAGTTCACGCGGGAAGCGCATGTGTAGGCCCCCCAGTTGGTCTGCGGCCATTGGTAATCATTGTTCGGACTGAATCCGAGTTTTGGAGGAGGAAAAAGAAGCAGAAGTGTGGGAACCAGGCTTAACCTGAAGAAGACCGAAAGTTTGCTGAAAGTGATCGGCCTGTCAGGGACTGCTAATGCTGTGTATGCTCCCAGGTTTTGCAGTAATTGCGGTCAGGATATTAGAGCAGTCTGCTTGGTACAGTACTTTCCTTTACATATAAATGTGTTTTAGATTGAAGAGAGATTGCGGTCTTAATTTCCCTCACTCTGCAGTATGTGCTGAATGCTGGAAACCCAGAAACAACACCATCCCTTCTGTAATCTGTATTGGTTATCGTGAGTACAATTTAGGGCAACCCCCTGCAACAATTTATGAATCAAAAGTGTGCCATCTGATTTATATGTGCTTTCCTTTTCTTGAACTGAGCCTCTGCTCCGGATTACAATTTTGTTGTGCATGACTTTCTTTTCTTTAGGGCCCCAACCAGCTGCACCAGCCAGCCAACCCAAGGGAATGGACCTGGCTAGCCCCTCCCCCCCCATCTTGGGTGCCCAGAGAGTGTGACATTTGGACTCTAAATTGCATGCACAGTACTGTGATTTGTGTTTTTACTGCCAATCAACCTGATTCCCCTTCCTTGTTACTTCCCCTGAATAAATCAGATTTATGTTTGTTGAACTTTATTCTACTTGTGGTGTCAGTACATACAGCAGAGAGCATTGCATAGTTGCTGTGACATTGCCTAACCTTATTTTACAGGTGGTCCTCAGGGACGTGCTGCAGAATCAGTCTTGAGGGTAAGTGGGTACTGTATGAGTAATGAGTGTGCATATGTGGGGTATTGGGAAGGTAACTCCTGTGTACTGTGTGGACCACTAGTAGGAATAAAGGTGGGGTCACAGTGTCCCAGAGGGCTGTGCCCAAGCTAATTTAGCCACCACCAACCCTGACCTCTGGGTGGAGGCACCTGTCACTGGACCTAGGCCCCTTAACCTGTCGCTAGCCATACAGGCAGGGGTAGTAGCTCTTGGGATAGCGCCACATAGGGGTTACATCTTGGAGGCACCGCTGGGATTAGAGTCCTCTAGTGGTCACATGGGAGGATTACCCCAATATGTTCAGTTTAGGAGAGAAAATGGAGGAGCTTACCACGCCTAAGCTAACAAGCATTTGTCATTGCCGAATGTTTGCTTGCTGGCATTGGCATTGGTAGTGTAGGAGTTGCAGAGCTGCATAATAGGAATGGCAGTGAAGTATTGAACTGAAGCCAACCCCATCACCACCATGCAGATAGTGACAGGCACTGGGGTGTGCCTTTGGGCCGTCAGGCATAACGGCCACGCCATTTCACCACACCATACCCTGCAGACACTGACAAGTGTCAGGGTGTGCCTTGGGGTCTTTGGCCCTTATGCACACCCCGTTCCATCAGGAAATATGGTGAGATGGGTGTGGTATAGGAGAATGGGGTGAACTTTGGGGCTGAAGAGTCCAAGGCACACCTTGATGCCTCTCAGTGGCTGCAGGGAGTGGGTGGGAGTGGAATGGTATGAGCATTGCAGGCAACAATCCTAAGTCACAGCCCTGATGCCTGTCATTCTCTACAGGGTGGGACGTTATGGTCGGAAACCCTAATGCCTCAGGCATTCGTTGGTATTTTCACTCCAAATTTTCAACATGTCTTTTTTGTGACCCCCACCTTATGAACAGTGGCAATATCAGTTTGTTAGCCGAAAGCTGCTTTTGCAGAGCGACTATTGCATTTGTCACCACAAGTGCAAAAACACATTCTGAACAGGATGTGAAAAATGACAGCTGTACTGTTCATGGGGAGGTGTAAAAAATGGCAATGTTGAAAATCTGCAGTGAAAATATTAAAAAAACTGGTGAAGTCATGAGTGTGCGTAGAAACTGTGCAACGCACACCCATAATGTAATTAGTTTGGAGATTTTTTACAGCAGATTGTCAACACAGGCATTTTGGGACCTCCGATCATGAACAGTGTCTCTGTGATTTTCTTTATCTGTCCCGAACAATGATTTCCCACAGTGACCACGCATTTCTGTGTTGAAAGAGTGAAAACACATTTCAGCCATATTGTGAAAAATGACAGCTGTACTGTTCATAAGGAACTGTGGAAAAATGCCACTGGTGAAAATCTGGACTGAAAATATTACAAATTCATGAACTTACGAGGGTGCGTGGAAACTGCGCAATGCTCACTTGTAACACAATCATTTTATGGACTTTTGTCACCAAATTTTCAACATAGCCATCTTAACACCTCTGCTCATGACCAGAGTCACTGTGATTTTCTTAATCTGTTCCAAACATTGCTTTGCACACCGACTACTGTTATAGCTACATGTCTGAGCACATTTTTGTCTTGAGATGTGAAAGATGGCAGCTGTACTGCTCATAAGGAAGTGCGGTAAAATGGCAATGTTGAAAATCTGAGTGGAAATATTAAAATTTACAAACTTTACAAGGCGTGCATGGAACTGCGCAATGCATGCTTGTAAAACAGTCATTTTAGGAATTTTGCACCAAGTTTTCAACATAGCAATTTTAAGACCTCTGCTCATGAACAGTGTCACTGTGATTTTCTTACTGTGTCCCATACATTGATTTTGCACACCGACTGTGCCATTGTGCGCTACATAAGCGGAAACACATTTTGGGCGAGATATGAAAAATGACAGCTATACTCGTCATAAGGAGGTGTGGTAAAATGGCAATGTTGAAAATCCAGAGTGCAAATATTAAATATTTGTGAAATTACGAGCGTGCATAGAAACTGCACAACGCACGCTCGTAAAAAAGTCATTTTTAGTTTTTTCACCAAATTTGCAACATAGGCTTTTTGAGAGCCCACCTTATGAACACTGGCACTGTCCAAGCTTTCAATCAGTCTCGAAGGTGATTTCGCCGCAGTGACCGCGAAATCACCCTTCGGGCCTGATTAATGCCATGACAGTTCAAGAATTCATGAGGAGGGGTCCCAAAAACTCCATGTTGAAAATTTGGTATCAAAATTCAAAAAAATGCCTGAGATATGCATTGAAGTTGAAAAAACCCTATTTATTACATTATACAGCTTACGGCATTTCCTCAGTTCGCAGTCAGCTTTGAAGAGTGCAGGCGTGTTCCGATCCACGAAGATTGTCGCCGTGCTCTGGAGGTAAGTATGGAGTGAGGTGGGGTGTGGGGAGGCAGAGTGTGCAGAGGGTGGGTGCGGTGGGCAGGGAGACTGCTGAGGAACTTTTTCATTTACAGTTTTTTTAGGAAGATGCGTGGGACGTTTGCCACGCTGGGGTGAGTTCCCAGTGTGGCAGCTGGAAGGCTGTTTGGGGCCTGGAGCCAGCGGGATTGGGCACCCCTATCGGCATAACAATTTTGCCATGCTGGGGTGGGCTCCCAGCTGGCACCTGGAAAGTTTTTTTGGGTAGTTTTACTGGGATTGGGCACCCCGCCAGCCATACAGTGTGTGTACGTGGGGAGGGAGCGTGTGAGCGTGCAATATGCGTGCTTGCTTCTGTGTGTGGAGGGGGGAGTGCTGCTCACTGAAGCAGAGCTCTCCTTTTCAACTGTATGGCACTGCATTTTGGATGATCGCACTATGTTTCTTGCACATGCGTGCAGACAAACATAAAAATTTCCCCCCCCATAAGCTAATGGTGCACAGAATGATGGGGTGGAGCGAAGCTGAGGGGTTAGACTGCCAAAAGGCTATTTGGTTGCTGAGTGTCCCCTTACAGACTAATAATGCTGACATTGTGTCCACTGTGAAGCATGCTAAGGGCTTGGGCAAGGTTGAAGTAAGGGAAAGAGATGCTGATTTATTTGAACAAATAATGCTAGTGCTGATCTTGTGTAGTTTCCCAGTGGACCCAAAAAATGTACCCCCTGCTATTATGCCTGAAGGTGCCCAGAAGGGATGGAGGGTCATCCATTTACATAGTGGTCCGGCCTCCCCTAGTGGGTCTCCCGATACAGATGCATTTAAAGAGAAACTGCTCAAATTGTTAGCATCTGAGAGGCGAACTGCTCAGGAACTGGTAAAAGTGCTAGACCTCTCAGGTGACCATATGACCTTGCATTCCCCAGGTACATCCCCAGTTTCCCCCAAGAGCGCTCCAGTAGCTCTCTCCCCCATCATAATTCTCCCGATCCAGCTGGACTCCTACCAGAAGTTCAGACCTTTATCTGGCACAGTCCCAGTGCCCTCGGGGGAGGATGATCTAGAGACATGGATGGACTATGCCACCCCATTAGTGCAGGAATGGCAGTGTTCAGAGGGGGAAAAGAGGAAGCGCCTATTGGAGAGTTTAATGGGCCCTGCACTGGAAGCCATCCGTTTTCTATGAGCCACTAGCATAGAGGCTATAGTGGCTGAATACCTCTCTGCCCTAGAAGGCGTGTTTGGCAGCACAGAATCAGGGGATGATTTATTGTGGAAATTCAAGTCAGCTAAACAGTGGAGAAATGAGAAGTTGTCTGCCTTTGTCACTAGGATAGAGAGGGCTCTGCAGAGAGCCCACAGAAAAGGGGAGTGCCTGTCAAAGAGCTGAACCGGGTCAGATTAGACAACATCCTGAAGTCAGCTAGATTTTCAAGTGTAATGATATTGAAGCTCAAGTTGCAGGACAGGAGGGCAAGCCCTCCAGAGTACTGTCATTTGATGAAAGAAATTTGTGAGCTTGAAACTGATGAAGAGGGCTGGGAGCCCTGTGCTGGGGCTGTGATCACTTGTCAGACCCCGGAAAGGAGTGATTTAGATGAGGCCCAACAGTTGAGAGAATTGATTAAAGAATTGACTGAAGCAGCCAGAGAACCTGATATGTATCATGAACCCCCTGAGACCAAAAGTGGAGTGGGAGTGCATGTGGTTTCTCCTGAGACCCAGACAGAAGGTAACCTACTAGCAGAGATACGAGAATTGAGAGCCATGGTGGGAGAACTGCACAGGACTGCTCTAACCCACGACCGTAGTGGGGATCCAGGAGTACTAGAGTGTAGGCCCCCAATACAGAAAGAGCCCCGAAAGGCCCCAGAGGTGCCCCAACAGAGAAGGGACCCCCCCACCCTTCAAAGACTCTAGAGAAACTAAGTTTTGCTACCACTGTGGAGAGGATGGGCATATTCAGTCCACCTGTCACTTGCTGGAGAACTTAAGAAAGGTTACCACTAGGTTGTTGGCCTGGCATCACTGGACCAGTGCATGGCCACCAGGGGGAGCAGCTCGGAAAAGTTATCTACCAGGGCCAATGCCCGATCAACACCCTGGTCACTGCCTCTGGAATGGTCTGAAGTGGTGGGTCCCTCCATGGAGACCACTGTAAAGGTGAATGGAGTGTCTGCAACAGCTGTATTAGACAGTGGCTCCCAAGTGACAATTATGTTCCAGGATTGGTATCAGAAGCATTTGTCTGACGTACCCCTACAACCATTAGAAGGGCTACATGTCTGGGGGTTAAGTGAGACAGCCTATCCCTACTCCGGATATATCCGAATTTGGCTGTCTTTCCCCACCTCCGTGGCTGGAGTGGCAGAGCAAGTAGAGATCCTGGCCTTAGTGTGTCCCCCTACTGGACTGTATGATGGGATTCCTCTACTAATTGGGATGAATGCGCATATGTTTGGACAGTTGGTGCATTTGTGTTATGAGAAACAGGGGTCAAGGACTGGTAGAGCTTTGAGAATTCCGGCCTTGATCATGAAGGCCTGTGAGGCACAGAGAGATGCTGAAAGAGTGGACCCAGAGGAACCAGTTGGAATTGTCTGGAAGAAGGATCCTGAGTCTCTGATCCTGGTGCCAAATGCCCAGTGTACCTTACAGGGGGAGGTCCATATCAGAAAGGATGTCAATAATAAAATACTCATGCTGGATGCACCAGGCGATGGGAAATTGCAAGAAGGACTGCTGGTCAAGCCTAGTATTTTGCCTGCCAGAGCCCATGCTTATGCCAGATGGGTAATGGTCTAAGTTCATAATGTGTCTGATAGAGAGAGATTTGAGAAAATAGAGGTTGCACCCTGGCTAATGTACATTGTGCAGATACTACATTGTTACCCAGTAACAAGTGTTCAGGGAAGAATGACAGGGCGAGAGGTCTCGACGCCTGGCACCTGCTGACATAGATGATGTCAGAATGCATCTACAAGAAATGCTTGCTGCTGGTGTGATACAAGAATCCAGAAGCCCATATGCTTCGCCTATTGTGGTAGTGAGGAAAAAGAATGGGACAGTGAGAATGTGCATGGATTATCACACCTTAACCGGCGGACCATCCCTGATCAGTATACAATACCCCGCATTCAGGGTGCTTTAGACTGCCTGAACGATAGCAAGTGGTTCTCAGTGTTGGATCTTCGCAGTGGGTACTACCAGATCCCGATGGCCCCGGAAGACCATGAGAAGACAGCTTTTATCTGTCCGCTTAGTTTCTATGAGTTCATGAGGATGCCTCAGGGGATCTCGGGTGCCCCAGCCACTTTTCAATGACTGATGGAGCATGCAGTGGGGGACATGAACTTATTGGCGTGCCTGGCATACCTAGATGATGTCATTGTGTTTGGCAGCTCACTGGAGGAACATGAGAGTAGATTGTTCAAGGTGTTGGACCGATTGGAAGATTTTGGCCTTAAACTGTCCATCAACAAGTGTCAGTTCTTCCAAACCTCTGTAAAGTACGTGGGACACATAGTGTCCACCGAGGGAATAGAAAAACAGACCCAAGTAAAGCTGAGGCCTTGACCACCTGGCCACAGCCCCACAATTTAAAAGAGCTGCAAAGGTTCTTGGGATTCTGTGGTTACTATCGGCGGTTCATCAAGGACTATTCCTGAGTGATTCACCCTCTACTTAATCTTACTCAAGGTTATCATCCTACTAACAAAACATATAAGAGGTTGGCTTCCCTTGAGGCTGAGAGACTGTATTTCTGTCCCAATGAAGTCTTTGGAGCATGATGGATGCCTGATTGTGAAGCTGCTTTTCATGAGATTATATATCAACTCACTCACGCTCCTGTCCTTGCCTATGCAGATCCAGCAAAACCCTATGTCCTACACACTGATGCTAGCCTGCAAGGTTTGGGGGCTGTGTTATTCCAAGAGCACGAGAATGGCCTGAGACCAGTGGCCTTTGCCAGCAGAACACTGACCCCATCCGAAAAGAACTATCTTGTGCATAAGTTAGAGTTCCTAGCTTTGAAGTGGGCCATTGTTGACCAATTCCATGAGTACTTGTATGGGGCTAAGATACTGGTAAAAACTGATAATAATCCTTTGACCTATGTGCAGACTTCAGCCAAGTTGGATGCTACTGGCCATAGGTGGCTTTCTGCATTACCTACATATGATTACACCATTGAATACAGAGCAGGCCTGAACCACGTAGATGCTGATGCTTTCTCCCAGAGGCCTGTTTCCCGGAATGACTGGGTCAGACTGTCATAACCTGATATTTGAGCCCTCTGCCAGAAGTTTGACAGGGAGGAACAGATGTCCCCGGATGCAGTGGACTGTCTGGTGGATTGTTTGGGGCCCTCTGAGAATTTCATACCTGCTGCTTATTGCCACTTTTCTGCATTAGATATTGGTGCACTGCCTCAGCTTGACAATGACAGTCTTCAGCGGGCTCAATCCCGAGATCCTATGATCAAATCAGCTCTAGAAGCCCTCTACGCAGGGAAAGATGTGTCCAAGTTGCGCTCCACTGATTTGAGAACTGCATTGTTATACAAGGAAGATCCTAAGCTGAAATTGATTAATCGACTGTTATACAGAGAAACAGTAGGGGGCCAGATAGACAAGCAACAGTTGGTCTTGCCCACTGCTTTCAGAGACTTAGTACTGAGGTATTTACACAACCATATGGGGCACCTTGGTATAGACAGAACACTTGACTTGGTGAGGTCCAGATTCTATTGGCCTAAGATGGGGTCTGATGTTGAGCAACACATTTGAACTTGTAGTCGCTGCTTACAGAGGAAAGCTTTGCCCCAGAGGGCTGCCCCCCTTGTTAACATCACCACCAGTGCCCTCATGGAGCTGGTTTGTATAAACTTTCTGAGTTTGGAGTCAGATCAAAGAAATATTAATAATGTGCTGGTGGTCACTGACCATTTTACGAGACATGCCCAAGCTTTCCCCACCAAGGACCAGAAGGCATCCACCGTGGCAAAAGTACTAG
The DNA here is from genome assembly GCA_016271365.2 of Neoceratodus forsteri. Classification (NCBI taxonomy): domain Eukaryota; kingdom Metazoa; phylum Chordata; order Ceratodontiformes; family Ceratodontidae; genus Neoceratodus; species Neoceratodus forsteri. Next base: position 746,819,461 of record CM057459.1, read on the forward strand.
CAGAAAACTTTTTTGTTCACTATGGGGCTCCACAAAGAATCCATTCTGATCAAGGGATAGACTTGAGAGTCGTTTGATCAAAGAGATGCTTTCTCTGTGGGGAGTACGAAAGTCGAGAACCACCCCTTACCACCCCAAGGGGGAGCCACAGCCTGAATGTTTTAATCACACTCTGCTGGACATGCTGGGCACTCTCCACCCAAAAGACAAGCCCAGATGGAGCCAGCAAATTAACATCTTGGTACATGCCTACAACTGCACCAAAAGTGATGCCACTGGGTTCTCCCCCTACTGCCTGATGTTTGGAAGAGAACCCCGACTACTGGTAGATGTTTGTTTCAGAGTTTCTCCTGATGGGGTCTGAGCTGAGAATTATCTACAGCATGTGCAAAAGTTAAAGGCCCAGCTGAATCATGCGTACCAACTGGCTCAAACCATGTCTGCCAAAAGAAATCTAGCCAACAAAGAAAGGTATGATAAAAGAAATCTGGGACTGCATGGCAAACACAAAATTGCTGACAGGTGGCATCATCCCCCTCACATTGTAGTGGGCAAACTGGATGATCTGTTTGTGTACAAAGTAAGGCCTGAAAACAATTCAAAAGATGTTAAGACACTGCATCAGAATCATTTGCTGCCCATTGGCCAAATACTGATTGAATCTGAGCCCCCAGAAAGTGCTCCCCCCTGGACTGGTGACCAGAGCTGCGGCTAAGCAAAGACAGAGAAAGTCTGCACCTACAGTTGTTGAGTTAAGGTTTTCTCCACAGCAAACCCCAATTGAAGATGACTGTCAGTCTACTTCAGAGGAAAGTGAGTGCAACTTTGGGTACTACCCTTCTTATGAACTAAGTCAATTGTTTCAAGGTAATCCTCTAGTCAATTATGGAGATGGAGCTGGGCCTTCTGGACTGCCTAAGCCCCCAGCTTTGTCCTTGGAGCCAATGCTCCCAGAAAGTGAGGTGCAGAGTGTTAAGTCTTATGATCTTGAGTCACTGTGCATGGTGGAACTGTATGAGCTTTCAGAGGAGGAAAATGATGAACTAGGACAAACTGGTGATATACCAGAGCAAGAAGGGTATTTAGAGTGCCCTGATGGTTCACTGCCAGTGCAAGAGAACTCTCCCTGTGAGCCAAGTGCTGTGATCTCCGAAATTGCAAATCCTGGAGCTGAAAGTGCCCCAAGTTCCAACCTTTCTACTCCGATGGAATCTCCCCTGGCAAGTAAAGACAATGCTGAAAGTGAGGTTAAAAGTGCAGAGACTGTAACAGTTCCCCCTAGAAAGACTGGCCGAACTGTGAAGCCTGTAGTGCGCCTCAGCTATGATTCCCTTGGGAGGCCTGTAGATTTACCTCTCAATGTGGTCCATAAAGGAGTATATGTGTCCCCGAGCTCATTGCCTAAACTGAGCATAAGTGCTAACTCCAGGTTAATTGTTTTGCCCTCCAGGATTGGTGCCCCTGCTCCATCTAGCCCCAAGGTAGCTGATAGGGAAGGGCCCCTTTCTTCAGGTTTCATGTGCAGGAAGTAATGACCTGATTTCAAGATGTATTGTATGTATTTATTTATTTATTTTTTTAAATTTATTTATCAAGTCTAGGATTACAAATACCTTTGAGCCATGGCTCTTTTACAAAGGTTCCACGTCAGAGAAATACAAATTATTGGGAACATCAAGACAGGCATTAAAACAATGTGGACATTGCAAACAGAGTACAGATTAATACAGTTCAAGGGTAGCATTGTAACAAGGCAGCCAGCAGCATTTGTCAGAGAAAATAGACAACAGATAAGAAGTGCCAGAGCCATAGGGAGAAGGGAGAGGGAAGAGGGTAGGGGGGAGAAGGAATATAGGAAGGGTGGCGAGAGGGTGAAAAGTGCAGCATTGGGTATACCAAGATGTGAGGGTAGAATCCAGTGAGGAGGGGAGGGAGGGGGACCAACTAGAGCAGAAAGGGAAGTGAAGAAACAAGGTTAAGTTGGGCAGTCACAGGAACTGTTGGTAGTGAGATAGTCCTGGAGCCTAGTTTTAAACATACCAATAGTTGGGGCAGAGGAGATGGTTGGGCTGAGGCCATTGAACCAGAGTGGTGCTCGATAAGCAAAAGAGCGTTGTCCCTGTGAAGTGTGACAGTGGGGGACTTTCAGTAGCTGTAGCGTGGATCTCCTAAGGCACCATTTGTTAATTCAATGTTGTAACAGAGTTGAGACCTCAGAAGGTGCAAGGCCAAGGTAGATTTTTTTGACCATGGAGCAGGTGAGAAACTTTATGCGGTTTGATAGTTGGAGCCAGCCGGTCTGAGTGTACAGGTCACATGTGTGGGTGAGACGGTGAGCACCAGTGATGAGCCGACATGCTTTATTTAAGGCAGTTGAGAGGCATCTAAGGGTTGTGGTTGTGGCCGAGCCATAAATGATGAGACCATAGTCTATTACAGAGATCACAGAGCTCAGGACTGCAACCTTCAAAGCTTCTGGCGTGAGGTGTGGTCTGTGTTTGTAGAGGAGACCAAGCCGTGTATTAGCAGCTCTAGCTACATTATCTACATGAAGTCCATAGGAGAGATTAGGATCAAGCTGTATCCCTAAGTATTTGAAGGACACCACCTGATCTAGAGTGTTCCCCTGGGTGGTGGAGATATGTTGAGTAACAAGTAGTAAGCTGTGAAATACAGAATAATTGTATATAACAATGGTTTAATATGTTGACTGCTGTTTAAAAGGATGCAGGCCTAACCTGTTGGTGATATGAACGTATGTGATGATCTGCTTTAAAGTGTTATAAGGGTACCTACTTGACATGGATGGCAAGTTTTTTCAGGCCAGAAAGGGTGTAACCCCCTGCAAATGGGGGTTCCCAAAAGCCTTCCAGGAGCTTGCCTAAGTGCTCCCTGCCTAGCTGGCATTCAGCAAAATGCTGTTTAGTTGTGGGCGCTGCCCGCACTCCAAAGCCTATGAGTACTGTCTCTTTAAGGTCTGCCTGCTCGCTGATATAATTGGTTTGCCTGGGGGGACTGTGTGTTCTTTGCTCGAGTCCCGCCTGAGCTTCTGAGCAATTGCTCTGATTCTGCCATCGCTAGTGGCGCAGAGGGAGCTGTTTTCAAAATTGTAACTGTTTGTCAGAAACCATTTAGAAAAGTAATGGAAATGTAGTTTGCTTAACCTGCTTTTCTTGCAGCACAAACTGTTCTGTGAAGCCCCACCATTTTGGTTCTGAACTGCCAAACTGGACCAATTGGGTTGGGGGAGCCCTACAATGGAGACTGCTTGGGCCAATCAGGAAAGGGACTCCCAGCTGGAGCTTGTTACAAGGGGGCTAAATGGAAGGAGCCCCTGGGAAGTGTAGTTATGGTTCAATGGTGCCTTTTTTGCACCTATAGAGGGAGCCCTGCTGTGACTGACAATTTCATCAGCCAACCAGACTCTAGTGGATCTAAGGGAAATGCCCTGAACTGTTGCTGGCAAGCCAGATCTGAGGTGACTGTGAAGAGAGAAGGAGCCCTGTTGTTCGAGCGGCGAGTAGTTCACGCGGGAAGCATCTGTGTAGGCCCCCAAGTCGGTCTGCGGCCGTTGGTAATCATAGTTCGGACTGAATCCGAGTTTTGGAGGAGGAAGAAGAAGCAGAAGTGTGGGAACCAGGCTTAACCTGAAGAAGACCGAAAGTTTGCTGAACGTGATCGGCCTGTCAGGGACTGCTGATACTGTGTATGCTCCCGGGTTTTGCAGTAATTGCGATCGGGGTGTTAGAGCAGTCTGCTTGGTACAGTACTTTCCTTTACATATAGATCTGCTTTTTAGATTGGAGGGAGATTGCGATCCTAATTTCCCTCACTCTGTAGTGTGTGCTGAATGCTGAAAACTCAGAAACAACACCATCCCTTCTGTAATCTGTATTGGGTATCGTGAGTACAATTCAGGACAAACCCCTGCAACGATTTATGAATCAAAAGTGTGCCATCTGATTTATTTGTGCTTTCATTTTCTTGAACTGAGCCTCTGCTCCGGATTACAATTTTGTTGTGTGTGACTTTGTTTTCTTTATGGCCCCAACCAGCTGCACCAGCTGGCCAACCCCGGGCAACAGACCTGGCTAGCCCCCCCATCTTGGGTGCCCAGAGAGTATGACATTTGGACTCTAAATTGTATGCACAGTACTGTGATTTGCATTTTTACTGTCAATCAACCTGATTCCCCTTCCTTGTTACTTCCCCTGAATAAATCGGTTTTAAGTTTGTTGAACTATATTCTACTTGTGGTGTCAGTACATATAGCAGAGAGAATTGCATAGTTGCTGTGACATTGCCTAACCTTATTTTACAGGGGGTCCTCAGGGACACACTGCAGAATCAGTCCTGAGGCTAAGTGGGTACTGTATGTGTAATGAGTGTGCATATGTGGGGTATTGGGAAGGTAACTCCTGTGTACTGTGTGGGCCACTAGTAGGAATAAAGGGGGATCACAGTGTCCCAGAGGGCTGTGCCCAAGCTAGTTTAGCCACTACCAACCCTGACCTCTGGCTGGAGGCACCCGTCACTGGACCTAGGCCCCTTAACCTGTCATTAGCTATACAGGCAGGGGTAGTAGCCCTTAGGATAGCGCCACCTAGGGGTTACATAAAAAGTAATTCTCATTTCCTCCCATCACAGTATAAACTGTCATGGTGAAGAAGGTGATGTCGAGATGGAAACTAAAGCTGAAGAAGACAGTGTGGTTTTCCTAATCATGCATTTCAAAAACATGGATGTGCGCTGAGGTACTCATCACCCCATCACACATGTCATAGTATTATACAGATGATTCATGTACATTGAAGAAATGAATATAAAGTGCATAAGATTATAATGGTACTTGTTATTGTCCAAGTTGGCCAACGTTCATGGTCGTCCCCCTCCTCCCCCAAAAATTTGAATGGACACATGTTGGCTTGTCCATTAGTTACTGCTCATGATGCATATCATGACGTGTTGTATGCCACTTGCTGTGTGAACCACTCAGCCACCTGTTAATGTCCAAGTTGGCCGATAATCCAGGCCCTCTCCTTCCCCCTCAAAGAAAATATAAATACCAAAAAAATTTAACGGACACATGTTGGCTTGTCCGATTGTTACTGTTTCTTTATAAGTACTGATAATGTCTGTGGCACCTTCAGCACCTTTCCAAGTTTTACAACATTCATGTGTATGTTGCATCTCAGGCAAACCACTAAACAAATATAATTATCTAAAACAATGCTTTGAAAAGTGTCAGAAATATAGGATAGTGGATGCCTGAACGGACACAACAAGGCTATTCTTACACAAGTTGTTGTTATGCTGACTGTACACCTCGAGAGCGCAGCTTGAGAGGTCGTCAGTCGGCATAGCAACCACGAGTGTAAGAACACACCTTGTTGTGTCCATTCAGGCATCTGCTAGTCTGTGTAGTGTATGTTGCTGACATAAAAAACACTAGCGTGTGCTAAAGAGAAAAAACTTTCAGAGACGTTACTTGAGTTATATGAAATCTTTACTGGAAGAAAAGGGAAAAAAACACATTAGGTACAGAAACAGTAACATACGGTTCGAGTCTTCGGAGCAGTTAGACTTCACAACCTGTCCCTGTAGCTAGGGTGGCAGGAGAGGAAAAAAAGATGTTGTTACTTACTCTGCTTTTTACTTTCAGCCACTACTTCATACATTCCCCCTCAACTTTACATAGTCACTGTGCTGCACGTTTTACCTTTGACCCCTCACCCATTACTCCTAGCTGAGACTGGCTCAAGGGCACTTTTCCCGGAACGACATGGGTACGGAGAACACTACGGCTGACATGGCTATTACTTGTTTGAGTTAACACTGGCTGCCAGGACCGTGACTTTACCTCACGGATGATTTTGTCAAACTGCCTTTTGGCAGGTGAGGCAGTACTGTTTACAGTTACCATGACAAAGTTAGCGCTCGTGGTGGAGTATGTATGACATCTGTACTGAAGCAGAACCAGAAGTCGTTCTGCTGCAGTACGGATGTCACTATTGAAGCAGAACCATGTTTTGATTGTCTCAAAAAATAGAACAACATTCCTACATACACTATGTTGTAATCCCTAGCTGCATAATAGTGATGTTAGTTTGTATCAATTCCTCTTGAAAATAACGTCAGCAGTACATTCCCAAATAGTTATAAGACCATGTGAAAATAGACAGCAGAAGGAGACCTCTCGATCTAATGTGTCTGCTGGAGATAATAGTGATTGAGTTCTGCCCCAAGTTTACATCTTTGATCCTGACACCCCCTCTCCCTCCCTCCCTGATATTTGTTCTTTCACTGGCACTTCCACATGACATGCCTTGTACTTATACCATGACCTTTTGAAGGCACTCACTGACTTTGTCTATACCACCTCCATTGGCAGCTCTTTCCATGATGTCACCACTCTCTCCATAAAGAAGTGCCTCCTCATATCCCTCTTGAACCTTTCTCCCACCATTTTTAGGTTGTGCCCTCTAGGTGTGGTGTTGGTCCTTCTGTTGAATAGGCCCTCATTTTCTACCCTGATTATTCCTTTTAAGTATTTGAATGTCTCCATCATATCCACCATCTGCCTCCTCTCTTCCAGCGTGTACATCCCCAGGTTCCTCGACCTCCCCTTATATGATCTGTCCTGCTGTCCCTCTATCATTCTAGACACTCACTCTCCTCTGAACTCTCTCCAGCAATTGCATGTCCTTCTTCAGGTGTGGATGTCAATATCTTACTCTGTACTGTAAATGTGGTCTTACCAAAGACCTGTACAGTGGCAGAATAACATCACTGTTTCTACTGCTGAAACCCCTTGCAATAAATCCCAGCATCCTATTTGCCTTTGCAACTGCCTTTTTACATTGAATTGAGAATTGCAAGTCACTCACAATGATGACCCCCAGAGATGCTTTTCTTCCTCCTTTGGTATGACCCGAACCTTTCCTATGTATGTTCCTATGTAGTACTCTGTTCTCGGGTTCTTTGCCTCATGTGCATCACCTTGCATTTCTTAGCATTAAACCCAATCTGCCATATCCCCGAGCATCTCTCCAGTCTGGCCATGTCCACCCTCAGTTCCCTTATGCTCTCCTGGCCTGGGTGTTCACCCTCCTATATAGCTTGGTGTTGTCTGCTAACGTGCACATTTTCCTATCGAATGCCTTCCCCTTTGTCAGTGATAAAGACATTAAACAGCACTGGTCTTAACACTGACCCCTGTGGTACCCCGCTTGTGACCTCCCTTGTACTGGAGAACCCCCCCCTTAACCACCCTCTTTGCCCTGCCTCTCAGCCAGTTAGCAGCCCATTTAGCCAACCTTTCACCTACCCCAAGGTCCTAGTTATAATTTCCTGGACCAGATTCAAGTTCCACGGGACCAGCGAATCTGAAAAACAGGACTAACACTAAATATCTGTGCCACACTGCCACTGCTACACATGCATACTGGAATAAAACAAACAGAGTAACTACTGTTCACCAATAAATGCTGCTGCAGCTGCTACTGAGACATTCACCAAATGAAAGCCATTGCAGAATCAAGCCGTCCCATATCACAACAGCCATTTTGAATTGTATGCTACATTAATTTTGCCGATGATGCCACCCCTAGCCATCTCCTAAAGATGAAGAAACCATCCTATACCTGGTTGATCCTGCTACACCAAACAATAACAGCCAATGTAGCCAAAGTCAGTACTATGCCCCACAGAATCCTAAAGATGATGACCGATTTACTGAACCCGTCACCTCACTACTGCAAGCCAACTGTGGGTTATGACGCTACAGAGAACAGCAGAAACAGCAAATATTATCCCAATACTTGACTCTGCTTTGAGTGACACATTCAGCAAATGTACCACCAGTGTTGAATTTATTGATCTTGTTCATGCATGCCATAACAAAGAAAAACATAACGAAGAAGCATAATGGCCCAGTAAACCTGCTGAATCGGGATGCAACTGCTGATTCTGAATCAACAACCATACCACAGGTTCATAGAGCTCTTAAAGTTCATTAATGTCACATCATGTAATCTAGTACTTGAATAATTGTTTTAATGACTACCCTATTTTGAACGTTAGAGACTATTGCATTACTGTTACTCATGTAAGAGGCTATCCTAAACAAAATAGCATTGTTTGTGTATTGCGTGGTGAGTGTGTGCTGACAGTCACACATAGGGAGGGAGTGTGGCGGTGCTAGGGTACTTGTTTCGGTATGTATTGTAGTCTGTAACAGTCTGTTTGTAGAAACATGTTACTAGCACCTACAAACTATTTTAACTGCTGTTAACCGGTCCTACATTTCTAGCAATGTGCATAAAGCCTTATGATGACAGTGCTGTCTCTTGAAAAGCAAAATTGCTGTTGTTTCTGGACTGTACCTATCTCACTCTGACTTATTCTCCTTCCGGGACAGTCACACACTGCCGCCGCTGCTGCTGTCATTTTGGTTGATACCTGGATCATGAGTCTGACTAACCCAACACCGCTATCCCTGCTGCTTCATGGTGTGCCCATTTAAACTCACTAGGTAAGATACATAGGGAAACCTTTCTATTTAATACCCTTGCCTTGATCTTCTTCCCTCAGTATCTGCCAGTCGAACAGGTAAGTATTGTACTGGTTGTCACAAACCCACTCAGCAGGTCAGCCCTCTACTCCCAAAGTGCCAACCTCCGAGCGCAGTCTTGTGAACAGTTAACAGAAACAGGGTAACCCTCCTGTCTGTTTTGTGGGTTTGAATCAACCTTTGGTTTTAAGTCTTGGAGGGATTCAAACTGTGAACCTCTTGTTAGCATACCCAATGTACAGGCTCAGATAATTCTGCTCTTTGGTGGGGGCAGATATCTTTTGCCTACAGGCACCCAGCCAGGCATACAAAATGAACCCTTAAAACTCTATTAAAGACCTCAGAATACATTCTTACCTTTTCGCAGTTTGGTAAAACCAGTAAGCTTTGTACAGTGTCAGCTTTAGCCATGTATGCTTCCCTTGTCAAGAAAAAGAAATTCAAAGGCACACCAAGTAGTCTCTAAAGTAGAGGTTTTCTTCAAAATAGATAAAAAAAGTGTAATATGTAAATACAGAACCATATATCACAAAACATACAAATCACTAAACAAAACAGGTTTAAAAGTGCAGACTAAATCTCCTAGCACAGTACTCTTAGAATTATCTTTTCTAAGGTATTCTAATCTCACAGTGCTGTAGATGTTTTCTTTTCAGAGTCCAAACATTTGTGTGTAAATGGAAAACAGAATACTGTTTAAAAACTGGCTTTGCCAACCTCTTTGTGTGAGGTCACCTAGCTCCTCCCTGTCAGAATATAAAAAATATATATCTATGCAAAACAGGATACCTTATCAAAGGTAAATTCTGTGATCTCAGCACAACTCATTTTCTTATATGACTTTCTTTGATCTTATGATCAGCTTCCCCTTTCCAGAACATCAAAGAGACTTGTAATGTCTCTCTGCCAGAGCTCATGGAGGTACAACATACTTTGTATCACCACGTGAATTTTACTGTGTTTCCTCTGAACGTTATAAAAGTTTATGATCTATCTTGGCATCTAGCAAGCTGCAATTAGTCACATAAAAAGGAAATCCTACATTTTAAGTCTCTTCTAGCCTGTAATTATCTCTTGGCCTTCCATGTAACACCTTGTATCTGAAATCTGGGAGGAGGGTTGTCATTCCACAGACTGTCAGCATCTCACATGACAGACATTCAATAACACATTTTTATATTACAAAAACATAGGTTAATCAGAACCAGCTGTCCAAGTGTCACAATTCCTCCCTACCTAGATTGAATATGGGGACTCTATCCCCTGCATGGAATGAGCTTCCCAAATCAGTTCACTCCTTGTACACACGAGACAGCCCATCGGAGTTCTGATTTTTGGCTCCAGCCCTATATAGAATTGTCATATCATACCCTTGCAAAGCAAAACTCCATCTTAGCAATCTATCATTGTTTTTCCCCATCTGCGTCAGCCAAACCAGGGGGTTGTGGTCAGTCTGCACCACAAAATGCTGCCCATATAAGTATGGCTCCAACTTCTTTAGGGCCTACACTATGGCAAGACATTTTTTTCCACAGTAAAGTATGCCTGCTCCCTGGGAAGTAACTTCCTGCTTGGTACAATACTGGGTGATCTCTCCCTTGGCTGGATGTCTGGCTCAGTACTGCCCCAATACCCATGTCTGAGGCGTCAGTCTGAACTATAAAGAGTCTGCTATAGTCAGGACTTGTCAAAACAGGAGCACTGCACAGTGCCTCCTTTAGTTTGGAAAAGGCTTCCTCACAGGCTGGGCCCCATGTAATTTTCTTTGGCATCCTTTTCTTTGTCAGGTCAGATAGGGGAGCAGCCAGGGCACTGTAATTGGGTACAAATTTCCTGTAGTACCCTGCTGTCCCTAGAAATCTCCTGACCTGCTTCTGTGTTTCTGGTCTGGGCCATGCCTGGATTACCTCTATTTTTATTTGGTTAGGACAGAGCTGTCCCCGGCCTACCACATGCCCGAGGTATGCCACTTCTCCCATGGCCACCTGGCACTTCTCGGCTTTGACAGTGAGCCCGGCCCTCTGTATCCTGCCCAGCACTTCCCTAAGGTGGGATAAGTGTTCTTCACAGCTGGCACTAAAGATGGCAATGTCAGTCAGGTACGCCATGGCGTACTTCTCAGCACTATTTAATACCTGGTTCACCAACCTTTGGAAAGTGGCCAGGGTGTTCTTTATTCCGAAAGGCATTACTTTAAATTCAAATAAGCCTATCAGAATGATGAAGGCCGACCTCTCTCTAGCTCTGTCTGTTAACTCTACCTGCCAATATCCCTTTGTCAGGTCAGTCGTTGTAAGGTGGGTCGCCCCTCCCAACTTGTCCAGGGGTTTGTCCGTCCGGGGCATTGGTTGGGTGTCTAACTTCGTGACTGCATTCAGTCCATGATAGTCCACACAGAAACGAGTAGAGCCATCTGGATTGGGCACAAGGACTACGGGTGAGGCCCAGGGGCTATGGGATCTCTGGATTACCCCTAAATCCAGCATCTCCTCCACTTCCCTCCTAACGTCCTTTTGGACAGCCTCTGACACCCAATATGCTGTCCTCTGTATGGGCATCTGTGTCCCTGTCTCCACATCTTGAGTCGCTAAGGGTGTCAGTCCAGGCTTGGTGCTAAACAATGGGGCAAAGTCTGCTAAAACCTCCCTTACTTTCTGGATCTGGTCTGGGGTCAGCTGGGGAGACAATTTAACTGCCTCCACAGAGGACTCCAGCTTACTTTCTTCCAGCAAATCCAGAAGGGGGTCTCCTTCATCAGTCCCCTCCCCAGGACTACATACTGCAAACACCATGTCAGCCCTATTTGCATATGGTTTCATCATGTTGACATGGTATATCTTTCTGTCTGTCTTCTGTCAGGTAACTCTATAATATAGTTCATGTCACTTACCTTCCTAACCACTTTGTATGGTCCTGCCCACTCAGCCTGCAGCTTGTCTTTCTGGACCAGAATAAGGACCATGATATCCTGACCCATCATATATGAGCAAGCTCTGGCTCTGCATTCGTGCCATACTTTTTGTTTCTGTTGGGAAGCTGCCAGGTTGCTCTGGGCTGTCCCCATAAGCTCCTTCAGCCTTTCCGTAAACCTAAGGACATAATCTACTATGGGAGTTCCCTGGGTGGCGTGCTTGCCTTCCCAGTCCTCCCGGATCAAGTCTAGGGGCCCACATACCCGGCGTCCATATAAAAGCTCGAAGGGGGAAAATCCTGTCGACTCTTGGGATACCTCCCTGTATGCAAACAACAGGTGGGGAAATTATTTCCCCCAGTCCCTCCCGTGCTGTTTAGCAAACACCCAGTGCATTGACTTCAGGATACCACTGAATCTTTCCACAAGCCCATTGGCTTGTAGGTGATATGGTGTTGTGCATCTCTGCACCACCCCACATTTCTCCCATTAACATTTCATCAGGTTCATCATGAAGGAATCCCCTCAATTGGTGATAACCTCCTGCGGAAACACATAAAAAGGAGATCCTAAATTTTAAGTCTCTTCAATCCTGTAATTATCTCTTGGCCTTCCAGGTAACACCTTGTATCTAAAATCTGGGAGGGGGGTTTTCATTCCACAAACTGTCAGCATTTCTCATGAGAGACATTCAATAACACATTTTTATACTACAAAAAACATAGGTTAATCAGAACCAGCTGTCCAAGTGTCACACTGGTATTCCTACTTTCATTCCTCAAGATGTAGAGTGTGTTTAATGGGTAGGTAGCGAGTGGTTTTTGGGGAGTGAGGGGGGCACACACAAGGTGGAGGTTGTAGGATTAGTTAGGATAGTCAGTGGAGTAGGAAGTCACTCTTGGCAGTCAAAATAGTACAGAATATAAGAAACGGTTCTGAAAGCCTGATATAACATGACACTGTGTTTGCTAGCCAAACTTAATTTTTTTCTATATCTATCTCACAATGACCTCTTTCCTTTCCAGGCCTTTCACACACTGATGCTGCTGCTATTGCTGCTGTCAGGATCCCATCTGATGCTGCTTTTGACTGTTTTTTTCATGATGTGTCCATCACAACTGACCAGGTAAGATATTTGTTTTGGGATAACTTTCTATTTAATATCCTTGATCTTTTCCTCTCAATGTCAGCCAGTCAAACAGGCAAGTGTTGTACTGGTATTCCTACTTTTACTCCCCAATATGTAGAGTGGATTTTATGGGAAGTGAGTGGTGATTTGGGGGGAGAGATTTAAACAGGAAAGTGACTGTGTGGGGCACTTCAGCAAGCATGCTACCAATTAACGTCAGCTTATCTGAACCTTGACATAAATTGTGTCAAAAACCAGTACCACAGTCCAAGACAAGGATGACTACAGTGGTATGAAAACATAGATTTATATATTTCAGAAAAGGAAAACAAAACAAAACAAGATACATGTTTAGAATAACCCAGAATGAACACCCAGTAACTTATATAACTATACTAATCATCAATTACAAAAAAAAATACAACAGTAACTATAGTCCTGGTTAAGAAATGAGAAAAAATAATGAAAACAGCAAACAACAACACCAATTTAACAACGCTACAATTTTTAAACTATTTACAGGACGTCACTGTCACAGCAGTACTGTCACCTCACCGGACATTTAACATTTTTTGCTGCAGACTGCTGCTCTCGGAGTTCGCCCGTGAACTCCAAGCACTGCAGTCATCTTTCTTAGCCTGCTTAGCATTTTCATAATTTTTTGTTGATTCTCCTTGACTTCAACAACATGGGTCTCCAGAGAATTGTCCCTTTGTGTCAATGTCATTATTTTCTTGCTCCTCCTCTTGTTTCCACCCCACTCTGGATGACTTGTATTCAGTGGAGGAACTTGCTGATTGGCACCATCAGCATTTGTACCTGTCCCTGGCACGTTGGCACTTCCCCTGGTCTTGGCAGGCTCAGGCTGCTGTGATTCCTCTCTCACTGCAAGACATTCCATTGTCTTCTGGATTTTCACAACATGGTTTTTGCGCTGTGTGCTTTGAGTTGCCTCCTTTGGTGGCTCCACCTCACCTTCAGGTTCTGACCCTGATACATTGATGGAGTCAAGTGGTGCAGTACAGAAAGAAAGAATGGTGAGGGAAATGAGGGTTCATTACAATATCCATACACTTATGAATATGGTAATGCTGTGAGTGACTGTTATACAACAAATATACTACATAGATATATATTTTTTGATCACTGTATGGGACCATGCATGGTCTCAGCCAGGGAATGCTCTACACCCACAAAGTGACAGGTACTGTAGACATTACTGCGTGCACACCCACAGCACACACAACTGAACCCCTAAGCATTAATGTCACACCCACCTGATAGCAACCACTCATTTGTTAGAACACTGGGACATTGCACGTTTTATGATCATTGCTGATGCTAACTTGCTACTGCTACAGCATTGATAGTTTCTTACTAACCAAGCGATGTGACTTCATGGTGTGTCCATTCCAACTGCTCATGAAATAACGTACACTTTATTTTCATTTTTTAAATAAACATTGCAAATGGTTTATGTTTTCTATTTAGTGTTTATAATGGACATCGTTGAGGCAGGCGTGTTACACTTTTGAGTTAAGTTTGCGGTGTGGGATGTGAAGGAAGAACAGTGGTGGTGGACTGCTGTTACTGTAGTAGCTGCAAGTTGTACTGAGATGGACTGTATATTAAGTAAAGAGAAATAAGGTCCCTGGTTGTTTTCGATACCTACAGTTGCTGTTCAAGAAGTAAATAATGTTAACTTCCGGTGACGTCAGTGAGCTTGATGGCCGCTTAACCTGAGAGCTCTAGCTCTCCACTGAATAAAATCCTTTCACATTGCCTAACAGAAGTTGTCTTCACCTGCCAAATCCAAAAGATACAGGCCGGGTAAGCTCCAGACTACTCCAGCACAAAAACTGAAGGAGCTCCTCCAAGCAGAAAAAGCAAACCCTGCTGATGATTGGGAGGTGCCGGAGGACTTGCAACTGCCTATGCCGCATGGCGAGGAGGCCCAGGATGACCTAATTGCTACCATTATGAGCTCCGTTCATATATAAACAAAATCGATCACAAGACGGAGCAACTGGAACTAGGTCTCATTCAAGTGTCAGAACAAACAGATAGGCATGACCGGCTATTGTTGTATTTGCTTGCCCATGACAGTTAGCTCATGAACCACCTCGATGATTTGGAGGGGAGGAGCAGGAGGCACAATATCAGAATCTATGGGGTCCCCGAGGGCCTCAAAGACAAACACAGAGATGTTATATCATTCCTACAAGATCTGCTTTGGAGCTTGCTTTCTCTTGCAGAAGACTTCGATCTGGAGATGGATTATGCCCATCGATCCCTTGGCCCAAAGCCCCATAATCCAGATGCGAGGCCCGGTCTATAATTGCAAGGCTAACTTCATACAAAGCCAAAGAAGAATTGCTTCACATGGACTGGCAGCAGGAAGGCCTGGAATTTTTGGGTCACAGATTCTCGATTGATAATGACCATATTTTGGCGGTTCAAGAAGCATGGAGAACCTTATGGCTGGTAGTCAAACAATTCTGAGCAAAAGACATCAAGGTGCAGATTCTCTATCCAGCACGGCTTAAGGTATCGATGGAACAGGTGACTAAAGTGTTCAGAGACCTCCTGGCTGCCTCATCCTATTTGGAAAACCTCAGAATCAGCACTCCCCCTCTGATTAAAGTAAAATTAGAGCGAGATCTACTGGCCTTGGCATGGACCATAGCCCAGAAAGGGACTTCCAAGCTGGGATCATCGCAAAGAGTGCTTCAAACAAATCTCCTGGCAAACGTTTCCTTGTTGCTCTGGAAATATGGAGATCCCACCTTTGTGAATAAAAAAGCACCTCACCTGCAAGAAGACTGCGAGGGATCAGGCTCGGCCGTTACTGTGAACCCTTCTCCAGCCTCCGAGACATGAGGAATACAACTTTGAAGTATTCCTGGCTCCAAGTGAAAGCCTCACCTTCCCCAATGTTCCCCTACCCCTGGTACTTGCGCTAGTTTGGCTCCCACGCCACTCCTGCCTCGCATACCTTGGGCCTACTAAGGCTCCTGCTGTGAAAATACTTCGAGGGGGTCACAGGTCAGGACTTTTACTGATGCAGTGAGTACTTTGGGGTTTTACTATACTTTATACACTGATGCAGCTACCACTCTTGCATCATGAATGCAGGTGGGGGGGTTGAACGAATCCCGCCAAGGCTTATTACTTGAATCTGATGGCTGTTTTCCCTCAGGTCTCCCTGGAACACTGTAGAGTTCTCGGACTTAGCTGTGGCCTGACTTTACACTTATTGATGCCATGCCCCCTTCAGTATAATCTGTTTCTTATTGTTACTCTACAGGGGGTCTTTTTGTTTCACGCAGATGTCGGCCTGATACGGACTCGTGGAGGTCAGGGGGTTCCCCCCTTTGCTGCGATCTATATTTTAGTTCTCCTCGGACTGCTGAGGGGCCTGTACCTGAGGACTGGGGAAGAAGTTGAGAGTTTGTCGGCAGTTGAGGATCCTCAATGCCTCGGGGGAAGAGACTTGAGACTTAAAATATATCTTGTTGCTGGTGCTTACTGCTTGTTCAATATTGGGTTATAAGTCCCTGTCTTGGAGACATCTCTGGGCTCAAGTTACACTTGGCCCCAGGGGGAGTTGAACAAATGCTCTACATGGTTTACTTGTCACTTGTTTTCTGCCCCCTCAGGCTATTTGCAGCAATTGTTATGTGGGCATCTTTAACATTTGTAGTTATACTACTCGTAATTAGATAAGGGTGTGCATCTTTAATAAAAATAACTACATACTCAGACGGGAAGGGGAGTTTTTAAAGGGGCTGCTCCCTTGGATGTTTGCCAATGGAGGAAGGGTAGGCCATACCCAGGAGTTTTCCAGTGGGCCATGGGGACTGGTCATTGTATTTGTGAGCTTTCTCATCCCGAACATGCAGGCGGATATCTTTTGGCTGAGGTCCACCTCTCAGCCATCCCTTGGAAGTCATGACACACTACATTGGACAAGATGGCACCGAGACCCTCAAATCTCGGAGCCTCTAATAGTTAATTTGCTTCTGGACTATAGTATGACATGGCCTGAGCACAAAGTCTATGCCCTATTTTGGGTATTACTACTGTTACACTTGTTCAATTGTTACTATCTGTTTAAATTTCAACGGGGTACACTGTTCTCTAAAATGGATCTGGTTTACCAGACATGGAGCGGGTATATTTCAAAAATCAGATGGTTTTATTTTTTGCTATTTCAATGGCTAAACAACACATGAAGGTTCTCTCTTATAATATAAATGGGTGTTCTAATCCCATCAAGAGGAAGCAGATTCAAAGATACCTAACAGCACAGAGGTGTGATGTCATTTTTTTTGCAGGAAACGCATGTGTCACCTACGGAGGTCCTGAAGTTGAAGTCCAAATCTTTTCCCCACTTATTTCACTCGTCCCTGCCCTGTGGTAGAAAAAGGGGGTGGCCATTTTCTGTCTGCTGCTCTCCCTTTTGAACAGGAGGAGGTAGTGGAAGACCCTGGGGCCAGATACATAATGGTAATTGGCACAATTCAGGATACTCAAGTCACCCTCATAAATGTGTATGCCCCCCCCCCCCCGGGTTCCATGCTCTCCTTCTACTCCTCTCTCTTTCAGCTGATAGCCGAAAAGACCAAGGGACTTTTGATATTGGGTGGGGACTGGCATTTAGCATTTGACAGGGCTTTAAATCCCACTTCGCAGATACCCAACCAGGAATTCCGAAAAGGTCGCTCCTTGAAGATGATCATGGCCCAGGTGGGGTTAGTGGATATGTGGTGTGAAAAATACCCCAGAGCAAAAGAATATACCTTATGCTGTCCTAGATTCCAAATATTTTTGAGTTTAGACACTTTTTTCACATTTTCTAAGGATCTCTCCAATTTTCCCTCTATGTGGGTTGGGACCTCCACCCTATCCGACCACAGCCCAATTTTTTGGAGGTAAATCTTGGCCTCCCTAAATGGAATACCCACTGGAGACTGAATACTTCTCTCCTCCAGGATAAAGCAGTGCTCAACAAGCTCAAACAGCATATTAAAAGTAGTCTGGAAGAGAACACCACAAAGGGGATAACCCCACAGATTTTGTGGGACACTCTCAAGGCCACCCTTAGGGGGAGGCTAATTTCAATAGCTTCCCATAAGAAAAAAGTCCTTAGGCAAAAGCAGCAGGAACTCCTTCCCCAAATTAGGGAGTTTGAGGGTACCCAGAAGATCAAATGGAGGAGGACAGGGACCTGGAGTTTAAATCTTGCAGGAGGGACCTGCAAAAACTGCAAAAAGAAGGAATTGAGAAAGCCCTCTTCTACTTAAAGCAAAGATATTATGAGGGAGGTTCCAGAGGAACCAGCTTTTAGCATTCCGGCTTTGGCAGCATGCAGCCAGGGCCACTATTACTAAAACTGCTGCACCCCTGTCAGGTTGCTTAGTTAATAAATCTACTTAAATTGCAGAAGCCTTTGTTTCCTATTACTCTAAACTTTATAGTCCTCAAATGGAATCACCCCTGCAGGAAAAGATGAGTTACCTTAGCTCTCTCTCTCTCCCCTCACTTACCCAAGAGAAAACCCAAGCACTAATTAGACCAATCACCCAATCAGAAATACTAAACATTATAAAAAATTAAAAAAATTGGAAAATGTCCTGGTCCCGATGGCTTTAGTGCAGAATTTTATAAAACATTCAAGATGGAGACGGCCCCCCTGCTGCTTGAGGTCTATACCAGCATTTGGAAAGAAGGGAACCCTGTTCCTCCCTCATGGCATTATGCCACTATTTCCCTCCTTCATAAAGAAGATAAGGATCCCACGCACTGTGAGTCCTATCACCCTATCTCCCTTCTTAATTCGGATTACAAAATATTCACTTCCATAATAGCATCCAGACTAAATTACCTTTTACCTACTCTGATCCATCTTGACCAGACGGGCTTCATATCTGGCTGTCAAGCCCCAGATAGTGTCTGTTCCACATTAAATTTGGTTGTCTCTATCCAATGTTCTCATACCCCCACCTGCCTGATGAGTTTGGACACCGAAAAGGCCTTTGACAAGGTCTCTTGGGGTTCTTATTTCTAGTATTAGAGCATATGGGCTTCCCACAATCTTTTATAGAAACTATTAAGGTGCTCTGTTCTGGCCCACAGGCCTATGTCAGGGTGAATGGGGGCATATTTAATAGATTTAGGCTGTGTAGGGGTACTCATCAGGGATGTCCCCCCCTCTCCCCCCCTTTTGTTTGTCCTTTACACAGAACCCCTAGCAGAAGCTATTCAGAAATCAGAAAGGGTTCAGGGGATAGAGGTGGGGGGCCTACACCGGAAAATATCCCTCTATGCATATGATGTACTGCTGTATTTATCTCAGCCTGAACAGTCTATACCACAGGTGTGGTCCATCCTGGAGGAGTTTGGGGAACATTCCGGTTACTCCCTTAATAGAACTAAGACCAAAGTGCTTAGCTTCTTTTATACCCCCCTCAGAGACCATTCGTGATCTCCTCCCCCTGAACTGGTCTGCGGAGAAGATGAAATATCTAGGTGTATATATAACCAAGCATAGCTCCCAACTCTTTAAGGTAAATTATAACCTCCTGGTACACCAAATGAAAAAAGACTTTGAGAGGTGGTCACTAATAAACTTTCCTATGTACTCTAGAATTCAAACAATCACTATGAATGTGCTCCCCAAAGTTTTATACCTATTCCAGTGCCTGCCTTCCTTTATTCATAAATCACATTTTCAGACACGACATAAAATAATTTCGAAATTTGTCTGGAACAACAAAAGGCCCAGAATAAACCTAAAAATTCTACAAATACATAAGAGTAGGGGTGGACGTTCCCTACCAAATTTTGAGGACTATTTCTTGGCTGCGTACCTGAAGGCCACCCTTCAATGGTCGAATTCAGAATATTCTGCAAACTGAAAGGAGATGGAGAGGGAGGAGGAGGAAGAGGAGTTGGGTCCACCCCTGGAAACCAGATTGGTATTGCCCCCCCAATACACATAGAACCCCACCCCCTAAACTTTCTGCAGTCAGGGATATAGTGAGAGCAGTTCATATGGTTTGGCAAAAATACAAATCAAAATCCTCAATTTAGCCCCTGTTTAGGTTGGCCTGGGACCCTTGCTTCCCACCGGCCCATCAAGATCACCCTTTTAGGACCTGGGACAGAGTAGGCCTTGGGTACTTGGGTCAATTTTTACAGGGAGATGTTGTGCAAGATTTTGAAACCCTTAAAAATACACTTAGCCTGCAGAATTCTGATAATTTTAGATGCCTCCAGGTTCAGACCTACATTACTTCCCTTCAAAAAGCAGACCAGGACCCCATCAGGGCTGCTCCTTTTCTGACAGGCCTAGAGATGGGCCGATCTGCCCAGGTCCAGAGGGGACTGATCTCTGCAATTTACAAATCCCTGGCTAGCTTGAGGGGTGACCCACTAGCTAAAATCAAAACTAATTGGCAAGGGAAGGGGGGTCCAGACCTGGGGGAGGTCAACTGGGACTGCATCTTCCAGATAGTCTCAGGGATCACACGCTCTCCATACTGGCAGAAGTTTGCCTGGAGGACTAGGATCTGCTACTTTCTTACACCCAAGGTCTTAAATAGAAGGAATCCCACTAGGCCAGTGACCTGCTGGAGATTATGTGGAGCATCAGAGGCAAACCATTTACATATTTTCTGGGCCTGCCCACAGATCCAGCCTTTTAGGACAGAGGTGACCTTGGCTCTTGAAGATCTTTTCTCTCTGGTCTCACCTCTGGGGTGGCCAAATGCTGTTTTGGTTGTTCCCCCTCTGGGCTTATGAGGTGCAACTTCACTTTATCTCTGGACTATTCTCTTAACAGCTGCTCACAAAGCTATTACACAGTCCTGACTGAGGCTCCAGTCACCAACCAAAGAGGACTGGATACAGGTTATACAGGAGATCTCAGGGCTAGAGGAGCTGACTTTCAAAATAAACCAGAAGACTCACCTCTATACCCGGAGATGGACAAGATGGGAGATCTGGCTAAATTCTAATCTACGTCTGGCCCTCCAGATAGCCCCTCAGTAGATGACCCCGGACTCAGCCCCGTATAACCCATAGGGGTGGGGGAGTCGAGGTGGGAGACTGGTGCTTGAGAGGAAGATGACAAGATTCATACATAGAAGTTAAATCTGAGTATATGTATTCCTTGTAATAATTATTTATCTACTACTCTTTTTATCTGTAAACATAGGCTTTTGAACCTTGTACAGTTGGCTAACTATAAAATGATAGAAAAGACCTGTACCTGTACCTATTGTAGTTATGTAACTGATTGATGTTAATAAACTTGAATTAAAAAAAAGTAGTAAATAATGTCAGTCCATGCTTGTCTCATTTCTGCTACTATTACTGTGCTTCCATTTGTTTCAGGTCTGACTCTATACTGTTTTATGAGTACCCCTGGCGCTGCAGCTGCTTTGATTGCTGTTTGTATCCTACGTGACTTTCCAACGGTAGTGCTTAAGGATGTGTTCATCACCAGACTGTCCACTGTAGGTAAATGCTTCAACCTGTTCAAAAATGTGTACAGTTGATATCAGGGAGTTGGCACGGTACTCTCTAGTGGGTCACTTTGAGTGTGAGCGTTACTTCATGCCACAGTGCCTGTTGTTGGGGGGGGCATTCCCTGACTGGCACCGTGCAGTGTCCCAGTGTTCAAAAATGTGTACAGTTGATATCAGAGAGTTAGCATGGTACTTTTTAGTGGGTCACTTTGAGTGTGAGCGTGGCTTTGTGTCACAGTGCCTGTTGTGGGGGGCTGACTAGCACTGTGCAGTGTCCCAGTGTTCAAAAATGTGCACATTTGATATCAGAGAGTTGGCATGGTACTATCTAGTATGTCACTTTGAGTGTGAACGTGACTTTGTGTCACAGTGCCTCTTGTTGGGGGCATTCCCTGATTGGCACCATGCAGTGTCCCAGTGTTCAAAAATGTGTACATTTGATATCAGGGAGTTGATGTTGGGACTCTTTTATGTAAAGGGTTCAGAATAACTAAAATAAACACTGTGCGTCATTTAAAAATAGCAAGAGAACCTGAACCCAATTATAATAATACCAATAACGTTGTCACAGAGGTTATGTTAATTATCAAGTTAATCACCACCTGTTGTTGGCAATATGGCACTTTCCAGCACCTCGTGCCACATTCTCCCACAGGTGGTGATTAACTGGAACATTAACATAGCCCCTGGTTGTACCTTATTGCTTATTTGTTTAATTATGGGTGCCTGAACCCTCAACTACAGTCACACATGAGCATTGAACTTTTTAAAACCTTTACCATCGATAAACAAAATCACGACAAGAAAGACACAGGGCAAGGAAGTTAAGTGACTTACTCAGTCACACACCATGCAAGAGAGTGGAGGGAAGTGGTCACATAGTGTCAAGAATTTTGATGGACTGGTGACATTTTGTAGAGTAATATACATACACTGCAACATAGACATATAGAAACATAGGAATTGTATGCCCAGCTGATAAGGTCAGACAACCCAATCCAATTCTGCACATAAGTCCTACACCTGCATGTGGCCTACAACCTGATCACAGGTTAGAGGTTGTTCATTACTCAAAACAACATAAGTGCTACTTTGTGACTGTACTGGGCATGTTTACAACTACCCACTGTGCTCAATAGCATCCTACCACCTCTTGTTGCAGACCATCCCGTCTGTCACCTCCCTTTCTGTGAATAAAAATGTTCACACTTTTAATCTTATTCTCCCCTGCCCAGTTCTTATCAGGCCCCTTCATTCTCTTTATCATTCTAAACTGGAAGAGGTATCACCCATGCACCTTCTTCATGTTGTTGAGGTACAATAGCATTTCTCTCATTTTCCTTTGGCCACCATTGTGTCATTTCATGCAGTGATTACATATTGACATGTACTTTAGTCTGTCCTCATTTATTTTTGGATGAAAACGCTATGACGTCTTCAGGCCTGGCGTCAGCACCCGGGTCTCCCGGTCAATTGCCCAGGGCCCTGAAATCAGAGAAGGCCCCATGGGCTAAAAAAAGGTTAACTTGCTGCCGGCTTGCCAGGTATATTTAAATCTGTGAGTGCTGACTGACTCCGAACTTGCGCTGCTGATGTTGGCTCTGTGGTGTGTGAAAACTGAGTCAAAACTGTCTGTCTACATAATTTTAAATTTCCTGGGCCCAGAAAAATGAATGCAGTGCCAGCCCTGCTTGACCGGCAGGGCCCCGATCCAATTAGGGAGTGTTTTGTGGCAAAGGGGCGGGGTGTGGGTGCAGACAACCAGTGGCTGGAGGAGACTAGTGTAGCAGAGGGGCTGGGCTGGGCTGGGGATGAGCTGCTACCCTGCTTGTTCTGCAGTTAACTGTACTTATTTGTATTGAGAAGGTGGGAGTCTCAGGGCAGTGGCATGGTGGAGTGCAGTCTGGAGTACTGAAGATCGTCGAACGAGTTGCCGATCCAAGTTGTGAGGAGAGGCAGCCCCATCACAATCCACTAGGGGAGAGCCTGGGGAGAGAGCTTTCTTTGAAAGGGCACAGGCTGGCTGGGTCTGTCTGTTGTCGGGTCGTGGGTGTGGGTCACCTCGGCACCAAGAACAACAGCAGTGGATCCGGGATGGTCAGAGCAGCAGCAGCTGAGTACTGGAGCAGCATGAGCATCTGGAGTTGTGGCAGCAGGTCAGACAACTCAGCAAAGCCAAATTGCATTCATATGAGTTAAGAGTTATATTCCTGTCACTAGTCTCTTATACAGATACAGGAAATATACTAAAGTAAACCTAAAACCCGAGTTGTCAGAATAGATAGAGATGCCTTACTTCCTCTTGAAATAGCTGTGTCATGTATTTGGGGGGTGGAGGGGGGGATTACATTCTGTAACCACAAGTGAAAATTCTGTGGAACTCATTGTAGATGGGAACCATGAACCATCTGGGCTGGTCGAGCAAGCCACTTCGACTGGCAGACTGCCACAGATGGCAGTAATAATGTCATAACATTGCTGATGAGCACCTTCTGTGAGTTGGTGGGACAATTTAGAGTTGGACGGGCAATTCAGTTCAAGTAAAAGTGAAACTGTGCGTGCCAGTGAGCACTGCTGAATTGCTGTGAAGGGAGCCTAATGTTGTGGGTTGCGGTCCAAGCGTGAGACAGCGCCACTGTCAAGGGCTCAGGGTTGGGGGGATGGGCTGCCTGCATCTCTCTGCCAAGTGCTGGGGGTGGGGTGGGGCTGGGACTGCTGGGCCTGGGTTAATTAATTTACATTTATTTTTTTACACAGATGGACAGGTCTGTGGGGGTCCCACTGGAGGTACATCGCCGGGGCCCATAAAACCTTCGCCGGCAGCCGGCCCTGGACATCTTGGTAGCCCTTCCCTGGAATGCAGATATGCTTGTGCAATAGTTACAGCCATAATTGCTGACAGTACTCGGGGTGAGGCGGCTGGCATTACCAGTGTTGTATACAATTGCATAATCTCCAGCATTGCGATAGTGATCCATCTGTCTATGCACCACAGCTTGACACCTTCCATTGCCACAGCATTTCTGTGAGTCTGCAGAAATGCACCTTACATAACAAGCAAACAGGGTACTCCATAAATGGCATGTAACTGTACTGAAAGGGCCCTTCAGAATTCATAATCATAAAAATGACCTACCAGACCCAGGAACATTGGGAACAACACTTCTGTTATCATCCTGAACATCATCTGCGTCACTATTACCAGGCCTGGTGGTGACACTTCCACTTGATGTCCCAGCTGTATCTTCAGGTTGCCGTTCACCTTTTGAAAATAAACAACAGATTTAAAGTTTGGCAGTCAGAAACATAAATAACATTTCAAACACAAAATGCTATAATCATTATTACATTCAATGGTTATGAGTATGACTGCAGTGTTAGGTGTCTTATTGTGGACAACAGCAAGTAAGCAATAAGACATGACAGGGTGTGCATGGAATATATTTTACCACACTGCCAGGGGCATAATAAGGCACTTTGAGTATGAGCGTGACTTTATGTCAAAGTGCCTGTTTTGGGGGGGGGGGCATTCCCTGACTGGCATCGTGCAGTATCCCAGTGTTCAAATATGCATACAGCTGATATCAGGGAATTGGCACAGTACTTTCTAGTGGGTCACTTTGACTGTGAGTGTGACTTCATGTCATAGTGCTTTATGTGGAGGGGGGGAGCATTCCCTGACTGGCACTATGCAGTGTCCCAGTGTTCAAAAATGTGTACAGTTGATATCAGGGAGTTGGCACGATACTTTCTAGTGGGTCACTTTGAGTGTGAGCTTTACTTCATGTCACAGTGCTTGTTGTGGGGGGGGGGGGCATTCCCTGGCTGGCACTGTGCAGTGACCCAGTGTTCAAAAATGTGTACAGTTGATATCATGGAGTTTATTTATTTATTTATTTGCTTTTGGTAACTGGTTGGGTGCACTAGGCATAGAAATGCCTATTTTTGGGCACGACCCAGGAGAATGCAAGTTAAAATACATAAGCACACCATGTGATGCAGCACATGAAAGAGACAACAACAGTGAGAAGGGGTCAAATACAATCAACATAGGGACTGGGAGGAATACAGTTAGAACAAAGTCAGGATACAGGCAATACCGTGTTAGACAAGGTCAAAAGCATAGGCATGTGCAAAACCAATGAATATAAAGTACAAAAGGATAAATGGACATGTTATATACAATAAGTGCCCTTAGAGGCAGTAAGCTTTGAGAGAGTAAAGACAGAGAGGAGGGGAAGGGGGGTGATAGAAGCAGAGGAGAAAGAGGGGATAGGTGAATGAGAATGAATAAGGGGAGGGTCACTAGAGAGAGGTGAGGAAGAGACAGGAGGGGAAATAAATACAGAGTGGTAAGGAGGGATGGGAAACAAATTTATTTATTTATGAAAATTGATGACTGGGAAAGGCACAATGAGCCGAGGCTCGTTTCCAGGTATGACCCGGGTACAGAGTGTACAGAGAGGAAGAAGAGTAACAAGAAGGGAAGGGGTACATACAGTATATACAAACATTTTACAAAGAATATAATATATTTCCAACAAACTATAATGAGTTGACGTGTATAGTAAATAATGGAGTGAGGCAAGAGTACACTCGTAGACTAATGTAGGTAGGCAGAGACTGTGAGGGGCCTCTGCTGCCTGCCATGACCATTGGAGCATTTAGGGCAGTCTGGGGTGGGGAGGTGCCTGAGGAGTTACATAAATGCAAAACAAGAGGGGGACCGTGAAAGTTGGAGAGAAGGTTGTTCCAGAGAAGGGGGAAATGGTACGAGAAGGCAGCTTGGCCGGTGAGAGTGTGAGGGCAGGGTAGGTGGAAAGTGTGTGAGTCCCTGTGGTGAAGAGGGTAGTTTAGGGGGGTGGCAGGGGAAAGGCAGGAGGAGAGGTAGGGGGTAGGGAGTCAAGCCAGTATTTTGCTATGAAAGAGGTGCTGTGGATGGTTCTTCTGTGGAAGAGCGGGGCAATGGAGAGTGTAGCATAGAGTAGGCAGTGGTGAGTGAATGGGGGGAGGCAGTGGTGAAGCGGCAGAAAGAGTTGAGAAGGGTGTCAAGTCTGGAGAGAGAGGAGGCTGGGGCCATACCATAGATTATGTCAGCATAGTCTATGACGGGCAAGATAGTTTTACGTACGAGCTCACAATGGATGGGGATGGGTAGGCTGGCCTTGTATTGGTAGAGGATGGCGAGTTTGGGCCGGAGTTTAGTGCAGATGGCGTCGACATGTGAGGAGCAGTTTAAGTGGCTGTCCAGCCAAACTCCCAGGTATTTGAAAGCAGGGACTAGCTCTAGTGATGAGCCAACCAGGGTGGTGATTGCTGGGGGGGGACTGGGAGGTTAGCAAGCTTCTGCCTGGAACCAAAGACCATGGAGACAGTTTTTTTAGCACTGAGGCTGAGCATGTTCTCAAGAAACCAGGATTGGACTCTGTTGAAGTAGATTTGGAGGTTGGGGAGGATACTGTCATAGGAGGGGCCCGAGGCAAAGATGATAGTGTCATCTGCATAAAGATGCACATTGGAGTAGAGGCAGGTGGAGGGAAGGTCGTTTATGAAGAGTGAGAAGAGGATGGGGCCAAATATAGAGCCTTGGGGAACACCAGATAAGATAGGGAGGGTGGTAGAGAGAGTGTCACCTATTTGAACAGATTGTTGTCGGTCATGGAGGTAAGAGTGGAACTAGGCGATGGTAGGTGGGGCTAAGCCAAAAGAGGTAAGTTGGCAGAGTAGCGGTGGGTGGGAGACGGAGTTGAAGGCTTTAGCCAGGTCTATGAAAATGGCAGCTGTGGTTAGGCTGTTATCCATGGCAGAGAGGATAGAGTCAGTTATGCATAGAAGGGAGGTGATGGTGGAGTGGTGTTTCTTGAAACCGGACTGTATGGGTGAGAGGGAGGTGTTGGAAGACAGAAAGTCTGACAGTTTGGTCAGTATAAGGGATTTCTGGACTTTGGCAAGGGAGAGGAGGAGTGAGATAGGTCTATAATTTCCCAGTAGGGCGGGATCTCTGCCTTTGAACAGAGGGATGATTTTGGCCATTTTCCAGGCTTTGGGGACAGTGGCTGTGGAAAGAGAGAGGTTTAGTATGTGAGTTAAGGGGACCACAATAGCAGGGGCCGAGATTTGGAGCAATTGGGAGGTGAGTGCGTTGTATACTTCCAGGGGTGAAAGAGGAAGAAAGAGGAAGCCAGGGGTAGGGGAGGATGGTTTGGCTGATTTAGGGGTGGGGGGAGTCAGGAAGGGCGCAGGAGACGAAGAACTTGTTGAATAGCTCTGCCACGGAAGCAGGATCTGAGACGGTGCTGCCGTCGATATTGAGGGCTAGGCATGCCTGTTTAATAGGGGGGTCAAGTAGGGAATTGATCAATTTCCAGAAGGATGTGTGGGGGTTCTGGTTCAAGCGTGAATTGTGCATTAAAGTAGGAAGATTTGGAGTGGCGTATAGCCTTGGTGCATACATTTCTGAGATGTTTGTAACATTGTATGTCCCGTGAGGCATGGGAGGCTTTGTACAGTCTCCATGCCTTGTCCCTGGAATGACACAAGGTGATAAGGTCGGGCGAGATCCAGGGGAGATGGTGGCATTTTACCCTGACTTTCCTGAGAGGTGCATGTAGGTCCCAGATACACCGGAAGATACTGCAGAACAGGGAAAGGGCAATGTCTACGTCAGACTCAGAGAGGATAGGTTGCCAATCTGCGTTAAAGAGGTTTTATTGCAAGGCATGCTCATTTAGGATGTATAGGGGGCGAGACCAGAAGAATTTAGGATGGGAGAGTGGGAAATGGATTTCGTGGATGCAATAAGTAACACAGTGGTCACTAAGGGCATCAGAGAAAATGCCAGAGGCCGTGGTACAGTGGGGATGGGTCAATAAAATCCAGTCCAGAAGGGTGTGGTTTAGGGACCAATGGTTTAGGTGGGTAGGTTCCTGGATTAGCTGGGAGAGATTCAGGGCTTCAATCCTAAGGGTGGTGGGTTTGGTGGAGGAGGAGAGCCAGTCAAGATTGAAGTCGCCTAGAAGCACAAGTTTGCCATATGATGTCCTAGAGGAGATAGAGGAGATGGCATGGATGACTGAGTTGGGTGGGGTCTTTGGTGGGGTGTATAGAGCCCCGATGAAGAGGGGGGTGGAGGAGGGAAAGGATAGGAGTGCAACAATGGATTCATGGGAGGAAGGGCAAGTTTCATTGAAGATGATGGAACTTGAAAGGGATTGCTCGATGTATAGTGCCACCCCCCCCCCGTGCTTGCCCCGGTCCTGACGAAATAAGTTGTAGTCAGGGATGGCAAGAGAGGTGTTAGGGATTTTGGTGGATAGTCAAGATTCCGTGATGCAGAGAACATCAGGGTGGTACTGGATGACCCATACTGTTAGGGGCGTCCACCTTGGGGAGAAGGCTCCTGGCATCGAGATGGAAAATGTGGAGGCCTTTGGGTAGTGAGTCCGGGGCAAGGCGAGGGGACAGGCCTGGAGATGAGGGGGTGAGTTGGGGACTTGCCTGGGCACCTGGGGGCCAGGGTTGGGATGTATGCCACCTGCCAAAAGCAGGAGGAGGACGTGGTACGTGACTAAAGGCGAGAGTTTGGATGTGCTGGAATGGTGCTTGTAGGATGACGCACATAGGTTCAGGCAACGAAATAGAGCCTCCAAGTTGAGCAGGGTAGAGCAGAGTAGAGAGGGGTGTGTGAATGGGGAGTGTAGGAAGGGATGGATAGGTGGAAGGGATGGGGAGAATGGAGGAGGAGGAACAGCAGAGATGGGATTGGGGTGGGAGGGAGTGACTCTTGTTGGACGGAGAGAGTGAGGGTTTCATGGGAGAGTGGAGAGAGGTAATCAAGACTGGTGTTAGAGAGGGGTGGTGAGAAGAATATAGTTTTGCAGGAGAAGACAACATAGTGTAAATGTATGCATTGTGGCTTTGCTGGATTGGAGTTGGGTTTAGGTGAAACAGTGGCCACTGGAGGCAAGAGCAGGTGAACTGCAGATATAGATGGGTTTAAAGGATTAGTGGCCTCTACAGGCAGGATCAGGTAGCCTGCAGATGGGAAAGTTGCCTGATAGGTTTTTACGGTACCATGCAGTCACGTGCTACGTGCTACCTACTATAAAGGTCCGTGTCAACCAAGGGTGGTGGTGGGGGCGGTGGGGCAGCTGACACCCTGCGTCGGCGGGGTTCTTCTCAGCCATTTCAGCCAAGCGCGGTGGAGTTCCTGGCATTGTACCTTAGCTGAGGAGGGTGTGGGGGAGGGCTGACCTGCCCTCGCAACCCCTCGGGGGAGGGAGCCGAATTCTTCCTTGTGGCGATCGGAGATCTGTGAAAACAGAGGAGAAAGGGGTGAGCTTTATAGTGGGTACAGATACAGGTGTGGCTGAGCAGAGGAAGGGGGTCACAATAGTGCAGACTCTTCCTGACTGACAATGGTGGAGAAATGCTGCCGAGATGCAACTTGGCTAAAATTACTTTTGTGCTGCATAACAAGCTGGGGAGAGTGTATGAAACTTTAAGCAAAGGGAACAAATAATCAGAGGCAACAAACAAGCGTGTGCTGCTACAGCTTCTAAACAAGGTAAATTGGTCTTCAGACAAGTGTGTTCAGTATTGCTCTCTCTATGCACAATTAATTTAGGCAAGTTAAAGTAGCGACTATATCACTTAAGGTGATCAAGTAAAATGTGCAGAAATAACAAAAACTAGCATATCTTTCTTTAAGGTGCACTGTTGATGTGGTAGAAAAGCTTGACCTTTGGCTAAAGCTTAGCTGTTCACAGTCTATCACCTATGGTGCAGTTAAAATGCATTAAAACAACTGTAGAGCTAGCATTACTTTCTCTTAAGGTGCCCTGCTGAGACTGTAGAAAAGCTTTGCATTTGGCTAAGTTTTAGCTGGTCAGAAACTATCAGCATATCTCTAGCGACACAAAAGGAGAGAATTTTCAAAATAAAATGGTGCCAAAATAAGTTCTTCTCAGCCGTTTCAGCCGCGCACGGTGGCGTTCCTGGCATTGTACCTTAGCTGAGGAGAGGCTGTGGGGGAGGCCGCATGTCCTGCCCTCGTGACCCCTTGGGGGAGGGATCCAAATTCTTCCCTGTGGCGACCGGAGATCTTAGCTGAGGAGGAAGGTTGTGATATCCTGCCCTCGTGACCCCTCGGGGGAGGGAGACAAATTCTTCCCTGTGGCGACCGGAGATCTACAGGGGTTAGAAGCATGTAGATGGTCACGGTGAAGTTTCTTGAAACCAGCATGGGTGGGAGCTTGGCGGATAAATTGAGGTATGGAGTTGGCACGGTACTTTCTAGTGGGTTACTTTGAGTGTGAGCATGACTTCATGTCACAGTGCCTGTTGTGGGGGGGTGGGGGAGGCATTCTCTGAATGGGTCTTGAAAATCCTGTAACCTCAAATTGGTCAAAACATGTCACATGGCCATGTGTAAATCTTGCAACAGACAACTGGTAAAGGTCTCTGTAATCAAATGTTTACTTTCTTTGAACCTTATTGTAATTTAAATTTTTAATATCAGATTAATTTTATAATTGCAATAAAACACTTCAGGGCATGTGTAGTAGTGGGATTTACATACTTCTTGTGTGGTTAAAATCACTCTGCTGCATCTCGTGACACAAAACACAAGGCATGTGTAAATCCCACAACAACACATGCCATGTCATGCATTATTGCTTAAAGAATTTTTATAAAACATTTTTTAATTCAATATCAATAAGGCATGATTAGGGGTTATGCCTCGTGATACATTACACCCCCAGAGGGTGATTAACAGACCATTAACAGAACACCTGGGCATGCCTTACTGCTTACATACATACAGTATGAGGATCAGAAATATCTTAATATACTTATTAGTGCTGTTGTCCTTTGATACACTCTTCCTCTTCCTCGACCTTGAGGGAATGCGTGTCTCAACAGCTCCAAGCACCTCCAGGACATCCGGATCACAGCACTGTAAATCGTCCCACTTGTGCTCCAGTTGTTTAATGGAACATTTCACAACTCCACCCCCCTCATTATCTATAGTGACCTTAATATTGGCCCGCACCTCTTTCCTCTTTTTAAGGTCAAGTTTTTCAGGCCCAAATAGGTCAGTGGCAAGTTCGGTCACAGCTTTAACAAGCAGTGCCACTTCCTTGCAGGAACATGGAGGTGAGGAAGCAGTTCTCTTCTTATTGGTGGTGCTGGTACTGGCTGTGTCTGGCAGCTGCTGCTCATGCAGGGCTGGTGACACTTGCTGCCCATGATGCTGCTCAGAGTCTGCTGCATCTTGCGCACCATGCTGCTGCACAGCCTGTCCCTCTTCTTGGGGCTGCGGCTCAGATGACAATGGCGCATCTGCTTGTGCAAGCATTATATATATGGGGATGGTGATGGTACACAACTACAAAAATAATTCCACACAAAAAATTAAAAAATTAAAAATAAGATTACAGAAAAAAAATTATCAAACAGAAAACTATGTAATCCTTTGGGAGAAAGTTGCCACTTGCTGATAGGTTTAATGACTATTTTATAGAGTCGGGCAATTTCTTTGATAGCCCTAGTGAACCTTTTTTTAACCCTGTAAGTCGTATGGAAGTGGACTCTAAATTTGTTTTTGATGCCGTATTGAGTGGTGAGGTGTTAGAAACTTTGTTGCAATTAAACGTCTCTGGGAGTAGTGGCCCTTATGGTTCGTCTCCAAGGATGCTGAAATATGCAGTAACCCACATTTTGGACCCATTAACCTGCCTGTTCAATCGTTCGATAGAGGAGGGATGTATCCCAGAAGGTTGGAAGTCATCCAGAATCGTCCCCATTTTTAAGGGGGGGGGGTGATCCTGGTAGACTGACCAACTATAGACCTGTATCTATATTACCTCTGATTAGTAAGGTGTTGGAGAAACTGTTGATGGAATACTTGGAAAGATAAAAACTGATGGATCCATATCAGTCAGGTTTTCGGAGGTCTCATGGCACTGTGATGGCCGTGTCAGAGGTCCTGGATGAGATTGGCAAGGTAATTGATGCCCAATGTTATACTGGTGCAATTCTTGTCGATCTCTCCAGGGCTTTCGACATGGTTGATCATCAGAATTTGCTTATGAGACTGTCCGAAGTAGAGATGAGCCGTTCAGTTTTGGATTGGTTTATCGCCTATCTTTCTGATAGACGGCAGGTAATGGCTGTAAATGGAACTGTGTCAGCTATGCAGGTGGTACGGAGAGGAGTGCCCCAAGGATCAGTTATGGGCCCTTTATTATTTTTAGCATATCTGAAAGATCTTGGGCAATATGTGGGGGCCTCTCATTACCACCTGTATGCCGATGACACCATTTTATACTGTTCGGATGAATCAGTTTCAGTAATACAATGTACACTGCAGAAAAGTTTTAACAATATGGAAAAGTACTTTGTCAACTCAAAGTTAAAACTTTATTCCTCAAAAACTAAATGTATGTTATTTGGATCTTCTATGAAATGGAAAGATGACTTGACTTTGGAAATTGTGGATAATAGAGGGGAGGGGTTAGAGTTAGTTAATCAATATAAATACTTGGGATTTTGGTTAGATAATTATGGATCAGGAAATTTGCATGTAGATAATTTGATCTCCCAGGTTAATAAGTGGGTGGGTTTCCTGTTTCGGAACAAAAATTGCTTAGATTTTGTAACTTTGGACCTGATAGTTAAGATGCAGATTTTCCCTTTAATCGATAATGGGGACGTTTTATATGACGGAGCCACTAGTGATCGTATAACAAAGTTAGATGTTCTAGTTAATCGTCTTGCCAGACTGATTCTCAGGTGTCCAAAACTTACTCATCATTGCGAATTGTATGAAAGACTAGGTTGGCTATCATTAAGTAGGAGAAAAATGATACATAAACAGCTGTTTGCTTATAAATGTGGGCTGGGTTCCGCCCCTATATAGCTAAAGAATAAATTTTCCTTTAGAAGTGTTGAATTGACATTGAGAAATCAAGTTGTTATGGATATGGTTGTCCCCCTTGTAAAATCAAAACGTTCCCAATATTTATTTATTAATTATATTCCAATATGTTGGAATAACCTTCCTCATGAATATGAGCAAAATATTGGTAAGCCCTTATCAACATCACATCTAAGAAGACACCTGATAGCTATACAGGAACCTTGTAATTGTTATTGATATTCTTTTTTCTTTTATGTTTTTGTATTGATGTTTGTTGTCTGATTGTATTTATTATGCTGAGTGTTGACCTGTACTTTGTAAGGTTGCGAATGAGTTTTTACTCAATTGGTTTTTACCTTGAATAAACAAACCAACAAACAAACAATATATATATATATTTATATATACATACATAACACACTTTAAAAGGCCCTTTTTCTACTTAAATGCCCCCACACTAACTCTCTCTCTCTAAATATTCTCCCTATCTATCATTCTCTTTACCTCACTCTCCAGTCTCCAATCTCCATTAAGCTTCCCTCATGTGTTTTCTGCATTTGGTGCAGCTGGTTTCCGCTTTCCGGAACACAAAAAAACGTGGATTATTTGTCCCACTGTTAACAAAAACACCCTGAAAGTTGACTAAAGTTCCACGACTACCATGCATACAAATACGTGTGGAAAATAAATGTTACTGTGGATTTAAGAAACGTGTATGGTGGAAATATTGCTGACAGGTGAAACTAATTGCAGATTGGGAATGAGGGGAGCTGGTTTTTCTGCAGTTTATTATGATTCGTCGGCAATGCATAAAAGTACCGTGGTTCATATTCAGAAATCAGCAGAAGTTCTTTATTTGCAGTTTATTACATTGACCCACATTTTTTTTAATTTATTCCGCAGTTTAAGGCGGAATTTCTGTGAAAGTTGTTGAAATGATTTCTGAACTTCCGCAGAAGCAAAAATATGACTTTCGCTGAAATTCCGCTGGCAGAATTTTTTTTTCGCGCACCTCTAGTCCTGGGCTCACTGTTCTTCATTGTGTTCATTTGCAACATTGGGAGAAGGGATCCAAGGTAAGCTGTATCTATTTGCAGATGACACAAACATACATGGCAGAGTGGATGGTGACCTGGGCAAATTGGAAAGTTGGTCAAAGGTTTGCCAACTGAAATTAATTGCCAGAAAGTGTATGGTTATGCACTTGGGAAAGGGGAATCCGAGGACTGACTATTGGATGGAGGGGGTATGACTAGAGCAAACCTCAGAAGTAAAGAATCTGGGGCTTGTAATTAATGACAGCCTCAAGATCTCAGCCCAGTGTAACAAGGCATATAGAAAAGCTAGTAGGATGGTGGGGAGCATAGGAAGGGCCTTCTCAAGCAAACGGAAGGAGGTCTTACAACCCCAGTACTGGTTCTTAGTGAGGCTGCACCTGCAATACTGAGCACAGATCTGAAACCCTCAATTAAAAAAGGACAAGGTTAGCCTGGAGTCAATCCATAGGAGAGTGACTAAAATTATTCATGGCCAGCAGAGAAGGACTCATGAGGAAAGACTGGTTGACATCAATATGTATTCACTGGAGGCCAGGAGAGAAAGGGGAGACATGACTGGAAACCTTCCAGGACCTGAAGGTTTTGAACAGGATAGACAACCAACATCTGGCTAGTAGATAGAAATGACAACTTTGCATCCATGGTGTTTGTTATCTGCTTTACTTCTATCTCAAAACTGCATTTGTTGCCACGGTGTGCTTCTTTGCTGTGGAATGCAACTCCTTCCTTGTTGTGTTTGGACAGCCAGCAAGTGTTTAAGCTTACTGAGGGGTTCATCACAAGTGGCCACAACTATAAGCTGGTGGGGGAAATTTAAGAGGGATATGGGAGA
Source organism: Neoceratodus forsteri (assembly GCA_016271365.2). Taxonomy (NCBI): domain Eukaryota; kingdom Metazoa; phylum Chordata; order Ceratodontiformes; family Ceratodontidae; genus Neoceratodus; species Neoceratodus forsteri. Next base: position 746,854,420 of record CM057459.1, read on the forward strand.
ATACTTCTTCATGCAGTGGGTGGTGGACAAGTGAAACTGTCTGCCAGTGGAGCTGGTAAATGCTAACACAGTGGTAAGCTTTAATAGAGGCTGGGGTAGGTGCATGGAACTGATGAGGTAGATGAAGATGGGGATGGAGCAAATGGCGAAGGAAGTTAGTTCAAGTGGACCTATGAGATGATTGATCCACTAGAGGCCTAGCTAGTGCTACACTAGTGAGAGCCTAGGTAGTAGTAGTAATACTAGTAACAATTTTATTCAGTACAGACATAAGATGAATGAATCGGATAGCTCAGCTGAGATGAACTCATTTCCAGTGAGGTCCTTAATGCAAAATTACAAAAGTTACATACTGTACATACAGTATAAAAATACAAAAATATACAATACGAAAGGGTGCCATACAGGAATATACAAAACTATACTCATTTAATACAATACTTATATCACATATATACAGATTCCTACTGAGGCTCCCAAGCCCCACCCCATGCTTTTAGGGCATACTAAGACAGTTCTAATATGGTCCCATCTTACTAGGTAGGAATTAAATATACTGGATGGGCCATGAGTCGCTTTCTCTTCGTAATCATCTAATCATCTAGTTAAAGAACAGGTGTTTACTTCTTATAAATAGGCAATTAATTATTGTATTTTGACATGTTAGTAATTACTTTTTTTTATGACAAAGTATTTATTGGTGCAGTGAAACAAGTGCTCTTTACCTTTGCTTTTCACACTGTTAGTAAAAAATAATTCAGTGGAATCCTGGTATTGTGATGTCAGAAACTGCCAGCTACTTAGGAGCTCACTGTAGTTCAGTGAGAAACTAAAAAGATGTTTCTGTCTTTTTTAAAGAAACAGATACTTCTTTCAGCAACAAACTTTGACTTTTATACTTTTGCACTATCGTGGTACATCTGTTTGTACAATTTTTAAAAGAGTAATTGACTTCTTTTTACTTCTTCCCAAGTAAAATCTGGTTATGAAGAAAATGTCATCTGCTAAATTTTAACAAAAAACCACAGATTATCGCAAATCACATATTTCTATTAAATATATATTTTAATGGCAGAAAGTATTATTTCCCTATAAAATTCTGAAAACAGATTTGCAGATTTCCATTGAAATACACTGCATACACTGCCACTCTTGCCAATAAAACTTTTCTAACATCACAATATAAGACTTTCATTGGATTCTTTTTTTTGCTAGTAGTTGGCAAAGTACAAATAACATGATGAAAATGTAATTAAAGAAACAAATAAAAGCATCCAAATGATTACAGAGGCATCTAGAGGCCCCACACCTTCATTCTTTAAGATATACTGTACATCCTTACTAAGCACTTGCTCTTTAAGTTAATCCTCCAGAATCACACAGGTTGGAACAAGTTCAAGCAGTGAGATCTGGAATTTGGGCAAATCACATACAGAATTCCTGACCCACTTCACCCATCCCTGATTGACATCACAAACATGGCTGCCATCTTTACTCTTGGAAAAACCTTTAAAATGGCCCTAAAAAGTAAAACTCCCTCAAAAAAAAAAATAATTAAGCATTCTTCCCACTCGTGATCCCCTCCTTACACACATAAGCAAATTAAAAAAATGAAGCACGGTGCTCCCTTAATTATTTTGTACTTGATTATTTGCCACCTTCCCTATCTACCAGCTTTTCCCCGTACCAATCTGCCTCCATGTTGATTCCTTTGATTATCCAATACCCTCAGTATCTGCCATGTACCACAATCAAACCTGCCACATTATCATTTCCCTCATGGTTAATCACCCTCCAGTATATACAGAAACAATTGTTTAAAGACAATTGGTCTTTAAGTACTTAACATCTTGCATTAAAAAGAAACACTCATGTACAGTGGCTGACATAGTTTGCAAGTCCATGTAAAGCTCTTTCAAATAATGTATTGAGCTCATCTATAGTTGGAAGCACTCTAGAGATATAAATGACTGAGTTTGCTCAGTATTAATACATAGCAGCCATTTTTAGAATGTTGTGATGTCATCGAGGACCAAGCTGTGCTTGATTCAATGTAGTTAGGCACACCTCGTTCCTTGATGACATAACAGTATTCTAAAAATGGCTGCAATTTAGTATTAATGTTGAACAGACTCAGTCATCTATGTTTCCAGCTACAGATGAGCCAGTACCTTGTTTGAAATATCTTTTCATTTTTTTCAAACCATAATGGCCACTTGGCATGAATGTGTCCCTATAAGGCAACCTATAAGAAAATGTATTCTTGCCACAGAGACTAAAACAATACAGTAGATCAGAACAAAGGTATACATGTCCCCATTCACCTAAATGAAGTACTAGCAATGCATTTTTGTCAGTGGCAGGGTAGGTTTTACCATGTACAGTACACAGGGCAGATTCTCGAAGGGCTGGCGCAAGTAGCGCCAAAGGTGACTTGCGCCAAATGCCATTGTGCCAGGAACCCTATGCCTGATTATGTATTGAGCAGGGTCCCCACGGCTAAATCCCACAACTTGCACCAATCCAAATGATACGCCAAATGGAGGGTGTACCTGATTGGGTTTCCACAAGCCAGTGGCATCAAAAGTGGAAGGGCGCAAGTGCCCCCCATGCCCTGATCCCCACCAGGAATAATAGAAAAACCCCACAGGTTTATCAGACCCCCATGCTCCATACCTCCATGTCCCCATCCCTAAGTGGTTAAAAGCCCCGCAGGGCTATGTTCCCCCCAAGTCCAGATCCCCAGTTTGAATAAATGAAAAAGCCCCATAGGGCTGTAGTCTCCCCTAAGTCCTGATCCCCAGTTTGAATAAAGGGTAAAGTCCCACAGGGCTATGGTCCTCCAAGTCCCGATCCCCAGTTTGAATAAATGATAAAGGCCCACAGGTCTATGGGGCCCCCTCCCCCCAAGCCCTGATCCCTGAACCTCAATAATGTCTTGTCCTTAAGACTAATAAAAAAACTCATTCCTGCATCCCTGTTAGCCCTGGTAGTCTAGTGGCCCCCCACCTAGCAGTGCCAGACTTCTCCTGAACAGTACCCAGCCCTCAACTGGCACAGCTCACCTCTCACCACCTTAGACAGCCACCAGCTGAGCTCTGTATGAGTGCATACCACTGTAAATAGTACATGTAAACAGTACGTTCTCAGTGAATGACAGCTGTCATTCACTGAGCGTGTATATTTACAGTACTATGCACTCATACAGAGCTCAGTCAGTGGCTGGCTGTGGTGGTAAGAGATGGGCTGTGCCAGTCACTGGCTGGGTATGGGTAGGGGGAAGTGGGGTGATCTGGCACTGTCAGATGGGGGACCACTAGACTACCAGGGCTAACGGGGATGCAGAAATTTTTTTTAGTAAGTCTTAAGGACCAGCAAGACATTATTGGGGTTCAGGGATGGGGGCTTGGGGGGTCTGATAGCCTTGTGGGGCTTTATCATTTATTCAAACTGGTGATTGGGACTTGGGGGGCCATAGCCCTGTGGGGCTTTATTATTTATTCACACTAGGGATTGGGACTTGGGGGGGACCATAGACCTGCAAGGCTTTATCATTACTTCAAACTGGGGATCAGGACTGGAAGGGACCATAGCCCTGTGGTGCTTTATCATTTATTCAAACTGGGGATCAGGACTTGGGGGGCTGTCTCACCTATGGGGGATCTGTTGGGGGCACATTGGTGCAACTCCCGGTGAATGCAAAGTACACTTACACCAGCTAATAGCTAGTGTAAATGTACTTCAACAGATGTCCTCCAGGGGATGTTTTAGAATCCAAAATTTATGGATGTGGCAGCTGCCCTTACAAAATGGGGTGCAGCTGCAGCCTTAAACCCCCATGCACCATGTTGCGTCAGAGTTTATGGTGCAACCATGGTGTAACTACACTTTGGAGCATGCAGCCTGTGTCATGTCACAGGCTGCTTTAGAGAATACCAAATGGTGTAACTAACTGCTGTTTTTGACAGAGGAGAACTTTGGTTTCACAGCAAGAAACAGCAGTCTAGAACTACAGATTTTTTACTGATAAATCACTTCTATCTCAGCAGGAGTCAGTTCCTGTTTGGATTAAGCAAACAGATAATTTATTAGAAGAAGGGGGTCTCATTTAAGTAAAAAAAAGAAGAAAGTCACTGTGTGTTTCTCTGAGGAAGGGGGCTGTATCAGCTTAATTTACTGAGACAGGAGCAGAGGGTGAATCTAATTGGATGTGTATCTTAGGAGCTTAGGAGTACAAAAGCAGGTGTCTCCAATTACAGCTTCCTGCTGTTTTTGACAGAGGAGAACTTTGGTTTCACAGCAAGAAACAGCAGTCTAGAACTACAGATTTTTTACTGATAAATCACTTCTATCTCAGCAGGAGTCAGTACCTGTTTGAATTAAGCAAACATATACTTTATTAGAAGAAGAGGGTCTCATTTAAGTAAAAAAAGAAGAAAGTCACTGTGTGTTTCTCTGAGGAAGGGGGCTGTATCAGCTTAATTTACTGAGTCAGGAACAGAGGGTGAATCTAATTGGGGGTGTGGCTTAGGATCTTAGGAGTACAAAAACAGGTGTCTCCAATTATAGCTTCCTGCAGTTTTTGACAGAGGAGATATTTGGTTTCAGAGCACGAAACAGCAGTCTAGAACTACAGATTTTTTACAGATTGCCCTCCTTCCCACCCCTCCACCCTCCCACCCTAATCCAGTTCTACTTTTATAGCCACTTGATTTGACTGACAACAGGAACTTCCTGTTTGGCAGTAGGAAGGAAGGAAGGATCTCTGAAACACATTAGTTTCATCAACCTTGAAGGAACCTAAAAAAGAACTCTCCCCCCCCCCCAGCTGCTGGAGGTCTGAATCCAAGCATGGAAGAAGGAGACTACCGAAGACTACAGGAAGTTCCTGTCCCAGAACAGGAAGGGCGAGAGTTGTAAGGGCACAAAGCAGTAGGAAAGTAAGTGTAGAAATACATAGAGGAGGAGACAGTAAGCATACAAAGCAACAGGAGAGGACACAAAAAAGTCAAGATGGGAGCAGTGCTGCAACAACACGTGGGGCATCAGTGTTCCAGGAGGATACCCTGGAGGCTGCAGTGCTGCCCTGTTTGCAGGCACCTCTCTGATCTGAGGGAGGAGGCTGTCCGGCTCCAGGCTGACCTGGCTAGGATTCATGAAACCTCTTTCCCACCCAGGGACCACCAGGGCCACCACTGTTACCCCAGAGGTTGCCAAGAAAGAGGAGCGGTTGGACCAAGGTGGGCTCAGGGATGGAGTGGGTGGTGGAACAGAGGTGCATCCCTCCAGTTGTACCTCTCCACAATTCATATGCTGTTCTGGCAAAGAGTGGTTCCTCTATGGAGGCACCTGCAGTGGAGACCAAGGAGGATGCTGGGAACCTCCACAAAGAAGACCCACAGGAGGGTGGCATGAGACCCCACAGGGGAAGGAAACAACTCCTGGTGGGGTACTCGATCATTGGGAGGTAGAAGTGGGGGGGATGAATTGGATAGGGAGGTAAGGTGCCTGCCTGGCGCCATGGCTTGGAGGGACAGGAAGCGAATCCTCAGGATCGTGGGAGCAGTTGCATGAAGGAGGGAGCTGGATGTCATTGTCCACCTAAGAACAAATGACCTGGCTGTGAATGGGATCAGAGCAGTGCAAGAGGAGTTTGTGGAGTTGGGGAGGGGCCTTAGACAAGTAGCATGTATGGTAACCTTCTCGGAGGTGCTGCCTGTCTATGGCAAGGATGATGCTAGGGTATTCTGCACCATGGGATTCAATGAATGGTTGAAAAACTGGTGTGGGTGCAGGATTTTGAGCTTCATTGGGGACTGGGGAGCCACCTGAGAGGATGCAGGCTTATACTGGTGCGATGGTCTGCATCTGTCCAGGGGGGAACCAGGATCCTAGGTGACAGGTTTAAATGCTTCATTGGCAAGCATTTAAACTAGCCAAGGGGGAAGGCACTGAAAAGGAGCAGGGAAATCCCAGCCTTCCCCCACAAAACACAGTAGTTAGAGAGGTAAACACCAAGGTAGATAAGTCAGTAGGGAGCAGAACAGGGGTAAATGCAAAAAAAGGCAGTAAGGAGAGGGATGGGGCTAAAAGGGGCAAGGCAATAAAAAAATAAATGGAAGGTGATGAGTACCAATGCCCGCAGTCTGTGCAACAAGCTCCCTAAACTAGTGGCCTTGATGGAAGAAGGATGCCTGGATATTGTGGCAGTCACTGAAACATGATACACAGAGAACCATGACTGGGAAGTCAACATACCAGGATACACAGTCTACAGGAGGGACAGGGTGGATAAAAGAGGAGGAGACATATCTCTCTATATAAGGGAAAGGATTAAACCAACAGAACTAAAGAGTAAACAGGAAGTTGATGAGTCACTATGGTTCACCCTGGAGACAGGAAATGGCACTACAATCCGCATGGGTGTTGTGTACAGACTTCCATCTCAGGGGGAGAAAATAGAAAAGGAAATGATAGAAGGCATCCTTAAAATGGCAGAAAAAGGGGAGATATTGTTGATGGGGGACCTGAATATGCCAGATGTTTACTGGAGTACCTTTGCTGCAGGCACATCCAAGAGCAGGATCATTCTTGATGCCCTACAGGGGGCATGCCTCAGACAACTAGTGTTGGAACCCACTTGGGAAGGAGCAATCTTAGATCTAGTACTCTCAAATGGGGAAAGAGAATGGATCTCAGATTTAGAAGTGGGTAGCCATCTGGGAACAAGTGACAACCAAACAGTGTGGTTCACAATAAATACAGCCATAGAGTTGAGCCACACAAAAACAAGAGTATTGGACTTTAGGAAGGCTGACTTTGGGAAAATGAGAGAGTACCTCAGAAAAGCACTAGCAAACGGGCAAGAAGGAGGGGTGGAGGAACAATGGGGAATAATCAAAACAGCCATCGCAGAAGCAACAAGCCTTTGTGTGAAGCAAATCAGCAACACAAAACAAAGGAAAAAAACACTATGGTTCTCAAAAGAGGTGGCAGAGATGGTTAAGGAGAAAAGGACAGCATTCAGGAAATATAAGGAAACACAGAAGGAGCAGGACAGATAACTTTATCAGTTAAGGCAGAAGGAGGCAGGGAAGGCAGTCAGAATAGCAAAGGCACAAACTGAGGAAAAGATAGACAACTCTGTTAAGAAGGGGGATAAAACCTTTTATAGGTACATTAGGGAGCGAAGAAAGACCAATGGAAGGATAAAGAGACTTAATAAAGGGAAGGGAATGTGGGCAGAGGGTGACAGTGAAAAAGTAGGGATACTGAACGAATATTTCTGCTCATTATTCACAATGGAAGAGAAGGGGGAGGTACCTAAACCAAATAAGAGATAAACTCTGAATAGGGGGTTCGATACCAGTCCATTCACAGAAGAAAGGGTTTTGTAAGAACTCTTGAAACTGAGGGTGGACAAAGCAATGGGGTCTGATGGGATTCACCCAAGAATTCTAAAAGAACTAAGGGTAGAACTAGTAATACCACTGACTAATCTCTTTAACAAATTATGGGAGGATGGGGTGGTACCTGAGGACACGAGGAGGGCAAATGTGATTCTACTTCACAAAAGTGGGAGCAGGGCAGAGCAGGAAATTACAGACCAGTTAGTTTGACTTTAGTGGTAGGGAAAATGATGGAATCACTTCCGAAGGAAAGAATTATTGAGTACCTAGAGGCCAGTGGGGCACAGGACCCAAGGCAGCGTGGTTTCACAGCAGGAAGGTCATGTCAGACAAACCTAATAGATTTCTTTGACTGGGTGACCAAAGTAGTAGACCAGGGAGGGGCTGTGGTTATGGCCTACCTAGATTTTAGCAAGGCATTTGACACAGTCTCGCACAAAACATTAATATACAAGTTAGCCAGCCTTGAAGTGGGTCCCAAGGCGGTAACCTGGATAAAAAACTGGCTGGACAACAGGACACAAAGAGTAATAGTAAACGGAGTCCACAGTGAAGAAAGGAGGGTAACTAGCGAGGTACCGCAGGGTTCGGTACTGGGACCAGTCCTCTTTAATGTCTTTATAAGTGACATTGGAGAGCACCTGGAAGGAAAGGTAAGTCTCTTTGCAGATGACACAAAAATCTGCAACAGGGTTGATACACAAGGTGGGGTGGAAAGGATGAAAAGGGACTTGGCAAGGTTGGAGGAATGATCAAATATGTGGCAGCTCAGATTCAGTGCAAAGAAGTGCAAGGTAATGCATCTGGGAAACAAAAACCCAGGGGAAGAGTACACAATGGGGGTGAGTTAATAACAACAAAAATCAAAAGAGACCTAGGAGTAATTATATTAGATGACATAAAGGTGGGCAAGCAATGTGAGAATTCAGTAAGGAGGGCTGGGGGGCTACTGGGATGCATAGGGAGAGGCATCAACAGTAGAAAACAGGAAGTTGTTTTCCCTCTGTACAGTTAGTGAGTCCCCATCTGGAGTACTGCGTGCAATTCTGGAGACCCCATCTCCGCAAAGACATAGACAGAGTGGAGGCTGTTCAGAGGAGGGCAACCAAAATGGTGCAAGGTCTGCACCAGAAGACATACGAGGAGAGACTAAAGCTGCTTAATATGTATACCCTTGAGGAAAGGGGGGGGGACATGATAGAAACGTTCAAGTATCTCAAGGGAATTAACAAAGTACAAGAGGGTAGCATCTTTCGAAAAAGAGATGTGCAAGAACAAGGAGGCACACCAAGATAGAGCGGCAGGCTCAGAGGTAATGTTAGAAAGTATTTTTTCATAGAGAGGGTTGTGGATGCATGGAACAGCCTTCCTGAGGAGGTTGTAGAGTCAGGAACAGTGGGAGAATTCAAAAATGCATGGGACAGGCATAAGGCAATTCTAGTAGGGGGGTAGGATGAAGTAAGCTGTTGATTAACTAGAATCTGTAGCTTATCCATCAGGTAGGGAAATGGGCAGACTAGATGGGCCAAGTGGTCCTTATCTGCCATCAAATTCTATGTTTCTATAATGGTGCAAAGTGCTACTTGCATCATTCTTGTTGGCACAAGTCACTTTGCACCATGCATAACCTTTTTAGAATCGGACCCCACATGTTTTAATTCTCAATGAATTTTGGTTCACAGATTTGAGAATTTGTGATTGCCCTGTTAATTATAGAAACACAGAAACATAGAAATTGATAAGGACCACTTGGCCCACCTAGTCTGCCCATTTTCCCTACCTACTGCAATACCCCAGATCCTACTTGAGTAATACTCCCTCTCTACAGGTCCCTGATAAGACTCCATCTGGAGTGCTGTGTCCAGTTTTGGAGTCCACACCTAAAGAAGAATGAGAACAGGCTGGAGATCATCCAGAGAAAGGCGACCAAAATTATTCAGGGCCTCCAAGGGCTTTCATATGAGGGGTTTTTAGAAGCATTGAATATGTTCTCAGTGGGGGCTAGGAGGGAGAGAGGGGACATGATTGAGACATACAAGTTCCTAAGAGGAATAAACAAAGTGCCCTCCTCTGACCTGTTCATTAGAGTTATCGACTCCAGCATTAGAGGTCATGAGTGGAAGTTGGGGGAAGGGGCGGGAGCTTCAAGAGGGAGCTTAGGAAATACTACTTTACAGAATGGGTGGTAGAGCCATGGAACAGGCTGCTTGCTGAGATGGCGGAAGCTAAGACTGTGATGTCGTTCAAACTGGGATGGGACAGAGCTAATGCATGAGTAAAAGTCAGGCGAGCAGTTGAGAATATAAAACAGTAGGGGGGAGGGGTTATGCCTGAGATCAGAGTAGTTCTCAGGAGCACTTGGGCAGACTAGATGGAACCTTGGTCTCCTTCTGCCATTATTTTTTCTATGTTTCTATGTGTGTATGTTTCTCCAGCTTTTACCCTCTCTTTCCTATTGCTAGGGTTCCCTTGTGCATATCCCATGCAATCTTGAATTCCACTACCCTTTTTGCCCCCACCATGTCTGTTGAGAGGCTGTTTCATGCATCCACAACCCTTTCTGTGAAAAAATACTTCCTCACATTACCCCTGAGTCTACCCCCCAGCCATATATCATGACCCCTTGTTCTTGAACATCTTTTTTTCTGAAAGATGCTACCCTCTTGTATCTTATTCATGCCCTTGAGGTATCTGAAGGTCTCTATCGTATCCCCCCTCTCTCTCCCAGGGTATACATATTGAAGTCCTCTAGTCTCTCCTTGTATGGCCTTTGATGCAGACCCTGCACCATTTTTGTTGCCCTTCTCTAAACTGACTCTACCCTGTCTACGTCCTTATGGAGATGCAGCCTCCAGAGCTGGACACAGTACTCTAGACGGGATCTCACCAATGATTTGTACATTGGTATCACCAGCTCCTTTTTTCTATTGGTAATACTTCTCCCTATGCACCCCAGCATCCCACTGGCTTTCCTCACAGCCTTTTCACAATGCTTGATAACCTTTAGGTCATCAGATATATTTACCCCCAGGACCCTCTTGTGCAGAATTACAGAGCATGTGCGCTCCACTTCAGCACCAGGAAGGGAGGTCTGCACAATAAAAAAATGACATGAAAAGAGTCTAAACTTCCTCTGACACCACAACATACTGAACTAGAATGTGCTTCAGATGGAGTTGGTCGCAGTCATCTCTCACATTACAATCTATTACAGTACCTAGCTGTTTATATGCAGTGACTATAATAACAGTGCTAAGATACCTGCTAAAAAAAAACAAAACAACTGGTAAGCTATATTTATGTTTATTTATTTATTAAAGTGTTATGCCAAGAAAAAAGCATACTGAGTACAAAATAGCTTGTTGCCAGATGTGCTCTGGGAAAAGGGGAGTGGGAAAGCATAAAAACATTCTAAAAAAATATATACAGTTGCACAGGCTGACATATAGAGAAATAAAATGAGTACAGAGGTGGATTAAATATATAGAATGTAACAGAAATATGTAGGTATATACAATAAGTGCAATATACAGTGGTAGCAGTTAGGTAACCTGAATTCATACAATGTTCAAGCAGGTGAATACAATAAGTGCAAAATACAGTCACAGTAATTTGGACCCAGGGTAACGGAGGGAGGGTCAATGTACACTTAAGGACAGTGGCAGTAGGGAGAGGTGTGGGTTCGGAGAAGAGAGATTAGTGAGGGTTTTGAAGAGGCTGAGCGAATGTTTAAGGGGAGAGAATTCCAGAGTTTAGGAAAGCGGAAACAGAAGGTTGATTGACCAGGGAGAGTTTTATGGGAAGGGAGTTTGAGGGAGCGATACCCAGAGTTTCAGAGGGACTAGGAGGAGGGGGTGGATGGAGAGACTAGAGAGTTGAGATAGGGGATAGGGAGGATAGCCAGAGTTTGGAAGTAATGGAGACACAGAGGGACAGCTGGCAATCCTCCAGGGAAGGAAGGGAAAGAGCAGAGTAGAGAGTAAAATGGTGGGTGCGGGTAGGGCAGTTAAGAGCAAAGTGGCAGAAGGAGTGGAAGAGGGGATCCAGTCTGGCCAGAGTGGATTTAGGGGCAGCACCATAGACAATATCGCCATAGTCAAAGATGGGGAGAATCATCTTTGTAAGGCTCTCTTGGCGAGCAGGGAGGGGGATACAGCTCTTATGCCTAAAGAGGATGTGACACTTGACCAGCTGGTTTTGCTTGCTCTATGATTTTTGTAAAATAAAAATGTAGTGTGATTGTCTGTCATGAGAAATCCTGTGCTCCTGGGATGACCCCCCCAGGTTTCAGTTCAAAGGACAGGATATGTTAAACAGCAGATCTCTGTAATATGATTAAGTTCCCAGTTTGCTTTGATGCCAAAGGAAACAAAAATATCCATTTTATGATGTATTCAGAGGAAGCACAGTTAATTTCACCTGGAGTTACAAAGCATATTACACCTCAGTGAGATCTGGCAGAGTTAGTCATAAAATGTCCCTTTGATGTCTTTGAAGAAGGAAATGGCTCATAGATCAAAGAAGGAACTGGACAATTACAGACTTAATTAAGAGTGTCATAATTTTGGAAGTGAGTTTTGCTGAACTCACAGTATTTAATATACTTCCTGAGGGATGGGACATCCTGTGTGTATTAATTTTTATATTTCACAGGGAGGAGATAGGTGACCTCATGGAAAGGGGCAGGTTTAGAGACAGTTTAAACTTGTATTCTGTGTTTCTCAACTGACACATTCCTGTTGGACTCTGAAGAAACAATATCTACTTGAAGCACTGTTAGAAGATATACCTTAGATAGACAAGTCTAATTGTATGGTGGAAGGAATTTGTTTGCACTTTTTTTTTATCTTGTTCTTTTAAGTGATTGTATGCATTGTGATATATTGTTCTGTGGTTACATTTTACATATTTTATTCATTTTAAGTAAAAACCTCTTATTTTAAAGAGACTGCCTGTGTCTTCGAAATTCTTTTTTCTGTGTTACATGGATGGTTAAGATTTTGACAACACTGTTTATAAGCTTAATGGTACACCAAACTGGGAAAAGGTAAGAATTTATCTAAGGTCTTTCATAGAGTTTTTAAGGGTTCATTTTGTATACCTGGTTAGGTGCCCTTGGAGAAAGATATCTGGCATTTCCCCGAAGAGCAGAATTATCTGAGCCTGTACATTTGGGTGCAATAGCAGAAGGTTCATAGATTGAATCCCTCCAGAACTTGAGACCAAAGGTGATTCGGACCCACAAAGTAGACAGGAGGGCTACCCTGTTCTGTTACCCTGTTCACAATACTGCGCACGGAGGTTGGCACTGTGGGAGCAGAGGGCCTGACCTGCTAAGTGGGGTTGTGACAGATTGGTTGGCAGCGGTGTACATAATTTTGGTAATACAAGCTTTTATTGTTCAGTGTGTCAGTTTAATACTGTTAGCTCACTTGTAAAACAAGGCAGTGATTTATTTCTTTTTTAAAAAGGACACAGAACTATATCACTTGGCTTACAGTCAAGTTCCTACCTGTTTTATTGTTTTTTAAGTGCGAGTTAGAGTAGCCATAGTTAGGGAAGAAGATGGCTTCCAACTACAGCGGGCACACTGTAGACTATTTAAAGCAGTTGTGCAGGGAAGGGACAGAGGAGTCCTGTACAAGGTGAAAGCCACCAAGTAGAACCTCATGGATGCCCTGATGGTAGCAGATACCCAGAGCATCGAGTCATAGACAGTGACTGTAAGGGACCGAACCTTGAGTGTGGAAGGGTTAGCAGCCAGTGCAGTGTCCAGATCCGATGAGGAGGGCAGCAGGGCCGGTGCCAACGAAGGGCCACAGCAGCAGGGGAAAGTCACCAGCATTCTGGAGCCAGACGTACTCAGGCTGCAGATTGAGTTGCACAGAATGGAGCTGGAATTCCAGGAGAAGAGGGAGCGAGAACAGCGAGCTGCAGAGGAGAAGAGGGAGTGAGAACAGTGAGCTGCAGAGGAGAAGAGGGAGCGAGAACAGCGAGCTGCAGAGGAGAAGAGGGAGCGAGAACAGTGAGCTGCAGAGGAGAAGAGGGAGCGAGAGGCAGACTGTGAGGAGTGTGCACGCCAGAGGCGACATGAACTGGAGATGCTACGACTCCAACCATCAGCATCAGAGCAGGTAAGGGGCTTGGGTTTAACTGGGACTACAGGACTGGGTTACAAATTGAAGTCCAAACTGATAGCTGAATTTAAAGAGGGGGAGGATATGGATGCCTTTTAAATTCTTTTGAAAAAGTTTGTATTCAGGGTAAAATTCCTAGGGAGTCCTAAAGCTTCCAGCTATCCTTGCTACTTCTGGGAAAGCTCGGGATGCATTGGGTCAAATGGACAATGAGGACAGTAATGATTACAGCAAACTTAAATCTGCACTGTTAAAAAAATTTGAATTAACTGCTGAATCATACAGAGCCAAATTCCGTAAGCTCAGGAGAAGCCCTGACATGAGCTACGAGGAGCTAGCCATGAAACAATGTCAGTTTTTAAAACATTGGTGGGAAGGAATTGAAGCCAACTCTGTAGATAAAATTGAAACTGTGATTCTGTTAGAACAGTTTTTTCTGGGCATGCCCAGCAGAGCTGAAAACCTGGCTGGAGAACCGAGATCCCAAAACAGTGCAAAAGGCTGCTGAACTCTCGGACCACTATGCCAAGAGCAAACCTGCTCTGAGAGCGAATGGGATGGGCATGGAAGTGCAGAAATGGAAAAGCGCACCTTCAGGGCAGCTAAAACCCTCACTGCCTCCAGCAAAACCAGTTAGCCCTAGATGTCAAAGGAAAGATTTCTCTGAAAAAAGAAATGAATGTTGGGTGTGTAAAGAAACTGGGCATATTGCCAGACAGTGTCCCAAAAGAATGAGCAATGCAGAATGGTACTAGGAAAGAAGTGAGTTGTTTGTGTGTCCCTGGAAGCATGCCTGTGAACATGAGGGAATACATGCACCCAGTCATGGTGAATGGTGTACAGATGCAAGGGTTAAGGGATACAGGGGCATCCCTGACATTGGTAAAAGGGGATCTGGTAGAGCCTGGTCAGCTTATACGCAATAAATATGTTACTGTACAAGACTTTACTGGTGGGGAGAAAATGTTGCCACTCACTAGTGTTCTTCTAAACTGGGGTGAAACAGGGGGAACTGTACAACAGGTGGCTGTATTCAAAACATTAGCAGTGGACATCATCCTTGGCAACAATCTCCAACAGGGGATGGTGTGTACAGTTAGCCGTAGCCAAGCAGCAAGTGAAAATTGTAGGTCCCGGAACCCCACAGAAGCCATTGCGGAAACCACTGGGAGGCTGGTTCCCCAGCCTGTGTCTCCTGATATGGAGACTAATGAAAAGGGGTAGAAATTTCCCCAGTAGTAGTTAACCACACAGCTACAGAGGGTTACTCCAAAGAGGGAGGGGTGACCCATGGTCAGAGGGTTAGGGATGACAGTGATCCTGAGTGCCCTAACGCTAGTACTAGGGACCCTAGTTTACAGACTGAAGGGGACCTGTCCCATGCCTTGGGAATGTGTGAGGAGTTTACAGCTGCTCAGAGAAGTGACACTAGTCTAGAGAGGCTGAGGGCTTGGGCAGACTCTGATGGTGCACAATTAGGTGACGGTAAACATAAGGTTTATTGGGAAAATGGACTGATGTATACTCAGGCTGTGCAGACAGAGGGAGGGGTGATAGACAGGCAGCTTATCATTCCCCAGGGGTATTGTGAGCAGTTGCTCAAGATTGCACATGATATTCCCTTGTCTAGTCATCTGGGAATTGCACGCACTATGCAGCGGTTGGCCCAGAATTTCTAATGGCCCAACTTCACCCAGCAGGTGAAGGAGTATTGCAGGTCTTGTAACTGGTGCCAAGAAATAGGGAAGGCGGGCAAGAAAACCCAAGCTGCCTTAATCCCATTGCCCATAGTGGAGGAGCCATTCCATAGGGTGGAAATGGATATTGTGGGGCCTTTAAATATTCATAGCTCCTCAGGGAAGAGATTCATCCTGACTGTGGTGGATTATACCACCTGGTACCCAGAGGCAGTCGCTCTAGCCTCACTGAGGAGAGACAAAGTGTCAGATGCCTTACTTGGGATTTTCTCCCGTGTTGGGTTTCCATAGGAGGTTATCACTGATCGAGGGGGTTCCTTCATGTCGGACCTGTTGAAATGTTTGTGGGAGAAGTGTGGGGTGATGCAGAGATGCACAACACCGTATCACCCACAAGCCAATGGGCTTGGTGGAAAGATTTAATGGTACCCTGAAGTCAATGCTCTGGGTCTTTGCTGAACAGCATGGGAGGGACTGGAAGAAATACCTTCCCCACCTGTTGTTTGCATACAGGGAGGTGTCCCAAGAGTCAACAGGATTTTCACCCTTCAAACTCTTATATGGACGCCGGGTACATGGGCCCCTAGACTTGATCCAGGAGGACTGGGAAGGCAAGCACGCCACCCAGGGAACTCCTATAAATTTAGGGAAAGGCTGAAGGAGCTTATGGGAACAGCCCAGAGCAACCTGGCAGCTGCCCAACAGAAACAAAAAAGTGTGGTATGACCACAGAGCCAGAGCTTGCTCATTCATGGTGGGGCAGGAAGTCATGGTCCTTATTCTGGTCTGGAAAGACAAGCTGCAGGCTGAGTGGGCAGGACCATACAAAGTAGTTAGGAAGGTAAATGATGTGAACTATATTATAGAGTTACCTGACAGAAGACAGACAGAAAGGATGTACCCTGTCAATATGATGAAGCCATACACTAATAGGGCTGACATGGTGTTTGCAGTGTGCAGTCCTAGGGAGGGGACAGACAAAGGAGACCCTCTTCTGGACTTGCTGGAAGAAAGCAAGTGGAAGTCCTCTGTGGAGGCAGTAAAATTGTCTCCCCCGCTGGCCCCAGACAAGATCCAGAAAGTAAGTGAGGTTTTAGCAGAATTTGCCCCATTGTTTAGTGCCAAGACTGGACTGACCCCCTTAGCGACACATGATGTGGAGACAGGGACACAGATGCCCATATGGCTGACAGTATATTGGGTGTCAGAGGCTGTCCAAAGGGACATTAGGAGGGAAGTGGAGGAGATGCTGGATTTAGGGGTAATCCAGAGATCCCACAGCCACTGGGCCTCACCCGTAGTCCTTGTGCCCAAGCCAGATGGCTCTACTCATTTCTGTGTGGACTATCATGGACTGAATGCAGTCATGAAGTCAGACATCCACCCGATGCCCCAGATGATGAACTCCTGGACAAGTAGGGAGGGGCGACCTACCTTATGACCATTGACCTGACCAAGGTGTATCGGCAGGTACAGTTAACAGAGTTAGGGAGAGGTCAGCCTTCATCACTGCGATAGGCTTATTTGAATTTAAGGTAATGCCTTTCAGAATGAAGAATGCCCCGGACACTTTCCAAAGGTTGGTGAACCAGGTGTTAAATGGTGCTGAGGAGTATGCCGTGGCATACCTGGATGACTTTGCCATCTTTAGTGCCAGCTGGTCGGAACACCTGTCCCACCTTAGGTAAGTGCTGGGCAAGATACAGAGGGCTGGGCTGACTGTCAAAGCAGAGAAGTGCCAGGTGGCCATGGGAGAAGTGGTATACCTTGGGCATGTGGTAGGCCGGGGACAGCTTTGTCCTAACCAAATAAAAAAAGAGTTGATCCAGGCATGGCCCAGACCAGAAATGCAGAAGCAGGTCCGGAGTTTTCTAGGGACAGCAGGGTACTATAGGAAATTTGTACCCAATTACAGTGCCCTGGCTGCTCCCCTATCTGACCTGGTAAAGAAAAGGATGCCAAAGAAAATTACCTGGGGAACAGCCTGTGAGGAAGCCTTTACCAGACTGAAGGAGGCACTGTGCAGTGCTCCTGTTTTGACAAGTCCTAACTATAGCAAACCCTTTATAGTTCAGACTGACACCTCAGACGTGGGTATTGGGGCAGTGCTGAGTCAGACATCCAGCCAAGGGAAAGATCACTCGGTAGTGTACCTGAGTAAAAGTAACTTCCCAGGGAGCAGGCATACTCTACTGTGGAAAAAGAATGTCTTGCCATAGTGTGGGCCCTAAAGAAATTAGAGTCATAATTATATGGGCAGCATTTTGTGGTACAAACTGACCAGAACCCCCTGGTTAGGCTGACGCAAATGGGAAAGACTAATGGTAGATTGCTAAGATGGAGTCTTGCTTTGCAAGGGTATGACATGACAATCTTATATAGAGCTGGAGCGACCAATCAGAACTCAGATAGCTTGTCTCATGTCTATGAGGAGTGAACTGATTTGGGAAGCTAATCCCATGCAGGGGATAGAGCCCCCAAATTCAGTCTAGGTGGGGGGGGATTGTGACACTTGACGAGCTGGTTCTGCTTGCTCTATGATTTTTGTAAAATAAAAATGTAGTGTGATTGCCTGTCATGAGAAATTCTGTGCTCCTGGGATGACCCCCCCCAGGTTTCAATTCAAAGGACAGGATATGTTGAACAGCAGATCTCCGTAATGTGATTAACTTCCCAGTTTGCTTTGATGACAAAGGAAATGAAAATATCCATTTTATGATGTATTCAGAGGAAGCACAATTAATTTCACCTGGTGTTAAAAAGCATATTACACCTCAGTGAGATCTGGCAGAGTTAGTCATAAAATGTCCCTTTGATGTCTTTGAAGAAGGAAACGGCTCATGGATCAAAAAAGGAACTGGACAATTACAGACTTAATTAAGAGTGTCATAATTTTGGAAATTAGTTTTGCTGAACTCACAGTATTTAATATACTTCCTGAGGGATGGGACAACATCCTGTGTGTATTCATTTTTATATTTCACAGGGAGGGGATAGGTGACCTAATGGAAAGTGGCAGGTTTAGAGACAGTTTATACTTGTATTTTGTGTTTCTCAACTGACACATTCCTGTTGGACTCTGAAGAAACAACATCTATTTAAAGCACTGTTAGAAGATATACCTTAGATAGACAAGTCTAATTGTATGGTGGTGGGAATTTGTTTGCACTTTTTTTTTATCTTGTTCTTTTAAGTGATTGTATGCATTGTGATATATTGTTCTGTGGTTACATTTTACTTACTGTATTTTATTCATTTTAAGTAAAAACCTCTTATTTTAAAGAGACTGCCTGTGTCTTCGAAATTCTTTTGCCTGTGATGCATGTATTGGTTAAGATTTTGACAACACTGTTTATAAGCTTAATGGTATACCAAACTGGGAAAAGGTAAGAATTTATCTAAGATCTTTCATAGAGTTTTTAAGGGTTCATTTTGTATACCTGGTTAGGTGCCCTTGGCAAAAGATATCTGGCATTTCCCCGAAGAGCAGAATTATCTGAGCCTGCACATTTGGGTATGCTAGCAGAAGGTTCACAGTTTGAATCTCTCTAGAACTTAAGACCAAAGATGATTCGGACCCACAAAACAGACAGGAAGGTTACCCTGTTCTGTTACCCTGTTCACAATACTGCGCTCGGAGGTTGGCACTGTGGGAGCAGAGGGCCTGACCTGCTGAGTGGGGTTGTGACAGAGGACACCCAGTTTAGGGAGCTTTTTATGAATGGTGTCTATGTGCTGGGAGAAATGGAAGTGCGGTCAAGTCAGATGCCAAAGTATTTGAAGGTAGGTACGTTGTCAATTGGGATACAATATAGAGTATACAAGGAATGGAGGGACAGGAATTTAGAGAGCCTTGGTCTAGTGCCAAAGAACAATATGACCATCTTATTGGCATTTAGAGATTACTGATTTGACTGAAATCATTTCTGGACTGAGCTGAGATCAGGTTGTAATTTGGATACTAGCTCAGCTGTCGAAGAACCAGAGACAAAAAAGCAGTGTTATCTGCATACATGTGTGTTGATGCAGATGAGCAGACAAAGGAAAGGTCATTTAGAAATATGGAGAATAAAAGTGGACCAAGTATGGAGCCTTGGAGGACTCTGGTGGTAATAGGGAGGAGGGATATGGCTCCTTCTAGCCTGACAGATTGAGAGCTCCTTGTGAGGTAGGAGCTTAACCAGTGTGTGGTGGGGACTGAAAGGCCAGCTGAACTGAGTTTGTGGAGTAGGAGTGAGTGAGAGACAATGTTGAATGCTTTTGCTAAATCAAGAAAAATGGTGGAAGTGAGAAGACCCTGGTCCATAGCTGTATGGATGGAATCTGTTAGTCAGAAGAGGGAGGAGGAGGAGGAGGTGGGATGGAATTTTCAAAAGCAAGACTGGAATGGGGTGAAAAAGGAAGAGGAGTTAAGGAAAGGAGAGAGTTGGGATAGCATTATGTGTTCTTGGAGTTTGAAGAGGGTAGGGAGGAGGGATATAGCTCGGAAGTTACCAGTAGAGGAGGAGGAGTCTCCACTTTCATGGAGGAGGATGACAGTAGCATGCTTCCAAGATGATGGAACAGAGGCCAGAGAGAAGGAGAGACTTAGTAATGAGGCAATAGGAGAGGCAATTGCAGGGGCAGAGAGGTGTAGGAGCTTAGAGTCAAGCCTGTCAGGGCTGCTGTTTTGTAAGGGGCTGAGGGTTAGAAGGGCTTTCAGGGAAGAGGATGGGGAAACAGGAGAAAAGAAGAACATCTGCCTACAAATAAACACAAAGTCATTGCTGCCAAAGGAAAACAAAGGTGCATTGCAGCTTATTGTATGATGTAGTGAAATAATATTAGTGAGATTTTCAGTTTTAATATTGGATTTTAAAGATAATATACCTACAGTACAAATTAAGAGCAACAATAATTTCAACGAAAAGAACCAGTATGTTTTTTTACTAGACTTCAATTATCTGCCACTTTCAATTATTTGCCCATTTTTTCTTGCACCAAAGTGGGTGGATAATCGAGGGAGCACTGTACTAGTCACAGCTGTAATTCTTGGAGTTTCTTTAATGATCATAAAATATCCCCCTCCTAGCCTTACCAACCTGCCAGGACAATTTCAGTTGCGTGCCCTGTTACAGATACAACTGAGACCTTGGCATGAGGCCTTCTGTTGTGTGTAACAGGGTCAACTTTTTGCAAGAGGAATTCTACAGAAATGTGAATTTCTGTATTCCGTAATAAGCAGACATTCCATCCATTGAAAGTGTGGGAAGACATATCACTAACAAATGGGAAGGGATTACTTTTCATAGTTACTTTTAACAAAAGTAAATTTATTTTTTAATAAAACAAAATTGGTATTTTTTTTGAAATGGTTTCTTAGTATAAGAGCAATAAGGCACTCGAGGGTACAGATCATAATACAAGTTACTAGGGCCTCGGAGGGATGTCTCTCATGAATGGTACTGTAAAAGAGACTAAAGAATGAGGTTTGGGTGAAAAGACTGCAAAGCAAACCTAAGTGCTTCTGTCTGCCCAAACCTCATAAAAGGAGTTTCTTATACCATAAGTCATATCCCTCATAGGCCCTATTATCATATTATAGATAGCATGAGTTTAGCTAGAGTGATTTATAACAAGTTTAGTGTTTTTTTCTTTAAACAGGATGGTACAGTGGCTCTGTGCACTGATTGACTGAAATTATATTAGTAATTTATAATGTGGTAACCGCACTTCTTGAGGCTGAAAGATCTCAGCGTAAACACCTCATGTCTTAAGATGCACCTGGGTGTACAGTTATAACATAACAAGCCACACTCTGCTGTGTCTTACTGCTTTCTTATACTGTAAGTCAGAATACAGTTTGCAGGTCTGGTCCTCATAATTGAGGAAAGATGTTGCCATGCCTGAGAAAATACAGAAGAGAGCAACCAAGGGGGTGGAAGGGTTGGAAACCATGGGCTATTTATTTATTTATTTATTTAGCTTTGTTGGCTGGGTGGGGTACACTAGGCATACATATGCCTATTTTCAAGTACGACCCAGGAGAGTATAGTGCATCATATACAGAAATAGGACTGTTTTCCATAAATTAAAAGAAGAATCAGAAGGGTCATGATCAGGGTCTTCAAATATTTGAAGGAGTATTACTGTCAGACCAAATTCAGCTCTTGATGGTGCTTAATGATAAAAGGACAAAAGGATATGTAATGTCTTTGCAAGGAGGAAGATTAAAAGGAAATGCTACTGTAGGTCAAACTATTTTACAGAAAATGTGGTGGTCATTTGAAACAGACATCCAGAGTAGATTGTATCAGCTGATACTAAAAACCTTTACATTCAGACTCAAATTCTTTGAAGGAAGAAGGCTGATAGCATTTCCACTGAGCTAGTGGGAGGGAGCAACTTGATGGACCTATGGTCTTATTTACTCCCCAAAACTATATGGGTGTAATACTTTATGAGGGAAAGATTTTATATAAATGGTATGAATCATACACCACAAATTTATTTATTGAATTTGGATGCCTAGGTAGGCCCACCGAGATACAGCTCACATCTTTTGAGACAGTAAATGATTTTACCCCTTGGTTGTACTGTTATATCCCCTGTTCCATTACTTATTTTATCGATTACTAGGGAGGCAGTATAGTGGAGTGGATAAGAGCACTGAGCTGCAAACCTGTAGAACTGAGTCTGAATTCCACAGCCAACACTTGCATACTGTGTGACCATGAATGAGTCACTTAACTTCCTTGTGCTCCCAGGACACACCTGGAAACAAGCTTCAGCTTAGTGTGTCTTTTCTGGCCAAAAATGGTAAAATCACAAATAACGAAATACTATTACTACTATACTAAATACTATTACTACTATACTAAATACTATTACTATGCACACAAGGGAAAACTACATCACTTTACCCACAAAAGTAGATCCTTTGGTCATTGCCAGAGGTTTTTTCCCCCTGGGTTCAAACTGAAACAGATGGTTAAGCACACATCCAGTCATCTCCTATTGCTAGGCAGGGAGCTCAAAATGTATACATTTGTTAAACTTAGTGCCCCACCATGGCACATCCTGAGCTGGTCTAGCTTTTCCAGTCCAAAAATCAAAATAAACATTGCTCAAAAACATTCAAAAGAACCTCAGATGTTGGTCAGACATTAGCATGCAGTGATACCAGTTGGAAGCATTGTAGCTGTGACATATAACAGCTATGAATTTCCTCATGGCAGCACCCTGTGAATTGCAACAACCATTAAAGTACATCCCTGCTTTTTCTCAGCTCCTTTCCAATGCCTACTTTCCTCACATGGGACATTAAGGGTAAGATTATTAAAAGGGCCAATGTGGACACAAATGCATGTTGCACCTGTGTTTTCATCTGCCAGAATGCATCCATGCAACCTGGCTGCTATTTTCCAAAGATGAATCCAGTTGCATCAAAAAGTCATGCTATCCAGTAAACAAAGGTGCAAATATAAATTTATATCTTTTGCTGTAATTGCATCTTTTTTTTCACAAAATCCAGATGCTGTTAGACCATCTAATAAATTGTCTAAATGTCTGGACTGAGTTAGATGGAGTGCCTTCTGGCTCTCCGATATAACTTCCTTGCTCAGTCTCTTGTACACTGCTTTCACCGAGACCTGTCTTTCCAAGTCATCCACTAATTGGGCTAGGTTAGGAGTGAGAACACAGGGGGTTGGAAGAGTGAACCCTGTGTTTGTGATCTAGACCACCTGCCACAATTATCTTATTTGACACCTGACTGACCAAGACTATTTGATCTCAGTCCAGGACGGTGCTATGTTCATTAAAGTCTAATGTTCCTTTATGGGCATGTTTACTTATCAGTGGACAATGAGTCCTTTCTAGTTCTTCAAATATTCTTATATTTACTTTAAAACCATCTGCCTGTCTGTGCCTGGGACCGTCATATATCTTCCACCAGTGTCTTTTACTAGAATTATTGATACACCAGCACAAATATTTATGTAGTAAATTTGGGCATAAGAAATCTGCACATTTAATCATATGAATATAACCTGGAACTGTTATCTTAAGGCTGCTGACTTATGTCTTTGGTTATTATTTTCTAAACTAAGTAATCTAAGTTTTATAATATTAAATTGAGAAGCATAACTGAAGTCAGGATTCATGGTTACAAATGTTTTTACTCTTGACATCAGTGTTCAAAATTTACAAAGCAGTTTTGGCATTAACACGAATAGACAGGTACAATTTAAAATGCAGTTACAATTTTTCTGAACAGCAGTGCTAAGCGGAAAATAATTTCTTTGACACAGACCAAAAGAAGTCGCGATAAAAGAAATAAAATCAAATGCCAGGCAAATAGTCAGCCTTAGGTCCTATGCCTAAGGTGGGAGGTAACAAACTCACCAACCAGTACCAGATGTCCCTATGAAATCCTGAGAGCTGAGGTGACTCTTGGTTCTGCCTCTGAGACTCCTACCTTGCCTTGGATTCTTGGGCATGTAAGTATTCTTGTCACGGCAGAGATGTAGTAGGATAGCTGATATATCTTAGCGAGTTTGACCAATTGACCAATGGAGATCAATGGAGGCAGGCTGTTGTTAAACCAGGAGGCAGTCACCTTATATAGGGACTTATCTGGGCTGTTACCTTGGCCCAATACCATGTACTTGGTATTAAACTAGGCTAGTTATATTGCTATATCTACAAAAATAACAGATCATATAAAAAGTAACACTGTGTTCTATCTTCAGGAATATCAGCTAATACAAAAAACAACACTGTGTTCTATCTTCAGGAATATCAGATAATACAAAAAGCAACACTGTGTTCTATCTTCAGGAATATCAGCTAATACAAAAAGCAACACTGTGTTCTATCTTCAGGAATATCAGATAATACAAAAAGCAACACTATGTTCTATCTTCAGGAATATCAGATAATACAAAAAGCAACACTGTGTCTTATCTTCAGGAATATCAAGATAATACAAAAAGCAACACTGTGTCCTATCTTCAGGAATATCAGATAACACAAAAAGCAACACTGTGTCCTATCTTCAGGAATATCAGATAATACAAAAAGCAACACTGTGTTCTGTCTTTAGGAATACCAGATAATACAAAAAGCAACACTGTACTTTATCTTCAAGAATATCAGGCAATACAAAGAGCAACACTGGTCGGTCATATCTCTTATGGGACAGGATTGATTGCCCGTGACTACTCAGGCGGCCAGTCATGACTGTTGACATAACAGGGTTGAATGCCTGTTGTGGTTGATTTTACTGGAAGGATGAAGCTGATCCCCAGCTAACCTCTTATGGCCAGACTGAGTAAATGGAAATATACAGTACTGCCTGCAGTTACCAGTGGAAAGCACCCAACAGGTGTCAGAAGTTTGAGAAAGAAAGTTTAAAGAAGAGTAACTTCAATAATTAATTTTGTCTAAAGTTGACAGTTACAATAAAAACTAAGCACTTAGGTTTTAAACTTCCAGAGTCAATTTAACAGGTCATAAATTGTTAATCAATAAGCAGAAAATCAAACACCTAAATCCATTGGTAAGTATCAGGTAATAAATTGTTAATTGATTAATACAGAATCAAACACATCTAAATCCATTTGTAAGTATCAGGTGATAAAAGGTTAATCAGTTAATGCAAAATCAAACATATTTAAATTTGTTACTGATCAAACAAAATAGAAAAATAACAAGCTGATGCTCAAGCATTTTGACCTGGCTGCAGCCAAGCTGTTAAGACCTATTTTGAAAATACTGGTAGATGCATCTTATGAATCCTTTTGAGGGTTTTGCCCTAAGTCTTATTTTCCTTTCTTTACTGTTTGTTAAATCATAGTGTTATATATTTAAGCAATAAGGCATGACATGGTGTGGTATATCATGGGATATCATCACACCTCAGGTGGTTGGGCACAAGGCCGCAGGCCGAGTGCATCCAACCACCTGAGAAGTGATGATATCCCATGATATACCACACCCTGGAGTGACTTATTGCTATTATGAACTGAGTTTCAAGTTTTATAAATTAAAAAAATAAAAGAAGCAGGTTTTAAAATGTTTTATGAACTAGTTTTTGGGTGGTGTAGGATTACATTTTGAAAAAATAGTTCTCAGACAGTAGAGAGCAAGGAGGCTGATGGCGCTGGAGCTTTTTTGAAGCCATGATGATGTAGCCCGATATCATCACAGCTTCAAAGAGCTCTCAGCCAATCAGATTCCTCTATTTATGATCCTCAGTTCATAATTAAGCAATAAACCATGACAGGGTGTGGGTTATGCTGGGATTTACCATGGCTGGCATGATTTGGACACAAGGCCGCAGGCTGAGTGGTCAAATCCTGGCCAGTCTTGGTAAATCCCAGCATAACTCACATCCTGGAGTGGTTTATTAGAAACATAGACTTTGATGGCAGATAAGGACCACTTGGCCCACCCAGTCTGCCCATTTCCCTACCTACTGGATAAGCTGCAGATTCTAGTTAACCAACAGCCTACTTCTTGTCACCCCCCACTACAATTGCCTTATGTCTGTCCCATGCATGTTTGAATTCTCCCACTGTTTTAGACCCAACAACCTCCCCAGGAAGGCGGTTCCATGCATCCACCACTCTCTTCATGGAAACAAATTTCCTCACATTACCCCTGAGCCGTCCCCCCCTCTACCTTTAAATTGTGCCCTCTTGTTCTTACACATCTCTTTTTCTGAACGATGCTACCCTCCTGGACTTTATCGATTCCCTTGAGGTACTTGAAAGTTTCTATCATGTCCACCTGTCCCTCCTTTCATCAAGGGTATACATATTAAGCTCTCTCAGTCTCTCTTCATATGGTTTCTGATGCAGACCCTGCACCATTTTAGTTGCCCTCCTCTGGACTGCTTCTATCCTGTCTATGTCCTTGCATAGATGAGGTCTCCAAAACTGCACACAGTACTCCAGATGGGGTCTCACCAACTGTCTGTACAGAGGGATAACCACTTCTCTTTTTCTACTTGTGATGCCCCTTCCTATGCATCCCAGTGTCCCCCTGGCTCTCCTTACTGACTTCTCACATTGCTTACCCACCTTTAGGTCATCTGATATGACTGTAAGAAACCACTATGGTTCTCAAAGGAAGTGGCAGTGAAGGTTCAAGAGAAAAAGAAAGCATTCAGGAAGTACAAGGAATCGCAGCAGGAGCAGGACAGAGAACTGTATCAGTTAAAGCAAAGGAGGCTGGGAAGGCAGTCAGAACAGCAAAGGCCCAAACCGAGGAAAAGATAGCCAACTCAGTTAAGAAGGGATAAAACCTTTTATAGGTACATCAGGAGCAAAGGAAGACCAAGGAGGGATAGTGAGGCTAATAAAGGGAGGGAGGGTGGGCAGAGGAGACTGAAAAGGCAGAGATACTAAACAAATATTTTTGCTCAGTATTTACAAAGGAAGAGGAGAGGTACATAAAACAAACAGTAGTAACACTCTGGATACAGAAGTTGATACCAGCCCATTTACAGAAGAAAGGGTTCTGAAAGAACTCTTAAAACTGAAAGTGGACAAAGCAATGGGGCCTGATGGATTCATCCCAGAATTCTAAAAGAATTAAGGGTAGAACTAGTGACACCACTGACTACCCTCTTTAACAAATCATGGGAGGATGGGGTGGTACCGAGTACTGGAGGAGGGCAGATGTGATTCCCCTTCACAAAAGTGGGAGCAAGGCAGAAGCAGGAAACTATAGACCTGTTAGTTTAACCTCAGTGATAGGGAAAATGATGGAATCACTTCTAAAGGAAAGAATTGTTGAGTGTCTAGCTGCCAGAGGGGCACAGGACCCTAGGCAGCATGGATTCACAGCGGGAAGGTCATGCCAGACAGAATCTGATAGATTTCTTTGACTGGGTGACCAAAGTAGTAGATCAGGGAGGGCTGTGGACATGGCCTACCTAGACTTTAGCAAGGCATTTGACACAGTCCCACACAAAGATTAATATATAAGTTAGCCAGCCTGGGAGTGGGTCCCAAGATGACAGCCTGGGTAAGAATTGGCTGGAGAATAGGACACAGAGAGTAATAGTAAATGGAGTCCACTCAGAAGAAAGGAGGGTTACTAGCGGGGTACCGCAGGGTTCAGTATTAGGACCAGTCCTCTTCAATGTCTTTATAAGTGACATTGCAGAAGGACTGGAAGGAAAAGTATGTCTCTTTGCAGATGACACTAAGATCTGCAACAGAGTTGATGCACAGGGTGGGGTGGAAAGGATGACAAGGGACTTGGCAAGGTTAGAGGAATGGTCAAATGTATGGCAGCTTAGATTCAATGCTAAGAAGTGCAAGGTAATGCACCTGGGAAACAAAAATCCAGGGGAAGAGTACACAATGGGGGGTGAGATACTAACAACAACAAAAATGGAAAGGGACCTGGGGGTAGTCATATCAGATGACCTAAAGGTGGGCAAGCAATGTGAGAAGGCAGCAAGGAGGGCTGGGGGGATACTGGGATGCATAGGGAGAGGCATCACCAGTAGAAAACAGGAAGTTATTATCCCTCTGTACAGACAGCAGGTGAGGCCCCATCTGGAGTACTGTGTGCAGTTCTGGAGACCCAATCTCCGCAAAGACATAGACAGGATGGAAGCTGTCCAGAGGAGGGCAACTAAAATGGTGCAGGGTCTGCACGGAGGACATATGAAGAGAGACTTAAGGAGCTTAATATGTATAGCCTCGAGGAAAGGAGGAGAGGGGACATGATAGAAACTTTCAAGTACCTCAAGGGAATCAACAAAGTCAAGAGGTAGCATCTTTCAAAAAAGAGGTGTGCAAGAACAAGAGGCACAATTTGAAGATAGAGGAGGCGGCTCAGAGGTAATTTAAGGAAGTATTTTTCACAGAGAGGTTGTGGATGCATGGAATGGCCTTCGGAGGAAGGATGTGGAGTCAAAATCAGTGGTGGAATTCAAGCATGCATGAGATAGTCATAAGGCAATTCTGGGGGTTGGGGGTAGGAAGAAGTAAGGCTGCTGGTAAACTAGGATCTGCAGCTTATCCAGTAGGTAGGGAAATGGGCAGACTGGGTGGGCCAGGCGGTCCTTATCTGCCGTCAAATTCTATGTTTCTACACCTAGGTCCCTTTCCATTTTTGTTGTTGTTAGTACCTCCCCTGCTATTGTGTACTCTTCTCCTGGGTTTCTGTTTCCCAGGTGCATTACTTTGCACTTCTTTGCATTGAATCTAAGTTGCCATATGCCTGACCATTCCTTCAACCTTGCCAAGTCCCTTCTCATCCTTTCTACCCCCCTTGTGTATCAACTCTGTTACAGATCTTTGTGTCTTCTGCAAAGAGGCATACCTTTCCCTCCAGACCCTCTGCAATGTTACCTATAAAGATGTTAAAGAGGACTGGACCCAGTACTGAGCCCTGAGGTACTCCACTAGTAACCCCCCCTTTTTTTGGAATGTGTTTCATTCACTATTACCTTCTGTGTCATGATGTGCAGCCAGTTTGGTACCCAGGCTACCACCCTGGGACCCACTCCCAGGCTGGCTAATTTGTTTATTAATCTTTAGTGCGGGACTGTGTCAAATGCCTTGCTAAAGTCTAGGTAGGCCATATCCACAGCCCCTCCCTGGTCTATTACTTGATCACCCAGTCAAAGAAATCAATTAGATTAAGTCTGGCATGACCTTCCTGCTGTAAATCCATGCTGCTTTGGGTCCTGTGCCCGCTGTCTCTAGGTACTCAACAATTCTTTCTTTCAGAAGTGATTCCATCATTTTCCCTACCACTGAGGTCAAACTTACAGATCTGTAGTTTCCTGCTTCTGCCTTGCTCCCACTTTTGTGAAGGGGAATCACATCTGCCCTCCTCCAGTCCTCAGGTACCACCCCATCCTCCCATGATTTGTTAAAAAGTGTGGTCAGTGGTGTCACTAGGTCCTCCCTTAGTTCTTTTAGGATTCTGGGGTGAATCCCGTCAGGCCTCATTTCTTTGTCCACCTTGAGTTTTAGGAGTTCTTTCAGGACTCTTTCTTCTGTAAATGGACTGTTGTCAACCCCCCTACCCAGAGTGCTTCTATTGTCTGGTTTAGGTAACTCCTCCTCATCTTCTTTTGTGACTACAGAGCAAAAGCATTCATTCAGTGCCTCTGCCTTTTCACTGTCTCCCTCTGCCCACCTCCCCTCCCCTTTATTAATCTTCACTGTTCCTCCCTTAACCTTTCTATGTTCCCTAATGTACCTATAAAAGGTTTTATCCCCCTTTTTAACTGAGTTGGCTATTTTTTTCCTCAGTTCGGGCCGTTACTATTCTGACTGCCTTTCCCACTTCTTTCTGCTTTAATTGATATAGTTCCCTGTCGTGCTCCTTCTGTGATTCCTTATACTTTCTGAATGCAGCCTTTTTCTCCTTAACCTTCCCTGCCACCTCTTTTGATTGTACAATGTGTAAAATAAAGAAGAAACAAAAGATTTGGATTTTTAGGTTTCAAACTAAAAAAAAATAAATAAATGGAAGAAATATACTTCTGCAGGAAACAAAATAGTCCTGGGCTGCTTGGTAGAACAATGGAAGGCTGACCTGCTTATCTGAAGTGCATAGAGATTGATGGCAAGTTTCTGTTCATTATTTCTAGTTTTTTTTAATTGTCTATTTTTTAGAAGAGCACAGCAGTATCTTTTATTTCAGTTACTTGTTAAGCTGCATGCAGATGCTTTGATTCAGTGGGTCATGGCAAGACAGTTGTGTTTTTTTTTAAACAAACGGGAGTAAGCGAGAGAAAGACAGCAGTGTAAAAGACGTTTCATGCAGACGCTTCTGTTCAGGGAGTTGTGGTGAGACAGTTGTGCTTTTTAAAAAACATGGGCTAGAGAGAGCAGTGTGAAAAACTGTTTCAGTGCAGATGTCTCCATTCAGTGGGTTGAGGCAAGAAAGTTTCATTTTTTTTTAAACCAATGTGAGTGAGAGAGAGAGAGAGAGAGAGAAAGCAGCATGAAGATAAGGTGCAGACCCACTTCAAGCAGTCTACGGGCTATACTTTGTTTTTGCTTTAAAGAGCGAGTCACTTTGTTTTTTCCTTTTAAGGAAAAATGTTTTGGGATATATCAGATGACTTTGTGGACTGTTGGCATCTGGGAGTTTGAATTTCCAGTCTGTTTGAAAATCCCGCTTTACAGTCTTGGTTTACCGAGGAGTAAAATATGACAGTGTTCGGCACGGGGATCGGAGTGACTTTAGCAGGTATTTTGAGATTGGGAAGTTTTCCTGTTTTGTTCTCATTGGAGGATGAGCCGTTAGGGGGAATAATTCATTACAAAATGTGTTATTTTAATAATATATATTTTTGGGGCCCTCCACTTAGTTCTTGCTTTAGCGGGCAAAAGAATATGTCGGCTTGGTGGTTTCCGCTTTTGGGGGTTGTGTTTATTTCTCTTTGAGATGCAGCTGACTGGCACCTTTACCCACTGGTATATTGCGGATTTACCACGGGTTAAAGGTGCCAACCAGGCAATCAGATTATGGCTTTACTGGACTCCATTGCATAACGTTTCTTATAATGGTATCTACTGTGGTAAAGCAGGATTTATCATGTTGCAATGCAGATTGTTATATTTCCTGTGAACTTCATAGCCCAGAATGCCTTGCATGGCTCAGTGAGATGATATTATAGTGGAGACTGGAGACAGACAGAGAAGGAGAATAAAGATGGTGGAAAGTTGCCATCCATGCTGTCTGTTGTTTGGTATTGCCTCCAGTAAGTATATTACAGTTTCTGACAATGAGGTGATGACATTTTCTTGGAATGTGTACTTCTCAAAAGGGAACAGGACACTATACCAGCATGGCTCAGATTGGAAGAATTTCAGAGTTTGTTGAGACAAAAGAAGATTTTTATTCCTATCTGGAGCGGTGTGAAATGTGGATGGATGCAAATGACATATCAGAGGAAGTGTTTTCCTGTCTGTAATTAGACTCCAAGCTTATGGAATGTTGAAGAATTTAATAACCCCAGAAAAAAATTGTAAGATAAATCCTATTTGCAGCGTGCTTATACTGTGGCACAACATTATAAGCCCAGACCACTGATAATTGCAGAGTGCTTTGAGTTTTATTACTTGGATCAGAAAGACAGTGAAACAACAGCTGATTATATGATAGCCTTAAAATGACAACATTCTATAAACTGTAAGTGTAGAGCTTTTCTGAGTGAAGTGCTCAGGGACAGATTAGCGTGTGGTTTAAAAAGCAAATCAATACAAAAATGTCTACTGTCTGAAAAAGTCTCGACTTTTCAATCTCCTTCAGAAATTGCTTTAGCCATGGACTTGGCTTCAAAAAATGCACAGGAGCTTGCAGGGAAGATACCTTTTCAGAAAAGGAAAAAATCAGTGAACCCCCCCCCTCAAAAGATAAAAACATTTGGGTATATGCAACAGTGAACATCAATTAGCCTGGATTGTCTATTTACTTATTTACTTTCAAACCCAAAGTTTAAGAAAACATTATAACAATAAACATTTTCATGCCTGAATTGGCTACTTACTAATTTAATATCAAAAGAAGTGGGGGTCTCTTGGTATTCACTACAGAGCCCTATTGTGAAGTTGCCCAGCTACTAACATTGAGGTAGACCACCCTCAGCTGGGTCCCTAACCAAAATGCCTCTGCTTTAAGTAGCTTCCTTTATATAGAGTGCATCAGCCTGCAATGGGCTTAACTAAGGTGTGAGCCCCAGCCAAGTGAACAGGTAACAGGTGGGGAGCAAGCTAAATGGGACAGCCATGCTACTCCCAGGGCTACTGTAGTTAGCTGCTTCACCCTTGCTCTTTCACATAGTTAAAAGGTTCAGCAATCCAAGAAAAGATTGAAGATACCTTTTCAGCCTGCTGGTGTACATAACGTGTGGGGCAGTGGGCTACTGCAGCTAAACAATTCCCCAGGAGTAAATACTGTATACTGAAAATGGAGGGATGTCCAAAGCAATTCGGGGGGGGGGGGGAATACAAACATGGGATGTCAACAAGATTGCTATAGGTGCGGTGGAATGCATTCACCTAACATCTGCAAATTTAAAAGTGAAAAATGCCACTAGTGTCTCAAAATTGAGCATATTGCATGCAGCTGTAAAATCAGGAGGGCACCAGTTGTAGCACACTGTGTAGAAGAGGAGAGTTTGGAGATAAGCAGCACTGCTGAAGATGACTGTTTGGGGCTATTTACAGTGTACACAGCAAATGAAGGTGAAAAAGGGATAAATAATAAGATGCACTCAGGTGGTACACCCGTGAATATGCAGCTGGCCACTGCAGCAACAGTAACAATAGTTTCAGAGACAGTCTACAAACAAAATGGGCCCCATATTCCTTTGGAGAGTACCTCACTGCAACTCAAAACTTACTCAGGAGAGGAAATTCCTTTACTTGGAAAATAAAAGTGCAAGCTGCCTGCTGAGAGCAGTTGACTGTTTTACCACTGGTTATAGATAAGGAAGATAGGCCAGCCTTGATAGGATGGAACTGGCTTAAACTTATCAGACTAAACTGGTCAAATATGTTCCGGGTGGCTCAGAATGTGACTTTACAGAGTAGCACAGTAAAAGAGATTTTGATTAATCATAAAGCAGTATTTGAGGTAGGTCAGGGCCCATAATGAACTTTAAAGCAAAAATAAAAGCTTTCCCCATGGCTCAGAGGGCTGAGGCACTACAAAGCACCTTACTTCTCCCACACCGGTGATCCAGATTCGGGAACGAGCTCAAGTCATCGGGGTCAGCCAGGGAAGAGAGCTGGGAAAAGATTGAGCGGCCGTCTGTCAGCTCTCCTTTCCTGGATTGGGGAAGTGAACCTTCCCAGCTCTTGGCTGCCACCTGATGGAGGTCAGGTGGTAGTGGCAACATCCACAGGGATGTCATAATGCAGGGTGGGTGGAGGGGGGCTGGCGGTTCCAGTGTGTGTTCTCACGTGCTCCACGTGCATGCGATAAAACCAAGTATGCCGTAGTCCTGGGGAGTAGCAGAAAACAGAAAAAGCTCTGGTTGGTGCAGGACTAATGAAGCCCTGCCTACCTGCCTCCATCCCATGCCACCACCCAATTGCTGGGCCCAAGTCTGGATGTGTGTCTCTGGGTGGGGGGAGGACAGCCCTCCCCTTCCCGGTCCCACCACAGGGGACAATCCATGGGAGATTCCAGGCTGTAGTCAGAAGGGGTCAGTGATGGACAAGGAGGTGGGGACAGGGCTGACAAGCTGCTTGTGACCACACCAGGTTGGAGAAAATCCTTCATGAAAAAAAAAGCAAAAATAAAGTTGCAACCTGGAGCAGAACTTTTGTTTCACAAGCCATGGCCCATGCCTTATGCTCTTCGTGAGGCTGCGGATAAAGAGAGTTAGTAAGGTTAGAGTCCAGCAACATAATTTCCAAGGTGAAGTGAAGTAGGTGAGCAGCACCAATTGTGGTAGTACAGAAATCAGACAAGTCCATTCGTATATGTGGTGACTATAACGTTACTATAAATCCATGTATTGATGATGAGACGTATCCACTTCCGAATGCTGAAGACTTGTTTGCCACTCTGCTAGGTGGGATCTGTTTCACAAAACTGGACATGTCAAATGCATATCAGCAACCTGAAATGGACTCCAATTCTGAGGAGTATCTGACTTTAGAATATGGGCTAAAGAAAAGGTGCTCTCCTGTTATTTCTTAACAATGCCCGCATCCAAACAAATTCTGCCTGACAACATCAACACCCAGCCGTAGGAACTCTGCGCATGCTCTGCCCATGTTCACTCCACCACGCACACTCGTACAGTCGCTGCATGAATACATGCCATACCACTCACCACTGGCAAAATAAATTACCGCCTCAGTGGTTAATTTTACACTGGTAACTAAATGTGGTTTCAGAAAGAGATTCGAAAACACAAAAGAACCACAAGACCAGTTGGACAAAGCTCCAGAAAGGAAAAAACACCCAAAGTAAGTCAGTGTTTTCTATCATTAACCACAGCTGACATGGATAAAGTCGAGGACGAATGACAACAACCAGCCACAAAACGGCAAATACACTGCGCAATACAAATTGTTCAGCAGATCACCTTTCTTTCACAACCAATTAAAGTAAAAACTGCAACTCTGCGATATAACTGTTTCAGTTTTTCTCCATCCCAGTCCCAAAACCGGACTATTTTTCCCCATTTAAACACACTGAAATTTAAATAAATTTACTATTACAATTCAGCAAACATATTATCTACTACAATTTTTTCTTTCAAACTACAAATTCATATTCTAATAATACCCTCCAGAGTGGATGTTATGGGCTACAACGGACCTTCCAGGGGCTATAAGGCCCTCCGCCTGAGGTGTCGGGCCTCATTATGCCCCTGGGTGGTCCATTATATCCCAATAACGCCCACCCTGTCGGGTATTATTACTTACATAACCACCCATCAGGGATTGTACAGATACTGAAAATTACCATATGGCATTTCTAGTGCTCCTGCTATTTTCCAGTCATTAATAGACCAAATTTTGCAAGGACTGGATTATGTGGTGTGCTTCCTGGATGACATTTTGATCACAGGCTGATCAAAAGAGGAACATTTAAAGGTACTGGATGAGGTGCTTACCCAGCTCGAGTCCTATGGGCTTCAGGTAAAACTGGAGGAATGTAAGTTTTTACAGCCGTGTGTGAAATACCTGGGGGATGTAATGGATGCAGAAGGATTGCACCCCACTACAGAAAAGGTCACGGACAGAAAGTGCCCCAGCCCACCAATGTCGCTGAACATCAATCTTTTCTTGGATTGCTGAACTATTATGGTTGGTTTTTGGAAGGCCTGGCAACTACCCTGAAACATTTACATGAGCTACTACAGAAGGATAAGCCTTGGAAATGGTCAGGTGAATGTGAAGCGGTATTCAATAAATGCCAACAGCAACCATTAAACAGTCAAGGTTAGTACATTATGATATGAAGAAGTGACCGAGGTTAGCCTGTGATGCCTAAACATATGGGGTGGGGGTGGTGATATCCCATATAACAGAAGATGGCAAAGAAAGGCCTATTGCATTTGCATCAAGGACATTATCCAGTATTGATAGGAACTATATGCAATTTGAGAAAGAGGCACTTGGGCTAATTTTTGGGGTATGTAAATTTCAGAAGTATCTTTATGGTCGAAAGTTCACACTTGTTACTGACCATAAGCCTCTGATGGCCATTTTGGGCCCAAAGTCAGCAACACCTACACTAGCAGCTGTAAGGATGCAAAGATGGGCATTCATTTTGCTTGCTTATCAGTACAATATTGAATAAATCAGGGGAACATGGTAATGTGGGTGCCCTATCCAGGTTGCAATGCCAAAGACAGGGTACAGCAGCTGAAGAGGCAGATATTTTCTTCTTTTCCTATGTTTGTTAATTACCTGTGTCATCAAGAGATATCGCAGAAAGGATGACTAAGGAGTCTATTCTTTCACAAGTGTGGGAATTTACCCTAAATGACAGGCCTTGTCATGTGACCAATGAAGCAATACATCCTTATTTTACCTGAAGAGATCAGCTATCAACAGAGTAGGGCTGCATGCTGTGGTGACTGTATGTTATTGTACCCCCAGTTTATAGAACCAGAGTCCAGTTGCACAAAACTTGGCTTTTAAGTATCCTAAATATATGGTCTTAGGACTTAAAATTGGTCTTGTCTAAGTCTTGCAAGTAAGACTGTTGCAGAATTAAAAAACAGTTGTGACTTTCCTAAGACAGGTCTTAGCCTGATGTTGCCTAACAACATAGACTCAACATTAAACTAGACTTACTGTACACTGCTGAAGAGAAAAAAAAGATAGCTGCCAAGTACAAGAATAGATAGGTATGGTGACACAGTTTAAGTGCATTAAACTGATACTGGTATTGTGCAGTGCATTACTGGTGATACACATTTTTTCAGATAGTTTTTTTATTTCCTGCCTATGATCATTGAACTCATATAATTTGTTTCCTATCCTTTTTTGATGATGTTTGTGATGCTGACCAAGAATCACTTCAATTATGTTGCCCAGATGCAGCTGCTCTCAGTGTGGCTTTTATATTGGTCCAAACAGCACCTGTGTAGCACTCTCCCACTCTGATCTCATACGGAGACCCCCTTCATACTCAGGCACCAACATACTCATTCTTGCCCCCTTATACAAAGCCCCACCTCCTATGCTCAGTCCCCCCCCCCATCTCAGCCCCTGCCCCAGAAGCTCATACCGAGCCACTCGGGGCTGGAAGCAGCAGCTCCAGTGAGACTTTACTTGCTGTTCCCCATAGGGAGCGCCCACCCTGCTCTTGCCTATGACTACTGCAGGCATTATTTAGGTACAATACAGCCCAGTTGGACTCATTAAACTTAGCTGCCCCGCAGCTTTAAGTGATCTGCATCAAAAGGCCCCATGGGAGCAGAAGCCATAGTGTGGCTTAGCTGTCAGAGGTTTTTCGCTGCTTTCCACTTCCAACTGTGCACTGTTTAACTGCTGCAAGTGTGGCTCACTATATGACAGTCTCCTGGCTGCCTCGTCTCCTGTTCCCAAGCCCCTCAGTGTAATTACGTCTGCCTCTGGAGCGTGGTCTTGGGTAGATGGAGAGAGGAGCACCTATACTGGCCTCCTCTTCCTGATGAGCTGCTGCTCCTATAGCATGTTATATTTTCTGCCAGAGTGGTGACTCCCATAGGTGAAGGGAGATGTTACTATACTGGCCTCCTCCACATGAGATCCTGTCCCCCCCAGCTCCCACCCACATGGAGCAGCCACAGCCTGAGCTCCGTATGTGCTGGGAGTAAAAAGCTGCCACCTGACACTTTCTATTTGTAGTGTGGTTGCTCGTGCTAAGTGCAGCAGCACCCAAAGCATGTCCTCCTCATGGTGCGTCTTGCTGCCTGCCTAAACAAATACATCACAACATTTCACCCCCAAATCGTGGAACAATATATGTGGTGCAAGTAGGCAAATGTGGGACAGTAACATAAAATTCAGTACATTGTATAGATGTTAATGAAGTTCACAAAGTGTGCTGTTAATGTAATAGTACAGTTTTCACATTCATTTCTAGTGATCTTTGCATTAATTTTTAACACAATGTGTGAGGATGCTGTCACTTTGGAACAGGGGCTATGATGACGTAAAATGGGGAACAGTATTGGTGACTATTGCCCCCCCCCAACTACACATCAGAGAAAATATTGTTTTAATAACTTGGCCACTAGGAAAACTAGCACCAGGGTATTATATAAATCTCTAACTCCCTGGGACAACTCTAGCATCTGGATCACCAATGATAAATTATTTTAATTATGCTCGGCCACTAACCCAAAGTTTCCCCAACCCTCTCCCCCCGAGCTACTACTTATAATTACTGGCAAGTAAAGACTATCTTAAGTTTCAGTGGTTTGATTCCCCCACAACACTTTCTCTTCTCCGTTCTTATGTGTTTACTAATTTTCCTTCTTTCCCTATATCTCTGTCTTCTTA
Organism: Neoceratodus forsteri; assembly: GCA_016271365.2. Classification (NCBI taxonomy): domain Eukaryota; kingdom Metazoa; phylum Chordata; order Ceratodontiformes; family Ceratodontidae; genus Neoceratodus; species Neoceratodus forsteri. The sequence continues at coordinate 746,892,150 of CM057459.1, forward strand.
AATTTGCCTTAATCTGCTTTCTTTTACTACTTTGTCCTATACCCCCTCTCCACTCTCTGTCTCTGCTCTCGTTACTGTATTTGTTCCATGTTAACCCGTTTTTTTTTCTTTCCTTTAACAGGTCTGGCATGATGCTGACTGCTTCTCCATCAGATAAGTATTATATTATTTTATATCTAACCTGTCCTTCCTATTTACTCCCCAAGAACTATGGATCCTTTGTGACCTCTTTCCTACATTTTATTTTACAGGTCCAATGGACTGCATCCCTTCAAGTCCTACTTCTTGCTCCATAACACCCAGGTAAGAAACCCTCTACATATTATCTACACTGGCTGGGTTTACTGTAATGGTTTGGTCGTTCCCATTACAGTGTGAGTGTGTGTCTGTGTGTGTGAATTAAAGTGGACAGGAATTGAATACTTGTGTGCAGCTGTTTGAAATGTATCTGTTTTCATAAATTATATTCGTACCTCCAAAGTATTCCTATTTAACTAAGTCTGAAGAAAAGTTGAAGCTGTCAGTTGTGTTTTGTATTGTTTTCTTTGCATGGACAACATTCTGTGCAGTTCCTGGAACCAAAAATGTTGGAGTTTTGACTATGTTACTTCATGGTTTCAGAACCCTGGGCACTGTACTAATAAGTTCATACTCACATTTCTGCACCATGAAGAGACATAGTCAAAACTCCAAATTATTTGTTCCATGAAAGGAACTGCACAGAATGTTGTCCATACAAATAAAGCAATACAAAACACAACTGACAGCTTCAGCTTTTATTCAGACACAGTTAAATAGGGATCCTTTAGAAGTATGAATATTATTTATGAAAACAGAGACATTTCAAACAGCTGCACATAAGTAATCAGTTCCTGTCCCCTTTAAGGCTACACATGCCTTAGCACCTTTTTTTCATAAAGCTTTTTGCCTTTGCGGTCAACGCAGGTGGGATCTCAGCCCTGTCCCCGCATCTTCCATCTAACACTCACCTCCCTCAGACTGTCAAACCCAGAGTCCCATCATGAATTCCCCCCCATGTTGTGGCTGGGGAAGGGAAGGGCTGTCCTCCCCCCACGTGGTGACTCCCATCCAAAATTACTACCTTGGCTCTCTTATTGATTCGATAATTCGAAATCAAACCCCTAGGTGTCTTGCAGCTATGCTTGTTCCTCAGGACACACTCCATGGTCTATGATCAGCTGATAAATCCTTTCTGAATTTGCCGAGGTGCTGCACTAGGAAAGGAACTGTTGCATTTGAGCATGCGGCTCCACAGCTGTGGAATTCCCTTCTCCTCGACATTAGACTTTCTAGCTCCCACACATGCTTTAAGAGAAAACTGTGCTCAAATCTGCTGATTGCTGATACCTGTTCCTGATTTCACCCTACCTAATGACTGATGTCTCTGGCCATACAATAGTATTTCCTCATCTCTATCTAACCCTCTTACTGCCTCAGCCTGTCCCGGCTCCCTTTCCCTGCCCATATACAATCTTGTACTGCAGGCATCTCCCTTACACTTACATACACTCATATAATCTAATTTCATGGCTAGCTCCCCTCTTCCTCACTTACCGACCTTTTCCTTAATGACACCCCCTGCTCTCAATGATTATTTTTTTCCTTTTGTATTACCTGTTTTTGTTTTTGTGTACCTTGTTCTGTTCATATGATATGTCACCTGATAATTTATTGTCCAAGGTCCTCTCTATTTATTGCATAGGTAGGCACCTATGAACTTATGAATGGTCTACTCTGTATGTCTCTGATATTGTATCCACTTTAACTCACTGTATGTAAGCGCTTTACTTTGTATGTTCTGATATATTGTATCCTCTTTAACCCATTGTATGTAAAGCACTTATAATTTGTTATCCTGTTAAGTTTCTGCATGTCTGTACTCTCCCGGGTCGTGCCTGAAAATAGTCATTTTATGGCTAGTGCACTTACCAGGTTAACAAAAGCTAAATAAATAGAATAAATAAATAAATAAAATTGTGCCGGTGGGCCAGGTAGTGGCATGGGATGGAGGTTGGTGGACAGGGCTTTATGAAGCATATGCAAACCATTTTTTCCATTTTCTCCCCTTGGATTCCCTGCCATGGTGGCACCCAAGCATGTACATGTGGAGGCGCACACACGCTATGGAACCACGGTCCCTCACGTCAATGTCGCTCAAGCTACTTGTATACAACTGGTTGGAGGCTAGGAAGCACCACACCATTTTCAATGGGTGGTTAAAAACATGGTGCAGGGAGGTGGGTTTTGGCTGCATTGGGGACTGGTGTCCTACTTGGTGGGATAGGGGCCTGTACAAGAGAAAACAGCCACCATCCATCCATGAGTGGAATGGCAGTCCTGGGTGGAAGGTTTAAATGATGCTTCAATGGGTGTTTAAACTAGTCAATGGAGAGTCAGTAAAATGAGGGAGGTAGTGAATGCCACTCCCCCAACCCCAAGAAAATGGAGCAGCAGAGAGGAGAAGTCTAGGTGAAATAAATTCACCAGGGGTAGAGAAGTGTAGGGACAAGGGTGAGGAAAGGACCTAAGGCCAGTTGCACAAAAGGTCAGGAGGTGTATCAATCAATCAATCAATCAATCAATCAAAATCTTTATTTATTCAGGCGAACATCATTGAGCAAAGCTCATTTACAAGATGGACCTGAGTGGTCATAACAAAAAGGTTACAGATTGTATACAAAAACATGATATTGAATAAGCACAAATACTAACCATTTATGAGTGAGATAGATGTACAAATATTTACATATATACAAGGCAATGGACAGTAAACCTAAAACCTAATAAAGGAGAGAAAACAAACAGTCTAGTAGGGATAAGGCTTGGATAATGGTACATGGGTGGGCATATATGTATGAGGTTTGATGGGGAAAGGACCAGAGGAATGATAGAAGAATAGGGAGGAGCTTTAAAAGAGGGGGGTGGAGGAGAGAGGCTATATAAGTATATAAGGCTGAGAGTTGAAAGAAATAGGATAGGCAGAAGGAAGACAGAAATGAGGGGACAGTACCAGGGGAAAGAGAAGGGCAAATGATTTAATTAGGAAGGGAGGACAATGCAGGATAAGGGAAGGACAAAAGAAATGAAGAACCATATGTGTGCCAATGCAAAGAGCCTAGGAAATAAAATTCCTGACCTTGGAGCAACAATTGCAGAGGCAGACCTGGATCTGTTGGCCATAACAGAATCATGGTACACTGATAACCACAACTCGGACTTGGCCATTTCAGGATACACCATGTTATGGAAGAACAGGACAGGGAGGAAGGAGGTAGTTGTTTTATGTGTGACAGAAGGAGTAAAGGACACAGAGATACAGGGACAGTAAGGGGAGAAGGAAGGGCTTAAGGGTCATTGGGTTAGGTTAGAGACAGGGGTCTCGATTCTCAAAGTTCCTGGTGCAGTGCCAAGGGCCTTGTGCCAAACAATGCACTGGGAGCCATTCTCAAAGACAGCCTGCATCCATTACAAGCTGCCTTCCCAAAATGGAGCTTGCACCACCCGTGCACCCCAAAATGGGCTGCGGCATGGGGGCAAGGGTGCATATGGCAGACGCAGGTTGCCACATCTCTGAATGTCCGGTTCTCCAAATTCACCCGAAGGGAGAATTTCTTTGTACCCTTAGACCAGCTAGTGCTATATATTTAGCCTGGATAGTTCACAGAAGAAATGGCATCTCATCTCATTTTCAGTGGGGCTCTAAATCTACACAATATTGTGCTGCATTGCGTAAAATCAGAACACACTGAAAACAATATTTTACATCTGGACTAGGCTACCCTGAATAAATACATTATAAAAATGATAAAATCATGACCCAACTGAAAACAAGATATTGCATCTAATCTGGGACATCCTGAGTAATTACAGTACAAAAAAGTGTAAATGACGATCCCTATGACAATGAGATGTAGCATCTCCTCTGTGCTATCCAGGATACAAAATATAGGATAAGAAATATTTAAAGGTAATCTACTATAAACTGAACTTCACTGTGTTCACTGACATAATAGTTTCTTTATTGTTTTATAACATATTACATTGCAGTATTTATTTCGAATGTTGTGGTTATGAGGATGGTGTGTACAGTGTGTGTGTGTGTGTTTTTGCTGTAGCTCAATATATTGTTTCCCAAAAAGCATAGTGAAAAATGCCTGCTGATTGCTATAATATTTCACCTGGTTAGTTCACAGAAGACCTAGCATACATCTGAGACAGTTCTTATCAGATAGTGTCTTAAGAGGTTAAAAAAACTGTTAATCTTTTTAGATTTGCTGGGAAAGGATGACACTTATGAGGTATGAATCTTTCCTGAAAGACAATACCTGCCCAACTGAAGCTTGTAGCAAGAAAATGTTTAAATGCTAAGTATTTAGATGTGCAAGTTGTTGCATTCGAAGGGTGTAAGCAAATCTCCAGTTTAACAGGCAACCAATATTTAACAAGCTGTTTCAGTTTCCTAATGGCCATATGATAAGCAGGTTGGAGTTATGTCTCCGACATTCTAAACAGAAAGAAGGCAGTATTTTATTTCAATTGACATAGTGATTTGCAGATGTGGAAGGATACATTGAAAACTCCAAAATATGTGTTCCACGATACTCCATTTTCCAGCTACAGACAGCAAGATGGCTGTACGCTCCACCCACAGCCATAATAATGCCACTGTCTGTATTACAGTTACCTACATGTTTCACATTTTATTCTATGCTCTGTCATAGCAATCAACTCAACAGAACCGGGCCATCATATACATGAATGTACTGTACCTTAATTGCAAACACACTGCTGAGACAACTATATGTTGTGACAAGGCAGAAGATAAACACAATGATAAGACATGTTTAGGAAGAAATTTGATGTGTTTAACCGACTTTTTTAGAGATTGCTATACAGTACACACACACACATAAGTAATATAATATAAAAGTGCATATACCCAAATATCAATTGAAATCTTACACATTTCATTACAAGTTGTTCTCTTGAAGGAAGATCTTACTGTACAAGGTCTAAAATGAGCATTAGGTAAAAGTAAGCTGGGGTAGGTGTGTTATTGAGGGTATTGCATAGTTTATCTTTTATTGCTGCTCCACCCCAGGCACAGACAATATGAAAATCAACAACCCCTTGATATGAAGCAACAGGAATTAGTTAGCACAAGGACAGAAATGAGTAGGAGACTAAGTGGGTAGACAAGCATGAGTATGGTAAGTCAAATAACATTTCAAAAAGTCTCACAATTATAATTCATTTTTTACAAATGTGTCTGCACAGTTGACAATTTTTGTAAAACAGTAACAATGGGAGTTATTCCACGTATGTTTACAGGTGCCACGCATGCAGGTGGAGGGATTTGAGGCCCGGATGCACCAGTCTGCTCTGCTTCTGAATCAGAAAATCATGGTGGAGAGGTAGAGGTACTGGGGGTTCCATCGACAGCTGTTGAAGCAGAGGGAACCAAATCTGATGAGGCCAAAGAGGGGCTATTAGAATCATGTGACCCCCTTCTGGCCGTAGCATCGGGAGAACCCTCTGAAGCATTGGGATGGGAGAAAAGGCATACAAGAACCTCCCTGTCCACAAAGAGACAGCACGTCTCAACAGAAAACACCACACCCAGGAATGAGCGAGCAAAAATTGAGTAGTTTTGTGTTGGATGGGGAGATGAAGAGGACTATCTCCAGCCAACCCCACAGGTCGAATAAGCTTTCGACCACCTCTTGATTTAGCTCCCACTCGTGAGTCCTGACAATGGTGTGGCTGAGACTGTCTGCCAGGATGTTTCTGATGCCCGGCACATGGACAGCAGTCAGGTGGAGGTTGTGCTGGACTGCCCAGTACCACACTCGCATCACCTCCCAGCATAGAAGGTATGAGTGAGTGCCTCCCTGTTTGTTCAGGTACCAGACCACAGACATATTGTCGGTCTGAACCAGGAGTGTCCCCAGACATAGAAGAGGCTGGAAGGCCTGGAGGGCATACAGCACTGCCCTCATTTCTAACACATTGATGTGTAGAAATGCTTTCAGCTGAGACCATGTTCCCTGGGTCTGATGGTCTCCTAGGTGGGCTCCCCAGCCTTGACATGAAGCAGCCATCGTAAGGGTCATGGTAGGCACAAGGGGTTGAAATGGGAACCCCCTTGGAGAGACTGGACAACTCCTGCCACCAAAGAAGATCCTTCTTCATGTACCCAGATACTAGGACCCTGTGGTCCAGGTTGTCCAGCTGCTGATCCCATTGGACACAAAGAGTCCACTGGGTCACCCTCATATGCAGTCTGGCTAGAGGAATTGTAGGAATCACAGCTGCCATCAGTCTGAGAAGACAGAAGATCGACTGGGCTGTGGTCCAGCATGAGTTGGCCACTAATCTGGTCTGTTCCTGCAGGGTATCTGCTCCGTCCAGTGGGAGGAAGGCCCTGCACCACTCCAAATCAATTGTAAGCACTGGGAGGGGAGAGGTGGGACTTGGGATAATTGACTGTAATTCCAAGTCTGGAAAAGAGGTCCAGGGTAAAGGAGAGGGACTCCCTCAGACTGCTCTGTGATGGGGCTGACAGAAACCAGTCATCCAGATACAGGCACAATTATATCCCTCTGTGGCATAGGGTCATAGCCACCACTTCTAGGCCCTTGGTAAAAACCCAAGGTGCTGAGGATAGGCCAAAAAGGAGAGCCTTGAATTGGTAATATTCCCCCTGGAAGGCAAACTGAAGAAAGTGGCAGTGGGCCTGGAAGACAACGATGTGCAGGTAAGCATCCTGCATGTCCAGCGCACAAAGCCAATGGCCCTTGTGGAGAAGGGGTAGAAGTCCCTGGATGATGAGCATGCAGAACCTCTTGTACTCGATGTACAGGTTGAGAATGCTGAGGTTAAGATGGATCTTAGGTTGCCTGTCTTTTTGGGCACTAGGAAGAAATGGAAGTAGTACCCTCTTCCTATCTGTGCTGGAGCCACGGGCTTTATGGCTGACATTTGCAGAAGAGCCTGGATCTCGTCCCCTATCAGAGACAGGTGCCTTGGAGGATAATGGGAGAGGTCTGGGGGGTTGTCCGGAGGCCTGTCTAGGAACGCTATGGTGTGACCTCTTGCTATGAACTGAAGGACCCAAGAGTCCATGGTTATGTCCTGTGACCCCTGAAGGTGGAGGGTAAATATTTCCCCCAACTGGTTCCCTAAGAGGATCTGGAGGAGGCGGGGTTGGGTCCCCCATGAGTCAGGAGGTAGGGGCGGAGCCGGCAGCTCCTCCAGTGGGCTTCTGGGACTTGGCAGGGGGAGTAGGGGTTCCTGATGCTGGATACCAGCATTTGGCCTGGCGTTTGGCAGGGGCTCTTTGGTCTGGCATCACTGTTGCCAACGAAAAGGCTGTTTGCCTTTGTAACCCCCTTGTTACATGAAGCAGAAATCACAGGTGGATCTACCGTTGTCCTGAAATTCAGTGATAATATCTTTGGTGTCAGCTCCGAATAACACAGATCCCCTGAAAGTGTCATCCAGGATGGAGGTCTGGCTGTCTTGTGCCAGGCCAGCAATCCTGAGCCACAAATGTTGCCTAATGCAGACAGCAGTGGTTATGGTGCAAGCAGCTGAGTATACTGTGTCATAAGTGGCCTGGAGGCCATGATGACAGAAGATTTTAGCCATTCTCACTGTGTTGGCAATCTCGGCCTTAAGCTCCTGGTCCTGGATAGCTTCCAGCTTGGACTCAAGTGAGGCCAGGGAAGATTTTTGGTAGGAAACCATATGAGCCACATAATTAAGGGACCTGAGGGTGCAAGTGAAGGAGGAATGGATCTTGTGACCAAAATTGTCCGGCTGCTTAGACTCCTTATCAGGAGGAGACATGCTTAAATGTTTAAGTTTAGAGGACCGGTCATGGGCAGTCGTGATAACAACCGAGTCTGCATTAGGATGGCCAGTAAGGTGTGTGACCCCATCTGGGGGGTGGTACATCCTAGCTGCCTTTTTTGAAGCAGCCAGAATGGGGGAAGGCTGTTGCCAGATACTGGATGTCAGGTCTTCAAGGGGCCCAGTCCAAGGCAGTATGGGCATGGGAGCTGTGTCAGTCATGTCTAGATGCTACGCTAGCCCAGCCACAGGCATTTTGTATAGTTATGAGGAATTCTGCAAAGGAAGGGTCCTCCAGAGGGGACTTCAGGGACTCCTTAGGGTGAGGCTCTATAGGTGTATGCATACCAGAACTGGAGGATCAGTCAGAGTCAGAGTCCGAAGAGTGCCTGCTGGGGGTCTGAACCCTTTTTATGTTTGCTTGCACGCATGTGCAAGATACATAGTGCCATCATCTGAGTTTTCGTAGGTGTGGCACCCATCTTCCAATGCAGTGTGTTTGCAGGCGCTGCCACAGTTCGCCAATGAATGCTGCAGCTGTCTATGACAGCAGTTGAAAATGCAGTGCCGTACACTGAGCAGCGAGCTACTGCCTGCGACTCGCTCCCCACACACACCACTGCGCATGTTAGCGTGCTAATGCTCTCCCACACACACTGTGTGGCGAGGGGTGCCCAATCCCTGTTGGCTCTGCTGCACTCCCCAACAGAGTTACAGGTGCCACACTGGGAGCCCACCCGGCGTGGCAGCAGTCTGTATGGCCGGCGGGTGCCCAATCCCCGTCGGCTCAATGATTCCCCTCTCTACAGACAACTGGGTGCCACGCTGGGGGCCCACCCCAGCATGGCAATGATCCATTATGGCGATGGGGTGCCCAATCCCCGTCGGCTCATTGCCCCAAAACATGCTTCCAGCTGCCACGCTGGGAGCCCACTCCGCGTGGCACAGTCCCCACGTTGTCCAATAAAAAACCTGAAAGAAAACCTTCCTTGCTGACTGTCCTGACCCCGCTCCCCACCTGCACCCATCCTCTGCGCACCCTGCCTCCCCACACCCCTCACCCCATACTTACCTCGAGTCTGGCACGATGATTTTTGGCGGACCGGGAACACGTCTGCACTCTTCAAAGCCGACCGCGAACTGAAGAAATGCCGGTAAGCTGTATAATGTGACAAATACATTTTTTTCAACTTTGATGCATATCTCAAGCATTTTTGGGAATTTTTTCAACAAATTTTCAACATGGGGTTTTTGGGACCCCACCTCATGAATTCTGTCACCGTCGTTTTGTTAATCGGCCCCGAAAGGTGATTTCGTGGTCACTGCGCAGAACCACCATTTGGGACTGATTTACAAAATGACAGTGTCACAGCTCATGAGGTAGGCCCCCAAAAACCCTATATGGAAAATTTGGTGAAAAAATTCCCAAAAATTACTGTTTTATGAGCATGCGTTGTGCTGTTCCTACGCATGCTTTCGTAAGTTCATGAATTTTCAATATTTTCACTCCAGATTTTCAACATTGCCATTTTATGACACCTCCTTATGAGCAGTACAGCTGTCATTTTTCACATTTTGCCCAAAATGTGTTTCCGCCCATGTAGCGCACAATGGCGCAGTTGGTGTGCAAAATCAATGTTTGGGACAAATTAAGAAAATCACAGTGACACTGTTCATGAGCAGAAGTGTTAAAATGGCTATATTAAAAATTTGGTGAAAAAATTCGCAAAAATTACTGTTTCTGAGCATGCATTACGCTGTTCTCTACCTTTCGTAACTTCATGAATGTTCACTGTTTCCTCCAAATTTTCAACATTGCCATTTTACCACACCTCCATAAAACAGTACAGCCATCATTTTTCACATCTCACCCAAAACGTGTTTTAGTGCATGTAGTGCACAATGGCGCAGTCGGTGTGCGAAATCAATGTTCTGGACAGATTAAGAAAATCACAGTGACACTGTTCATAAGCAGAAGTGTTAAAATGGCTATGTAAAAATTTGGTGAAAAAAGTCCATAAAATGACTGTGTTCCGAGCGACCATTGCGCAGTTTCTCGCACCCTAAATAAGTTCATGGATTTCTAACATTTTCAGTCCAGATTTTCACCACTGGCATTTTTCTACACTTCTTATGAACAGTATGCTGTCATTTTTCACACTATGGCCAAATAGCTGCACTTTCAGCCAGGAATGTGGTCGCTGTGGGGAAAAGACTGTTCGGACAGATTAAGAAAATCACAGTGACACTATTCATGAGCGGAGGTTCAAAATGCCTGTGTTGACAATCTGCTGTAAAAAAAATCCCCAAACTAACTGCATTATGGATGTGCGTTGCGCAGTTTCTACACACACTCGTGACTTCACCAGTTTTTTAATATTTTCACTGCAGATTTTCAACATTGCCATTTTTTGCACCTCCCCATGAACAGTACAGCTGTCATTTTTCACATCCTGTTCAAAATGTGTTTTCGCACCTGTGGTGACAGATGGCGTAGCCGCTGTGCAAAATCAGCTTTCAGCTAACGAACTGATATTGCCACTGTTCATGAGGTGGGGGTCACAAAAAGACGATGTTGAAAATTTGGAGTGAAAATGCCAATGAACGCCTGAGATGTTAGGGGAGGGAATGGACAAGGATATGATAGAAGGCATTCTTAGGATGGCAGAGAAAGGGGAGATACTGTTGATGGGAGACCTGAATATGCCAGATGTTAACTGGAGCACATTTGCTGCAGCCACATCCAAGAGCAGGGCCATTCTCGATGCCCTACAGGTGGCAGGCCTCAGACAGCTAGTTCTGGAACCCACTCATGAGGGAGCAATCTTAGACCTCATACTCTCAAATGGGGGCAGTGAGAGGATCTCAGATCTAGAAGTCGGTTGCCATCTGGGAACAAGTGACCATCAAACAGTATGGTTCACGTTAAACTCAGCTACAGAGTCAAGCCATACAAAAGTGAGGGTTCTAGACTTCAGGAGGGCTGAGTTTGGCAAGATGGGAGAGTGCCTCAGAAAAGCACTAGCAAACAGGCTAGAAGGAGGGGTGGAGCAACAATGGGGAATAATCAGAACTGCCATCACAGAGGCAACAAGCCTTTGTGTGAAGCAAATAAACAAATCAAAACGAAAGAAAAAGCCACTATGGTTCTCAAAAGAGGTGGCTGGGAAAGTCAGGGAGAAAAAGATAGCATTCTGGAAGTATAAAAGGAAACACAGAAGGAGCAGGACAGAGAGATGTACCAGTTAAGGCAGAAAGAAGCAGGGAGGGAAGTCAGAATAGCAAAGGCCCAAACTGAGGAAAAGAAAGCCAACTCGGTTAAGAAGGGGGATAAAACCTTTTACAGGTACATCAGCGAGCATAGAAAGACAAAGGGAGGGATAGTGAGGCTGAATAGAATGAACGGTGGGTGGGCAGAGGGGGACAGTGAAAAAGCAGGGATACTGAACAAATATTTCTGCTCAGTATTCACAAAAGAGGAGGATGTGCATAATCCAATTAACAGAAGCACTCTTGATAGGGGGGTCGATCCCAGTCCTTTCACAGAAGAAAGGGTTCTGCAGAACTCCTAAAACTGAAGGTGGACAAAGCAATGGGACCAGATGGAATTCACCCAGAATTCTAAAAGAATTAAGGGGAACTAGTGAAACCACTGGCTATTCTTTTAATAAATCATGGGAGGATGGTGTGGTACCCGAGGACTGGAGGAAGGTGGATGTGATTCCCTTCACAACAGTGGGAACAAAGCAGAGGCAGGAAACTACAGACCTGTTAGTTTGACCTCAGTGGTAGGGAAAATGATGGAATCACTTCTGAAGGAAAGAATTGTTGAGTACCTAGAAGCCAGTGGGGCACAGGACCCAAGGCAGCATGGGTTCACAGCGGGAAGGTCATGTCAGACGAATCTAATAGATTTCTTTGACTGGGTGACCAAAATAGTAGACCAGGGAGGTGCTGTGGACATGGCCTACCTAGACTTTAGCAAGGCATTTGACACAGTCCCACATAAAAGATTAATAGTCAAATTAACCAGCCTGGGAGTGGGTCCCAGGGTGGTAGCCTGGGTAAAACATTGGCTGGACAACAGGACACAGTATGTAATTGTAAATGGAGTCCACTCTGAAGAAAGAGGGGTTACTAGTGGGGTATCACAGGGTTCAGTACTGGGTCCAGTCCTTTTTAATGTCTTTATAAGTGACATTGCAGAGGGACTGGAAGGAAAAGTACGCCTCTTTGCAGATGACACAAAGATCTGCAACAGGGTTGATACACAAGGTTGGGTGCAAAGGATGAAAAGGGACTTGGCAAGGTTGGAGGAATGGTCAGAAGTATGGCAGCTAGGATTCAATGCAAAGAAGTGCAAAATAATGCACCTGGGAAACAAGAACCCAGGGGAAGAATACACAATGTGGGGGAGGTAGTAACAACAACAAAAAAGGAAAGGGACCTGGGGGTAATCATATCAGATGACCTTAAGGTTAGCAAGCAATGTGAGAAGGCAGTAGGAGGGCTGGGGTATACTGGGATGCATAGGAGAGGCATCACCAGCAGAAAACAGGAAGTTGTTATCCTCTGTACAGACAGTTGGTGAGACCCCATCTGGAGTACTGCATCCAGTTCTGGAGACCCCATCTCCGCAAGGACATAGACAGGACAGAGGCAGTCCAGAGGAGGGCAACTAAAATGGTGCAGGGTCTGCAAGAGAAGCCGTACGAGGAGAGACTAAAGGAGCTTAATATGTATACCCTTGAGGAAAGAAGGGAGAGGGGGGACATGATAGAAACTTTTAAGTACCTCAGTGGAATCAACAAAGTCCAAGAGTGTAGCATCTTTCAGAAAAAGAGACATGCAAGAACAAGGGGATGCAATTTAAAGATAGAGGGGAGGCGGTTCAGGGGCAATGTGAGGAAATATTTTTTCACAGAGAGGGTAGTGGATGCATGGAACAGCCTTCATGAGGAGGCTGTGGGGTCTAAAACTGTGGGAGAATTCAAGAATGCATGGGGCAGACATAAGGCAATTCTTGTGAGGGGTAGGACGAAATAGGATGTTGGTTAACTAGGATCTGCAGCCTATCCTGTAGGTAGGGAATTGGGCAGACTAGATGGGCCAAGCGGTTCTCATCTGCCGTCAAAGTCTATGTTTCTATGTTTCCATGTTTCTATAATGCCCCACCCTGTAGAGATTGACAGGCATCAGGGGTGTGGCTTGGGATTCTCGCCTATAATGGTCATATCATTCCACACCCTGCAGCCAGTAAGAGGCATCGAGGTGTGCCTTGGACTCTTCGGCCCCAAAGTTCACCCCATTCTCCTATATAGCACCCATCTCACTGTATTTCCTGATGGAATGGGGGTGAGCATAAGAACCAAAGACCCCAAGGTACACCGTGACACTTGTCGGTGTCTTCAGGGTAGGGTGTGGTGAAATGGTGTGCCCGTTATGCCTGACGACCCAAAGGCACACCCCAATGCCTGTCAGTCTTTGCAGGGTGGTGGTGGGGTTGGCTTCAGTTCAATACTTCACTGCCATTCCTATTTTGCAGCTCTCTAACTCCTACACTACCAATGCCAATGCCAGCAAGCAAATATTCGGCATTGACACATGCTTGTTAGAGGAGTGTCCTGGGTTTTATCCCTGATCTGATGTCTAGAGAAGCCTTCTCTGAAAGGTGGAAATCCACAGGAGAGGTTGATCTAGGGTTGGAAAGGAGGTAGGAGTAGAGGTTGCCACTGGTTTCTGATGGTCAAGCTCCAAGGTTAGTTGAGTCCTGGCCTCCTGAATCAGGGTCTGAAACACTGCCTGGATATCAGCCTGAGGCTGCTATGGAGGCAGAGGCTGAGGCTGAGGAAGAGGAGGAGGTGGTGGAGGAGGAGGCTGATATAATGAATAGCCCGGTGTCTGATATGGAGGGTATCCATAAGCCTGATAGGAGTAGGGAAAGCCAGAAGAAGCATACCCTTGATTAGACATAGCCCAGCATCTGGTACCCCGGTACATAATGGGGTTGATGACCAGGCATTGGATAACCCAGTGAAGGGTACATTGAGTATTGTGGGGGCAGATAGCCTGGAACATTGTCCATAGATCCAGCTGGAGGCGGAGCTGAAGGCCTGGCAGGAGGTCCAGAAGGACCAGGTGTGGGCCCCGTAGGGACATTCGAAGGGTCTGGCTCTGGATCAGGCACAAGAATGTCCGGCACCGGAAGATTCAGTGCCTGGGGGCCTGACGGAAGGCTGTCCAGCATTTGAGAAATGACCGGAGTGCCAGACATACCCTGATCTGGTGAAGGGTCACCTGGCGAAGGGTCACTTGGCATCAGGGTGTGATTAGAACCAGACGGAAGACCAGCCGTCGTCTGGGGAACTGGAATCCAAGATGGCAGAACCTGGTTGTCCAAGGGGGCTTGGGTTGAGAAGGTCCCAACGGAAGGTCCCTGGAGGGATTAACAATAGGCTCAGTGGGTGAACCAGGAAGAAACTGACCCAGCAAAGGAGGGGAACCTCCAGATTAGTGCCCTCCTCTGGCTCTTGATTTTCAGGCAACCCCAGAGGGCCTGGTTGGGTCAGTGGGAGTGAGGAACCCTCTAAAGAATTTTGCATGTCTGGCAGCTGGCTCAACTCAGCATTAGGGGTATCCTGCGACCCCAATGGGAGAGCCTCAGCTTTGCAGTCCCCAGAGGAACTGTGATGCGACTTATCAGCTGAGGCCGTGCAGACATCAGAAGAGCTAACATCTGACTTATCGGCCTGGGACATGCAGACAACAGCGGAGCTGGAGTCCGGCTTACCAGATGTGACTGTGCACTCCTCGGTGGGGCCAGGGAGTGACTTATTGACCTGGCTGCTGGCGATAGACCCTGAAGAAGATATGGGTCTAAGGAGCACAATAGCGGTTCCATCGTCCAAGAAGAGCCCTGACTGCACCGTGAGTAAAGCAGGCAGGGAGGCCATGGTCTGATCTGCTGGAGTGGTAGAAAACCTGGCAGTAGGGGTACTTACCAAAGTGGAGGCCCTTCCAATGTCAGTGGTGCCCAGTGGTTGCTGCCAAGTGGATGGAGACCTATCCCAGGCTCGGTGCCTCTCCTTGTCCTTTTTCTTCTTTTTGGGTTCTGGCGTTGGAGAAGAAGATTTTTCCCACAGATTCTGCAGCTTCTTTTCCATCAAAGCTAGGCACTTCTCCAGCAAGTGGGCTTCATGCTTTTTCTGGTGCCTAATCTGTGTGGCCTGGTTGAAGGATTGGCAGAGCACACAGTCCTTGACCCGGTGTTTGGAGCCTAGGCAGTTAACGCAGTGGGAATGCTCGTCTGCATGCAGGATCTGGTTGCCGCAGAACTTGCACTTCTTCTTTTCGACACATCACCCAACTGTTCATGTTCCTGAATTGTACCTCCACCTACATCCCATGCCGTAAATTTGTCACTGTTATTTATTTGCTTCCCCTTTCTTCTGTATATCCCTCAAGATATATGTATTAGACCTGTTTATGTTAGACCTGTTTATACTGTATTTTACTATGTAGTTGTTTGACCTGGTGTCCTGTTCTCTTTTTCTGCTTAACTGGACGTTTGTGTAAATGGGCATTTTTGCTCACATACCTTTCAGTATAAAATAAAGATTGATTGATTAAAAACTGGACTCGCAGACCTGAATCACAGCAGTTCTGTAAAAATCCAAACTAGCCATATTGGGTGCAACCTGCACAAATACTGCTAGTCCAGTAACTCTGGCTGCACTGTTCAGTCCGACTTTTACATATCTTGTCCATTCTTGGAAGTCTGTTTTTCAACCCTTCTTTGGCATGGTTGAAAACAGAATTGTCAGGACCAGACCAGATAGGTAAAAGCCAGACCAGATCATCTGGTGTGAGTGGATCAGTAATATTTGCACAAGCTGTGCCCAGTCCAGATTTTACAGCTCCAGTCCGGGTCTGGTGGTCTGGTTTTTACCCATACCTCACTGCATGTGGCTTAGTAACATACTGCACAGATAGATGCAGAGTCTAATGCATTGAAGGCTGAAGTTTCAGAAAACCATTATGCTAGAAATACCAAGACTCATTCAATTCCTGATGATCCCCCACCCCAAGTCTCACTTAATCCTCTACCAAAGTCATGCTCAAATATTGCTGCTTCTACATCACACCATCAACCTTTTAATGCTATCATTAAATAATGGATAGCAGTGTAGCCTAGAGGTTAGAGGAACAAGGTGTGAATGAGCTTGGTACATCCAGCAGACTAGACCTGAGTTTGATTCTCACAACCTCCACTTGCATACTGTGTGGCTCTGAGCAAGTCACTTAACCGCCCAGTGCTCCCAGGTCATCCCTGAAAACAGGCACTTGTGCCTAGTGGGCCTTACCCAGTTACCAAAGACTAAAATAAAAATAAAATCATGCCTTTTCTGCTGCCATGAGGTACCCCATCCATGAAGTCCCATTCTGCTTGTGGCAGCCCCACAACCCAGGTAATTTTCCATGTAGCAGCTCTTTGCACCACATCACCTAAATTACTGCTAAACTCCTAGGGCCAGATTTTCATAGCCCTTAGAGTGGCACAAGGTGCTTGTGTCCAACATGTTGGATGCAACAAGCACCTTGCACTGAGCGTAGCACCCCGTGCTATTTTAGAAGGCAGTCTGCATCGAGCAGCAGATTGCCTACCTTGAAGGAACCTAAAAAAAATAACTCTTTCTCCCCCCCCCCCCGGCTGCTGGAGGTCTGAATCCAAGCATGGAAGAAGGAGACTACTGAAGACTACAGGAAGTTTCTGTCCCAGAACAGGAAGGGCGAGAGTTGTAAGGGCACATAGGCAGTAGGAAAGTAAGTGTAAAAATACATAGAGGGAGGAGTCAGTAAGAATACAAAACAACAGGAGAGGGGACACAAAATAAGTCAAGATGGGAGTGGTGCAGTGCAATGGCTGTCGGGCAGCAGTGTTCCGGGAGACATTCTGGAAGCTGTGATGCTGCCCTGTTTGCAGGCACCTCTCTGGTCTGAGGGAGGAGGTTGCCCTCTCCAGGCTGACCTGGCTAGGATTCATGAAACCTCTTTCCCCACCCAGGGACCACCAGGGCCACCACTGTTACCTCAGAGGTTGCCAAGAAAGAGGAACGGTTGGACCAAGGTGGGCTCAGGAAGGGAGAGGGTGGTGGAACAGAGGTGCAACCCTCCAGTTGTACCTCTCCACAGTTCATATGCTGTTCTGGCAAAGAGTGGTTCCTCTATGGAGGCACCTGCAGTGGAGACCAAGGAGGATGCTGGGAACCTCCACAAAGAAGACCCACAGGAGGGTGGCACGAGACCCCACAGGGGAAGGAAACAACTTCTGGTGGGGGACTCAATCATTGGGGGGTAGAAGTGGGGGAGGAAGGGGATAGGGAGGTAAGGTGCCTGTCTGGTGCCATGGTTCGGAGGGACAGAAAGCGAATCCCCAGAATTGCGGGAGCAGCTGCACGAGGGAGGGAGCTGGATGTCATTGTCCACCTTGGGACAAATGACCTGACTGTGAATGGGATCAGAGCAGTGCAAGAGGAGTTTGTGGAGTTGGGAAGGGGCCTTAGACAAGTAGCATGTACAGTAACCTTCTCGGAGGTGCTGCCTGCCTATGGCAAGAAAAATGCTAGGGTATTCCGCACCATGGGATTCAATGAATGGTTGAAAAACTGGTGTGGAGCTCAGGGTTTTGGCTTCATTGAGGACTGGGGAGCCACCTGGAGGGATGCAGGCTTATATTGCTGCGATGGTCTGCATCTGTCCGGGGTTGGGGGGGAACCTGAATCCTTGGTGATAAGTTTAAATGCTTCATTGGCAAGCATTTAAACTAGCCAAGGGGGGAGGTACTGAAAAGGAGCAGGGAAATCCCAGCCTCCCCCCACAAAACACAGTAGTCAGAGAGGTAAATACCAAGGTAGAGAAGTCAGTAGGGAGCAGGACAGTGGTAAATGCAGAAAAAGGCAGTAAGGACAGGGATGGGGCTAAAATGGGTAAGGCCATAAAAAAAATAAATGGAAGGTGATGAGTACCAATGCCTGCAGTCTGTGTAACAAGCTCCCTGAACTAGTGGACTTGATGGAAGAGGGATGCCTGGATATTGTGGCAGTCACTGAAACATGGTACACAGAGAACCATGACTGGGATGTCAAAATACCAGGATACACAATCTACAGGAGGGACAGGGTGGGTAAAAGAGGAGGAGGAGTAGCTCTCTATATAAGGGAAGGGATTAAAGCAACAGAACGAAAGAGTAAACATGAAGTTGATGAGTCACTATGGGTCACCCTGGAGATAGGAAATGGCACCACAATCCGCATGGGGGTTGTGTACAGACCCCCATCTCAGGGGGAGGAAATGGACAAGGAAATGATAGAAGGCATCCTTAAAATGGCAGAAAAAGGGGAGATATTGTTGATGGGGGACCTGAATATGCCAGATGTTAACTGGAGTACCTTTGCTGCAGGCACATCCAAGAACAGGGTCATTCTAGATGCCCCACAGGTGGCATGCCTCAGACAGCTAGTGTTGGAACCCACTCGGGAGGGAGTAATCTTAGACCTGGTGCTCTCAAATGGGGAAGGAGAAAGGATCTCAGATTTAGAAGTGGGTAGCCATCTGGGAACAAGTGACCACCAAACAGTGTGGTTCACAATAAACACAGCCATAGTCAAGCCATACAAAAACATGAGGATTGGACTTTAGGAAAGCTAATTTTCTGAAAATGAGAGTGCCTCAGAAAAGCACTAACAAACGTGCAAGAAGGAGGGGTGGAGGAACAATGGGGAATAATCAAAACAAGCCTTTGTGTGAAGCAAATCAACATAACAAAACAAAGGAAAAAAGCCACTATAGTTCTCAAAAGAGGTGGAGGAGAAGGTTAGGGAGAAAAGGATAGCATTCAGGAAATATAAGGAAACACAGAAGGAGCAGGACAGAGAACTTTATCAGTTAATGCAGAAGGAGGCATGGAAGGCAGTCAGAACAGCAAAGGCACAAACTGAGGAGAAGATAGCTAACTCTGTTAAGAAGGGGGATAAAACCTTTTATAGGTACATTAGGGAGCGAAGAAAGATCAAGGGAGGGATACAGAGACTTAATAAAGGGAAGGGAATATGGGCAGAGGGTGACTGAAAAAGCAGGGATACTGAATGAATATTTCTGCTCAGTATTTACAACAGAAGAGGAGGGGGAGGTACCTAAACCAAACAAGAGAGAGAAACTCTGAATAGGGGGTTGATACCAGTCCATTCACAGAAGAAAGGGTTTTGAAAGAACTCTTGAAACTGAGGGTGGACAAAGCAATGGGGCCTGATAGGATTCACCCAAGAATTCTAAAAGAACAAAGGGTAGAACTAGTAACACCACCGACTACTCTCTTTAACAAATCATGGGAGGATGTGGTGGTACCTGAGGACAGGAGGAGGGCAAATGTGATTCCACCTCACAAAAGTGGGAGCAGGGCAGAGGCAGGAAACTACAGATCAGTTAGTTTGACTTCAGTGGTAGGGAAAATGATGGAATCACTTCTGAAGGGAAGAATTGTTGAGTACCTAGAGGCCAGTGGGGCACAGGACCCAAGGCAGCATGGTTTCACAGCAGGAAGGTCATGTCAGACGAACCTAATAGATTTCTTTAACTGGGTGACCAAAGTAGTAGACCAGGGAGGGGCTGTGGATATGGCCTACCTAGATTTTAGTAAGGCATTTGACACAGTCTCACACAAAAGATTAATATACAAGTTAGCCAGCCTTGGAGTGGGTCCCAGGGTGATAGCCCAGATAAAAAACTGGCTGGACAACAGGATGCAAATGGTAATAGTAAACAGAGTCCACAGTGACGAAAGGAGGGTAACTAGCGGGGTACTGCAGGGTTCGGTACTGGGACCAGTCCTCTCTAATGTCTTAATAAGTGACATTAGAGAGCACCTGGAAGGAAAGGTATTTCTCTTTGCAGATGACACAAAGATCTGTAACAGGGTTGATAGATAACATGGGGTGGAAAGGATGAAAAGGGACTTGGCAAGGTTGGAGGAATTGTCAAATATGTGGCAGCTCAGATTCAATGCAAAGAAGTGCAAGGTAATGCATCTGGGAAACAAAAACCCAGGGGAAGAGTACACAGTGGGGGGTGAGTTAATAACAACAACAAAAACCAAAAGAGACCTAGGAGTAATTATATCAGATGATCTAAAGGTGGGCAAGCAATGTGAGAATGCAGTAAGGAGGGCTGGGGGGATACTGGGATGAATAGGGAGAGGCATCAACAGTAGAAAACAGGAAGTTGTTATCCCTCTGTACAGACAATTGGTGAGACCCCATCTGGAGCACTGTGTACAATTCTGGAGACCCCATCTCTGCAAAGACATAGACAGAGTGGAGGCTGTTCAGAGGAGGGCAACCAAAATAGTGCAGGGTCTGCACCAGAAGACATACGAGGAGAGACAAAAGCAGCTTAATATGTATACCCTTGAGGAAAGGAGGGAGGGGAGGACATGATAGAAACTTTCAAGTATCTCAGGGGACTTAACAAGGTACAAGAGGGTAGTATCTTTCAGAGGAAGAGCTGTGCAAGATCAAGGGGGCACAATTTGAAGATAGAGGGAGGATGGCTCAGAGGTAATGTTAGAAAGTATTTTTTCACAGAGAGGGTTGTGGATGCATGGAACAGCCTTCCTGAGGAGGTTGTGGAGTCAGGAACAGTGGGAGAATTCAAGAATGCATAGGACAGGCATAAGGCAATTCTATTGAGGGGTAGGAGGAAGTAAGCTGTTGAGTAACTAGAATCTGCAGTTTATCCATCAGGTAGGGAAATAGGCAGACTAGGTGGGCCAAGCGGTCCTTATCTGCCATCAAATTCTATGTTTCTATGTTACCACAGTGTGTGCTTGCACCAGCCATATGCCTTAACAGTGGCTGCGGCATGGCATTAGGGAGCTTGTGGCAAACCCTGGCTGCCACAACCCCGACTTCCAGATTTTTAAAGCCCTCCCCAGGGACAAAGAACTAAGTACTGTCTGACCAGCCAAAGGCTGGTCTAACAGTACTTAGACATCCCCTGGGAGGGTTATCCAGTATTTGCCACTGTGTCTTCTGCCCTGACCAACCCCTACACAGAATGCTATATGCCTGGTACAGTACAAAAGCAGTCCCTGGTCATCTAGTGCCCCCCTCCCACCCCAATCTACCCATACACTGACCACTATAGCAATGATTCCCTGGTGATCAGGACTCCACCCCCCACCCCGGCAAGTAGTGCCCACCACCTGCTCCTCTCCCCATCTGGACTCCCTGAATCAGCAACCGGCACAGCCTTCTGCACACCACCATGGCTGGCCGCTGAAGAAACTGTCGGAGTGCGTACTGTATACAGTACGAGCTCTGAAAGTTCATTTGGTGGCCGGCCATGGTGGTGTGCGGAAGGCTGTGCCAGTCGCTGAATGGGGGGGTCAGGATGGGGGGACAGGGTTGTGGGCTCTACTTGCCGAGGTGGGGATGGGAGGCCCCTGGATCACCAGGAAGTTGTTGCTATATAGTGGTCAGTGTAGGAGTGGATCGGGGTGGGGAGGGGGCACTAGATCACCAGGGCTTTTAACCATTGATTGGTCGTACCGCATATGGGCACATCGGGGCTTGGTGGTGGGGAACACCATGCACCCTTGGAAGGGCTCAGCTGCCACCCCACCATCCCACAGTGCTTGTAGCATTCTTTCTGGGTGCGCCATCCATTTAGCATACCCACTCATTTTCCTCAAGTGGCAGGACTTAGGCGGCAGGACCATGCCCCATTGAAATTTGGCACTATACGGAATGGCTCCAGGAGCTATTATTCAACCTATCGGTAGAAAGGATTATAGCCAGTATAAATAATTGCCTGCCCAGGTTTGAGAAATGTTGGAGTAAATTACACAGCTTATACTCAGTGTGAACACTGTATATGGTTGATATGGTTGGGAATTATACATTTCTGTTAAAGTGATGCCATGGATGAGGGAGAGTTGGGGAAATGTAGGGGGGTGTTATGTGTCAGTTGTGATATAGTGCTATATTGTAAGGTAATGTCTTGTACTTTATTTTGTTTGTCGTGTTCATGTGTTAAAAATAAATAAAACATTTAAATAGCAAAAAAAAAAGAAATTTGGGCACTGAGTCCTGGATGCACTGTCACTCGGTGCAAGTGGCCAATTGCCACAGCTTGCAATCGAGGTTTGAAAATCCATTTTCAAACATTTTGTTGAGAAATTTTGTTTTAGTATATCCATGGTCAGGAAAAATGAATTTGTAAAAGAAACCAAAGCCCCCATTTATCAGTCCATTTAATCACAATACAGCATGTTATGAACTGATTAGGTTCTATGTATAATATAAGTCAAACAAAAATGAAGGGCTGGCCCCATGGTGCTGAGGGTTGAGGCACTGGACACCACACCTTGCTCCATGCGGGTGACCTGGGTTCGGGAACGAGGCTGGGCCATCAGGGGTCAGCAGGGAAGGGAGAGGATTGAGCATCTGGAGGACAGCTCTCCTCTTCTGGGAGGGAGGGGGATTCTGACTCGGCACTTGACTGACCTCTGGTGGAAACCGGAGGCACAGCAAGAGTACGAGAACACAAAGAGGGTTGGGAGTGAGGATGTTGGCAGAGACGCCTTGATGTCAGGGCATAACCACTCCCTTAGAACTGGGTAAATTGACACCAGAGCACCGAGGGGAAGGAGCACTGGGAATGGACCCTAATAGCTGCTGCCTACCTGACCACTAAGGTACCCGACGAAATGATGATTGATTGGGGTGTACAGGCCCCACCTCATACCTGCCTGGGGGGTATAGCCACAGCTCCATGGGGGTTTTCTGGGGATCCAGGTAAGGCAGCAGTGGGTAATTCCCTTGGCATCGCCCGACTAAGTGGGGCTGTGGTGTAGGGAGGAGAGAAAAACTACAATTTCAAAAAAAAAAAATTAAACACATATGCCTACCTATTTGTAAGTGAAGCAAATGAGGTTACTATCATTCAGTTGTAAACACCTATAGTCATAAAGTACAGGTTAAGAACAGTCAGTAGAATATAAACAGTAGCCCAGAACTGCCTGCCTGAGAAAATGAAGTTGGTGTATTATTTGGAAACAGGCATCACTGGTACTGTTTGCTAATATGGAATGTCCTGCAAAGTAGCAGAATGACTGCTCTTAGGATTGTGGTGTTAAATGACTTAATGAGGTGTTCATAGGGCTGGAGGGTACAACAGAGCCTATTTGTTATGTAGAAAGCTCCAGGAAGTGTTTATCCCATTCTGCTTCCAATAGTTTTATATGATGTATGTACTATTCATTGGTAGTCTGACACAGAATGACTGCCAGAAGATAATGAGTTAACTTTTGTGGGCTCAATTAACTCCTCAAGCCAGAGGAGAATAGTGCTCTACAGCTTCCTATACACACACACAGACAGTGTAGTAATGAGGCTTCAGCATAGGAATCTATTTTTAACACACTATGATGTTGCTTGGTAGCAAAAATGACATCAGCCCTTTTCTGAATGCAAAACGTCTGCTGGGCTTCTCCCACAGCCATTAAAAGGATCAAGGAGGAAATAACTAAGGCAATGGCACACTGTTTGAAGGAAGTAAACAATAGTAAGAGGAGAAAGAGGCCACTACAGTTCTTGAAGGAGGTGGCTAAGGCTGTAAGGGAGAAGAAAACAACTGAAGTACAAGAAGACCCAGATGGAGGGGGACAGGAAGATATATTTAGATAAACAAAGGGAGGCAGGAAGGAGGGTGAGGGTAGCTAAGGCACAAACAGAGGAGATGTTTGCCAAGGAAGTCAAAAAAAGGGCTAAGACCTCCTTCATGTATGTGAGTGAAAGGAAAAAAGCAAGTGGTAGGATAGTGAGGATTGGGGTGGGAGACTGTGCAGAAGAATATAAAGAAAAAGCAAAAATTCTAAATGAGTACTTCTGCTTGGTATTCTCATTGGGGGGGAGGGAATGGACCAACATGTATCAGCAGACCCTGGGGTGAGGGCGGAGTGGACAGAAGTCTGTTTTCAGAGGAGAGAGCCTGAATGGGATTGGAAGCCATAAAGGAAAACAAAGCAATGTGGCCTGATGGGATTCACGCAAGGGTTCTAAAAGAACTGAGCACAGTGCTAGTCACCTACTGCCAACACTGTTCGGCATCTCATTGTGGACAGGGGTAGTTCCATAGGACTCAGGGATGTCTAATGTGGTCCCTGTGCAGAAGAGAGGCAGGAGGAGGAGGAGACTCGCAATCATACACCATCCACTCTCAGGTCAGTGGGTGGGGAGAAACTAATGGCAACTGTACTGAAGAAGAAGCTGATGGAGCAGCTGGGAACAGATGGCTGCACTGCCATCGGCAGCACAGTTTCACCGGGTGGCATTCGTGTCAAACACATCTCATACATTTTTTTGACTGGGTGACCACAGAGGTGGATCAGTTGAAGGTAGTCAATGTGGCTTATCTGGATTGGAGTAATGCCTTTGACACTATGCAAAAAGGAGGCTAATAAATAAGGAATAAGATGCAAGGTGTGGCTTATAGCCTGAAAAGAACACGCCCCAGGTCCATAACAAGGCACAAGGTACTTGTGCTGAGTGCCTGTAGCAACTGTGAACTGCTCTTATAAGGCCATAAACCACACCTTGGAGTGTCTTATTCCGCTTACAAAAATGGGTCACCTAAGTAAAATAAAAAAAAATAAAAAATACGTATTTTTCAAAAAGATGTCAACATTAAAAAGAGTTTTTTATACCCTATAGTTCCCCTATAAGTGCACTGTAAGGTGTCTGAAATGTGCTTGTCACCATGAGGGACCATATAGTTATCAGATACGGAAGTTATCAGGTTGGTTGTAACAGCCCCCCCCACCAACACACACACACACACATACACCAGTCTGCATGTCCATTTAAGGCTTTTTTTTAAGCCTGTCTTTTTAACTTGACTAAGACCTCTGAGCTTTACAGGGAGCAAGTGTGTCCTTTGCAGCCACCGTAGTAGAACAGCTTTCCCTTTTAGAACATTGGTCTCATTGCATCTTTTAAAGAGAAGCTGCTAATAAAACAGCACGTGATTTAACTGACAGAAGCTGCTGATAAGGAGAATGTTTCCTGGTCGTGCTTGGCAGAAAGGGAGGTGGGGGTGAGCAAGAAATGGAGCTGGCAGTAATGAAGTGAGGGGGCAAAAAAAGAGCAGGCAGTAGTGAAGTGAGGAGCAAGAAATGGAGCAGTCAGGCAGCAGTGAAGTGAAGAGACAAGAAATGGAGCAGACAGGCAGCAGTGAAGTGAAGAGACAAGAAATGGAGCAGTCAGGCAGCAGTGAAGTGAAGAGACAAGAAATGGAGCAGTCAGGCAGCAGTGAAGTGAAGAGACAAGAAATGGAGCAGTCAGGCAGCAGTGAAGTGAAGAGACAAGAAATGGAGCAGACAAGCAGCAGTGAAGTGAAGAGACAAGAAATGGAGCAGACAAGCAGCAGTGAAGTGAAGAGACAAGAAATGGAGCATGCAGCAGTGAAGATAGGCTTGTGGTCATGGGTGGCACAAGGGAGATGGATGAGGAATTGAACGAGGACCACAGAGTGCAGACCAGTGGGACTGAGTGTGCTGTGGAGCTGGAAAGCCATGGATCAGAAGCCTTCAAGAAATGTTTTTCAACAGAAATGCAAAGGTCAGATCTTAATTTTTACTATCTGTAACATGAAATTGTGGCTCTATTAATTTATTTCGGCAACTGGGAGTATTTCTAAACTGGGAAAATAATATTTTTTTCTGTTATGGCAAGTATTACTTTTACAATATTAACATGACTGCCAGAAAAAGTTACATTTTCTGGCAGACATGGATCTCTGTACTGTGTTCTGGTTGATATAAGAAGTACCGACTGGCACAATATATGCTGATATGGACATAGCAAATGGTATTTCTTAGCCAATCAGGACACAGAAAGTTCCTGACCTGTTTTATAAAGACACTTAGCGACCTGGGAGTTGGAGAGGAGGTGGTAAGCTGGATATCAAACAGGTTAAAGAATAGGAGTCAGAGGGTGGTGGTAAATGAGAGTCACACAAGTGGATGAGAGAGTGACCATTGAAGTATCACAGGGATCAGTACTGGGTTCTGTCCTCTTCAGTGTCTTCAAAAGTGACATGGCTGAGGAACTGGTGGGGAAAGTGTGTCTAATTGTGAATGACGCAAAAATCGTCAAATGGGTGGACACACAGGAGGGTAGTGAAGAGACTGCAAAGGGATCTAGGAAAACTAGGGGTGTGGTCTGGGGGTGTGGCAGCTGGGTTTCATTGCCAAAAACAGCAAAGCTATGCACTTGATGCAGGGAAACCAGGAGGCTGTGTATAAGATGGGGGAAGGGGTACTTACTGTCAGCAAGTAAGAGAGGGACATTGGGGTAGTCATATCTGATTATCTCATGGTGGTGGGGCAGTTGATAAAGCTATCGGGATGCTAGGGTGCATAGAGATGGTGTTTTCAAGTAGGAGAAAGGATGTGGTTTTGCCCTTGTATCGCTATGTAGTGATACCCCACCTAGAATACTGTGTACAGTTCTGGAGGCCACAACTCTGCCGGGACACTGAAAGGATGGAAATGATCCAAGGGAGGGCTGCCAAAATGCAGGGTTTTAAATAATTGATTAGCAGTTTTTTTCTTGGGACAATGCTAACTGTACAGAAAGTATTTATATAGCTTTTCCAGAAGTGTTATGTTTGTTAAACACAGTGAGGCAAGTGCTATGCATTTTCACAATGTTTTAGCACTTTTATGAACAAAACGATAATCAGTTTTTGGAGTTAAATAAATCCCTGAAATGGTGTATGAGTTGCATGAGAAACCACATGATGATAGGCTGAGGGAACTCTGCATGTACTCCCTGGAGAAGACAAAAGCTTAAGGGGGCATGACTGAGACCTATAAGTACCTCACAGGGATAAACAAGGTGCAGGAGGGGAATCTCAGAGAGGGAGGAGCACCAGAATATGGGGGCATGCAAAGAAGCTTGAGCATGGGAAGTTTAAAAGTGGTGAGGGAATACTGCTTCTCAGAAAGGCATAGTGGATGCCTAGAACAGACTGCTATAGGAGCTGGTGGTGGTGTTGAAGCCATGGGTGTCTTTAAGCATGCAAAGGATAAGCACATGAGCATAATAAGTAGAGGAAAAAAAGGCAGGAGGGACACCTGAGACTGAATAGAGTCCGAGGAGCAGGAATAGGCAGGGCAATAGGGCAGACTAGATGGGCTTACTAGTCCTTTTTCTGCCAACAAATTGTGTGTTTCTGGAGTACATGGGTGTAGATGACTGGGACCCTTACACAACATTAAAAAATGGACTTGAAAAATAAAGCAAGCTGACTGGCTGAAAGCCATGGTCATGCATGCATTTATTTTTCAATAGAGCCTGGTGAAAAAGAAGTGCCAATTTTGGGTTGCCCCATTAAATAGGATATCTGTGTGCACCCTGGATTTTTAAACTCCCCAGCCGCCATTCCCCCGTTAAGCAGAGTCAGCCCCTCCACACACACACAGTCACAGATGCAGAATCCTGCCCAAGTCCACTGTTATTCTGTATTTAAAAAAAAATAAAACTACTTGATTTTAATGCAAACTTCCTTTTCTGTCACCCCTACTGATGTCTGCTTTTGGAAAGCATGTCCCCGTTATCAGCCTGCTGTTCTGATTGCACTCATATTTCACACCAACAAGCAGGAGATATTTAAAAAAATGTGTTTAGTGCCATCACTCTCTCTCACACACAGATTTTTTTCCCGTTGTTAGCAGCACTATTTTCTTGATGCTACACGTTACTTCGAAGACAGATCTCTGGCATGTCACCCACTTCAGTCCCCCCCATCCCCCGTTAATACAGTGTACGGAGCGCATCTACAACACACATATGAAACAAAGAGACAACCTGCACACGGTGACATGCCATGAAGATGTCTCCCTCCAGTTTGTAGGTTTTAAAAAGAAACCTCCCAAAAACAGCTTTAGTACTTCAGAGAATTAGCACTAGCACATCACATGCTAAGTGCTACTCCGAGACAGCCCGGTTCGCCTTGCCTCCACCCCCGCTAAATAGAGAAGACACATGGATATCTGTCTTTTTTTTGTTTGTTTGATTTGAAATACAATAAAAAACACCCAGCTTTTACATCCCTCACCTGATCGTGAGGCAGATCTCTGAGTCGTGATCCCAAACCTCACTGGCTGGTGCTCCATATCTGCGCCGTGATGCCTGCTGCAATCCATCCCTGTACTCAGATTCCATTCCAGACCACAGATCCGAAATGAGGTAAAAAAAAGTACACCTTGGAACAAAAAAAAAAAAAAGAACATGGTGAAAACAAAACTGTTTTAACCTGCGTGTCTCTGTTTATGCCGTGTGTGTGTGTGTGTGGGTGGGGGGGGGGAGTAACCATGACGACCAAAAACACAAGTCTAATGCAGGGGAAGGAACCATTTTATTACAGAATAAATTAAAGACATAGGAGTTTTAACATGTAACAAAAAGATTATTCTTTTTAAACGTATATAATTTAGTGGCCCATTTTATAAGTGCAATAATACCTGACAGGGTGGGCAGTGTTGGGCTATACCAGACTTTCCAGGGGCTATAACACCCTCTGTCTGCAGCATCAGGCCTTAGTACACCCCTGGGTGGTCTGGTATAGTCCAATACAGCCCACCCTGTTGGGTATTATTGCTTATGTAGTGCATATTCTAGTTCTCCTTACAAGTAAATGCATACAAAATATATGGGTCTCTTGGCAACAGACAACTTTCGAAGTGTGGCACAACCAGGTTTTGAAAGTCTTAGCCAAGGAGAGACTCATATATGAGATAAAGGGATGGGCCAAAAAATTTCAAAGGCAGTGGGGTCCCTATATATATATATATTATATTCCCCGCCTCCCAGGAGGCCATGCAGATATGTATGATGTGCTGAAATAGCTGTATTGATGCTAAATAAAGAAATACATCAGACACACCAAGACAAAATTAAATCATTTTTATTATGCAGGCATGACAAACAGTGTGATGAATGCTATCATTGTTTGCTTTTAAGTTTCCTGCTGAACCATTTGGTTCTTCTAATGTCCAAACACAAAGGTTTAATAAGCATTTTGAACTGTAACACATGTAGTATCTAGCTGTATATTGGCAGTATCACTTCTGCATCTCAGCATTTGGCTGCCATGTGGTGGAGGCCCATTGCTAATGCAGGTTCTGAGGCGCTTCAAAGAGTAGGGACTGCAGTTTAGCAGCATGTGTGTACCTCAGTACATATGCACAGGCGTGCGCCAGTGGCCAGGGGGACTGAGGAGAAAAACAGAAAAATGGCAGTCAAGCCAATGGCAGTCAGGCAGGCTTGATGAAGCCCCACTTACTTTCCCTTGGCCCAAACTGCTACTTGGTCCCTGGGGCACATCTAGACTTTGCTGGGGGGGGGGGTGGCAACCCTTCTCTGGCCCCACCATGGGGAAAAATCCAGGGGGGATTCAAGCCCCCTGGCAACTGGTCATGAGAAGCAGGGATAGTGCTGAGCAGCTGCCCGCCTGAGCCGAGGATGAAAACCTTTATGGAAAAAAAGAATATAAAATATTTTTCTTCATGGTAGCATACTGATAAGCTATGGGAAATAGCAGTCCATAAACATGAAATCAGTGAAATCAAGTATATGTATTTTTTAATGTACAATATTCAGAATAGTTTCATACAGTGATGTTGAGATTTGAACTTATACCAGTCTCTCAGTACACAAGTACCAATATTGATACATTTGGACTCTTGCTGCATTTATTAACAAGATTTTTGATCACTGAATGAATGAATATCATATCTCATTTTTACATTACTGATTTATGCCCAATGTAACACAATTACACATACTCAGACTCATAATATTACAGCATGTTAAAGTAAATAAGGCTGGGATAAAATATAGCATGATGATAAGCAGGACATATTTCTTTTTTATGCTCCTTTTCTGGGGACTAGGCTCAACTTCAGCCATCTGCATAGGCCCTTGCCTTTCCCTCAGGAGAGTCAGCTCTCTGTGTTAGTCAGTTGTCTCTTAGGTTTCCATTCACCTTGTCCCCCCAGAGCTTACTTTCTCCAGCTGGGTCTTTTCCTATAACTCTTGTGAGGAGGAAATTAAAAATCCAGTATCCAGAGAGCGGAGGAGATGCAGGTCAGAGTAACTCAACTGTATAGGTGGGGATTGCATGAGCATCACCCACTATGTCCCAACCACTGTGTTCTAGAGTAAGCCCCTGAAGCCACAAACCCACAATCCCTCAATTCCTGGATTTTGTGGCAAGAAAAGAGCACTGAGAAGACAATAGGGGGATAGGGTGTCTTGAAGCAGCAGCAGCAGCAGATAATGCTTCCTCTCCTGATTAGTGGAGACTTCCCTGACAACTGGGGGAGTCAGTCAGGCTCCCAGACATCAGGTCACTGGTGAGTTCCACCAGTTGGATGGATTGCAGCATTATTGCAGGGTGGAGCTAGGTGAGCCCACAGGGGGGTTGAAATTCAAAGTTCCATTCTCGGTGGAGCACAGCATAGAGAAGACAGCTGGGGAGAAGGGGCATGTTGAAGCAGCAGCAGAGAGCGCACCCTCCCCTTACTGGTGGAAACTTTCTTGAGACCTGGGAGAGCCAATCAGTTTCGCAGACATTAGGCCACTTGTGAGTTCTGCCAGTTGGGTGGACAGCAGTATCATCAGGGGATGGAGCTAGGTGAGCCCTCCAGGGGTTGAAATTTGAGTTCCAATCTTGGCAGAGCACAACACAAAGAAAACAGTTGGGGAGAAGGGGTGTCTTGAAGTAGCAGCTGAGCGCACTCCCTCTCTTGACTTATGGAGACTTCCCTGAGAGCTGGGACAACCTATCGGGCTCCTGGACATCAGGCCGCTGGTGAGTTCCACCAATCATGCAGATGGCAATGTCATCAGGGGCAGAGCTAGGTGAGCCCACCTCCCACCATAAAGGTCTTTAGTGCCAAACAGTCCTTCTGCTTGTACCCCTCATGCTAAAGACATGTGCAAAGGACTGGAGTCTACCAGGAGTCAGTTAAGGAGACAGCCATCAGTCAGGACCTCTGCTTGCCGGATCCCAGCTACACCAGTATTGTTTCTGGGATATGCTGTGGTTGGGGGATTGGGAGCTTGCTGCTAAACAGTTCCTGCATGGTATTGTGATTGTGGGTTTAGGGGCTTACTGCTAAACTGGTAATGGGTAATATTGTGATTGTGTGTTTTGGGGGCTTGATGCTAAACTGTTTCAGTGTGGTATTGTGATTGTGTGTTTGAGGGCTTGCTGCTAAACTGGTTCTGGGTAATATTGTGATTCAGTGTTTGGGGTGTGCTGCTAAACTGTTTTAGGGTGGTATTATGATTGTGGGTTTAGGGGCTTGCTGCTAAACTGGTTCTGGGTGGTATTGTGATTGTGTGTTTGAGGGCTTGCTGCTAAACTAATTCTGGGTGTTTTTTGTGATAGTGGGTTTGGGGCTTCCTGCTAAACTGGTTCTGGGCAATATTGTGATTGTGTGTTTGTGGGCATGCTGCTAAACTGTTTCAGTGTAGTATTGTGATTGTGGGTTTAGAGGCTTGCTGCTAATCTGTTTCAGGCTGGTATTGTGATTGTGTGTTTGAGGGCTTGCTGCTAAACTGTTTCAGGGTGGTATTATGATTGTCTGTTTGGGGAGTTGCTGCTAAACTGGTTCTGGACGGTTTTGTGATAGTGGGTTTGGGGGGGTTGCTGCTAAACTGGTTCAGGATGGTATTGTGATTGTGTGTTTGGGAGCTTGCTGTTAAACTGGTTCTAGGTAATATTGTGATTTTGTGTTTGGGGGTGTGCAGCTAAACTGTTTCAAGGTGGTATTGTGATTGTGTGTTTGGGGGCTTGCTGCTAAACTGGTTCTGGACGGTTTTGTGATAGTGGGTTTGGGGGGTTGCTGCTAAACTGGTTCAGGGTGGTATTGTGATTGTGTGTTTGGGGAGTTGCTGCTAAACTGGTTCTGGATGGTTTTGTGATAGTGGGTTTCGGGGTTGCTGTTAAACTGGTTCAGGGTGGTATTGTGATTGTGTGTTTGGGAGTTTGCTGTGAAACTGGTTCTAGGTAATATTGTGATTTTGTGTTTGGGGGTGTGCTGCTAAATTGTTTCAAGGTGGTACTGTGATTGTGTGTTTGGGGGCTTGCTGTTAAACTGGTTCTGGGTGGTTTTGTGATTGTGGGTTTGGGGGCTTGCTGCTAAATTGTTTCAGGATGGTATTGTCATGTGTTTTGTGGTGTGGTGCTAAACTGTCTCAGGGTGGTATTGTGATTGTGTGTTTGGGGGCTTGCTGTTAAACTGGTTCTGGGCAGTTTTGTGATTGTTTCGGAGATTGCTGCTAAACTAGTTCTGGGTGGTTTTGTGATAGTGGGTTTGGGGGGTTGCAGCTAAACTGGTTTTGGGTGATATTGTGATTGTGTGTTGGGGGCTTGCTGCTAAACTATTTCAGGGTGGTATTGTGATTGTGGGTTTGGGGGATTGCTGTTAAACTGGTTCTGGGTAGTATTGTGATTGTGGGTTTGGGGGATAGCTGTTAAACTGGTTCTGGGTAGTATTGTGATTGTGGGTTTGGGGGATTGCTGCTAAACTATTTCAGGGTGGTATTGTGATTGTGGGTTTGGGGGATTGCTGTTAAACTGGTTCTGGGTAGTATTGTGATTGTGGGTTTGGGGGATTGCTGCTAAACTATTTCAGGGTGGTATTGTGATTGTGGGTTTGGGGGATTGCTGTTAAACTGGTTCTGGGTAGTATTGTGATTGTGGGTTTGGGGGATTGCTGTTAAACTGGTTCTGGGTAGTATTGTGATTGTGGGTTTGGGGGATTGCTGTTAAACTGGTTCTGGGTAGTATTGTGATTGTGGGTTTGGGGGATTGCTGCTGAACTATTTCAGGATGGTATTGTCGTGTGTTTTGGGGTGTGGTGCTAAACTGTCTCAGGGTGGAATTGTGATTGTGTGTTTGGGGGCTTGCTGTTAAATTGGTTCTGGGCAGTTTTGTGATTGTGTGTTTCAGAGATTGCTGCTAAACTGGTTCTGGGTGGTTTTGTGATTGTGGGTTTGGGGGCTAGCTGCTAAATTGTTTCGGGATGGTATTGTCATTGTGTGTTTGGGGACTTGCTGCTAAACTGATTGTGGGTTTGGGAGCTTGCTGCTAAATTGGTTCTGAGTGGTTTTGTGATTGTGGGTTTAGGGGCTTGCTGCTAAACTGGTTCTGGGTAATATTGTGATTCTGTGTTGGGGGCATGCTGCTAAACATTTTCAGGATGGTATTATCATTGTGTATTTTCGCTATGCTGCTAAACTGTCGGAGAATGGTATTGTGACTGGATTTAAGAGCTTGCTGTTACACTGATAGCTAGGTAGGGAGTACTAGAAAACAATTATAAGTGTTGCTGCTTATAGCATACCTGTATCCATGACATACTTAGGGTAAGTTAGTATACAGGGTTGTGTATTGTACTTTATTATACTATGGACATAAGTGAACAGCCAATGAAATGGTTAGACTGACAGTTTACCACCGGTGTAAATCCTCTGATAATCAATGGCTGTTGATGAGTATCTAATCCTAATCCTATTCCTAATCATCTGCAGCACAGGAATAAATACAATAAAAATAAAAAACAGAGCAATCTCTTTAAAAGTTGCATTTTATCATAGTGAAAAAAATGAACCTTGGTATAATCACAATAAGCCACTCAGAGGATGTGGGTTATCAGGGGATTTACCACGGCTGGTGAGGATTTACCCACTTGGCTGCACCTCAAAGGTAAAACCACTCCCACCATGGTAAAACCCCTGATAACGCACACCCCCTTGTGGCTTATTGCTTAAGTAACTCATTCTGTGTACATCTTAGGCTTACTGGGTTCTGGGACAGGAGGGCAGGAGGCACAGGGACAGCAGGAACAGGGAATGTGGGGAGTGGTGCAGTGAAGTGGTTGTGGCATGGCAGTCTTCAGGGAGCCCTTCCTGAGACTGCAGTTCTGCCCCATCTGTGTGCACCTCTCTGGGTTGGCAGAGAAGGTCTCCAGACTCAGGGATGTGTTGGTTGCATGTCAGGTGGAGGTCACTAGACTCAGAGCTTTGTTGACTAGGAGTGGGTGACCTTTTCTCCCATCCAGGGCCACCAAATCTGGCACTGTAACCTCAAAGGATGCCAGACAGGAGGAGCAGCTGGACTACAATGGGCTCAATGAGGGAGGGGGTGGTGGGATCCGGAAGGTGGGGAGAGGTTGCAGGCATATTCTTCAACTGCAACTGGTATCACTACAGAATTCCTACGTCGCTCTGGGGGATTGGGACTGTCAAGAGGAGGCACCCTTGGTAATGGCTGGGGAGGATGTGGGTCTCTCCCAAGTGAAAGCCCCAAGGAGGGTGAAAGAGGACCCCAGAGAAGGAGGAAGCAACTGCTGATGGGCTCAATTTTCATAGGGAATGGAGTTGGGAATAGGAAAGGGAGTGAAGAGGGTGGTTAGGGTCCTACTTGGTGCCACGGCCCGGATGGATAGGAAGCATATCCTACAGATTGCTAGGGCAGTACAAAAGGAGAGGGAGCAGGAAGTCATTGACCACCTGAGGACAAATTACCTGGCTAGGGGTGGGACAGGAAGAGTGCAGGGGGATTTTAGGGAGCTGGGAAGAAGTCTTAGACAGGTAACATGCTCTGTAGCTTTTGCAGAGGTGCTGCCTGTCTACGATACAGGAAAGGAAAAGGAGCTCTGCACCAAGGCCTTCAACTCATGGTTAAAGTATTGCACAGAGAAAAGGGGGTACAGCTACATAGGGGGACTGGGGTCCCACCTGGGAGGATAAGAGCAAATACAGAGGTAATGGTCAGCATCTATCTGGAAGGGGAACCACAGTTCTCCGTGGATGATTTAAATGTTACTTCAATGAATGCTTAAACTAGCCGGGGTGGTGGTGGAAGAAAAAGGGGAGGCAGAAACTGCCCCCCACAGGCTGAGATGGAGTGCAAGGAGATCCCAATGGGGAGAATCCTACCATGGAGCAAGTTAATCAAGGAAGAAGAGGGAAAGCAAAGGAGGAAGGGGAGAAACAAAGTAGTCAGAAGAGAAGAGAGAGGAAGGTGGGACAAGAGGAAAATGGGGTAAGTGACAAGTAAAGAGCTATCAAACTCTGGAAGGCCATGTGTGCTAATGCTAGAAGTCTGGGAAATAAGATCCCAGACCTAGAGGCCATCATGGCGGAGGCTGACCTGGATATTGTGAGCATTACCAAGTCATGGTGCACTGACTACCATGATTTGGCATGGCCATACCAGGCTACACAATGTTTAGAAGGGACAAATAGGAAGGAAAGGAAGGGGAATGTTTTTTGTGTGAAGGAAAGTATAAAAACAACAGAAATACAGGGAATTTGGAGGAGGGGCAGAGGTGCTGTTGGTCACTGATGAGTTGGGAAACAGAGCCCCTATTCATACAGGTGTGAGCTACAGGCCTCTGGCACAGGTGGATGACTTAGATAAGGCACTGTTAGAAGCAAAAAATAGCTGAAAAGATGGAGGTATTTATGGTGGTGGACTTCAATCTGCCAGATGTAGATTGGAGCCTCCTTGCTGCAGCTTCAGTTAGAAGCATGGACATCCTGGACTCCCTGCAAGGGGCATTTCTCAGGCAACTAGTCAGTGAACCCACTCGTAATGGGGCAATACTGGACCTGGTGCTCACTAACAGGGACAGTGTTGCACACATCAGGGAGGGAAGCCATCTGGGGACCAGTGACCATCGTACAGTGTGGTTCAAAATATGAACAGCTGCGGAATCAAGCCACACAGTGGTGACGGTGCTGCCCTTCAGAAGGACTGATTTTACTAAGACGACAGAATGCCTCAGGAATGACCTGGAAGGGGGAGATGAAGGGGGGAGTGTGCCAAACTAAAAGAGGGCATAATGAAGGCAACAGACCTCTGTATCAGGCAAATAAGCAAAAGTAAAAGAAAGAGGAGACTGCTATGGTTCTCAAAAGAGGCAGCAGAAAAGGTAAAGACTAAAAGAAGGAATAAAGAGACCCAGAGAGAGGAGGATAGGAAAGTGCATTTGGCAAAACAGAGGGAGGCAGGCAAAGCAGCAAGGAGTGCAAAGGTACAAACTGAGGAAAGAATAGCTCAGGGAGTAACAAAAGGGAGCAAGACATTTTTTAGTTATGTTAGCGATAAAAGGAAGAGAAAGGTAGGGATTGTTCAGTGAAAGAGGAAGGGGAGGGGGTGAGTGTAGGGATGGGGATCAAGAAAAAAGCAAACATCTTGAACAAATACTTCTGCTCAGTGTTCAGAGTAGAAGTGGAAGCGGGGGGATCATGAAAAGGTGCCAGGAGCTTTGATGGGAGGGAAATAGCCACTAGTCTGTTTTCTGTGGAGAAAGTCTGGAAAGCATTTGCTAACCTGAAGGTGGACAAAGCTATGGGGCCATATGGAGTACATCCAAGGATGCTGTGGGAGCTCAGGGAGGTACTAGCTGCATCTCTGATTGACCAGTTTAACATATCACTGGAGACCAGCATTGTCCCGGAGGACTGGAGAAGGGCAGATGTAGTCCCACTTCACAAAAGTGGTAGCAAGGAAGAGGCAGAAGATTATAGGCCTGTCAGCCTGCCATTGGTGGTGGGTAAGTCAATGGAAACACTATTAAAAGAAAGGATTTTGGAATAGCTTGTATCCAACAGATTGCAAGACCCAAGGCAGCATGGTTTCTTGGAGGAAGGTCATGCCAAACAAATCTGATAGGTTTCTTTGGCTCAGTGATAAAGGAGTCAGTTCAGGGAGGAGCAGTGGATGTGGCCTACCTGGATTTCAGCAAGGCGTTCAACACCGTTCCACACAGAAGACTGCTAAGCAAGTTGGGTAACTTGGGGGTGGGTAATAAGGTGGTAACCTGGGTAAGAAACTGGTTAGTGGATAGGACACAGAGGGTAATAGTAAACAGAGTTTACTCTGAGGAAGGGAGGCGACCAGTGGGGTACCTCAGGAATCAGTGCTGGGACAGTATTCTTCAATGTCTTTATAAGTGACGTGGTGGAGGAACTGGAAGGGCTCTTTGTGGATGACACCAAGATCTGCAACAGAATGGACACTGGGGGTAGAAAGGATGGGCAGGTGTCTGAAAAGACTGGAAGAGTGGTCAAGGTTATGGCATCTGGGTTTTAATATAAAAAAGTACAAAATAATGCACTTGGGCCATAGAAACCCACAGCAGAGTCCAAAATGAGCGGAGTCATATTGACAAAGACCAAGCAGGAAAGAGACCTGGGGTAATCATATTGTATGACCTAGAGGTGGCCAGGCAGTGTGACAAGTCAGTCAGAAGGCCTAGTATGATGCTGGGGTGCATAGGAAGGTGTATCACCAGCAGGAAGAGGGAGGTAGTGCGGCTGCTATAGAGTCTGCTGGTAAGACCCCATCTTGAGTACTGTGTGCAGTTCTGGAAACAACATTTCAGGAAGGATATAAACAGAATGGAGATGGCCCACAGGAGGGCTACCAAAATGGTACAGGATCTGCGTCAGAAAGCCCTACGAGGAATGGCTACAGGAGCTAAATATGTATGCCCTGGAGGAGAGGAGTGGGAAATATGACACAGACCTTTAAACACCTCACGATGGTTGATAAGGTACAGGGAGGTATTTGTCATAGAAAAAGGTGTTCTAGAACAAGGGGGCATGCAATGCAGCTGGAAGGGATAAATTCAGGAAGGATGTGAGGAAATACTTCTTCGTAGAAAGGGTGGTGGATACCTAGAACAACCTTCCAGAGAAGGTAGTGGGGGCAATCACAGTGGTGGGGTTCAAAAATGCCTGGGGCAGGCACAAAGGAATTGTAGGGTTAAAGTAGGGGGCAAGAGATCAGGTAGGGTCTGCAGCACAAAATGAAGGTTAAAATAAAAATAAAAATGGGCAGACTGGGTGGGCCCAGTGGCCCTTATCAGCCATCACATTCTATGTTTCCTCTATTCTCAGTGTCCATCACCTACCAGGGTGGCATTGATGGAGGCCTTTATAACCTGCTCTGTTGACTCCACTTAACCAGCTCCCCAAACAATGCCTGCTTTTCTGTTATCACTGTCTTCATGGGGCACCAGTGGGCAGAGCAGAAGGGAGGATATCCATCTTTTCCTTCCTGGAAGCACGCATCTGCTGAGATACTTCAGTCCTTCTCCTACTAACCTTCAGTTAAACCCTGGGTTTGGGACACAAATCCCGCTCATCAGCGTGACTAGTCGCACGCTCTATTTTTTCATAAAAATAAAAATTTGAATTGTAAATATTTGATCATTAGTCAAAGGCAGACCCTAATAAAGGGTTTTACATTTTCAAAATCAAGAAGAATTATATATTTACTAGTTAAGTGTTTGTACATTCTGAAAAAAAGGGTTGTAATTCTCAGTGTGTACAACAGAGAAACAAACTGCTGCAGTCTGTCAACAGAGAGCACCTTTTTTGTAGCTTAAGTTTATTGTGGTCAGGTCAAATGAACATTCGTGTTTGTAGAACACTCCTTGTACAAGTACAGTGTATGCCTATGCACATCACAGCATGTATTATAAAAATGTCTCTTCTGTTTGTAGTAAATTTAGATCCATCTTTCTCAACAGATACAAACAGCAAGTTGTTTTGAGCAACGAAAAGCACTTTTTTCTCACAGCACGACGAGAGCATGGAGCTTCAAAAGCAGACTGATTCTGCAGCTTTGCCATCCTTTACATCTAGTAATTATTAAAGAAAATAAACTTGGGCAGTATGGAAAAATGTTTTGACACTTTCTTGGCATGGGATGCCTGGCTAAACCACTTCAGGTTGAACTTTGCTGTCATCTGTTGACCAGAAAAAGGAGTGTTTTGGGGGAGGTATGATAGAGATCTTGTAGTTACTGAGAGGAACTTGCAAGGAACTATACAGCAGGAATGGTGAATAAAAAACACAAGGACATAACTGGAACCTAGTGGGGGTGGGATTCATAAGGGATGTAAGAAAATGGAGAGAGAGAGAGAGAGAGAGAAAGAGATGAACCAGTCTACTGGGTGAAGGGTGTAAAAGCCATTGATGGTTTCAAGTATGGCTGAGAATGAGTGAAGGTCTTAACAGTCATTTGGGGGTAGCGGACAGGCAAGGGTCAAGGGTGGATGAGAGGGAAAGAAAAAGGACAGGACAAACTGGATGGACCAATGGTGTTTTTCTGCCAACATTGTTTGTTTCTACGCACTCTTACAGTCAACAAATTTAAATAAATAGTGTAGTGGACAATGATTTGCTACCCCTTTGCTGCTCTTAAAGACACCTTGGGATAGTAGCAGACGGTGGAATGGCAAACAGGAAGTATTCATATTTAAATGTATAGAAACTTCATTACTACAAGAAATTCTAATTGCAGATAAGAATAATTGCTTTGACTACTCATTATTTTTCCACATGTTGTAAAAGTTATGTTTATTTATTTTAAAATTGGTACCCGGGAAAGGCACATTGAACCGAGGCTCAATTCCAGGTGCAACCTGGAGGAGGGGAAAGTGAGGCAGACACAGAGTAACAGTATATCAGAGCATACAAACAGTGCAAAATACAAAAACAAAGTCACATCCAAGTATATATGTAAAATTTATTTTTTTCCTAAATGTATGCTTTCTGGTGGCACCATCATCCAGAGAAAGCAGTAATCTAATGGTAAGACTACAGAAACAGGAGAGTGAGGTTCTAATCCCACCAGAATCGAGTCACTGTTTGGCCCTGAGTAAATGACTTGACCTTTTATTTATTTGTGTTTTGGTAATCAGGTGAGCCTTATGGGTTTGGTAATCAGGTGAGCTTTATGGGTGTAGACCCATTTCCAAGGGCGACTCATAACATAGTGAGAAGTTTTATATTACTTCCAGAGAGACTTCCTATGCTTCCAATCTCACCACTGGAATACAGGGCCCAAGCAGGACGCCACTGCACTGTAACCTCTCAAGTGAGCTATCTTAATCTAGGTAAATTAATTGCAGAAAAAAAAGTCAAAGACTTCCAATTAGCTTTTTTGATGTTCTTACTCTCACTGTATATTATGAAATACATTTTGTGGTCTTAGAAGTAATTTGTATGAGTTATTTTTTGAGACCTGTACAATACAAAAACATTCAAAATAAGTTTATAAACAATTATTTGTCAATGCTGAATGTTGTCTTGCTGGCATTGAGATTGGTAGTGCAGAAGTTAGAGAGATGCATAATAGGAATGGCTGTGAAGTAGTGAACTGACGCCAACCCCACCCCCACCCTGCAGAGACTGACAGGCATTGGGGTGTGCCTTTGGGTCATCGGCCATAACACTCATGCCATTTCACCTCACCCTACCCTGCAGACACCATCAAGTGTCACAGTGTATCTTGGGGTCTTTGGGCCTTACGGTCACCCCATTCCATAAGTAAATACGCTGAGATGGGTGCAGTATAGGAGAATGGGGTGAGCTGTGAGGCCGAAGAGTCCAAGGCACACCTCGATGCCTGTCATTGACTGCAGGGTGGGGATGGGGGTGGAATGATGTGACCATTACAGCCGACAATCCCAAGTCACACTCCTGACGCCTGTTAGTCTCTACAGGGTGGGGCATTATGGTTGGAAACCCTAATGTCCCAGGCGTGTGTTGGTAGTTTAACTTCAAATGTTAAACATGGGCTTTTTGTGACCCTACCTCAAGAACAGTGGCAGTATCAGTTTGTTAGCCGAAAGGTAATTTTGCACAGTGACTGCGCCATTTGATGCCACTGGTGTGAAACCACATTTTGGGCAGGATGTGAAACATGACAGCTGTACTGTTCATGAGGAGGTGTAAAAAAATGGCAATGTTGAAAATCTGGAGTGAAAATATGAAAAATTGATGGTCACGAGTGTGCATAGAAACTGCTCAACGCATGCCCGTAACTCAATTATTTGGGGGATTATTTTAACCAAATTTTCAACATAGGCATTTTGGGACCTCCACTTATGAACAGTGCCACTGTGATTTTGTTAATCTGTTCTGAACATTGATTTACCACAGCGACCACACCATTGTGCATCACATATGTGTAAACACATTTCGGGCGGGATGTGAAAAATGACAGCTGTACTGTTCATAAGGAGGCGTGAAAATGTGATGGCAGATAAAGACCGCTTGGCCCACATAGTCTGCCCATCTCCCTCTCTAATGGATAACATGTAAATCCTAGTTAACCAACAGCCTACTTCCTCCTACCCCCCACTAGAATTGCCTTATGTCTGTCCCATGTATTCTTGAATTCCCCCACTGTTTTTGACTCCACGACCTCCTCAGGAAGGCTGTTCCATGCATCCACAATCCTTTCCATGAAAAAATACTTCCTCACATTACTTCTTTGCCACCCCCCCATTATCTTCAAATTGTGCCCCCTTGTTCTTGCACATCTCTTTTTCTGAATGATGCTACCCTCTTGGACTTTGTTGATTCCCTTGAGGTACTTGAAAGTTTCTATCATGTCCCCTCTCTCACTCCTTTCCTCAAGGCTATACATATTAAGCTCCTTTAGTCTTTCTTCATATGTCTTCTGGTGCAGACCCTGCACCATTTTGGTTGCCCTCCTCTGGACAGCCTCCACCTTGTCTATGTTTTTGTGGAGATGGGGTCTCCAGAACTGCACACAGTACTCCAGATGTGGTCTCACCAACTGTCTGTACAGAGGGATGACAACTTCCTGTTTTCTACTGGTGATGCCTCTCCCTGTGAATCCCAGTATCCCTCTAGCACTCCTTACTGCCTTCTCACATTGCTTGACCACCTTTAGGTCATCTGATATAACTACCCCCAGGTTCTTTTCCATTTTTGTTGTTGTCAGTATCTCACCCTCCCACCGTGTACTCTTCCCTTGGGTTTTTGCTTCCCAGGTGCATTACTTTGCACTTCTTTGCATTTGAATCTAAGCTGCCATACATTTGACCATTCCTCCAACCTTGCCAAGTCCCTTCTCATCCTATCTATGCCACCTTGTGTATCAATCCTGTTGCAGATCTTTGTGTCATCTGCAAAGAGACATACTTTTCATTCCAGTCCCTCTGCAATGTCACTTATGAAGACATTAAAAAGGACCGGACTCAGTACTAAACCCTGCGGTACCCTGCTAGTAAACCCCCTTTCTTCACCGTGGACTCCATTTACTATTACCCTCTGTCTCCTGTTGTCCAGCCAGTGTTTTATGAAAGCTACCACCCTGGGACCCAGTCCCAGGCTGGCTAATTTGTTTATTAATCTTTTGTGCGGGACTGTGTCAAATGCCTTGCTAAAGTCTAGGTAGGCCATATCCACAGCCCCTCCCTGGTCTATTACTTTGATCACCTAGTCAAATAAATCAATTAGATTCGTCTGGCATGACCTTCCTGCTGTAAATCCATGCTGCTTTGGGTCCTGTGCCCTGCTGGCCTCTAGGTACTCAACAATTCTTTTCTTCAGAAGTGATTCCATCATTTTCCCTACCACTGAGGTCAAACTGACAGGTTTGTAGTTTTCTGCCTGTCTTGCTCCCACTTTTGTGAAGGGGAATCACATCCACCCTCCTCCAGTCCTCAGATGCCACACCATCCTCCCATAATTTGTTAAAAAAGGTAGTCAGTGGTATTACTTGTTCTCCTCTTAGTTCTTTTAGAATTCTGGGGTGAATTACATCAGGCCCTATGGCTTTATCCACCTTCAGTTTTAGGAGTTCTTTCAGAACCCTTTCTTCTGTGAAAGGACTGATATCAACCCCCCCCATCCAGAATGCTTCTACTGACTGGATTAGGTACCTACCCCCTCCTCTTCCTTTGTTAACACTGAGCAGAAGTATTCATTCAGTATCCCTGCTTTTTCACTGTCCCTCTCTGCCCAACCACCCTCCTCTTTATTCGGCTTCAGTATTCCTGCCTTAGTCTTTGCCCAATCACCCTCCTCTTTATTCGGCTTCAGTATTCCTGCCTTAGTCTTTCTTCACACCCTAATGTGCCTATAAAAGGTTTTACGCCCCTTCTTAGCCGAGTTGGCTATCTTTTCCTCAATTTGGGTCTTTGCTATTCTGACTGCCTTCCCTGCTTCCTTCTGCTTTAACTGGTATAGTTCTCCGGCCTGCTCCTTCTGTGTTTCCTTATATGTCCTGAATGCTATATTTTTCTCCCTAACCTTCCCTGCCACTTCTTTTGAGAACCATAGAGTTTTTTTCTTTTGTTTTGATTTGATAATTTGCTTCACACAAAGACTTGTTGATGTTGACAGCTTTGATGTTTCCCCATTGTTGCTCCACCCCACCTTCTTGCCTGTTTGCTACTGCTTTTCTGAGGCACTCTTCCGTTTTGACAAAATCAGCCCTCCTGAAGTCCAGTACCTTCACTTTTGTATAGCTTGACTCTACAGCTAAGTTTATCGTGAACCACACTGTTTGGTGGTTACTTGTTCCCAGATGGCTACCCACTTCTAGATCTGAGATCCTCTTTCCATCCCCATTTGAGAGTACCAGGTCTAAGATTGCTCCCTCCCGAGTGGGTTCCAACACTAGCTGTCTGAGGCATGCCCCCTGTAGAGCATTGAGAATGGTCCTGCTCTTGGATGTGGCAGCAGAAAAGGTGCTCCAGTTAACATCTGGCATATTCAGTTCCCCAATCAGCAATATCTCCCCTTTCTCTGCCATCCTAAGGATGCTTTCTATCATTTCCTTGTCCATTTCCTCTCCCTGAGATGGGGGTCTGTATACAACCCCTGTGTGGTTTGTGGTGCCATTTCCAGTCTCCAGGGTGACCCACAGTGCCTCCTTTCCTCCCTGCTTGCTCTTTAGTTCCCTTGCTTTGATCCCTTCTCTTACATAGAGAGCTACTCCTCCACCTCTTCTACCCTCCCTGTCCCTCCTATAGATTGTGTACCCTGGTATGTTGACATCCCATTCATGGTTCTCTGTGTACCGTGTTTCTGTGACTGCCACGATATCCAGACATCCCTCTTCCATCAAGGCCACCAGTTCAGGGAACTTGTTACCTAGACTATGGGCATTGGTACTCATTACCCTCCATTTTTTGATGGCCTTATTCCTTTTTGCCCCATTCCGGTACTTAGTGCCTTTGTCTTTTTCTCCATTTACCCCTGCCCTTCTCCCTATCGACTGCTTTGTATTGGTGTTTACCTCACTAACTACCCGGATTTTTTTGGGGGGGGGCTAGGATTTCCCTTCTCCTTTTCAGTGCTTCCCCTCTTGGCTAGTTTAAATGCTTGCCAATGAAGCATTAAATCTATCACCTAGGATCCTGGTTCCCCTCCTGGACAGATGCAGACCATCGCACCAGTACAGGCCTGTATCCCTCCAGGTGGAGCCCCAGTCCCCAGTGAAGCCGAAACCCAGAGCTCTGCACCAGTTTTTCAACCACTGATTGAATCCCATGGTGTGGAGTACCCTAGCCTCACCCATACCATAGACAGGCAGCACCTCTGAGAAGGTTACCGTGTGTGCTACTTCTCTAAGGCCCCTCCGTAACTCCATAAACTCCTCCTGCACTACTCTGATCCCTTTTCCAGCCAGGTCATTTGTCCCTAGGTGGACAATGACATCCAGCTCCCTCTCCTGTGCAGCTGCTCCCGTGATCCTGAGGATTTGCTCCCTGTCCCTCCAAGCCATGGTGCTATGCAGGCACCTTACCACCCTCTCCCCTCTCTCCCCAAGTTCTACCCTCCTAATAATGGAGTCCCCCACCAGGAGTTGTTTCCTTCCCCTATGGGGCCCCATGCCACCCTCCTGTGGGTCTCCTTTGCAGAAGTTCCCAACATCCTCCTTGGTCTCCACTGTGGGTGCCTCTGTAG
The DNA here is from genome assembly GCA_016271365.2 of Neoceratodus forsteri. Lineage (NCBI taxonomy): Eukaryota > Metazoa > Chordata > Ceratodontiformes > Ceratodontidae > Neoceratodus > Neoceratodus forsteri. The sequence continues at coordinate 746,936,909 of CM057459.1, forward strand.
AGGAACCACACTCTGCCAGAATGGCATATGTAATTGTGGAGAGGTACAACTGGAGGGATGCACCTCTGTTCCACCACCCTCACCCTCCTTGAGCTCACTGTGGTCCAACTACTCCTCTTTCTTGGCAACCTCTGAGGCAGCATAGGTGACCCTGGTGGTCCCTGGGTGGGAAAGGAGGTGCTCTGAATCTTGGCCAACTCAGCCTGGAGATTAACAACCTCCTCCCTCAGCCCAGAGAGGTGCCTGAAGATGAGACAACACTGTATCCTCCAGAATGTCTGGAGTGAAAATATTAGAAATTGCTGAAGTTACGAGCGTGCGTGGAAACTGCGCAATGCACACTCATAATACAGTCATTTTTTTGGAATTTTTTTCACCGAATTTGCAACATAGGCTTTTTGGGACCCCACCTCATGAACAGTGGTACTGTTGTTTTCGTACTTGGTCCCAAAAGGTGATTCTGTGCAGTGACTGCAAAATGACCTTTCAGGACCGAATAACGAAATGACAGTGCATGTGTTCATGAGGTGGGGTCCCAAGAACCCCATGTTGAAAATTTGGAACCAAAAGTAAAAAAAATGGCAGAGATATCCACCTAAATTGAAACCCCTGCATTGATGCCATTTATACAGCTTACCGTGATTTTCTTCAGTTTGCAGTTGGCTTTTGAAGAGTACAGATGTCTCCCACTCCACCGAAGATCACTGTGCTGGACCACCGGAGGTATGTATGGGGTGGGGGGTATGGGGAGGTGGGGTGCGCAGAGGATGGGTTCAGGTTGGAGGAGGAGGGGCGTCCTGACAACGAGGAACCGTTTTCTTGTTTACCTGGACAAATAAAAAAAAAAGTCAGGAGAAAGTTTTTTTCCCCCAGGTTTTAGAAAAACATACATTTGAGCACACTGGGGTGGGCTCCCAGTGTGCCACCTTCATTTTTTTGGTGGGGGAACTGAAGCTGACAGGGATTGGGCACCCATTCGGCCAAGAAAGCGTGTCTGTGTTGGGGGGGGCATGATGCCGATGTGGATTGGTTACCCCCATCAGCAAACAAATTGAACTGGGGCAGGGGCACGCTGACATGGGGATTGGGCACCCCTGAAGTTGGTTTTCTGGGGACTGAGAGGTGGACGGCAGGAGCTGCCACCATGTTTATTGAAATGTTTCACCAGGCAAGGCACGTAGGGGAGGCGTGTCATCTGTGCCACTGCATGACGAGCTTGTCTCCGTTTGTAGCGGCATATTTGTTTCAAGTTGGTGGCACTTTGCATAATACTTGTGTCACCGCTAGCATGCTGGCTAATTGGAGAATGAGGGACGCACTTACTAAAGCATGCCCTGCATTCGCCAACACTGACACACCTCTGCATTTTTTCTGCTACCACAAAATGTTGCTTGCGCACGTGCAAGACAACATAAAAAGAAGAAAAGCATTCTACCTGCTCCCTTAACCTCAGAGGGTATAGTGTATGCCTTGGACCTCCAGGTACCAATTGCAATGGCTCTAAATATTAGTCTTCAGCAAGAGGGATGGATTACTTCATTTCTGTTCTTGTCGAGGAAGTTGTTTTTTGTTTGTTTTTACCTGGATCCCCTTATCTCCCTCCATGCTATCATGCATCTTGATCTCTGTACCAGTTACATGCAAAGACTGGCCAGTGTGGGGTGCTGTAACAGGGAGTGCCTTCACCCTCTATCCATGCAGTTTCGGTATGCTACCCAGACTCTTCTAAAAACATCAGTGTTTAAGTGCCACTAGGCTAACCTGAGATTTTGTTTTAGTTACATAGATTCAGTCAGCTTTAAATTGTGGACCTGTTTTACAAGAACCATAGTATGCTTATTTTTTCAAGTAAATGCAGATTCTGAACTGATGAGCTAAGCAGCATCCATATTTTGCAGACAGTGGGGGAAACTCTTGCTGAAGTATCTATCAGCTGTCTATTTGTGGACATCATTGTGGTTAACCGCAAACTGCAACCTCTACAGCTTTTTCAGACAACTTCTAAAATGTTGGAGAAAGCTGACCTATGGAAGCTTAAACTTCAGGGTTCACATCCATTGTACTGTTACGAACATACAAAAACTACCAGCAGAAAAATGCCATTTTGTCTATCGAGTGTGCTTGATTATGCAGCTAGCCAACCTATTCTGCAGCTGCCCTTCCCTCCCTTCCTCCCTCCCTGCACCCCTCCCTTGACTCTCCCTTTTGTCCTGTCCCAGCCGCTCTTGAAGCATCCCATTGTTTTATAGGCCACCACCTCTGCTGGTAGCGCGTTCCACTCTGTCACCACCCTCTCTGTAAAATAAGTGCCTTCTCAATTCCTTCCTAAACCTTCCACCCTCTAATGTCATATCATGACTTTGAGTGTCCCTCCCACCCTCCCCTTGAACAGCCCCTCCGTGCCTGTCCTGGAAAGGATGAAAAGGGACTTAGCAAGGTTGGAAGAATGGTCAGAAGTATGGCAGTTTAGATTCAGTGCAAAGAAGTGCAAAGTAATGCATCTAGGAAACAAAAACCCTGGGGAAGAGTACACAATTGGGGGGGGTACTAACAACAACAAAAAATGGAAAGAGACCTGGGATAGTCATATCAGATGACTTAAAGGTAAGCTGGCAATGTGAGACGGCAGTAAGGAGGACTGGGGGGATACTGGGATGCACAGGGAGAGGCATCGCCAGTCGAACACAAGAGGTTGTCATCCTTCTGTACAGACAGTTGGTGAGGACAAATCTGGAGTACTGTGTGCAGTTCTGGAGACCCCATCTATGCAAGGACATAGACAGGATGGAGGCAGTCCAGAGGAGGGCAACTAAAATAGTGCAGGGTCTGCACCAAAAACCATATGAAGATAGACTAAAGAAGCTTAATATATATGTATACGCTCAAGGAAAGGAGGTGGGGCATGATAGAAACTTTCAAGTACCTCAAGGGAATCAACAAAGTCCAGGAGGGCAGCATCTTTTAGAAAAAGAGATGTGCAAGAACAAGGGGTAACAGTTTGAAGATGGGGGGGCAGCTCAGGGGCAATGTGAGGAAGTATTTTTTCACAGAGAGGGTGGTGGATGCATGGAACAGCCTTTCTGAGGAGGTTGTGGGGGAATTCAGGAATCCATGGGACAGATATAAGGCAATTGTAGTAGGGGGTAGGAGGAAGTAGGCTGTTAGTTAACTAGGATCTACAGCTTATCCAATAGGTAGGGAAATGGGCAGACTGTGTGGGCCAGGCAATCCTTATCTGCCATCAAAGTCTATGTTTCTATGTCCTGTTTATTGCTCTGATGTACTGGAAGGTCTCAATCATATCCCCCTGTCCCTCCTCTCCTCCAATGAGTACATATTCAACTCTCTTAATCTACTTTCACGTGGTAACTCCCCCAGACCCTGGATCATCTTTGTTGCTTTGCTTTGCACACCTTCCAGTATTCTAATGTCCGTCTTTAGGTACTGGCACCAGTACTGCATGTAGTACTCCAGGTGGGGTCTGATTAGCGACCTATACAATGGCAGAATCACCTCCCCCCTCCTTGAGGTTATACCCCTTTCGATACAGCCCAACATTTTGTTGGCCATTGCCGCTGCCATGCTACAGTGTGCACAGTTGTTCATTGCTACTGTTATTAGCACCCCCAGATCCTTCTCCTCCTCAGTCTCATCAAGCTTAGCTCCTCCCTAGATGATAGTTTCTCCTTGGATTCTTAGCACCTTGCATTTATTGGCATTGGATCCCAGTTGCCAGGTGTCAGACCATATCTCCAGCCTTGCCAGATCTTCCTGTAAACACTGCCACCCCCCAGGTCATCCCCCACTGCTCCTATCTTTGTGTCTTCTGCAAATAGACTGATCTTTCTCTTGATGCCCACCAAAATGTCTGCAATAAATATCCCAAATAACACCGGCCCCAGCACTGACCCCTGTGGAACCCCATTCATCATTGCCCTTGGGGATGAGATTTTCCCTTCCACCGCCACCCTCTGCTGCCTTCCATGCAGCCAGTTTTTCACCCATCCCACCAGTTTAACCCCTGCCCCTGTGCCCCTTAGCTTACTTCCAAGTCTCTTATGCAGTGCCGAATCAAATGCCTTACTGAAGTCGAGGTACAGGACATCCACCACATGGCCCTTGTCCATTTGCCTAGTCACCCAGTTATAGTATTCTACTAGGTTGGTCTGGCAGGATCTGCCCTTGACAAAGTCATGTTTTCTACTGTCTTGTAACCCATTGATCTCCAGTAGGGTCACCAGCCTCTCCTTCAGGATTGTGAGGCTCACTGGTCTATAGTTCCCTGGTTCATCCTTGGGGCTGCTCTTATGGAGGTGAACCACATGAGCCATCCTCCAGTCTTGACATATACACCATGAGTCTAGTGGGGTATTAAATAGGTCTGCCAAGGGGCCTGCTAGGACCTTTGCAAGCTCTTTCAGTACCCTGGGTGTGTACACCATCTGGCCCTGGTGCCTTGTCCACCCTCAGTGCCCTTAATCCCTCTAGCAGTCTACCTTCTGTGATTTACCTGTCTGTCACCCCCTCCCCCTCTGTTCCTATCCTTCTCCCCACCTTGGGATTTTTCTCCCCTCTTCTCCTTAGTAAAAACCGAGCAGAAGTAGTTGTTAAGTGCTTCTGCCTTTTCGCCCCCCTTTTTCACCCATCCCCCTCCCTCTTAATCCTTACTATCTGGATCTTATAACTCCTTTTCTCCCTGATGTATCTGAAGAAATCTTTCTCACACTCTTTAATGCCCTGCGCCAGCCTGACTTCTGTAGACACCTTGGCTGCCCTTACCTCCCTGGTCTCTTCCTTCGCTTCCTTCAGGTACTCCTCCCTGTCCTCCTCGTCCCAGTTTTCTTGTATCTCTTATAGACAGTTATTTTCTTCCTAACCCTGTCTATGACTCCCTTGCTTATCCAGCTAGTCATCTTTACCCTAGCCCTTTTACTTTGGGCCTTGCTGCAGGAATTATTTGCCTCTACTATCCCTAGCTTTATGAGCTCCCATTTCTGAGTTGTGTCCATATTAGGCTGAATTCTTGCCAGGAACCCTTGTACCACATCACCTATCCTTTTGAAATCAGCCTTTCTAAAGTCCAACACCTTTGTGCCAGATGCACCCTTACCCATCTGCAACTGGAACCATACTGTCCTGTGGTCGGTCCCTGCCAGTGTTTCAGCCACCCACAGATCCTTCACCCACTCCCCGTTAGTTAGCACGAGGTCAAGGGTGTTCCCTTCTCTAGTTGGTTAGCTGACCATCTGCATCAGGAAGTTATCCTGGAAGGCATCCAGCATTACTTGTTCCCTTCTACACTTGGTGGCCGGTATACCCCAATCCACTCCCAGCAGGTTGAAGTCCCCTACTATGACCACTTCCCCTTCCCCTAGTTCCTCTGGATCTGTCCCACCAGTACCTTATCTGTCTCTTCTGATTGGGAGCATGGCCCATACACTACTCCCAACCTTTGTGTCCTATTTTTTGGATCCTGGATATGCATCCATAGTGACTCTGTATCTTCTTCCTCCCCCCTTACACACTTTAGTCCCTCTCTCACGTAGATTGCCACCCTTCCCCCTTTCCCCATAACTCTATCATTGTGGAATAATCTGTATCCTGGAACCACTAGGTCCCAGTCATGGAATTGGGTGGCCCATGTCTTGGTGATGGCCGCCATGTCCACCCCTCCCTCCGCCATGAGAGCCTGTAGTTCTGCTATTTTATCCCCCAGGCTTCCAGCATTTAATGAGACCATCCTCCATCCCCTTCTTTTTTCCCTCTCCCCCCTCCTGCCCTCCCTTTCTGGCACCCCCTGTAATACTTGCCCCTAGTCTTAGTTTACTTTTATGGGTGTAAGCGCATAATAAATCCATAGGAGAGGGTTAGGCGGTTATACTCTTGCTTTGTGGTAGGGAGAATACTGGGGGGAATTAGGAGATATTGATATAAGGGTTAATTTATTAGGGTTTAAATTTTATTATATGAGTTTGGGAGGAGGGAGGGGTAACTTGGGATGTTATTGTATTAATATTGTAAATTCTAAATACTTGAGTTATGTGCTGGGGAAGTAGGAGTACGGTCCGGCAGTACTCCCCCTCGAGACTAAGGGGCCTCCATCCATTCATTCATTTATCCATCACTTTCATCTGATGTTTATTTCAGATGTCGTGCCCTTGGTATTTTAAGGGGACGAGAGAGCAGAAGGAATAGAAGACCCTGGAACTCTCGAGGGGGATGGGAAAGGAGTGGAAGGACTGAGATAGTGAGGGCCAGGAGGCACCATGGGGTGAAATGGACACAGGAATGAGGTTCTCCTTGTCTTGTGCCCATACCCAAGGGCCCTGACTTCATCAGGCAGGAAGAGGGGTCACCCCTGGACTCCAGTCCCTTTCAGGTGGTGTTAAGCAATGCCAGGCCAATGAAAAATAAAACAGCAGTTATTGCGGTTCTTGTGGCATCTACAGACCTGACTTGTATCACTGAGACCTGGCTGGATGGCAATGCTGGCCCCATTTTAGAGTCTGCGGTTCTGGCCGAGTTTTCGGTGATTCATCGCCCGAGAGTGGATCATCGGGCCGGGGGGGTGCTGTCTGTTTTAGACAGGAACTAGGTATCAAGGAGGTACCAGTTGAGGTTACCAACACCTTTGAATGTATAATGGGAGCAGGTGTAGGTTACAACATTCTTTTCATTTACCATCCACCAGGTGATGGGAGGGATTTCCTGAAGGAGGTTGCAGACTTCATCGCTGACAAGGTGTGGGAGTCTCCCAGATTGTTGATCTTGGGGGATTTCAATGCTTGGGTCGATGATGAACTCTCGCCATTTGGACAGAACCTCCTCCAATTGATGGATTCATTGGGCCTAATATGGGTCGTTACCACTGCTACCCATAAGAAAGGACATTTATTGGACTTGGTATTTCACCTGGAGATGGAGACCTCCGATGTGGAGGTGGAGCCCGTCAGATGGTGTGAAAATCACCTCCTGAGATTCAGTTTCGCAGTCCCTCAAAATAGGCCTGCCCCAAGGGAGCTGGTACAGTTCCGCCCTTTGAGAAGAGTTACCTCAGAAGGCCTAATTGCAGTACTGGACCTCTCTGGATTTCCAGGGGTTATCACTGATCCAGGACCTCTTGTGTCAGCCTAAAATAAGGCTGTTACTGAAGCACTGGATATCATTGCTCCTTCTCGTGTTTGCCCTCTTACCTCTCGCCTGAGTGCCCCATGGTTTAATGGGGAAATCCGTGAATTAAAGAGGTGGGGGTGAAGGTCGGAAAGACACTGGGGGAAAACTTATCTGGAGGTGGACAGACTTAGATTGATGGACCATTATAATGTCTATCAATCAGCCATTTCCCCTAAGAAGGCAAAGTTCCTGTCCAGGGAAATTGCTACAGCAAAGAACAGACCAGACCAGCTGTTCCTGACTGTGGACAGACTGTGCAATCCAGCCTGTCTTCACTCCGGTCAAGCATAGTCACAAAAACAGTGTGAGGAGTTTTCGCAGTTCTTTTCTGATAAGGTGTCCACCATCAGGAACGACATCAGCCAGTGCCTTCTCATTGGTCCTTGCATTAGTCAACCCGGTGGTACTAATGCCCAGCTGATCTGGTCCACCTTTAGCCAACCAGTAGTCATTGATATAGTGAGAATCATCCAGACCCTGTAGCCAACCTACTGTAGTTTAGACCAGGGCCCTACACACCTACTAGTGGGGTATGTAGAGGTCATTGGCCCAGTCCTTGCTGGGATAGTGGGGATTTTACTGGAGAGAGAGGGATCTTTCCAGATCCCTTAAAGGAGGCAGTAGTTCACCCCCTGCTAAAAAAAATCCTCCCTTGATCCCGACTGCCCAGCTAACTACAGACCAATCTCGAACCTACCCTTTGTTGGGAAGGGTATTGAGAAGGTGGGTGCACTGCAGTTGGAGGATCATTTGATCAACCACAATATCCATGACCCTTTACAGTCTGGCTTCAGAAAAAGGCATAGCAGTGAAACGGCCCTGGTGAGGGTACTTAATGACCTTCTGATGGCGAGAGATCGGAGAGCCTGCTCAATCTTGGTTCTCCTTGATCTCTCAGCAGCATTTGACACTGTGTGGATCATGGGGTACTGCTCAAGCATCTGTGTTTTTTCTGTGGACTGAGTGGGGTGGTACACAGTTGGTTTAAGTCCTTCCTCGAGGGCAGGTCTCAGAGAGTGGTGTCGGGAATTTATTTCTCGGACCTTCATGGACTGCCCTGCAGGGTTCCACAGGGCTCTGTGCTGTCCCCCCTGTTATTTGCAGTATATTTGCTTCCATTAGGGGACATTATAAGGTGGTACAGTTTGAGTTTTCATTGCTATGCTGATAATTCTCAACTGTACATGTCCTTTGTTTCCGACCAGGAATTAGATTCCATTACGGTGTTTAATAACTACCTACTGGAGATTCAGAACTGGATGAGTGCTAATTGTCTTAGGTTGAACTCAGAAAAAACTGAGGTGTTGGTTGTGGGCCCTGGCTATAGGATGATAGGGGCATGGGTGGGAAAACTGTCAGGATTAAATCTTGGTGGGATCCCGCTTATTGTTTCTAGACAGGTGCGAAACCTGGGCGTTGTTTTTGATGAAGGTTTGACCCTGAGGGCACAGGTTCCGGCTGTAGTCAAATCTTCCTATTACCATCTTAGGAACATAACCCGGGTGAAGCATCTGGTCCCACCCAAAGATCTTCCGAACTTGGTCCACGCCTTTGTCACCAGTCGTCTTGATTATTGCGACGCCCTCTACCAAGGGCTACTGGGGGTGGACATCTGCCGCTTGCAACTAGTGCAGAACGCGATGACCAGGTTGCTCACTGGAGCTTCTTGATCCAGTCATATTATACCTATGCTGTGTGATCTGCACTAGTTGCCAGTACAGTGGCGGATCACCTTCAAGGTCATGTTGCTGACCTATAAGGCCCTACACGAGCAGGGTCTCCACTACCTGAAAGAGCTCCTGTGTCCTTACTGTCCCTCCCGCTCACTCCGATCCTCTGGTGATGGATTGCTAGAGATTCCCAGGGTATTCCTTAAAACATCGGGAGAAAGATCTTTTGCCTTTATGGCTCCTACCCTGTGGAATTCTGCACCTCACCAGATATGAGAAAGCCAACCCATAGAGGGTTTTAAACATCTAAAGTTGTATGTATTGGAAACCAGGCCTTCTCAGTATTGTAATGAATTTTGAATTTATGCAGATGTGTTTTAATATGTTTTTAGATGTGTTTTATGATGTGGTGAGTTTTAATGTTATAATGTAAAGGCGCCCTGAGCATTGGAAGGGCGCCTTATATAAATAAATGCTTGATTGATTGATGAATAGTTTAATTTTTAATGGTAATTGTAATTGTAATGTTTTTAGCTATCATATACTATGTGATGTGATTGTTAGGTAGTGTAGTACAGTCCCAGCATTTTCATATCTAGTTCCAGCTCCTGCGTCACCCCTTCACTCTTTCTCCATTTATGTTCACCATTTTGTGAGGCCATAAGTGGTAAGGACCTTGACAAACAAAGCCCATCCATGAAATAGCTGGCCAGGGGGTAGAATTTCAGCTTTTTTGATGTTCTTACTCTCATTGTATACTACGAAATATAGTTTTTGGTCTTATAAGTTTATTAATTTAATATGTATAAGTTACTTTTAATGAACTGTGCAATACAAAAACATTCAAAATAAGTTTATAAAACGAAGAAAAGCATTCTTCCTGCTCACTTATCCTCCAAGAATATAAAGTATGCCTTGAGCCTCCAGGTACCCATTACAGTGGCTCTAGTCTTTACAAGAAGTATGTATTTCTTCATGTCCCTTCTTGCTGAGAAAGTTGTTTTTTTTTTACCTGGATTCCCTTGTCTTCCTCCATGACATCATCCATCCTGATGTCTGTGCAAGTTACGTACAAAGACTGGCCAGTGTGGGGTGCTGTAACAGGGGGTGCCTTCACCCTCCTTTCATGCAGTTTCGGAATGCTACCCAGACTCTTCTAAAACCATCAGGGTTTAAGTGCCAGTAGGCTAATCTGAGATTTTTTTTAGTTGCATAGATTCAGTCAGCTTTAAACTGTGGACCTGTTTTACAAGAACCATAGTATGCTTGTTTTTTTAAAGTAAATGCAGATTCTGAACTGATGAGCTAAGCAACATCCACATTTTGCAGACAGTGGGGGAAACTCTTGCTGAAGTATCTATCGGCTGTCTATTTGTGGACATCATTGTGGTTAACCTCAAACTGCAACCTCTGCAGAACAGCAGTTTTTTCAGGCAACTTCCAAAATGTTGGAGAAAGCCGACCTATGGAAACTTGAACTGCAGGGTTCTCATCCTTTGTATTGTTTAGTTTAATTTTAATGGGAATTGTAATTGTAATGTTTTTAGCTATCGTATACTATGTGATGTGATTGTTAGGTAGTGCAGTACAGTACCTGCACTTTCATATCTAGTTCCAGCTCCTGCGTCACCCCTTTCCTCTTTCTGCCATTTATGTTCACCATTTTGTGAGGCCCGAAGTGGTAAGGACCCTGACAAACAAAGCACATCGATGAAATAGCTGGCCAGGGGGTAGAATGTCAGAGACTAAGCAAATCACCACCAGTCATAATTTTAAACTGATTTCTATGAGTATTACTAACTTTCACACAAAGTGGCTTATGTAAAGCAGTCTGTGACCTTCATAAATAGTTGCTGCTTTTCCTGTAGCTGAAAGCACAAGATGAACAGGTTTCCTTTTTATTATTTATTTAAAAATGGTAGCAGGGAAGCCTCTTGAGATGTCGCATCTCATTTTCCATGATTGTCCTTGTAAGAAAATAGGCCAAAGCATACAGATGATGCTCAAGTGCTAGACATGAAACAGATATTTACACAGGGGGCAAGATTTTGCAACCACTTACCACAGAGGTGTGTCACATTTATCCCACATCTCGACACATGGGGCTGATAAGTTAGACTACCTAAAATATGGTCTAACGTAGAAGCATGGGTGCCCCGAGTTGTGGCACTGTGTCTGGGTGCATCATCACTTTTTTGATGCAAGTGGCCATAAAGCTGGGAATCTTTTGCAAAGGCTACAGTACGTTTGAAAATTATTCAGAGCCATTTTTACACATCAGGGATGCTGCAGGTGCACCTAGCTTAAAATCAGGAGTTGCATCTGCCTGACCACCTTTGGAAATCCTCCAAGTTTATTTAGGTGTGTATACATGTTGGTTCGAAAGACAGTACTTACAAGTGTGTACAAATTCAAAAGGTGAGATCCACTAATAATTGTCTACAATGAATACTTCATGATATTGGGGGCTAGCCATCCAAGATGGAAGCAGTGTAACTGATTTTCTGCAGTACCAGCTTCACTCATATTGACACATCTGATGACCCAGCACCCATTATCCAGGATTTACTTGACAAATTTAAATACAAAGGGCAAAGCTGATCATTTTGATATCTATATTGTGCTGATCGGATCTTGGACTGTTATTAATCCTAACAATCATACTTGGCCTCACTGCATCTGGGGCTGGCCTGCACGACAGTCCTAAACCACCAGGGTCTAGTTGGCACCCACCTCACAGTGACTGGCAATGGAGGATTCCAGGGGATTATAACCTGTGACCCCCCAGTGTATGGAAAAGCAATTGGGAAATATAACTTCACTGCTGAACAAAGTCCTCCTGGACATGGCTGCTCTTATTGAAACTACGACAAGTACCAAAGCTGACGTCATGTAATTGACTAGCTAGCCATGTAACTGACACCGAAGTACATGTCAAAAGTCAGGGAGAGATACTGCACGACCACCATTGCCAGCTAAGAGACAATCATACTCAAATTCAATACTTGCTGGCAAAAGTTGATGACCTGGAGAACTGGGGGAGAAGAAAGAATATAAGGATTGTGGGCTTACTGGAGGGGGCTGAAGGCAATGACATACTAGCCTTTCTGCAGCATGCCCTCCCAGTAATGCTGAAACTGAGCAAACACCATCCCCCGGAGCTGGAGAGAGCCCATAGATCACTAGCGCCCAGACTGCTACCTGGGGATGGGCCATATCTGATCCTGTGTAAATTCTCCCGTTACCCTGTTAAAGAAACTTTCCTGAGAGCGGCCAGGGACCTGAAAAGATTACAGTGGGAAGGCGCACAGGTTCAACTGTATCAAGATTACTCCTATCATCTCTCTTGCAGGAGGCGTGCATATGGCCCTGTGAAGCAAGCTCTCTATAAGCACAATATACCAGCCTCCCTAAGGTACCAGGCACAGCTGAGAGTAACGTTCGGGGGTGAGTAGATCACCTTCAACACACTGGATGAAGTAGAAAGCTTTCTAGCAGACATTGCAGGTGAGAGAACCCTTCCCCGACTGGAACCGCTCATGCCTCGTGGCGAGGCCCAGCAATGAAGGGACACATCGGAAGGGCCTGTAAACCCAGGCATTGCCAACCAGAGTCCAGCATCAATGCCCAAGGTTGCACTGGAATGGCAAACTCCCCAGCGAGGACATCAAAAAAGAAGGCCACTTCCAAAAACAACAAAACACCTCCGGTATTGGTAGCTAAGGCACAGAGAGCAAGGTCCCGCAGCAAACAGAGGAAGGTGCACATGTCCGGAGGTATCGGCTCCTTGAATTACTCGACACCAGTCAAAACTTCCAACCTCATTGAGCCACTTGGCAAGCTACTCCTGATGGTCTTCAATCTTCCACAAAAGAGCTAGATCACTGATAAGATCGCCCTCCCTTCACCTGAAGAATTGGTTGAAAACTGGGCCCCGATATACTGGGACTGGCCAACGGATCTGGGGAGCCCATGATTGGACCACGATGCTGGCACTTTGGTGGAGACGTTCATCACTGGATGAGGGTTTTTGCCTAACTCTTGAAGATTCAAGGTAAGGGGTTGCAGCTATCCCCCCCTCCCCCGCAGAGAGGTTCCCTCAAGTTAGTAGGAGTTTTGTGCTTTAGTTTCCGAAAGGTATTTTTTAACGGGGGACATGGTAAGCTAGATTAGAAGAGCCTGGGAATGTTAGCAAGCTGTATAGTCTAACCCCCCCCCAAGTCTACAGATAGCCACAATGCCTGCTCCAGGACTACGGCACACCAAGGCCTCAATGGTGCGGCTGTTGAACATGACTGAATTTTATGTTCTCTGAAGTTATACGTCGCAACCTGTTGTTGCTTCCACAGTGAAATTTACAATGTTAATGTATTCTGGTAGCTTGAATGTCAACCTAGAGGTTAAGGTGCCCCAGCGGTAATGCTGTTAGTTGTTTCCATGATGGTTTACCTCCACGCACCCGTGAAGACTAATGACCCCTAGCCCACCTTGGTAAGGGTGGAATAGCCCCTCACTTCTACCTAACTATTCTGAAAGCTCCTTCCCATACCCTAGGGGGAAAAAGAACATGCCCAGAGAGGGTGAATCACAGCCCCCTTTCCAGAGTCCAAACAACCTGCTGCCTTGTACAGCCCAGGGGCTTGTTAGAGTTAAGATAGCTCCCGTCTGCACCCTCATATCGATGAGTATGTACAGACAAGGGGTGTTTCCACAATAGGGATGTGGGAGTTAATCCCACCATGTGAAATCCTGTTGGATGACAGGGAAAAGGACGGGGAACACCACTAATTTATTTCACTTCTTTTATTTATTCAATCTTGGATTACAATACCTTTGAGCAGGAGACCGCTCTTTTACAAAGGTTCCACATCATAAAGGGTGGGTATACATACATTGTGGGTTTAGAAGTATCTAGCTAGGTGAGTAAACATAGACAAAAATATGCATTGTAAATAGGAGACAGAGATGGTTTTAACACTAGGATAATTCAGGTAACAGTAGCAGTCTAGGTGGCATTGTCAAGTAAAAGACAGTAAGCAGCTATCCAGAAAGGAGAGTGGGGGCACTGAGTGGGGAGGGGGGAATGATGACTATTTAAGGGGAGATGGGAGAGGAGATGGTAATAACCTGACAGGTGAATAAGACCGGGGTCAGAAGTGGGTGCGTGTGGAGTAATTAGAAAGTACATTTTCTTTCTCATTTCAAATTTCATTTGATCTATGACTGGGACCTTTGTCTGGATTTGATATTAACAGTTATTTTCCCAGGGGAAGCAGATGCCTATGTCCCTGGCCCCAGGGGGTGGTCCATCCACTCGGCCAACAGATCCTTGGCTACTGAAAGACTCCAGAGCTGTATGGGACCAGAGTCCTTAATTTGGACAGGACCTTTGCAGATCCTAGCATTCAGAACCTCTGGTAGTTATTTATATACAGAGTGCCGCAGTGTTTCAGAGCGTGCTCTGTGGGGTTACAGCAAAGGATTACGACTGCAGTTATTCTTTTAGATGGGGGGGGTCCCATGGTGGACAGACTGCTTCCAACACAACTCACACCCACTGTAGACCATAGGCTGAAGGCAGCATGGTAAAAACACCATAGATAGGATAGTGGGACAAGGAGACCTGAAGTCATATGGGTGGCTGGTCCCCCTGCAGCTTGAATCTGCTTCATTGAAGTGGCTATAGTTTGGTTGCCAAAGTAGGCACCCATCCCACCCCCCCTTGAGGTGTAGTGCTTGACCGTTGGAAGGCAGGCTGATCCCTTCCCTCCCGGATTGGTGACGGTACTACGCTTTCTACCAATGGATATATTTGCAAGGAAGGTTGCACTTGGTATCTTCTCTAGCCAAGGTACTACCCTCACTCTGGATATAGAGACAACATACAACCCATCCCCAGGAAAGCAGTTCTTTAATTGTCTGATGTCCAGCACATGGGGCAGGAGCTGGGGTGCAACCTGCCCAGCCTCCCTGGGGCTTCCCATGAGGCTAACACTTATAAAAAGAAATACAAGAGTGATTCCATGGGTCACCTGTGGTCCAGCACTGCAACCATCTGACACCCTCACTGGTGTAACGATTTGGAGGTTAGGGAGAATTGTTTATTCTACTAATGGTAGCAAATCTAACATAGCACTCAAAGATGGTAGATTTCATAGTACTTATCTGTTGGCTTGTAAAATAGAGATACATGGATTATGGCTAATACTAAGGACATAACTACCACCTCTTGGAATGTGAGGGGCCTCAACTCCCCAGTGAAAAGAAAAGTGGTTCTTTCTCAGCTCAAGAAGATGGGCACCCAGGTTGCTTTTCTCCAAGAGACTAAATTGAGTTCCAAGGAAGCTGTTAAGTTGGTAAGAAACTGGGTGGGTATAGAGGCATATAATGTAGTGGATTCAGTCAAAAGGGGGTGTCTCCATTCTACTGCACAAAACATTACAGTGGCAACATGTGGAAACTCACACAAGAGGTGAAGGCAGGTGCATTACTATGAAAGTTTCCACTCCTACTGGACCCTTAGTTCTGGTTAATATATGTGGCTCGAGCGAAGACTCTCCTTTTTTCGTGCTATTTCCCAAAAAATCATGGACCTCTCTTTTGATAACCCAGACATCCTGATGGGTAGGGACTTCAACCTGGTAATGGATCACCTTTTAGATAGATTCAATGCCAGGCCTGAACCTCACCAGAGATCCCTACAGGCCCTTAAAGACCTTATCTCTTTGCATTAACTGTCAGAAACCTGGTGGGTATTGTACCCTTCAAATAAAGACTACACCTTTTTCTCTGCCCCTAAATGGCAAGTAGGCTAGATTTTTGGCTCACCTCACTTAAACTGACTGCAGCCACAACAGGGGTTAACATCTCCCCAATATATATATCGGTTCATGTGCCAGTGACCCTTACATTCCTCCCTTCATTACAGACCCCGAAGTCTCTTATGTGGAGACTGGACCCACTGCTCCTGCAGGACACAGAATTTGCCCCAAGGCTGCAGAAAGAAACTGAAGGTTTCTTTAAAGGCAATCCTATTGGCTCGTCCTCTTCTGCCAACATATGGAAAGCCTATAAGGCTACCATAAGAAGCAAAATCATTAGCTTTGCTTCCTATAGACTCAAACAGAGAGAACTGGAACAGAAAATGCTAGAAGCTGAACTCAGCACATTAGAAGCTAAATACAAGAAGCGACCCTCCTCTCTGCAGTCACCCATGGTGATAACGGAGCTAACTGCCCTTAGACTAAAACTTAATATCCTGATGACCAGGAAAGCCAAACTATATATACACAGGGTGCAACATCGGTACTAAGCTGATGGGGAAGGGCCAGTAAGTTATTGGCCCATAGATTAAAACAGAGGCAAGCAGAGAGAGCTATACACAAATTAAAGGATGGATTTGGAAACCTAACCACAAACCCCAAAGCCATTAATGTTATCATGTCCAATTTTTACCAAACTCTGTACTCGACACAGGTGAAGTAGGATAAAGGTAACTGTAGTAAATTCACTGAAACTTTGTCCCTCCCCAGACTGACAGACCATCACAAAGCAGTCCTTGATCAGAAGATCACCCAGGAAGAGATTACCTCAGCCATAGCTAGTATGGCCCCAAACAAGGCCCCAGGAGGAGACGGGTTTCCAGTTGAGTTTTATAAGCTGGTTCGGCCCTTGATTATTTCCCCATTGGCTGCGATGCTGCAGGAGGCTCATGCACTAGAACGACTCCCACTCTCTCTGTCAGAGGCCAGTATAATGGTGCTGCCCAAGGAGGGCAAAGACCATGCCCTCCCTGCCAGCTACAGGCCCATTTCTGTAATCAGTGCGGATGCTAAAATCCTGGCCAAAGTCCTGTCCTCCCAATTAGAAAAATAATGCTGGGCTTAGTACACCCCTCCCAAGTTGGTTTTGTTAAAGGTAGCTCAGCTCTGACCACGTTTGGGCCCTAATTCCCTTAATGCAGACAGCAGCAACCCTCCCTACCCCAGCTGCTGCAATCACAATAGACTTTGATTAAGCCTTTGATTCAGTGGAATGGGACTAACTGCATGAGGTGTTAGAAGGATTTAACATAGGCCCCCATTTCTCAACATGGATTAAGACAGTATATGTGGGCCCAATGGCAAGGGTGCTTATGAATGGGAACCTGTCAGAGACTTTCCTTCTGCACAGAGGGACAAAACAAGGGTGCCCCTTGTCCCCTCTGTTGTTTGTCTTTGCCATAGAACCCCTGGCAGCAGCCCTAAGAGTCCATCCCAGTATAAGAGGACTTCAAATTGGGAATAATCAATACACCACCAAGCTATATGCTGACTGCCTGATCCCAACCTGGGACCTGAGCCTCAGTGTCCCACACATCCTGTCCACAGTAAAATCATATGGGGAGATATCGGGCCTAAAGTTCAATGTGTCAAAATCCGAAATCCTTTCTCTAAACGCCCTTGCCTTCCCAGCCCACCTGGGGGACATGGGAATGGCTTGGGCACATACTAGTATTAAATACCTGGGGATCAGAATCTCGAAGAACATATACTTCCCTAGTGGATATCAACTTTAAACCACTGCTTGAAACCCTCTGGAAGGACACAGCTAGGTGGGAACACCTTCATCTATCCATGGCGGGGAAAATAACTGCGATTAAGATGATTTTGGCCCTCAAGGTTAATCACTTATTATCCCAGATTCCTGTGGTATTGCTGGACAAGTAGGCTAAATATCTAGATGGCCTAATCAGCAGATTTCTCTGGGGTGCCTCAAGGCTGAGGTATAGCAAAGCCAAGCTGTGAGCTCAGAAACTGAGAGGGGGCTGGAACTTGTCTGACTTTACCCAATATGCCATAGCTTTTATAGTGGCAAAATCCTTGAAAGGGATAGGTCACTCATCTTCCCTTCTCCCTCCAGCCTGGATAACAATTGAAAAGGATTTGCTGAATGCCCCCCGTCCCTCTGCTTTACTGACTCATCCCCTACTTAAACAGATGGAACATTGGCTCACCTTCTTTAACTCACATCTAGCATGGCATAAACTAGGGCTCTGGACAAGAAACTGCCTCAGTCTGGGTAAATACACCCCTCTGTGGCTCAATTTAGACCTCTGCATTGATAATAAACTCATTAAGTGGCCAGACTGGCAGACTTAAAAGATAGACTGTCTGGGGGACCTTGAAAACCCCTGGAGATAACTCCATGGACTCATTCCAAGGGCTAAAAACAAGATACGACCTGCCACAAAAAGACTTTTGGAGGTACCTTCAGATCAGAAACCTCCTCACCTGTAGGGCTAAACAAAAGTGTTCTTGCACTGTATGTATCAGATATAAGAAAGGTATAAGGACCTTGTTGCCAAATGAGGCTTGGGTTGAGCATCCAGTGGGCCGTGCAGGTAACATACAAAGGTTTATGAGAGACAGTGCCCTGAACCCTTCCCTCCCAGCCAAGGCCAAATGGGAAAGAAGGCTGGGGACATCAGTAATAGAACAATAGTGGAAGCAGGGCTGGCTAAGGGTACACCAATCCTGCGGCAATCAGAGAAGTCTGCTCATCCAAAATAAAGTAATGCACCCATGGTACCGAACCCCTAAGCAACTGAAAGTGATGGAATTGCTCCCCTCTGACACGTGCTGGAGGTGTGGTGCCTCGGGTGCGGATCTACTTCACATCCCATGGGAGTGTCCTCACCTGATCCCATTGTGGTCCTCAGTGATTAGTCAATGCTCTAAAGTATTTGGGTTAGCCCTTCCTACTAATCCCGAACTTGGATCTTGGGCCTGTCACCAACAAATCACGCCCCAACTCAAACCCAAGATGCTTTGGCTCATACAGGCCTCAGTTGAGGTGAAAAGGCTAATCCTAAAATGTTGGTGAACGCCTGATGTCCCACTAGAAAAGGAGTGGCATAAGGTTATGGAGGGTCTGGCAAACCTTGCCAGAATGTCCTGCTATAAATCTAAGAACATGTCTAAATATGACGTAATCTGGGCTCCATACCTTTCTTTCATTATTTCACTGTCTGCTGGTAGATGTCCCAGGTACATGAAGGATAAGCTGAGACCCCCCTGAACTTCCAAGTATATGTGGTGGAATAAGTTGTTTATGATTGTTTATGATCTCTCCTGTTAGGTATCTTGAGTGCTAAACTGTGGACAGCCACTTGGTACCCTCCCCCCCATATCTTCTACACTTTAGGTGAAGAAGTTTAACCTCCTCTTCATTTCTTCTAACCTTCTTTGGTCAGGCAACTCAAAGCTCTGAAGTGTACAAGCCCATGAAGGATGGCTAAGTCATTCTCATGTATCTATTACCTGAATTAGCCTTCACTTTATATTTTCTGTATTGCAGATGGTTACGTTCTACAGGCTCTATTTGTATTTATCTGTGATTATAGACATACTGCTGTAACACTTTGTAAAAGTTGTGGTAATGTTGTAAACCTCTCCTTTCAACCTAATTTTTTTGATTAAGATCCAAAATCTGTAATAATTCTGAAATCCCTCAATAAAAAGATTAACTGTAAAAAAAAAAAGAATACTTCATGTTAACATTGTTATAATTACAGTAGTGTTAAAAAGAAGTTTTTCCTTTTTCGCTGTATATTAAGCCAATCTACATATCAAGTTGTTCTCTTTTTACATTGTTCTCAAGAATGCAGTACAGCAAATGAATATGTGGGTGTTCTAAATTTGCTTTACTTCAGGAGAAGCAAATACAGCTACTGTAGTTGAACAGACAAGATGAGAGAGAGTGTGAGGTGCATTTCTTTTTCGCTGTTCGTTTGTTTCTCCTCCATCGCAGTGCAGGCTTAACCATTTCACCTATCCCCTCAGCCCCATCACCCGGCATGCCAGAGACTCACCTGTAACCTGGTGCTTTCCCCATGGCTTACTCCCCATGGCAGGGGACAACGGTTGTTGCCTTACTGCTGATGAAAGGATCTGGTTCTGGGAGTGGGCCCTGTGACTTGTGCAGAGCCTGCGAGGGGTTAGTATCATCCTGTGCTACACTCAGCCATTTTCCACTTTCCTTCCCTGGAGCAATGGATGTGCAGTGCCGACTAGACGTGCCCACACATGCTACCATGCATGGGACATCACTGGCTACCGTCTTTTCATTCTTCCAAGTTGCCAGCCGTAGCTGCCTGCCTCTGAGCCTCCACTAGAGGGCAGATGAGTGCCGGGAAACCACAGCCCTCCCTCCCCAGAGGAGCAGGAGAGCAGTACACCGAATGCTTAGTCCTCCTCTCCTCTGCCAGCCCCCAATGACTTGAGTCCATCCCCGAACCCGGGTTGCCAGTGTGGCTGCAGGTGAGGCATGAGTGCCTCTGTCTCAGTGCCACCATGTCAGCAGGGAGAGGTGCATTTATTGATTCTTGGGCTGGTGGTATAGCCTAGAGGTTAGAGGAATGAGGTGTGAACAAGCTTGATACATCCAGCAGACCAGACCTGAGTTTGAGTCTCACAACCTCCACTTGCATACTGTGTAACTCTGAGCAAGTCACTTAACCGCCCAGTGCTCCCAGGTTGCCCCTGAAAACAGGCACTTGTGCCTAGTGGGCCTTACCTGGTTACCAAAGACTAAAAAAAAAAAAAAAAATTCTCAACAGAACACTGAGTGCTACCGATAAACAGTATTTCAGGTGTCTGATTTTAAAAATATCAGTGGCCTTGCAATTCACATTTTTGTTAGAAGCACATGCCTGCATGCTGCAGGGGTGTTTTTATGAATGTAAAAAAATAGGAAAGAAGACCTTTTATCTATCGTGTTCTTTCCCAGACCATCACAATGGACAAACATTTATTTCTTTTCCCTCTAGGTATTTATGTAGCAGCCCTATTTTAAAGATATACAGTATGGATTGTTTCAACTGTTACTAACTTTTTAAATATAGAATTGTATTGGGTATTGCAATAACAGGCACACACAAGAGGATACAACAAATACTGGTCAGCATGAAATATGCACAAAAGAGTAACACAGCTTATACAGCGTAAGACACAGCTATACAATTAGTCTGACACCTAATTTCATTTGATCTATTGATATTACAACTAGTACTGGTGTAGAAAGCAATCTTGTTGCATCTTAACATTAATTGTCACTTAGTACACTGAGGGTATATGCAGATTCTATATCAGTCAATGAGCATTTATCTTAGACATATTGGGCAGTATTTTCAAAAGCATGGGGGGCTTTGCGGCACATTTCTACTGCATTTGCATAAACAGTGCCCAGAAGTTGGACCACCTCAGAAGTGGTCTAACTTTAAGGCACTGTTTTTGCAACTTAGAAGACTTAATTTTACTCTTACCCAGGCTAATTGTAACCTGCCTGGTAATCTGTAACCTTGCCTCCCTTGTCCTCCTCCTCCTTGGGTCGTACCTGGAAATGAGCCTCAGCTCAGTGTGCCTCTCCCGGTCACCAAACTTTAAATAAGTAAAGAAATAAAAAATAGATTGACGCATGCCTCAAAAAAGTGGTGCATGATTCACTTCTGTGATGCAAGCTGGGCATCTCCCAGGCGAAAATACCCGGAAAAGTGATACAAATGAGGGACTTCTCAAAATTCCACTTGCCCGACTTCCTTGCTGACCTTAGCTCGATCGACTGGTCTGGGGTCACCGCCTCCTTGGACCCGGATCAAGCACTGGGTACATTCTTAACCAAATACATCCCGGTACAGAACAAACATGCCCCCCCTCACAAAAAGGAGGGTGCGGGGCACCATTATCAAATAGCTCCATGGGGGCCTTTTCTCCCTAATGAAACTCAGGGACAAATGCTGGGAAACCTACAAAGCCTCCCACAGCATTGATGATCTCACTGCCTACAGGCGCCTCAGAAACTCCTGTAAAAGAGCCATCAGATCAGCCAAAAGTGAGTACTGCCGAACCACCCTACTCGCCTCAGCCAGCAACCCGAGGAGCTTTTGGCAGAACATTAGAAGTGCAGTGGGGGGCTCTGCTCGAGTACAAGTCATGGACTTACCAATTGATAGGGTTAGCTGCAACAGCCCATGCACTATCTCTAATACCTTTAACGCAATGTTCTCCAAACAGCCCCCCCCACCCTCTGCTCCCGCCGCTCCCACATCCCCGAATGCTCAACCGCCTGAACCCCCACTCCTCCAGCTCCTCTCGACCTGGACCTGAGACCCGGCCCTCCTTCTTCCTTCAACAAGTATCCACCGCTGAGACTCAGAGGCTGCTTGCCAGCCTCTCCCCTCACACTGGCGCAGGGCACGATAACCTGGAGCCGAAACTGCTTCGGTTGGGTGCCCACCTCCTTGCCTGGCCTATAATACATATCTTCAACTCCTCTTAAACAGCTGTTGTCATCCTGGATCTCTGGAAAGTAGCCAAAATTACCCCTGTTCTCAAACAAGGTAACTCCAAAGACCCCTCTAACTACCGGCCTATTGCCATTCTGTCGGCCGCCTCCAAACTCCTAGAGAAAGTTGTGGCCTCTCAGTTAAACGAGTACCTGCAGGTACACAACCTCCTCTCTCCGGCCCAGCACGGGTTTAGGAAGGGGCACAGTATGGCCACCGCCCTCGCTGTAGTCACCTCGCAGATCAGAACAGCTACCGACCAGGGCAACCTCACAGGCGCGATCTTCGTGGATCTCTCCAAGGCCCTTGACAGGGTAGACCACTCCCTCCTCAGCTCCACTCTCCTCTCTAACCCTGCCCATGCCTGGTTCCTCAATTACTTAACTGGTAGGAAGCAATACACCAATTTTAACCAGACCCGTTCCCATCTCACCACTGTCCAACGAGGGGTCCCCCAAGGGTCCGTCCTTGGTCCAACGCTCTTCTCCCTTTTCATCAACGAACTGCCATCCGTCTCCACCCGTGAGCTAATCACCTTATGCTGATGACCTTGTCATCCTAGCTAGTGATTGCGACATTGGCACCATCAATTCCCAACTAAACTCCGACTTCAAGCGGATCCAGTCTTGGCTGGCGATACACAAGTTCACCACCAACCTTAAGAAAACACAGGCCATGCTCTTTGGCTCCCTGAGCAGAACTAAATCCTGCCCGGCCCCCCTTCTAATCCACGGGGCCGATGGCTTGCCCCTGCAGATGGTTACCATAATCAAGTATCTTATCGTCACTCTGGACCCCCAGCTGGACCTCTCCCTACACATCCGAAACATCTGTAAGTCCACGAATGCTAAACTCGGTCTCGCCTACAGCGCTAAAAACTGCCTCACCCCAACTGCTCAGGTGGCTCTAGCCAGGGGTGTTCTCCTCCCCTCCCTCTGCTATGGACTTGTGACCTTTGCCCCCGTGCCAAAATCCATCCTCTTGAAATGGGATATGGCCTACAACAGCATCTGCCACTGCGCGCTTTCTGCTCATCTCCTTACACACCGCTGTGACCTCTACACTCATCTCGAGTGGCTCCCTCCGGAGAAGCACCATACCTTCGTAGTAGGTAACTTCATTGACAACATCGTCAGATCAGCCACCCCTGCTGCCCTTGCCCTTCCCTTCAACCCTGACACCACTACCTACATCTTAGGTCAAGAGCGGCACTCAACCGCCCAGTTCCTAGGACACGCTCCCTTGCCGGTGATTAGGCCTTCGCCAACTATTCCCTGCCCTTACACGGTCCACCCCCTCCCACACTGGATTTAAAACTTCCCTTTGGAACTTCCTGAAGGGCTCCTCCACTTGCCCTTGCACCTCGTAGCCTCGCCCCACACTACGCTGGCACGGGGGACCTCTGCGCCCTCTGGGACCACTGCACTTACTCTCCTGACAACCTGGTCAAGCAATGACAAATTGGGTTACCTTAACTGGTATCGTCTGCACTCCCATTGCATGTAAACCTGACTCACTCACTGTCTATGTATGGCCTAGCTCTTAATTCTCCCGGGCCACCTGTAACCACCCCCGGGCTCATGTGTTGTTTTTTACTGACTGTCATTCCTCTATGTATTCTGATATTTCACTGTATGTAAAAACAGTATTAGTCACTTCACTGTATGTAAAAGTTGTATTAGTCACTGTACCTGTAAAATTCAAGTCTGTAACTCTCCCGGGTCGCACCTGAAAATAGGCACATGGATGTCTAGTGTGACTTACCCAGTAAACAAAAGCAAATAAATAAATAAATTGCGGAAGCTACGCAAATGGGTCAAAACATTTGAAAATAGCATGCAAATGTTTCAGTGAATTTCAGAAAATGCAGGTGCAGCCCAAAATGCAGAATAGTTTCTGTGTCCTCCCCTTTCAAACTCCAGCTCATTGTTGATAACATTATTAAAATATCCTGGGTGTAGTCACTCATATGTACTGTAGCAGGTGACTTAAGGCACAAGGCTGAAGTCCGAGTGTCCTTACACCCCTGGGAAGTGCATTAAAATTGTATGATGCACACTCTGGAGAGGCTTATTACACTTATAAAATGACTCTAAGCAGTTTTTGGGGAGGAAAATAAGATTTGGCCCATGACCATGCATTTACAGAGATTTAATGCACAGCCATGTGGCATGTTTCAGCCTGTCATGTTTGTGACTTTTCCAATGGCATTTTATAAGAAGTAGTAACCATCTGGTGTGGGTATTTGACCCACACCAGCCATTTATTGTGAGTATACTTCAACTAAGTGAATGTTATTGCTACTATACAACTTGGTGAGACAGAAACTGGATTTTTTTTGTCTGGTTTGTAGAAAAAAAGATGCTCACTCTGCTCACTCTGCCAGAAGCAGCCACTCGCACTCACTGTTGTTCTTTGTGGCACTGCTCAGCTCTGGGACTGTCAGTAGAAGATCCATGGCTCAGTATAACAGTCAACATAACTTGAGAAATGAAGATGAAATCAAAGCAAAGTTTAAAATGTAAAATAACAGTGAGTGAGCAAAATTCTGTACAGTGGCACGGAGTCAGGCATGGGGGTAGGAGGAGGCGTAGATCAAGTGGTACATGCAATGCCATTTTTGGTTTTTGTTTCTTTTCATTTTTGAGGAGTGAAAGGTATAGCTAGAGGGTGATTAACTGGCTGTGTGGGGGCTTAGTTGAATAACTGACTCTGGGTGTTTTAGACATAGTTTTTGTGACAATAACTGATGGCTTCTCTGTATTTTGAGTGGCTTATTGTGGATACCTGTTGCATAATATGTGATACAGGGCTACAGTCCACAATCCTCATACAGTACATTATGAGTCACAGTCAACTAAAACAAAAGCAGCTGCTGGGAAGGGGGAGAATGGTAAAGTTAACTAAGTCCTGAATGAAAGAAACTGGGCACTCACCACCTCATGGAAAAAGCACCTGATAAAAGATAAAGTGAAATGATATCTTTATTTGATACCAGCAACACAGCCCCTATGTTACAAAACTGCAGGTTTCTGGGGTCACATAAATAAAGATGTAACCCCCCAGGCCCCTGGAGTTACTAGAATCCCATCAGTGTCGATGCTAGGTAGGTAGGGAGGGAGGTAAATAACTAGTTAAATGGGGTTTTCACCTACTCACTCTCTTGTTTACTTAGCTCCAGCTGAGATGAGAGAGATGAGGTCATTTAGAACTCTCACAGCAGCATAAGCCACAGCTGGCTGTGAGTGGGGAGTTTTTTAGAAGCTTGGGTCAGAATGTAGTTAGCAGTTGGGGAGAGTAGTCTGTAGTTAGAAGTGGAGGAGTGAGATCTGCAGCTGAGGGCTCTGTGAGGAGAGCCTACTATCTCACCCTAGTTCTGGTATCCTCCAGCCTGCCAAGAGAAGTGGTGGAAACCGTTGTCTACAGCAGGATCTCCTGATTTTCATCCCAGGAGGGGTGAAAAGGACTGTGAGAGAATGGATCTAGGGGCAATCCCCTATTTGATCCAGGACAATTTGAAGCTGCCTGTACTGTTCTAACTGTGAGTAGATCTGACTTTTAGCTGCTTGTATAAAATGCCTATGCTTTGGTGTTTCTCTAGCAAAGAGGGAAAGGTACATCAGTTCTGTTCTGAAATTTGAGACTTTTCTCAGTTTAAAGTAGGCTGGCTATTGTGGGGTCCAGAGGCAGACTGATTCACATTGTTCAGGACTTTAATTTCTCACACTCCCAGAGTAGTGTTTCTTAAATACTGGATACGAAAGTTCATTCAAAAATTCAGCACCATGGACACAGAGGGGAGGGAGGTGAGCACTACTCCCTTCACAAAAGAAAGGGTCCTACAAGAGCTCGCTAAGCTCAGGGTGGACAAGGCAATGGGACCTGATGGCATACATCCTAGGGTACTTAAGGAGCTAAGGGTGGAACTAGCAGAGCCATTAGCAGAACTGTTTAGTGAGTCTGAGCACAGGAGAGGTCCCAGAAGACTGGAGAAGGGCTCATGTGCTCCCGCTCCACAAGAGTGGTAGCAGGGAGGAGGCAGGGAACTATAGACCAGTCAGTCTTACCTCAGTAGTGGGCAAGATTATGGAGGCACTCCTTAAGGAAAGGATAGTGCAACACCTGGAATCCATAGGGGTGCAGGATCCAAGACAGCATGGGTTTACAAAAGGAAGGTCCTGTCAAACTAATCTCATAGATTTCTTTGACTGGATAACCAGAGTGGTGGACCAAGGGGAGCAGGTGTATCTTGACCTCAGCAAAGCTTTTGACACTGTTCCACATAGCAGATTGATAAATAAGCTGGGTAGGCTCATGGTGGGTCAGAAGTTGGTCAACTGGGTGGCAAACTGGTTGATGGGCAGAAAATAGAGTGATGGTAAATGGTATACAGTCAGAAGAGATGCAAGTCACAAGTGGGGTACCTCAGGGATCAGTTCTGGGGCCAGTCCTCTTCAATATCTTCATTAGTGACATTGCAGATGGACTAGAGGGTAAGGCTTGTCTGTTTGCAGATGACACCAAGATCTGCAAAAGAGTAGATGATCCAGATGGGGTGGGCAGGATTAGAAGAGATCTGGATAAACTAGCAAAATGGTCAGAAGAGTGGCAACTGGGATTTAATGGAAAGAAGTGCAAGATCATGCACATAGGGAAGAGAAACCCTGAAGCCACCTATAGGCTGGGAGAGGAGTTGGTGGCAGTCACAAAGGAAGAAAGAGACTTGGGCATTATCATCACCGATGACCTGAAATCATCCAAGCAGACCTCTAAAGCAGTAGGTAAGGCTAGGGGGATGTTAGGGTGTATTAGTAGGGGTATCCCAAGTTGTAAGAGGGAGGTAGTAATCCCTCTTTACAAGACACTGGTTAGGCCCCATCTGGAGTACTGCATGCAGTATTGGAGGCCACACCTTCACAAGGACATTAACCAAATGGAGGCAGTCCAGAAGGGCAACCAAAATGGTGCAGGGACTGCATCAGAACACATATGAGGACAGATTAACGGAGCTCAATATGTATACCCTTGAGCAAAGGAGGGAGGGAGAGAGGTGATATGATCGAAACATTCAAACACCTAAAGGGCATTAACAAAGTGAAAGAGTCTAACATGTTTAAATATAAGAAAAATAGCAGGGCAAGGGGACACAGAATGAGATTAGTGGGAGGCCGATTAAGGGGGAATGTGAGGAAATTCTTTTTCACAGAAAGAGTGGTGGATGCATGGAACAGCCTACCTCAGGAAGTGATGGCTATGAATACAGTGCAGGGCTTCAAACAGGCATGGGATAGGCATAAGGGAGCAATACAAATGAGTATGAATAGATAGGCCACCGACAGAGCAAAGGCCGATGGCACATTTATAAGGTAGAAAAAGAAATGGGGAGACTGGATGGGCCTTGTGGTCCTTATCTGCTGTCAACCTCTATGTTTCTATGTTTCTAAAGATGCATTTACCTAAGTGTGTTCAAAATGTGTAAGGTGTAACTCTGAAAAAATGGCTAGGTATGGATTTGGGAGCAAAGGGTGGGCAGCCCCCCATCTGGAGTAACCAGTTCAGGACTACAGGTTCCGTAAGGATGCCTGGTTACTTTGGACATAGTGGCCAATGTCTGAAAAGTAGTTTACCTCCTGGAGTGGGTTGTGCTAGTAATGAGCCCCTGTGTGCTCAGTTGTGGCCAGTGCCACTTGAAGAAGTTTTAAAGTCCTATGCCATATGGGAAATGTGTGCTCAGTTGTGGCCAGTACCACTAGAAGAAATGTTCATGTTGTGGCCAGTGCCACTGAAGAGAATTCAATGTCTTATGAAAAATGGGAATGCGTAGAGTTTCTGTCAGATACAGTCATTTTGTTGTTCTGCCAAATTCCTCATGCCACGATGTGTAACCTTGGGGGTCCACCCTTGCTTTAGAGAACATCTTTTGGAATAAAGTCACACTCTAGAATCCCAACTCTGGTTTGGACATTTACGTATTTGCTTCCTGTGTGTGGAGTTACTGGGTGCCCCTTCAGAAGTATGGGTCTAGCATAGCCCTAGCAAAAAGTTCTCTCCTCAGGACCTGGGTTTTGGTCATAGTTTTGTTTTTGTACGCCCCCACCCCTTTTTTGACCTCTAGAAAAAATGAGCCTGGTATACATTACCAAAGCTAGGAATGGTACCATTTCTGAAGTAATCTGTGCCCAGTTAAGGGCACCAGGGGGAGCTAACTGTGTAAAGCAGTGGGGTGAGGGGGTTACAAAGATATCTTTGGACTTGATCTTCATTGATCTGGTGCTTTTTCCATGAGATGTTGAGTGCCCTTTTTTTTCATGGTTCATATGTGGCACCCTACAAAAATGGTACCCATTTTTGGGGACAAACCCAGCTAATAATAAAGAGCACAATTCTAATTCATATATTGTTATAAGCTGAAGGACAGAAGGTACAATATTAAAATAAATTGCAACTTCGGTATGCTTACCAGATTAATGGCACAAATTAGCAGGAAGAACGCTTGGGACAGAGCATGGCTAAAAGATGGTAAACTACGGAGAAAGGTAATTCAGGATTACAACCTTTGTAATCAGGTGGGTGGTTGATAGGATGACAGCAGTATGTTTGGAGTGTGGGGTGCTACTCTACTAGGATGCTCTTTTGGCTCAGGAAGGACAAGTAAAATTTGCAGGCCAACTGAAACATTGAAAAAAGGAGACAAACAGATCTTAAATGGGAAAAAGGTAGGCAACAGGTTCTTAATGCAGCCAGTGTATCATTTTGGTGAGTGCTGTAATGGAAAGGATAAAAAGCTGACAGTGTCCTTTAAATGATGTTGGCAGTTCCAGGAATTAAGGATGACCAAGGTACTGGCATGGTATAGAGAGCTTGTGTCTGGGCACATAGGTGGATTTAAATCTGGATTGTGTTGCTGGCTATATACCATGACTGGTGCTCTGATCCTGGATCAGCTCTCCAGTAGATCTCTCAGCTGCACTATAGGCAGATGCACTGTTGGAAAGATCAGCACAGTTCTGGTCTCTTTCCATCAGTGTAGACATCACTTTCATACATCTTGCATTATGGGGTATGTGTGATTTTGTATGTCTGTCACTTTCATACAGTTACCTATCAGTCAATTGGCCTGTCTCCATGGATACAGCTTTGGCCCAAGAACGACCACTCACTTGCCAGTGCAGCACCCCTGTCAGTCACCATGAACTAATCACTTAGCTGTAGTGTCTGATGGTGATGGTTCTCTGGACACTGAACTGTAAGTCTGGGTTGGAAAACCTCATCGGTCAACTCTCAGGTGGGGGACTCAGTACTGTTTGTTCGGCAAATCTCCCCTTCTCTAGGTTTCTCTGTTATCTTTTGCTTTTTGGCGGTTAAATACCAGCAGTCACCTCCTGTTTCCTGGCTGTGAAGCCTCGGGCAGGCCACCAAAAGCTGGCAGGGTCAGGCAGAAATTCTTCCTTCAAGCTGTCTCTTACACAGACTGAAGCAGACTGACCATGTTCTGGGACAGCCTGTGCCAGTCACCAGGGAAACCAGTCATTCTGTTGATCAGTCCCAGTTGTTAGTCACTAGGTGGGATGTCTGGCTGTTATTTGATGCTCTACTGGCTGAAAATCATGGGCAAAACCCAGGAGTCCTTCTGTGTTCTATGAACCCCTCTATAGCTCCCTCTGCTGGCTCTGGAGTCTGAATAATTGTGGTGCTGACCTCTGACCTCATTTCCATGCTGATGGGGATCAGGGTGAACAAAGATGTCTGCTGCTTATAGTCTTCTGGGGGGGGGGGCAGTGGTCCCCCAAAGTCCATATTTGAAGAGCATTTGCTATTAAACATTTATTGTGTCCCTAGAGTAGTTGTGGGCATGAACGCATGACAGCCCAGTTTGGTTGGGTGGCTGATATGAGGAATCCCTACTTGAGCATGAGCACTGGTCACACTCTCTGTCAGTGGCAGTTGAGCCACCACTGGTGTGCGGCAGCAGCCCTGAAAGTGCATGGCGTGGGAGGTAGTGAGATTTCCTTCTTCTCCACTACTCTGAGTCCTTGAGACCAGAGTGGAGCAGCAGCAGCAGCAGCAGCAGGGCAGCTGATGCTGGCTGGGGTTCTGTGGAACCAGGTAAATCCTACAATCTGGCGGAGGTCACAGAAACTTGGTCATTCTTTTTTGCTTTTGTTAACATCTGTAACTGGGAGCCATGTGTATTTCTGGAGGTGGTGTTACCACGTGATGATCTATAGGTTTAACAGATCATGAAATAAACAAGTATTAATTAAGTGTTAAAAAGTGCGTTGTAGTCAGTTCAGTGGGGTGGAGGGTTAAGGCACTGATGCCTTACCTTCTGTCATGCCAGTGACCCATGATCAGGAGCAAGCATGGGTTACCAGGGGTCAGCCGAGGTGGGAGAGGATAGAGCATCTCAAGGACTGCTCTCCTGTCCTGGGGAGGCATGGCCAGCCATTTCGGCCTTTGACTGCCACTGGCTCGAGGCCTGGTGGTAGTGCAGGTCGGTGAGCATCGGAAGTAGGGGCCTGCGGCTCTGCAGTGTAATAGCACATCCATGTGCACATCCTGATGTTTTGCTGTGGCAAGGAAATGGGAATCTGAAACAGAAAATGGGATAGGTGGGCTTTGTGAAATCCAGCCTGCCCTCTCTTGGCTGGCACTACCATCTGGCCACTGGGGCATCTGGATTTGTGCATAGGGTGGGACAGCCCTTCCTTTCCTGGGCCTGCCTTAGGGAACAATCTGTGTCAGACTTAGCCCCTGTGAGTTAGGGGAGGCAGAATCTGGTTGTGAGGGACAGGGACAGGGCTGACAGCCAGCCCACTAGCCCTGATAAGGTAAAACGCTTTGTGAAAAAAAAAAAGAGCTATATATCAATTCTAGAGCTACAGTATGCAGGCTGATGGTGCTTCTCCATGGTGAGTGGCAGGGGGGGCTAAGTGCTGTTCCTTTCCAGTGCACAGTAAACTTTGTTTGGCGTTGCAACTTCACATTTTGTGACTATTCACTTTTTTACTACCACTTTGAGTTCTGCCCTGTGTTAATATTGGGGGAACGTACTATACACCTGATTGTGACAGATCTTGGTCCAGCATTTTGTTTCCTGCCTAATGACCCTGTGCCGATATGGTACAAAGTCCTGATTAGTTTGCATGATAGCGTGTACCCAGGAGACCCACCTTGAGTTGACTTGATTGACTGTATTATTTAAAGAGAAAGTAATTTTCTCCATTCTATAAATCTGACTAATCAGTTCCTGACAGGTTGCTGTGGCTGGGGTGGCTGAAAGCCAGGGCTTAGTAATGCTATTCTTAGCAGCTGCTGTCATAATTCCCAGCAAATATATTTTGTGTTTCTCTTTAATTTCCTCAGGATATATCAATGATAGCAACATTAGACATAGCTGGGGAGTTAATTGAATTGGAGTCCCTATGATCTGCCTGCATTTCTGTTTCCAGTATTTTCAAGTATTATTTTAATACAGAGCAAGGCAAAAAAACAAGTGTGCAGCTCTAGTTTTGCCGACGGCAGATGTTTGCCTATGGTAGCTTAGATAACCAATATTTTAAAAATCTGAGAAGAGTCTTGTACCTGTATTCCTTCCTCACATGTAAGGAGGATACCTTGTGTTGGTTCACACTGTCACATGCCTGTTGCTGCCACTGTTCTGTAGAGACTACTGTATAGTACTTAGGTGAGCCTCAGACAGATCTGGCATTGTGATTATTGGCTGTGACACTTGCAGTTTATATTACTGAGGTATGATGTCCCTGGATGGTGTTATTAATATATTCCATGTGGAGGAGGTCCAACAGAGGGCATGCTATTTTACCCAGTACACTCAACTGCCTCCCCCCCCCCACCATAGTCTGTGACATGGAACCCCTTCTAAGTACCGTATATCCCTTTTAGATCAACTGAACCTCACCCACCTCACCCACAAACTACACTTAACTGTCCACTCCTCCACACCCCATAATCAAAATGCATATTTTCCCTTGATCACAATGTTCATACTGCTTCTCCAGTGCACATCAATATGAAATTGTCTCGGACCCTCCATCATTTGTAGTATGGTATCCCCCTTTCCACGTTTAGCTTTTTTCTTTTATTTTTTTTTCCATCCCGAGTCCTGGCACATGGCTATGGCCCTCCAAATGGAGGGACTCTCTCTCTGTTCCTGTTGCTCCTGTACTAGGTGGCCCGGTGGCTCCCCCACAGATTGCCCCCTCAGCGGGGTCAGGAGGAGGTTGCCGGCTTCTCCCTCCACCCGGAGATCCAATCCAGAATCGAGGACTGCTCCTGGGAGCTGCGGATCATCATTGAGCCTGTCAGACTTGATTTTTCCTCCATTTCTTGCCTGTCCCCCCCCCCGTTGCAGGGACATTGGCTCAAGTTTCCTGACCTGGACTGTCCTCCAACCACTGCCAGAGGGCAGTCAGTGAGTGGGACGCCTATTCTCCCTCCCTCCAAGAGAGGAGAGCAGTCCTCCGGAAGCTCAATCCTCTCTCCCTCTGCTGACTCCCAGTGGCCCGAGCTTGTTCCCGGACCTGGGTCACCGGCGTGGCATGAGGTGTAGTGACCAGCGTCTCAACCTCTGGCGCCACTAGGCCAGCTGATGTTAAGCTTTTTTTAACTTATATTTTATCCAAGGTAAGCTTTTTTGATAAATCGATCCCCTTAACCACTCTTCCAAGCTTCCTTCCTCCATGACCTATACCTTACAATAAAATAATCCACCTTTTAGATCCAAAGTGCCCTGTTTGGGCTGCTGGCAGCCTATCATATTTAAAATGAACCACTTTTAGTTTTTTTCAAATAAAAGTGGCTGCCAGCAATATGAACATTGCTCTTAGGATCTAAACACTGGATTCTTTTATTGTACGGTATGGGTCATGGAAGGAGGGTACTTGGCAGTTAAGTGCAGTTGGTGTGTGAGGTTCAGTTGATCAAAAAGAGATATACTTGGAGTGGGTTCCATGCCGCAGAGTATGGGGTGGGGTAGGGGGTTGCTAAAAACAAAGGGGAGGAATAGAAAAAACTATAGACTTTATTTTAAGCATGTTGCTTAATAGTGATATTATGATTGTGTAAGCTACTCTCCCTGTGTTTGGTATGAGTAATGGTACATGGCTCTGATGGAGGGGTGCTCACAACAGACATCTGTATTTCAGTATCAGTGGGTCGGGGGGTTGGACTTACTCAGTGATTTGCTATGGCCTGGTTCCTCACCATGCAGGACCTTAATTCCCCACAGACCCCTGCTGGGGCTTCACAGGAAGGGTCTGGAATCCATCTGGTCCCTGGACAATCCTTATCTTTTGACTCTTTCTTAGCCAGCCTCCACTGCTTAGGGGAAACTGGGTTAGCTTTCCCACACCAGGCTGGAGTCACGGTTGAGGTGCATCAAACATAACCTTAATTCATAACTACTCTCTTATATTTCTTGCATTCACAGCTTTGCAGTGCATGGTACCCAACTCCATACACATGTTAAGGCACTTTACTTTGTTGTGGTGTGGCACTTGCTTCATAATCAATACAGCAGTTTCCTATCTAGTGTTCTGTCACCTGTTTCTCTATATAATGGGCCCTTGGCCTTAAAATATAGTCCCATTGCACTTCAGTGTTCCCACTCATGATTTACCTTTTCCAGCTGCTGGAAAGCTTGGTTACAACCTCCTCCACAAGGGCAAGCAGGAACCCCTTGGATGTGAGTGACCCGCGGTGTGAGTGACACAAAGCAGGAATGTGGTATCTATCATGAACCCACTCCAGGGGGCTAGGTCCACTGAGCTCACAGTGCCCACACCTAAGTGCAATCCTTGACAGGAAGGGGAAAACCAGAATACCCTCCTTGTGTCCTCACAGAGTGTTTGCTTAGTTCACAACCGAACACCCACCATGAGGTCCCAGGGCTCTCTATTTACTCTGGATAAGGGTGCAATACCAGTCTCGAGTCTTGTAGCCAAATGAGAACCCTTCTTGGTTGTTGCACAAAGGGGGAAGATCCAGGTGTCATGATCTCTTCCTGTTTGTAGTGAACTTGAAGACCTGAAGAATCAGTGAAGTCTGAAAAATCCTTTCCTTCTTTTCAGATGCTGGATTTCAGTGTCTGCTGGCAGTTTGTACTGTGTCTTTGCCAGGAAGGGTGTCCTTTGAAAAAGTGTGCCAGAATGCCCTGATCTGAAGGCTTATATAGGCATGGCTGTCCCAGTCTGTGGATAGCTGTTGGCCACTTCATTTTAGGCCAGCAGGGGTCTCTCTTGTTCTGTCCAAGACTGTTATTTATTTTTATTTATTTATTTGAAAAGGTTTCACCAGGAAAGACAACATGAGCTGTAAACAGCTAGTTTCCAGAAGCGTCCTGGGAGGAGGGGTTACATAAGTGGGGAGAGCAAAAAACATAACCAGGCTAATATACATAAGGTGCAACACAAGTACAATTCATTACAATCCTTCCGACAGTATCGTATATATACAACATACAGGTTACAATACCATGAGCACAAGAGTATTAACAGGTAACAAGGAAGGTATAGACCAGTAGAAGGAGTACACCTTAAAGTGCTAGAAGTGGCAGGTTGAGTACAGGTGTTACCAAATGCTAAGTTTGTCTATTAGAATGGCAGTGGAAAATATGGAGAGTGGAAAGTGGGGAAAGGAGAGGGCAGGGGAAGAGGAGGAAGGGAAGGAGGGAAGAGAGGCATGCTGAGAGCTAGACCCCTTCAGGATGCTGGGGGCAAGAACCTGGCAAGGATGGTGGTGAGAGAGAGAGAGAGAGAGAGAGAAAAAGGGGGAGTATTGGGGGGTAGGTTGGGGAGAAGGGGAGATTGTGGTAATGGAGGCTGCTACCAGAGGTAACTTATAAGTGCTGGGGATAGGAACTTTGAGGGAATTATTATTATTTTCTTATTTAGGTTCTCATATTATCACTGCCTGGCACATTAATAACATTTCAGAATTAGTGCCTCTGGCTGAACCCCTGACACCGCCCCCCCCCCTTAGCACAGTGCTTCTCTCCCTCGAGATCCCCTACATGGATGAAATCCTCATATTCAGGCACAGAGGTGATGCTGGAGAGCTGTAAATGTGGTTCAAATCAAGGCATTACTCGATTTCACCTGTGGAAATATCAGTGGTGGTCGGCTGCTCCTGTGTTCCATCTGGGCCAAGATGAAGTCTGGTTCCAGGGCTTGGAGGCTAGGGTTATTTGTGCTCCTTGGCAGCTTCTGCAGGGGGAATTTGGTTATCTACTTTGAGCTCGCCCTGGCTAGATATGATCTGAACACTGCAGATTTATTTTATTTATTTAGTTTTTGTTGACCTGGTAAGTGCACTAGACAAATTCTGCTTATGTTCAGGCACGACCCGGGGGAGGGGGATACAGATAAATACCAACTGACCTTGAACCAAATTTAGCTGTTGGTGGTATTTTTAGTGAATGGTGGTAAATTTGGCCAGGGCACCTGGGAAATTCTCCTACTCTTTTTCGTGAAGTGCCATGGGATCTTTAACATCCACCTGAACTATCACTAGGACTGGCAGATGGGACCTTGGTTTAACATCTTATCTGAAAGACAGCACCTCTGGAGTGCAGCACCTCCCTCATTCTGCACTACAGTGTCAGTATTGGAATTTAACCCAAGTGCCTGGTGTGGGGGATAGAACCCACAGCCTTCTGATCTCCTGGCCTCAGAGGTGAGTGTGTTACCTGCTGAGCCACTGACACAGATTGTTTAAGATACTATCAAACTAGAGATTATATTAATGCCCAGATGAGATGAGGTGTACAAAATATAGAAGGATCCCAGCAGGGTCCACCCTTTGAGATCATTTGGAAATCCGGGTCGGGGGAAAAGGCCATTTCTCTAATGTTCAATAGTTTCATAGCAGACCTGCTTCAAACAAGAGATAAAATTAAACAAAATGGGAGCAGGAATTGACAACCAAAATAATGGGGGCAATGGCTCCAGGCTTGAAATGCACGTGGCAAAACTTTTCATCCCCTGGATGGAGGGAATTCTTATGGAAATTACGTATTAGATACTTTAATGTCCCTGCAGTCATAGCCAAGTGGAACCCTTTGGTCACACCTGATTGTTGGAGGGGAGTGAGGAGAGAATGGCATCACAGACCCAGATTTTCTTGTCTTGTGTGTCCCTATATACTTACTGGATGGATATACAGGGTCATTTAACTAACATTTTTGGTTTAGATGCTCCTCTTACCCATGTACACATTCTTCTGAGCTTACCGCCTAGCGGAGTGGTAGGTAGGGAGGCAAAATATCTTTGGAATATATTACTGGCAGCCACCCTTAAAGCTATTACTAGATGATGGCTCTCACCCGATCCTGTAGGAGAAAAAGACTGGAGGGAAGTAGTTAGCTCTATTTACAAATTTGAGGGAATTACTTTCTTATTGCAGCAACGTCTCCCCCACTTTCAAAATAGATGGAACAGGTGGGACCTTTATGATGGTTTTGATCCCTAATAGGCTTGGAATTCTTACTGGTAGGTATGCCCCCACAGATACTACAGCCTAATGCTTTGCCCTTGGAGAGTTTACGTTCTGTGTGCTGGCTCACCCCAACCCCACCACATACAACTTTAAGATGTTAATAGATAGGATATCATAGTCTGACAGACTTTTCTCTGCTTGTTTTGTATTAATTGTAGTGATTACTGTTTAAACCCCCAGGTACACCCTTTCCTATTATAAGGGACCATACAAAGAGGTTACGAGAACCATATTTGTCTTCATCTTTCTTTTCTTACTTGTCACTTTTTGTTTCAGTGGGGACTTATAATTCTACTTGGATGTTAAATTCTTGTTGTTGTTATTTATATACTGCGATATATAGGTAAAATTTTGTGAAGTCGCATTCAGAAATTGATAGTTAGTTCATATCAATTATATGAAAACTCTATGTAGAATTCCATGTACCAAGTGTGAGAATGCTATGTTACTTTGTGAATCTGTTAAATAAAGATTGAGTATAAATAAAAAAAGAATTAGTGCCTTTGAAGTCCCCCTTGCCTACAAGATAACACTCATAAGACAATTCGCACCAGCCTGTCAGGAATGGCTATTTCCAAGATCCTGATTCCCAAGCATCCTGCCTCTGAAGTGCAAAGGTTTATCTCCTGAAACTTTTTATTACTTCTGCTTCCCTTAATTAAGTTTACAAGGCATTTCTACTCCTTTTGGAGTATAATTTAGCTTCCTGGCAAGCAGCTGGTTTTCTAGGTCACAGAGGAATGTCAAATATTTTGTAAGACCTTCTCTCTCTTTCCTGTAATCTTCCAGTAAAACTATGTACTCCTTTAAAAAAACAAGGGCATCTTTCTGTAGCATTTAACATACACAAAATCACATAAAAAAATAACATAGAGGATAATGGCTGGGGATCAGATGATAACCACACTGTTACCACCTCGAGTGGTTGCTAGGGCAACATGGTAAACTTCAAGAGCGCAGCTCGCGAGGTTTACTGTAGCCCTAGCAACCATGAGGGGTGATTTCAGTATGGTTGTCACACGATCCCCAGCCATCATCTTTTATAGTGTATGGTCAAAAAACACTGTGGCCCAGATATTCAAACTGTGCCCGGCTGTGGCGCAAACTTGGGCGCAGCTCAACTTTGCTGCGCAGGGGTGTGGACTAAGCAATATTCAAAGGAGCTGCACCATGGCTCAGCAGCTTTGAATAGCGCACCCTGGCCACCCCCAGTGTGCATGGTGCAGTGGCACTGTGCTAGCGCAAGTGGCCAGAGTGGAGCATGGAGATGTGCTAGCGCAAGTTCCATTGCACCATGCACAGCACCCGCGATATTCAAAAGTTGACATGCAAATGGGGCCATAATTTATGCAAGGTGCACATGGGGCCATTTGCTTGTCATTATGACTCCGTTTGCATGCAGGTGCGCTGATCCCCGATGACTTGCGCCTGGCACCCTGCCAGGCAGCAGCCGTCGGGGACCAATGCCCCCTGCAGCCTGATCGCGAGCATTTGTTTAAAAAAAGCTCCCCATCCAATATCCCTGGTGGTCCAGTGGACCGTTCTCTGCCCAATCTCGGGCATCTGTAAAAAAAGAAAAGCAGTC
Source organism: Neoceratodus forsteri (assembly GCA_016271365.2). Classification (NCBI taxonomy): domain Eukaryota; kingdom Metazoa; phylum Chordata; order Ceratodontiformes; family Ceratodontidae; genus Neoceratodus; species Neoceratodus forsteri. The sequence continues at coordinate 746,975,178 of CM057459.1, forward strand.
CTATATCCCTGGTGGTCCAGTGGACCACACTCTGCCTGATCTCGGGCATCTATAAAAAATGAAAAACAGTCCTATATCCCTGGTGGTCCAATGGACTGCACTCTGCCCGATCGCGGGCATCTGTAAAAAATAAAAAAACTGTCCTATTACCTTGGTGGTCTAGGGTACCCCCTCCCCACCTGCCCACTGAGCCCCACCGCCCCTCCCCTGGTCAGCGGCGGGTGGCAGCACCCACCACCTGCCACCCGCTGCCTGCCGACTGACACCTTGGTAGGGCTGCCGCCCATTGGTTCATGTTGTGAACCAATGGGCGTCCATCTGGTGTCAGTCGGCAGGCAGCAGGTGGGTGGGGTGCTGCCGCCAGCCGGCTGACCGGGTGGAGCGGGCGGTGGGGCTCAGTGTGTGGGTGGGGAGAGGGGTACCCTAGACCACCAAGGTAATAGGACAGTTTTTTTTTACAGATGCCCACGATCGGGCAGAGTGTGGTCCACTGGACCACCAGGAATATAGGACTGTTTTTCTTTTATTACAGATGCCCAAGATCAGGCAGACAGTGGTCCATTGAACCACCAGGGATATTGGACAGGGTTTTATTAATACAGATGCCCACAATTGGGCAGAAAGTGGTCCACTGGGCTACCAGGGATATAGGACGACATCTTATTTTACAAATGCCTACGATCGGGCGTGGGAGGGCGCTGCCAGGTGCAGCCAGAACTCGGGTGGCCACCCACAGGTGGCAGCTGCTGTGTTGCATCCTGCAATGCAGCTGCTCATCTGTGGGTGGCCGTCAGTTGTTCCTTTTTTTTGGCTTAACTTTGTGCTGGCGCAGGTAGGGGTTGCACATGCATGGCTCTGCACATCCCGGGCTGAATATCGGGCTGTGCAGGTTATGCATGGGCATGCCCCCCCCCACCTGTGCCTGCATACATTACTGATGTGGTCCAGCGCATCGGGATTTGTGCCGCACACTTTTCCCTTTTGAATATTGCGCTGGGGCACATCAGTGGGTTGCACATGGTGCAACACTGTTGCGCCATGCGCAACCCTTTTGAATATCCGGGCCACTTTGTATTCTATGTGTGAGAATTATGGAACTCTGGTGCATTCTTTTTTCTTATGCTACTGTTTGGATGTTCCGAAGCGTGGTTAACAACTTTTAAAATTCTACACAGTGCATAACAAAGCTGTGTGACTGCTGATTATGGTGGTTAATAGGCACTTACCATACATTATAGAAATATATCTGCAAATAATGGCTGGCAGTGGCTAGCTTGCAACATCCCTCCTTCCTAGACTGAATTTGTGGGAACACGCCCCCTACTGCATGGTAAGGTTTTCACAAATTCTGTTACTGTTCTAACTGGTGAGATAGGACATCTGCATTTGCATTGGCCAATCCGGCCCTGTGCTTGATGGTCATGTCATAGGCCTGTAGGGCAATACTCCACCTTAAGAGACAACTATTTGTTTTACCCATCTGATTTAGCCACACCAGAGGGTTATGATCAGTCTGTATCTCGAAGTGCGTCCCATGTAGATATGCCTCTAATTTCTTCAGGGACTATACCAGTGCAAGGCATTCCTTTTCTACTGTGGAATATACCTGCTTTTGCTCAGGTATATGATTGGGTGGTCTTTTCCCTGATTAGATGTCTGACTGAGGACTGCTCCAATCCCCACATCTGAGACATCTGTCTGAACTACCAATTGCTTAGTGTAATCTGGACTGGCCAACACAGGGGCACTGCAGAGTGTCTCTTTTAGCTATTCGAAGGCTCATTCACAGGCTGGCTCCCACTTTACCCTTTTGGACTGTCTTTTCTTTAGCGGGACAGACAGAGGAGCTACCAGGTACTGTAATTTGGTACAAACTTTCAATAGTATCCTGCAGTACCTGGGAAGCTCCTAACCTACTTCTGGGTTTCAGGCATAGGCCACACCTCTATTGCCTCAGTCTTTGCTTGATTAGGGTGAGGCAGACGCTGCCCCACTAGATGGCCTAGGTATGCCACCTCTGCCATAGCCACCTGGCACTTTTTAGCCTTTACAGTGAGCCCTACCCTCTGTATCCTGCCCAACACTTTCTTCAGGTGGGACAAGTGTTCCTCCTCCCATCCTTCCAACTGGTACTGAAGATGGCAGTATCATCCAGATACGCTACTGCATACTCTTCAGTACCATGTAACACCTGGTTGACCAGCCTTCGAAAGGTGGCAGGGGCATTCTTCATTCCAAAAGGCATTACCCAGAACCTGAATAATCCTACTGAAGTGATGAAGGCCAACCGCTCTCTAGCTCTGGCAGTTAACTCCATCTGCCAGTACCCTTTTGTCAAATCAATTGTGGTAAGGCAGGGGTGTCCAACCTTTCTGAGGTCATGAGCCACATTTTAATTTCTTAGTAAGATGTGAGCCACAACAATATGTGGCCCATACCATAGCCAATGTGTGGCCCTGTCCATACCCATATTTAGCCATATTTAGGAGTTAAAATAATAACATAGTCATAGTAAATAGTCAATAATCATATTTTATTAAGTTACACTATTTAAAAAAATAGTTGTCATTTTAAAACAATTATTCAGAGCAGCTGTGCTTTAGATTTGCTTGCAAGCTTTATAAAAGTAACTTGTTGAGCACTTTGGGCACTTTTCAGCTCCTGTACTTTGGCTTTTCCATGACTGTGAAGTGTACATGACATGTAATTGAAAAACCCCTCGAGAGCCACATCAAACAGCTTCAAGAGCAACATGTGGCTCATGAGCTGCAGGTTGGACACACCTGTGGTAAGGTATGTTGCCCCTCCCAACTTGTCCAGTAGTTCATCTGTCTGTGGCATTAGGTGGATGTCAGACCTCGTGACTGCATTGGGTCCATGGTAGTCCACACAAAAGTGACTAGAGCCATCTGACTTGGGAATGAGGACTATGGGTGAGGCCTAGGGACTGTGGGATTTCTGGATTACCCCTAAATCCAGCATTTCTTCCACCTCCCTCCTAATGTCCTTTAGGATGGCCTCAGACACCTGGTAGGCCATCCGCCGTATGGGTGCTTGGGTCCCCATGTCTACATCATGTGTCGCTAAGGGGGTTTGTCTAGGCTTGGCCATAAACAAAAGGGCAAAGTCCTCGAAAACCTCCCTCACTTCCTGAGACTGTTTCAAGGTCAGTTGGGGCAACAGTTTGATTGTCTCCACAGAGGACTCCCACTTGCTTTCCTCTAGCAAGTCCAGTAGGGGTTTTTCTTCATCGGTCCCCTCCCCAGGACTACACACTGCAAATACCATGTCAGCCCAATTGCCATATGGCTTCATCATGCTGACATGGTACATACTATGGGTATGTCACCTGTCAGGCAGTTCCACAATATAATTTACATCATTGACCTGTCAGACTACCTTATATGGTTCCACCTACTCAGCCTGCAGCTTGTCCTTCCAGACCGAAATTAGGACCATTATTTCCTGACCTGCACTGTATGAGCTAACTCAGGCTCTGCGGTCATACCAAACATTTTGCTTCTGCTGGGAAGCTGACAGGTTGCTTTTGGCCACTTCCATAAGCTTCTTCAGCTTCTCCCTAAATTTCAGGATGTACTCCGCTAAGGGTGTTCCCTGGGTGGCATGCTTGCCTTCCCAGTCTTCCTAGATCCAGTCTAGGGGCCCACGCACCCTACGTCCATGTAAGAGTTTGAAGGGGGAGAACCCTGTTGACTCTTGGGGCATCTCCTTGTATGCGAAGAACAGGTGGGGAAGGTATTTCTCTCAGTCCTTCCCACGCTTGCAGCATCACTTTTAGGGTACCTTTAAACCTTTCCATGAGCCCATTAGCTTGTGGCTGATAAGGTGTCATGCGTCTCTTCAACATCCCACACTTCTCCCACAAACACTTCATTGGGTCCGACATGAAGGTACCCCCTTGATCAGTGATAACCTCCTGTGGAAACCCAACATGGGAGAAAATCCCTAGCAAAGTGTCTGCCACTTTCTCTGTCCTATGTGAGGAGAGGGCGACTGCCTATGGGTATCGGGTGGTGCAGTCGACCACGGTCAGGATAAACATCTTCCCAGAAGAGCTTGGGTACTCCAAGGTCCCACAATATCCATTACTACCATCTGGAATGGCACCTCCACAGTGGGCAAGGGAATTAGGGCAGGTTTGGTTTTACTACCTGCCTTCCCTATTTGTTGGCACTGGTGACAAGACCTGCAATATTCCTTCACCTGCTGAGTGAAGTTGGGCCACTAGAAATTCTGGGCCAGTCGCTGCGTGGTGCATGCGATGACCAAATGTCCGGACATGGGGATAGCATGAGTGTTCTTGAGCAACTGCTCACAGTACCTTTGGGGAATGGCAATCTTCCTGCCCCTCACCCCTCCCTTGGTCCTCACGTCCTGTGTATACAACAGTCCATTGTCCTGAAATACCCTACGTCTCATGTCACCTCCCTGTGTCTCATCAGATTCTGCAAAAGCCCTCAGCCTCTCAAAACTAGGATCAGTCTTCTGTGCAGCGGCAGATTCCTCACATTTTCCCAAAGCATGGGCCATGTCCCCTTCAGTTCCTAAACTGGGGTCCATAGTTCCAGCGTCAGGGCATTCAGGTTCATTGCCATCCCTAACCTTCTGCCCATTGGTTACCCCTCCCTCCTCAGAGTAACCTTCTGTAGCTGTTTTGGAATGGCTACTTGGGGAAGTCCTACCTCTCTTTCACTGATCTCCATGTCAGGAGACACAGGCTGGGGAATCAGTCTCCTATTCTTTTTCACATGGGCTTCTGTGGGGTTCAGGGAACTACAAGGGACCTTAGCTGTCTGACTGCAGGTAACCGCATGCACCACCCCCTGCTGTAGATTATTCTCTATAATCACATCCAGGGCGAGGTTGTCTGCCACTGCCACATTTTGCACCCTCTTTCCTGTGTCACTCCAGTCCAGGAGAACACTATCTAGTGGCAGAATTTTCTCCTCCCCAGTGAATCCCCTCACTGTTACAAACTGATTAGGTATAAGCTGTTCAGGCCCAACCAAATCCCTTTTTAATAAGGTAAGAGATGCCCCCATGTCCCTTAACCCATGGGTCTGCACCTCATTTACAGTAACTGGGTGTATGTGCTCCCTCATGTTTACAGGCATGCTCTCAGGGATATATAGTACACCCAACTCTGTTCGAGCACCACTTTGCCCACTCTGTACCTTTTTAGGATATAGTCTAGCAAGATACCCTGGCTACTTACAAAACCAATAGTCATCATTTCTTTTATCCGAGAAATCCCTTTTTGGTAACTTGGGGCTTCCCCCCTTTCAATGGAGGCAGTGAGGGTTTTAGCTGCCCTGAAGGCACACTTTTCCCTTTCTGCCTTGTCACACCTGCCCCACTTCCTTTCAGAGCAGGCCTGCTGCTGGCATAGTGATCCGAGAGATCAGCAACTTGCTGTGCTGTTTTTGGATCTTGGTCCTCTAGCTAGGTTTTCAACTCTGCTGAGTAAGCCCAAAAGATCTGCTTTAAAAGTACAACCTCCTAAATTTTCCCCACAGAGTCTGCTTCCAGCCCCTCCCACCAACGTTTTAAAAACTGATGTTGCTTGGTGGTGAGTTCCTCAAAGCTAATGTCAGGGCTTTTTTGGAGTTTACGGAATTTAACCCTGTAGGCCTCAGGAGTCAGTTCATACTTTTTAAGCAAAGCAGCATTAAGTTTCTCATAGTCTTGGCTACCATTATTGTCCATTTGATCTAGTGCCTCACGCCCTTTACCAGTAAGTAGTGGGGAGGAACTGGAAGCTCCAGGACTCCTTGGGTATTTTGGCCTGGATACAGACCTTTTCAAACAAATTCAAAAATGCATCCATATCCTCCCCCTCTGTAAATTCAGCTATTAATTTGGAGTTTAACTTATATCCCAGCCCTGGGGTTTCAGGTTCACCCCTGCCACTTATCTCCTCTGGGGCTGGTCGTTGGAGTCTTAGCTTCTCCAGTTCAAACTCTCTCTGGCGCTGTTTTTCTTTTTCCTCGGCCAGTCTCTGGCACTGCAATTCCTGCATCTCCAGTTCGAACCTCTTCTGCTCTCTTTCTTGCTGGGCTTTGAACTTTCTCTGCTCCAGCTCCAATTTCCTCAGCTCAAATTGTAGCCTGATCCCTTCTAGCTCCAGCTCCGGGGTGGCCTTCCCCTGGTGCTGTGGCTCTGCATTCCCTCTGGTCTCACTGTCCTCCTCCCTGGGACTGGACACTGTGATTTCTCCTGGCACCCCCACGCCCAGGTCTGGTCCCTTTCTGTCACTGGCTGTGACTCAAGGTTCGGGGCAACTGCTTGCTCATTGGCTGCCACAAGAGCCTCCACGAGGTTCTTTTTGGTTTGCTCCTCATACTAGACCCTTCTTTTCTGATACAACTGTCTTAGGTAGTCTGTAGTGTATTCACTGCAGTTGAAAGCCATCTTCTTCCCTAACTACTGCTTGACTTACACCAAAAAAACCCAGGGTAGGGAACTTTATACTGTAACCAAATTTTTTTCCCCAAATCTCTACCCTGTTTTGTGCGTATTGTTTTCATTTTATCAATCTGATACACTGGCCTCAAATCCAACTGTTATGCCTGTGCCACCAATATCTCTCGAATTGCAATGCTGTGAGGGGAGTACAGCAGAGTAGTGGGGTGGGGGGCAACCTAGTGTAGGAGGTCCAGTACAGGGAACAGAGACAAGTATGGACAGGGCCTAAGCAAGGGGCACAATGGCAGGGGCTGGCAGTTCAAGAGGTTGGAACAGGAGCAGGAGGAGGGGGAATGATAGCAGGATGGGGACAAATGGAGAGGGGGACAGAAAAGCCAAGGGAAAATAGCAGAGTTCTGGTCATATGGCACTCAATCATAAAGGGAATTTAGCTGTCCACAGGGGAGAGTGGGATCACATACAAGGAGAATAGTGTGCCTTCCAGGTATGGCAGCCAAATGATATGCCAAAGGCACACTCACTAGTACAGGCAGAGGAGGAAAACCTGATATGGTTCTCCACCTGGGCACAAATGACCTGACAGGGTGTGAGGTACGGGTGGTTTAGGATAGGTTCAAGGAACCTGGGTGGAAAATTAGGGCTGTCAATGTCAGTGTAGTTTTCAGAGGTGCTACTCGTACCTAGGGCCAGTCTGGCTAAGAAGATATGGATCTCTGAGTTCAACTGTTGGCTTAGGGACTGGTGCAAGGAGGAGGACTTTGGCTGCATGTGGGACTGGGGAAGAGTCTGGGATGAGAAGTCAGTGTACTCGTTAGCTAGGCTGCACTTCAGAGGGGGGGGCAAGGGTGTCCAGTACCAGGATCAGGGAGTACATTATGGCCAGTTATAATTTAAACTGAGTCAGGGGGACTACCAGGGGATGCAGAATCCAGGGTTCTCAACAGGAGGTGGCAGAAAGGTCTTGCCTCAAGCAGAGGGTACATTAAATGGAAGAGAGTTGGGAGTTGGAGAAAGGAAAGGGGAAAGGGGAAATTGTTTAACCAGGAAAGGCACACTAAGCCGAAGTTTGTATCCAGGTGTGACCTGGGAGCACAAGGAAGTGAAGTGACTTGCCCAGGGTCACACAATATGTAAGTGGGGGCTGTGGGATTCAAACCCAGGTCTCCAGGTTTGCAGCTCAGAGCCCTAAACCTCTGCGCTATACTGAATAAGATGGGTATGGAAGCACAATGGGGTGATGGTAGGAAGGATGGGGGAGGGACAACACAGGGAAGGAAAGAAATCAGAGTGGCAGCTAGAGGGAGGAAGGGGGACCAAGAAGGGAGAGAGAAACATGGGGTGAGGAAAGTGATATCTGTAAATGCCAGGAGTCTGGGGATTAAGGTAGATGACCACCTGGCCATGATGATAGAGAGATGGTTTATCTGGGGATGGTTATCGAGACCTGGGCTACCCCGAACCATGGCTGGGATCTCTGTGGTCCTGCATACACCCTCTATAGGAAGGACAGATCAAAAAGTAAGCAGGAAGGGGTAGCAATCTGTGTTAGGGTGGGGATAATGGTCACAAGTGAAGGCGTGGGGGAGAGAGTAGAGAGGCTTCATAGGTGCAGCTGCAGTCGGGGGGGGGTAGTGCACTGACCAAAACAATCCACAAAGCAACTGCCGCAGGCTCCTAATTCAGCCATGCAGCTCCACAAGTTCATGGCAGCCAACCTTAATGAAACAGCAGATCCAAATAGTGGTGCACACATAAGGACAATCATGAGGCAAAAGTGGTGCAAATAAAACAAGTTTTGTTGAACGGTTTCTTCCACAAGATGTAAAAATTACAGCACAATGCAAATAGCTTTACCTCCTGGTCTAGCACAGTCCCCTAATTCCTCAACTCAACAGAGCCTTCAGTGGGGGTGAGGCTAGTGAGGAGCACTAATACATTTATAGAGCACATGATTAATTAATCAATTTGATATTCACAATTAAGCTCTCATTAAATACAGAATTCAAACATCCAAAATTGTGACCCCTTCACTTAAGGAACACTTTACAAACACATTTCTATAATAAAAAGGCTCAGAAAAATCTGTATTATTCTGTCCTTATGTACGCACCACTATTTGGATCTGCTAATGCACTGACCACCAAGTCAAGATGAAACCAAGGATCGAGAGCTGGGGATGAGATAAAGTAGGCTACAGAGGCAGGGGAAGTGGTAATAGTGGTGGGCTCTGAAATGCCTGATGTTTATTTATTTAAAAGTTTTACCAAGAAGGTATACTGAGCGGGATAACGCTCAATTCCAGATGCGCCCTGGGGAAGGGGGGTAGAGGAGAAATATACAATAGAAATGCATACAGAGAACACATACAGGTACAGTAGCTATGAGCAGCTAGCAGAGGACATTTACATACACTTTAATCAGCTGAGGGTAGAGGTCAGTGAACGCTTAGTATGAAGTCAGTGTGCAACTCAATTAAGTGGTCAGAATTTTGGAGAAGAGCAAGACACTTGGCCCCCAGTGGTGCTAGGTGTATGTGCAGGTGGAGGAGAAGTGCGCCTTGAGGAGAGAGTTGAGGTGCTGAGTGTTGGTGGTGTGTCGAATGTCTACTGGCAAGGAGTTCCATAGTTTAGGCATGTGGTATTTGAAGGCAGCCTGGCCTGTAGTGGTGGACATATGTGGGACATAGAGAAGCCGGGAGTCTGTGTTCCTGAGTGAGTACACAGGTGGAGGTTGAGTTGTTAGGGCTGCCGCAATTTGATGTGGATTGGAGCATCCCATAAGCCAGCAGCAGTAGGAACCAAGTGATCCTAGATGTGATCCAGGATGGGTTTTTGACTCAGGGGGTGATGGAGCTGACAATTGATTGGGCCATCCAACACTTACTGCTGAAAAATAGGGATCATGTCAAAAGCATCAGAGTTGCTGAGTCTCTGGGATGGAGGGATCACCAGTATGTGTGGTTTCAGATAGATCTTTGATGTGAAGTGTTGAACACAAAAACACATGTACATGACTTCAAGAAGACAGACTTTGCATACATGGGGCAGATAATAGGGGAATGATTAAGTGAGCTGAGGGCAGACGTGTGGTCCTTGATATGGAAGGGGGTCCAGGAGGTGGGCAGAGTAGTGAGAGATGAAAGGGCTTCATGCAGAAAGTACAATAAGACCCATCGGGAAGAAGATAGGCTTGAATACTTAGGGAAGCTGAAGTCAGCTAGCAGTGTGGTAAGGCAGGCCAAGGCAGGGACAGAGTAATGGATAGCTAATTGGTCAAAAAGGGATATAAGATCTTCTTCCGATATATCCAGGAGAAAAGATCAACAAAGGAAGTGTAGCTGAAAAGGGGGATGGAGTGGATAGAGAAAAACAGAGAGAAGGCAGAAGTATTAATTGAGTACTTCTGGGGGCCAGCAACCCTGGTTCAGGAACGAGCTGGAACCATCAGAAGGCTGGCTAGGGGGAGGAGCATCAAGCATCTAAATGGATGCTCTGCTGCTACGGGGGTGTTGGTGGTCTTGCTGTTCTGCTGCTCTACCACCACCTGGGTGACCACAGGTGGCAGTGCAGGGGAGCTTGGACTGCGTGTTGTGTCCTCCGGGAGTGTCAGCATGACTGCACCCAATGGTAAGACATGGTCCTGGGGGGAGGGAGGGACTTAAGGGGACAGAAAAACTTGGGACTGGCTTAAGGGCAGATGAAGCCCTTGCCCACCACCCATCACACTCAGCACCTGACCCACATCACCACCAACTAGGGGGATCTTCAGGTCTTCACCTCCATTATGGGTGGCCAGATGGTCAGTGGGATAGTGACATCAGAGTGGCTGAACGCGGACCCAGCCCTGGTGGGCAAGCCAGAGGGGGCAGCACAGCAGTGTGTTGCAGGTGAGCCTTGGAGGCCTGGTCAGGTGAGTGGTTGAGTCTGTGAGTGGGATCAGGATTAGCAGGGGTGGAAGGAGAACCCTACCATTGCACTTGGAGGCCTGGCCAGGTGAGTGGTTGGGTCTCAGTGAGCGGGATCGGGATTGGCAAGGTTGGAAGGAGGACCCTACTAGTGCCCTGGGGGGAAAATATGTTAAAAAAAAAAGTACTTCTGCTCAGTTTTCAAGAAAGGGAAGGATATGCCAGTTCCACAGGGGAAGATAGGAATGGGAGACAGTGGAGATGAGCAAGAAAACAATTACAGAGGACATAGTCCTCAAAGGGCTGAAGGCCCTCAAGGTGGAGAAACCCCTAGGACCCGATGGCATCAACCTGGAGGTGCTGAGAGAGCTGGGGACAGTTCTTGCAGCACCCCTGGCTGGCCTGCTCAACTGCTGTCTGGACACGGGCATGGTGCCATGCGAGTGAAAGACAGCTTATTTGGGACCTCTGCATAATGGTGGACAAAGAGATGAACTAGGGAACAATAGATCAGCCAGCTTGACATCAATTGTTGGCAAGCTAATGGAAACCATTCTACAGAAAAAGCTGGTTATGTTTCTTGAGGCGAATGGCCTCCAGGACAGCAGGCAGCATGGGTTTATGGCAGGGAGGTCATGCCAGACAAATATGATCAGGTTCTTCAATTTGGTCACAAAGGCAGTAGACTGGGGCTAAGAGGCAGACATACTGTACCTGGAATTCATCAAGGCATAATTTGGCATAATGGGTGAATACCTGAGGAATGCATTAGCAAATGGCCAGAAAGGAGGGGTGGAAGAACAATGGAGAATAATCAAAACTGCCATCATGGAGGCAACAAACTTTTGTGTGAAACAAATAAAGAAAACAAAGTGGAACAAAAAACCACTATGGCTCTCAAAAGAAGTGTCAGGGAAGGTTAAGGAGAAAAGGCTGCATTCAAAAGTATAAGGAATCACAGACGGAACACGACAGGGAACTGTATCAATTAAAGCAGAAAGAAGTGGGGAAGGCAGTCAGAAAAGCAAAGGCCCAAACCGAGGAAAGGATAGCCAACTCAGTTAAGAAGGGGGATAAAACCTTTTATAGGTACATTAGGGAACATAGAAAGGTTAAGGGAGGGATAGGGAAGATTAATAAAGGAGAGGGGAGGTGGGCAGAGGGAGACAGTGAAAAGGCAGAGATAATGAATGAATACTTTTGCTCAGTATTCACAAAAGAAGAAGAGGAGGAGTTACCTAAACCAAACAGTAGAAGCACTCTGGATAGTGGGGTTGATACCAGTCCATTTAAAGAAGAAATAGTACTGAAAGAACTCTAAAACTCAAGGTGGACAAAGCAATGGGGCCTGACAGGATTCACCAGAATCCTAAAAAGAGCTAAGGAGGACCTAGTGATACCACTAACCACACTTTTAACAAATCATGGGAAGATGGGTGGTACCTGAGGACTGGAGGAGGGCAGATGTGATTCCCTTCACAAAAGTGGGAGCAAGGCAGAAGCAGGAAACTACAGACCTGTTAGTTTGACCTCAGTGGTGGGGAAAATGATGGAATCACTTTGAAAGAAAGAATTGTTGAGTACCTAGAGGCCAGCGGGCACTGGACCCAAAGCAGCATGGATTCACAGCAGGAAGGTCATGTCAGACAAATCTAATCGATTTCTTTGACTGGGTGACCAAAGTAATAGACCAGGGGGGCTGTGGATATGGCCTACCTAGACTTTAGCAAGGCATTTGACACAGTCTCGCACAAAAGATTAATAATCAAGTTAGCCAGCCTGGGAGTGGGTCCCAGGGTGGTAGCCTGGGTAGAAAACTGGCTGCACAACAGGACACAGAAGGTAATAGTCAATGGAACACATTCTGAAGAAAGGGGGGTTACTAGTGGAGTACCTCAGGGCTCAATACTGGGTCCAGTCCTCTTTAACATCTTCATAGGTGACTTTGCAGAGGGTCTGGAAGGAAAGGTATGCCTCTTTGCGGATGACACAAAGATCTGTAACAGAGTTGATACACAAGGGGGGGTAGAAAGGATGAGAAGGGACTTGGCAAGGTTGGAGGAATGGTCAGACATATGGCAACTTAGATTCAATGCAAAGAAGTGCAAAGTAATGCACCTGGGAAATAAAAATCCAGGAGAAGAGTACACAAAGCAGGGGAGGTACTAACAACAACAATAATGGAAAGGAATCTGGGTGTAGTCATGACAGATGACCTAAAGGTGGGTATGCAATGTGAGAAGTCAGTAGGGAAAGCCAGGGGGATACTGGGATGCATAGGGAGGGGCATCACAAGTAGAAAAAGGGAAGTGGTTATCCCTCTATACAGACAGTTGGTGAGACCCTATCTGGAGTACTGCGTGCAGTTTTGGAGACCTCATCTACGTAAGGACATAGACAGGATGGAAGCAGTCCAGGGGAGGGCAACTAAACTGGTGCAGGTTCTACATCAGAAACCATATGAAGAGAGACTGAGAGAGCTTAATATGTATACCCTTGATGAAAGGAGGGACAGGGGGGACATGATAGAAACTTTTAAGTACCTCAAGGGACTCAACAAAGTCCAGGAGGGTAGCATCTTTCAGAAAAAGAGATGTAAGAACAAGGGGCACAATTTAAAGTTAGAGGGGGATGGCTCAGGGGTAATGTGAGGAAATTCATTTTCACGAGAGAGTGGTGGACGATGGAACCGCCTTCCTGGAGAGGTTGTGGGGTCTAAAACAGTGGAGGAATTCAAACATGCATGGGACAGACATAAGGCAATTATAGTGGGGGTTTGCAGGAAATAGGCTGTTGGTTAACTAGAATCTGCAGCTTATCCAGTAGGTAGGGAAATGGGCAGACTGGGTGGGCCAAGTGGTCCTTATCTGCCGTCAAAGTCTATGTTTCTATGTAAGGCCTTTGCCTTAGTCTCCCACAAGAGGTAGATCAAATAACTGACAGACATAGGGACAGGGGAGAAACTGACCAAGTAGGTGGATAACTGGATAGAGGGGAGAATGCAGCTGGTGGTGGTAGGGGGAGCACTCAGAAATGAAGGAAGTTACAAGAGAGGTTCTGCAGAGGTCAATACTTGGTCCTGTCCTGTTCAATGTGCACCTTAATGACATTGGGGGCAGCATCAAAAGCAAGGTATGCCTTTGCATGGATGACACCAATCTCTATGGGAAGGTGGGCAATGAGGAGGGCATCAGGTCTGGAATCTGGCAGCTGGGATTCTCAATGCAAAGATGTGCAAGGTAATACACATAGGGTGCAAGAACCCCAGAGTCAAATACAGACTTGGGGTGTGATAGTCGGTCACAGAGGTGAAGGACCTGAGGAAAGCAATCACAAGCAACCTAAAACCTTCAAGGTGAAGGCAAACAGGATGCTGGGTAGCAAATCAAGGGTGTTCACCAGCCGGAGGAAGGTCACTCTGCCCCTGTACGTATCCATGGCGTGACTGGATCTGGAGTACTGTCTGCGTTACTGGAACCCCTACGTCTAGAAGGACATAAATTAGCTGGAGGCAGTGCAGAGTTGGGCTACTAAAATGATCCAAGGGCAACAGGGTGTCCTGTATGAACAAATTGGTGAGCTTGAACACGTATTTGGTAGAGGAGAGAAGAGAGAGGGGGGACCTGATCAAGACCTTCAGATAACCATAAAGGCATAAACAAGGTCGACCTTGGGGATCTCTTGAGCCATAAGTAAGTAAGTAAATAAATAAAGTAAGCAACTTGTAGGAAGCGTGTATGAATTCTGAAACAAGCAGACTTGATAAACCATTTGGGACTCCTCCTGGCATGTTCATATGGTCGGTCAAGTCCCCCGCGAGGACCACCCCCATGAGGCTCCCAGCTAACAAGCCACCAAAAATGGCAGCTGCTCCCCTTTTTATCACTCTAAGCTCCTCCAACAAGCTTACTGGAAACATTAACCCTTTATTCACTATATACTCTGCACTATTAACTATCTAAACTGTAGAGGTTTAGTAATGGCATCCTCCCTCTGAAGAACAGAGAGGGTGCTTCAATTGTGTCATCACTATATGAGGCAAAATGTGATTGCCGCATGGTAATAAAGTAATTGGCCTTCAGCCTCATACTTTATCCACTCCACATCCCAATTATCACCTAGTGAGGGCACTATCAAATTATCACTTAAATAAATTGATTACTTTTGCATTAATACAATGCCTTGTAAGTTGTACACTGTATCTAGCACTGTTTACATCTGCACATATTTGCCCGTCATCAGAAGTTTTGCCTTTACATGACACCACTGTAAACCAGCTCTGCTCAGTGGCTTTTATCTAGGATAGAATAGAATAGAATAGAGTAGAATCAGAATAGAAGTGAGACTAAGGTTTGCTAAAATGTCTGACTTATAAGTACATAGAGGATACTGACTGGGGTTCTGCAGTTAACAGTGTTGTAATCACCTCGAGCGATTGCCATGCTGTTGTAAATCTCGAGAGTGCAGCTCAAGAGGTTTACTGTCTACATGACAACTGCAGGAGGTGATTTCAACATGGTTAACTGCAGAACCCTAGCCATTGTCTTTTATATTGTATGGGGTTAAGTAAAGAAAACACGGGAAAAAACTGCCTGTTTTTTTCCCCAGAATAAGGCTTACCTTACAGATCCACTTCATGACATTGATGATCTAAAATAATATTTATTGTGACCCCGATTTAGGCAAAACAAATATCGAACAGTTACAAGCACTTCAATTTAAAATAGGAATAACAGAAAAGTCCTTGTTTTTTTAAAAAATAACCCCTTTGACTGTTGCTGCTCCAGAAGCAGAATGTGGTTGGCCAACCGCGATCATGTGCTTTTCGGAGTATCTGTCACGTCAGCTACATTGGCCTGAAGGGTTGTGGGAAACAAGCTGCTGGCAGACACAATGATTCAAGTAAGAAACCTGGAAAGGGGGGATAAAATAAAGTTTACTGTTGGCCATTGTTTACAGTTTAGGAGTCACTCAAACTGCCGCAACAGGATGACGTTTGAAAGGGGCTGCATGCTAAAGCTCCATTCTGAAAAAAGAATGCTGTCGGTAACTTCAGTTCCATCTTGTAATCTCACCGGTCTGTCATAGGCAAGCAAGGTTCACAGTTTTGATGTCAGAACAATGAGATTACAAGATCAAAAAAAGATAGATGTCAGTGCATAATAAACTCTCCCCATATATTATTGTATCTATAATGTTCATTATTTAACAGACCATCTTTTCGCTGCACAGGTTACAAACAAGCTCTGGCTAAAAAAAACTGAAATGGGTGTCTCAGTCTTCACATATTTCATACTCTTAACCCATGGTCTGTACAGGACTGTGAGCAGTCCTCATCGTAGGCAACTGGGAGTTTAATAGGAAGATATGGAGCTAGAGGAAACAAGCATATCACCCTGTTCCAGGTTTACGGTGTGTTTGTATAAAGGTATTAAAATTAGTTTTGTACTGGTCTGGTGTTTGGGATCCAACTAGCAGATTGCCTGTTTGGTCTTCTAAAAACCATAGAGAGCTCTATTTTGCTCCAGTGTGATTATTTAGAGCTAGCCATACCTGTATATTACACAGCTGAGCTTCTGTGTAGTAATTTTGTATTTATTATTTATTTGAAACATATTTCACCATGTAAGCAAGCAGAATCTGAGCAGGCTAATTTCCAGTTGTGACTGGACTAATCCTCCATTATTTTTTTTTATCTAGTGCTAGTAATCTTTGTATGTGGCCCCTTCCCTAGAAGCTCAGGGTGCAATTACAATATACAGTGGCATCCCCCAGGATGAAACCCACTTTTAAAGCACTCTGCAGTATGCTGCAGCAGACCTACTGAATAAAGCAATGTAATTTCAATGGCAATTAGTCCCTTTTGTCATGTAGGAAACTGTGGCATTCACTTCATCCTGGCAGTGTCACATTTTTCTGAATGACAAAAGGGACTAATTGCCATTGAAATTACATTGCTTTATTCAGTAGGTCTGCTGCAGCATTCTGCAGAGTACTACAAGATGCTGCAGAATTGGGTTTCATCCTGGGGAATGCCACTGTATACAGCAGCAATATTATCCTGCAGTGTTTTTTAATTTTATTCTGGATGATTTCCTAGCCCAGATGCATATACTGTATCAGAGACTGACTTTTTCATGTTAGCTAAGCTTTTAACAATGTTTGCATTGTAATCTGTACCATAACATTCTTGTTGCTGTTTACAGTGGTAGTCAGTGACAAGATACACTATTTATCTGGATATGTCGGGAGATATCACAAAAATCCAATAAAAATGAATGGGGATTTCCTGCGATATACTGTGACATTGCATACTGGAATATTCTGCATCATGTCACTGGCTACCACTGTACGTGTGTTTGTCTACTCGCTACTGTAATAACTACTTTTTATTGTAAAGTGCTCTGAGTGTCTGAATGGGCATCATACAAAGATAAACATTACCTCTACAACTACTGCAAACAGATACATACCGACTATACAGATATGTTTATTCCAGTCTTTCCGCTTTATGGGGAGAGTATCATTTGGGAGTAATATATTCTAGGTAGTATAGACATGCTGATGGAATATATTCCCCTTTCTAATGTTGAGGGATGTGCTGTATCATTCTTGAGATCTTATGTAATGTGGTTGGTCAGTGGTGCGTAATTACAGTTTTAGAGATAAGTAAGGGTTTTTTGATCATTTGACTCCTAAATATCTGAATGCTGTTAGTTCCCATCTGAAAGGAAATTATGCGTACAGTTCTTTAGAGGGAGGGTAGGTTAATGCCAGAACCTTGGCTTGTTATCATTAAATGTGTATCCTAATTAGCCATGGACAGGTATTGAAATACCCTACCCTAAACGTTACCTTCATGTACCTCCAATCTATCTATGATTATATTAAAAATATTCTGTTAAAAAACAGGTAATTTGTTTGGATAGGGTAGTTACAACCCTGATTTTCAACTATTATATTACCCTACCCTGACTGTAACAAATGTGAAAAACTTTGGTTTGACTACCCAACTCAGAGAAAACTGTACCCATCAGGGGCTGTCTTGATGCAAGTAGGAAATACACTGATGCTCTGAGTGATCCAGCTATTGTTTCCAAAATACATCCTTTTATGGCTCTCTAAGGAATTTGTCTATATGGCCATTGTGGGCCACCCAACTTTTCTTTATTAATTTGACATAGCCAGCCTGAGTCTCTGTAGCAGTTAATAAAACAGAGAGCAATTTATGACTAAATAAGGCATTCATCTGCAGGGCCATTGTGAGACAGGCATGGAGGAGAGGTGCAGCTGCTTTGAGTGAGCCTGCTGCTGTTTCCAAAAAAAAATGCACTTATGACTGTCATTGCTGAGGCGGGCAGGAAAGGCACAGCTGCCCTGAGCGAACCTTCTGCTGTTTACAAAACCTGTATCTATGACTGGCATGGCTGAAGCAGGTAGGAGAAGTGTAGCTGCTCTGAGTAAGCTTGCTGCTGTTTCCAAAAATTATACCCTTGACATGCGTCACTAAGGCAGGTAGGAGAGGCATAGCTGCTTTGAGTGAGCCTACTGCTGTTTCTAAAAACTGAGTCCATGATGGGCATTGCTGAGGCAAGTAGGACAGGTTCAGCCACTCTGAGCAGGCCTACTGCTGTTTTCAAAAATTGTACTCATGATGGGCATTGCTGAGGCAGGTAGGAAAGTTACTGCCTCTCTGTGTGAGCCTACCACTGTTTCCAAAAATATATTAATCAAGAGCATTGCTGAAGCAGGTAGAACAGTCAAAGCAGTTCTGAGTGCAGCTGTTTCCAAAAATATACCTGTGATCAGCAATGCTGAGACAGGTAGGACAGTCACATCCACTCTGGGCGAGCTTTCTGATGTTTCCAAAAATGATACCCATGATGGGTGTTGCTGATGCCAGTAGGACAGTCACAGCTGCTCTGAGTGAGCCTGTTGTGTTTCCAAAAATTATACCCAGGACTCACATTGCTGAGGTTGATAGGATAGGCGTAGCCTCTCTGAGCGAATCTGCTACTGTTTCAAAATATTGTACCCATGATATGCATTGCTGAGGCATGAAGCATAGAAAATAAATGATTTACAAGAGCAGTGGGGCAAATGTGGCTGGCAAGGGAGTGATGGTGATGGCAACTGTCAGTATGTGTCTTAAGGAGAATGACAGCAAAACCGAGGATAGTGGTGCCAATGCAAACTGTAGTAGCAATTCTGATACAAGTCAACATGCCTTCCAGTACTGGTGTAGTTGCTCATATAGGGCAGGACTGGTACTGTATGTCAAAGAACAAGTTTGGTGAGAAAATGTAAAAAGTAAAAAAGTAAATGCAAGATAATGATGCCAAAATAGAAAATGACAAGCATTTCTGTTTGTCTAGAGATTGTACCCGTGGCATGATTTCAGAGGAACAGTTGCAACTGCTGATGGACAGATACTTGTAACCAGATTTGGCTATATGCCAGCCCAGACATGATTCTCTTGTTGTACACAACCTAGTCATCATATTTGATATCACTGTGTGCAGGCTGCCATTCATGTTCAGGGTCAGAATTACATAATTCAATGGTTGGTACAACTGGTGGGGAACTGTAAGTATTCATTTTGAGAAATGTAAACTGTTCCACATTTGCAGGACTTAGCAGTGTTGGTTGGTTAATGACTATTCCTCCGACCACACAGAATATGCATTCTGAATATATGCTTGAAGGTGACAACTCTGATACATTATTGTAAGATTCGCTAGATCTGGCCATCATTTTCTCTTTTGTTTTCACTAGAGTAATGGATCTTCCTTGAGACCAGTCACAGTATGGTCTGCAAAATACTCCTGGATCGTTGTGCTGGGTGGCATGGTTAACAGTCTGGCAGATGAACCAGGTGCACTGTCCCTACAGGATACAACTTCATGTTATTGCAGACTACTTAGAATTGATTTGCCTTTCTGATTCTGAACATACGATACCGAAAAGTAGCAGTAGGTGTCCTTTCCCTTGCTGATAACACTGGTGGCTGTGGAGAATTAATTGATATGCTATTGTCTGCGCCAGAGGCATACTTGGATGGTTTATCCATTTTTGACTTCTCTACATCAGTTAATGGTGGAGCACTGTCAATTTTGGTTAATAGAATATTTTTCCAGTATTTAGTGTCTTCCCTTACAGGAAGGTTGGCTTCAATGTTACTCTTAAAGCAGGGATCTATGGATCTAGGGATCTAGCAATGTAGCCAAACATAGGTTTCATGCTGAAACAAGGAGTTAAAGGACAACTAAACAGGTTAATTTTACAAAACTGCACTGCCAAAATTGGAATTCATAGGGATGTAGTAAAATGCCGTACCTTTTATGTGCTGCACTTCTTGTAATCCAAAATCACCGTTTTATACAGTTTCATCATGTTCTGAAAATTGTAAATAAATCGGCAGAGTTTTCAAAGTCCGTGGCTTGGTAGTACCTTAAGATAGCCGTTACGTAGTAATGTGATGACGTTAATGGAGCGAGACAGCTCCAGAGTGGTAATGGCATTTGTATTGGGACTTCTTGTGTAGTGTGGAATTAAAACCTTTAGACTACATGTTTGGGGCAAATCCTTTACTGTGTATGTGAAGAGGGTATTGCATATGCACAGTAAAGGATTTGCCCCAAACATGCAGTCTAAAGGTTTTAATTCCACACTACACAAGAAGCCCCTATACAAATACCATTACCATTCAGGAGCTTTCTTGCTTCATTGACAGCATCATGTTATCATGTAGTGGCCATCTTAGGGTACTGCCGAGCCGCAGACTTTGAAAACTCTGCCAATTTGTTTACATTTTTAAGAACATGACAAAACTGTATCAAATGGTGATTCTGGATTACAAGAAGTGCAGCACATAAAAGGTAGTGGATTATATTACACCCCTATGAGTTCCGATTTTGGCAGTGTCATTTTGTTAAAATTAACCTATTTAGTTGTCCTTTAATTCTCTGAACGGTTCACAGTTTGAGACTCATATCATTGGTCAGAATTACAATGTACTATCTTGTTTTTACTGGAACTCTTTCTTGATATCATGCAGGAAAATGTAAAGAAATCTTATTTGAGGAAGAATTTGATGTAGAGTTGCACAGTCCACACTTACATTATGTATGGCAACCTTAAAAGCCTCCAATAAGGTGACCTAAGATTCAACTAGAGTCCAACTGCTGGAATTGAGCATGATACCTACTTTACCTAATGTATTTGATTCTGCATGGTGTGGTCATGTACAGTACAGCTTTTTTTCTTTTTAGGAAGCCTTTACAACATGTACAATGTTGAATTCCAGCAATTTGGAACTTTTTTCTTCAGTTTATGTAGTGGTACATTGTTTGCCCTCTGTTGCTCCTTCAAGATTTTTTAAGCTTTCACAGAGTGGCTGACATGACTATATATTTTCCTTGCAAGACCTAGTAAGTTTCTGACATTTCTGTTTCCAGTTATGAAATCGTGGATGAGGAAGTTTAAGCAATGAGTAGAACATTATATGTGTTGGTAGCTACCATTTCTAATAACTTTGACAATATTACCACCATTATCTGACACTGTGAACCCCGGAGAAAGATAATGGAGGGTGATCAATTTCTGGAATTGGTTCTGCAGCTCCTGCAGTTTGATTTTCCTCAAAAGTTCCTTATATCTTGTTACCAATAGCCTGCAGGATCAGAGACAGCATGGGTTCACAGTGGGGAGGTCCGGCCAGACAAACCTGATTGAGTTCTTTGGTTGGGTGACCAGGGAAGTGGATCATGGGGGAGTGGTGGATGTGACCTACCTGGATTTCAGCAAGGCATTTGACACCGTTCCACATGGAAGGCTGTTCAACAAGCTGGAAAGCCTAGGAGTAGGTCCTAAGGTAGTAAAATGAGTGGAAGATTGGCTTGGCAATAGGAGTCAGAGGGTGGTGGTAAACAGCAGTCACTCTGGAATAAGCAAAGTGACCAGTGAAATAACACTGGGATTAATACTAGGGTCATTTTTCTTCAATATCTTCATCAGTTACATTACAGAAGGGCTGAAACAGAAAGTATGCCTGTTCACATATGACCAAAAACTCTGCACCAGAATAGACACACTGGGAGGACTGGAAAAAATTAAGAAGTGACTTAGAGCAATTGGAAGAATGGTCAAGGGCTTGGCTGCAGGGTTTTAATGCAAAGAAAGGCAAAATAATGCTCTTGGGGCATAAGAACCCAGGGGCAACTTATCAACTGGGATGAGAGATATTAACAGTTACAGAGTAGTAAAGGGACCTGGGATAATCATCTTTGATGACCTGAAGGTAGCAGAGCACTATGACAAAGTAATAGGGAAGGCTGGAAGGATGCTGGGTTGCATAAGAAGGGGAATCACCAGCAGAAGGAGGGAGATAATGATACGCTTATACAAATCACTGGTGAGGCCACACCTCGAGTACTGTGCACAGTTCTGGAGACCCCACCTCTATAAAGACATAGCGAGGGTGGAGGTCAGTACAAAGGAGGGCAGCCAAAATGGTGCATGGCCTGCATCAAAAGCCCTATTGGGAAAGGCTGAAGGAACTTAACATGTACTCTTTGGAAAGGAGAGAATGGGGGGATATGACAGAGACATTCCAATGCCTCACAGGCAAAAACAAGGGAGGTACAGAAGGGAAGCATTTTGCACAGAAAAAGATGCTCAAGGACAAGGGGTCATGCTATGAACTTAGAAGGGGAGAGACTCAGATGAAATAGGAGGAAGTACTTCTTTACGGATAGAGTGGTGGACACAGCTTACCAGCAGAGGTGGTGTGGGTGGAAATGGTGACAGGGTTCAAGAATGCATAGGATAGACACAGAAGGACATTAGCTGTGGGGTTGGGGGAGACTGGGGACTGAGTAGGGTTGGCACGGGGTTATTATGTCGCAAGACATAATGCCGCATGGCACTATCACGCTGCGTGATTAATGCCACAAGGCTAATGTCTTTGTTCTGTGGGGGGCTCTTCCCCACATCCCCTGCTATGGGGGCTGATCCCGGACCCCCCACTAAAGATTCTCAACTCTGGGGTCCAACTCGGGAGCGCACAGGTCTGTTTCGCCATAATGCCGCACGCTATTAGCTGCATGGCATTAAGGACCCGTGCAGTAGGGTCTGGGTGAAACTATTGGTAGGGAAAATAGGGCAGACTAGGTGGGCCATCAGGTCCTTATCTGCCAACAGATTCTGTGTTTCTCTGTTTCTATGTAAAATAATGATTAACAATATAGCCTGCTTCCTACTGATTACAGTAGACATGAGATTATTGCTTTCTGACCATCAGCAGGCCCAATGAGCTGTAACACTCACACAGTGAATTGTTTGGTTACTGGTCCACATATCTGTTGTTATGTGAACCTGTTCACCTCAGAGTGTTTTAATTCCTTACTGACTTTAGTATGCACCAAGTCGTACAACTGTGGAACAGCTTTTCTTGAAAGTATGTTCGAATGGGAACAGTCTACTGTGATTCTGTCCAGTGTATGAACTTTAGAAAAACTTTCTGGGCAGGAAAAGCAAAATAGTTGAGAATTGGCCAGCAGCTCTGCGATGGCTCTATTTAAGTGCTGGTATGTTGGCTATTGGGTAAATTTTGATGTCCTTGCAACACTTTCTTTTAATGTTAGTTGACAAGATGTTTTTGATTTATTTGAGAATTTATTTTTCTTGCCATTTTCACAGGGAGTACTGTAGTATTTTCCTTTGCTTGATGGTGGCAGAAAACAGTCAGTGTTTTGCTGAGAACAATTAGACTGCAGTGACATATCCACAGATTCAATGTCACTCACTGCTTCCATTTCATTGTTATCATCACTATGGTCACTACCACCACCACCACCCATGCCAACCACACTGACCCTTTTTACATTGCTAAACTCAATTGGGTGTTCAGCCTTGGCATTTCACATCATTACTGATGTGCCAAACTGTGTTCTTCAGTGCATTTGACACTATTTTTGCACAGACTGCATACAGCTCGAGAGCTGTCTGTAAGGTCAATATGGAATAAATAGCACTCCAAAGATTTACCTTTCTTTTACTCTGTGCTGGGGTGTCTACTACTATTCTTTTTATAGTCAAGGGTACAGAAAACCTTACATTGCTATCTTCTTGTTCAGATGGTCTAGAATTGTTATGCCTATTCTTCTTACATTTAACATGTGATTTTTTTCCTGCACTTGCCTCTCATTCCTTAAAGCAGCATCCTGTCCTATCCTATCTCATCATCCAAACAACCAACCTCATGCTTTCCACCATTAGAATCATAAAGTCATTATGTGGGGCATACCCTGGGTTATCCTGTTTCAGTCCCCACTATCACCATCTCTACTAGCATTCGCTACCTCAGCATCAGAGCCATCATTTGAAAAGAATGCCTCCTTGTGTGCTGCTTCAGTGGCTGCACCTATCCAGGCACATAAGGCAAACATTCTATATCTCTGTGAGTTAACACAAGTCAGTTTTTTCTGAGACTCTACTGTCCTTTCATTGCTAATCTGCTTTTTCTTTGCAGGGCATTTAGTGCTGGTTCTGGGTTGTTATTATTATTATTATATTATAATCACTATGTTCTGATTCATTAGTGGTATGGTTATTGAAGTCAGAACATCAACAGCTGCATGTTCATCAGCATTGTGCTTCCTCTGAGTGCTGGACTTACAATTCAACTGAGTAGTAGTAGTAGTAGACATAGTGACTGTGATCCTTTATTGGGATTAGCCTTTGGTTACTCATGGGTAACTGTGTCAGGGACAGGCAGATGCCTGAGTTAACAAAGATACAAATGTCTGCAGTACCTCAAATAAATGTTGCAGTGCTGCTTCGAGGCAAGAAACATAGAGGAGTAAGTACATCCTCTACATAGGGTCCTACAAGTGCTTGCTAAGCTCAGGGTGGACAAGGCAATGGGACCAGATGGCATGCATCCCAGGGTACTAAAGAAGCTAAGGGTGGAACTAGCAGAGCCATCATCAGAATTGTTTAATGAGTCTCTGAGCACAGGAGAGGTTCCAAAAGACTTGAGAAGGGCTCATGTGATCCTGTAAGAGTGGTAGCAGGGAGGAGGCAGAGAACTACAGACCAGTCAGTCTTACCTCACTAGTGGGCAAGATTATGGAGACACTCCTTAAGGAAAGGATAGTGCAACACCTGGAATCCATAGGAGCACAGGATCCAAGACAGCATGGGTTTTCAACAGGATGGTCTAGTCAAACTAATCTAATAGATTTCTTTGACTGGGTAACCAGAATGATGGACCAAGGGGGTGCACTTGATGTCACCTACCT
This sequence comes from Neoceratodus forsteri, assembly GCA_016271365.2. Classification (NCBI taxonomy): domain Eukaryota; kingdom Metazoa; phylum Chordata; order Ceratodontiformes; family Ceratodontidae; genus Neoceratodus; species Neoceratodus forsteri. The sequence goes on from CM057459.1 coordinate 746,999,832, forward strand.
TGACTTCAGCAAAGCTTCCAATACTGTTCACATAGAAGATTGATTAATAAGCTGGGTAGGCTCAGGGTGGGTCAGAAGTTGGTCAACTGGGTGGCCAACTGGTTGGCGGGCAGAACACAGAAAGTGGTGGTAAACGGTATACAGTCACAAGTGGGGTACCTTAGGGATCAGTCCTGAGGCCAGTCCTCTTCAATATCTTTATCAGTGCCATTGCAGATGGACTGGAGGGTAAGGTTTGTCTGTTTGCAGATGACACCAAGATCTGCAACAGAGAAAATGATCCATATGGGGTGGGCAGAATGAGAAGAGATATCTGGATAAACTGGCACAATGGTCGGAATAGTGGCAACCGGGGTTTAACGTAAAGAAGTGCAAGATCATGCATATAGGGAACAGAAACCCTGAAGCCACCTATAGGTTGGGAGGGGAGTTGCTGGCAGTCACAAGGGAAGAAAGAGACTTGGGCATCGTCATCGCAGATGACCTGAAATCATCCAAGCAGACCACTAAAGCAGTAGGTAAGGCTAGGGGGATGTTGGGATGTATTAGTAGGGGTATCACAAGTTGGAAGAGGGAAGTAATAATCCCTCTTTATAAGACACTGGTTAGGCCCTATCTGGAGTACTGCATGCAGTACTGGAGGCCACACTTGCACAAGGACATTAACAAAATGGAGGTAGTCCAGAGAAGGGCAACCAAAATGGTGCAGGGACTGCATCAGAAAACATATGAGGACAGATTAACGGAGCTCAATATGTATACCCTAGAGCAAATGAGAGAGAGAGAGGTGATATGATCGAAACATTCAGTCATCTTAAGGGCATTAACAAGGTGAAAGAGTCTAACATGTTTCAATATAAGAAAAATAGCAGGACAAGAGGACACAGCATGAGATTAGAGGGAAGCCGATTAAAGGGTAATGTGAGGAAGTTCATTTTCACAGAAAGGGTGGTGGATGCATGGAACATCCTACCTTAGGAAGTGGTGGATAGGAATACAGTGCAGGGCTTCAAACAGGCATGGGATAGGCATAAGGGAGCAATACAGATGAGTATGAATAAATAGGCCATTGACAGAGTAAAGGCCTATGGTACATTCATAAGGTAGAAGAAATGGGCAGACTGGATGGGCCTTGCGGTCCTTATCTGCCATCAACTTCTATGTTTCTATGTTTCTATAGAAGACTATATGGTGCTTTTTTCCTCTCAACCTGTATGAATGTCATTTCACATATTGATTTTTTGGGGCTCAAGTTTTATTTGAAATAATAATAATGGGGATAGCAGGTACCCCTCTCTACCTGGTACCACTTTGTAATTCAAACATATTGGATATGTGTCCGTTAGCACACATGAATCATGAGATGGAACTATAACTCTGGGATGAACTGCATGAAGGTTGGGGGAAATCCAAAATGGTTTTATGTGGAATCAACACATTTGTTCTAGAAGCAGTTTAAGACCTGTCTTTTTGGGCAAACCTTATAATGATTCAACACTTGCTTGCATTGCAATCTTAGTTATGTGAATGACAAATGGCAGCTTGTTTAACTGATTAAGAATGTACAGTCATTGTAAAAACTGCTGCACATTGTATTTTTCAATTTTCATGTTATGTTATTTGTTGATGTTCTGGTTAGTTTTGTATTTATTGTTTTTTATGTATATTTATTGTACAGTGCCTTAGACCCTGGAAAAGCACCAGTTTGATCTTGTTGAATAATTGTAGGTAGGATTTTATCTGCCTTTGTGCTAACACCGATGAAAGTATTTTATAACTGTTCAGCACTGAGATGGATCTGTACGTAGGAATTAACGCTTGACAGAGTCTTTACCAGGCTTATGGATTACAGACATAGGGCCCTGTATTCAGAGTTGGGTGCAGTCACAGTGCAGCCTTTTGTGCTGTGCTGTGATATTGTATGACTGGCTGTGAGTGATATTCAGATGGTTAGCACTCACCAACAGAGCGGTGCTGACTGAATATAGGGCCACATCAGCACAGTGGTAAGTGGAACTGTGCTGTGCCGACACGGACCAAGGCTGCATATTACTCACAGAAGATAGCGTTGCCTAAAACAGGATAGACCCAGGTCTCCTGTGGTCCATATTCAGCCCAAGCATGCAAATGAGCTCACTGGGCATGCCAGGCACTAACAGGCCCTCTGCTGTCCCATTATGGGTTCATTTCCATGCAGCACAGAGGACCCTTTGTGCCATGACAGTGGTAACACAGCCCTGGTGGTCTAGTGGTCTCTCCCAAACACCCATACTGCCATCTGAAGGCATAGCCCTAGTAGTCTAGTGGTTCTCTCATCCCCCTGATACCTTTGTAGCCCTGTAACCATACATCCCTGGTAGTTTAGTGGTCCCACCACCCCCAATCCTCATTTAAGAAACTAGTGGACAGATATATAGACACTTTACAAGTCAATAATGTTTTTCCCCCAAAAGTGATCAGTTTCATGAAAACAGAACATCTGGTCAAGGCAGTATGTTATATACTGCCTATAATACACAAGCAAATGTAGCACAAACTCACAACAAGTTGTAAAAGTTTGTACTAATCTGTAAGATACTTAAAGCATTTTATTGTACATAAAAAAAAAACTAGTATGACAACCCACCTCTCTCTCTCTGGGCTGTACTAGCTTTCAGAGAGGTGTCTGTCTTTGGGTATCTGCTGCCACCAGCTGGGTCCTCCAGCACCTACCTTCCAACTTGCACAGAACTGGGATGTCAAAAGTGCAATTGCAAAGATCAAAGCCTGGTAGTGTGTCCCTCGGGTGGAGGATGCTAAACAGAGTTTGCCTCAGCCAGTGGAAACCATAAATTACATTAGAAATAATTTAAATCACAACCACAACTCTTGAGTAAATCAATAGCTCTTTAGTTAACAGAAGGTCAAAAGTTGCATTACAGGGTATATATTTTTAACACAGGAGAATAACACTGTTACAGGATAAGTAAATAAATGTTTTAGATAACAGATGATAAAAGAAAAAGGCTATTACTGAGATTTGCTATTATTACCCTTACCCTTCCCTATCCATAAAGAGAAACTGGACCCTAAGTTGTCTGCCAGCTCCCACGGACATAGCTAGAAGAGTAGGCTCCAACCTTGACCTCTTGGTTGTAACTTCCCCAGCAACTCCAAGAGCAACTTCCTATAACTGTCTTTCAGCATCTTATATTCTCTCTTGAGAACAGGTGATTCTTGTTCTCCCTTTGAATGCCCCAACCACTTACCATGTATGTATTTAATTGTTCCAATTAGACTGAACACCTATCAGTGTCCAATTACATTCATTTTCACCTTCAATTTATATTTGAGCGATCCAATCCTTTCAAGCTATGTGAGTCTGTATGTATATGTCCACTCCCTCTCTTGGTCACTGTGTCTGAGATTAATTACTCAGCCCTTATCTAGATGCTGATGGACAGTGGAATCCCAGTATGTGTGTGTTTTTTTTTTCAGACTGCTAAAAAAATACTAGCTGAAAATCCAAGCCATTAACTCCTTCCTTCCCATTTCTGTCACATCCCCCCCTCCCCCAAGTGATGAAGGCATGTCTTATGGGTCACCCCAAGTGACACAGCCATTCATACAACTGCCGGGAAGTGCCCAAAGTATCCAGCCATGCTATTAGACCTGTCTAGATAGTCTGTCTGCATTGGCATTTTGTTTACCACTGCGGTGCTGGATGGTCATGTTGTATGCCTGCAGAAACTCCAGCATAGTAGTTTTCCATTTTGCACAACTGATCTGTGAAGCCAGATCAGGGGATTATGATCTGTGACCACAGTAAATTATCTCTCATATAGGTAAGGCTGCAGCTTCTGAAGGGCCCACACTATTCCTAAGCACTCCTTCTCGATTGTGGCATAGGCCTCCTCCCTGGGCAGAAGCCTCTGGGTGAGATACACGACCGGGTGCTCTTCCCCTTGCTGGGTAACCTGGCTCAGCACAGCGCCCAGCCCATGGTCTGAGGCATCCACGTGGAAAACGAACTTTAGACTGTAATTGGGGCTGGCCAGTACAGCTGGCATGCTTAAGGCCTTCTTTAGCTCCTGACAAGTGACCTCACAGCCCTCTGTCCACTGCACCTTATCTGGCTTTCCCTTCTTGGTTAGGTCTGTCAGGGGCTTAGCCAGATCACTATAGCGAACAAACCTCTGGTAGTACCCTACTGTCCCCAGAAATGCCCTTACCTGTTTCTTGGTGGTAGGAGTGGGCCAGGCCAGGATGGCATCGACTTTGGCAGGCTCAAGGCAGATGCGTCTGCTACCCACCCGGTGCCCAAGGTAGGACACTTCTGCCATACCTATCTGACGCTTTTCCACCTTGACTGTCAGACCGGCATCCTTCAGCCTGAGGAACACATTCCGTACGTTCTTGATGTGCTCCTCCCAGGTCTGGCTGTATATGGCTATATCATCCATATACGCCAGTGCAAACTCACCTGCCCCAGACAGAATGCGATCCACAAGCCGTTGAAAGGTTGCAGGTGCATTCTTCATTCCAAATGGCATTGCCTTGAATTCATATAAGCCAAATGGAGTGACGAAAGCTGATCGCTCCCTGGCTACAGGGGTCAGAGGTACCTGCCAGTAGTCCTTTATTAGGTCTGTTGTGGTCAGATACTTGGTTCTTCCAGTCTCTCTCCAGGGTCTCATCTGTTCTGGGCATGGGATAGGCGTTGGACTCTGTGCAGCTATTAAGCCTCCGGTAGTCAACACAGAATCATGTGATACCATCCTTCTTGGGAATTAATGCCATGGGCAAGGTCCAGGGGCTACTAGATTTCTGGATTACTCTAAGTTCCAGCATCTCCTTGAGCTCCTCTTTCACAGTCTGTTAACCTGCTTGGGTACCCTGTAGGGAGACTGTTTCAGGGGCACCTGGGTCCCAGTATCCACATGGTGCTCGGTCTGCATGGTGTAATCCGGTTTCCCTGTGAACATGTCCTCAAATTCTCTCAGCACACCCCGAATCTCCAGCATCTGGGCTGGTGTCAGCTGTTCGGAGAGGGTAAAGTTGTCCATGGAGGATCCAACCCGGGCCTCCCTGAGCAGGAACACCAGTGGATCAGCATCAGTTTCCTCTTCTGGGGTGCTGCACACAGCAAGGACCAATTCCTCCCTATCATTGCAGGCCTTTAGCATGTTAACATGATACACTTTTTGCCTGCATCTCCTGCCAGGTAGCTCTATCATGTAATTGACATCACTAACCTTTTGGACAATGGAAAATGGCCCCTCCCATGCTGCCTGTAGTTTATTCTGTCAGACAGGGATGAGTGCCATCATTCGCTGTCCCACCTCGTATTCTCTGGCTCTGGCCCCACGGTCATACCAGACTTTCTGCCTCTGTTGTGCAGTGGTCAAGTGCTCCTGAGCAAGCCCCATGAGCTCCTTAAGGCTGGCCCTGAAGTTCCGGACATACTCCACAACAGACTCCCCTTGGGAGGCATGGTCACCCTCCCATTCATCCCAAACCAAATCTAGGGGCCCCCCTCACCCTATGGCCAAACAGGAGCTCGAACAGTGAGAACCCTGTTGACTTCTGAGGTACTTCCCTGTATGTAAATAGGAGATGAGGCAAATATCAGGGGACTACTGTGCCCTTTCAGGGCTGTTTCCTCTCAAACAAACTGCATTCTGCAGTTTGGTAAGCAGACTAAGGGTTGAAACTCTGAATTTTGGCATCTACCCTTGGAGGAATCTCACTTGCCTCTTTAGCCAGTGTTTCTCTCACTATGTGCAGCAATCCAGAAGTCTTCTAGGAACTGCTGCCAAGAAATTAATGCGAGGACTGACCTCTGCTTGACATGTTCTTGATTTCTCACTTTAAGTAATGTTTAGTCTGATGTAGAGATTTCTTAAGAGCTGGTTTAAGTTTGAGAGAGGTTATTATGGTAGTGTGATTTTGCTATCTGCCCTGATCCCTGTGCCCCTTCTCTTAGAGCTATAAGTCTGTGGGCTGCACCCTTGACCTCTGTGTCCTATTGAGGCTGCTGCAGTTCCCCCCCAAAACACTTGCTTCAGAACCTCCCTGCCTGTTCTTTTTGTGCTGACTTTTCCATTAGCAGATTATAGCCACTAGAGGGCCCAGTTATAAGCACTCTTACCCAATCCAACACAATACAGTTCCTGTCTCATCTCACTTATTGTGTAGTCAGTCTATCACTATTCATCAGTCTTGGCCCCCTCCCTCTTCTACTGATTGATATTGATTTTTCCCATTTGCAGCTTATACTCTTCTCCCACTAGAGGGGTTTTCCCCGAACCGTGCCAAAGCTGCTCTACATCTCCTTACTCTCTACTACTCCTGAACACTCTTCCTTTACTGCTCAGCTGCTATGGGTACCTACGGTGCATTACTAAGTCTGCTCTCCTTCACCCTCTTGGTACAGACCTCACACCGACCAGAGCACCTTTCCTCCACACTAGGCAGCTCATCCCCAGACTACCTCACAGTGACTCGGCCCTCCCCCCCTCGACACACCTGTGACCCTCAACACCCCCACCCTGCCAGCAGCCCCATTCCTCCGCCCTCCAAGGCCCGACCAGGACCCAGCTCTCCTGCCCTTCCCACCCTTCGCACTTTATCTATCCCCTGCACCCTGATTGTAAAGTCCTCAGCTGGGTGTCGACCCAAGGGTCTCCATTGCCACTGGCCACTAACCAGAATAATTACACTGCTATTATTATTATCAGGTAATGTACACCCAAACCCAGGACCTATGGCTTCCAGCCCCTCTAAACCCTGTACTGCAACTGGCCTCTGCTTTGCATCCTTAAAGATTTGCAGTCTCCTAAAGAAATCTGGTGCCCTCCAGTGCTGGGTCATTCAACATCACAACATCAACCTGACATAATTGCACTGGTAGAGACTTGGCTCTTCAAATCCACCCCTGACTCCGCTATCACCCTCCCTGGGTAAACCATCTACAGGGAAGACCGAGTAGGCAAACATGGTGGTGGTTGCACACTACTTGTACGGGACTCCCTTATAGGTCAGGCACTCCCAACTCCTAAACCTGATTATGGAGCCCAAGCCCTCACCTTAAAAATCACACCTGACCCTGCCCGAGGCCCTCTCTTCCTCACGGTCTCCTACGTACCCCCGAGAAATCAAAACCAAGCGGTTCAGTCCCTCATTATCTAACTCACATCTCTCCCTCACAAAGTGGAGCAAGTCATCCTAGGTGATCTCAATGTTAACTGGCTTGCCTCCACTGCCTCCCATATAAGGGACTCCTTTGCTGCCCTGGATATCTCCCAGTTAGTTACCCAGCCCACCAGATTCAACCACTTTACTGGCACCAGCACTCTCCTAAATGTTGTTATATCTAACCACGCCTACAAAATCCAGGTTGTCACTGACCTCCCCGACTCTCTTAGTGATCACTCCCCAGTCCTCTGTCTCTGGTCATCCTCCACTCTGAAGCCAGTGTCCCAGGCCACTCTACGCTGCCATTTATGCCCCGGAAGCCTCAGAAAATTAAAACAATACCTAGTCCAGCTAGACTGGTTCCCTATCCAGCACGCCCCTGACATTGACTCAGCTTTTGACCACTTCACAAATGCCTTCTGTAAGGCTTGTGACCTTTCTGCCCCCCTCAACAGGATCCGCTCCAAAAAATGCAATGCCCCACGGATCACCCCACCCCTCCTCCAGAGACTCAAAAACAGAGATAATCTCTGGCACATTGCTGTAGAGTCTGGAAAGGCGTCTGATAGACAGGCCTACAACACAGAATGCAATAAGTGCGCTTGGGCCATTAGGCGGGCCAAGGCAGAGCACTACCAGACCACCCTCGCTTACACTTGGGGTTCAGCCCAGACCTCTGGGATAATATGAAAGAGCTAAATGGAAAGTTCTGCTCCCCCCTACCATCTCAACTCTCCATCAATGGCACCCCCACCACAGATCCACTCCTTATAGCCGATTGCCTTAACACTGCCTTCTCTGACCTAAGCTCGGTCCTCCCCAGCAGCTTCTTTGACCTAATCCCTACCTCTCTCCCTCTGGTCCTGCATCACCCATCATTCTACCTGCACACCCTATCCTCCCAGAAGCCAGGCCATACCTGGTAAAAGCCTTAAGCAGCAATAACCCCAGCAGTGACCCCCGCGACTCCAGGATCCTCCGCATGGTCTTGGACAAAGTCCTAGTCCCCCCTGACTGACCTTCTAAACCGGTCTGTAAGCCTGGGTCAGTTCCCAAGTGCTTGGAAAACTGCTGAAATCGCACCCATACATAAGAGTGGGGACCGGTCCACCCCCAACAATTACCGGCTGATCTCCATCCTCCCCCCACTCTCTAAAGCCCTTGAAAAAGTGGTGTTGATCCAGCTCTCTGAATACCTAACCAAGAATGGCATTATGTGCCCAGAGCAGCACGGTTTCTGCCCAGGACACAGTACAACCATGGCACTCTCCTGGAATTCTCCCAACACCTGCATGCTGCTCTCGACACTGGCAGCCTTGCAGGAGCAGTGTTCATTGACCTCTCCAAGGCCTTTGACACTGCCTGTCATCCCCTTCTACTCGACTCTCTCCACCAACTTAGCTTCTCTGGTGGTCCCATTTCCTGGTTCTCTAGCTACCTCTCTGCTAGATCCCAGCATGTCAAGATCAGCGGCTCCCTCTCCAGCACTCTTCCCATTCACTCCGGGGTCCATCAGGGCTCCATCCTGGGTCCAATACGTTTTAGTCTCTATCTCAACACCCTTCCTAGCTCATGTACCAGTAAAATGCTCCTCTACATCGATGATGCAGTCCTCGTTGCCTCACATCCCAATCCCACCTCCTTCCAATTATCCCTCCAGCAAGATTACAACCAAGCCAAAAGGTGGTTCGGCGACCGCAGACTGGTCATTAACCTAAAGAAAACCAAATCAATGCTCTTCTCCCACCACCAAAATAAAACTAAAAATACCACCCTCTTGATTATCCCCAGCACTCTGCACCCGCTAGAACAAGTGACCACATACAAGTACCTAGGCATCACGTTCGATACTGCCCTCTCCTTCCACACCCACATTAATGCCCTGTCAGCCGCCATTAACTCTCGGATTGGCATGCTATACTAGCACAGGGACTGCCTGCCTCAGGTTGCCCTTAGGCTGGCCATCACCTCCTCTGTCTTGTCCCTCGTGGACTATGGCTTGCCCATCTAAGCCGCAGCTGACAACACTGCCCTCTCCAAAATCCAACTCTCCATCAATAAGGCCTGTAGGCTCCTGACTGGTGCCTCCAGCCACACTCACACCTGCCTTCTTTATACTACCACCAATCTGCTCAACTTTGAGGAGCGACTGCTCTACCAGACCTGCCTTCCCGCTAAGAAATCACTGCTAGGACTCTCCTCCCTGGGGGTCTCCACCTCCCTACAGCAGTCATCATCGTCCGTCACCACCCGTAGTTCTGTTAAGGCCACTTTCAAGGTGCCCAGAACCAAGACCTCCCTTGTCCAGAGATCCTTCCTCTACCAAGCCCCCACCTGGTTCAACTCCCTCCCTAGCTGCATCTCCAACTTGCCAAAAATTGGCTCCTTCAAAACAGCCCTTCGGAACCATATCTTTAATACCCGCTGTTGTAGGTGCAACTAACCCCCTGTTGTAACCTGTGGTACCTGCCTGCCTTGCCCCCTGGCTTGACAATGTCCACTGGACAGCCTCTCCCCCAGACCCACTCCTTCCCTACTAGGTCCAAACAGGGATGTAACCCACTGTCTTCACTGAGGACCTACTATATCCATGAGTGTAACTCACAGTTTTGTAACACTATGTAACCTAAGTAACATACAAACTACTATATTATGTAACCTAAGTGTATCTATGTTAAATGTTTCTTTTACTGCACCTGTAATGTTATCCTCTGTTTTAATCTGCAGTGTAATAACTGTCTGCGCCCCCCTGCAACGAGGTGCCTTTGTAAATGAGTCTCTGACTCAAAGGTTGTAAGCCCGATTTGTAATGAATAAATAAATGAATAAATAAATTTGTCACAGTCCCTCTTGTGCTGGTCAGCAAAAGTCCTTAACACGGTCTTAAGGGTTGAATCAAATTGCACCACCAGACCATTAGTTTGGGGATGGTGTGGGGAAGTTTTGAGCTGTTTTACCCCACACTTCTCCCACAAACTACTCATTAACCCCGACATGAAATTGGTGCCCTGATCTGTCAGTATCTCCTGGGGAAAGCCCACCCAGCTAAATATTCCCAATGTGTGTCAGCCACAGGTTCCGCCTCAGTGAACGCTAGGGCCACTGCCTCTGGGTATTGTGTGGCATAACCCACTACCACCAGGATATACTGCTTGTCAGTGCGACTTGGGGTGCTTAGTGGTCCCACTATGTCCACAGCTACCCTCTTGAAGGGTTCATCAATAATAGGTAGGGGCACCAAAGCTGCCTTGGCCTTGTCCCCCATTTTCCCCACCCTCTGGCACTGTGGACAAGTCCTACAGTAATTTGCCACATCCTTGCCAAAACCAGGACAGAAGAAATTGTTGGTCAGCTGCTTTTTCGTGTGCCTCGCACCCAAGTGGCCTAAAAAAGGGATATCATGGGCAAGGGACAAAAGCTGCTGGCGGTGAACCTTAGGGACTACCAGCTGCTGGAGCACCTCACCATCTAGCTCTGGCCCTGCTGTACAGTCTCTGTACAGCAGTCCATTGTCCCAGTAAACTGACTCTTTACCCCCCAAGGAACCTCAGCCCTATTAGCTATTTCCCTCAGTTTTTGCAAGGTAGGATCAGTCCGCTGCACAGCGCTCAGCTCCCCTCATCTGACCCTTCCCAGTACCCCTTCAGAAGGAAGTCCTGTGGGTTCCTTCCTTCATGACTGGGGCTCAGGACTACTGCTTCTAGCCAGCCCCTCCCCCGTGCCAGCCACTTCCTCAGCTGCTGAGGGAAGGGCTGGACCCAGTTGAGTCAACCCCTATTCACCCTCAGAAGCTTGCCCTTTTGCCTGGCTGTGGGTTGCAACACACACCAGAGATTCCTTGTGGTCAAAATCATTCCCCATGATCACATTTACAGGGAGATACTCTACGACTCCCACCTCCTTTTCTCCGTGGCCACCCTCCCAGCTCAGGAAGACTAGATCCACTGGTATTTGGACTGCTGGCCCTGTGATTCTTTTGATCTTGGAGTATTTCCCTGGCAGCATCTGTTCCACCCATATTAGATCCTGCCTCACCAGGGAGATGTAAGTGACTGTGTCCCTCAGTCCCTGGGTTACTGTCCCATTAACTACAACAGGATGCATATGGTTGGAGGAGGAGTGTGGTTCTTCAGGCTGCACACACCCTACCAACAGACCAGTGCTATTTTGATCACCTCCTGACCAGGCCTTTGCCCCTTACCCATTTTCTGAGGGCAGTTATATCTCAAGTGCCCCACTTGATTGCAAATATGACATTTCTTGGGCCCTGTCTCTTGGGTCACTTTAGAACCAGAGGGTTCTGCTTTAGGCTCAGGTGCAGGCTGATTTTATTTGGGCTGCCCCCCATGGGACCCCTTGGTACCATGTGGTGCCCCTCACCATGATACTTACTCTGTGTGTATGGCCTGCTAGCCATGTTCATGTCAGCGCTTGCTGCCACCTCCTTTGAGGAGCTGCATGCCCTGTCTAAGAGCCATACACACAAATCCTCGGGTACAGTTTTTAAGAAATTGTTCCCTCACAAGCAAATCTTTGATTAGCTCCAAAGTTTCTGCTTTTGCCCCATCCACCCACCTGTCAAGGTAAGTACATAAGCTCAGGGTGGACAAGGCAATGGGACCTGATGGCATACATTCCAGGGTACTAAAGAAGCTAAGGGTGGAAGTAGCAGAACCATTATCAGAACTGTTTAGTGAGTTTCTGAGCACAGGAGAGGTCCAAGAAGACTGGAGAAGGGCTCATGTGATCCCGCTCCACAAGAGTGGCAGCAGGGAGGAGGCAGGGAACTACAGACCGGTCAGTCTTACCTCAGTAGTGGGCAAGATTATGGAGGCACTCCTTAAGGAAAGGATAGTGCAACACCTGGAATCCATAGGAGCACAGGATCCAAGACAGCATGAGTTTACAAAAGGAAGGTCCTATCAAACTAATCTCATAGATTTCTTTGACTGGGTAATCAGAGTGGTGGACCAAGGGAGAGCAGTTGATGTCGACTGCCTTGACTTCAGCAAAGCTTTTGATACTGTTCCACAAAGAAGATTGATTAATAAGGGGTCTGGTACATTTTCCTGACTCTTATACTCCCATCATACTATTCCCTGACTCCGATTTCCCATTTTGTTATTCCCCGACACTACAATCTTACTAACGATTCAAGTGCCTGACGTTACCTGTACCCATCACAGTGTTTTTTGTTGTTTCTTGTTGTGACATTTGCAACATAATCTTGCCACCAGTGTAGTGTAGTCCCCTTTTATTTTAGACAGTGCTGCAGTCTTCAGCAGCAAAGCATATGTTTAGTGTTGCATTGCTAATGCTGGCAAAGTTCCGTATTTACCTGTCCTGAGTGAAATCCTCGGTGGACCACCACTCCAGCACGTACATTTCTAGCATCTCGCTGAAGTGGAAGTGGCTGTTGTTTTTTGGTTGTGTCATTTGCAACATAATCTTGCCACTAGTGTAGTGTATTCTCCTTTTATTTTACACAGCATTGCAGTCTTCAGTAAACTATATTTTTTGTCTCGCACTGCTAATGTTTGCAAAGTCCCGTGTGTTCCCTGATGTTCACTACTGATTTTTACTACTGTAATGAGTCACATCTTTCACATCTTTCACTCACAATTCTAATTTTGATGAAGTCCCATATGTTTATTATTATTTATTATTAGTCAAATAATGCAAAATCCTATATAGTCCCGACTCCGGCACTTCTGAACATAGGTCTACAAATGATTTTATTCTCAGGATCGCACAGAGCTTGGTGCTTTAAATCAGTCATGTACCTTTAACAATTTTATCCTTTGACCCTTGTGAAGCAGCATGCTGGAGTGTGCCGGAGCGTATTTCTTCTAGTTACCCCCCGAATGCATAGATTACTTTTAAATATTATATTAATAAAGTTTACTTTTAAATCCTGGACTCGCTTGATGAAATGACCACTTGATTGAAGCCCTGCTTTGAGGTGTGCTATTAATGCATTATGAATGGAGCAAGACTGAAGCAACATTGAAGCCCTGCTTGGAGCCTTGGAGCCTGCACAGGTACATCAAATACATATTTAACTAGCCTTTAAAATGTTACTAAATGGTGAAGTAGGTCAGTCATGTAACTGCTTGTAACATCCATTCAGGTAGGCAGCGGGCAGTGAAATGTCAGGAAATGTGGTGTGTTGGAACTACAGTAGACGGGAATTTAAATGACGAGCAGAAGTGTCTGACAGGGAGACGTAGTCAGGACAAAGGGTGTCGGGCAGTCACTTGTTGGGCGATCGACAGGATCTCATTAATTAGCTGGGTAGGGTCGGGGTGGGTCAGAAGTTGGTCAACTTGGTGGCAAACTGGTTGATGGGCAGAAAACAGAGAGTGGTGGTAAATGGTATACAGTCAGAAGATATGCAAGTCACAAGTGAGGCACCTCAGGGATCAGCCCTGGGGCCATTCCTCTTCAATATCTTCATCAGTGACATTGCAGATGGACTGGAGGGTAAAGTTTGTTTGTTTGCAGATGACACCAAGATATGTAACAGAGTAGATGATCCAGATGGGGTGGGCAGAATGAGAAGAAATTTGGATAAACTAGCAAAATGGTTGAAAGAGTGGCAAATGGGGTTTAATGCAAAGAAGTGCAAGATCATGCACATAGGGAAGAGAAACCTTGAATCCACCTATAAGCTAGGAGGGGAGTTGCTGGCAGTCACAAGGGAAGAAAAAGACTTGGGCATCATTATCACCGATGACCTGAAATCATCCAAGCAGACCACTAAAGCAGTAGGTAAGGCTAGGGAGATGTTGGGGTGTATTAGTAGGGGTATCACAAGTCAGAAGAGGGAGGTAATAATCCCTCTTTACAAGACACTAGTTAGGCCCCATCTGGAGTACTGCGTGCAGCACTGGAGGCCACACCTTCACAAGGACATTAACCAAATTGAGGCAGTCCAGAGAAGAGCAACCAAAATGGTGCAGGGACTGCATCAGAAAACATATGAGGACAGATTAACAAAGCTCAATATGTATACCCTAGAGCAAAGGAGGGAGAGAGGTGATATGATCGAAACATTCGAACACCTTAAGGGCATTAACAAGGTTAAAGAGTCAACATGTTTCAATATAAGAAAAATAGCAGAACAAGAGGACACAGCATGAGATTAGAGGGAAGCTGATTAAGAGGTAATGAGAGGGAGTTCTTTTTCACAGAAAGGGTGGTGGATGCATGGAACGGCCTATCTCAGGAAGTGGTGGATATGAATACAGTGCAGGGCTTCAAACAGGCATGGGATAGGCATAAGGGAGCAATACAGATGAGTATGAATAGATAGGCTATTGACAGAGTGAAGGCCGATGGCACATTCATAAGGTAGAAAAAGAAATGGGCAGACTGGATGGGCCTTGCGGTCCTTATCTGCCATCAACTTCAACTTCTATGTAACTGAACCTGCAATTCCGCATAACTGTCTTCTGGGCTTTTCTTTAATTCCCTAAACTTCCTTCTATAAGCCTTAGAAGTTAATTCAAAACATTTTAACAACGATGTTTTAACCTTATTATAATCAACATAGTCTTCATCACTCATTTTAGTAAATGCCTGCAAAGCCTGCTCCATAAGTAAGGGTGTGAGATGAGTTGACCAGGTAGCCTTAGTCAATTGAAATTGCTCACATACTGTCTCAAATGACCTTAAAAATAGATCAAGGTCATCTCTGTCTCTAAACCGAGGAAGCAATTTAGAATTAATTTTGGCTTCATGGGAAAAACTCACTCCACCATTGCTTACATTTTGCTGGTTGCGGAGGGTTTTCATCTCCTTCTCGTGCTGTTGTCTCTGGATTTCATGCTGTCATTCTTTTTCTCTGTCCACCAGTCTTTTTTCTTCCTGTTCTTTCTCTGCTTTCTGTCTTCTTGTCTCTGCTTCTGCTTCTAGTCTCCTTGCATCAAAGTCCAGCTTTTTTGCCTCCAGCTCCTTGTCTCGTAGCAATAGCTGCAGTCACAGGGCATCAAGCTGATTTGGAGGGTCTGCTACACCAGCTTCTGAATCACCCCCAAGTATCTTCTGCTTCTGGCAATGTGCCACCAGGGCAGCTATGAGGTCTGCCTTCTTCTGTTTAAGACCCTCAAATCCCATTTTCCTGGCACTTGTCACAAAGCTGTTGCACAGTAAGCGAGTCAGTACTAGTGGAGCTCATTCTCCCAACCTACACTAAACTGTGCTAACTAAAACCAAAAAAAAACTGTTGTACAAGTGTACTCTCTTATATATCCTGTTTCATAACTGCTAAGGTAACAATTCTACTGGCAAACTCTGTCTCAGTGTGCTAGAAAGTCTGCAGTCACCCCACCACTGCCAACCAATTTGTGACAACCCACCTCTCTCTCTGGGCTGTACTAGCTTTCAGAGAGGTGTCTTTCTTTGGGTATACACTGCCACCAGCTGGGTCCTCCACCACCTACCTTCCCACTTGTACAGAACTGAGAGGTCAAACATACAATTGCACAGATCAAAGCCTGGTAGTGTGTCTCTTGGGTGGAGGGTGCTAATCAGAGTTTGCCTCAGCCAGTGGAAACCATAAACTACCATAGAAATAATTTAAATCACAGCCACAACTCTTGAATAAATAAATAGCTCTTTATTTAACAGAAGGTCAAAAGTTGCATTACAGGATATGTATGTTTAACACAAGAGGATAACACTGTTACAGGAAAAGTAAACAAATGTTTTTAAGTAACAGATGACAAAAGAAAAAGGCTATTACTGAGATTTGCCATTATTACTCTTGCCCTTCCCTATCCATAAAGAGAATCTGCACCCTATACTGTCTGCCAGCTCCCACAGACATAGCTAGAAGAGTGAGCTTCAAGCTTGACCTATCGGATGTAACTTCCCCAGCAACTCCAAGAGCAACTCCCTATAACTGTCTTTCAGCATCTTATATTCTGTCTTGAGAATAGGTGATTCTTGTTCCCCCCTTTGAATGCCCCAAGGAAGTGCAAAGGAAGTGCAAAAGAAGATGGAAACCACTTTGGTTCTCAAAAACAGTAGCAGAAAAGGTCAGAGCCGAAAGGCTGGCCTTCAGGAAATATAAGGGAACACAGCATGGTGAAGATAGGGAGGTATACCAAACTTCCCTAAAGGAAGTAGGGAAGGCAGTAAGGAAGGCAAAGGCACAAACTGAGGAAACCCTAGCACAAACAGTAAAAGAAGGTGATAAGACTTTCTATAGATACATTAGTGAAAGGAGAAAGTCCAGAGATGGTATTGCTAAGATCAAAGGGGATAAGGGTGTGTGTGAGGAGGAGGACCATGTAAAAGCATCTATCCTAAATAGATACTTCTGCTCAATATTTACTGAAGAGGAGGTAGGGCAGGGCCCACAGCTCAGCACCATGGACACTGGGGGGAGGGAGGTGTGCAGTAGTCCCTTCACAAAAGAAAGGGTCCTGAAAGAGCTCGATAAGCTCAGGGTAGACAAGGCAATGGGACCTGATGGCATACATCCCAGGGTACTAAAGGAGCTAAGGGTGGAACTAGCAGAGCCATTATCAGAACTGTTTAGGGAGTCTCTGAGCACAGGAGAGGTCCTAGAAAACTGGAGTAGGGCTCATGTGATCCCACTCCACAAGAGTGATAGCAGGGAGGAGGCAGGGAACTCCAGACCAGTCAGTCTTACCTCAGTAGTGGGCAAGATGATGGAGGCACTCCTTAAGGAAAGGATAGTGCAACACCTGGAATCCATAGGAGCACAGGATCCAAGACAGCATGGGTTTACAAAAGGAAGGTCCTGTCAAACTAATCTCATAGATTTCTTTGACTGGGTAACCAGAGTGGTGGACCAAGGGGGAGCAGTTGATGTCACCTACCTTGACTTCAGCAAAACTTTAGATACTGTTCCACGTAGAAGATTGATAAATAAGCTGGGTAGGTTCAGGGTGGGTCAGAAGCTGGTCAACTGGGTGGCAAACTGGTTGGCGGGCAAAAAACAGAGAGTGGTGGTAAATGGTATGCTATCAGAAGAGATGCAAGTCACAAGTGGGGTACCTCAGGGATCAGTCCTGGGGCCAGTCCTCTTCAATATCTTCATCAATGACATTGCAGATGGACTGGAGGTTAAGGTTTGTCTGTTTGCAGATGACACCAAGATCTGCAACAGAGTAGATGATCCAGATGGGGTGGGCAGAATGAGAAGAAATCTGGATAAACTAGCAAAATGGTCAAAAGAGTGGCAACTGGGGTTTAAGGTAAAGAAGTGAATAATCATGCACATAGGGAAGAGAAACCCTGAAGCTACCTATAGGCTAGGAGGGGAGTTGCTGGCAGTCACAAGGGAAGAAAGAGACTCGGGCATCATCATCATCATCATCACTGATGGCCTGAAATCATCCAAGCAGACCACTAAAGCAGTAGGTAAGGCTAGGGGGATGTTGGGGTGTATTAGTAGGGGTATCACAAGTCAGAAGAGAGAGGTAACAATCCCTCTTTACAAGACACTGGTTAGGCCCCATCTGGAGTACTGCCTGCAGTACTGGAGGCCACACCTTCACAAGGACATTAACAAAATGAGGCAGTCCAGAGAAGGGCAACCAAAATGGTGCAGGGACTGCATCAGAAAACATATGAGGACAGATTAACGGAGCTCAATATGTATACCCTAGAGCAAAGGAGGGAGAGAGGTGATATGATCGAAACATTCAAACACCTTAAGGGCATTAACAAGGTTAAAGAGTCTAACACATTTCAATATAAGAAAAATAGCAGGACAAGAGGACACAACATGAGATTAGAGGGAGGCCGATTAAAGGGTAATGTGAGGAAGTTCTTTTTCACAGAAAGGGTGGTGGATGCATGGAACGGCCTATCTCAGGAAGTGGTGGATATGAATACAGTGCAGGGCTTCAAACAGGCATGGGATAGGCATAAGGGAGCAATACAGATGAGTATGAATAGATAGGCCATTGACAGAGCAAAGGCCTATGGCACATTCATAAGGTAGAAAAAGAAATGGGCAGACTGGATGGGCCTTGCAGCCCTTATCTGCCATCAACTTCTATGTTTCTATTTACCATGTATGTATTTAATTGTTCCAGTTAGACTGAACACCTATCAGTGTCCAATTATATTCATTTTCACCTTCAGTTTATATTTGAGTGATCCAATACTTTCAAGCTATATGAGTATGTGTGTATATGTCCACTCCCCCTCTTGGTCACTGTTTCTGAGATTTATTACTCAACCCTTATCTAGGTGCTGGCGGGCAGTGGAATCCCAATGTGTGTATGTGTGCTTTTTCAGACTGCTAAAAAATACCAGCCGAAAATCCAACCCATTAATTCCTTCCTTCCCATTTCTGTTGCAACTAGTAGCAGTGGTTACAAATTACTCACTTTTTTATAGCTCGTTGTGAGCTTGCTTTACATATTTACATGATTGCTGTGGTTATTTTTTTTCCTGTGGCTCAAATATTCCTCCTGAGCTACCTGGTGTTTCTTTAAAATGCACAAGTCCCTGGAATCCCCACCCGGAAGGCCAATTGTCTTGGGGATTGGGAATCTCACAGAACATTTATTGAAGTTAGTAGATCAGTACATATGTTCCCTAGCTAGATCCCATCTGTCATGTCCAAGATACTGTGAACATTTTGAGGACATTGTGATCAAAGAGAATTATAGACTGGTCACCATGAACGTCCAATCACTGTACACCAACATTCGTTACATGGAGGGCCTTGGTCCTCTAACTACCTTCCTCAATAGGAGAATGCCATCTTGTCCACTGAGAGTTACTAATTTTACTGTTTGCAAAGTTTATTGTTGGCAAATACTACATGATGATGGGCATCTCTGCACTTATATCAGAATCACTACTGTCAGCATGTGTACTCACAGCACGACAGACACCTTATTCGCTGACGTTCTGAAGAAACTAGTCACCTGTGGGGAAGAAACATTATTGACTTGTGAAGTTTCTATATATCTATCCACCATTATCTTAAATCCAGGGACTGGGTCCGCTGGTCCTTCATAATAGTATGACCCATCTCAGAGCTGACATTTCACCTCCTCAGTTGATACTGTCCATCACCACAGTGGAACCCCCTTATTGGCTGGTTTTATGTTGCTTGGGGCATCTTTTTTAAGTATCTTTATCACCTCCTTCTCTTCCCTCATGAGATTGTCATGGCTTCTCATGTTCCCCGACTCAACCATACAATACTGGTTCTGCTCACACATATCTTAAAAAGTTGCCCTGCTGGTGTTAACTGAAGGTAATATGCAGATTTTTTCTTAAGGGAAGACTACTCATTGCTCTGTGACCTCATAGTTCCTCCAGTGTCATCTTCTCCATCATCCTCCGAATGATTCCCCCCAGGGTATCATATTTTTTTTACCATGGATTGATTTCCAGCTTAATGTTCTGATAAAAACAGTGCAAGTCAATAACTGTGTCAAATGGGTCAGTCCTGTTTGTTGGCACAAAGGCAATCACTGTTTTAATACTGACAGTTTTGCATAAGTCATTGTCTTACTGGAAATATTGATAACATTTAATTCCTGTTGACACATACTTAGTTTGTTTAATATCTCATGTTTCCTTTTTTCCTTCTCCAGTGTTTTTCTCAACTGTATGCCACCTCTCCTCGTATTTTTGGTGGCAGAATTAGACATTTGCTGCAGCATGGGGGGGGGGGGAACTACCCCCTCCACACATGTACAAAAAAAAAAAAAAGACTGCCTGAGCTGATTAAGGCATTATCCAGTTCTCTGGTGCTTATTTTGGTCCAGAAATCCAACAGTTGATGATATCCTGATTTATTTTAAAAATAGGTTTTACACGTTCTTCACCAGCAGCAACTCTTTCTGCTTTTTTTGCCACAATAAATGGTATGCCCCAGTTCATAATCCCTGGTGTCTCTAATGAATTTGTTCCATTTCACAACCTTCAGTTCATCATCACATTTACTCACAGTTTTCTTTATGTCTTCAGTATAGTCTCTGAAGTCAGCAAACTCTATGACTTGCTCCAGTGCTTCTTCCTTTTTGCTGAGTTCCTCCTTAATCTCCTATTCCCTTTCTGCAGCATCATCCAACAGTTGAATCAATTGCTTAGAGGCCCCCAACAGGATCCTTTGCCACCATCCCATTCAACATGGCTTCTGGTTCCCCTTGCTGCTTGCCGGCACTTTTACCAGTCACAATACTCGTGGTACCAGTTCAGCATTCAGGTATGCTTTTGGGATGCCTTCTCTCAGTAGTTTTTGTACGACATCAACAACGCTACCCTCTAAAACAGTGAAAAGGCCAAACAAATGTTTAATGGCCCAACTGGTTTTCAGTTTGTCTGACTGTAGTGGTAGAAAGAGTGGTGGTTGTGAAAAATAACTCAGCGATATCGTCAACCGCCATTGTGCAAAATTCACCAATTTGTTAAAGGCAGCCTGCCCTTGTTTCTCTGATTCGACTCCAGCTGACATACATAGTCATTTCCAATAATACCAAATTGGCTAAGGGGATTTTTTTTACAAAAACCACAGTGCAGCTCACAAAAGCAGGGACAAAACTAGAGGAAATGGCTGCACCTGGGGAAGCTCATGCAGATCCAGAACAAACAGGAAACAGGTAGAAAAAGGTCTGCACTCAACAATCCCACAATATTTTATTTATTTTTTTATTTACTGAATAAATCAAATTTACAACCTTTGAGCCAGAGGCTCGTTTACAAAGGTATCGCATCACAGAGAGGGCATACAGAGTCAAAATACGTACAGAATACAATCATACAGTAACATAGTTTTACATAGTTGCTTGAACATAATGGGTAATTAAAAACATTTCAGACATGACAGGTTGGTACCAGCAGGTACTGGCAGAGGAGACAGGGCCCATGGGGGAGAGGGGTGATGGGATGAGGGGTAGTTCGGCGCAGAGGGCTATGTCAATGGTGATGGAGAGCAGCAGAGCATCTCTTAGCCACAGGTGCAGCAGCGGGTGTTGAACAACTGGTTCCGTAGGGCAGTTTTAAAGGGGGCAGTTTTGGTGGTGATGGAAATGGCTGCAGGGAGTGACTTGGATCCGGACGAGGCTCTGTAGCTGAACGACCTCTGCGCCTGGGTGGTCCTGGTTCTGGGTACCAGTAGTGTGACCTTGTCAGTGGTTTGGGTAGTAACTCGGGAAGGTTTGAATTGGATGGAGGCAGAGACCCCAGGGGGTGAGAGCCCGAGTCGAATCTTCTTAGTTAATAGGCAAGTTTGGTAGTGGAGGCATTCATCGAGGCTAAGGAGTTTGGCCATGTCATAGAGCTGACATGTGTGGGTGAGCCTGGGGCACTGGTCACTAGCTTGCAAGCCTTGTTTAGGGTGAGTCAAATTTTGTTGAGGGCTGTGGAGTCAGCAGCACCATAGACTGGAAGGCCGTAATCGACAAGGGACATTACTGAGGACATTATGGCAAGTCTGAGGGCATCAGGTGGAAGGCAATCCTTGTGACGGTAGAGTATGCCAAGATGAGCATTAGCAGAGGAAGCGAGGGCTGTAATGTGGGTATGAAAGGTGAGGGCCGAGTCAAAAGTGATCCCAAGGTATTTGTAAGTGTAAATTTGTTCAAGTGGTTGATGAGTGCTGGGGAGGATTTGGAGAGGGTTGTTGCCGGCTTTGTTCTGGTGGTGGGCAAAGAGCATTGCCTTCATTTTTTTGAGGTTAATGACTAGTCTACTCTCCTTAAACCAGTTTTCAGCATCATTGACAGAGCATTGGAGGGAGACTTGGAGGGAGGTTGGATTTCTGTTGGTGGCATAAATAACAGCGTCATCAGCATACAGGAGACTATTGCCAGAGCAGGCACTGGGCAGGGTGTTTAGGTAGAGGCTAAAGAGTAGTGGGCCCAAGATAGAGCCCTGGGGAACCCCTGAGTGGATGGGATGGATTTCTGAAAGTATCCCATTATTTTTGACACGCTGGGAGCGGGCTGATAGGTAACTCGTGCACCAGGCAAGGGGGCCAGCAGAGAGCCCTGTATGGTTAAGGGCATTTTAGGAGGGAGTGGGAGACAGTGTCAAAGGCCTTAGAGAGGTCAATGAATACTGCTCCAGCTAGGGAACCGGAGTCCAGAGAGGAATGCAGGAAGTTGGGGAACTCCAATAATGCTGTACTTGTGCTGTGACCAGCATGGAAGCCATGTTGTTCTGGGCAAAGAATGTCGTATTTTGCTAGATATTTGGTGAGTTGGGTGGCCACCACTTTTTCTAAGGCTTTGGAGAGGGGGGGAAGGATGGAGATTGGATGATAGTTGCTGGGGGTGGACCTGTCAGCTCCTTTGTGAATAGGTGTGACTATAGCTGTTTTCCATGCTGTGGGGAATTTCCCCAGGCAGAGAGACCGGTTTAGTAGGTCAGTGAGTGGGACCAGGACATCATCTAGGACCAGCCTGAGTATTTTTGGATCCAGGGAGTCGCTGCTAGGACTGTTGCTTTTTAGCGCATTAAGCAGGAGTGGTCTGGCTTCCCGGACGGATATTTTGCATAGGTAGAACCGGAGGCATTGTGGATCTGAGGGTGGTGGGTCAGGGGTTGGGTCAAAAAAGTTACTCGGGAGGACAGGGCTAAGATCTGTAAAGGAGGAGTTAAGGCAGTTGGCAATGTCAGTGGGGTAAGTAAAGGTGGAGCCATTGACCGTAAGTTGGGCTGGGGGGGAGCGTGATTTCCCATTTATTTCTTTTATATTGTCCCAGAGGTTCAGGGCACATCCCCATGAGGAGGTGAGGGTGGCCTGGTAGTGGTCTGCCTTGGCTTTTCTGATGGCCCACGTGCACCTATTATGTGCGGCGTTATATGCTTGTCTGTCAGCCATCCGGCCAGTCTCAGTGGCTATATGCCAGAGGTTATCCCTGTCCCTGAGCAGTTGGAGTAGGGCAGGGGTGACCCAAGGCGAGTTTTGCTTTTTGGACCGGATCATGGTGAAGGGAGCAAACAGGTCACAGGCCATGTTAAAGACTTGTGAGAAGAGGTCAAGGGTGGCGTCAATGTTGGTTAAACCACACTACACACATTTCAAAAATGTGAAAAATATTTTATTCAAGGTGCTGTAACATGGAATTAAAGCATAAAGCCTGTGGCAGGCATACCTCAACCAATTAAAAACAAATCCAACCTGTTTTGCACCGGTACCTAGATGCTTTCTCAAGGGTTGGACCCATAAGGCCCAAACAGCAGAAAAGAGAATCTCTATATGTTCAAACTATAACCAAAATAGCTTTGTACCCAAATCAACAAAATTGTTATTTAGAATTCTGTGCCTTGAGCTATCCTCATTTAGGCTCATGCCTAGTTTTCCACAGAATCCAAGGGAAACAGATACAGCAACAGGCATTCCCAATGGTTATAGCAAGACTACTGTAGCTTAGTATATAATTAGTGGTTAACAGTAACAAATAATTTATTACATATATTTATATTTATAAATTTATATGGCAGAGAGTACCTAGAAGTCAAAGATAGATGGCTAAGTGATTGGAGGAACAGAAAAATGGGGACGGTAGAAGTTTGAAATGGAATTAACATGCTTGAACGTGGTTTGATTGATAGGACTGGTGCTGAATGACTTCTCTAACATGGCTGGAGAGGACATTCCAGGCGATGGGAGTGACTACTGCAAATGCATTGTGGTTTTGCACAATCTGGGTATATGAATCAGTTCCCTGTTTTGTGACCTGATCACATAGGTTTGTTCAGGAGGTTACTAAAGTAAGCTTGGACATTAAATCTAACATAAACAATTGATAGAATCTGATAGGAAAATTTTCGCTGAACAATATTCTATAGAGAGCAAAACTCTTGGGATGGTCCCAAAAACAACATTGGAACTATCAGACAAAGAAATGATAGTAAGTCCACTAGAATTTCTTCTTTCTGTTTTGTTCCACATTGTCACTGGGCTATTCATTTACTGCTGGGACTTTATAAGCATTGCCCAGAAACCTCATAGAGAGGGGGAAAATATTCTTCTAAATACTTATCTATCTTTTCACTGCTGCCTGCAGTACCTTTTGTTCAAAGGCTGCATCTGCGGAACTCTATGTATCCAATCTGTAATGTTTTATAAAAGGGTGCAAGAAGGACCGGGTACTCTACCTGTCTTATTTATTTTATTTTATTAGGAAAGTCGGAAGTACATCTTTTGAGCCAAAAGCTCCTTTACGAAGGATCCTCGTCATACAATAAAAAAAGAGGAGGGGGAGACAAGACATGTGGGAACATATGCAGTTGTGAGGCATTGTCAAAATAAACAGTATTAAATATGTAGAGTATACAGTATTGCAGTAATGTCAATATTATTACAGAGTTCATAAAAATTTGGAACATCAGATTATAAGGGCTCTCACCCATGATGAGGAGGAAAAATGCAAAGTTAGAAAGGTACAGGAACTGAATAATAGTGAGTAGGTAGTAGCAGTGGCACTAGGAAATGAGCCTGAGTCTAATTAGGATGTGCCGCAGAAGAAAGGTGGGAGAGAGTGACAAGACCCAGCAGGTTAGCTAGTTGTGGATGCAGTTTTAGAGGGTCAAGGGAGGTAAATAGCGAGGGGGGGGGTGTTTAAAGTGGGGTAGGGAGACAGGAGAGACAATAGGTGAGGTAGTAGGGGAGGGGGCATAGGCAACAGAATAGAGCGTGCAATCTGGGCCGGGCCAGGCTTTCAGGGAGCTAGTGCCCATAGGTGTCTAGAGGCGGCAGAAGCACTGCTCACGGGGCATGATGAATTTTCTTAGTTCGGTTTTGAAGTGGCTAAGGCTTGTATGGCTGTTAGCAGAGAAAGGGAGTGCACTGAGCCAGGAGGGAGCCCTTACTGCAAAGGCTTACTTTCCCAAGGCTGTTTTTCTAAAAAGTACAGCTAGTGCATGTTTAGTGACACTTCTAGTGGCATGCTGAGCTGGGGCTGGTCGGAATAAGGCCTGTAGAGAAGGAGGTGCAAGATCAAGGTGGGTCTTTTTCCCTAGAATGCAGGAATGCAGCTTGATCCAGTCTTGGAGAGGGAGCCATTGTCTCATAATATAAAGATCATATGTATGCATAAGACGATCAGCACAGAGGACAAATCTGTAGACTTTATTGAGGGAGGTCTGTATTCTGCAAAGGCTGGTGTCTGTGGCAGCAGGTTGGACACTGGAACTTCTACTTGTTCTGCCCAGGGGGCTGGTGGCTTCAATTTCACAGTCACATAAGCCTTTGCTATGCATGTCCTGGCCCATCCAGATAAGGTGGTCTTAGAAACTTGTTCACCTCTTTCAGCAGTGCCAAACAGGACAAAAAGATTATCTGATCTTTTTTTTTTTAAATACGAACATAGGAAAGAGCCAGCAGAAGGAGGCCAAAATGGTCTATCGAGTCTGCTTGTTGTAATGGAGTGTCCCTGGCCTATGCTATTGACCCTGCTCCCCCTCCCCTGTCAACCCTTCCTTCAGTCAGAAGAGATGCAAGTCACAAGTGGGGTACCTCAGGGATCAGTCCTCTTCAATATCTTCATCAGTGACATTGCAGATGGACTGGAGAGTAAGGTTTGTCTGCTTGCAGATGACACCAAAATCTGCAACAGAGTAGATGATCCAGATGGGGTGGGCAGAATGAGAAGAGATCTGGATAAACTGGCAAAATGGTTGGAAGAGTTGCAAATGGGGTTTAACGCAAAGAAGTGCAAGATCATGCACATAGGGAAGAGAAACCCTGAAGCCACCTATAGGTTGGGAGGGGAGTTGCTGGCAATCACAAAGAAAGAAAGAGACTTGGGCATCATCATCATCACCGATGACCTGAAATCATCCAAGCAGACCACTAAAGCAGTAGGTAAGGCTAAAGGGATGTTGAGGTGTATTAGTAGGGGTATAGCAAGTCGTAAAAGGGAGGTAATAATCCCTCTTTACAAGACACTGGTTAGGACCCATCGGGAGTACTGCGTGCAGTACTGGAGGCTGCACTCAGCAAGGGCATTAACAAAATGGAGGCAGTCCAGAGAAGGGCAACCAAATGGTGCAGGGACTGCATCAGAAAAACATATGAGGACAGATTAACGGAGCTCAATATGTATACCCTAGAGCAAAGGAAGGAGGAGAGAGGTGATATGATCGAAACATTCAAACATCTTAAGGGCATTAAAAAGGTGAAAGAGTCTAACATGTTTCAATATAAGAAAAATTGCAGGACAAGAGGACACAGCATGAGATTAGAGGGAGGCCGATTAAGGGGTAATGTGAGGAAGTTCTTTTTCACAGAAAGGGGGGTGGATGCATGGAATAGCCTACCTCAGGAAGTGGTGGCTATGAATACAGTGCATGGCTTCAAACAGGCATGGGATAGGCATAAGGTAGCAATACAAATAATTATGAACAGATAGGCCATTGACAAAGTACAGGCCTATGGCACATTCATAAGGTAGAAAAAGAGCTGGCGTCAACTTCTATGTTTCTTCACAGCTCTCCCCCCTCGGTCCCATGGGTTCCTTTTATGCCTATCCCAGGCCCTCTTAAAGCCGCCCATGGTCTTTGCTGAGACCACCTCTTCTGGCAGTGCATTCCATTTGTCCACCACCCTCTCCATGAAAAAATGTTTCCTAACATCCCTTGAAAACCTCCCCCCCACCAACTTCAAACTGTGCCCCTCGTGGATCTGTTGTCATTTAGTTTGAAGAGACCTTCTCTATCAACTCTATTTAGTCCCTTCAGGTATTTAAATGTCTCTATCACATCCCCTTTCTCTCCTCTCCTCCAGGGAGTGCATTCTCAAGGCTCCCAGCCTCTCCTCGTAAGAGTTCCCTTGCTGCCCCCCAGTCGTCTTTGTTTCCCCTTCTTTGGACACTCTCTAACAAGCTGATGTCCCTCTTGTGATATGGATTCCAGTATCTTAGACCATATTCTAAATGTGGTCTCACCAGTGACATGTACAAGGGTGCTTTGGCCCCTGATTTTGTCCCCCTAAGCCTAACACAATTCACTGTGGCTGGTATTATTGCATCCCTGATGCTGGCCCATTGTCTGTCCTCCCCCATGTAAGGTAGGTAAGGTAAGGTAAACTTTCTTTATATGGTGCCCAATCCAAGAGGCTCTGGGCACCTTACACAGTCATTAAAATCAGCTGCAGTTACTCAGGGAATGCCTCCAATGGAGCCTCCCTCAGGGATCTGGGGAGTGAGTTCCAGAGGGCCAGGCTGGTCACCTCGAATGAATGGTCACCCAAGGTTTTCAGCTTGGCCCCTGGAACTGCAAGGAAGCCCTCAGTGGAAGAGCAGAGGAAGCGGACCAGGATAGCAGGTGTAAGGAGGTCAGTAAGGTAGCCAGGGCCTGAGCCATATAAGGTCTTATAGGTGAGCAAGCCCACCTTGAAGATGATCTTCCACCTGACAGGCAGCCAATGCAGATCTCGCAGGACCAGGGTCACATGTCAGGACCTAGATAGGTCTGTCAGTAACCTGCCATTGTGTTCTGCACTAGCTGCAGTTGGCAGAGGTTCCCTCCACTGACCCTGAAGTAAAGAGCATTACAGTAGTCCAACCTGGATATAACAAAGGTGTGTACCAGTGAGGGCAGGTCCTCGGGTAGAATCAGGGGCTTAATCCGGGTGACATTCCTTAAGTGGTAGAAACCACTTTGGACAACTGATGACACCTGAGCATAAAGTGTCAACCTGTCGTCAAGGGTGATGCCCAGATTTCTCACCCCATAGGATGCCATCGATGGCGTGGATCCCAGAACAAGTCCTGTTGCCACCCTGCAGGCAATCCCATCATGCCTGCGAGCAGGCATGATCACCAGCACCTCCATCTTGCCTGGGTTCAGCCTCAGTCAGTTAGAGGACATCCAGTCCTGGATCATGGCAAGACAATTATTTAGCACTTCAATGACATAATTTGTTCCAGGGCCAAGGGACATATACAGCTGGGTTTCACCTGCATAGCAGTGAAAATCCAGACTGTGATGCCTAATGAGCTCTCCCAGGGGCAGCATGTACACTGCAGACAACGTCAGTGACAAGATCGAACCTTGAGGAACTCCACAAGGTAGGAGCTTCAAGGAGGAGGAGAAATTCCCCATCACTACCCATTGCTTCCTGCTTGAGAGATGGGACTCAAACCATTTGATGATAACACTGGTGAGTCCAAAATACTGTCTAAGGTGATACAATGGCACAATGTGGTCCATGCTGTCAAATGCTGAGGAGAGATCTAGGAGAATGAGAATTGACTGTTCTCCTTTATCCCTCACCCTAAGATGGTCATTTTGCACCTGAACCAGTGCTGTCTTGATGCTATGCCTTGCTCTAGATCTGGACTGGAATGGCTCATTGATGTCAAGGGCTGCAAGGTGTGCTTCAAACTGCAGCATCACCATTTTCTTCACAACCTTCTCTAAGAATGGGACATTGGAGATAGGGCGATAATTCACCAGGACATCAGGGTTAAGCATTGATTTCTTCAGGACAAACCTCACAAATGCCTCCTTAAAGGCATCAGGAAAAACCCCCTCTGAGAGTGAGCACCAGATTATCCCAGCAAACTCTGGACCAATGAGCTTGGCGCATCCCACTAGGAGGGCTGGGTCCAGTTCACAGAAGGTGGGCTGCAGCTTTGAGATCACCTCAATGATCTCAGCCACCTCCACTAGCCAAAACTCCTCCCAAACAATAGAAGCGCCATATCACTACCTGGCTCCCTACCACAGGACTGATCTTGCTCAACTAGGGAGTTCCCAGACTGAATTGTGGACACACTATCAAAGAAGAACTTAGAAAACTCTTATGCACAGAGTGATTGAAAATGCCCATTTCAGCTGCAGACAGACAGGGTGAAGTAGTCTGTCTATAATCTGAAAAAGCTGAGCCGGTCTGTTCTTCCCTGCAGCAGTCTCCCTGTACAGGAACCCTGCCTTCTATGGTCGATTGACCCTTGATACTCATGGAAGTGATTTATCAAGGCCAGTTTGTCTTCTTTCGACTGGGTCATCTGCCAGCAATACTTCAACTTCTGACCCTGATCTTCATCTCCTTGTGGGCCCCATCAAACCATGGGGGTCTCAAGTGAGAAGATCTGGGTCACATACAGACTGGTGCGATAGCATTGAGCGCCCTGGAGATAGCCATATTATAGGGCACCACCACCTCGCCCGTGCCAACTGCACATGCAGAACACACACCAGACAAATCAACCATCGCCAAAAGTCCCTCTGGGACAATCCCCTCAAAGGGCGATAGCTGACCCTCTCAACAGGGGAGAGACAATCGGGGGGCCAACTGAGAACTCTAACATGCAATGATCAGACCAAGTGACCTGATCAGACCTGAGGTTCATAACCTCAAGCCCCAGTGAGAACAGCAAGTCCAAGGTGTGGTTGTGGTGATGGATCGCAGAAGCAACTGCTTGTGCTAGGCCCAGTGATGTCATCACCTGGAGGAGGTCATGTCCAAAATGTAAGGATTCGTCATAGACCCAAGCATTGAAGACCTCCAGAATTAGCCATCTAAGGGACTCCAACACTATGTTGATGATGAAATCTGTGACCTCCTGCAGGAAATCTCCCCCCACCCTGGAGGATGGTAAACCAAGAGGATCCTGCAACCCACACTTGGACCCCCATGCACTGCCACACATTGAAAAGAAAAAGGTCAAACCCACTGGGTGCATGGAAAAATTCAAGATGTATGCAAAGCAGATGGCCACACCTCGACCCCTGCATTTCCTCCTCAGGTAGTGCACTACACCCCATGCTTTGATGCCCTCTATTTGCTTCCTTAGCACAGCCCCCATTTTCCAGAAATCTGCTCTCCTGAAGTCCAGGGTTCTGGTCTTGTAGCAAAAGTATAAAAGCATTACAGTATTAATTGTTACAATGGATAATAAAGTTATTATAGTACTACATTTGCTGACAGTGATGCTAGCAGTGTCAGTGTCAGTGGCTCAGCAGGTTGCACACTCGCCTTTGAGGCCGGGAAATCAGAAGGCTGTGGGTTCTATCCCCACTTCAGGAACTTGGGTTAAATCCTAATACTGACACTGTAGCACAGCATGAGGGGGGTGCTGCACTACTGAGTTGCTGTCTTTTGGATGAGATGTTAAACCAAGGTCCCATCTCCCTGTTCTGGTGGTAGTTCAGGTGGATGCTAAAGATCCCATGGCACTTCTTCAAAAGAGTAGGGGAAGTTTTATTGAGCAAAAAAAAACATAACATCACAAGAAGAAGTTAAACAAAAAGAAGAATCAATACAAAAGGAAACGGATATACAAACATAGAAAAAAAAGAAGTTTACATACAGGCATAATAGAAATAATATCACTAAGAGATAGGAAAATATTGCCACAAATCCATAACTTTGAGTTAGAATAAAGCTTCCTATCTGTCATACTGTGCAAGTAAATCATTATGGACAGATTCAATATTACCAAATATGATATCTGTTGTTGTTGTAAGACAAATTTACAACGGGCCTGCCATAAAAAATACTGTAATAGAGCAAAAACACATTCAGTGTACTTTTATGGTAATTCTTCCAAAGCCCGTATATTCACCTAAAATGAGGGTATTATACGTTAAAGAATTTAAATGTGGCATCTTCCATGTTGCTGCCTCAGACCAAAAGCTTTACTATCTGTACATTCTATAAAGAAATGATGTTGACTTTCTTCAATGTTGATACACTGTGGTCTCAAACAATATCTGTCATCTAAAGATTTATACTTCATATTCCTCTCACACCTAATCTCCCATGGGCTGATATCCAAATAATATCCCAAGTTTTAACTGGAATTCTAAAATCGGTTAGTTTATGTAGGCAAAAGGTCATTTTGTTGGGGTACAGTGTGGAAATAAAAGCGTAATCTTCTGAATATCATAAACAATATAATCATAAAAGGATTTTCTAGTAAAAGAAAGTAATTTTTGTAATGGTATCTTCCATTGGTGTAATTTCTTAAGGGTAGGAAGTCCATATTTAGGTAAAGCATCTGAAGAAAGAATTTTGGGGAAACAATGACCATTTAAAAAATATTGTGCCAAACCGATTGAACCCAAAATGCCATGGTAGTGAAGACTGTGACCATATGAATGGAAGGAAGAAAACAAAAAATAGGATGAAAAAACAACAGGATTAATCATTTGTAAACCACCATCTTTTTTGAAAGGTATGAAATCTCTTTTGACTGGGTTGAGTCTGTTACCCCAGAGCATCTGGAAGAAAATACTATATAACCTGGTTTCCACAGATATAGGAGGAGGAAAATATGGCTTATATATGTAAAAGAGGCAATAGAAATCATTTAATAATAGCAACCCTTTTAGTTTACTGAAAGTCCAACTTTTCAAAGGTTTACTTTAGATTCACCTATTACCAACTGTTGTTCCCAATTATAAAGGGCCATATCTTCAGCTCAAACCATATCCCCAATATTTTTGAGGTGTATTTAATACAGGTATCTCAAATATTTGGAATCATGTAAGGTATGATTTAAAGGTAAAATAAAACATTTCTCAATATTTAGGAGGCCCCTGAAAGTTTCAAAAACTAAACATTTCTAACGCCGCTGTAGTGATGCAGTATTTGCTAGTAATAAAGTAACATCGTCTGCAAAGCTGTAACTTTCACTCTTTCCAACAGAGGAGAGGGTGAGAGCCTATAATCCATTGATCAGAAATAATACATCTAATAACTGGGTCCAAGATAAAAGTATATAAAAGAGGGCTTAGGGGGCAGCCTTGCCTTACGCCTCTATTTATCTCAATTTCAGTTCCCATTAAACCATTTACTATTGGTATGGTAACTGCCTGGCTATAAAGTTTAATTATCCAATGAACAAAGGTTTGTGGAATACCATAGTGAACCAAAATAAAATACAAATAAGAATGACAAACCGTGTCAAAGGCTTTAGCTTGATCTAGAGCTATTATTAATCCAAAGTCAAAAGAGTTATGTACTTTAGTAGAAAGGTCTCTTATTAAGAAAGGTTATGTTGAATTTTCTAGTTGGTATAGAGCAGGTTTGGGATGGATGTATAAGGATTTTGGCAGCCTTTAGTAAGCGATTATGCAAAATCTTGGTTAATATCTTGTAATCGGTATTTAAAGAAATAATTGGTCTCCAATTAGACACAGAGCTTTTCACCCTTTTGTAAATAAAAGTCATAAGTGAAATAGAAAAATCTTTACAAGCTGTAACTGAATTCAAAATAGAATTAAAAACTGGAGGTAAAAAGAACTCCATGTATTTTATACAGGTTTTATAAAACTCATTAGAATACCGCTCTAGACCTGGGGCAGTTCCAGTTTTTAGTTGTTTAATAACTTCAGCTACTTCATGTGCAGAAATAGGTTTTGTTAAGACCTTAAAATATTATCTGGAAGCAAAGGTAAAGCATGAAAGTTTTGTAGCGGAAAGTTATTAGTAGGTAATAATGTTTGGGACGAAAAATATTCTTGTATATGTTGCTGGATAACAGATAACATTCCTACATCAGTAGTAATTAAATCCCCTCTTAGATTAAGAAGTCCTGACATTAGAGTATTCGTTAAATGAGTTTTGCAGGCCTGAAAGGGATCAGACATAGGGCTTTGTTTAATTCCGAATTTAAATTCTAGATCTAAGGACTTTGCCCTGTCATATTGAAAAGACTTCATTAGTTGCTTTATGTGTGAAATTTGAGAAGTGTACACTGAATGGTCTTTAGGTGGAAGGGACATCAATTTATACAGCTGATTTCTGTATAAAAGATATTGCAAATAGTCTGAGTTTGCTTTGGTTTTACCCCAATTACTAAATAAAGATTTAATTTCATGCTTCGTTTGCAGCCACCAATCAGAATGAGATTCAAATAAATCCATGGTAGAAAATTTAGCCAAGAAAAAGTTTTCTAATTTGGAAAAAGAAATTGCATTTTGTAAAAAGGAAACATTTAATCTCCAACGGTGAGTTGTGGAAGATAGTATGGGGGGTATGTTTGTTAATGAAAGATTGCAAATTATAATAGAATGATCTGAAAACTCAGTAGGTTTAACTGTACAAGATACTGGAAAAAGATATCGAGAAATAAAGACCATATCTATGCGAGTCGAAAAGGTGTGTCTGAAATAAGTTGCCCCACCTTGTGGGTGGATACTTCTATATACATCCTGAAGGCCAGAGTCTTTAATGAGTTTATTGAGGAAATTGGTATCACAATATATTTTTTTCCCAAAATTTCTGCATAAAGTTATATCAAGGGAGCAATTAAAATCTCCACCCCATATAACATGTTTTCTAGTCAACAAAAAAGGTTTGACGTCCTCAAACACCTCAATCCGTTTTAGCTTCGTCTGAGGCGCATAAATATTAATCAGACGAAAAAAATAATCTCCGAAAGAAAAGTCTAAAATTAACACCCTACCAGGTCTAACATCTATTACTTTAGATATCTTAAAAGACATATTCCCAAATAATATCCCAAGACCATCTGCAGTATCAGATCCAAAGGTCCTAAAGGAAGGCCCCAAATCCATTTTCTTTGTAATTGTTTAGTGTCAAAAGAGACGTCACTCTAGTTTCTTGTAAGAGAATGATGTCTAGTTTTAAAGAACCTAAATACATTAGTATGGGTAACTGTCTTTGAAGCGCTTTTATACTACAAACGTTATAAGATGCTAGTTTTATTGTAGCCATGAAACCAAAAAGTGTCTAGAATCAAGTGCTATTTTTTTGGCTGACTTTCCTTTTTTTACCTTTCTTCCCTTTCTTTTCCTTTGCTAGTTCTGTTGTTTTACTATCTTCATCTTCAGTACTGAGGTCTGACACATGAGAAGTATCAGATTCCAGGTCTGAATCCCTAATATCATCTTGTAAAGGGGAAAAAAAATTTTCTGTGGGAAGCTGGTTTGTAGGAGGCAGTTTTAAGGAAGCTCTAGTGAGACGTCTGCTTTTGACTGTCTCAAAAGGAGGGGGCATAGAAAAACCAGGAGTCTGTTTTCCAGAAGCAGAAGGTTTAGAGTCATTTTTTTCTGTGGATAATTGAGGTTCCTTTATGCTATTATCTGCTGCCTTGGGAGTAACTGATTTACTGACAGCCTGAGGAGCTGGGGACGGGGGAATATTTTCAGGGGGGCCTTGTTTTTTTGCGTGTGCTTTTTTTAATAAATCATCCTGATCCCATCCTTCAGTGCAGTTTCATCATGCCCAAGGACACTGATGGAAGGCATGGCCTTTCTCATCACAGAGATTGCACTGAAAGATGTTGTTACACATGTCCAGGGAGTGTCTAAAGCCTCCGATAAGGGGCATTTAACACATCGCATACACTGCTAATATGGGTTCGGCCCCACACTTATAGCAAGCTCTGGGTTGTCCTCCATAAAAGCAGACTCCCCTGTCTTTACCCAAGAAAAAACTATTAGGAAGGTGCACTATTTCTGAATGAACTAGAAACAGTTTTACTTTGAATTTCCAACCTCCAGTCCAAATTCCTTCAGAGTCCAACAAGGCATCAGGGGGACTCAAAATATCACATTTGGATTGCAACCAGTGATAAATATAAACACATTGACTCCTTCATTGCGAAACATTATAGTGACGAAGCGGTTGTGGCCTGGTAAGCGGGATAGCGAAAAAAAGGACCCATAAAGGTGTAGTCTTATGTAGCATATTTATCCCAAAATTTTTTCTAAATGTAAATTGGTCTGAAAACTTATATCAAACGAGTCCTCACCTGAAATATGGATTAAGGCATAAATGTCTGAGGGGGAGAAACCCATAGAATTTTTTAAAAGCTGTTTGAAGACATAATACCTGTCAGGATGCTCTTGGAGGCCTCCTTTATACCGTATCCTGACAGCATTACATCGTGGGGCCTGCTCTAATTTGTTTTTAAACAACTCTGACATAGGGGGCTTTAATTGAGACACTTTTTCCCCCTCCTTTGTGAGCACTTCATCTTTATCCCCAATAGACACATTAGAATCGATTATGGAGGTATTTGGCTTCGGTAAAGCCAGAATATGCTCCCCACCCTCAAGAATTACAGCTCCTTCAGTAGCAGTACTTAAGTGCACAGGAGCAGTACCTGGGCCCAGTATCGTAGTATCGGTGGCATGCATGGAGGACCGAGAAGTCGATCAGGTGATGTCCATGTGGGATCCGAATCCAGTGTCCTGAAGCAGTCTTTCGTCAACCTCGTCTGTTAGCGCTGTTTCCTCAACCAGTCTATCGAGAAGTCCTGCTGTGTATCCTCATGTAGGCCGAACTGTCGTCGCACAGCCTGTGACATCCTGAGTCCGTCTGCAGAAGCGTTCCCTACTGCCGCATCTCCTCGAGAAGACAGTTCCATCGGGGCACCAGACATCGTCGTATTTCCTGGTACTACCGAGAAAGGCGCCAGATCAGTAGCAGAAATCCCGGAAGTGTTCAAAATATCCGTAGACAAACTCCCGAACTCTGGAACATTACCAGCCAACTCCGGATATCCTAACTTGTCCTCCGGTGCTGTTTCCAGCGATGGGGTAGCTGTAGGTGAGCTGGGTGAGTCGATTTGAATTTCGCAACCAGCGATGTCAGATACCGCTCTTTCTCCGACCTCCATCCCAATACTCTGCTGCAAAGCCTCTGCCATCATGCAGCGTGACGTCAGTGGGAACCCTACCGGCGGCAACAAGGCAGCCAGTAGGGGAATTTCCCCGGTTTCCAGGCCAAATTTCCCCCATTCACTAAAAATACCACCAACAGCTTAACATCTTGTTCATTTTCAGTTGGCAGCCATCTGTATCCCCGACAAGGCTGAAAATAGGCAAAGAATTGTCTAGTTCTCCTTCCCGCTCAACAAAAACTAAATAAATAAATACATTTATACTGGTCAGAAATAATATTTACAGTAATATAAATAGGTTACAAAAGGGTTACTATCTTTGCTTCAAAGTATGAAGATACATAGCAAAAGGAACATTATATCTTTCCTTCCTCAACTGCTTTCTGTGGCCTAATGTCTCAGTATAACTGCATGTGTTTACAAGTAAGATAATAGTTTATCTCTTATATGCATGCATTCAAGAAAGAGATTTCTGAATAAATCTCAAAGAGGGGCATTTGGATCCTTCCACATTCTTGCAATGCATCTCCTTGCCTTGTTAGATTTAAATTTAAAAACTTTAGGCCTGGTTCCTCTGACAATCTTTGATACAATGATTTACCTAATAAGCATAGTTATGTCGCCCTTTCTACTTTTATATTAAAAATCATACTTAGAGATTAATTTTATATTAAGAACCACACTTAGAGGTTCAAAGATTCATGTCCAGAAAATTTACAGTCCTAGACAGAGTACCATCATGTGTGAGAGATTTGCTATTTCTTTTTCATACCTACAGCGCAGGGGAGAGATGGAGGGACTGAACTTACTGAGAATGTATGGAGTATTGTTGATTTTGTGTAATATATAAAATAGAATTTTATTCAGACTCTGTCTTAATTACAGCTTCCATGATGAACATATAGAAGTCCATTTTTTTCTGCATTTATCGAGATTTGTAATTCTTTCCATTTTTACTGTATGTTGGCTCGCGCATGTATTATTTTTATATTACTTACGAATGTAGTTGGAGGTGCTGTCCTGTGGGCGAATGCATGGCATGCATCAGAAAGTGCATCCCTCATTCCCCAATAAGGCAGCTGCAGGCGCTGACACCAGGCATATGTCAGGTGGCCACCAGGTCTAAGAAAAGGTCCGCTGCAATCATGCAGCTGCACAATAACACGCCCTCCTGACATGCCTGGTGACAGCGCCTGAAGAGTGCCCTGATGCACTTCTTTTGCTGACGGGGAGCCCACTCCCCTTCAGCATAATGACCCCACTCCCATTTATAACGTATGCCGAGGGGTGCCCAATCCTCTGGCATCATGTCCTCCTGACAGTCTTTCTTTGCTGACGGGGGCCCCGATCCCCATCGGCCTCAGTCCCCTTCCCGTTTATTTTGCTGACTGAGGCCCACTCCCGTTGGCATAATGTCCTCCCCGCTTTTGTTGTGTGTGCCGAGGGGTGCCCAATCTCATTGGCTCTTGGCCCCTGGGTATGTGCCAATGGAGGTGCCCAATCCCCCATTGGCTACAGCATCTCCCCCCAAAAAAACACTTAGGTGGCATGCTGGGAGCCCACCCCAGCGTGCCAAACCATCTCAAAACCAAAAAATGTCCCGCGATGTTCCCCCTTTTTTTTTTACCCTGTGTAAAAGAAAACAGTCCCTTGCAGTCTCCCTGCTCCCTCCCACAACCCGCATCCACCCACTGCATACCCTGCCTCCCCACACACCCCCATACCCCATACTTAACGGAG
The DNA here is from genome assembly GCA_016271365.2 of Neoceratodus forsteri. Lineage (NCBI taxonomy): Eukaryota > Metazoa > Chordata > Ceratodontiformes > Ceratodontidae > Neoceratodus > Neoceratodus forsteri. Next base: position 747,037,304 of record CM057459.1, read on the forward strand.
GAGTCCAGTGCGATGATCTTCAGTGGACCGGGAACACGTCTGTGCTCTTCAAAGCTGACCGCGAACTGAAGAAATGCAGGTAAGCTGTATAATGGCATAAATAGGGTTTTTTCAACTTTAGTGCATATCTCAGGCATTTTGGGGAATTTTGAAACCAAATTTTCAACATGGGGTTATTGGGACCACTCCTCATAAATTCAGTCACTGTCAAGGCATTATTCGGTCCCGAAAGGTGATTTCGTGGTCACTGTGCGGAATCACCTTTCAGGGCCGATTAACGAAATGACAGTGTCACTCTTCATGAGGGGGGCTCTCAAAATGCCTATATTGCAAATTTGGTGGAAAAAATCCAAAAGATGTCTGTTTTACGAGCGTGCATTGTGCAGTTTCCACGCACGCTCGTAACTTCGTGAATTTGTAATATTTCCACTCCAGATTTTCAAAATTGCCATTTTTTCCACACCTCCTCATGAACAATACAGCTGTCATTTTACACATCCAGGCCAAAATGTGTTTTCGCATGTCCGGCGCAGAATAGTGCAGTCGCTGTGCGAAATCAGTTTTGGGACAGTTTAAGGAAATGACGGTGACACTGTTCATGAGCAGAGTCCTAAAATGTGTATGTTGAAAATCTAGTGACAAAAGTCCATAAAAGTACTGTGATACAAGCGTGCGTTGTGCAGTTTCCACGCACTCTTGTAACTTTGCAAATTTGCAATATTTTCATGCCAGATTTTCAACACTGGCATTTTTTCATACATCCTTATGAACAGCACAGCCGTCACTTTTCACATCCTGCCCAAAATGTGTTTTTGCACCTGTGGCGACAATGGTGTGGTCGCTGTGGGAAATCAACTTTTGGGACAAATGAACAAAATCACAATGCCACTGTTCATGAGGGGAGGTCCCAAAATGCATATTTTGAAAATGAGGCTAAAAAAATCCCCAAAATAATTGGCTTACAGATGTGTGTTGCACACTTTCTATGCGTGTTCATGACTTGACCAATTTTTAATATTTTCACTCCAGATTTTCAACGTTGCAATTTTTTTACACCTCCTCATGAACAATACAGTTGTCATTTTTCACATACTGCCCAAAATGTATTTTCGTCTCTGTGTCACCAAATGGCATAGCTGCTCTGCAAAACTACCTTTCAGCTAACAAACTGATAGTGCTGCTCTTCATGAGGTGGGGTCACAAAAAGCCTATGTTGAAAATTTGGAGTGAAAATACCAACAAACGCCTATGGCGTTAGGGTTTCCAACTGTAACTCCCCACCCTGTAGAGACTGACAGGCGTCAGGGGTGTGACTTGGGAGCATTCGCTGTAATGCACACACCATTCCACCCCCAACCCCTCCACCCCCACCCTGCAGCCAGTGACAGGCATTGAGGTCTGCCTTGGAGTGTTGGGCCCTAAAGTTCACCCCATTCTTCTATACTACGCCCGCCTCAGCATGTTTCCTTATGGAATTGTGTAAGTATAAGGCCCAATGACCCCAAAGTACACCACGACACTTGTCAGTGTCTGCAGGGTAGGGTGAGGTAGAATGGCAGAAGCATTATAGCTGATGAACCAAAGGCACACCCCAAAGCCTGTCAGTCTCTGCAGGGTGAGGGTGGCGTTGTCTTCAGTTCAACACTTCACTGCCATTCCTATTATGCGTCCCTAACTCCTGCACTACCAAAGCCAATGCCAGTGAGACAACATTCGGCATTGACAAATGCTTGTTGTTTTAGTTTTAAGGTTTGCTGATTTCCAAACTTAGAAGCAAATACATAAATGCATATCTTTGAGGTTAGTTTGGATCTGTTTAATGCTGTTTTAATGATATCATAAAGCTCATTCCCTTTATTGCATTCCCCTTGATTTGGTATTAACTCCAGTATTGCAGTTCTCAATTGCAGGGAGCCGAAGAAGAAGGTTCTGGGCAGGTCAAACTGTTGCTCATGTTTTTGGAATGATTTATAAATATTTTAGATATATAGGTCATTAATAGTTTCTGTTCATAGCTGTAGCCAGTTTTTAATAAAATTGTTCTGGAATAATGTGTGGAATTTTTGTTTTCCAAATAGAGGAAAATGTATTGATCATGCCTTGATGCCCATATTTAGTTTGAATCTTAGTCCATATGTCCATGGTATTTCTTAAAAACATATTTCCCAAAGCTGGCCCAGTGGCACTGAGGGTTGAGGTACTGGACGCCATACCTCACACCATGCCGATGATCCGAGTTCGGGAGCGAGCTCGGTCTGCCAGGGGTTGGCTGGGGGAAGGGCTGGGAGATGATTGTACTGGCCACCTGGCTGCTCTCATCTCCCAGTTTGGGGAGATACAGTTCCTTCTCTCGGCTGTCACCTGGTGGAGAGCGGGTGTCAGAGCAGAGTCGAGGACTGACATAATGTAGGCAAGGGTAGAAGGAGCACTCGGCTTCTGGGAGTGTGTGTGCGCCTCCATGTGCGTGTGCTTGCTGCACCGCCATTGCTCTGTGAGGGCAACGAGAAAACCAGAAACACCATGTCTTCCCATGGCCGTATGTGATGGCCCTCTCCGTTCTTAGGCCCTGCACCTTGTGGATCCCCACTAGCATGACTGTGGGGGGAGAGGCAGATGGGGCTGGGGACGGTGGGGGTCATGATGGCAGAAGCAGGTGGCCACAGGGAGCAAACAGCTCTATGAAAAAAAACATATTTTCCTTTCCTAACCATGATCTGGTTTTAATATTTTGAAACAAGGCACATTCCATTTTTCTATACTGGGTCTGTTGTGTTTCAGTTTGGGGGGGAGAATAAAGACTTATTTTAAGGGCTTCATTATTATAACATGATGATATGACTCTAGGTCAGGTAGTTTTAGACCAGCGTTGTTGTTGTTGGATGCATGTAATTTTCCTTTTTCTAATCTAGCTCCCCAATTTCCAAATAAATCTAGAACTGGAAGGCTAGGCCTGTATTTCAATGGACAAGCAGCCAGCCACTCCTACTTCCTGACCTATTTAAGCAGTTCCTCTCAGCCGCCTTCTGTCTGGAGGCTCTGTCCACCTGTCCTTTGTTGCTGGCTGGGGTCTGCTGGCCCCCGCCCCCCCGGTTTGGATTCTGCTTGTTTTCTGCTGGACTTCTTGTGCCTGATTCTCAAATTGGAATATTTTCCACCTTCTTTTAATTGGGTTTCCAAATTGCAGAAGCAGAGCCGTCACTAAACAAAATATCCCAAGCCTGGAGGGAAGGTGACCCAGGCCTTGGATCCCCAGAGATTTCCTCCTTAAAGGTTTTTTTTTTCTCTCCTCTGTGCCTCAGGTCATAACAGTTAGTTAGCGTAGTTAGTGTTTCTTGGTTCTTTTAGGTAGGTTCCCCTGTTGGATGGAGGTGGATGGTGTCCTTGCTGTTTCCTCTCTCCGTAGGAGGTCTCCTTTCAATAAGCAATATATCCTAAGCACTTATCTATCTATTTTGTTATCTGTCTACCTCGTATCATTAAGCTGCATCATTGTCATTCTACTCCTGTGCTTTATAACCTGATTGTTTCTGTCTTTAGTGCTACTGTTACATTCTTTTTGGGGGATCTTCCTAAGGTACCTTTAGCCAAGGGAATTGACCCACGGCACCTTTAGGGGTGGAACCCTCTTCGAGGTTTCCTTGCCTTTGGTACCCCTACAGGGTGGTAATTCCTTTGGAATAGAGAGAGCGAATGGCGAAAACTTAAGTAACACAGTTGCACAAGCATAACACTATACTGTCTGTATAGGTCATTAAATTGGAAGGCTAGGCCTGTATTTCAATGGACAAGCAGTCAGCCACTCCCACTTCCTGACCTATTTAAGCAGTTCCTCTCAGTCTCCTTCTGAAGCACTTTTTCTTTGCCCCACCATCCTCCCCTCCTCCTCCAGCGGCGACGCCTCTCTACTTTCTTAAGGTACCTTTAGCCAAGGGAATCGACCCTTGGCACCTTCAGGGGTGGAACCTTCTTTGAGGGTTCCTTGCCTTTGTTACCCCCACAGGGTGGTAATTCCTTTGGAATAGAGTGCGAATGGCCAAAACCTAAGTAACACGCTTGCACAAGCATAACACTATACTGGCTGCATAGGCCATTGAAATAACTTTATTGAGATTTGTGAATTTTTTTAGACATAATTAGCGTAAAGCTTGAAAAAAATAGCAACCTGTGAAGGATTTTCATTTTTACAATGTTAATATGTCTGAGAAGAGTCAGAGGAAGTCTTTCTACTTATTAGGGTCCTTGCCGATGGCTCTTATTACTTGATAAAGGTTTAATTCTATTATTTTATGTAGGTTATTAGTTCAATAACTAAGTAAGTAAGGCATATATGATTTTTTAAGTTTTAATGGGAAGTTTTCTTGTTGTATACAGTGCTCATTCACTATAGGGAAATCTCAGATATTACGAACGCAGACCATGGCTCCGATATCAATATAACTGCAGCCGTTTCCCAATCCGACAGTATTTGGCTAATTACTTTATTTCAAACTTACCCACTATGATAGTCTTTCAGCTCAGACAAGCAAAACATATAGAAAATACCCCCACACTCCATAAATATAAAATATACTGTAAATAATGGTATATTGCTGTACAGCCAAGCATAGGATGTGTGTGGGTAGACTTTAGGACAGTGTGGTGGTGAAAGAGCCAGGAGTCCCCGTTCATTAGACGCAGCAAAGATGTTCCTGGAGTGTTACTTCTTTCTTTTAAATTAAGCAAACTACAGTACTGTTTCTACAAGTTTGGAGGCCTGGAGGGGCCAAACAGAGAGCCAAAATTGCAGCAAGTGAAATGGCCACAAACAGAGAGCCACAACTGCAACAGTCATCATCAGACCACAGTGACAGAGATACTATCAACACACACACACACACACACACACACACACCTGTTATTCATGGGAAGTAAGCACAGGAAGGCTAAACATTTTTTTGTTGTTGTTTAAAACTGTTGTTTTCTGACCAGCTGAGTGGGGGTGGGGGGTGCAGATGTGGCAGGGAGAGGGAGAGTGAGAACACGGTGGTATAAAGTTCCAAGAGCATGGTGGTGTAAAGTTCCAAGTACAGTTCAAGAGTTGCTCTTTTAAATAAACAATGTTGTAAACAGAAATGTTGTACAAGAGGTAGTAAAGTAATTTAAGGAGTTGGTATGAAGTGGAATGGATATGTGAGGAGCACCACTGGCATGTACAATACAGTAGTGCAGATAGTATTGTATTCTAGTGTCCCTCAATATTATGAACAGGGAGCTATAACAAACATGGGTCATGGCTCCCTTTCTGTTCATTAGGGTGAGGCACTAGTGGACTACATTCTGTAGGGAGGGATGGATGGATGAGTAGATGTGGTGCAGAGCTACTGAGATGCAGGGAGCCAGGGTTTTGTTCCCTACATTTATATGATTGTTTTGTTTTTCTACAGGTATGCCATCATTGTCACAGTGTATGTATCTCTAGTTTGCACATTATATAACAAGTTTAGGACTGCTTTTACCCCAGAGAATGTTTCTCTTTGTTTTTCCCTGTCCCTTCTTCCCCCTGGGAGCACAGTCATGGAACTCATTCCCTGTGATTCTATAGGGCTGGCGGACATGGAGAGACAGAGTTGCCTCACGACTCTTTTTGCCTTTGAAATCTGAGATGGCGGAGGTCAAATCTTGTGAGGGAGAGAAGAAATCCGGTGGCTGAAAACTTGGAGCCAGGACTGGGCTTGTTTTGACTCACCCAATGAGTGTGATGTGCTTCTCTCCCAGTTCTTTAAGTGGTAGCGGAGGGAGGAGGTCTGGACGTAAAGAGTGAAGTAACAGGGAGTGTAGGGCTCACAGGGAGCACTCCCTTGGTTCTTGTTTCTGGACCCTGTTTTGTACAAATGTTTTTAAGGACAGGAACTGTTTAATATATACAAAATCTGTCTATCTACACACATATACATTGATCTGTACTGAATTTCCGCTGAACCTGCTGACCTAATAGAATGTCAATTTTATATTTATTTTATATCTTTTGCTGGACCTTTTTGCCAGCCATTTTCTTGACAGTTTATTTTTTAGCCCAATAAGTAACAGGTCAGAAATGTTCACTCTGATAATTTGATTTAAACTGAATTAACGCTAATACCTTTGCTACTTTGGGACACTTTTTTAATTCATTTACTTATTTAAAAATGCTATTTTTGGTGTGTAATATAATTAATTTGCATATAAAAAGAATAATTTTTAAGGTACAACCAGTAGTGTAGCACGTTCCTCCATGTTGCTTCCAGATTCCTGGGGAAAACATACTTCGCTACTATTTAAGAGCTTGGCATTCACTTACTATCATCCTCTGCTAACTGGCTTCAGGGCACCATGACAGAAGACACGTTCATTTTTAATTTTTTAAAACAGCATTAAAAAAACGTCGCTAGCCAAAATCTGTTACTGTAGACCTTCAAAAATGAACTTCAGCCTCTTAAATTAACAAGATATGAAGAGGATTCTAGAAACTGAGGCATCTTTTTTTTTTTAGGAGCCTCCCTTAGTCTAATAAGATTCTAAAATGCCCAGTAAGTACTGTGGCATTGGTATACTAATGATTTAATGTCTAAAGGGACACTCAACTTTTTTGCATTATATTATTTTTAGGTAAAAACCCACATTTTATGATTGTTTACTTCCCCTAAAATTCATTCATAGAAACATAGAGTTTGATGGCAGATAAGGACCACTTGACCCACCCAGTCTGCCCATTTCCCTACCTATTGGATAAGCTGCAGATCCTAGTTAACCAACAGCCTACTTCTTCCTAACCCCAGTCAAGAATTGCCTTATGTTTGTCCCATGCATTCTTGAATTCCCCCACTGTTTCTGACTCCACGACCTCCTCAGGAAGGCAGTTCCATGCATCCGCCACCCTCTCCATGAAAAAATACTTCCTCACCTTGCCCCTGAGCCGTCCCTCCCTCTATCTTCAAATTGTGCCCCCTTGTTCATGCACATCTCTTTTTCTGTTAGACTCTACCCTCTAGGACTTTGTTGATTCCTTGAGGTACTTAAAAGTTTCTATCATGTCCCCCTTCTCCCTCCTTTCCTCAAGGGTATAGATATTAAGCTCCTTTAGTCTTTCTTCGTATGGCTTCTGGTGCAGATCCCGCACCATTTTAGTTGCCCTCCTCTGGACTGCCTCCATCCTGTCTATGTCCTTGCAGAGATGGGGTCTCCAGAACTGCATGCAGTACTCTAGATGGGGTCTCACCAACTGTCTGTACAGAGGGATAACAACTTCCTGTTTTCTACTGGTGATGCCTCTCCCTATACATCCCAGTATCCCCCCAGCCCTCCTTACTGCCTTCTCACATTGCTTGCTTAACTTTAGATCATCTGATATGACTACCCCCAGGTCCCTTTCCATTTTTGTTGTTGTGAGTACCTCCCCACCACTGTGTACTCTTCCCTTGGGTTTTTGTTTCTCAAGTGCATTACTTTGCACTTCTTTGCATTGAATTTAAGCTACCATGCTTTTGACCATTCCTCCAACCTTGCCAAGTCCCTTCTCATACTTTCCAGCCCCTTGTGTATCAACCTTGTTGTAGATCTTTGTGTCGTCTGCAAAGAGGCATACTTTTCCTTCCAGCCCCTCTGCAATATCACTTATAAAGACATTAAAAAGGACTGGTCCCAGTACTGAACCCTGAGGTACCCCGCTAGTAACCCCCTTTCATTGGAGTGAACTCTGTTTACTATTAGCCCCTGTGTCCTGTTGTCCAGCCAATTTTTTACCCAGGCTACCACCATGGGACCCACTCCGAGGCTGGCTAACTTGTTTATTAATATTTTGTGTGGGACTGTGTCAGATGCCTTGCTAAAGTCTAGGTAGGCCATGTCCACAGCCCCTCCCTGGTCTACTACCTTAGTCACTCAGTCAAAGAAATCTATTAGATTCATTTGACATGACCTTCCTACTGTGAATCCATGCTGCCTTGGGTCCTGTGCCCTGCTGGCCTCTAGGTACTCAACAATTCTTTCTTTCAGAAGTGATTCCATCATTTTCCCTACCACTGAAGTCAAACTAACAGGTCTGTAGTTTCCTGCCTCTGCTTTGCTCCCACTGTTGTGAAGGGGAATCACATCCACCCTCCTCCAGTCCTCAGGTACCACACCATCCTCTCATGATTTGTTAAAAAGGGTAGTCAGTGGTGTTACTAGTTCTCCCCTTAGTTCTTTTAGAATTCTATGGTGAATCCCATCAGGTTCCATTGCTTTGTCCACCTTCAGTTTCAGCAGTCATTTCAAAACCCTTTCTTCTGTGAATGGACTGGTATCGACCCCCCTATCCAGAGTGCTTCTATTGATTGGATTAGGTACCTCCCCCTCCTCTTCTTTTGTGAATACTGAGCAGAAGTATTCATTCAGAATCCCTGCTTTTTCACTGTCACCTCTGCCCACCCACCTCCCTTTATTAAGCCTCACTATCCCTCCTTGGTCTTTCTTCGCTCCCTAGTGTATCTATAGAAGGTTTTATCTGCCTTCTCAACCGAGTTGGCTGTCTTTTCCTTGGTTTGGGCCTTTACTATTCTGACTGCCTTCCCCGCTTTCTTCTACTTTAACTGGTACAGTTCTCTGTTCTGCTCTTTCTGTGTTTCCTTATACTTCCTGAATGCAATCTTTTTCTCCCTAACCTTCCCCTCTACCTCTTTTGTGAACCATAGTGTTTTTTTCCTTCATTTTGATTTATTTGCTTCACACAAAGGCTCATTGCCTCTGTGATGGCAGTTTTGATGTTTCCCCATTGTTCCTCCGCCCTTCCTTCTTGCCCATTTGCTAGTGCTTTTCTGAGGCACTCTCCTATTTTGCCAGAGTCAGCCTCCTAAAGCCAGTACCCTCACATTTGTATGGCTTGACTCTAGGGCTGTGTTTATAGTGAACCACACTGTTTGGTGGTCACTTGTTCCCAGATGGCTATCCACTTCTGAATCTGAGATCCTCTTTCTGTCCTCATTTGAGAGTACCAGGTCTAAGATTTCTCTCTCCCGAGTGGGTTCCAACACTAGCTGTCTGAGGCATGCCACCTGAAGGGCGTCAAGAATGACACTACTCTTGGATGTGGCTGCAGCAAAGGTGCTCCAGTTCACATCTGGCATATTCATGTCCCCCATCAACAATATGTCCCCTTTTTATGCCATCCTAAGGATGCCTTCTATCATTTCCTTGTCCATTTCCTCCCCCTTTGATGGGGGTCTGTATACAACTCCCGTGCGGATTGTGGTGCCATTTCCTTTCTCCAAGGTGACTCACAGTGCCTCCTCTCCTCCCTGTTTACCCTTTAGTTCCATTGCTTTGATCCCATCCATTATGTAGAGAGCTACTCCTCCTCCTCCTCTACTACCCTCCCTGTCCCTCCTGTAGATTGTGTACCTTGGTATGTTGACATCCCAGTCATGGTTTCTGTGCACCATGTTTCTGTGACTGCCACAATCTTCCTTCTTCCATCAAGGCCACTTGTTCAGAGAGCTTGTTACCCAGACAATGGGTGTTGGTACTCATTGCCCTCATTTTTTGATGGTCTTACCCCTTTTAACCCCATCCCTGTCCTTACTACCTTTGCCTTTTTCTTCATTTACCCCAGCCCTTTTCCCTATTGACTTCTTTATTTTGGTGTTTACTTTGCTAACTACCCTGTTTTATTTGGGGGGGGGCTGGGATTTTCCTGATCCTTTTCAGTGCCTCCCTCCTTGGCTAGTTTAAATCCATACCAATGAAGCATTTAAACCTATCACCTAGGAGCCTGGTTCCCCTCCTGGACAGATGCATACCATCACACCAGTATAGGCCTGTATCCCTCCACGTGGACCCCCAGTCCTCAATGAAGCCAAAATCCTGAGCTCTGCACCAGTCGTGTTGCAGGTTGTTTTATCTGCCTCCTTGCTTATTAGAACCGAAATGCATGGTAATATATAGCTTTGCCTAGCTTTGTTTTGCTTCATATCACTGAACTACTCTTAGGGCACACTTCCTGAGCATTAGAAATATCCTCAAATAGTGAAGCAACTCATGATACCATAGTCTCCCCTACTCCCACTACATAAGAGAAGGTTCAGAGGAGGGCAACAAAGACGGTGCATGGATTACATCACAAGTCCTATGAAGACAGGTTGAAGGAACTGAACATATACTCCCTGGAGGAGAGGAGGGAGAGAGGGGATATGATAGAGACATACAAGTATCTCACAGGGAGGAACAGGGTGCTGGAATACACTATTTTTAAGCGAAAAAGATGTAACAGAACTAGAGGGCATGGGATGAAGTTGGAGGGAGAACGATTCAGAGGAAACATGAGGAAGAATTTCTTCACAGAACGGGTGGTGGACAAGTGGAACACCCTGCCAGAGAAAGTGGTGGGGGCTGAACCAATCACGGGATTTAAGAATGCATGGGATAGACATAAAGGAATTCTGGAGGTCAGGGGAAAGGGGCAACAGACTTCTAGGAAAACATAAACTGAACTTACAAGCTCAAATGGGCAGACTGGATGGGCCATAGGCCCTTATCTGCCGACACTGTCTATGTATCTACAGTATGTAATCAGTGGTTAGATTGTGTTGGGGATGTTTCCCAGTCCAGGAAAGATGCAGTGGGAGCTGGTCAAGAAATGTAAACAACCATGTTTTGGTGTGGTAACACCAGTATGTGGGCAGTCAGTTTTTCACTTTTTACAAGAAAAAAAGGATCTGAATCAAACTACCAGCTGCATAAACAGTCTCTATAGAATGTAGACAATCATAAAATGTGTTTTTTTAGCTAGGGACACTTTGAGGCCTAGGGGGGTTGACAGTGTCCCTTTTAACTGCTAATATCTTATCATGATTTTTTTTAGTTTTGTGTTCTAAAATCTGGCTCTTGATGATTATAATATATTGTATTTTAAGATTTTAATCTAATTTTTTCCTTATACAAATTAAGATTTGCTGGGCAGGGCAACTGCTTTCTACCTGTGTGATTTTACGCATACTGGGCTGCATATGTTAAAAAACAGTTGAATTTTAATTGTCATCATTACTGATTGTTCTGTAGCCTTTTGTTGCTGTTATTTTGCACTTTAGTTTGAGTTAATCTACTGAAACGTTACCTTATTTATGAGGATTTGGAACATTTTGCAACAAAAGGAAAGCAAAGTTTCGCAATCTGGAAGAATCTTCTCCAGACATCATTGATTTTTGACACATGCCATTTACACGGACCTGGTGCAGCTGAAGGTTGTTTTCCATTTATTCAAAGAGAAGACATTTGCCAGAAACTAATATGGATCCCCATATGCAGTTGATGCAAGAAAATAATGCCAATGATCTGGGGAATACAAGACTGCAAAAATAGAAAAATGGGGAAAAAGATCAGATAGTGCAGAAATAGGGTTTGATAAAAAAAAACTCACTGCATTTAAATTTAGTAAGCAGTCTTCTCTGTCTATCGGAGAAAATCCAAATAGGGTAAATCAGATGCTCATAACATCTTTCTGTGTACATCTAAACCACAGTTGTATGTGGTTCAGAGCTCAGTGCGTGTGTTACATACTGCATCTACATAATGTAGGTTTGAGATTGGATACAGAGGCCAGGCCAGTAAGTTAAATGATGCTTCCAAGATATAGTTGTACGAATGAGTAGTGCTTAGGTACTTAGGCATGGACATGAGTAAGTCAGTGATTATAGTATATGATGAGCTGAAGTAAGATAGTGCTAGATACTGGAACAGATGAGTTATTCACTGTAAGTTGATGGTTTGCCTTTGCTCTGTATCCCACCATAGAAAGGATGGTTAGTTGATTAGGATGTGGCGCTCCCCCCCAAAAAAACATGATATGCCACAATTATCTCCTCCAACTCCAGAGAGTATGGCCGGCAGCACGCAGGAGAGGAAAGAAACCCTTAGGGGGAAACCTCTGAGGACCCATGGCTACTGACCTGCTTGTCCTTCTGGGCATACTAAAGGAGCATAATCTTAAATTAATTACATTATTGGCTAGTCCAAGGTACAGATTACATATGATGCAGTGGAACAGTTCGTGGTAAGAGGCGAAGGGTCAGGAACAGGCTTCCAATTCTTGCAGGAGTGAAGCAGGTAGCTGTATGAACACATGAAGCATCCAGATAGATGTGCATGGAGATGAGCATTGTTGGAACACGTCTAGCAGGTTCGGAATAGGCTGGAAGTGAGGAGCGCCTAAGGCTAGCAAATGATAGATAGGTGAATAGAGTAAATGTATTCAGGCTTTGATGCTGGTGAGGCAGGATGAAGAAGTAGTCCAACCTCCAGGCTTCTGCTGATAGAAGGCTTATGAATTTCATGGAATGGTAGAAAGCTTGAAATGAAGCTGATGACTGACAAACCCAGATATGTTAATATCACAAAGAGAGTAGACTTATGCCTAAGTCATGATATAGAAGGCATACGGCACCAGAAGTGAGCTGAAATCCTGGCAGAATTTCAGGGTAGTAAAACCAAACAATGCATTGTGAGGTTAGGAAGCATCCAAGGGAGTACAATAGGTGAGCCAATTAAGTAAAGATGTATGGCTGGACCGAGTAGGTAAGGAGATGATGCAGTAAGTAGTAAGTAATATGAATCAGGTTGGTTGGTTGATAGTAGTAGATTGTGGCGGCTAGTCCCATTGCTGAAATGTGCAGCTGGACCGAAAAGGTCAGCTTATGAGGTACGTAGAGTGGCAACTAGCTCCAGGTAAGCTTGTAAGCACAGCCAGACCTTCGTAGGTCTGTTGGTAAGTTAGCAGATTGGCAGCTAGCCCTTGTAGGCTAATATACACAGTCGGTCCTCACATGGGTCAGCCAATGAGTAAATAAGAGGTAATCGAGAACAGCAGTCAAGCCCATAAGGGGGTATAGAGTATCTGGGGCGATGTCCATGAGAACGGTCAAATCCACAGGCAAGCATATACAATTTGCATAGATGGAGCTGCATGTGTCGAGTAATTCTAGCAGATGAGGAATTCCTTTGAAGGAGGAGAGGAGCTTGAACGAATGACTGTAATCCAGTAGGAGAATGTGGTCTTGGCATCAATGCCACGTTAGGGTAGAAAAGTTCTTTGGTGAAGCAGGGAAGCTGAATGCAGGCTATGAGGCTGGGGATGAGCAGAAGGAACCTCCGGTCCTGATTGGGCAAAACAGATATGAGTAGATTTGCAATGGAACTTGATATGCAAGTAGATGTAGAGCTCGAAGACCTCCAGGCCCAGATGAGCAAAGCAGGTCGTAAGCATGCGATGCTATCGATGAACCTCCAGGTCCTGAGGGTGGAGCACTTACGAGGTGGAAGTATGAACCTCCAGGCCCAAACTGGGCATGGCAGGCTGACAGAAATTATGAATCTCCAGGCCTGATGCTGATAGTGTATGAATAGACGAACCACCAGGCCACAATTCAGTGAGGCAGGTGAAGTAAGACAGCAACCTTGGAATCTGCTGAATGATCACTGAGAGCTGATTGTGAAGAGTATGTGAGTGTGAGGACTCTGCAACTTCAATATATAGTTAGCAGATTCCAGGCAGACAGGGAAGAGCAGGAGGCAGGAATGTGATGAATAGTACGAGCAATAAGTAATGAGTTGGTAGCATGGACCTGCATGTAGGTCGGTAATAGTAGTAGTAGTCATTGGGTTGTATGAAATGCAGATGAAGTAGCAAGAAGTAGTACTGAATAATACAAAGGTACATAGTGGAGACCGATAAGAATGGAAATTGCAGGCTATAGCCTGACCCTCCTAAAAATTGTTTTGATTGGTGACCAAGCAGCAAAATTATAGAAGGGGCTATAATGTGAAGCAACGTCCTTATTTATGAAACAATAACAAGTCTACAATAAGTGGCCCCATATAGTTAGTGATAGGGAATGTTTCTAGCAACTGAGTTCATCGATTTAATTGAGTATCCAGAATTAGCTGCAACAGTATGAGAAGCATCAGGAAATCTGCAGAGCTAGGGTCAAAATGACTGTGAAGTCAGAGTGCTAAACTCAGTTCATGGCAGTTGAAAGGCATGGGACGGCTTTAAATTAAATGCTGTCTCCGGGCCGACACCCGACATATGGTAGTGGTGGTAGACATAGAGTTTGTAAAATAAGACAGATACCGTAGTGTTGAGCTCCAATTTATGTCCCCATCTCTTGGCTGTTCAATTGGAATGGATAACTAGTATACACTGGCAGGTAGCTGAACCAGTTAAATCCTGGAGCAGGCACAAATGCTAGGGTAGATGCAGCAATTACTGTAGATGTAGGTAGCTGCAATCGCTTAACAGCGTGAAACAAACTCGGAGGTGCTGAGGTACAATATCGAGTGTGATTATCCAGGAAGTGCAAGTGGCGGGCGATGCCGTGATTTGTTTGTTAAAGGACCTTGCACCTAGCATGAGTAATAGTGTTTGTTTGGAAGGCTAGCTGTTCTGGCGCTTGCACCTGGATCTGGTAAACAAGGGGCGGAGAGGCTCAGTTCATGTATCCTGGCTATGAGGTAGAAAATCTGCAATGCTACCTTGTAGGTCCTGTACATGAATGTACAACATCATTCGCTGCCTGGTGTATGTGGTGCAGGCTATGGAGAAAATGGGCTGATGGAAGTACCAAGGCGCAGTAGCAAGAGCGCTGGAGCGAGCTTGTATGGCGCTGAGTGGAGGGCTATATACAGAGGTTGCATCAGCAGGAAGAGAAGGCAGCAGCATGGAGTAGCTAGGCACATCCTAGCGGGTGTCCAGTGGAAATCCAGTCGTCAGTGAGGCAGGGCGAATGCTCCTCCGAATGGAGGGCTGAAGGAGACAAATGAGGATGTCGGCAGCAGGTGAGCAGGAGCTGCGGTGGAAGAACTGAGGCGTGGCTGGCAAAGAAACCCTCCAAAAAGAAAAATAGCAACAAAACAGGAGTAGAATAGAACAGAAGGGGAAAAGGGGTACGGGGGAGCACAAGGAGAGCAAGCAAGGCAACAGCCGGGCAGGATGGGGGGGCAGAACGAAATGGAGAGAAGGAGGGGGGGCAGGCAGCCACACCGCTGAGAAGTGAGTGCATCTCGCTCTAAGCAGAGCAGCAGGGTTCTGCTGCTTAAATAGGTTATGGGGGAGGATCTCTTCCCCCATATAACCTTAGGCAGAGCCTTCCAATTACAAAAAGGGAAGGATGAGAGGCTTCAGTCTGCCTCAAATCATGATAAAGATGGAGGCAATTATTCTGTAATAGCCTAGCAGAGAAACAAATAGATTTAATAACAGATCATTACCAGTACCTTTTCTTATAACAAAGATGCAAATGCAGACACAATTGGAAGGCTTTGCCTGTAGTTCAATGGACAAGCAGCCAGCCACTCCCACTTTCCTGAGCTATATAAGCAGTTCCTCTCAGCCTCCTTCTGAAGCAATTTTTTCTTTGTTGACTGGAGGCTCTGTCTGTCTGTCCTCTGCAGCTGGCTGGGGCCTGTGCCCCCGCCTTGCTGCTTCTTTTTGTCTCTGCTGGACTTCTGCATTTGTTTTCCTGCTTCTGGTTTGTATTTTGCCTCCGGCTGTGTGCTTCTTTCTGTTCTTACTCCTTGTTTTCTGTGTTTGTGTGTCTTTGTTTTGGGCCTTGTTCTCTGTTCTCCGTGTTTGTGTTTTTGTCTTTTGGGACTTTGTTTCTAAGCTCCTAGCATATTGCTACTCCAGAGCTCATATTACTTGCACTCAGTTACTCACAACTCTTACATTATTTGCAATGCAACTGCAACAATTATTTGTGTTTCAGCTCAACCATAGCCACTGTCCATGCTGCACTTAATTGTTTTCACCTGATTCAGGCTCACACTGAACCATAGCTATGCAGCTCAATCATGCTGTCTCAACTCATTCTACTTACCTCATTGCTGCAGTTTCATTGCACTACCAGGCGATAGCTGCTTCAGAGCATGGAGTCTCCTTTCTTTCTATGTTTATTGAAGTTTACAACTGTGTACTCAATACAGATGCTTCTTCTATGTTTGTACACTCTGTTATACACTGAGGTCAACTAAGCTACTGCTGATGCTGTCAACTAGTTTTACTACCTGCATGTGGGTCTCAGCCCTTCCATCACTTTCTTGTTTTTCCTACAGCGGGGACTTGAAGGTGTTTGGGGAGTTGTAATCCTTTGTGGCTAATTACTGATGTTCTAAATCCTGTCTCCGCCGCCGAGAAATCCTGAGTATGTGTCACCTTTATTGGCTTTTGAATGCCCGGCTGGCTTGCCCCACTGTTCATAGTGCTGCTTCATTGCTGCTATGTTTTGCAGACCTACATGCAGGTTCAATCATTGCTACACTGTTACTGACCTATGTGCAGGTCCACTCTTGCTTACACAATCTTTGCTTCATGCCTACCACAGTCCCCTCGGCTTCAGCCTCTGGGATGTCTGCTGCGCTCACTACTGCATCTGACCTTTGCAAGGTCTCAGCATTTAAAGCTCATTCAGGCCCTTATCAGTTCTAGGGCATGCCAGCCATACCATTCTGGCACAGGATTTCCCTGCAGCTGACGGTCTCGCTCTGCATTTTAAGTCTGCATCTTGATTCGTGCCTGACTTGGGGCAGGGTCCTTCTCACCTGGCCCATAGCTGGGAATGTCTTTGCTCCGGGCTTGGCTTTAGCTGCTCGCTGATGTGACAGCAGCTCCTGGTGTAGAATTTAAGACTAGCTGTGAAGGGTGGTTACTCCGATCTCCTTTGGCTCTAGTGGTTCCACTACAATGGTTATCCATTGGTTTTAGTGGTTTCCCTAGCAAGGCACCTTCACTGCATACTCTCTATGCTTGCCTCTGGTTCACCTGGCTTGTGTTTAGGGTGAGAAGGCCATGTGAGTGCCTCAGCAGTTGTTGCTCTTCTCCTCCTCCTCCTCCTCCCACCTTGGTTGCCCCCAATGTTGCAGAGCACTTTCACAACCTTCTATGGCATTCCCGCTAGAGGGATTGAGCGAGAGCTTTCCATAAAATTGGAATGTTTTCCACCTCCCTTTAATTGGATTTCCAAATTGCAGCTGCAGAGCCATCACTAAATAAAATATCCCAGCCTGGAGGGAAGGCGACCTAGGCCTTGGATCCCCAGCGATTTCCTCCTCAAAGGTTTTTTTTCCCTCTCCTCCATGCCTCAGATCATAAAAGTTAGTTAGCTGTAGTTAGTGTCTCCTAGTTCTATTAGGTAGGTTCCGCTTTTGGATGGAGGTGGATGGTGTCCCTACTTGCCATTCCCTCTCTTCTTAGGAGGTCCCCTCATTCTCTAGCGCTATCCACTGAACTCATGCTATTGCTAACCTGTGCATCTCATTACATTATCAAGGCATCTCATTACGTTATCAATCTGCCTGATGCTTCGTCTACTACAACGTCACAGCTACTGCTTGCTTATATGCTTTGTACTACTTCATTCTTTTCGGGGATCCTTCGTAAGGTATCTTTAGCCACAGGAATTGTCTTGCGGCACCTCTAGGGGTGGAACCCTCTTTGAGGGTTCCTTGCCTTTGATACCCCTACAGGTTGGTAATTCCTATGGGAATAGAGAGTGCAAATGTCCAAAACCAAACTAACACAGTTGCATAAGCATAACACTATACTGGCTGTGTAGGCTATTGAATTGGAAGGCTTGGCTTGTAGTTCAATGGACAAGCAGCCAGCCACTCCCACTTTCCTAAGCTATATAAGCAGTTCTTTTCAGCCTCCTTCTGAAACACTTTTTTCTTTGTCCTACCATCCTCCCCTCCTCCTCCAGTGGCAGCACTTCTGTCCTTGGGATCCTTCCTAAGGTACCTTTAGCCATGGGAATCACCCCACGGCACCCCTAGGGGTGGAACCCTCTTCAAGGGTTCCTTGTCTTTGGTACCCCTACAGGGTTGTAATGCCTCTGGAATAGAGAGTGCGAATGGCCAAAACCAAACTAACACAGTTGCACAAGCATAACACTATACTGGTTGCGTAGGCCATTGAATATATATATTAGAGCACCCAGCAACAATGCAGGTGAATGCAGCTCCTGATAAATTATTACCCCCAGCTGCCACAGAATTTGAATGAAAGCCTTTCCAGGAATCAGTCACGAGATTAGAACATTCCCTAGTCTCTTTGGAAAGATCCCCCAGTTTGGAGATTAATCATACTAGTAATGTAAATTCTAAGGATAAACCCCTGGAAAAATGTTCTTCTCAGTCTAAAGAGGATGGCCATTCTGATTTGGTAACTAACTACCCAACTCCTTTTTCTTCCAGGTTGAAAGATGCCCTTAAGGATCAACACATGGCAAACATTTTATTTCTGGAGCAATTGTGTATTCTAAGGGACAAAAATAACTACTATAAAAAGCACACTAGCCCATAATATGGGGCTTATAAGAAGCATGTTCAAGGTGCTGGTAAAAGGGAAATTAAATCAATCCATTAAATAACACACAAGGGAATTCAAATACCTCTTGTATAGCAAGTTCCCTGAATCAAATATCTTTGGTTCCCAAATGGGGGAAAATTCCAAAGAAGAGAAAAAAAAAAAGAAAAATATCATTAATACTAAACATATAACACACCAATCAAATAATACTTCTTGTAATTGTAATTAGTTGAAATCACCTATTCCTCATAAAACCAAACAAGGAAAAAAGGCTCCTGGAATAAATTTACCAACTAACACTAATGAAAAGAAAGGGACACACAAGCAAAAAGACAGATCTAAGAAAAAAAATTCTCATGTAACAAAAACATATGTAAATGGGTAGCAAAGTAACATAGAATCAGTAAACAAAGCACAGGATGAAATAACTATAATCCAAGATGTTGTATAAGAAACTAATCTAATTATGGGACAAGAAATTTCTGACAAGGCAGTGGTTGTACCAGCTTGTCAGGTTGAAAATTCCACTTACCTGAAATCTACTCTTATCAGACAGGATTGAAACAGTTTATGGTTATCAGGAAATGAAGCAGTCATTTCAATTTATGGAATGCATAAAACCAAAAATGATTCAGATAAAACATTCAGTTTGTTGGTAATGAAATTACTAGAACAAGAACTGGCAATCTCAAATGTGGAAAATAATATCATCTAAGTAATGAGAGCTAGTTTGAGTTCATCTGGTTCTTTCTGATATGAAAATTATCAGATGGATATGGAGAAAATTTTTTTTTGATCAGTAACTTGGGCCTGAGTGCAGATCCACCCATTACTATCGTAACATACTTAACATACATGCATACATACATACAGTGTCAGTGGCTCAGCAGGTAGCACACTTGCCTCTGAGGCTGGGAGATCAGTAGGCTGTGGGTTCTATCCCCACACCAGGCACTTGGGTTAAATCCCAATACTGATGCAGTATTATATACTTTTTTCTCCAATTTAATGGGAAGTGGGTATATATTACTTACTAATAAGAACAATGGTATGATAAATGTTTTGAACATAAAGATTCTCTTTTTCTTAGACATAGGAAATACTTTCTGTCTCTCTGTTTTGTCCTGTGCTGTCTTTATACATTCCTCCCAATCTGTGACTGCAGGATCCGCTGTCCTGAATGTTATTCCTAGAATTTTGATTGCTTCAAGAGAGATTTGGATATCTGAAATAGAATTTAGCCTGCAATCTTCCATCCCATGCACTACTTATACCCCTGCATTTTTGTCTGTTTATCTTCGATCCCGAGATTTCTGAGATGCTAGAAACCACTTCTAATGCTTTTTCCCCACATGTTTTAGTAGCCACCATAATGGTGACATCATCTGCATAAGCCATGGCTACTGGGAAACTTTGTTGTCCTAAACCTATATGTGTTTGATCTCACTTCCCCCTCCAGTTTCCTAAGTAGGGGGTTGACAGTGATAACATATAGCAGGGGGCTCAGAGAGCACCCCTGCCTCACACCTCTTAATATTTTGATATGTCTACCTACTCTACCATTTACCACTGGGCTTGTGGATGCCTGTTTATATAAAATACAAATCCAGTTTATGAAAATATCTGGCACTCCATATTTTTTTAATACCCTGAAAAGGTACTCATGAGGAACATCATCAAAGGCTTTTGACTGATCCAATGTGATAAGAATTCCTTCCGTATTCTGTTGGTCAAAAAACTCTCGTATCATTTTTAAATTATCCATCATTGTGCGCTGTGGTATGGCGCATACTTGACTAGATGAAACTAGATATTGTGCTACTTTAGCTAGTCTGGTGCATAAAAGTTTGCACAATAATTTCCAGTCTACATTCATAAGACTAATAGGCCTCCAATTTTTTAACATGGATTTGTCTCCTTTTTTATGTAAAAAAATTAGGAGGCTATCAGCTAGGGCCGCTGGAAAAGGCGCTTTACCTTCCAGGATGCTATTAAATACTATCAGCAGGTGGTCACTTATGATATCCAGCGATTTCTTAGAAAACTCTCTGGGCAGCCTATCCGGGCCTGGAGCTACCCCTGTTTTTACAGAGGAGATGGCAGATTTTAGCTCAGATTCAGTAATGGGAGAAACTACATTTTTTTCTTCCCTTTTGGGATCCATAGGCCCTGCAAAAAAGACTCCAGGGAGTCCACTTTAGGTGAAGAATACTCAACATTTTTTGCACATAACCATGTACTAGCAGTGCAATCTCATGCCCTTTATTTGTTTTAATTCCACTTGCTTTTGTCAGTTCTGTCATGTGTCTAGTATCTACCCACTGGCAACACTTATCATATGGATTAATCTGTTTTATTTTGCCTTGTGTTCCAAATTTTTGTTCCACAAACAAGGTCTGGGCTCTATCACATTGGTATCTCCACATATCTTCCTTAACCAGTTGTATCTGGATGGATAAATCCATCCTAGTCTCTAGAGCCTGGGACAATAAGGATTGTAACCATTTCCTAAGTTTAAAATAATTTAAATATTTTATATTGGAAGCTTGCTTAGCTAACTGACTTCAGCCGATTTTCACATATTGTTTTGTGTCTTGCCACCAAAATAGTGGGTTGTCATATAATTCAAATACTGAGATTTTTGCTAACAATTCTTCTTGTACCCCTTTCCAAAAATATGGTTCCTCCAGTGAGGAAGTATTTAATCTCCAAACAGAGTTGGCTTGTGGTTTATTTAAAGGGTTCCCAAAAGTAACCAAAAGTAGTTTGTGGTCTGAATTTTCTATCGGTACCACTTTAACTTTCTCAATAAGAATCCACTGAGATGCAAAGAAAAAATCTATGTGTGTGGACAACCTTCCCTTAAAAAAGGTGTGGGCTGGCATAAGACTTATTTCTGCTGCACAATCCTTTAATTTTGCATTCTTATACATAGAGTTTAAGTAATTTGTATCATTGTATAATATCTATGTTAAACTTGTTTTATTGGTTAAGGACAATATGCAGTTAAAATCGTCCCTCAGCACTACTGTTTTAAACGTATATAAATATGGTTGTATGGTTTTAAATACGTCTATTCTCTGCTGCTTTATTTGGGGGACTATAAATATTTATCAGTCTAAAATCTTGCTGTTTTAGTCTAACGTCTAATATAAGTACTCTGCTTGGTATTAGATCTATTAACCTAGAGACAGAGGGACTGGTCTCATTAAATAAAATGCCCAATCCTGTATGTAACCCTCCTGTTCCCCAGGGTTACTAGAATCCCAGTTAGACCAGTGGCTGGCAGGCATGGCAGCTTGTGAAATGCCAGGTAAATGGGTTTCACACTGGCACACTCTGTTTTTCAGTCTCAGCTGAGCTGGAGGGTGATGTCATTATGGAACTCTCATAGCAGCATAAGCCACATTTGTCCAGCTGGCTTAGAGAGTCAAATGGAATGTTGAGTTAATCTGAGAGAGAAAGAGTCTTGAGTAGGAGTTCAAGGAGGAGGCTGCAGCTGCTGGGCAGCTCCTCACCCAGCTCTGATATAGAGCTACCCCCTTTACTTTAGTGGTTGTTTGTTCTCACCCTAGAGAAGAACAGAAGAAGATAGCCATTGAAGTGGTGGAGACCTTGTGTTTTCAGGTTTTCCCACAACCCCATCCCAGGAGGGATGGGGGTGAACTCCATGATCTAGGGGTAATCCCCTTGATCCACTTTCTTTGTGGTGAAGCTGCCATGGCCATCTTCAAATTTGGTTGTGAGTACAAACCTTTTGTTGTGTGAAAGTCAGGGGCATCTGCAAACCAGGGTGAAATTCTCTGTGCGTAGGACCAGTCACCCAGTTTAATTTAAAAAGTTTCTGCCTACGCTGGAGTCCAAGGATGGGACTGTCCAAGTACAGAACTTTTAGTTGAACACCCAGAGGTGTGTCATGTAGTATGTTGAGTGTGAAAAACATTTCAAGATAGCATCTACAAGTTTTTTCTGTGAGGATGTTATTAACCAGATGAATGGCTGAGTATAAACTTGGAAGCAAAAGGTGGGAGACCCCCCCCCCCATCTGGAGTAACCAGTTTACCTCTCCGAGTTTAGTTTGGGCACCAGTACAGTTTCATTCAGTGCATGTGGCCAGTGCCTAATGGAAATAATTACCCCGAGATGTGGGTTTGGATTCTCTGTTCTTCAGCTCACCCCAGTATAGTGGGTGCTGGAAGATTTCTGAGCCTAGATGTGCTCAGTTGTGGTTGTAAGTATCACTACCACCTCTGTGCAAAGTGGGGACAGTACTAGTTCAGGAAGTTGTGCCAGTCTTCAGTTTCAGAACCAGAGAGTTCACTGTTTTGTGTCTTCACCCTATGCTAAATGGAAATGTCAGAAATTTCTGTACACCAGAGAAATCTGTGTAACCCCCCTGCAAATGGGGGTTCCCAAAAGACTTCCAGGAGCTTGCTTGAATGCTCCAAGCCTGAATGGTGTTTGGCATTTAAGCCATTTATCAGTGAGTGTTTTTAGAGCCTCTGGTACTGTCTCTTTAAGAGCTGTCTGCTTGCAGACATAATTAGTTTGTATGGGGGACTGTGTGCTTCTCTGAGTACCACTTGAGCTGCTGCCAATTCACTTCATTTTGCAGTCACTAGGAGTGCAAAGGAACCTATCTGAAAGATGTAACTGTTTGCCAGAAATTATTTAGAGTAATAATGAAATTACAGTTTGTCTAACCTGCTTTTTGCAGTCAGAACTGTGTCTGCTAGTTCCCCATTCTAGTTTTGAACTGCTGAACTGGACCAATCAGTGTGGGGTAAGCTAGCTCTAAAATGATGCCTTGGACGAATCAGAACTTGGACTCATAATCTGAGCCAGCCACAAGAGGATTGTATGGGCAGTGACTCTGGGAGATGTAGTTTAGACTTCAGTGCCTTTTGGACCAACAGCAGCAGTCTATTGTGAGTGACAGCCAATCCAGTCAAGAACTGGGAGGAACTCAAAGGAAGTGCCTGGTTTCGTCAGTTGGAGTTCAGTTGAGCTTTGGCAGTGAAGAAGGAAGGAGCCCTGTGCTTTTTCAGTGTGCAGTTTTAGTCAAAACGTGTAAGGCCCAGAGTTCCGGTCTGCAGCTTGTGTAACAGCTTGTTAGGACTGAATCCGTCCTGAGAAAAGAATCAAAGGATCTCTGAAGAGTAGAAACCAGGCTCACCCTGTAGAAGACTGGAAGAATTGCTGAAAATTGCACTCGGTCTGTCAGGAACTGAATCTGCTGTGTGTTCTCCCGGTATTGTGCAGTAATTGCGATCGGGATACAGATGCAGCCTGCCTGGTATAGTGTACTTTCTTTTATATGGATGTGTGAAGAGGTTTGTGTACCTCAAGTGAGCCCTGCTGACATTGAAGGACCCTATCTTATTTGGAGGTCGTGAGTACTAATTCAGGGTTGCTCCCTGTTGAATTGCCACATTAAATCCAAATGGAATTACTGTACTGCTGACTGTTTAATTCTCCTTTTCTGTGTGAAAGGGCCCCTACCAGCTGCCACGGTTTGGACTAGCCACTAGGGCTTGGGTACCCAGGGACAGTAACTGATAGGGATAGGCCTGTGCACAGAGCCATAGGTAGATTATTAGAGTGATAAGCTAATTAACCTGATTTCCTGTCCTTGTTATATCCCCTAAATAAATCAGAGCTGCTTGTTTCAGCAAAGTTATACTGCCTGAGGTATTTGTCTATGTTAAAGTACTGTACTGTGATTGTTGCACTGTATCTCATTTCACAGGAGGTCCCAGTGCCGGAACCAGACCTGGGGTAAGTGTATACTGTGAAGGTAATTCTGATATATTGTGTGGGCCACTAGTGGGAAGAAAGGGGGTGCAGTGTCCCAGAGGGCTGTGACCAAGTTAGTTTAACTATTGCAAACCCTGACCTCTGGGTGGAGGCACCCGCCATTGGATCCAGGCCCTCAACCTGTTAGTGGCAAATCAGGCAGGGGTAGTAGCCCCTGGGATAGCGCATCTAGGGGTTACATCTTGGAGGCTCACCGCTGGGATTGTGTGTCCTCTAGTGGCCATATTTACAACCACTGTTAAGAAAAAAATGGGTACCCGACAGAAGTGGCTGTGCACCGCTGGTGGAGTGGTGTACTGGGGAGAGACCACCTCAAAATGCTATGCTTATCCTGGACATCCCCCTGGGTATCAACACGGACACTGTGCAGGAGTACTTTTCCAAGGTGGAAGGTTTACAAAACCCTGTGGTGGTGGGTCGGCATGCTAATCTGCTCACCCACACTTTCCTGGCCCTAGTAGAGTTTAAGGATCCCATAGATAGCTCCAAAGTGCCACAGACCATTACCCCAGAGGGAGCCCTCACTGCTTGGAGAGTGATAACTATGACAGTAAAGACCGGGGAATCAGCCCCCACCACTATCTGAAACTTTTGAGGAGAAATTTGCTGAATGGTTGCTGGGAGAGGGGAAAACTGTGGAGGACTTGAAGAAACTATTCTTTCCACCTGGGGGTGTTCCTCCCCCAACACCCTCTCCTGCTCCAGTGCCCGTAATGGTGGCTGAACCAATGCAGACTCCTATTTCTGCACCTGCCATTAGTCACGACTTCCACCAAGGTTGAGGATCTTCTGGCACCTCCCCACCCCCCAAGGGAGGATGACTGGGAGACCTGGATAGACTATGTTGCCCCTCAAGTGCTAGAATGGCAAATGCTCGGAAGGTGAAAAGCGAAAGAGGGTTAGTGAGAGCCTCCGAGGTCCTGCCCTGGCTACCATCCGTAGCAAACGGCCAGTAACCCTGAAGCGACTGCACAGGCCTATCTTGAGGCCTTGAGAATGTGTATGGGAGCCCAGATTCTGATGAGGACCTATGGTGAGAGTAAGAGATGCACAACAGTACCAAGGGAGTTGTTGTCTGTGTATGTATCTCGGCTGGAAAAATTGTTGCAAGAATGCCTCAGAAAAGGTAGTTTGCCAGCGATTGAACTGACCGAACCAGGCTGGACAGGATCCTAAGTCTGCCCCTCTCAGAACTGCTGTTGCTCAGTTACACCTGGCAGATCGACTGGAATCCCACCTCCCATGATGAGTTAATGAGAGAAATTCGAGGAGTTGAGAAAAGACGACCCTGGAGGGACCTGCACCAATAGTCATGCCACGACTGAAAGTGACTGAGGGTGACCCATCAATGAAGTTCAGGGCAGAGGTTGGCAGTCAATGAGTGCCTGACAAGGAAAAGATATGTCACAATGGGGCGAACTGTTGAGAGAGATCCGGAATTCAAAAACAGTCCTTTATGAAGGCCACGCCTGCAAGTACGGGCCCTGACCTATATCCGACTGCATTCGCTATGCGGGGTGGGGTACCCACCCATGTATCTCCTGCTGATAACAGCTCCGAACTCGATTCCTTGACCATGGAAGTGGAGAACTGATGAGATGTTCCAAATGCTTATCACGCCAGACAGAGATGGCACCAAGGTTTCCAGTTAGTAATACCCCTCCTGGCTCCCAGTGTGGCGCCTCGGCCAGCTCAAACTCCAGAAAGTATGTTTTGCTATAATTGTGGGAAAGATGGGACATGAAAGGAAATGCCAGTCCCCAAAAGACACTGACAAAGTTGCATATAGGCTACAAGGAGAGCTTCGGAGAAGAAATCAGTGGTTAAGAGGTGCACGATATGATCCCAGTGAGGGCACCAAAATGCTAATTCACGTCCTTTTTGTGGCAAGGTCAGCTGCCCAGGCCCCCACTACCGCCTCCAGACTGGTCCAGAATAGTGGTCCCTCCATGGAGACCACTGTAAAGGTGAACGGAGTGTCTACAAGAGCTATATTAGACAGTGGCTCCTAAGTGACAATTATGTTCCAAGATTGGTATCAGAAGCATTTGTCAGACATACCCTTACAACCATTAGAAGGACTGCATGTATGGGGGTTAAGTGAGAAGGCCTACCCCTATTCCGGTATATCCGAATTGGCTGTCTTTCCCACCTCCGGGCTGGAGTGGCTTAACAAGTAGAGACCCTAGCCTTAGTGTGTCCCCCACTGGACTGTATGATGGTGTCCTTTGTTGATTGGAACAAATGCTCATATGTTCGGAAGGCTGGCACAGTTGTGTTATGAAAAACAGGGGTCAAAGACTAGTAGAGCTTAAGAGTCTGCTTTATTAAGAAGGCCTATGAGGCACAGAGAGATGCTGAAAAACAGAACCAGAGGAACCGGTCGGAATTGTATGGAAGAAGGATCCTGAGTTCTGATCCTGGCGCCTAAATGCCCAGTGTACCTTACAGGAGAGGTCCGTGATTAGAAAGGATGTTAAGAATAAAATATTAATGTTGGATGCACCAGGCGATGGAAAATTGCCAGAGGGACTGCTGGTCAAGCTTCAGTATTTTGCCCGCTAGAGCCCATGCTTATGCCAGAAGGGTAATGGTCCAAGTTCATAATGTGTCTGAAAGAGACATTCGAGTAAACAGAGGTTGCATCCTGGTTAATGTGCATTGTGCAGACACTGCAGTGCTACCCAGCAGCAAGAGTTCAAGGAAGAATGCAGAGTAACGCCTGACTTGTTTGATTTCGAATTCCCCGCTGCCAGCTGAATGGAAAGTGAAGATCAGTGAGAAGCTTGCCCAGAGAGTATCAGGTGTTTCTTTGTATGAATGGGATGTGATGCGTGCAAGGAGCTGAGCACAATATCCGCTGCATGACGTAAAGACCATTTCGTGAGAGGTCTCACGCCTGGCACCTGCTGACTAGATGATGTGAGACGCATCTGCAAGAGATGTTAGCTGTTGGTGTATGATACAAGAATCCAGAAGCCCTTATGCTTCCCATTGTGGTAGTGAGGAAAAGAATGGAACAGTAAGGATGTGTGGATTATCGCATCTTTAAACCGCGGACTATCCCTGATCAGTACACAATGCCCCGCATTCAGGATGCTTTGGACTGCCTAAACGGGAGCAAGTGGTTCTTGTGCTGGATCTCCGCAGTGGGTACTATCAGATCCCGATGGCCCCAGAGGACCGTGAAAGACAGCTTTATCTGTCCGGCTACTTTATGCGATTCATGAGGATGCCCATGGGATTTCAGGTGCCCCAGCCACTTTTCAACGATTGATGGAGCGTGCAGTGGGGACATGAACTTACTAGAGTGCCTGGTATACCTAGATGATGTTATTGTGTTTGCAGCTCACTGGAGGAACATGAGAGCAGATTATTTAAGGTATTGGACCACTGAGGACTTTGGCCTTAAACTGTCCATTGATAAGTGTCACTTTTTTCAAACATCAGTAAAGTATGTGGACACATAGTATCCAATTTAGGGAATAGAGACCCACCCAAGTAAAGTTGAGGCCTTGACCACCTGGCCACAGCCCAAAAATCTAAAAGAACTGCAAAGATTCCTGGGATTCTGTGGTTATTATCGGCGCTCATCAAGGACTATTCAAGAGTGATCCGCCTTTACTTAACCTTACTCAAGGGTATCCCCAACCCACAAAAAATACCAAAAGTCAGCATCCTCAAGACTGAAAGAGTGTATTTTCATCCGAGTGAAGTATTTGGGGCCCGGCTGGACTCCTGATTGTGAGACTGCTTTTCATGAGATCGTATATCAACTTACCCATGCTCCAGTGCTGGCTATGCCGATCCAAGAAAACCTTACTCCTCTGCACACACCTGATGCTAGCTTGCAAGGGTTGGGGCTGTTGTACCAAGAGCACGAGAATGGCCTGAGACCAGTGGCCTTTTGCCAGTAGAAGCCTGACCCCATCCTAAAAGAACTATCCTGTACATAAGTTAGAGTTCCTAGCTTTGAAGTGGGCTATTGTTGACCAATTCCATGAGTACTTGTATGGGGCTAAAATACTAGTAAAACTGACAATAATCCTTTGACCTAT
This sequence comes from Neoceratodus forsteri, assembly GCA_016271365.2. Lineage (NCBI taxonomy): Eukaryota > Metazoa > Chordata > Ceratodontiformes > Ceratodontidae > Neoceratodus > Neoceratodus forsteri. Next base: position 747,065,525 of record CM057459.1, read on the forward strand.
GTGCAGACCTCAGCTGTTGGATGCCACTGGCCATAGGTGGCTTCTGCATTATCTACATATGACTATGCTCTGAATACCGAGCAGGTCTGAACCACATAGATGTTGATGCTTTCTCCGGAGGCCTGTTCCCCAGAATGATTGGGTCCGACTGGCAGAACTCTGACATTCGGGCACTCTGCCGGAAGTTTGACAGGGAGGAACAATGTTCATGGACGCAGTGGACTGCATGGTGGATTGCTTGGGAGCCTCTGAGAATTGCATCTGACCTGCTTATTGCCACTTTTCTGCAATAGACATTGGTGCACTGCCCCAGCTGGACAATGACAGTATTCGCGGCTCAATCTCGCGATCCCATGATCAAAGCAGCTTTAGAAGCCTCTATGCAGGAAAAGATGTGTCCAAATTACGCCCACTGATTTGAGAACTGCACTGTTATACAAAGAAGGTCCTAGTTGAAACTGATCAATAAACTGTTATACAGAGAAACAGTAGACAGAGGGACAAGTAGACAAACAACAACTAGTGCTGCCCACTGCCTTCGAGACTCAGTATTGAGGTCCTTGCACAACCACATGGGGCACCTTTGGTATAGACAGAACACTTGACTTGGTGAGATCCAGATTCTATTGGCCTAAGAGATGGGGCTGATGGGAGCAACACATTCGAACTTGTAGTCGCTAGCTTACAGAGGAAAGCTTTTGCTCCAGAGGGCTGCCCCTTGTTAACATAACCACCAGTGCACCCATGGAGCTGGTCTGTATTGATTTTCTAAGTTTGGAGTCAGATCAAAGAAATATCAGTAATGTGCTGGTGGTCACTGACCATTTCACGAGATATGCCCAAGCTTTCCCACCAAAGACCAGAAAGCATCCACTGTAGCCAAAGTACTTGTAGAAAACTTTTTGTTCACTATGGCTCCACAAAGAATCCATTCTGATCAAGGGAGAGTATTTGAGAGTCGCCTGATCAAAGAGATGCTTTCTCTCTGTGGGAGCGAAAGTCCAGAACCACTCCTTACCACCCCCAGGGGACCCAGCCCTGAACGCTTTCAACCGCACTTTGCTAGATATGCTAGGCACCTGCACCCAAAGGACAAGCCTAGATGGAGCCAACAAATTAGCACTTGGTACATGCTTATAACTGCACCAAAAGTGATGCCACTGGATTCTCCCCTCACCGCCTGATGTTTGGAAGAGAAGCTCGACTACCAGTAGATGTGTGTTTTGGGGTCTCTCCTGATGGGGTTCAAGCTGACAACTATTTACAGTATGTGCAAAAGTTAAAGGCCCAGCTAACTCATGCGTCACCAACTGGCTCAAACCATGGCTGCCAAAAGAAATCTGGCCAACAAAGAAAGGTATGATAAAAGGTGAAAGCACAGGAACTCCAGGAGGGAGATCGGGCATTGCTAAGAAATCTGGGACTGCATGGCAAGCACAAGATTGCTTGACAGATGGCACCATCTCCTCACATTGTAGTGTAAACTAGATGATCTGCCAGTGTACAAAGTAAGGCCTGAGAATAATTCAAAAGATGTAAAACAATGCATAGAAATCATTTACTGCCCATTGGACAAATCTTAATTGAGTCTGAGCCCTAGAAGATGCCCCTCTGGACCAGTGACTAGAGCTGCTGCTAAGAAAAGATCAAGAAAGTCTGCACCTACAGAAGCAAAGTTAAAGTGTCCCTCCACAAGTCCCAGTTGAGCATGACTGTCAGTCCATATCGGAAGAAAGTGAGAGGACTTTGAATACCATCCTTCTTACGAACTGAGTCAATTGTTTCGGGCAATCCCTAGTCAATACTGGAGACAAAGCTGGGCCTTCTGGACTGTCTAAGCCCCCAGCTTCATCCCTGGAGCCAATGCTCCCAGAAAGTGAAGTGCAAAGCATCAGATCAGATGAAATGGAATCATTGTGCATGGTTGAACTATTTGAGCTTTCAGGAGGAAATGATAAATTGGGGCAGACTGGTGATACACTCCTGAACAAGAAGAGTATTTTGAGTGCCTGACAGTCCACTGCCAGTGTCCGAAAGCTCTCCATGCGAGCCAAATGTTGTGGACTCAGAAACTGTAACTCCTGGAGCTGAAAGTGCCCCAGGTTCTAGCCTCTACCCCATGGAGACTCCCTGACAAGTGAGGACAATGCTGAAAATGAGGCTCAGAGTGCAGAGACTATAACAGTTCCCCCTAGAAAGACTGGTCGAGCTGTAAAGCCTGTGGTGCACCTCAGTTATGATTCACTTGGGAGGCCTGTGGACTTGCCTCTCAATGTTGTCCATAAAGGAGTGTATGTGTCCCCGAGCTCATTGCCCAAACTGAGCATCAGTGCTAACTCCAAGTTACTTGTGTTGCCCTTTCAGTATGGTGCCCTTGCCCCATCCAGCCCTAAGGTAACTGATAGGAAGGGCCCTCTCAGGTTTCATGTACAAGAGGTACAACTTGAGTTATGGTACAATGTGTATGTAATACTGTAAAGAGTGACGTACTGCAATGTTTCAGAAATGTGTTCTTGGTAAAATGATATATTGACTGATGATTACATGTGCGAGCCTAATGCAAATGTATATGGTTGCAGTTGAAACTTATGGGTACTTTGCTTGACGCGGACGCCAAGTTTTCCCAGGCCAGGAAGGGTGTAACCCCCGCAAATGGGGGTTCCCAAAGACTTCAGGAGCTTGCTTGAATGCTCCAAGCCTGAATGGTGTTTGGCATTTAAGCCATTTATCAGTGAGTGTTTTTAGAGCCTCTGGTACTGTCTCTTAAGAGCTGTCTGCTTGCAGACATAATTAGTTTGTATGGGGGGACTGTGTGCTTCTCTGAGTACCACTTGAGCTGCTGCCAATTCACTTCATTTTTGCAGTCACTAGGAGTGCAAAGGAACCATCTGAAAGATGTAACTGTTTGCCAGAAATTATTTAGAGTAATAATGAAATTACAGTTTGTCTAACCTGCTTTTTGCAGTCAGAACTGTGTCTGCTAGTTCCCATTCTAGTTTTGAACTGCTGAACTGGACCAATCAGTGTGGGTAAGCTTAGCTCTAAATGATGCCTTGACCTAATCAGAACTTGGACTCATAATCTGAGCCAGCCACAAGAGGATTGTATGGGCAGTGACTCTGGGAGATGTAGTTTAGACTTCAGTGCCTTTTTGGACCAACAGCAGCAGTCTATTGTGAGGACAGCCAATCCAGTCAAGAACTGGGAGGAACTCAAAGGAGTGTGCCTGGTTTTGTCAGTTGGAGTTCAGTTGAGCTTTGGCAGTGAAGAAGGAAGGAGCCCTGTGCTTTTTCAGTGTGCAGTTTTAGTCAAAAACGTGTAAGGCCCAGAGTTCCGGTCTGCAGCTGTGTAACAGCTTGTTGGGACTGAATCCGTCCTGTGAAAAGAATCAAAGGATCTCTGAAGAGTAGAAACCAGGCTCACCCTTGTAGAAGACTGGAAGAATTGTTGAAAATTGCACTCGGTCTGTCAGGAACTGAATCTGCTGTGTGTCTCCCGGTATTGTGCAGTAATTCAGATCGGATACAGATGCAGCCTGCCTGGTAGTAGTACTTTCTTTTATGGATGTGTGAAGAGGTTTGTGTACCTCAAGTGAGCCCTGCTGACATTGAAGGACCCTATCTTATTTGGAGGTCGTGGAGTACTAATTCAGGGTTGCTCCTGTTGAATTGCCACATAAATCCAAATGGAATTACTGTACTGCTGACTGTTTAATTCTCCTTTCTCTGTGTGAAAGGGCCCTCACCAGCTGCCACGGTTTGGACTAGCCACTAGGGCTTGGGTGCCCAGGGACAGTATCTGATAGGGATAGGCCTGTGCACAGAGCCATAGGTAGATTATTAGAGTGATTTTAACTAACCTGATTTCCCTGTCCTTGTTATATCCTCTAAATAAATCAGAGCTGCTTGTTTCAGCAAAGTTATACTGCCTGAAGTATTGTCTATGTTAAAGTACTGTACTGTGATTGTTGTACTGTATCTCATTTCACAGGAGGTCCCAGTGCGGAACCAGACCTGGGGGTAAGTGTATACTGTGAGGTAATTCTGATATATGTGTGGGCCACTAGTGGAGTTAGGGGGCTGGTAGTGTCTCAGAGGGCTGTGACCAAGTTAGTTTAACTATTGCAAACCCTGACCTCTGGGTGGGAGGCACCGCCATTGGATCCAGGCCCCCAACCTTATTAGTGGCAAAATCAGGCAGGTAGTAGGCTTCCTGATACGCCATCTAGGGGTTACATCTGCATAACCAGTATATGTAACCCTCTGGGGATCCATCTTCACTTTGTGATTATTCCTACTCTGTTATGTGAATAAAAGCCACACTCTAGAATCCCAGCCTGGTCTGGACAGTATTGTTATTGCTTCCATGTGTGTGGATTTACTTGGGTGCCCCTGTCCAGAAGTGCAAACCTAGCATGACTTTGAGCAAATGTTTTCTCCCAGCGACCTGGGTTGCTGGCCATGGTAAATGGTCCCACCAGGTGTGTGTCAGGCAATAGCCACACTTGGCTGACTGTTCAGTTAATAACAGTCTAGTCCACTGAGTCTAATGGTGGCCACCTCTGCTCTGTTGCTAAAAAAGTATTAAAAAGTGTGTTTTAACTTATGTAAACACTCACCCATCTCTTTAACCCCCCCTAGACATTTTGTGGTGAGAGGAAAAGCCCTGCTAGTTAAACAAGGGGGACTGGTGGGGGGGGGTTTACAAAAATGGGGGCTCGTCCGACGATGTGTTTTTGAATTTGGGAGAAAACAAAAAGGTAGTTTGCTCAGGTTGTGGCTAACATTTTGGCTGTCTGGCAGTTGGTAGCCCAAAATTGGAAGCTTTACACAGAAGGATTTTTCCCAGGGTAGTGCCATCCATATGTGCCACTGTGTGCCTGCTGTTCATGTGCTGCTGTGTGTTGTGCCATCGCTTACCAAGGAACTGTAAAGCCAAACTGTGTGTCCCCTTGTCCTGCATCAAGTAGAACATTTACCAGCTTTAATTCTTAAGTTTGCATGACAAAATATATTGTGGACTTTAGGAAACAACAAGGCAGTTGTGCCCTGAAAGTTTCAAATGCTTGCTGTATGAACTGGGAGAGTCACTAAAGAATTAGCCAAGTAAAATGGTTCAAAATGGCGCTCCCGCAATGAAATTTCAGCTGAGAGAAACAAAGTTGTTTTGCAGTTTAAATTAATCCTGCTCAACGATCGCCATGGGGGAAGAGCGCAAGGAGAGGGAGAGAGAGGCTCATTTGCATGGCGTTGAGTGATTGGTGCGACTGCAATCAGTCCCACCCCTAGCCAGCTTCAGAGATCTGCCCCGTGTTCTAGAGAGAGAGAGAGAGAGAGAGAGAGAGAGAGAGAGAGTGTGGTGTGTGAGCTGGTAGCAGGAGAATCATTGTGGTGACTGTGAACATTCTAAATTCTGTAAGAACAGACTGTTTCTGTGCAAGTTCGGGCTCAACCCAGTATCTGAGTGACTGGGAAGAAAGCGTGGTGTTCGTAGGGATAATCGGCAGGATCGCCTGCCAGTTTCAACCCAGAGGCCTTTCAGGATTGACTTTAGGCCGAGATTTTCCAACGGAGCAAGCCAGCTACTGATTCAGTGAGTACCATTCAGCAAAACTGAGCTCAAACTGTGTTGTGATTTAACAAAGCCAGCTGGCTCTGTGTGTAAACAGTGTGATTGTTTTTGCAAAGAAGGACTGTAGAGTAAAATCAGAAAGAAACAAACAAGAATTCTAAGCAATAGGCTGTGAGCATGTATTATGGATTCAGCAACAGTATAATTTTCTGAGCAATTTGAGAGACTGTGAGTTGTATGAGAGGCTGCAACAAGCAGACAATCCTGCTCCTAGAAATACTGTGGATTTAGTGACTTTAAGCAAGTAAAAATTGATTGAAATGCTAATCATAAAGTCCCAAAGATCATATAGATGTGCTGAGGAAAGTAAAGAACAGAGCAATCGTTATAGTTTGAGTAAATTTTAAGTATGCAGTAAGTTGGATACGCAGTGGCTTGAGTCATATACAGATTTGTTGATGTGCCAGGAGTGCTGTTGCCACCATTACAGGGTGGGGCAGTAATGTAAACACAACAGCAGGGAGCCATTTTGAGAGACTGTTCCAAGTATAGTGAACTCAGTAGTAACAGTGAACATTTGTGTGTTTATTTACAGTCATGGCTTTGGGACCATCCCGCTACCCAGATCATGCCCAGGCTATGATAGCTGAAGAGGTTACCAAACTTAAAGAAATTGAGCAATGTTTCTATGGTGAAAATTTGCCTCCTCATGTTACGTTTCCCAACTACCCTGTGAGAGTATGCATAATGTGCCTCAAGGCTGGAAGGGATGTCTTTTTGATTCCTCACAGTTCAGGGTGTTTAGAGAAGCAAGGTCTGCCCAAAGCACCTAAAATTCATTTGGCTCCCACTTCGACAAAACTACAAGATCCTGCAAGTATCAGCACACAGCACCAGGTTGAACCTGTTGGGGGAAGCCCAGCAGAGTGTTGCACAAAGGAAGAGGGTGTAGATTTACTGCTGGAGCAGATTCCTCATGATGTCTCCACATCTGTGTCACAGACGGACAGTGCGGAGGGAGCGTCAGTGGATCTATGGAGAGAGTGTCCTAGCCCAAGCTTCATTGGAGAGGATGAGGTTTGAGAAACACTAGAATGGGAGGTGTCTACCTTTGCACGCAGTGAAGAGTGGACTGTCTCGGGAGAGAGGATGACTGCTCACTCCTGGGCCCAAATCCTAAGTAAGGAAGAAGAAGAGGAAGCTATGTATCTTTCTGTTGAAGGTCCTAGTCCATGACCTCAAGTTCTTGCCTTGGAGGAACCAGAAGAAGAAGTTGGTGATTCCACAGCCCTGCCCTCAGTAGTGGTCAGGGACAAGTTCTACATTGCACTGAGTATGCGACACTGGCAGTACCAGGACTGGCCGCCCCCAAGCCAGGCCGAGGGTCATAGACTGATGAAGAGCAGTGAGGAGGAAAGACTGGTGAGTAGGAAGGCCAATGCCATATTTGGAATATCCTTTCCTACCTTTCCTTGGAGAGTCTGGGAGGAGATTGAGAAAAACAGGAGAGCCTGGCTAGAGGAAGAGGCAAGTGAGACTATAGATCCAGATGCAACTCGTTATGTCAGAAACAAAGTGATAAGAGACAGACTGCAGTTTTGGAAGTTGGACAGGACATTGTTCATAGACACTGTATGATATGTGGACCCAGCAGGGAAAGAGACTTTCCACTTTGTTGATTATGAGTGCCCAGATGGGGTCATAATTCATGCACCTGACCCATTGTGGTACTATCCTCAATGTTACCATCCTCCTGAGGACATGCTCGTGCCTACCCAGAGGGAAGCAGAGTAGTGGTAGCAAGTGTCTGCCATACAGCCATTGCCATACCCATGTTGTTCTGCCAGTCTGGTGTTCCAGGATCCTGGTGCGCCCAAATTCATCAGCCTTGTAGTGTGCCTTTCCAGTTTCATTGCCAGGTCCTCCAGATAGGCTAGATGACATCAGCCCTAGATGACATCAGTCTTCGATGACATCAGCACTAGATGACATCAACCCAGCTGTTTTCCTGATTCATCGCCTGGGATTTTGGATGACATCAACCCAGCTGTTCCTCTCCTGTTCCAAGGTTCCATCTCCTAGATGACATCACCCAGCAGTTTCCAGTTTCATCATCCTGTTTTCCGGACGATTTCCACCCAGCTGTATCTGAAAAATGCTGCCAGGGAGAGTCTTTGGCTGGAGAAGTAGGTGATGTCCATTTTTCGTTCTTCAAGGAACTGGTAAGTCCAGATGTTTCTTACTTTATTGACATTGCAATACACATCCTACACCTGGCCGATTACAGACTGTTGAACTGTCCACAAAGACTCTCCCCTTTGGGATTACAGTACTTCAAGAACTGTGCTTCACTGGGCTCTGGCCCAGGAGAGACTCTTTTATGGACCCTTGCTTTCGGGCATAACTGTTTGTCACTAGTGTGGATTCTTAGGGCCTTCCATCCCCCAAAAGGTGTATTGTACAGAATGTTGATATTTTTTACTGTTTTCTACTTTTCTAAAAAATATTTTTGGGATTGTCCAGTGTTTTGATGGAAGGGGTTATTGTTGTTATACTGTGTTTTTTGCAGATTTGGGGTGTTTTGTCTCTTTTCTCTTTCAGGTGTTCCTGTTGAAGAAAGAAGAGAAGACAAGAAGAGGATCAGAGGGGCTAATCTGAGTTCCTCTGTGCTTTAAAGTGTTTTTAAAGTATAGTGTAGTAGTTAAAATGTGTTAACCTTTTCTTTCCACAGGTATATATGTGTGGAAGGAGTGTAATGGGAGTGTAATGCTTTGGTATAGTGTTAGCTCTGTGTTTGCTTTGCAGGGTCCTGGGTTGGAGGAAGTTCCCCCTGTTAGTAGGTTTTTTGGTTAGGTAGGTTTTTCCCTAGAGGGCTAGGAGGAGAGACAGGCTGTGGCCCTGACCAGCCAGAGCATCCACAGTTTGATCTCCTAGGGCTATGCTCTGAACAGTTCTTCCAGGGCCACTGGTTAACCATAGTAAGATCGTAGTGCAGAAGCTGATGCGTCAGCCAGTGGCCTCTGGGCCCCTTAGTGCTGCCTGCCTGTGCTTGGCACATGGTAGGAGAAGGCATGATCACCCCTCTCTGTAGGTAGCACATTGGGTAGGATAGCCTGGTGCCGGGTAGGTAATGACTGGGGACAGTCATTTTCCTGGCTGAGGGTGGGTGTAACCCCCGGTTCCCTGGGGTTACTAGAATCCCAGTTAGATCAGTGGCTGGCAGGTATGGCAGCTTGTGAAATGCCATATAAATGGGTTTCACACTGGCACACTCTGTTTTTCAGTCTCAGCTGAGCTGGAGGGTGATGTCATTATGGAACTCTCGCAGCAGCATAAGCCACATTTGTCCTGCAGGCTTAGAGAGTCAAATGGAATGTTGAGTTAGTCTGAGAGAGAGAGAGAGAGAGAGAGAGTCTCGAGTAGGAGTTCAAGGAGGAGGCTGCAGCTGCTGGGCAGCTCCTCACCCAGCTCTGATATAAAGCTATCACCTTTACTTTAGTGGTTGTTTGTTCTCACCCTAGAGAAGAACAAAAGAAGACAGCCGTTGAAGTACTGGAGAACTTGTTTTCAGGTTTTCCGAGAGCCCCATCTATGGAGTGATGGAGGTGAACTCGATGATCTAGGGGTAATCCCCTTGATCCACTTTCTTTGTGGTGAAGCTGCCATGGACATCTTCAAATTTGGTTGTGAGTACAAACCTTTTGTTGTGTGAAGGCCATGGACATCTGCAAACCAAGGTGAAGTTCTTTGTGCATGGGACCAGTCACCCAGTTTAATTTAAAAATTTTCTGCCTACGTTGGAGTCCAAGGATGGGACCGTCTAAGTACAGAACTTTTAGTTGGACACCCAGAGGTGTGTCATGTAGTATGTTAAGTGTGAAAAACATTTCAAGATAGCATCTACAATTTTCTTCTTGGAGGGTGTTATTAACCAGATGAATGGCTAAGTATAAACTTGGAAGCAAAAGGTGGGAGACCCCCCCAATCTGGAGTAACCAGTTTACCTCTCCGAGTTCAGTTTGGGCACCAGTACATTTTCATTCAGTGCATGTGGCCAGTGCCTAATGGAAATAATTACCCTGAGATGTGGGTTTGGATTCTCTGTTCTTCAGTTCACCCCAGTATAGTGGGTCCTGGAAGATTTTTGAGCCTAGATTTGCTCAGTTGTGGTTGTAAGTACCACTACCACTACCACCCCTGTGAAAAATGGGGACAGTACTAGTTCAAGCAGTTGTGCCAGCCTTCAGTTTCAGAAACAGAGAGTTTTCTGTTTTGTGATCTTTACCCTATGCTAAATGGGAATGTCAGGAATTTTTATACACTGGAGAAATCCGCGTAAACAGTATGTGTAACCCCGTGGGGGTCCATCTTCGCTTTGTGATAATTCCTACTGTTACATGAATAAAAGGTTCCCAACCTGGTTTGGACAATATTGTTATTGCTTCTGTGTGTGTGTATTTACTTGGGTGCACCTGTCTAGAAGTGCAAACCTAGCATGACTTTGAGCAAAAATTTTCTCCCAGGGACCTGGGTTGCTGGCCATGGTAAATGGTCCCACCAGGTGTGTGCCAGGTAGTAGCCAGACTTGGCTGACTGTTCAGTTAATAACAGTCTGGTCCACTGAGTCTAATGGTGGCCACCTCTGCTCTCTTGCCAAAACAGTATTAAAAAGTGTGTTTAAACTTATGTAAACCCCCACCCCTCTCTTTAACCCCCCTAGATGTTTTGTGGTGAGAGAAGAAGCCCTGCTAGTTAAAAAGGGGGGCCGGCGGGGGGAGGGGGTTGCAGTGTACAAGTTTCTTCTCCCAAGAACCAAAATGAAGGGCCACTAAACCATTCCTTGTATGCTTTATTTTGTTCCTGTATAATAAGCATTCTTGTGTTCTGTAAAAAACACACATCCAGTCACAGTTCTCTTCGTATAGAAAATGTAGTGTGTCTTCTTTTAGGGTTCTTAATACTATTAACGTTTAGTGACCCAAAGTTACGTGTCCAGTTCATTCAATATTTAGTGGTGGTTATAGACTGGTCCACCATATCTTCCTCTAAAGATGCCTTTGAACTTGATTTTGATTTTTTTTTTTTTTTTTGCTGATCTTGAATCTCCTGAGGTCAATTCAGTGTCAGTAGTAAGCTCCAGTTTTGAGGCTACTGACAAAGTGTCTGAGTCATCATCCTCTGTCCATTGTTTCCTTTTTGCCAAGGGGGGAATATCTATTCCTTATCTGCACCGTGAATTCCTTTGGCGATTTAGGAACTGTTCCTTCCTTCTGGGCACAGCTGTGAGTCAATCTTCTAGGTTTATGGAACTCCCATTCATCTGTAATTGGGGGTGGCATATGTGATGCTTCTATGGAAGTAGAAGGGAATATTGGAGTGGAATCAGACCCCTGTGTCTCAGTAGTCATTTCTTTCCTTGTAGCTGTACCTGTTAGTGTGTCCTCTCCCTCTATCAAGTAGTCTTCTTCTGATGGATGGCCCATGTCCTGTGTTGGAAAAAAGGACTGTTCAGAGGGTTCCTTCAAGTGAGACCTGTAGACATTTTTAGGTCACACATTCTCCGCCTGGTTCATTCTTTGCTCTTCCTCACTGTTTCCAGGGTTTTTGTGTGAAGCCCAGGGGTCCTTTATGTGTGTGTTGTATGTTCACATAGGTTGCAGCAGACTGGTATAGGACAATTTATTGATGAATGTCCGATACCAATGCAGAGAATACATTTGAGCTGGTCACAAGCATTGCTTAAGTGAGTATATGCTCCACACCGGAAGCAAGATTTAAGCTGCTCCACATAAAATTAAAACCTCTGTCCCTACCAAGGTGGAAACCACTGGCAGGTGCTGGATAATACCATTTGTCTGAGGTAATTGTACCCTAATACGCCACCTCCCAGTCTAGATATCTTCTGAGTCCATTACGGGGTTAGGTAACCCCAGAACTGAGCATTTTGTCTTCAACCAATATAGAATATCTGTAATGGCTACCCACTCATTTTTAAATAAAACCATGATTGTGTGGTAGGTAGGTCTAGATAGAGGAATAATTATGAAGGGGGCAAATTCTGCTGTTTGCTTAATCCCTTGGTATTTTTGCCATAATAATTTCAAACATGATGTTATCTTGTAACTTGCATCGAAATAGGTGTCTCCAGATGTATGAATTAAGGTTTAAATCTAATTTGCTGAAAAGCCCATAATCTCTTTTAGCAGGGTTCTGCTTGCATAAATCCTGTCAGGATAAGTTTCCAGTCCTCCTCTATATTTTATTCTGACAGCGTTCCTTCTTTTTGCTGGTTCTGGGGAGTGTGAAAGAGTCCAGCAAAGTTCATGTATTGGGCCTTCTAGGTTGTGCTCCAGCTCTGCAGAGACCTGTTTGTGTATCACCTTCTGGTTGCTCCACATTAATCAGGGTATCAGTTGCAGTCGGGAGGCTTCTGTGGCTATTGTTGCATTATCGTCCCTAAGGCTTTTACTTAAGCTTGCACTAGCATGCTCAACATGTGAGAACCGTGAGGAGTTCTGTTCAAGCCTCACATTATTAGCAGGGGAAAAAAGGCTGTGGAGAATTTGTCAATTCAAGGGAGGAAGGAATTTCCAATGGGTCTGCGTGTGCTGACTCTTGTCGTACTGGGGACACCCAGGGTTAATCTTTACATTTCCTGATCCACCCTGCTTGCCTAAGTGCTTCTCCCATTGAGAACCCAGTCACAGAAAGATTATCATCATAATCTGGAAGCTTTTGTCGCTGTTGTAACACCTGTATTATTTCCTTATTTGCTGGAAGAATGTGTTCCTGGATAGGAATCTGCTGAGTACTTCGTGCACTAACTCCAGGCTGTTCTACTTCAGTATTATTTCCCTCCTCACCCCCCTCGCCCGACACTTTCTCCATCGTGTTTAACACCATTATTTTAATAGTCTTATTTTCAGCATTTTTAGTAATAGTTTTACTTTCCTGTTCTGTAGCAACTCTCTCTCTGTTTCCTCTCTAATTTCCTTCATTTCATCGATTTCCTCCTGCATTACTACATCCACTGCCTCTGACTCCCTGAATCTATGTTCCTCTGCTTCCAGGAGTGCTAACAGGTAGGCCCTCCACTTGCTGTATGATGTGACAGTATTACTTGAATTCACCTTCAGCAAACCCGCAGTACCTAAGGTCGAAGCACTTGCAGCGGTGACAGCAGGTGTTTCACCATTTTCTTTGCTAAAATCTGGCAATTCTCCTTGAGCTTCCCCAACTGTCAGGGTGGGAAGGGAAGCAGCCTCTTCCACCCTTGACACCATTACCACACCAACGCACAGGAACCAGACATTCACGGCTCCCCCTACTGTTGAAAAGAGTAGGGGAATTTTTATTAAAACTGGACCATAAACATATACAGAATATTGTTATATCACTCCAAATCATAACACAAAGGATGAAAGGGAAACAGAAATAAGTATTGCATCATACATGCAATGCGGAATTGCATTGTCAAGTCCCAAACCAAAAAGAGAAATGCTGACGACCCCTTCAAAAAAAGAGTAAGGGAAGGTTTCAGCCAAAACATGACAGGAAAATAGATACAAAATAGTGTTACTATACACAAAATCATATTGCAAAAGAAAAGTAAACATAAATAAGTATTTCATCAGATATTTAAATACAAACCATCAGATGTAGAGAATGCGCCCCCCCACCACCACCAGCACCAAAGGAGGAGAGGAATTTTGTATTAAAACTGAAAAGCAAAACATATACACAATAGTGTTATCGCACACACAATCATAATAGAAAAACAATGAGAAACAGGAATAAGTATTACATCATACATTCAACACAAATTTCATCTTTAGAGACCCAAAACCTAATAAATGCCAACCCCCCTCCCCCCACCAAAAGAGTAGGGAAATAAGACTAAAACTCTCACTATAATGCCCTCATGGGTGTTATGTAAATAACTAAAAGTACAACTTGCAATATCAATATACCAACATTATACAACTATCAACAGCTGCCATAACAGCCAGTCAACTGAACCCCATCTTGAAGAAAATAGGACATGGGAAACTGTATCTGAATCATGCAATCTTAAATTGGTAATTGAGTTCTGAATCATGAAAAACAGGTCTTCAGCAGAAAAGTGGCGTTGCTGAATTGTCAGTCAACAACGTACATACCAGATATAGAACTGAAAGCACACCAAAAACAACCACATAGTGATCTTGTCATGCTTGGTCCATAAATGTGGCAATATACCTAAACATAACATGTCTAAGGTCATAGGACTAAAGGGGGACGTAGGCCACTTGTATTGTACAAATGACCAAAAATCAATTATAAAGGGACATTCCAGAAACAAATGGGCTCTCGTCTCAACCGTCACAGGACATGTGTCTCTTGGGCAATAGCGGTCTGTTATCTGTCTACGTTTTAAATTCCCTCTGACATTCAGTTTACCATGAAAGGATAACCATAAAACATCCAACATATAGTAAGGAATACGTGAGGTAGTCAACATTGTACCCATCAAAAGTTTTTGTTGTGACGTATAGGAATCAAAAGGAGCTGAATCCCGAAAATATTTGTCAACAATAAAATTATATAATTCTTTCCTGCTAAACCGAGTAAGGTGGTCTTTAGTAATACCCCATAACTTAACCTTCCCAAAACAATCCTTTAATGTCCGAAGAAGATACGCAAAAGATGTTTGTCTAGGCATTAAAGCCACGGTGTCCATTGTGTAACATTCTTCATAATCAGGGGACATAAATTAGAATATAGAAACATAGTAAAGAAAAAAAACTATAGGTTGAATCATTTTCAAACCACCATGCTTTCTGTCCCGTAGTAGCAAGCTCCATTTAAGTGGGTTCAAACGATTACCCCAAATACAAGAAAAGAAACAGCCATACATCTGGTTTTCCGGGGATGGAGGAAGACTAAACACTGTACTCAGATACAGAAAAAGAGGTAACAAAAATGTTTTGATCATATAACTCATTTTAACTTGCACAATCTCCGTGTATTCCAAAGTTTCACTTTATTTTGTGCCTCGCGAAGTTTAATTTCCCAATTTTGGTAAGCCAAATCACCTGTTCCAAATAAAAGTCCTAAAACAGTACATGTTTCTCTAATTACTGGGATGCCAATGATAGTGGTTTGGTGTACATCCTCCACTTGCAGTGGACTACAATGACATTTCCCATAGATTATTTTAGCTCCCGTATGTATCACATAATCCTGTAGCATGGATTCCAAACCCAGGGCTGAAGGGATATCACTAACTATAAAATATACATCATCTGCATAAGTGATACTCTTCATTTCCAGGTCAGTACTAGAGAAGGACACACCTCGTATATCTTGTATGGCATAGATCTTCCTAATCAAGGGGTCTAAAGTGAATAGATATAAAAGAGGACTTAAAGGGCATCCCTGACGTGCGCCCCGTTGAATATTGCACTTTTGTCCCAACCACCCATTACAGTAAACTTGAGCAGTTGCAGTGTTATAGCATGTTCTAATCCAATTGATAAAAATTTGAGGAACCCCATATTGGTCCAAACAATCCCATAAATAACTATGTCTGACATTATCGAAGGCCTTGGCCTGATCTAAACTAAAAAGTAAACCTGTAATCTCTCCCATAGCTCCTCTCTGTATAATTTCACGGAACAATATCAAGTTATCTGTAATCTTCCTATTTGGTACGGAACACATCTGTGTGGGATGCAATAAATAATCAGCATGTACAAGTAACCTATTATTCAATATTTTAGTCAAAATTTTAAAATCCGTATTTAGTAGTGTGATTGGTCTCCAATTCTCTAACACCTCTCTAGTCCCTTTTTTTTATACATCAAAATTACCATGCCCTCAGTCATACTATCTGGAAGGATACCACACACCAAAGATTAATTCAATACCTCAGTAAATTCCCTTAATAACATTTTGAAAATTGAGGAATATAATTCATAAGGAATCCGGTCTGTCCCGGGGGCCATACCTGACTTTGTTTGAGATAATACGCCTGAAACTTCCAGGGCGGTAATAGGTTGGATAAGTACGTCTGCACTATGGGTAGGGAGAAATGGCAAGGCACACTGGGCTAACCAGGGTCGGTGCACAGGAGTCAAAATATCCGGTGAACCAAACAATGTGTGGATGTGATTATCTAGAGCCCGTATAATGTCCCCTTTATTTGTACACCAAATCCCAGTCTCATCCTGGATACTTTCAATATACTTATGTTGACGTTGAGAAGCACAAAACTGGTAGGAGTTCATAAAGGCTTTATCACCTTGAGAGCCAAAATGGAGTTCCATGTCCAAAGGTTTTAATCGGTCATACTGTGCGTTATTCATAAGATTACGAATCTCAGACAAAGCTGAAAGCACTGACATATTGCCTTGAGCTGCCTGAAAATGTAATGTCAAAAATTGCATCCTATAATTTTGGTATACATCAGATTTATACCTGCCATTCAGTTTCCCTATAATTTGGAAATAATGCCGAATATCATCTTTGGTATCCTGCCACCATTCCCCATAAGTATCACAAAGATAGACAACTGATTTACGGGCTTCCAACAGAGCCGTGAAACCATCTTCAACCATGGGGAGGGGCAAAAGTCCAATATTTAGTCTCCAGTACCCTGGGCCGCGATGTGTGGGTTCCTGGCTGGCAACCGTGGCTTCTAGTATAGCATGGTCTGACAGTGCTACCGGCACAGTTTCAGTTTTAATAACTTTCAAGGATCCGGTTAAAAAACAAAAATCTATTCGAGTGGCCTCGGTACCTTGAAAACAGGTTTTGTTAGAGTTACCAGATACCTCAAATACATTTACCGAACCAGTTTGGACCAATAATTCATTCAGGCAATTAGCATCACAGTACATCTTATGTGTCTGTAGACCCCTATCTTTTCTATATCTACTGCAATTAAAGTCCCCTCCAAGAAACACATGTTTGGCCATAAATAAATATGGCTGTATAACCTTAAAAATGTCAGTTCTAGCTGATTTAGATTGGGGGGCATAGACATTCAAAAACCGACAGTGTAAGCCACTAATAATTAAATTCAGCAACAAGACCTGACTAGGGACAACATCCACTAATTGCAAAACATGGGCGGTTGGATTGTTCACTGCAGTTCCCACTCCACTACAGACCTCATCACCTAAAGACCAATAGGTCATCCCCCAGTGTCATTCTACCGTAGCTCGATCCAAGTCATCTCTAGCGTGCAATCTGGTGTCTTGAAAAAACACAATATCCTGCTTGCCTTTTTCAAATAAAGCATAAATCAGCATTCTCTTCCTATCAGATCATATGCATTGACATTCAATGAGCAATAGAAATTTTATAAGGTGCCAGCAGACAAAAGATAAATAAAATGTTATAGACAGGACACTGCCTCATCAGAAAACAAAAATCTCAGAAATGTCTCATCATCATTTTTTTTACTCCACTTTCGTGTCCCTAATTTTTTTTCACTTTTTAACAGTATCTGGGGTCTCCATAGGTTGTTCTAAATCAGACAGCCCTTCAGGCTGTGAAGAATGAACAGAGGCAGAGTCAGATTCCATGCCTGCATCATCCTGTAGGACCTGATAGGCATTTTGCAGAGGAACTTGGGCAAGCACAGGTGTAGACTTCCCCAAATTTCGAGATTGAAGGCTACTATGCCTGTTAGAGACCAGGGTAAAGTCTTCATCTGGGGGCAAGGGTGGGGGCATCGACATTTTAGATGCAATGGGGTCCACCAACTGGTCCTCATGTCCGGTATCAGCAGAAACTGACGAAACTTCAACAGGGGGAGGTATAGACAACTCAATGTCCTGGCTGTCTAATCCCTTCTGACCCACACGGGTGGGTAACTGTTGTCTCCCGGGAGGGGGTGATGGTGGGCTCTGATGCAGCACAGCCCTAACTGCAGTGTTGATGTAAAAATCCTGTATACAAAAGTCCCCATTCATTTTATTTTGGGCCGACCATGGACAGTCCACTAAAGGGTGGTCCTCCTCACAAAGAGAACACTTTATAGGGTGATGGCAATCCGACATGACGTGTTCTGTCTCACCACACTGAACACATTTAATGATATCACAAGTCCGGCTAAGATGCCTAGGGAAGCTGCACTTATAGCAGTGACAGGACTGACCCGGATAGAACACAAAGCCCTTGTCCCTACCCAAATAGAAGCAACTAGGCAAATGTTGCAGACCTTCATCCGTCTGCAATAAGTTTACTCTATAGCTGTAACCCCCATTCCAAAATCCTTCCGTATCCAATATGGGTTCAGGGTTACTCTGAATGGTACATCTCCTCTCAAGCCAGTATGTAATATCATCAACGCTCACCCCTTCATTCCTAAAAAGGACTGTAATCACTTTAAAAGACTGATTAGTGAGTGGAATGGCCTGAAAATGTGACCAAGCTGGGTTTGTTTTAAGGAGAGCATATTTCATCTAGAATCTGTTAAGCAAGTCTGGTGTGCGAAAACTGATATCAAAGGTGTTGTCCCCAGGTGTACGTATCAAAGCATAAACCTCCCTAGGGGAAAACCTCAAAAGTTGTTTAATCAAAACCTTGGCAACATAAGAACGATCTGGCATATTATCCGTAGAGCCCAAAAACCACAACCTCACAGCATTTCTACGCTTTGCCAGTGCAACAGGTTTTTTTAAACAGGCTAGCAAAAGTGGCTGGGGGGTGCAGTCAATTCAGGTTGTGGTGGTAGCACAATATCAGAGTCTACTCCCAAAACAGTCGTAACAGGAGTATCCTGAACTGCAGCAGGACAAGGTGTCACTAAAGGTGAAAAGGAAACATCGCCATCCAGAAGATCAGTAGCCTGCAAGACAGGAGGTTTAGGGGGCTGCTCAGATGGAGAAAGTAAAGGACTGTCAATATTGATAGACGCCTCAGGAGAAGTCACCATTATTACGAGTAAAACTGGACTATTGTGAAGCAAAGCAACATCCGATCAGCTATCGCCATCTGAAATTACACTCCCACCCACCCCAGATACCCCTGGGATAGGGAGGGCTGGATCAGCAACCCACACACCAGAATCTAACTGGATCCAACCCGCCCCTGCAAGAGCTTTTTGCGGGCACCAAGATTCAGTGTCCCCAGCAGAGCAGGGATTCGGGGTCTGGGGTAGGGAACCAAGTACATGTGAAACAACAGGGACCATCAACTTTAAAACTTTGTATCCGGTACCTGGGAGGCCTGAGGGAGAGTCAGCCTCAGGCCTTTTCCTCTTCTTGAGTTCTTCTGTGGCCTGCATTTGGACCTGATGATAATCGTCCATCGCTGCTTGTAAAAGCCTCCGTTTCTCCAGTAAATGTTGATTCACGTCATCCAACCTGCCAAGCATAAAAACAGCATCCTTCTGCAGCCTCAATCCAGTGTGCATATCAGAAATAACTCCTGCAGGCTCTGCCTGAGTAACCAAGCTGATACTCATCTCCATACTACTGGTGACTTCCACACTGTTAACAGAAACCATTTGTTGCAAGGGTGTCGGTACGCTCTGCCGGCCACCATGTAGGTGCATCCCAGCTGTACCCTGCCCCTTGCATGAGACCTCCTGGAACGGAATCTCAGCCGTCCAGTCTCCTTTGCTCTCAAGCTCCATCTGGACATCCACACACACTCGATTGGCTCCACAGCGCCCACTGCTGACAAGTAGGGGAATTTCCCCGGTGCCCTGGCCAAATTTCTATCCATTCACTAAAAATACCACCAATCTGGTTCAAGGTCTGTTGGCATTCATCTTTATCCCCCTCGTCCGGGTCATGCCTGAAAATAAGGAGAATTTGTCTAGTGCACTTACCCGGTCAACAAAAACTAACCAACTAAATAAATAAATAAAAGAATCAAACTAAAACTTCTCTCAAGACAAATTAATCACAAAAATGGATTTAAAAAGTGCCTCAGTGAGGATTTTTTTAAAGGACGAAGCCAGGGAAGCCCAATATTTACTAACGTCACATAGCCTAGAACTTTTGAATAATGAAAACCATGACTCACTTATCAAAACAGTATGTTATCTCCTAACAAAAATTATGGGAATTAGGCTTGGCTACAAAGGAATAGAATGGGTGTGGAGGGAAAAAGGATTTACTAATCAGGGCCAAATCATCTTAGAGGTTCGAGATAAACTGCTATATGATCTTATTCTTGCTGAAGCATATAAGCTTGACAAGCTAGGTATACTCATATGTGAATGGCCCCTTTCACAAGGAATTAATTCTCTTGAAAGTAGTATAATATAGGAACAAAATATGGACATAAACACCTTTAACAATCAGAAAAGTACAGGATACAGAATCAATATTCTACCCACTTCTACTGAAACGTGGCCACAAGCAGCTATGAACCTACCATTAGATAACCATTTTCAAATGTTAGCAGATTTGTGAAATGACTGACTCTATGATCCATATATTAGAATAAAACAAGATATTTTTGTGGAACATGAGGTAGGGGAATTACACAAATTTGATTCTGTTCTCTCTTGGAATATAGCAGGCTTCTATAAAAACCTTGTAGATTTGCAATTCAAAAAATTCTTATCACAATATTTTGTTGGAAGGTTATTCATGTATCTCAGTGAAGGCTGAAAAGGTAGCCACTTGGGCAAGACTCATAACGTAACCTGGACCTGGAGGCTATCATGGAGGAGGCTGTCCTGGATTTGGAGACCATAACAGAGTCATGGTGCACGGAGAGCTATGACTGAGATGTGGCCATACCAGGCTACTCTCTGTAGGGTAGAGAGATAAGGGATTGTATTATATGTGGGAGAGAAAATCAGGGCTGTGGAAATACAGGGGCACCTGGAGAAAAGGAAGGGTGAGAGGTACTGTGGGTCATCCTGGAGACAGCAGCTGGAGCTGCTATCAGTACTGGGGTGATATACGGGCCTCCAGCACAGGGAGAGGAGCTGAATAAGGTACTAGGGGAAGACATCATTAGGATGGCAAGTAAAGGGGAGGTGCTGCTAGTTGGTGACTTCAATCTGCCAGATGTGGATTGCAGCCTTCCAGCTGCAGCTTCAGCAATGATCAGTACCATCCTGGATTCCCTACAGTGGGCCTTTCTCAAGCAACTAGTCAGAAAACCCACTAGGGATGGGGCAGTGCTGGACCTGGTGCTTACAAACCGGGACAGCATTGCAGACATCACAGTGGGCAGTCCCTCTGGTACTACCAGTGATCACCATACAGTGTGGTTTAACATTAAGACAGGAACAAAGGCAAACCACATGAGGACAATGGTCCTGGACTTTCAGAGGATGGATTTCAAGGAAATGGGAGACTCTCAGAAACTGCCTAGTGAGGAAGGGGGATGCCAGGGTGTATCCCATCAAGTTGCTAACTGATTTTGGTTGCGGCAATTATGGCATCACAACAAAGGTGACAGCGAAAGGGGGATCTTGATTTTAGATCACCCCTCACTCAAATCACCCTTTGCACCCACTCAGTTTCTAATCCCTCCGGGGCATGCCTGCCCTGGAGGAGGAGGTTATATTTAGTTTTGGGGAGTGAGGGGGTGAAGCCCCTCTCAAAAGCTGACTGTTTTCTGGGAGGGCATTTTGGTGCTGTAACTCTCGGGAGACTAAATATCTGGTGCTGTAATGCCAGGCAGCATTGTGCCTGCGTCATAATTGGCATTGGCAAAATGTATATCGCTGCGGCATTGATGAACCAAGCCGGGGAGGGGTCGAGGGGCAGTGGGGAAAATCAGGAAGGGCATAATTAAGGCAACCAGCCACTGTGTGAATGATGTGAGTAAAAGGAAAATGAGCCCATTATGGTATTCTAGGAAACTGACCACACTGGTAAAGGAATAAAAGGTGGCATTCATGAAATATAAGGAAATGCAGAGAGGGGAAGACAGGGAGGCATGGCAGGTAAAACCGAGGGAAGCAAGCAAAGCAGTGAGGAGTGCAATGGCACAGACAGAAGAAAAGATAGCCAAAGGGGTAGCAAATTAGGATAAGACTTTCTTCAGGTTCCAAAGTGAGAAGGGAAGGCAAGTGGAGGGATAGTGAAGATAGTGCAGCTGAGGGAGACTGCACAGAAGAGGACCAAGAAAGAGCAGACATCCTGAACAGGTACTTCTGCTCAGTTTTCACAGTGGAATGGAGGGGAGTGGAGGCTGACTCAAGTCCATTTTCAGAGGAAAGAGTCCTGAAGGGACTTGCAGCTCTGGAAGTGTACAAGGCTATGGTGCCAGATGGAAAACATCTAAGGGTACTGAAAAAACTCAGGGAAGTTCAGCTGCCCCTCTGATGGCTTTAGTCAACAGCTCACTGGAGTCAGGTGTGATTCTGGAGGACTTGAAGAGAGCAGACATGATCCCTCTATGTAATGGCGGTAGCAGGGAAGAGGCTAGTAACTATGGGCTAGTGAGCCTCACCTCAGTGGTGTGGATATTGATAGAAACAGTGTTAAAGGAAAGGTTGGTAGAGTATCTTGAATCCAGTGGGCTGCAAGACCAAGGGCAGCAAGAATTCATGGGGGAAGGTCATGCCAGACAAATATGACTGAGTTCTTTGACTGGGTTACCAGGGAAATAGATCAAGGCAGTACATTGGACATGGCCTATCTGGGCTTTAGCAAGGCTTCGACACTGTGCTGCACAGGAAACAGATTAAAAAATTGAGCAGCCTACCAGTGGCATCCAAAGTCGGGAATTTGGTTAGAAACTGGTTAACAGATAGGTGACAGAAGGTGGTGGTTCATGGCACTCACTCAAATGATGGGAGAGTGACCAGCAGGGTGCCAAAGGGCTCAGTACTGGGACCGGTTCTCTTCAATGTCTTCATAAGTGATGTTGCAGATAAACTGGAAGGGAAGGTATGCCTTTTTGCAGATGATACCAAAATCTGTAATAGCAGATTTTTCAAGGGACAGTGGTGGCCAGTAAGGAAGGTGGTGAAAGAATGCATGGAGATCTTTGGAAATGTGTAGATTGGTCAAGAGTTTGGCAGTTGGGGTTCAATGCCAAACAGCAGAAAACCATGCACCTAGGGCATAGGAACCCAAGAACTGAGTATTGGATGGGGGAAGTTACTTTTAGTCACTAAGCAAGAAAGGAACCTTAGGGTTATCATAGCTGATGACCTCTAAATGGCACGGCAGTGAGACAGAGTAGTGGGTAGGGCCAGTGGGATGCTGGGGGGCATAGGGAGAGGTATCTTCAGCAGAAGGGGGCAGGTGGTGTTGCCGCTATATAACTCACTGGTGAGACCCCACCCTCCAGTTCTGGAAGCTGTACCTCAGAAAGAACATAGGGTGGAGGCAAGCCAAAGGATAGTGGAAGCAGTCCAGAAGAGGACAACTGAAATGGTGCAGAGGTTGCACCAAAGCCCTACAAGAAGAAACTGAGGGATCTCAGTAGTACAACCTAGAAGACAGGAGGAGTGGGGACATGATAGAGTCTTGCAAGCACCTCATGGGGGTGAACAGTGTGCAGGAGGGAGTCTCTTTCAAATGAGGAAGATCACCAGAACCTGAAGGCATGTGATAAAGCTGGGGGTGAGTTTGGGGGATATAGGACATACTGCTTCATTGAGTGGTGGATGCCTGGAATACACTGCCAGCAGAAGTAGAGAATATAGATGTTATGCAAGCCCTCACCTTGATTTTTGTAACCAATTATGGACTCCATATAAGAAATCAGACATCAACAGAACTGAAAGAATACAATTCAGACTAACGAAGATAGTATCAGAAACTAGGGACCTACCCTACACTGAGATACTTAAATGGCTGAACCTGTATTCATGGGAGGAACGAAGAAAAAGTGGAGATCTGCTACTTTTTTATGAAATAATTAACAACACAACCTTATGATGACATGGGAATTAAGTTTAAAGATCTAAACTCAAAAACAAGGGATAACGTATTACAGGTGATGGGTGGTCGATTCAGATGCAATAGAGGGAAGTACTTTTTGCAGAAAGGGTGAACATGTGGACGGGCTACCTGAGATGGTAGTCATTAATGAAGATAGAGAGATATCTAAGAGAAGGCTGGACCAATATTTAGTGGGTGGTGGAAAACTAAAGTTCTATAATGACTCTCAGGAGCTCTTATGGGCCACAGCCTTTTTTTGCTCCTCAGCAATAGTGACAAGTAGTGGAGAGAAAAACAATAGGGGACTTCCAGTATGCATGGAACAGGTATAGGGGAATATTTGGAAATGGGTAGGGAAGAGGGAGGGTCACTGGAGACTAGTTAGAGTCTGCAGAGGCAGACTAGGCAGGGACCATCTGGCAGACTGGGTGGGCCCAGTGATCCTTTTCTGCCAACAGATTTTATGTTTCTGTGTTTTACTGTTAGAAGCGAAGTTCCTCCTGCTACATTTCAAGATCCTGTTCACTTGATTTACTACCTCTGTGTATTGGGCAGAACTACTGAGATTGTTTGATATTATTACTGTCAGATCCCTCTCCTGTACAACAGTTACAGTTTTTTCCCACTTATGTAATACTTCATCATCGTATTTTTATTGCCAAAGTGCATAACTTTACGTTTGTCACAATATGCCTTCGTTCCACAGTTACTTGTCCAATTGGTTATATTTATAATTTATAGTACATGGCTGGGAACTTTTCCCTATAGAAAAGGCCATCATTTATTTCCCTGAATACCTGTGACTAATCTAGCAATCAAAGCTATATACCTGCAAAAATCAATCAATTACAGCATATACCTGCACTAATCAAGCAATTGCAGCTATATACCTGCACTATTTAAAGCTATATGTAACCCCCTATTTCCTGGAGTTATTAGAATCCAGTCAATGTCAGTGTTAGGTAGGGAAGTCAGCTAGTGAATAACTAGTTAAAAAGATTTTCACCTGATCCCTCTCTGCCTGCTTGGTCTCAGCTGAGAGCAGAGAGGTGATATCAATTAGATCTCTTGCAGCATCATGTCACATAGCTTCTTGTGAGTGGGGAGTTTTGTGATTTTCAGGAGTGTGTCATCTAGGAGCTAAGTGTGAGCATTTGGAGGAGTGAAGAGCTGCTGTGTGGGCTCTGAGGAGGGTCTACTTTTCCTCACCGTAGTCTGAGAACCATCTGCCTTCCTTGTTGAAGTGCTGAAAACCATCTTCAGGATTTCCTGATGTCCTCATCCCCAGTGGGATGAGGGAGACTGCATTGAGATCCGAGGGGCAATCCCCTGATTTGATCCAGGACATTGGAATCTGTCTTTGTGTACAAAGTGTGAGTAATTCTGTCTGTGAGTTCCTAGGAGAAATGTGCCTGCTTGTGTTTTCTTTGGGATGTTATCTGACAAAGGGATCTGTTTACCCAGTTCTGTGTTGAGACTGTTCTCAATACGTTTTCCTAAAATTGGCTGACAGTAGTGGGTCCCAGGTGTGACTTAGCACTTTAATTTTACACTCCTATGTAGCGTTTCCTCATGCTGAATGTGCCAACCATTCTGAAGAAGCATAGTTTTACTGTTAGTTAACCGTTAAGGCGTAACTCTGAAAGATTGGCTGGGTATGGATGAGGAAGCAAAAGGTGGGCAACCCCCCATCTGGAGTGGCCAGTTCAGCACTTCGGGTTCTGTAAGGGTGCCTGTTTATTCAGTGCATATGGCCAATGCCTGAAGGATAAAGTTTACCCCCTGGTGTGGGTTGTCCTAGACTTGAGCACCAGTGTGCTCCATCATAGCAAGATGCTACATTTCCTACTTCAAAGCCTATGTCATATAGGAAATGTTCTAAGTCATGGCCAGTGCCACTAGGAGAAGAAGTATGTGTGCTCCGTGGTGGCCATTTCCACTAGAAGATGTGTTTTTCAGCTCAGGCTTGCTGCTGAAAAGAGTCCAAATCCTATGCTATATGGAAAGTTAGAGTTTCTGTCAGTGTATAGTTGATGTTGTTCTGCAATTGCCTTGTGCCACAAAGCGTAAACCCTTGGGTGTCCATCTTTGCTTTTGTGTACCAACTGTTTGGAATAAAACCACATTCTAGAATCCCAACCTGGCATGGACAATTTAGTTAATGCTTCCTGCGTGGATTTACTGGGTACCACTCCTGAAGTGCAAATGTAGCATAGCCCTTAGCAAAGTTTCTCCTCAGGACCTGGGTTTAGTAATGGTCATTTTGGTGTCTTGTAAATACTGCTTATTGCTTTGTACCCCCACCCCTCTCTTTTCCCCTAGACAGAAAAATATGGGAGGTGTGCTTGCTAGTTGAACAAGTGGCCGGTGGAGGGTTACAAATTGGGGGCTCGTCCAAATATGTTGTTTAATTTGAGGAGAGAACAAGAGATTTTTGCTGAGGGCATGTCTAGTATTTGTCTGTCTAGTAGCATGGTAGCCCAAAACAGGAAAGGAAGCTTTGCACAAAAGGATTTTGCTCGGAGAGTTCCATCCATATATGCCGCTGTGTGCCTGCTAGTACAGTGCTGCTGTGTGTTTGTGCCAGCTTACAATGGACAGTAAAGCCAGAGAGTGCATGTCCTTGTCTCAGCATCCAGAACATTTTACAGAACTTTTAACCTGCAGTTTAAAATGCCAAAAGTAGTGTGGACTTTAGGGAAATGGAGAGAAAAATGTGCCCTGTATGTTTCATGTGCTTTGTGTGCAAATTGGGGGAGTCGCTAAAGAAATTGCCAAAATCTGTGGAGAAAATGGTCAGAACGGCACTCCCACTGCTAAAATTGCAGCCGAGAAAAAAGTTACAGTTTGAAGTTTAAATTTACCTTGCTCGATGATCGCCGTGAGGGAAGAGCGAGCGAGTGAGAGAGAGGCTCATTTGGATGGCGATGAGTGATTGGTGTGACTGCAATCAGTCCTGCTCCCCCAGCCAGCTTCTGTGTGCAGCTGAGTGTTCGAAGAGGAGAGAAAGAGTAGCGTGCGAGCTGGTCAGACCAGGATCAACCATTGAGGGGCTTGTGAACGCTCTAGTCTGTGAAAAACAGACTTTTGCTTTGTAAATTCGGGCTCAACTCGTTATCCGACTGACTGGAAAGTTAGCATGGCATTTGTGGCTACGATCGGCAGGACCACCAGCCTGTTTCACCCCAGAGGCCTTCCAGGATCGGCACCAGGCCAAAAATTTCCACCGGAGAAAGCCAGCTACTGATTTCAGTGAGTACAATCCAAATGTCTGAGCACCAAACTGTGTTGTGATTTTCAAGCCAGCTGAATCTGTGTGCAAGCAGTGAGATTGTTTTGCAAGGAAGGATTGTGAGTTGTAAAACAAGACAGCAAGCATAAATTTCTGAGCATAGACTGTGAGCATTTATGATGGGTTCAGCAACAGTAAATGTTTCTAAGCAAGAGAGAGACTGTGAGTTGTATATAAGGCTGCAACAGAACAGGCAATCCTGTGCAGAGAAATACTGTGGCTTGCAAGTGACTTTGAGCATGTGCAAATTGTCTTTGATTCATATGCTGATCGCAAAATCCTGTAAAATCATATGAATGTGCTGAGAGAGATACAAGCAGTGCAATCGATAACAGTTTTGAGCAAAATCAGTAGCCAGTAAAGGTCAGAAACGCAGTTTTTTGAGTCAGAAACAGATTTGATGCATGTAGATAGCTACCGCTGCCTTTACAGGGTGGGGTTAGCAAATGTAAACACAGTAGAAGGGAGCCATTTTGTGATATTGTAATGGAACTAGTGAACAAATAAGCAACAACAAACTTTTATGTGTTTTGATTGCAGATATGGCCTCTGGGAACTTCCCGCTATCTGGATCATGTCCGAGCTATGATTGCAGAGCAGGTGGCCACACTAAGAGAAATAGAGAGAACTTTCTATGGTGAAGGGTTGCCTCCAGATGTAGCAATCCCTAGCTATCCAGTGAGACTATGCATTATGTGCTTCAGGGCTGGAAGGGATGTGCTTCTGATACCCCACTGTTCAGATTGCCTTGTAAAATATGGTATGAGCAGGGATGCAGCACCATAGATGGCATCACGAATTTGATTGGCTCCCACTTGGACCAAAGTAGGAAACCCTGCAAGTAGCATCAAGCAGCACCAGGTTGAACCTGTTGGGGGAAGCCCCATGGAGTGTGGCATAGAAAGAGAGAGTATGGATCTAATGCTAGGGCAGACACCTAGAGATGTTTCCACACCTGTGTCCCAGGTGGACAGTTCGATGGAAGGATCTGTGGACCCATGGAAGGAGGGTCCTAGTCCTAGCCTAGTAGGGGAGGATGAATTGCAAGAGATACTGAACTGGGAGGTGTCTACCTCTGTGCCCAGTGAGGAGTGGACTGTCTCAGGAGTGAGGACATCTGCTCAGTCCTGGGCTCTGATCCTGAGCGAGGAAGAGGAGGATGAAGAAATGTATCTTCATGTTGAGGGTCCCCATGAGTCGCCTCAAGCTCTTGCCGCAGAGGAGTCAGAGAGAGAGAGAGAGAAGAAGAAGGCTCCAATAACCTGCCCACAGAGATGGTCGGGGACAAGTTCTTTCATTCTTTAAGTATGCGGCACTGACTCAACCAGAACTGACCACCCCCAAGCCGAGCCTGGGGCCGTACACTTATGAAGAGTAGTAAGGAGGAGAGACTGGTATGTAGGAGGGCCGAAGCCATATATGGGAGATCCTTTCCTACCTTTCCTCGTAGAGTCTGGGAGGAAATTGAACAGAACAGAAAGTCCTGGTTGTTGGAAGAGGCAAGCAAGAATTTACACCCTGGTGCAGCAGCATGTGTCAGGGACAGAGTAATAAATGATCATCTGAAATTCTGGAAATTGGGCAGAACTTTGTTTATGGACACTGTGCGAATTGTGGACAAGGCAGGGAATGAGACATTCCACAACATCAACTTTGAATGCCCAGATGGTGTCCTAGTTCTTGCACCTCACCCCAAGTGGTATTACCCTTAATGGTGCCACTCCCTGTGAATATGCCCAGCATGTCCCGAGGGAAGCAAAGTAGTGGCAGCCCGGTGTCTGTCATCCAGCAGCAGCAGTATCCAAGGAGGAAGATTCAGCTGTACTGGCATGCCAGGATTCTTCAGGTGCATCCAGATTCTTCATCCCAGCAGTGTTTTCCCATTTCCATCGCCTGGCCTTCCAGATGACACCAATCCAGCTGTTTTCCTGTTTCATCGCCTGATTTCCCAGATGACCTCAGCCCAGCTATTTTCCTGTTCCATCATTTGATTTCCCAGATGACATCAACCCAGCTGTTTTCCTGTTTCATCGTCTGGTTTTCCCGACGACATCAGCCCAGCTATATCCGAAGATGCCGCCTGGAGGGAGAGAGTCTTTAGCTTGGAGAAGTAAGGTGATCCTTTGTTTTTGGTCTTCAAGGAACCGGTAAGACCAACTTTTTTATTTTCTGACTTTGCACAACACACCTTACCCTAGCAGACTGACCACATACTGTTTAAACTGTCCTCCTCAAAGACTGTCCCCATGGATTGCAGTGTTTTTCAGTCCCTGCCCTGTTCCAGAACTGTTCTTCAGTGGGCTCTGGTCCAGGAGAGACTCTTTTATGGACCTTGCTTTCGGGCAACAACATTCTATCACTAGTATGGGACATTTTGGGCATTCCATCCCCCAAAATGTGTTGTATAAACGTCTGTTTTCTATTTTTCACTTTTGTACTTTTCTAGAAAAATATTTTGGGGATTCTCTAGTGTTCAGGTGGAGGTTTAGACACTGTGTGGTATGTAGAATGGGGTGTTTTGCTTTTCTTCTTTTGCAGGTGTTCTTGCAATGTATTCTGTCTGTCACCATCCTTCTATTTGTAATGCTGTTTAGCCTTTTTAATGATGTGTAGTTGACAATGCCTTCTAGCTGCTTCTGTTTTTCTCCATTGTCCATGTACTTGATGTTCCCCCACCCTCTGTTCGATGAGGATCCTTTGTAAATGAGCTTTTAGCTCAAAGGTTGTAATTCTGATTTTACAATAAATAAATAGATAAAAAATAAATAAGAAGAGAAGAAAAGAAGAGGATGTGAGAGCTCAGCCGAGTTCCTCTTTTTTCCTAGAATTTAGGATTGTTTGTGGTTAACAGCGTGTTAACATGCTTTTTCTTCACAAGTATGAGATTGTGGGGAAAATCTGGGAAATGTAATGCATTGTAATGTGTTGTTTCCTTATTGTTTTTGTTTGCAGGTACCCTGGGAGCTTGTGGGGAGGTTCCCTGAGGGGCAGCCTGATCAGATAGATTTTTCCTAGAGAGCTAGGGGGATAGACAGGCTGTGGTCCTGACCTGCACTAGGGGCCTCATTTCTGGTCTATTAGGGCATGCTTCAGGCAGTTTCCTTGCAGCCACTGATTTTCCATAGATAGACTGTAGGATAGGGGCTGAATTTTCATCAGCCACCCTCTGGGCCTTTAGTGTTGCCTGCCTGTGCCTGGCACATGGTAGGGGAGAAATAGCGCTACCTCCCCATAGGTAACACAGAGGGTAGAATGGCCTGGTGCCTGGTAGAGAAATGACTGCAGACAGTCATTTACCTGACTTGGGGTGAGTATAACCCAGCGGTTCCCTGGAGTTACTAGAATCCCATCAGTGTCAGTCTTAGGTAGGGAAGGCAGCTGCTGAATAACTAGTTAAATAGATTTTCACCTGGTCCCTCTCTGCTTGCTTGGTTTCAGCTGAGAGCAGAGAGGTGATATCATTTAGAACTCTCACAGCATCATAAGCCACATAGCTTGCTGTGAGTGGGGAGTTTTAGAATTTTCAGGAGTATGTCATCCAGGAGCTGAGTGTGAGCAGTTGGAGGAGTGAAGAGCCACTGTGTGGGCTGTGTGGAGGGCCAATTTTTTCTCACCCTAGTCTGAGAACCATCTACCTGCCTTGTTGAAGTGGTGGAAACCGTCTTCAGGACTTCCTGATGTCCTCATCCACAGTGGGATGAGGGAGACTGCAGAGGGATCTGAGGGGCAATCCCCTGATTTGATCCAGGACATTTTGAAGCTGCCTTTGTGTACAAACTGAGTAATTCTGTCTGTGAGTTCCTAGGAAAAATGTTCATGCTTGTGTTTTTTTTGGGGTGTTACTCTGACAAAGGGACCTATTCACCCAGTTCTGTGTTGAGACTGTTCTCAAGAAGTTTTCCTAAAGTTGGCTGACAGTAATGGAGTCCCAGGTGTGACTTAGCACTTTAATTTTACACTCCTATGTAGTGTTTCTATGCTGAATGTGCCAAACATTCTGAAGAAGCATAGTTCTACTGTTAGTTAACTGTTAAGGCGTAACTCTGAAAGAATGGCTGGGTATGGATGAGGAAGCAAAAGGTGGGCAATCCCCCATCTGGAGTGGCCAGTTCAGCACTTCGGGTTCTGTAAGGGTGCATGTTTATTCAGCTCATATGGCCAATGCCTGAAGAGTAAAATTTACCCCCTGGTGTGGGTTGTCCTAGACTTGAGCACCACTGTGCTCCATCATAGCAAGATGCTACATTTCCTACTTCAAAGCCTATGTCATATAGGAAATGTTCTAAGTCATGGCCAGTGCCACTAGAAGAAGAAGTATGTGTGCTCCGTGGTGGCCATTTCCATTAGAAGATGTGTTTTTCAGCTCAGGCTTGCCGCTGAAAAGAGTCCAAATCCTATGCTATATGGGAAGTTAGAGTTTCTGTCAGTGTACAGATTATGTTGTTCTGCAATTGCCTTGTGCCATGAAGTATAAACCCTTGGGAGTCCATCTTTACTTTTGTGTACCAACTGTTTGGAATAATGCCACACTCTAGAATTCCAACCTGGTATGGACAATCTAGTTAATGAGTCCTGTGTGGATTTACTGGGTACCCCTCCAGAAGTGCAAACCTAGCATAGCTCTTAGCAAGGTTTCTCTCCCCAGGACCTGAGTTTAATAATGGTCATTTTGGTGTCTTGTAAATACTGCTTAGTTGCTTTGTACCCCCCCTCTCTTTTCCCCTAGACATAAAAATATGAGGGGAGGTGCTTACTAGTTAAACAAGTGGCTGGTGGGGGGTTACATATATACCTACACTACTAATCAAACAATTAAAAGTATATACCTGTACTAATAAAAAGTACACATCTGCACTACATTAAACCCTATGGGAAACCACTAATAACTCAATTAACACAACATTTGGAAGCTAGCCAAACCACTTTAGCTGCAAAAGAACCTGGAAAAAAACACTTACACAAAACCCTCCCCGATCCAGAAATCTGCCAAACTCCTACCTGCACTCATATACACCATTCTCTCTTTGCTGAAAGAGACCTTTAGGTGCCATAATGTGATTGCAAATGCAATCTCCATAGCAATAATCATTCTAATGTATTATATTCAACAAACAATGGGTATGGGTGGAACATTCAGAAGTATACCCATTTCGGGGACAAATTAGGACAATAAAGCCACTAACCCTTTGGGCTTGTGGCCTTATAGCACTGAGTAGCCCTCTCAATGGGTATATAACCTTGTATACCATGCTTACCCATTATTTATTCTATATATATATTGTCATGGAGAGATTTTGACTGGCCAAGGTATCAGTTATACCTCCCAATTTGGATTTGTCTGCAAAATTTTTAAAATCCATTTTTATGTTTGCTTGCACGCATGTGCAAGAAACATAGTGCCACCATACGAGTTCTCGTAGGTGTGCCACCCCCGCTTCCAATGCCCTGCTCCCTTTTACAGGGGCGACCCCACTGCACCAATAAATGTCTGAGCTGTCTATGACAGCAGTTCAGATGCAGTGGTATACAGTTCAAAGTAAAAGACCACTACAATCAGCGGTGGTAATGTGTAGGCAATTTGCATACTGCTGTTGGCAGTATGCAAACTGCCTACACATCAGCACTGCATCTGAACTGCTGTCATAGACAGCTTAGTTTTTTTCTTGTGATTCTGATCAGCTTGAGTGCCCTTCCCCAACAAACACCCAAGTAGCACGCTGGGAGCCCACCCCATAATAGTCATGTGCTTCCCCCCACCCCCACACACTGTATGGCCAATGGGGTGCCAAACTCCCCATTGGCTCCACTGTCCCCATAAACAGACTTCCAGGTGCCACGCTGGGAGCTCACCCCAGCATGGCAAAAGTCCATATGGCCAACGGGGGTCCCGAACTCTCATCATCTCCACTGCCCCCCCAAAACAGACTTCCAGGTGCCACACTGGGAGCCCACCCCATTGTGACAAAACTCTGTATGGCCAATGGGGGTGCCCACTCACCCATTGACTCCACTGCCCCCCAAAATAGACTTCCAGGTGACACGCAGGGAGCCCAACCCAGCATGGCAAAAGTCCATATGGCCGACGGGGGTGCCTAATCCCCCATTGGCTCCATTGCCCCCCCAAACAGACTTCCAGGTGCCACGCTGGGAGCCCACCCCAGTGTGACAAAAGTCCTGCGTTGTCTTTGAAAAAAAAACCTATAAGAAAAAATATTCCCTCCTTGACTCTCTTGCCCTCCTTCCTCAACTCACACCCACCCTCTGCGTACCCCACCACCCCACTCCCCCGCCTCACCCCATACTTACCTCCGGAGGTCAGTGCGATGATCTTCGGTGGACTGGGAACATGTCTGCAATCTTCTAAGTCAACTGTGAACTGAAGAAATGCTGGTCAGCTGTATAATGGCATAAATGTTTTTTTTTTCAACTTTGGTGCATATCTCGGCTATTTGAACCCCACCTCATGAACTCAGTCATTGTCATTTTGTTATTCCGTCCTGAAAGGTGATTTCGCTCAGTCACTGCGCAAAACCACCTTTCGGGACCGATTAATGAAATGACAGTGTCACAGTTCATGAGGTAGGCCCCAAAAATCCTATGTTGAAAACTTGGTGAAAAAATTCCCCAAAATGACTGTTTTACGAGCGTGCATTATGCAGTTCCTATGCACGCCGTAACTTTGAGAATTTTATTATTTTCACCCAGATTTTTCAATACGCTATTTTACCACACCTCCTTATGAACAGTACAGCTGTCATTTTTCACATCCTACCCAAAATGTGTTTTCGCTCATGTAGTGCACAATAGCGTGGTCGGTGTGCAAAATCAACATTTGGGACAGATTAAGAAAATCACAGTGACACTGTTCATGAGCAGAGGTGTTAAAATGGTTATGTTGAAAGTTTGGTGACAAAAGTCCATAAAATGACTGTGTTATGAGCGTGCATTGCGCAATTGGTTCCTGTTGCTAGCCTTGCTTGTAGAGCAGAAATCAGCTAACTAAAAGAAGCTACATTTTCTTATTAATTTAAAACTTATATCTCAGCAGGAGTCAGTATCTGTTAAGATTAAGTAGACAGATAACTTTATTAGAAGTAGAAGGGGTCTTATTTAGGGTTAAAAAGAGAAAGAAAAGAAAGAAAGTCAGTGTGTGTTCTGTGCAGGGAAGGGTACTGTATCAGCTGACTTTGCTAAACCAGTAGGAGGAAAGAGAGCTTACCTGGGGGTGTGGTTTAGACACTATAAAAGCAGGTGAGTCAAATTACAACTTCCTATTGCTAGCCTTTTTTCTTATTAATTGCCCTCCATCCCACCCACCCAAAGCCAGTTCTACTTTTATAGCCACTGGATTTGACTGTCAACAGGAACTTCCTGTTTGGCAGTAGGAAGGAAAGGATCATAGAGAAACATTGGTTTTGTCAATCCTAAAGGAAAAAAGTAGCTCACTCTCCCCCCCTAGCTGCTGGTGGTCTGATATTGAGCAAGGAAGAAGGAGGCTACTGAAGAAGATAGGAAGTTGCTGTCCCAGAACAGGAAGGGTGAGATTTATAAGGAGAGGAGAGAATAAGCATCCAGAGAAACAGTAGAGAGGACACAAAATAAGACATGATAGGAGTGGTGCAGTGCAATGGCTGTGGGGCGGCAGTGTTCCGGGAGACATTCTGGAGGCTGCGATGCTGCCCTATTTGCAGGCACCTCTGTGGTCTGAGAGAGGAGGTTGCCCATCTCCAGGCTGACCTGGCTAGGATTCGTGAAACCTCCTCCCCCACCCAGGGACCACCAGGGCCAATGCCACTACCTCAGAGGTTGCCAAGAAAGAGGAGAGACTGGACCAGGGTGGACTTAAGGAGGGAGAGGGTGGTGGAACAGAGTTGCATCCCTCCAGCTGTACCTCTCCACAATTCATTCGCTCTTCTGGTGGATAGTGGTTCCTCTATGGAGGCACCTGCAGTGGAGACCAAGGAGGATGCTGGGAACCTTCACAAAGGAGACCCACAGGAGGGTGGCATGGGACCCCACAGGGGAAGGAAACAACTCCTGGTGGAGACTCAATCATTAGGGGCTAGAAATGGGGAGGAAGGGGAGGAGGTAGAGTGCCTTCCTGGCGCCACGGCAGAGAGACAGGAAGCGATCCTCAGGATCGTGAGGAGCTGCACGAAGGGGAGCTGGATGTCATTGTCCACCTAGGGACAAATGACCTGGCTAGGAATGGGATCAGAGCAGTGCAAGAGGAGTTTGTAGAGTTGGAAGGGCCTTAGACAAGTAGTGCATACGGTAACCTTCTCAGAGGTGCTGCCTGTCTATGGCAAGGGAGATGCTAGGGCACTTCTCACCAGGGACTTCAATGAGTGGTTGAAAAACTGGTGTGGAGCTCAGGGTTTTGGCTTCATTGGGGACTGGGAGCCACCTGAAGGGATGCAGACCTATACTGGTGCGATGGTCTGCATCTGTCCGGGGGAACCAGGATCCTAGGTGAGAGGTTTAAATACTTCATTGGCAAGCATTTAAACTAGCCAAGGGGGGAGGCACTGAAAAGGAGCAGGGAAATCCGAGCCTCCCCACAAAACATGGTGATTAGTGAGGTAAACACCAAGGTACAGAAGTTATTAGGGAGCAGAACAGATTTAAATGTAAAAAAGGCAAAGGCAGCAAGGACAGAAATGGGGCTAAAAGGGGTAAGGCAATCAAAAAGTGGAGGGTGATGAGTACCAATGCCCGTAGTCTGTGTAACAAGCTCCCTGAACTAGAGGCCTTGATGGAAGAGGGTTGCCTGGATATTGTGGCAGTCACAGAAACATGGTACACAGAGAACCATGACTGGGATGTCAACATACCAGGATGCACAATCTACAGGAGGGACAGGGAGGGTAAAAGAGGAGGAGGAGTAGCTCTCTATGTAAAGGAAGGGATCAAAGCAACAGAACTAAAGAGTAAACAGGGAGCAGATGAGGCACTTTGGGTCACCCTGGAGACAGGAAATGGCACCACAATCCGTATTGGGGTTGTATACAGACTCCCATCTCAGGGGAAGGGAATGGACAAGGAAATGATAGAAGGCTTTCTTAGAATGGCAGAAAAAGGGGAGATATTGTTGATGGGGGACCTGAATATGCCAGATGTTAACTGGAGCACCTTTGCTGCAGACACATCCAAGAGCAGGGTCATTCTTGATGCCCTACAGGGGACATGCCTCAGACAGCTAGTATTGGAACCCACTCGGGAGGGAGCAATCTTATACCTGGTACTCTCAAATGGGGATGGAGAAAGAATCTCAGATTTAGAAGTGGGTAGCCATCTGGGAACAAGCGACCACCAAACAGTGTGGTTCACGATAAACAGCCATACAATCAAGCCATACAAAAGCAAGAGTACTGGACTTTAGGAGGGCTGACTTTGGGAAAATGAGAGAGTGCCTCAGAAAAGCACTAGCAAACAGGCAAGACGGAGGGGTGGAGGAACAATGGGGAGTGATCAAAACAGCCATCACAGAGGCAACAAGCCTTTGTGTAAAGCAAATCAATAAAACACAACGAAGGAAAAAACTGCTATGGTTCTCAAAAGAGTTGGCAGGAAAGGTTAAGGAGAAAAGGACAGCATTCAGGAAATATAAGGAAACACAGAAGGAGCAGGACAGAGAACTTTATCAGTTAAAGCAGAAAGAGGCTGGGAAGGCTGTCAGAATAGCAAAGGCCCAAACCGAGGAAAGGATAGCCAGTTATGTTAAGAAGGGAGATAAGACCTTTTATAGGTACATTAGGGAGCGAAGAAAGACCAAAGGAGGGATACTGAAGCTTAATAAAGGGGAGGGAATGTGGGTAGAGGGTGACAGTGAAAAAGCAGGGATACTGAGCGAATATTTCTGCTCAGTATTCACAAAGGAAGAGGAGGGGGAGTTAGCTAAACCAAACAAGAGAAACACTCTGAAGACGGGGGTCAGTACCAGTCCATTTACAGAAGAAAGGGTTCTGAAAGAACTAATAAAATTGAAGGTGGACAAAGCAATGGGGCCTGATGGGATTCACCCAAGAATTCTAAAAGAACTAAGGGTAGAACTAGTGACACCACTGACTACTCTCTTTAACAAATCATGGGAGGATGGGGTGGTACCTGAGGACTGGAGGAGGGCAGATGTGATTCCTCTTCACAAAAGTGGGAGCAGTACAGAGGCAGGAAACTACAGACCAGTTAGTTTGACCTCAGTGGTAGGGAAAATGATGGAATCACTTCTGAAGGAAAGAATTGTTGAGTACCTAGAGGCCAGTGGGGCACAGGACCCAAGGCAGCATGGATTCACGATGGGAAGGTCGTGTCAGACGAATCTAATAGATATCTTTGACTGGGTGACCAAAGTAGTAGACCAGGGAGGGGCTGTGGACATGGCCTACCTAGATTTTAGCAAGGCATTTGATACAGTCCCACACAAAAGATTAATACACAAGATAGCCAGCCTTGGAGTGGGTCTCAAGGTGGTAGCCTGGATAAAAAATTAGCTAGACAACAGGACGCAAAGGGTAGTAGTAAATGGAGTACACAGTGAAGAAAGGAGGGTAACTAGTGGGGTACTGCAGGGTCAGTACTGGGACCGATCCTTTTTAATGTCTTTATAAGTGACATTGCAGAGGAACTGGAAGGAAAAGTATGTCTCTTTGCAGATGACACAAAGATCTGCAACAGGGTTGATACACAAGATGGAGTGGAAAGGATGAGAAGGGACTTGACAAGGTTGGAGGAATGGTCAAATGTATGGCAGCTCAGATTCAATGCAAAGAAGTGCAAGGTAATGCACATGGGAAACAAAAACCCAGGGAAGCGTACACAATGGGGGGTGAGATACTGACAACAGTAAAAATAGAAAGGGACCTGGGGTAATTATATCAGATGACCTAAAGGTGGGCAAGCAATGTGAGAAGGCAGTAAGGAAGGCTGGAGGGATACTGGGATGCATAGGAAGAGGCATCAATAGTAGAAAACAGGAAGTTGTTATCCCTCTGTACAGACAGTTGGTGAGACCCCATCTGAGTACTGTGTGCAGTTCTGGAGACCCCATCTCCATAAAGACATAGACAGAGTGGAGGCTGTCCAGAGGGGGCAATCAAAATGGTGCAGGGTCTGCACCAGAAGACATACTGAAGAAAGACTAAAGAGCTTAATATGTATACCCTTGAGGAAAGAAGGGAGAGAGGGGACATGATAGAAACTTTCAAGTACCTCAAGGGAATTAACAAAGTCCAAGAGGGTAGCATCTTCCAGAAAAAGAGATGTGCAAGAACAAGGGGGCACAATTTGAAGATTGAGGGGGGACGGCTCAGAGGTAATGTGAGGAAGTATTTTTTCACTGAGAGGGTTGTGGATGCATGGAACAGCCTCTCTGAGGAGGTCGTGGAGTCAAGAACAGTGGAAGACTTCAAGAATGCATGGGACAGGCATAAGGCAGTCCTAGTGGGGGGTAGGAGGAAGTAAGCTGTTGGTTAACTAGGATCTGCAGTTTATCTGTTAGGTAGGAAAATGGGCAGACTAGGTGGTCCAAGCGGTCCTTATCTGCCATCAAATTCTATGTTTCTAATTTCCACACACCTTTGCAAGTTCACGAATTTGTAATATTTTCAGTCCAGAATTTCAACATTGACATTTTTCCACACCTCCTTATGAACAGTACAGCTGTCATTTTTCATATCCTGGTCGAAACGTATTTTCGTAGTTCTGGTGCAGAATAGCACGGTCACTGTGGGAAATCAGTGTTCGGGACAGATTTAGAAAATCACAGTGACACTGTTCATGATCAGAGGTCCCAAAATGCCTATGTTGAAAATCTACTGTAAAAAATCCCCAAACTAATTACATTATGGGTGTACGTTGTGCAGTTTCTATGCACACTCATGACTTCACCAGTTTTTTTATATTTTCACTCCAGATTTTCAACAATGCTATTTTACACCTCCTCATGAACAGTACAGCTGCCATTTTTCACATCCTGTTCAAATTGTGTTTTCGCACCTGTGGCGCCAAATGGTGCAGTCGCTGTGCAAAATCACCTTTCGGCTAACAAACTGATGGTGTCACTGTTCATGCGGTGGGGTCACAAAAAGCCCATGTTGAAAACTTGGAGTAAAAATACCAAGAAACTCCCACGGCGTTAGGGTTTTTGGCCGTAACACCCTACCCTGTAGGGACTGACAGGCGTAAGGGGTGTGACTTGGGATTGTCAATAGTAATGTTCATGGCATTCCACTCCCACCCCCACCCTGGAGCTAGTGACAGGCATCGAGGTGTGCTTTGGACCCTTTGTCCCCAGAGTTCACCCCATTCTCCTATACTGCACTCATTTCAGCATATTTCCTTATGGAATAAGGTGAATGTAAAGCCCAAACACCCCAAGGCACACTTCGACACTTGTCAGTGTCTGAAGGGTAGAGTGAGGTGAAATGTGACCGTTATGGATGATGAACCAAAGGCACACTCCAATGCCTGTCCATCTGTGTAGCGTGAGGATGGAGTTGGCGTTAGTTCAATACTTCAGTGCCATTCCTATAGTGCATCTGTCTAACTCCTGCACTTCCACTGCTAATGCCAGCAAGCAAACATTCGGAATTGACAAATGCTTGTTATGTTTGCTTGCACGCATGTGCAAGAAACATCTTGTGGTAGCGGCACATTTCAGAGGTGTGTCAGTGTTGTGGCCAATGCAGGGGATGATTTAGTGAGTGCGTCCCTCAGCCACCAATCTGTGAGAATGCTGGCAATGACAGCAAACTTCAGAGACAGTCAAAGACTTGAAATAAATCTGCGGCTGCAATCCTGTGCAGTTTCGTCATTGCAGCGGCAGATGAGAAGACCCTGGCCATGTGCATTACAGTACACAGTAATGTGCATGGCCAGAGTTATGAGCAGTTGCTCGGTGTGCCATTCCTGCTGAAACATTTCAATAAGTAAAATAGCTGTGATGCACCTTTGCTCAGTGGAGGCTTCTGCTGCCGGCCGCACACTCCCCCACAGCCACATTGTGGCACACTGGGAGCCCACCCCAGTGTGCCCAGACATTTTTTTTTATTTTTGTGACACTGGGATACATCCTCAAGCTCAATTTTTTTGCCAACAGGGTGCCAAATCCCCATCGGCATCATGTTTCCCCTCCCCTCCCCTCAAGCTTGTCGAAGGGGGTGCTCAATCCCTGTCGGCATCATGCCCCCCAAACTCATGTGGCACACTGGGAGCCCACCCCAGTGTGCCCCAAGGTTTTTTTTTAATTTTTTTAACCTATAAATTAAGAAAATAATCCCCCGGAGTCTTTTTTGTTTGTTTGTTAAACTGTAAAAAAGAAAACAGTCCAGCATCATCTTCCCAGTCCCACCTCCCCACCCCAACCCTCCCACTGTGCACCCACCTCTCCACACCCCCTCACCCATACTTACCCTCCAGAGGTCAGGAACAGTGATCTTCTGTCGACCGGGATGTGTCTGCACTCTTTAAAGCTGAGATACGAACTGAGGAATCAGGTAAGCACTGTATAATGGGAGTCAATGGGGGGGTCATCTTAGGTTGATATCTCAGGCATTTGTAGAAATTTTGGCCCCAAATTTTCAACATGGGGTTCTTGGGACCCCACCTCATGAACATGTCACTGTCATTTCTTTCGCGTTCCCGAAAGGTGATTTTGCGGTCACTGCGTAGAATGACTTTTTGGGATGCTTAACAAAATGACAATACCACTGTTCATGATGTGGGGTCCCAAAAAGCCCATGTTGAAAATCTGGTGAAAAAATCCCCAAAAATGACCGTGTTATGATGTGTGCTGCACATTTTCTATGCACGCTTGCAACGTCGCCAATTTTTAATATTTTCACCCCAGATTTTCTACATTGCCATTTTTTCACACCTCGTCATGAACAGCATAGCTGTAATTTTTCACATCCTGCCAGAAATGTGTTTCTGCACCTGTAACACCGAATGGCATAGTTGCTGTACGAAATCACCTATTAAGATTGAGCAACGAAATGCTAGTGCCACTGTTCCTGAAGTGGGGTCCCAAAAAGCCCATTTTGAAAATTGGAATGAAAATATCCACAAATGCCCAGGGCATTAAGGTTTCCAACTGTAACACCCAACCTGTGCAGACTGACAGGCGTCAGGGGTGTGACTTGGATTCATTGGCCGTAATGCCAGTGGCATTCTACCCACACCCTACAGCCACTGACAGGAATCAAGGTGCGCTTTGGGGTCTTTGGCTCTAAAGTTCATTTCATTCTCCTATACTGCACCCATCTCAGCTTATTTCCTTATAAAATTGGTTGAGCATAAGGGACGAAGACAACAAAGCACACCTCAACACCTGTCAGTGTCTGCAGGGTGGGGTGAGGTGGAATGACATAAGCATTATGGCCAGCAACCCAAAGAACACCCCCTACGCCCTTCAGTCTCTGCAGGGTGGAGGTTGGCATTAGTTTAATACTTCACTGCCATTCCTATTATGCATCTCTCTAACTACTGCACTATCAATGCCAATGCCAGCAAGCAAACATTTGGTATTGACAAATGCTTGTTTATATCTGTCCTCATATCCATAATGAATATACTGAACAATATTGGGCCCAAAACTGAACCCTGTGGCACCCCACTGCCCACTCTACCATTACTCGATTTATGGCTATTTACTCTGATATTTTGTGTTCTGTCCGTTAACCATGATGTAATCTAATCATTTGTTGTTGACATACTCTCCATGTTGAGCATTTTAATTATAGTTTTTTTTATGTGAATATATCTTGTTTTTTAAAGATAAACTTTATATAAAGGGCTGGGGTTGAAATAGAGACTGAGGACTCCGACAACATCATCAAAGTATTGTGGGCATCAGAGATCAGGAAATGAGCAGCAGTAAAAACAAACTCTGGCCAGAGTCGACTGGGCTGCAGCTGAAGAATTATGGGTAAAATTATTGAAAATGACCAAAGTTATGAGCCTGCATTAGCAAAATGTATTGTAGGCTCATAAATTTGTTGTTTTGTAATATTTGTACACTAAATTTTCAAAATAGCTTTGTTATGACTCTGCCTCATGAAGAAGTGCAGAGCAAATGTTCAGCTCCAGCCTGAAAGGCGATTTCGTGCAGGGTCTGCAAATTCAACTTTTGGGATGCAAAAATACATTTTGGGCAGGACCTGAAAAATGCCAGCTATCACATTCATGAGGTGCTGTAAAGAAATGGCTATGTTGAAAATTTGGGGTAAAAATATTGAATATTGCCAAACTTACAAGCCTGCATTTGCAAAATTCAACATACTGTAGCCTCATAACTTTTTGGTTTTTAAATATTTGTACACCAGATTTAGAACATAGCCTTCTTATGACTCCACCTCATGAACAATCACAGAGAACATTTTTAACTCTTGCTCCAAAGGTGATTTTGTGCAGAAAAAACATTTTGGCCAGGATTTGAAAAATGACAGCTGTCACATTCATGAGGTGCTGTAGAGATATGGCTATATTGTAAATTTGGGGTAAAAATATTGAAAATCACCAACGGTACGAGCCTATGTTCACAAAATTCAGTGTAGGTTCATTATTTTGTTGATTTTTAACATTTTTACACCAAATTTAGAACACAGCTTTCTTATGACCCCACCTCATGAATAATGGCAGATACATTTTTGCTGGAAAGTTGATTTCATGCAGGGACAGCAAAATCACCTTTTGGGATGTAAAAGAAGATTTTGGCTAGGATTTGAAAAATGACAGCTGACACATTCATGAGGTGCTATAAAAATATGGCTATGTTCTAAGTTTGAGGTAAAAATATTGAAATTTACCAAGGTTATGAGCCTGCATTCCCAAAATTCAACATAGGCTCATAACTTTGTTGTTTTTTTAATGTTTTTTATACCAAATTTTTAACATAGCCATCTTATGACCCCACCTCGTGAACGATGGTTGAGAAAATGTTCAATTCCCATCTGAAAGGTGATTTCATGCAGTGACAGCGGAATCACCTTTGGGACAGATTTACCTAACATCACTTGCATTGTTCATGAAAGCCATGTTGAAAATTTAGGCCAAAAATATGCATAAATGCCCAAGCTATGCTACTAAGTTTAAAACATCATTGAAATACATTGACCTGCATACCGGTTTCTTCAGTTCATGGTCCGGCTTTGAAGAGTGAAGATGTGTCTGTAGTCCAGAGAAGATTATGGTGTTAGACCTCTGATCCATAAGGGCTTGGGGTGGGGTGGTGGGTGCTCAGTGGGAGGGTCAGTTGGGGGGGAGTCTTGGCCTCAAAAGACATCGATGGATGGTTTCCTTTTTACAGGTACAAAAAAAAAAAGAGGATTTCCGCATTGGGGGATTGGGCAGCCCCAGTGTCACTATTAAGTTTCATGGTGGGGCGTGGGGGAGGTTCAGGTGGAGGAATATGGAAAACAATTTGGGGGTATCTGATCATGACACTGGGGATTGGGCACCCCAGTGTCACTCTTATGTATCTTTGTGTGTGTGTGGAGGTGATGGGTGCTGCAAGGGAGGGTTGGGTGGGGAAATATGAAAAAAAACAACCTGGGGGTGTGCTGATCATGACACTGGGGGATTGGTCACCCCCAGTGTCACTCCTACATTTCTGGGAGGTGGGTGCAGGGTGGTGGGTACTGAGAGAGAGGGTCAGGTGGGAGGATATCTATAATTTAAAAAAAAAATCAGCATTCGTGGCACAATTCGTTGTGTCCAACATGGCTGCCGCAGTCTATCAAGCATGTGTGACCACTAGCGCATGTGAAGTGGTGTGCGGTGGCCATGTTGCACACAGTGGAGTGTGCTGTGACTGCTGATCTTTTACTTTTAAATTATAGCTAGCTCCCCATCCAACCCTCCCTCTCAGCACCCACCATCCTGCACCCCACCAAAACATAAGAGTGACACTGGGGGTGCCCAATCTCCAGTGTCACGATCAGGCAAAACATTGTGCAATGCCAGTTGAGACAAGGAGCAGAGTGCTCCAGGGACATCAAGAAAGTGGAGACAACTGTGCTCCATGTCCAACATGTTGTTCGGTTGCAAGGAATGTGGGAGTCCTTTTCTCATAGCAAGAGGTCTGCAGGGCTATGCCCACTGCAGCCCTAAAAAGCACAATCTCACAAAACCATTGGAAGTCTGAAGAACAATTTGTCTCTATTGTTAGTATACACTACAAGTAAACATTAAATAAACTATGTTTTAAAGCAGTAGTTTTTTTTGTATTTAAATTTGTATTCATTTTTTAGTAGAAAACACATTAACATTACATAACACAACATATATACAGGTACATGTAGTAGGTAGTCTATCACAGTAGATCTAGTGCATTGTCATACAACAGTAGTTGAATCATTGTATGTACTAACAATTTTCCAGACAAATAATTAAACTTAGATAGCTGAAAGTGTTATATAACTTAAGACCAATATCTAAGGCTGGCAGTATAGCCTAGGGGTTAGAGTAACGAGCTGCGAATGAACTTGGGGTCAGTAGATCTGGGTTTGATTCCTCCAACCTCCACTTGCATACTGTATAACTCTAACGCTCCTGGGTCACCCCTGAAAACAGGCAGTTATGCCTATGAGGCATTACCTGGGAAATAAAGAATAATAAAAAAAGAATAAATCTGCTTTGAAGCCTTATATTTTGTATCTAATTTGGCATTAATCTTTAGAGGTAGTTTTTAAAGCAGTAGTATTTTTTAGAAAGTTTA
Organism: Neoceratodus forsteri; assembly: GCA_016271365.2. Classification (NCBI taxonomy): domain Eukaryota; kingdom Metazoa; phylum Chordata; order Ceratodontiformes; family Ceratodontidae; genus Neoceratodus; species Neoceratodus forsteri. The sequence goes on from CM057459.1 coordinate 747,109,959, forward strand.
ACTCACAATATAGTTTTGTAGTCTTTGACCCCTTGTCAAAGAGGGACAGCCTACAGTTAAAGTCTCTTCTAAATAACACTCCTCTGGAGGTAAAGATGTAAGGCTGAATCTGTTTAAGTAATTCTATCCTTGCAGACTTGGATTGTGGGGCATAGATATTTATCAAATGAAAGTGGTGGCCATCATAATAAATATCTAGTAATAATCACCTACCAGAGAAGATATCTACCAGTCTAGTAACTGTAATACCTTTTAAGCAGAATGCCCAAACCAGTACAGGCCTGCTCACTGACTGACAAAAATGATGGACCCTGAAACCATGCCTTTTGGGCCCTTACAAACTGATGGACCCTGGAAACCATGCCTTTTGGGCCCTTACAGTGTCTTCTACATGCTGTAATCTGGTGTTCTGAAAAAAAAAACAGAGTAAGGTATTTGCTGCAGAGTAGAAAAGGTAGAAAGATGTCTTTTCACATTTCTGAAGCTATTCATATTGGGGGCTGTGCACTATTTAGGGGTTGGGGATACGTGATTCCTGCATACCTACCACGTGTGGTTCTGCACCTGTGGCAAGATGCATGGTGTGTGGTATACACAACCATACGCCTCCGCAGGGCACCTCTTTATGATCTGCCCCCCTGGCACACTGCTGCATGGGAGGCAGATCAAGGGACAATCATGCATCCAATCACATGCCAGTCCTGGGTCCCAAAAGTGGATTCCCTGCTCCGTGCTAGCAGGGGATTCTGGGAAGGTGCAGGTCCAGAACTTTTTAAAAGTATGGGCAAGTGCCTGAATGGCTGATCCGAGCCCTCCCTGTCAGCCCAGTGGGTTGGTGCAGCAAGGTGGGTGGATTCCCTGTCCACTGCAGCCAGTGGGTGTCATGGTGGGGCATGCAAAAGATACAGCAGGATCCCAGCTGCCATATCCTGAACCCCCCCAGCCTGGCATTCATGCCTCCGTGAATGGTGTGGAGTGCAGGCTTGCTCCCAGACATGCCCCTGAACCATCTGTCCACGTAGCTGCATGACTGGCAGGAAGATCCAGTGCGCAACGGATGTGCACCCTTCCATGAATGCATGCAGGGCTCAGTTGGAGCTGAATACCTGTAGAGACAGGCAGCAGGAGCTGAAAGGGAAGTACTTTCTCTGTGCTATTTGTTTTTCTTTTAGTATTGTGGTAGCATTTACTGTGAGGCCAATGTGTGCTGTGTGATTTCAACTGTGCAACTGCAAAACAAATTATTTTGTCTTGGGCTGGGAGGAGGGTGGGTATCTGACTGAGGGAGGGAGAAGTTGTGACTACACAGGAGGGAGATGGATGGTCACGTGACTTGGACCAGCCAATAGTGGGGCTGGGATCCACTTATATTACAAGGGGGACCAAGCAACTGTGAAGCGTGAGTGACCCTGAAGCTTGAGTGCCACGAAGCAGGAGTGCAGCATCTTGAATAGTGTCTGCAGGGCGTCAGCAGGGAGGACAGCAGGCAGCAGGTCATGCTGGGGAGGGGACAGTAGGACACAGGGGTAAGGAGTCTTTAAAGGGAGCGCTGACCATGTATAGCTCAGAAATATACCACATGGCAGGAAGCCCAAGGAGGATGAGGGGTCCCAGGGAGTAGGCCAGTAAGCAGGCATGGGAGGGAGGGTGCTTGTTGGCAGTCAAGATGGATGGGTAGTAAATTGTAATGGATGCGGGGAGCCATATTCTTGGCAATTGCATGGAGGGCAAGAGGGTGTATGGTGTGTAGGCATTTGATACAACTTAGGGAGGAGCTTGGATGGCTGAGAAGGAGCTGGGTGGAGCAGGAGTGGGGAACACTAAGAAAAGATGACCAGTGAAGGCCATCACCAGAGGTTGCAGCAGGCAAAAGGAAGCATAGACAAGGTGGGGGAACAAGAGGGGCAGGCAATCAGGAGCAGCTGGGGGCAGACACCAGCGACTGGAGGGTGGTCAGGCACCAGGAGAAGATAAAAACAGGGGCAGGGGTATAAGTCACAGAGAGGGGTGGCTGGAGTAGCTTAGAGAAGGGAGAATGGCAATAGGAACAGATTCTCTGTTTTGACTAGCCTGGGGGAGCAGAAAGGGCCGGGGAGGGAAGCTACAGAGAATGGAAGAGTGGAGGTCACTGTGAAGGGTAAGCGATGCAACAGTGAGGCAGAAGGCAAAAGAGGTAGTCCAGGCTGCAACAAATGCAATGCAGGGCAGAAGGAAGGTGGCAAAGCAGCAGGTACGGGGCGGAAGATGCAGGTAGAGATCAGACAGGGGGTGCAGTTGGCAGCCCTGGAAAGGATAGCACGGGGAAGGGGGGAATAGGGAAGAGGAAGAGAACAGGTCAGGGGGGACACAGGAAGCCAGTGGCAAGGGTGGTGGAGAGGCAGGCACACAAAAAGGGTGGCGGTAGAGCAAGAAAGGAAGGGTACGAGGGTGGAATCAGATTGCCTGGGCACAAGCGGTACAGGGAAAAGGACAGGGCACAGAAAAGGGGACATGCATGACTCAGGGAAGGCACAGGAGTACCGAGTCGGGGGGGAAGGAGAGGGAGATCAAGATGGGGGACAGTGGATTAGCAGGCAGCAGGAGGGTAAAAAGGATAAAGGAGGGAAGGTCATTATTCTTGGGGACTCGATACTTAAGGGTATAAGATGAGGTAAGGGGCGCCATGAAAAGCAGCATTTGGGTGGAGTGCATGCCAGGCATGACAGTTGGCAGAGTGGGACAGCATATTAGCAGATGTGTGAGGAAGGTAGTGGGAAAAAACACAAATTGTGGTACACCTTGGAACAAATGATCTGGAGGGGAGAAGGGTAGAGAAGGTGCAGGACAGTTTCAGGGAACTGGGGAAACTATGCTGTGTGGTGGGAAGGTCGGTAGCTTTCTCAGAAGTCCTACCAGTGCCAAAAGCAAGTACAGCCAGGATGTAGAGAATCACTGACTTCAATAGATGGCTGAAGGAATGGAGTGGGTCCATCGGGTATGGATTAGTGGGGGGCACAAGTGGGAGAACACAGACCTGTATGCAGAAGATAGGTTGCACCTTAGTAAGCAGGGCTCACAGGCACTAAAGCATAAGTTTGGGCAGTTTATCAAACAAAATTATAATTTAAACTAGGTGGGGGGGGCAAGGGTGGGAATTCACCAAGAGAGGGTGTCCTTTGGACCTCCCACCACAGCAAGGCAGGAGCCAAATTCAAATAGGAGGGGAAATGGAAGGGAGGGAAAAGGCGTAGAACACAGTATATCAAAACAGAGTGTGGTATCACTGAATGCTAGGAGGCTGGGGAACAAGATGGCAGAGGTGCAGGTATTGATGGCGGAAGAGGAGGTGGACATAGCTGCCATCATTGAGACATGGGCAACCCAATACCATGACTGGGACCTAGCCATCCTAGGTTTCAAGCTGTACCGGAGGTATAGGGAAAAAGGGAAGGGAGTGGGGTGGCCATCTATGTTAGGGAAGGGATAAGATGTAATAGGGAGGAGGGGGAGTAAGGCAGAGCAGAGGCCATATGGGTGCAACTATACAACCCGAGGGGTAGCAAGGTTAGACTGTGGGTAGTTTATAGGCCTCTGACACAGAATGAAGAAATTGATAGGGAGCTGGGGGAGCAGCTAAAGAGGCTTAGTGGCAAAGGGAGCACAGTGGAGGTGGGGGCCTTTAATCTGTCAGTGGTGGATTAGAGCATCCCGGCTACCTCATGTGCCAGGGAGCAGATCCTCCTGGAAGCCTTCCAGGACAGCTTACTGACACAGAGGGTAGCAGAATGAACTAGGAAGGGGAACATCCTGGACCAGGTGCTGGATAATGGGGAGCAAGTCATAGATGTTGGAGTAGAGGAACCCCTAGTTGTAAGTGACCACCGTACAGTGTGGTTCTCAGTCAATCTAAGTAAGGAGGTCACCACTACAAGGAATAAGATCCTGGATTTCAAAAGGGTAGACTTTGGCAGGATGGGTAGTATACTGGATGGTCACATAGCTAGCATCCACCCAAACATGGACACTGAACAAAAATGGGCAATCAAGAGGGGCCTGGCTGAGGCCACTAGCATGTGTCAAGAGCCAGAGTAAGAAATCCAGGACCAAAAAGGTAAGCTGGATGAACAAGGAGGTAAGAGAGAGGGTGAGGGAAACTAGCTGAATTTAGAACCTACAAAATATCCAACAGGGAAGTGGACAGGGAGGAATACAAGAGGAAATCCAGGAAAGTGAGTAGAACAGTAAGGGCAGCCAAGGTGTCAAGAGAACTGAGGCTGGCTCAGGGGATCAAAGAAGGTGAAAAGGATTTCTTTAGGTATATAAGGGAGAAGAGAAAGAGTAAGAATCAGATTGTAAGGATCAAGAATGGCAGTGGGTGGGTAGAAAAGGGAGCAGAGCAGGCAGAAGTACTCAACGAGTACTTCTGTTCGGTACTCACCAAGGAGAGGGATGGGTCTATACTAAGGGGAAGGGCAGGGTGAGGGTAGGGGGGAGGAGATCATGGATAGGGAAATCACAGAGGGAAGTGTGTTGGAGGGCCTCAAGTCCCTGAGGATTGATAAGGCATCTGGGCTGGACGGAATTCATCCTAGAGTACTGAAAGAGTTGGCAGTAGTCCTGGCAAGGCCGTTGGTGGACCTGTTTAACAACTCTCTGGAAATGGGATGCATACCCAGGGATTAGAGGGTGGCGCATGTGGTGCCCCTCCATAAGAGTAGGCCCAAGGATGAACCAGGGAACTATAGACCAGTCAGCCTAACCTCAGTTGTGGGAAAGCTAATGAAGACTATCCTCAAGGAAAGGCTGGTAAAATTTCTGGAGGATAATGGTCTCCAGGATGGCAAACAGCACAGGTTTGTCTCTAGCAGATCCAGGCAGATGAACCTGATGGACTTTTTTGATTGAGTGACGAGGGAACTGGACAAGGGTCTTGCGGTGTACGTCCTATACCTGGACTTCAGTAAGACCTTTGAGTCAGTGCCACATGGTAGGCTGACTAGCAAACTGAGCAACCTGGGAGTGGGGAGGAAACTAGTTAGATGGGTCAGGAGTTGGTTGCAGAAAAAGCAGCAGAAAGTAGTAGTAGGGGGTGAGTTATCTGAGCCCAGGGTGGTAACAAGTGGGTTCCCGCAGGGCTCAGTGGTGGGACCAGTGCTGTTTAATGTTTCCATTGCTGACATCGTGGAAGGGATAAAGAATAAGATCAGTCTCTTCGTTGATGACACCAAGATCTGTGCAGAGGTTGATGGAGGGAAAGGCGGTACAGTACTCCAGGAGGATTTGGCAAAACTGGAGGAATGGTCTAATATATGGCAACTTAGGTTCAATGCCAAGAAGTACAAAGTCATGCACTTGGAAGCCAGGAATCCTGGAAATAGTTACTGGCTGGGGGAGTGCAGTTATCCAAGTCAAAGGGGGAGAAGGATCTGCGTGTACTAGTGACAGGGGAAATGAAACACTCAGCCAAGTGCAGGAAGGCAGCAGCAAAAGCCAACAGAATGCTGGGGTGCATCGCAAGAGGAATTACTTCTAGGAGAGGGGAAGTCATCCTGCCCCAGTACAGGTCCCTGGTGAGGCCTCACTTGGAATACTCCGTGCAGTATTGGCACCCCTACTTGAAAAAGGACATCAAGCTATTGGAGGGGGTACAGCACTGGACAACGAAAATGATCCTGGGATTGGGAGATAAACTTTATGAGGAGAGACTGAGAGAGCTCAATATGTATTTCCCGGAGGATAGAAGGGAGGAAGGGGATGTGATGAGACCTTCAAGTACATTAAGGGTATGAACAGAGTAAGCACCGGAAGTATTTTCAAATTAAAAGGTGGAAGGGAAACCAGGCAGCACAGTCTGAAGTTGGAAGGAGGCAGATTCAGGAGGGAAATGAGGAGGCATTATTTCACCAAAAGGGTGGTGGCAGGGTGGAATGTGCTGCCGGAGGAGGTGTTATCACTGCGGACGGTGGGCAGCTTCAAAAGCGGGTGGGACAGGCTCAGAGGGAGGGTTCAAACCGTGGGGGGCGGGGGGAGTGAAGGATACATGGGCAAAATCAATGGGGGTGCAAGAAGGAGGGGCAGCGGCAGTCTGAAAGACTGAAATGCTGCACACTCGAGCAGACTAGATGGACTGATAGGCCTGTATTTGCTGGCAATTTCATATGTTTCTATGTGAGACCCCCGGTGCACGGCACTCATTTATAGGGTTCTTTACACACAGCAGATCTGCAGCACATACGCACTTCCCCCCCCCCCCTTAAGCCATAGGGGTCATCCAGGGTTATAAAACTCAGTGAAAAGGCCGTGCCATGGCTAAGAAAAGGAGAAAGCAAGAACTACGAAAACCCATATTTAAATATTAATCACAAAAAAACATAGTTTGTCCTTTTGTTGTTTTCTGGAGCTGTCTGGAAGCACCCTTTCTTTTCCTCTGTGATGAAGGCTTAGGGATGTCTTTCATTTCAGAGGACATATCCTACTGAGATGATACAATGGAGGATGCATAGTATTCATCTCCTGGGTCTGTATCATCCCACTGGGTGCCAGCGATTAAAGGATCATATTTATTGGACAAAGAGTGAATCAGTTCTCTACAGTTTCGGTATATGCCGCCACTGTGTCCTGTCCCATCTGGTGGTCATCAGGATAAACTTTGCATCTGGTATGGGAGGGGGCACTGCCACAAGGCTGGAATCTGCTGGATCTTATATCGACATGGAATCTGACAGCATCAGGCCTGGGTCTAAAGAATCTACTGCGGTCTGTTGGTTAGTTGGAGCTTGATGCGACTTGTCCACTTCTGAGAGGACACTGAGGTTAACCAACCCCTTAGAAAGAGTTGACATCACAGGATCAATCAGCAGTAAAAACCAAAGGCACAGACATAGGGTCTGCATGGGTCTCCTGCCTCTCTGCTTCCTTGGGTATTGGGGTACTGACACGAGGCCTCATTTTCAAGGAGTAGTGGTCTGACTGGAGCAGTTTTCCCATGCCGGATGAACGGAAAGAAAAGGAGGATAGTGGGTTCTGTTACTTCCTGGAACCAGCTTTCTGAACGTGATTGACATTGAAATCTTGCTCCATTTGGTGCAGACCTCATTCTGTATTGTGGGAGGCCCAGGGGTATGAGCAAAAGGAATGACCATGCTCATCACAGAGACTGCACCGTATCTGATGTTGGAAATAAGAGCTCTAATGGCCAAGTTCTGTACACAGAGTGCACCATACCTGATCGCAGACATTGCTAAAATGTTATGTTGACCCACAGAGATAGCAAACTTTGGGTTGCCCTTGATAAAAAAAAAAAACTGCCAAGATCCCTCCCCAGAAATAAATTGTTTGGAAGATGTTGTATGCCATTCTCCCTGTGTGTAAGTTTTACTCTCAACCTCCAAGCCCCAGTCCAAATCTTTTCAGAATGCATGATAAGATCTGGCTTGCCAATCATAGATACATAGATGCTGTCAGCACATAAGGGCCTATGGCCCACCAAGTCTGCCCATTTGAGCTTGTAAGTTCCCTTTACGTTTTTCTAGAAGTCTGTTACCCCTTACCCCTGACCTCCAGGATTCCCTTATGTCTATCCTATGCATTCTTAAATCCCGTGATTGTTTCAGCCCCCACCACTTCCTCTGGCAGAGTGTTCCACTTGTCCATCACTCTTTCTGTGAAGAAATTCTTCCTCACATTTCCTCTGAATCGTGCTCCCTCCAACTTCATCCCATGCCCTCTAGTCCTGGAAAATCTTTTTCGCTGGAAAATAGTGTATTTCTGCATCCTGTTCCTCCTTGTAAGGTACTTGTATGTCTCTATCATATCTCCTCTCTCCCTCCTCTCCTCCAGGGAGTACACATTCAAGTCCTTCTGCCTGTCTTTGTAGGACTTGTGATGCAATCCCTGTACCATCTTTGTTGCCCTCCTCTGAATCTTCTCCACCCTGTCTATGTCCTTACATAGGTAAGGTCTCCAGAACTGTACACTGTACTCCAGGTGGGGTCTCACTAGTGTCTTGTATTGTGGGATTATGACCTCCCTTTTCCTGCTGGTGATGCCCCTGCCCATGCATCCCAGCATCATATTTGCTTTACCTGCTGACTTGTTGCACTGTTTCCCTACCTTGAGGTAATCAGAGATGATAAGCCCAAGGTCCCTTTCCTGCTTGGTGAATGCTGTATCCTCACCCTCCCTACTGATATGTTGTTCCAGGGTTTTTGTGCTCTATATGCATTATTTTGCACTTTTTTGCGTTGAATTTCAACTGCCAAACCCTTGACCATTCTTAAGGCTTCTGCAAGTCCCTCCTCATTCTGTCTACACCCTCTGGCATGTCCACTCTATTACAGAGCCCTGTGATATCAGCAACTGGGAAATTCTACCTTCTAGGTCCTGCGCAATGTCACCGATGAAGACGTTGAATAGGACCGGCCCCAGGACTGATCCCTGTGGTACCCCACTGATCACACTTCCCTCTGTGGAGTGACAGTCATTTACCACCATCCTCTGTGTCCTGCCACCCAGCCAATTACCCACCCACTACACTACTGTCCTGCCCACTCCCATATTCCCCAGTTTGTTTAATAACCTTCAATGTGGCACAGTGTCAAAGGCCTTGCTGTAGTCCAGATAGGCCATGTCCACGGCTCTCCCCTGATCCACCTCCCTTGTCACCCAGTCAGAAAATTCAGGGAGGTTGGCCTGGCATGACCTCCCTCCGATGAAACCATGCTGCCTTGGGTCCTGTAGTCTGTTGGCAACCAGATGTTCCACCAACCTCTCCTTCAGTATGAACATTCAAACATACGATTATATGAAAATGCCAGCAGAAGCAGGCCTTATGGTCTATCGAGTCTGCTTGAATGTGCAGCTAGCCTCAACTTGCAGCTGCCCCACCCTCCCACCCATCTTCATCTTAACCCCCCTTCACCCTGTCCCAACCCCTCTTAAAGCTGCCCACCGTTCTACAGGATACCACCTCCTTGGGTAGGGTATTCCACCTGTCCACCACTCTTCCGGTGAAAAAGTGTCTCCTGATTTCCCTCTTGAATCTTCCCCCCTCCAATCTCAGCTGATGCCCTCTCATATCCTCCCTCTTCTAAGCTGGAACATCCCATTTGTATTAGCCTTATTTATCCCCTTAAGGTATTTAAAGGTTTCAATCATATCCCCCTGTCTCTTCTCTCCTCCAGTGAGTACATGTTCAGCTCACCCAATCTATCCTTGTAGGACCTTCCTTCCAATCTCTGTATCACCTTTGTTGCCCTATGTTGCACCTCCTCCAACAATTTGATGTCCTTCTTCAGGAATAGTCACCAGTACTGCACACAGTACTCCAGGTGAGGCCCGACCAGAGACCTATACAAGGGAAGGATAGTCTCCCTATTTCTGGAGGAGATTCCCCACGCTATACATCCTAGCATCCTGTTGGTTTTTGCTACTGCATTCCTGCCCTGAGCTGAGTTGTTCATGCTGCCTGTAATAAGCACCCCTAGATCCTTTTCCTCATCAGTGCTTTCCAGCTCCACCCCTGCCAGATGATAACTCCTCCCCTGATTTCTAGCACCAAAGTGCAGTACCTTGCACTTCTTAGCATTGAACTCTAGATGCCATGTTTCTGACCACTCCTGTAGTTTGTTCTGGTCCTCCTGCAGCCCCTTCGACCCTTCAATGTCATCTACCACAGCTCCCATCTTCGTATCGTCAGTGAACAGACTGACCCTACTCCAGATGCCATGTAAGATATCAGCTATGAATATCCCAAACAGCACGGATCCCAGTACCAATCCCTGTGGCACCCCGCTCGTCACTTCCCTCAGTGATGAGAGTTCTCCCCACCACCACCCTCTGTTGCTTTCCATTCAGCCAGTTGACGATCCATTTGATCACCTTTGTTCCCACCCCTATGTATTCCATCTTCTCCCCCAGCCTCCCATGTGGCACGGAATCAAATGCCTTGCTGAAGTCCAAATACAGGACATCCACCGCATGGCCCCTGTCCAGCTCCCTGGTCATCCAGTCATAATACTCAATTAGATTTGTCTGGCAGGATCTGCCCAAGACAAACCCATGTTGCTGCTCATCCTGGAGACCATTGTCCTCCAAAAAGGTCACCAGCCTCTCTTTTAGGATTGTCTCCATGAACTTCATCACAACTGGTGTGAAGTTACTGGTCTGTAGTTGCCTGGTTCATCCCTAAGGCCACTTTTGTGAATGGGCACCACATGGGCCATCCTTCAGTCCTGTGGCATGCATCCTGTGTATAGAGAGGTGTTAAACAGGTCTGCCAGTGGTCCTGCCAGGATCTCTGCTAGCTCTCTGAGTATCCTAGGATGAATGCCATCTGGCTCCGGTGCCTTGTCAACCCTTAGTGCCCTCAATCCTTCCAGACCCTTGTCTTCTGTAATCCCTACATCAGTCACCCACTCCCCCCACTGCCCACTTTACCCCCCCTTGGGGTATCTGCCCCCCCCTTTGTGAACACAGAACTGAAGTATTCATTTAATGCCTCTGCCTGGTCCACCCCCTTCTCCACCCACCCTCCGTCCTTTCTAATCCTCACAATCTGTTTCTTGTTCTTCCTTCTTTCCCTAATGTATCTGAAGAAGTCCCTTTCTCCTTCTTTAATTCCCTGCGCCTGTCTCAGCTCTCTTGAAGCCTTGGCTGCTCTGATTAGCCTAGTAACCTCCCTGAACTTCTTCGTATACTCATTCCCGTCATCCCTCCACCCGATTTCTTGAGTTTCCAAAATGCCTTCCTCTTGGCCCTTACCCCCTCCATCACCTCCCGAGACAACCAACTGGGTTTCTTTGCCCTTCCCCTCTTACTCTGTGTCTTGGTACAAGTTCCCGTGGCCTCCATCAGACCTTCTTTAATGATATCCCGTTTTTGACTAGCATCCATGTCTGGTAGAATTCCCACTAGATACTTACTCAAGATTTCCCACATCCTTTTTTGAAGTTCACCCTTTAAAATCAATCACCCTGGTCCCCATACCCCGTTTCCCTACCCATATTGAGTGTGAACCACACTGAGTGGTGGTTACTCCCAGCCAGAGGGTCCTCAATCCCCAGATCACTTACAGCCTGCCCATTTGAAAGAACCAGGTCCAGAGTCCTCTCCAATCTAGTTGGCTCATTCACCAACTGCACCAGGAAGCTGTCCTGAAATGCTTCTTGTATGACCTGCTCCCTTGCATTCATGGTGGTTGGAGTGCTCCAGTTCAACCCAGGTAGGTTGAAGTCACCCACCACCACGGCGTTCCCCATCTTTCAGACCCTTCTGATTTGTCCAGCTAGATCCCTATCCAGGTCATCACCCTGCACTGGTGGTCTGTATACCACCCCCATCCTCAGCGTCCTCCCTTTCAAATCCTGGAACTGCATTCATAGGGCCTCTGTTCTACCTTCCCCCCCCCCAATATACCTTATCCCTTCCCATACAAAGATTGCCACCCCCCCTTTCCCCTTCACCCTATCCTTCCTGAATATTCTATACCCTGTGATCAACATATCCCAGTCCTGGTACTGGGTGGCCCACATTTCTGTGATGGCCACAATGTCCACTCTTCTCACTGCCAAGGGAGCCTGCAGCTCAGCTGACTTATTACCTAGGCTCCTTGCATTCAGTGTGACCACCCTCCACCCCGTTGCCATTCCTGCCTTTCCCAGGTTTTCCCTCCTCCTTCCCCCTCCGTGCCCCTACCCCGAATCTTTCCCTTTTAATTTGGGGGTAAGCTCATCGGGCTCCCCTCTCTGGGCTCCCTTCTTGCCAACTGTCCACTTGCCACCCCCCCACCTAGTGTAAATCCACCTTTGCTGCTATGAACTCCCTATCCCCTGCTTTAATACTCCTTTCCTCTCCCTGCTCAAGTGCAGCCTGCCCCTGTGTATAGATCGTTATTGTCCCAGGTTTTGCCCCAGCACCCCCACTAACCCATACCCCTTGGCTCAACACCATTCCACAGCAATGTGTTGAACTCTCTAATCCTCTCTTTCCTCACCGTACTTGTGCAAGACACTGGAAGCATCTCTGAGAAGGCCACAAATCTCCCAGCTTCTCACATAACCTTCCCAGTTCCTTGAACAGCTCCCTCACCACTTCCACTGTCTTTCCTGCCAGGTCATTCATACCCACGTGCATCACAAGATGCATTTTTTCCTTCCCCTCCTTGTGCACTTCAGAATTAACTGCCCCACCCTGCCTGTCGTTAACCCAGGTATGGACTCTATCCATATACGACTGTGACATTCCCCCTTACTGCCCCATCTTATCCCTTTTAGTATGGAATCCCCCAGGACTAGTATCCCCCTTTGTCCTTCCTCATTCCCACCCCCACCCTACTACCAAGGTACCTATCTCCAGAGTCCGCCACATTTGTAGCTCTGCCCTTCCCCTGCAGCTCCCTGCCCCCACCCCGCACGTCCCTCTCTTCCCACTATTCCTTCTCTATCCTCCACATCCCTCTCAACCACCCTGGACACCCCCACCCTTCCTAACCTCTGCCCCAATCTTGTTCCTCTCTCCTTCCTCCCTGCTCCCTCTGACCGTGCTTCCATGATCTTCCCCACTACTGAGGTCAGGCTGACTGGTCTGTAGTTCCCCGCTTCCTCTTTTGTATAAGGGACTACATCTGCTGTGCTCCAGTCTTTGGGTACCTCCCCTGTTTCCAGTGATCGGCTAAACAGGATTGCCAATGGTTCAGCCACCACCTCTCTTAGTTCCTTTAAGACCCTGGGGTGCACCCCATCTGGCCCCATTGCTTTACTGACTTTTATTCCTTCCAGTTCATTTAGGACCCTTTCCCGTGTAAAGGGACTTTTGTCCATTTCTGTGCCGTTCCCACCCCTTGTACTCCCTTCAGGACCATTACCCTCCTGTTCCTCAGTAAAGACTTAGCAGAAATATCTGGTCAGTATGTCAGCTTTACTGTTGTCATCCTCCACTTGGCGCCCATCCTCCCCTTCACTCTCACTATCCCTCCCTTTGCCCTTCTTTTTTCACTTATGTACCTGTAAAAGATTTTGTCCCCTCTACCCACTGATTTAGTGATGCACTGTTCTGTCTGAACTTTAGCTTCTCTTACTGACCTCCATTTGCTTCTCCTGGTACTTCTCTTTATCCCCTTCTGCCTGCATCTTTTTGTATTGCCTGAATGTGATCTTTTAGGCTTTCACTTTCTCTGCTACCTCCTTGGAAAACCATAATGGCCCCCTCTTCCTTTTCCCCTTGCTAATCTTCTTAATGCATAATTCTGTTGCCCTTGTAATCCCTGTTTTAAATATTGCCCACTGTTTCTCCACCCCTGATTCTGTCCCCATTTCCATTAGTGCCTCTTTCAAGCATGTCCCCATTTTCCCAAAGTCTGCCCTCCGAAAATCCAGGATACATGTTTTTGTGTGGTTTGGTTCTGCCCCTTCTGTGATTTCAAACCACAATGACTGGTGGTCACTGTTCCACAGGTTCCCCTCCCCACTGTTACCCTATCACACTGTCCCCATTTGTGAGCACAAGGTCTGGTATTGCCTTCTACCGAGTTAGTTCCATGACCAGTTGCTTAAGGAAGGCACCGTGAATGGAGTCCAGGATAAATCCTGGTGAAACATTTCAATCAATCGATAAATCGATCAATAAATAAAAATAAACCTGCTCCAGGTTGATGCTGCTGCTGCTGGGAGTTCCAGTCCACGTCTGGAATACTGAAGTCTTCAACCAGCACCACCTCCCTCTTGTCCGCCATCCTTTGGATGGCTAGCATTAACTCCCTATCTGTCTCTTCCTCCTGGGCTGGTGGTCTATTGACCACCCCTGTGTGGATGGCTGACCCCATTTTCCTTTCCAGTTTAACCCACAGTATCTCTCCCCTGTTTTGTTCCTCCTAGAACTCTGTGACCTTTATGCCATCTATCACATAAAGTGCCACTCCTCCCTTCCTGCCTGCCCTATCTCTTCTGAATATGTTGTAGCCTGGTATGGCCACCTCCCAGTCGGGTTATCATTACACCAGGTCTCTGTGACGACCACAATGTCCAGGTCCGACTGCACCATGGCAGCCTCCAGATCCTTCATCTTGTTGCTAAGGCTCCTGGGATTGGCACACATGGCTTTCCATGATGTGAACTCCCTGGACTGTTTAGCTGTTCTATTCCAGACCCCTTGCTGGTTGTCCTTTATCCCTGGTTCTCCCTGCTGTCTGCCCTTCTGTTGAATTTTGCCCCCTTTCTGCCTATCTACCTCATGGGTGCCTATCTCCATCTTTTACACACTGCTTTGTAGAGATATCTCCTCCTCCTGTTCACTGGTTCCACTGCTAGCTATGGGGGGTGGGCAATTAGTAACCCTCCTTGCTGGCCTGCCAACCTCATTAGCTAGTTTAAATGCTTGTCCATTTTGCATTTAAACTTATCATTGAGTGCTTGGATTCCCCTCCAGGACAGATGCAGGCCATCAGGCTAGAACAAGCCCCATCCTTCCAGGTAGGTCCCCAGTCACCAATGAATCCAAACCCTTCCTCGCAGCACCAGCTCTTCAATCATGCATTAAAGTTCCTGGTGCATGTGCCCCTACACTCTCCCATGCATCTCACAGGTAGTACTTGTGAAAAGGTGACAGATGTAGCTACTTGCTTGAGACTCCTCCCCGATTTTCTAAACTCTTCCTGAACTTCCTTAAGCTCCCTGTTTGCCAGGTCATTAGAACCTAGGTGGATAGTGATATCCAGCTCACCCTCCCATCTTTCCTTCCTGGTGATTTCTACGATCTTCCTCCCATCCCTCCACACCATGACACCTGGTAGGCACCTCACCTCCCCTGTCCTCCCCCTTATGTGTTTCTAGCTGGATCCCTCTTACAATAGAGTCCCCCCACCAGGATTCACTTCCTCATCCTCCTCTGGGGTCCACTGCTCTCCCCACTGAGGTCACCTCCTTGGTTGACCTCCACATCCTTCCCTTCCACTTCTCTGGGTGCCTCTGTTTGGTTGTCACCGTTTGCCAGTGCAGCATATGAGTTCTGGAGTGGAACAGGATTTGGGATGTGTCTCTGCCTGACCACCCTAACCCTCCCTGAGCCAACCATCATCCAAGTGCTTCTCGTTCTTGGTATCCTTTGAGGCAGTGACGTTGGATTGGGTGATCTCTGGATAGGGGCGAAGGTACTCCCTGACCCTGTTTACTTCCACTCTGAGTCTAGCTACCTCATCCTGCAGTCCAGAGAGATACCTGCAGATAGGGCAGCACCTCAGCGTCCAGATGGTCTGCCTGAATATGGCTGCCCTGCACCCACTACATTGCACCACTCCACATTATACTGCACTTATATTGCTATTCCAATAGTTGTCTGTTACGGAACCTCTCCTTCTAGTTCCTTCTTTATTAATTTACTGTCCTGAAAATTCTGCCACTGATCCTGAGATACTTTTTTTTTAAAGAAGGAAAATAACAACAAAAAATGAGTCAAAACACTTGTGCCAAGGGTGGGCTTCTTACCCTTTATGCCCCTCCATTCCACAACTCCTGCTATTCCCTGTGCTTGGCTCCTGTCAATCAGATTTAACAGGGCATTTAATTAAGTGTGAGGGTGGGTGAAAATTTGCAGCAAGTAAAGACTACAAAGGAATAACAGCATCACTAAAAGTACACTGAACTAGGTTTCAGATTTTCAACAGCCCCCAAACAATTCCAAGTAAAGACAGCAAAGGAATAACAGCACCACTAAAAGCACATCAAACTAGGTTTCAAATTTTCAACAGCCCCCAAACAATTCCAAGTAAAGACAGCAAAGGACTAACAGCACCACTAAAAGCACATCAAACTAGGTTTCAAATTTTTAACAGCCCCAAAACAATTCCAAGGAAAGATTGCAAATGAATAACAGCACCACTAAAAGCACACCAAACTAGGTTTCAGTTTTTCAACAGTCATAAATCAATTCCAAGTAAAGACAGCAAAAGAAAACAGCACCACTAAAAGCACACCAAACTAGGTTTCAGATTTTCAACAGCCCCAAAACAGTTCCAAGTAAAGACAGCAAAGGACTGACAGCACCATTAAAAGCACATCAAACTAGGTTTCAAATTTTCAACAGCCCCAAAACAATTCCAAGTAAAGACAGCAAAGGTATAACAGCACCACTAAAAGTACACCAAACTAGGTTTCAAATTTTCAACAGCCCCAACAGCCCTCACAAGCCAAATTGTTCTATCTCTTATCCCCCTGTCTTATCAACACTAGGCCCGTCCATCCCCTTATCCTTCCTTTCCCAACCTCGAATAGGAGCTCACTACCCCTGGGTTGTGACATCCTACCATGCCCCATACTTTATAGTATTCAATCCTGGGGCTCACACATACTCCTTTTCTCCATCCACCTTCTCTACATCCTGTTTTACCAACTCCTCTCTGTGCACTGTGCCCTCCTAGCCTTTCTCCCCACCTCCTCCCTCCCCCACCTTCGCCTCTACCTGTATATTTGTATGTGTATATATATGTGTATATTTTTATTTTTTTCTTCCGTTACTTCCTCCTGCAACCTTAGATAACCTGCTCTATCTTCCTATAGACACTTCTATGTATGTAAATACCCTGTAATCTGTACAATATCTGTATAATTCTATGTACATATGAACTTCTTTTTCTTCCTGTCTGTAAACAGTATTATCTGTATTGCCTTGTAAATACCTGTGTTGCCTTGTATATACAATTGTTCATGCTCCACCCAGGTCCATCTTGCAAATGAGCTTCTGCTCAGCGATGAATGCCTGGTTAAATAAAGACTTGATTGATTGATTGATTGAATTCCAAGTAAAGACTGCAAATGAATAACGGCACCACTAAAAACACACCACTAAAAGCACACCAAACAATCACATCACACCACACCTTTGCTTTTCCCAATGAAGAATGTCCATTATATGTACTGCTTCACTGCAAAATAAAACTGTGATGGTTTCATGTGAGGGTTTCATCTATGGAATGGCATAAAAGGGCCCCTCAGTAGATGTGTTCTAAGAGCATGGTATTTTTGGCAGAACCTATTGAAACCATTAGGCTTTTTAAAACTTATGTCAAAGACTGGTTCTTCAGACAGATGGATTATTTCATATAGGGTTCTACATACATATATCCTATCAGGCATTTCTGAGAGACCCACCTTATAGTGGAGACAACAGCATTATGTCTTTTTGCAGGTAGCCCTGTTAGTATAAATAAATCTGCAAATTTCCTTTCAGAACCTTTAGAAATTGGGTCTCCTTCACCCCCCCTGTGGCATCCATCATTCCCTGCCTTGCTGTGTAGCAGTAGACGGCTGTACTATATCTTGTGCAGTAACTGTATAAGAATCATTACTTGAAGTAGCAGTAGGAACCACACTCCCTTGATTCCCTGACACATGTTCTGGAGGGATAACAGAGTCATAATGGTGTCTTGCTGTGCAGAGTTTACCCCCATCATCTAAAACATCAGGTGTAGCAAGGACCAGGAGATCAATGGCAAGACTGGCATTTTGTGCAAACCCAGGAGCTGCAAGGGAGAGGATGCAGACTGTACTTCAAAATATGGGATGAGAATATTAACAGGCTCAGTTGTAGGGAAAGAAACAGTTTCTTTTATTACTACAACCAGATCTATTTCAGGATCTGGCACAATATGTTAACCATATAAGATCTCATTGCTAAAATTAGTTGAGGTCTGAAAATGTTCCACAGCAAAAATCAGGGCCTTAAAAACCTCCATGGCATCAGCCTCTGAGTTTATTCTTGCTGATGACACCCTAAGTTCAATTCCCGAGAAAGCCATTCACAGTGTTTCTGCATAAGAAGTCTGCATAGTGGTTTCTTGGCATGCAGTTTTCTTGGGGAGAAAATTGATGGTGGATAACTTTGCTTCTACCAGCACTTGTGTATGTGAGTCTGTTTTTGCTGTGCCTGTTGTCACTAAGAGGGAATTTTTACACAGTACTGGAAATTGAATTAGAGATAGCTCCCAAGGCATTTCTAAACCTTGTGAATCAGTAAATGAGTGGTGTTCCGTTTAGCAGTCTGTTTGTAGCTCAGCTTGTAACCCGGTTTGTAGAGTCACAGCCGGGAACAGGATCTGTAATAGAGCTGGGTGTGGAGGTACAACCGGGTTCAGGGAAGCAGGATTCAGCATCAGCCTGCCAACAGGAGAAGCAGTAATTGTAGCCACTGCAGCAGTCTTCTTCTTCATACTCTTTAGAAGAAGTTGGGCTAGATCTGCAACCCATATGCCATATTTTTGGATCCAGCTAGCATGAACTAGGGCTTCCTCTGAGCTTAGACTAGATATCTGTGAGGCTGTATTCTGATGAGGACTTCTCTGCCTGAGACTTGGCCTGAGCGTCTGGGAGGCCTTGACAGCTTGTCAATGCCTTTGAATGTCAGGGGCTCTACCAGGCTTTCATGTTCTTTGTCCTGTCTTGAAAGGAGACCTACTCTTAGCCTTTTCTTTTGAGTCTGGCATCTGGCTTCTTCCTCTGCAATCTGGGCTAGAAGTAGCTCAATCTTCACCCTGAACACCTCTTCCACCTGCTGTTCTTTTTCATTTTCTGCCTCAGGCAGCACATCATCATTGCCAGTCATGCTGTATACACCTTGGGGACCAGCACTACAAACTACAGGAGTCTCAGGTACTTCCATCATTTTCCTATACTCTGGTACTTGTGGTACTGAAAACAAGCTTTCACCCCACTCCAATATTTCAGCTTCCATAATTACCTCCTCTGGAAGTAGAATATCTAGGCCTGCTGAAATTTAGACTTCAGCAAAACTGCCTTAGAGCTCTGTCAGAGGAGGGAAGAAAGTTCCCTCATCAGGGAATCAGTATCACCCTCCTCTCCTGGATCCATCATCCTCCTACAGGAAGTAGACAGCATTGCCTGCAGGAAGAGTAGGGGAATTTTATTAAAACAAAAATCAAACAATTGCTTGTACACAGATCAGAACCAAAAAAGAGCCCTAAAAGTCAAATGAAAAAGGGAAATAAACAAAAACTATTTGTATCTTAAAGAGATACGATAAAAAATAAAAGAAAAAGTTCCCACAATCAGATATGAGCAAAGTTACTGTTAAGTGTCCAGAACACAAAAGAAAAGTCAATTATGAACCCTCTTACAGTGTAGACATTGGTCAATTCATAGTCTAAAATGAACAATAAGGAAAACCACAGAGTTATCAACAACAAACCTAAAAGAAGATATTTCAATAACAAGTTGAAGTACCCAAGATATCTTCATTCAAAGATTATTAATCAATCTTACAGTCAAGTCAAGTTCACATTTATTGTTTGGCTATAAGCCATTACAGAGTTAAAAACAATAAATACAATAAATATGCTCCACAACATATAGTAACATTATAACTAGACAAATAGGCCTGCACATATAGAACTTCCAAAGCACAATAACATCCTTATAAGCCTAGATTTATAGTTAAAAATCTTTATGTAATCACTGTCATATTAATAAATGTCCCAATTTGCACGTACTCAGTCATTTAGTTAAGTTTCTTAATTCATAAGTGCATTGTTGCTAGATAACCACATACGTTGTGAATGACCGTATGGTCAGAAGAGTTCAATAGAGTATAAATGATCTGGTCAGGGGAGAAGTCAAGGCCACCTAATATAGAGCCAAGCCATTTGTGCCTCCTTTTTGAGTATATAGGGCATAATAATAAAACATGTTTCTAGTCATCTTTGCAATAATGGCCACATTTGCAGTATGGACTAGAAACACTCAATGTCTATTGATTAAAATGAATATATTTAGCACTGCATAATTCCATCCTATATCTAAGGAATAATCACCTTTTCTCTAGATTTAATAGAATTCTGAGATAAGGTTCCATTTAATGTATATTATTTTGATCAGTTTATGACATCTGAAATGCTTCTGAGTCACCAGTCACTGAAAGTTCTTCACCACTGAGGTATCCCTAGTTCTTTTTTTAATCTGGAAGATAATTTTTTCCTTCAGTTTAAAATAAATTTCAGAAAATGAATGTCCCAGCCCCAGTGGGAATAATTTTTTTTTGATTAATTGGATAGAGGAAAAGGTAAACCTTCTTGTTGAATATGCCATTTCCTTCTCTATTCAATATCTAGGTAAACGTGAGTCTGCAAACTGAAAAAGAGCAAGGAGAATTAATAATTGCCTTTCAAGGCTCAATGTCTCCAATGAGTACTGTCCGAGCTCAAGCCTCAGTAGTTCAGCAGGGACTGATTGGATAACCATAAGCAAATGGTGATATAATTTATTTATAGTAATTTCAAGAGATTTAACCTTGATAAAGGCCCATATCTCTGCTGCATAAAGTATACTAGTTTTAATTATAGCATTAATCACTTTTAATGCTCCCAATACTGATCCATTACCTAGACATATGTTGAAGCTTTTAAATGCATTGGAGGCTATTTTCATTTTAGCCTGTAGGTAGAGGAAATGTGATTTCCTTGAAAAATCTTCCATGTATCTAACACCTAAATAATGCTAATATTTTTCAGTATTAATTTTCTCACCGTCGATGAAGAGACCTGTTTTTTTTTACTCTTGTTACCAAAGATAACCATTTTAGTTTTTCCCTTCTTGATGTTCAATCTGTTTTCTTTACATAGGTCTGCAAAACAATTTACTTTCTTCAGCAGACCTATGAAAAATGCCAATAATAAAACAACATCATCAGCATATGCCAAGCATGAAATCTTCCTATCTATATATCTATATATTCATGGCAAAAAACTCTGTTTAATGCATCAGTTAGGGTTGTTCCACAGTGACAAAAGTGAGGAAATCCAGTGTTAGGGTTGGCACCCCTTGCACCCCCGTCCATCCCACCCCCCACCAACAGGCATCAGGGTGTGTGTTGGGGTCATTGGCCCTAACTCTCACCCCACTCCATGTGTAAATAAGCTGAGGTGGTGCAGTATAGGGGAATTGGGTGAGAGTTAGGACCAACAATCCCAACACACACCCCAAGCCTGTTGGTGGGGGGTGGGGTGGCGGTGGTGCAAGGGTGGCAACTCTAACACCAAATTTCCTCACTTTTTGTCACCGTGGAACAACCCTAACTGATGCATTAAACTGAGGTTTTTGCCATAAATTTCCCTTCTTTTTGAGAATGTGCACTATAAATAGTGAATGAAATGTGGTGGAGGGAGGGGCCCCATGTTCCCACCATGTGAATTTTTGTCACTTCACTGCGCAAAAACTGTATGACCGACTGAAATGAAAATTGGTAAATGAAGACATGTACCATACCACAACATGCATAACAAATGTTATCTGAATCTGTTCAACAGTTGCACAGCATCACGCTTGGAAAGCTGCAAAGGAGTGCTGAAAAGAACATTTCTGCTGCTTCGCTACACAAGAACCATATATCCCTCAGAACCACAAATTGTTAAAAAAAGACATGTATCATAGCACACCATGTATCCAGAATTGTGTGTACATCTGATCAATGGTCACACAGCACCATGAGCAAACAACATAACATGCACAATTCAGCAACCATAAGTGCCAGCAACCCGAAAATTGTAACAGTCAAAGATGTATTATAAATCTTTGTACATTCCAAATGTCAGGCAAATTGGACACACAGTTCAGGAGTTATTGAAGCATAATGAACCAAATATTCATTCGTCGGAGTGGCATTATTCCATACCTGTTAATGTTTAACACACCAAACCACTGCAAGGCACCTCTGTGCCACTAGTGCTACCTACACTATAAATTTCAAGCCAGTAGCACCATGCAGAATGCTATGCACAAAACATTAACTGCATCACACAGTATCTCCACAGCAAATTATTTTTAAAACATGTAAACAGCATTATTCACGTCCCCAGTACATCCCATCAACACCCTCCAAATTTCATGTGAAAAGACCAAACCATTCCAGAGATATTTAATTTTTATGTTTCTGCTCCTTTAAGAAGTCTTACACCACAAAATGGAGGAAATCACATCTGAAAATGCTCTAAAATGTGGACCTGGCAGCTGAAAAATCTGTAACTGCAAGGGGGGGCAACTTCAAATGGTAATAACTCTGGAATGGAACAAAAGTTTTTCACCAAACAAAATCTGGCATGTTCCTTGAACAAAGGTCTTTTGACTTGGCAAGTTTCAGATCAATCAACCACACACTGGCTGCGCTATGCTTTGTAGAAGACAGTGCACAAAAATAGTGAAAACATAATGTTTTGCAGTGCGCTGGGCAAACGCAAAAACACAAATGGTAACGTTAACACAAATGGTGATGGCAAAAGTGAGGTAAAAGAAAATAGTAATGCTAATGGTAATGCAAACGCAAGCGCAAACAGTAATGCACATGGAGATGCAAACATAAATGATAACACAAATGGTAATAGAAATGCAAGTGCAAACGTAAATGAAAACAGAAATGGTAACACAAACGGTAACCCAAATGCTAACGGCAATAGAAATGCAAACGGTAATGAAAATGGTAACAGAAATGCAAACAGAAACGCAAATGGTAATGGCAGCGGTGACACAAATGGAAAGAGTAACGCACTCAAGAACAGAAACGCTACAAAAAAGCAAACGCTAAAGCTAACGGAAACACAAATGCAAATGGTAATGAACACACAAATGGTAACGGTAACACAATTGGAAATACAAATGGTCATGTTAACACCAACGATGATGCCAAAGGAAACAGTGATGCAATTGGAAACGCAAATGCAAGTGCGTACTCAAACGCAAATGGTAATGCACACGGTGATGCAAAAGTAAATGCAAACAAAAATGGTAACGGAAACACAAATGGTAACAGTAACGCAAACGCAAGTGCAAACACAAACGCAAAAGGTAACCATACGGTGGCGTAAACGGAAACACTAATGCAAACGGTAACAGAAATGTACGTGGAAACATTAATGGTAACAGTAATGCAAATGCATACCCTTTTTTTCCCCAAAAGGTGCATTCAGAAGCACAATGAATACAAAGAATGTATGCATAATAATGGCCCTCGGAGCAGAAAAAGAGCACTTGGAATACGAAATTCCTTATATCTCTAGAACCATATGACGTTAGAAAAAAATTTAAAATACCATATTATTTATGACTTTTCAGGATAGTTTTGTACTTAGCCCCCTAGTGGGGGACTAAACATTCTTCTGACTAAAAGTCCGTATCTCGAACCGTTTTTGCGGCGGACGCCATAATGTTATCCTATGGGAAAAATGATCAACTTCAGAGTGCCATAACTTTGCAGCCCTCTAATATATTGTCACCAAACCACCAAAAGGCACATCTGTGGGATCTTGGCTTTCTTCCCTCCATATTTCAGCCCAAAAGACCAAACCATTCTTTTGCAGCAGGGTGGCAAAGATTCCCTATTGTTTTGGCCATAGTGTCGCAAGGTACTTTCACAAATCACGACACTTTTGCAAGTGAAATCATGAAAGTGTCGCATATACGAAAGTACTTTGCGACACTACATTTTACAAAAATTAAAAAAACATATTTCTGGGGTATTTTACCCTCTCTCCAAAAAGACATGGCCAGCATCCTCATGGTTCGACAAAGTGAACATAACAAGAATTCTGTCCCTAGAGGGTCCCAAATTTAAATGCCAAGCATTTCTGTGACCACCAACTGAAGACAAGATGGCTGACTGGCGACACTACAAGGGTCATTTGCGAAAGTAAAAAGTGCATTTTCGACACTTTCGCATATTTTGTTAAATTTTTCCATTGACTACAATGGGAAACTTGTTTTTTAAATAACTTTTGAACCGTTTAATATTTTTTCATGAAATCTTCAAAAGGCACATTGGGAACCCTGGCTGCATGTTACCTGAAGGTTTTGGACTGGTCGTGCAAACCATCCGGGCTGTAGGCATGAGCAAAGAATGTGCAACAATGCGTAATTTGTGTGTTTTTCAGTGCTATGTAGCTCCGCAACCGTACATCTGACCATAACGAAACCTGGTATGTCCAGAGAGCTATGATATCAGACCATGCCTGCCAAATGTCAGGCAAATCTGTTTTACAGTGGCAAAGTTATTAAGCTGCCAAATTTCAGCTTTAACCTTAAATGGGGTACTCAATCTTAACTATAATCTCACTACCGTGCCACTATAATATATATTTAATATATGGATTGTTAAAATAATATGCTTGAAAAGCATACAAAAAAATCCTGGTAATACCATCGCTCCTGGAGCGGTAATACTACTGTTTCTGAGTGATAATACTATTGTTGGGGTGTTGTAATACTAACGTTCGGCACCCGAACTATAGTATTATCAACAAAGCTGAAGAGCGCTTGTGCAAGTCTATCCCCGATGTCTTAAAAAGTGTGCCTTCTGATTGTCCGCTTTTTCTCTGTGGGCAGGCAGAACGAGTCCGAAAACATGGCGGCTTGATCGCTCGCTTAGTGAGACAATCTTCAAAGCAGCACATGTTTTTTTTTTTTACTTTGAAAACCATTTGTCTTGGATTATTAACAATCCGATTTGCTCCGGAGCTCCTGTGCTCACCTGATACCGCTGCTGACAAACACTTAAAAAAAAAACACGGCTAAATGAAGCCCACAGCAGTCGCTCGTCCACACAGGACTGGGAAACCCTGCCAGCATGCACATCCACCCGCTGACTCCAGCGCTCAAATGGAGGTGAGTCAATTCACCTTGTATCCATATATTTAAAAAATAACTAAATGAGTTAGTCCAGTAGTATAGTATTCCATCTCGATATTCCAGAGGACACATGAAACCTCTCTAGCTTTGCTCTCAAGGTTTTCTGTGTCCCCAGAACCTCTTGATGGAATTACTACCTTGTAATACACCAGAACCTATCTTATTATTCTATATATATATATATATATATATATATATATATATAAATATATATACATTGAATAGGGTAGGAGCCAAGAGACAACCTTTGTGTACCTCGCAGTTTGTAGCAATAGGATGAATTACACTGCCATAATGATTGAACTGCACAGTTATCCAAGTTTCTGAATGTATTTGGATCAAAACATCCAATAACAAGGATCTATGCCTAGCTTGACTAATTTCTGCCAAAGCATGGTGCAGCTTATGCTGTCAAAAGCAGCACTCAAATTAACAAAATATGAGTAAAACTTGGCTTTCTTAACTTTAGTATATTTGCAAATTAGATGTGATAAAACATAGCAGTGTTGTGTCATTGACCGGCCTGTCCTAAAGCCAGTTTGATATTCACTGAGAATTTTTTTTTCTTCCAACCATCTCAAGAGTCTTTGAAGAATGATTTTACAGAACAACTTTTGTGATGCACCAATTAAGCAATAAGACATGACAGGATGTGCATTATTGTGGGATAACGGCATGCCTTAGGAAGTGAAGCCCAAGGGAAAGCCAAGGGCTTTACGAACCCGAGAAGTGCCATTATCCCACAATAACACACACCCTGGAAGGCCTTATTGTGATTGTAAAATGGCTTTCCTGATTTTTTAATTTTAGGAACATGTAATGAGGTTCAGAAAGTTTAGCATTTCTCACTTGATGGGATATCGGCATGGTCATGTGACTGGATTCCACCAATCACAGTGCAGTGTTTCTCTTACCCATTTTACAATTAAGCTTATTGGTTTGTACATGTGAGGGCCAGAAGAGTTTCCTTTTTTGAATATGGGGAAGATATGCTTCCTTTCCAACTATTAGGGAAATAGCCACCTTGCACAAAATAGTTGAATACAATTTTCAAAATGGGGACCCACCAGTCTGGAAAAGATTTGTAGATATCAATTAATATTTGATCAGGTCCAGGTGCTTTATCTGAATGTGACTGAAGTATAGCATATCTGATTTCATTCTCCTGTATACACGTCAGAAATGGAGCAGTGATCAGTGTTAAATGCTGGATCTGTACTTCGAACCTATCACAGTCCTTGGCTTCTATGGCCAAGAAGTATAGATTTTGATGCTATTCTTCCAAAATAATAGGGAAAATATAAGCTTCAATGCTGGTGGCATATCTATTATATCCATGACTAACCAGGGATCAGAAATATCATATGTCTTTAGAGTACATTGTTTACCTGAGCTTTTCCCACATATTTATGTTTGCTTACACGCATGTGCAAGAAACATAGTGCCATCATCCGAGTTTTCGGAGGTGCGTCACCCCCTCTTCCAATTCAGTCAGTGTGTTGGCAGGTGCGGCCCCAGTCTGCCAATGCATGCTGGAGCTGTCTATGACAGCTCCAAAATGCAGTGGCGTACAGTTGAAAGGGGGAGCTACGCTTCAGTGAGCAGCGATCAGATATCGTCTGCTCATGCACAGCTCCCCCCACACACACACACACACACACACACACATATACACACACACACATACAAATGCACGCATACTGCATGCTGCCCCCCCCACGCACACACTGTATAGCTGACGGGGTGTCCAATCTCGGCCGCCATAGCGCGCCTCCCCAAAGCTCTTCCACATGCCATGTTGGTGGGTGCCATGCTGGGAGCCCACCCCAGCATGGCAAAAGTTGCTATGGCCAATGGGGATGCCCAATCCCCATCGGCTCCACGCCTCCAACCAGTTGCCTTGTGCCACGCTGGGAGCCCACCCCAGTGTGGCAAACGTCCCTGTTGTCAGTTTAAAAAACAACCTGTAAATTAAAAACGGTCCCACGCAGTCTCCTGACCCCAACCCGCACTCCACCCACTCGCGCACCCTGCCTCCCCACACCCCTCACCGCAGACACGTACCTCCAGAGTCTGGCGCAACGTTCTTCGGTGGACTGGGAACACGTCTGCACTCTTCAAAGCCGACCACGAACCGAGGAAATGCCGGTAAGCTGTATAATGGGATAGATAGGGTTTTTTCAACTTTGTTGCATATCTCAGGCATTTTTTTGAATTTTTGCACCACATTTTCAGCATGGGGTTTTTGGGACCCCTTCTCATGAATGCTGTCACTGTCAAGGTGTTATTCGGGCCCGAAGGGTGATTTCGCAGTCACTGTGCGAAATCACCTTTTGGGACCGATTAACGAAATGACACTGCCAGTGATCATAAGGTGGGCTCTCAAGAAGCCTATTTTGAAAATTTGGTGGAAAAATTCCAAAAAATGACTGTTTTACGAGCGTGCATTGTGCAGTTCCTACGCACGCTCGTAGGTTCATGAATTTTCAATATTTTCACTCCAGATTTTCAACATTTCCATTTTACCACACCTTCTTATGAGTAGTACAGCTGTCATTTTTCATATCTCACCCAAATGTGCTTCCACCCATGTAGCGCACAATGGCGCAGTCGGTGTGCGAAATCAATGTATGGGACAAATTAAGAAAATCACAGTGACACTGTTCATGAGCAGAGGTCTTAAAATGGCTATGTTGAAAATTTGGTGAAAAAATTCCAAAAAATGACTGTTTTATGAGCGTGCGTTGTACAGTTCCTATGCACGCTCGTAAATTCACAGATTTTCAATTTTTTCACTCCAGATTTTCAACATTGCAATTTTACCACACCTTCTTATGAGTAGTACAGCTGTCATTTTTCACATCTCACTCAAAACGTGTTTCCGCCCATGTAGTGCACAATGGTGCAGTCGGTGTGTAAATCAATGTACAGGACAATTAAGAAAATCACAGTGACACTGTTCATGAGCAGAGGTCTTAAATGGCTATGTTGAAAATTTTGTGAAAAATTCCTAAAATGACTGTTTTACTTAGCGCATGCTATGCAGTTCCTACGCAGCCGTAAGTTTGCGAATTCAATATTTTCACTCCAGATTTTCAACATTGCCATTTTACCACACCTTCTTATGAGTAGTACAGCTGTCATTTTTCACATCTCACTCAAAACGTGTTTCCGCCATGTAGTGACTAATGGTGCAGTCGGTGTATGAAATCAATGTACAGGACAATTAAGAAAATCACAGTGACACTGTTCATGAGCAGAGGTCTTAAAATGGCTATGTTGAAAATTTGTGAAAACATTCCTAAAATGACTGTTTTATTAGCGCATATGCAGTTCCTATGCATGCTCGTAAGTTTGCGACTCTAATATTTTCACTCCAGATTTTCAACATTGCTATTTTATTACACTTCCTTATGAACAGTACAGCTGCCATTTTTCATATGCCGCCCAAAATGTGTTTTCGCACATGTAGCGCACAATGGTGCTGTTGGTGTGCGAAAGCAATGTTTGGGACAGATTAAGAAAATCACAGTTACACTGTTCATGAGCAGAGGTCTTAAAATGGCTATGTTGAAAATTTGGTGACAAAAGTCCATAAAATGACTGTGTTATGAGTGAGCATTGCGCAGTTTCCACGCACCCTCATAAGTTCATGACTTTGTAATATTTTAAGTCCAGATTTTCACCAGTGGCATTTTTCCACACTTCCTTATGAACAGTACAGCTGTCATTTTTCACAACATGGTGAAGTGTGTTTTCACACTTTCAGTGCAGAGATGCGTGGTCGCTGTGGGAAATCATTGTTCGGGACAGATAAAGAAAATCACAGTGACACTGTTCATGATCGGAGGCACCAAAATGCCTGAGTTGACAATCTGCTGTAAAAATCCCCAACCTAATTATATTACGGGTGTGCGTTGCACAGTTTCTATGTATGCTCGTGACGTCACCATTTTTTTTTTATATTTTTACTGCAGATTTGCAACATTGCCATTTTTTACACCTTTCCATGAACAGTACAGCTGTCATTTTTTACATCCTGTTTGGAATGTTTTTGCACCTGTGGTGCTAAATGCCGTAGTCGCTGTGCATAAGCAGCTTTCAGCTAATAAACTGATATTCCCCCTGTTCATGAGGTGGGGGTCACAAAAAAACCATGTTGAAAATTTGGAGTGAAAATACCAATGAATGCCTGAAGTATTAGGGTTTCCAACCATAACGCCCAACCCTGTAGAGAATGACAGGCATCAGGGGTGTGACTTGGGATTCTTGCCTGTAATGCTCATTCCATTCCACACCCTGCAGCCAGTGAGAGGCATCGAGGTATGCCTTGGACTCTTCGGCCCCAAAGTACACCCCATTCTCCTATATCGCACCCATCTCACTGTATTTCCTAATGGATGGGGTGCGCATAAGGGCCAAAGACCCCAAGGAACACCGTGACACTTGTCAGTGTCTGAAGGGTGGGGTGTGGTGAAATGGTGTGGCCATTATGCCTGACGACCCAAAGGCACACCCCAATGCCTGTCACTCTCTGTAGGGTGGTGGTGGGGTTGGCTTCAGTTCAATACTTCACTGCCATTCCTATTACGTAGCTCTGTAACTTCTACACTACCACTGCCAGTGCCAGCAAGCAAACATTCGGCATTGACAAATGCTTGTTTCTAGTTGCTTTTTGTAATCTTTCCTTGCCTTGTTCAAATTATTTAAGCTTCTCTGGTTTCTTAATTTTTACAGCATCTAACTAAAGCATGTAACTTACTTTTGGCCTCTTTGCAGGTTTTATTAAACCAAGTATAGGGCTTTTTTTCTCTGGGAGCGGCTGATCCAAAAAAAAAGATCTGATATTGGTATTTAACTCAGACCATGTTTCTAAAATCATTCCTTTGTCTGTAGGTTTTTTGATCGCCGAACAAACATTAGTAACAAACTGAGTTATTGAGAAGACATTCTGAGAAAAAACCAGGTTTTTACTTTGCCATCTTATCCTTTTGACATTAAAGACTTCTATATTCTTTGGGCGGGATATTCAGAAGGGTTGGCATGGTGTAACATAGTTGCACCATGCGCAACCCACTGATGCGTCCCGGCAGGATATTCAAAGGGGGATTAAGCCTGGCACAAATCCCGATGCACCAAAGCGCATCAGAATGTGTATGCGGTGCGGGTGGGGGCGTGCCATGCATACCCCGCATATCCCGGATATTCAGCCCGGATGTGCTGAGCCCGTGCATGCTGAACCCCTACCTGTGCTGCACACAGGTGAGCTCCCCAAAAGGGAGCAACAGCTGGCCACCCACAGGTGAGCTGCTGTATTGCAGGGCAACACGGCAGCTGCCACCCGTGGTGGCCACCTGAGCCTGGCGGCACCTTTGTGGTGAGGCCTCCCCATGCCCAATCATGGGTATATGTAGAAAATAATAGTCCCATATCCTGGTGGTCCAGTGGACAGCGCGCAACCCGATCACGGGCATTTGATATAAAAACAGTCCTATATCTCTGGTGGTCCAGTGGACTGCTTGGAGCCCGATTGTGGGCATTTGTTATGAATAATGTCACTCCAATCCAACCCTGGTGGTCCAGCGGTATCCCCTTCCCCACCTGCCCACTGAGCCCCCACTGCCCGTTCCCCTCGGTCAGTGGCTGCCTGAGTCGCCGCCGACTGACTCCGTATGGTATGGCTGTACACCCTATAGGTCCAGCAGAGTGAGCCACAGTGTAGTTTTTGCAGACATGTCCAGATATGTGACAACCATTCACATATCTGGACTGTGTAGTACAGTATGGGCTGCATGCCCATTGGCTCATGCTGTGGACCAACGGGCGACAGCCCTTCATGGAGTCAGTCGGTGGGCGGCGGGCGGCAAGTGGGTGTGGAGCTGCCGCCTGCCACTGACTGGTGGGTGGGGCAGTAGGGCTCAGTGGGCGGTGGGGAGGGGTACCGCTGGACCACCAGGGTTGGATTGGGGTGACATTATTCATAACAAATGTCTGTGATCAGTCCACTGGACCCCAAGGGATATAGGACTATTAATTCATCAACAGATGCCCATGATTGGGCTGCGAGTGGTCCACTGGGCCACCAGGGATATGGGACTATTATAATGCAACATATGCCCGCGATCGGGCAGTGGGGCACTTTGCCGCTTGTGCAGGGGGTGTCGGTCCCCGATGGCTGCAGCCTGGCAGGGCGCCAGGCACAAGTCACCAGGGATTGGCGCACCTGCATGCAAGTGGGGCCATAATGAGATGCAAATAGCCCCATTTGCATGTCCACTTTTGAATATCATGGTTGTTGCACCTAGCGCAATGGAACTTGCACTAGCGCATCCCCCTGATCCACTCTGGCCACTAGCGGTGGTGCAGTGCCGCTGCACCATGCGCACTGCAGGTGGCCAAGGTGCGATATTCAATGATGCCATGCCATGGTGCAGCTCCATTGAATATCACCCTGTCTACACCCATGCGCATCCCAGTTGCACTGCGCCCAGGCTTGTGCCACAGCCTGACGCAGTCTGAATATCCCGCCCTTTGTGTTTAAGGAAGGATTACATCCTTCTCTTTGTAACATGGGGATTTAGGATTAAAAGCACTGTGGAATGAGGAGAATCAGGATGATCCAATACCTCTAGATCTTAAATGGTTTTCAGTGCATATAAATTGGCCCATATTAGGTCTATAATAGAAGACCCAGAATGTCCAATAAAGGTGAACTCTCCTTCTCTATCCTCTGGTAGCTGGCCATTGATCATACAGAAATTATTCTCAGACATTATTCTAAAAATATTTCTACCACGTACATTGCATTTTTTATCTTTAGAATTTCTAAACCCATTAACCCTTGGATTGACTATCTGAAGACTCTGAAACAGGTCTGAGTAAAGATTTTCTAGTTGTTTGTTTATGAAAATTCTTGTGTTATGATCTCCCACTCTAAGAATAATCTCAGAATCATGTCTATCAAATATATCATTTAAACAAGTCACAAACTGAATCCAGATGTCTGGGGAAAGTTTTGTACTGTGGGGAAGATAGACATTCACTAGAATCATATTTAAAGATTCTGATTCAATCCTTATAGGTAGAATAAAATCTGCCAACTTTCTTAATGTGGTAGCTTTAAAGTTTAAAGACATTTTTATATAAGAAACAACACCAGCTTTATTTTTCATTTCATTTTTATTTTTTATACTTGTAAGCAGCATGAGCAAGAACTGCCCGTTTTCACCAGCGACAAGTCACAAACATATTTAGACATCCATAACATTACATAGAAGCATAAAAGAGAAAAAAATACGCAAAAAAACCCCCCAAATATTTAACATGTACATGTGCAAGTGTCATTATCCAACAACCAGTATTTCAATCTGGTTTTAAAAGACCACACTGTCTTACATTCTGTAATATCAGCAGGCAATGAATTAAAAAATAAAGGAGCCCTATAAAGAGTCAATCTCTGTCCACAAATAGTTTGAAGCAATGGAGTTTCATAAGTAAATTTAGTCTGGGACCTGGTACCATTAAAATTAAGAAGTCTAGGGAACAAAAATGAGACTACTGGGGATATAAGACCATTCTTTACCTTAAATAACAAGGTACCCAATTTATGAAGACTCCTATTTTTAAGAGATAGACTATAGGTATGTCTAAGCAAAACACAATGATGAGTTTAAAGAGGCACATTGAGCATGAAACATAATATAGAATTATAAGTTACCTCAGGTTTTTTAAATAAGTGACCGGAAAAAGAAGAATAGATAATATCGTAATCCAAAACACTCATTAGAAAACTATGGGCGAGTAGGAACCTTGATTCTCTGGTCAAAAACTGTTTAACTCTAAAGAGGGATCCTAATCTCTGATGTAGAATTTTCCTTAATTTATTCAAATGGGGTTCAAAAGTTAAGTCTGTGTCGAGAATTATCCCCAAATACTTATAGTTATCCACTAATTCAATCATATTTCCATTCTGTGTAACAATATGTTGAAGACTAGCATGTTCAATGGTCTTATTCGAAAACAGCATAACTTTAGTTTTGCTAGGATTGAGCACCATGTAATTCAAAAACAACCATTTCTGAAAAGAATCGAAATCGGACAGAACCTCAGCCAATGCAACATTAGGAGTTGAACCAATACTATAAATAACTGCATCATCAGCATAGAGTATTAATGATGAATGAGAACACATCAGAGAAGCAGAATTCATATACAGTGAAAAAATCAAGGGGCCAAGACTAGACCCTTGTGGTACCCCACATTTTATAATACTAGGAGAAGAAATAATGTCCCCTATTCCGGTACAGTGCGATCTATTAGTGAGGTAATCATGATACCAAGAAATGACATTATCAGAAAAATTAAAACTAGTAAGAATACCGTTTAATAAATCATGTTCAGCCAAGTCAAAGGCCTTGGTGAGGTCCATGAAAAGTGCCGCAACCATTTGTCCTTTATCAAGGACACCCTAAATGGCACCCGTGAACCCCACCAAGGCCGTCTCAGTATTGTGACATGGCTTAAACTCATGCTGACAATCAATGCGCAGGTCATGTTTTTGTAGATGTTCTAAATTTGATCCAAAATAACTCATTCTAAAATTTTAGATAAAGAAGATAATAAAGAAATTGAACGATAATTAAACAATATGGTGGGATCACCAGATTTCAGAATAGGGGTAACTATAGCCGTTTTCCACAAACTAGGGAAGACCCCAGTGGTCATAGAGAAATTAAATAAAACAGAAAGAGGATAGGAAAAGGAATTAATTCCCAGTTTAATAATTGAGAAGTCTAATCCATCACGAGAAATGTAAGGTCGAGGTTCAATTTTCAATACATAGTCTCTGACTAAATCAGGGGATACATGTTCAAAATGGAATTTAGAAGGAACAAACACATTTTTGGGCATTATAGCACTAGTAGAATCATTAAGAAGAGAATTTCCATGAGGAGGGATTCTATAGCTATCTAAATGTCCGAAGAACTTATTAAAGGCTTCAGAGACATGTGAGGTGTTACTAATTAAGCGAGCCCCAATTTGAATAGAAATATCAGATGTTTTTTTATCCCTCCCCATCAAGCTCTTCAATATATACCAAGTTTTTTTTGCATTTCTACTATATTTGTTTTGCTCTGAAAGAAAAAAAATGCTGTTTTAGCTCTGCAAATTTCAAATTTACATAAATTCCTTAAGGATTTATACTTCAGTAAAAGAGAAGGATCTAAACAATGCTTATACAGTTTCCAGCTTTTATCCCATAATCTCACAAGGTGGAGCAAATCAGCAGAAATCCATTTATGTTTAGTAGCCTTAATTCTCATTCTCTTCAACGGTGCAAGCTTGTTAATCACCCTAAGATAACAAGAGACAAAAATATCTAACATAACATCTAGGTCCTTAATAGGCTCAAACCCAGTCCAATTAATTTCAGAACAGGCAGCATCTACCAACTCAGGTGTGAGAAACCTAAGTTTCCTAAATTCAATGTATTTAGGAAGTTGTTTAATAAGTTTGACTGACCACTGACAAAAAACAGGACAATGGTCGCTCAAAACATCAGGCAACACTCCGGAGTTATTAATCTGATCTCGGTGGGTAACTACAATCCAATCAAGCAAAGTTCCCTGACTAGTCTTATAATTAAATCTGGTGACTTCATTTATCAATTGAGATAAGCCCAAATCCACCAATAAATCTTTAGCAGAGCTACAAAAATCTGCTGCCCAGTTACAATTAAAATCACCAAGAAGTATCCATTCTCTATGAACTGGAAGTTCATGTTTAATTTCTGAGATGAGGTTCAGTCCAGACTCTATCCTACCAGGGGGAGCATAGATAGAACTAATAGTAAGATGTTTATTATGCCCCAATAGTAAATCAACAGAAATCAAATCACAGTCAGAATGGCATAGAGAATGAGGGACAACAGTAAACTTATATTTATTTTTAACATATATCATAGACCCACCCCCACGTTTACCAACCTTATCCTTTCTACACTTATTATGACCAAACTTTTTGTTCCTATGAGCTGGGATATCAAAACTCGAATAGCCTGGTATCAAAGGAAGAGATGTCAGACACCATATCTCCTGTAGACATATGATGTCATATGACATTAAAATGTTTTTAATATCAGTGTCCACCAATTTAAGGGATATACCCACTATGATTTAAGACAGGAGGGTTATTTTCCCAGCTGAATCTCTTGAAGCCTGTGATGCTGCTGAGCTACACTTTTGTCATTGCGATGTTGTTGTATTTAGTCAAAGAAAATGATTCTTGGTGGACATTTCTACAGGATCCATGCTTTTCCCCTCCTTTATTAAATTTGGATTTGAATCAGAGGGAAACAGTCATCTACAGGGTTTCTTAATGTCTGAAAGCCCATAAAAAGCTAATTTGAATGAGCCATTGCGTTTATCTGTGAGTCTTTGTAGTCCAGAGTTATTCATATGTAAATCAGCCTGTATTTAAGTGCTGTGGGCAGTCATATGTTTTAGGCTTCTGGCAGGAAATGATGCCACCAAGGGTCTTGGCCCTTCATTGACTGTAGGCTAAATTTGAAATCGTCTGTTTTATTAAATATGTTTTAAGGTGTTATTGAAATATTTTCTACATTTATAATATTTGTTTTGTTGTGTCTGGAGGAATGCAGGCCTATTATGATCTGCATCTGTCCGGGGAGGGGGCCAGAATTCTAGGTGATAGGTTTAAATGCTTCATTGGCAAGCATTTAAACTAGCCAAGGGGGGAGGCACTGAAAAGGAGCAGGGAAATCCCAGCTTCCCCCCACAAAACAGGTAATTAGTGAGGTAAACACCAAGGTAGAGAAGTCATTAGGGAGCAGGACAGAGATAAATGCAAAAAGAGGCAAAGGCAGTAAGGACAGAGATGGGGCTAAAATGGGTAAGGCCATCAAAAATTGGAGGGTGATGAGTACTAATGCCCATAGTCTGTGTAACAAGCTCCCTGAACTAGTGGCCTTGATGGAAGAGGGATGCCTGGATATTGTGGCAATCACAGAAACATGGTACACAGAGAACCATGATTGGGATGTCAACATACCAGGATACACAATCTACAGGAGGGACAGGGAGGGTAAAAGAGGTGGAGGAGTAGCTCTCTATGTAAGGGAAGGGATCCAAGCAACAGAACTAAAGAGTAAACAGGGAGCAGATGAGGCACTCTGGGTCACCCTGGAGATAGGAAATGGCACCACAGTCCACATGGTGGTTGTATACAGACCTCCATCTCAGGGGGAGGGAATGGACAAGGAAATGATAGACGGCATCCTTAGACTGTCAGAAAAAGGGGAGTTATTGTTGATGGGGCACCTGAATATGCCAGATGTTAACTGGAGCACCTTGCTGCAGGCACATCCAAGAGCAGGGTCATTCTTGATGCCCTACAAGAGGCATGCCTCAGACAGCTAGTATTGGAACCCACTTGGGAGGGAGCCATCTTAGACCTGGTACTCTCAAACATAGACAGAGAAAGAATCTTGGATTTAGAAGTGGGTAGCCATCTGGGAACAAGCGACCACCAAACAGTGTGGTTCATGATAAACACAGCCATAGAGTCAAGCCATACAAAAGCAAGAGTATTGGACTTTAGGAGGGCTGACTTTGGGAAAATGAGAGCGTACCTCCAAAAAGCACTAGCAAACAGGCAAGAAGGAGGGGTGGAGGAACAATGAGGAGTAATCAAAACAGCCATCACAG
The DNA here is from genome assembly GCA_016271365.2 of Neoceratodus forsteri. Taxonomy (NCBI): domain Eukaryota; kingdom Metazoa; phylum Chordata; order Ceratodontiformes; family Ceratodontidae; genus Neoceratodus; species Neoceratodus forsteri. The sequence goes on from CM057459.1 coordinate 747,146,335, forward strand.
AGGCAACAAGCCTTTGTGTGAAGCAAATCAACAAAACAAAACAAAACAAAAAAATGCTATGGTTCTCAAAAGAGGTGGCAGGGAAGGTTAAGGAGAAAAGGATAGCATTCAGGAAATATAAGGAAACACAGAAGGAGCAGGACATAGAACTTTATCAATTAAAGCAGAAAGAGGTAGGGAAGGTAGTCAGAATAGAAAAGGCCCAACCCGAGGAAAGGATAGCCAACTCTGTTAAGAAGAGGGATAAGACCTTTTATAGGTACATTAGGGAGTGAAGAAAGACCAAGGGAGGGATACTGTGGCTTAATAAAGGGGAGGGAATGTGAGCAGAGGGTGACAGTGAAAAAGCAGGGATACTGAATGAATATTTCTGCTCAGTATTCACAAAGGAAGAGGAGAGGGAGGTACCTAAACCAAACAAGGGAAACACTCTGGAGACTGGGGTCGATACCAGTCCATTTACAGAAGAAAGGGTTCTGAAAGAACTAGTAAAATTGAAGGTGGACAAAGCAATGGGGCCTGATGAGATTCACCCAAGAATTCTAAAAGAACTAAGGGTAGAATTAGTGACACCGCTGACTATTCTCTTTAACAAATAATGGGAGGATGGGGTGGTACCTGAGGACTGGAGGGGAGTGGATGTGATTCCTCTTCACAGAAGTGGGAGCAAGGCAGAGGCAGGAAACTACAGACCAGCTAGTTTGACCTCAATGGTAGAGAAAACGATGGAATCACTTCTGAAGGAAAGAATTGTTGAGTACCTAGAGGCCAGAGGGGTACAGGACCCAAGGCAGCATGGATTCACAGCGGGAAGGTCATGTCAGACGAATCTAATAGATTTCTTTGACTGGGTGACCAAAGTAGTAGACCAGGGAGGGGCTGTGGACATGGTCTACCTAGATTGTAGCAAGGCATTTGATACGGTCTCACACAAAAGATTAATAAACAAGTTAGCCAGCCTTGGAGTGGGTCCCAAGGTAGTAGCCTGGATAAAAAAATTGACTGGACAACAGGACACAAAGGGCAGTAGTAAACGGAGTCCACAGTGAAGAAAGGAGGGTTACTAGTGGGGTACCGCAGGGTTCAGTACTGGGACCGGTCCTTTTTAATGTCTTTATAAGTGACATTGCAGAGGAACTGAAAGGAAAAGTATGTCTCTTTGCAGACAACACAAAGATCCGCAACAGGGTTGATACACAAGATGGAGTGGAAAGGATGAGAAGGGACTTGCCAAGGTTGGAGGAATGGTCAAATGTATGGCAGCTTAGATTCAACGCAAAGAAATGCAAGGTAATTCACCTGGGAAATAAAAACTCAGGGGAGGAGTACACAATGGGGGGTGAGATACTGACAACAATAAAAATGGAAAGGGACCTGGGGTTAATTATATCAGATGATCTAAAGGTGGGCAAGCAATGTGAGAAGGCAGTAAGGAAGGCTGGGGGGATACTGGGATGCATAGAGAAAGGCATCAACAGTAGAAAACAGGAAGTTGTTATCCCTCTGTACAGACAGTTAGTGAGACCCCATCTACAGTACTGTGTGCAGTTCTGGAGACCCCATCTCTGCAAAGACATAGACAGAGTGGAGGCTGTCCATAGGAGGGAAACCAAAATGGTGCAGGGTCTGCACCAGAAGACATGCGCAGAGAGACTAAAGGAGCTAAAGATGTATACCCTTGAGGAAAGAAGGAAGGGGGAGGGACATGATAGAAACTTTCAAGTACCTCAAGGCAATCAACAAAGTCCAAGAGGGTAGTATCTTTCAGAAAAAGAGATGTGCAAGAACAAGGGTGCACAATTTGAAGATGGCGAGGTGATGGCTTAGAGGTAATGTGAGGAGGTATTTGTTCATGGAGAGGGTAGTGGATGCATGGAACAGCCTTTCTGAGGATGTTGTGGAGTCAAGAACAGTGAGGGAATTCAAGTATGCAAGGGATGGACATAAGGGAGTTCTAGTGGGGGGTAGGAAGAAGTAGGCTGTTGGTTAACTAGGATCTGCAGCTTATCCGTTAGGTAGAAAAATGGGCAGACTAGGTGGGCTAAATGGTCTTTATCTGCCATCAAATTCTATGTTTCTATTCTGCACTGAAATCAGTGAGTTATCACCTTTACATTTCAAACTGTTAGTAAAAATAATCCATTTTAGGATTGCTTTAGCCTCTAGGCTATACTGCCAGCTGTTCATTAAAAACTACACATCTCAAGGTTGGCTCTGTGGTGCCAACAGGTACTGGGGCCCCATATCAGGATTTCTAAACCCTTGCTGTGTTGTCAGTACAGATTTCTGGGGCTGCCACAACACCAACCTCTGTCTTATTCCATTCCTTCTCTTACAGCCTTTTCTCTTACAATTTCAGGTGTGAACTCAGGTCTACAAGATGCAAATGTGGCTATGTACCTTCTGGTCTGGTATCATGGAGTCGGCCTTGAAATGTGTTGTTTTTGATTAACAGCTGGCAGCATAGCCTAGAGGTTAAAGCAAAGAGCTGTGAACAAGCTTCGTTCTTCCAGCAGAATGGGGTTTGATTCCAACATGCTATACTTGTATATTGTGTCACCAGAGCAAGTCACTTAACCTCTATGTGCACCCAAAACCCACCCAGAAACAAGCTGTAGCTGTGTGCCATTCCTGGACAAAGACAATAAAATCAATCTGAGCACGTGTTCTGATTCTGAAAATGTTATGCTCCTCCTATCCAGATTTGATTTGAAAAGAAAGAAAACAAATAGGACACCATTACTTGTTTATTAATTGCAAAAACACATAGATGGACAACTTTGTTAAACATGCATAATCTGAACTGCATTATTAAAATATAGAAAAAATATACGGGTAGGTGTGTGTAACCAGAATTTTACACAGACACAAGGTGTGGGATGCTACATTAACCCAAAGGGCAAAGTCTGAGGGGTTTATAAAGGCATTCCACACTGAAGGTGTGTGTGTGTAAAATTCTGTTTTTTACACCCACTCACCAATATATTATTTTATTTAATTAATAGTGATTTTTTTCCCCTTTTTGGCACAGTTCAATTAGTGCAGCACTTCTGTCAGAGAGAAAGGCACACACGTATAGTTTCACAGTTTTATAGTGAGTTTACAAGTTCAGGAGGCTTGGGGGCCAATTATAAACTTGCCACCATTTAAAGGTGGTAGTCACATTTTTTACTACCCATATGTATGTCTAATCTTTGTTTGAATATAGTCATGATTTCACTTTCTACAACATTTTTTAGGTAGAGTGTTCCAGTATGATACTATTCTTTGGGAGAACCATTTAGCTACGTTTAATAGTTTTATAATGGTGTCCCTTAGTTTTAAATTATGAGGTCTAGTAATATTATTAGATTTGCATTTGACTAATCCAATAGTTTCTAAGATGGTCTCATTATGCAGGGCAGTATAGACAAGACATAGGTCACTCCTTAATCTCCTGTACTGCATGGAATATAGTCTCAGTGTCCTTTACCTTGTAGCATAGTCTACGTTTTTTAAGATTGCAGGTTTTCCTTGTAGCCTTTTTCTGAACCCTTTCAATCAATTTCTTTCTTATGAGGACTGGGGCACATAAAGGGTGCAATACTCCAAGTGTGGTCTGACCAAACTGACATATAGAGGCATAAGTACTTCTGATTGTCTGCCTTTTATGTTTTTAAGGATGCAGTCTAATATTTTTTGACTTTTTTAGTGATGTGGTGTGGGTTTCAAAAGACAGTTTCTGTGAAATATTTACGTCTAAATCTTTTTCATTTTCAGTAGTTTGTAATATGGTATTGTTTCGTTTATAACTGTATCCAGGATTATTTTTGCCCAAGTGCATTACCTTGCATTTGGCTTCATTGAAACACATTTTATTCATTTTTGCCCAATTTTCAGTATGAGACAGATTATTTTGAAAATAGTTTGCTGATTTGGAATTTGTTATGATGTCCCCTACCTTACAATAATCTGCATATTTGCAGAACCAGATGTTATTAAGTGGTAGCATAGATGACACTAGAATGTTGAATAGTATAGGGCCCAAAACTGAACCCTGTGGTACACTGCTAGTGACTGATCCCCAAGATGACATGTGCCCTCTTATGGCTACTCTTTGTTTCCTATTTGTTAGCCAAGAATTTACCCATTTAACTATTCTCAAATGAAAATTTAGATCAACCATCTGTTCTGTTGATACCCTGTGTGAAACTGTATCAGATGCTTTTGAGTAGTCAAGAAATATGATGTCAACCAATAGTCCATTATCTAATGCTGAACTGACAGATTCAAAGAATTGAAGCAAGTTGGTTAAGCGTGATCTACCCTGAATGAAATCATGTTGTGTAATATCTATTTGCCCATTTTCTTGTAGATGAGAAGTAATGTGTTGCTTTAATATTTTTTCCAGTAGTTTACCCAGCACTGATGTTAAACTTATTGGTCGATAGTTTCTAACATCATGTTTGCCTCCATTTTATGGACAGGTGTAGCAATGGTCTTGTTCCATTCTTGGAGTGTCTTTCTCTCTTTTAGCGATGTATGAAACAATGTTAGGGGACCAACAAGTTGATTTACTGTTTCTTTAAGAAACTTGGGTGTGATCCCATCAGGACCGGCTGAGCTGCTAGTGGTTTTTATTGCATCTAGGGCATCTGTTTCATGAACAGGCTAAAATGGGACAGTATTTGTTGTATGCTCGATGGTTACTTCCTCTTTATGTGCAAACATATTTATAAAGTAATCGTTGAGTTCTGTTGCCATATCCTTTTCCCCCAGAATCATGCCTTGCTGTGTTTTCAGTGGACCAATACTGTTATTGCTTCCCTTTAATGAATCTATATAGTCAAAAGAATAATTTTTATTGTCTTTTACAGATGTTGCCAATCTAACTTCCATTTGTTGTTTTTTGGTTTTTTTATTAGACTTTTATTTTTATTTACTGCCTTTTTGTAGGATGTCCAGTTGCTTGGTGGAGGATGTTTTCTATATTTGTTATATAGTTTCTGCTTTTTCTTTATGTTATGCTTGATGTTATTGTTCCACCATTGTGGTACTCTGTGGTTATTATTGTATTTTTTCCCTGCCTGGGACCCAATGATCGATACACCATTTAATTTTTTCTTTTATTATTTGTTACATTTTAGTCAGAGGTAGATCCTTTAATTTGTTTTCCCAATTCCATGTGGCTAGATAATTCTTTATTTTGTCATAGTCTGCCCTAAAGTAGTCTTTGATTTGTGTTAGGCCTGATATGTGGGTTATTTGTTTAATAGTTATGTCTGCCTGTACCATATTATGATCAGAGTTTCCCAGGGGATGTATTACATTTATTTTAATATTTTCTTTCTCATAATTTGTGAGGAAAAGATTCAGTATATTTTATCCCTAAACACTTCACACACACACACACACACACACACACACACACACACACACACACACACTGTCCTTTTTTTCCTTTCTTTTTTTACGTTACAGTGGGAATGGCATTCTGGATAGTTGCAGTCCATCAGTATAGCTGTGGAGTGTAAGACACACTCTGAGGGTATGAGTGGCAAGATCAACCAGACTGATTTTTTTCCTTTACAGTATAAAAGCCCATTCCATTCAAAGTATTTCTCAGTAAAAAACTGATCTACTTTTAACTTCTTTTAACAATGTATTTTAGGTTATGCAAGTTTTAACTGTGTTGTCCATCTACGTGTTTTTGCAATTAATAAACTATTAATGGTGTCCTATTTTTTTCTTTTCAAGTCAAATCTTGATGGAAAGCGCATAATATTTTCAGAAACATAAACATGTGCACAGATTGTCTTTACTGTCTTTGTCCAGGAAAGGCATACAGCTACAGCTTGTTCCAAGGTGTGTTTTGGAAGCACAGGCAGGTTAAGGGGCTTGCTCTGGCCACACAATATACAAGTAAAGCATGTTGGAATCAAAACACATTCTGCTGGATGAATAAAGCTTGTTCACAGCTCTTTGCTTTAACCTCTAGGCTTTACTGCCAGCTAATAATCAAAAACTACACATTTCAAGGTTGACCCCATGATGCCAGGCCAGTAGGTACGTAGCCACATTTGCATCTTGTACACCCGAGTTCACACCTGAAATTGTAAGAGAAAAGGCTGTAAGAGAGTGAATGGAAAAAGAAGTTGGTGCTGTGGCAGCCCCAGAAATCTGTACTGATATGAACACAGCCAAGGTTTAGAAATCCTGATATGGTGCCCCAGTACCTGTTGGCACCACAGAGCCAGCCTTGAGATACGTAGTTGTTGATGATCTGCTGGCAGTATAGCTTAGAGATTAAAGAATCCTAAAGATGGATTATTTTTACTAACAGTTTGAAATGTAAAGGTGATAACTCACTAGTTGCAATGCACATACAAAACAATTATTATAAATGTATAAAGTGTTGTAATAACACCTTAAAACACACTTAATAAAGCAGATGATTTCCTATTTAACCTACAGTAAATGGAGTCCAAGATCCTCTGTGACATCATTTCCTGTCAGAAGCCTAAAACATGGCTGCCCCCAGCCCTTAATTACAAGCTGATTTACATATGAATAACTCTAGACTGCAAAGACTCACAGATAAACACAATGGCTCACTTAAATTAGTTTTTTTATGTGCTTTCAGACATTAAGAAACCCTGTAGATGAAAGTTCCCCTTTAATTATTTGGTCATTTGTAGTTTCCCTGTTTAAATTTATTTGTATAACTAGAGTTTCAATGTTTATTATTAGACTTCCTAGAGCATCCAGGACATGAGAGTCTTTTAAAATTAAATCTTCCAGTTTAGAGCTATTTAAAGTGGTATCTATTTGAGGACTTTCTGTAGGTCCATTATGGATCCTAATCCAACTAATTGAACTATGAGTTAAACTGATTCCAAGTGAACAAGACAGAAAGGTAGCCAGATCATGTTTAACTTTCCCTATTGCCTCCTTCTTATTTGTTTTCCATCCAAAAAATTTCAGTATTCTTACACAGAGAATAAAGAATGGATAGGTGGTTATAATGAGGATTTTACACTCCCCCAAGGGGTGGGATGCCATATAAACCTTGAGAGCAAAGCTAGAAGGGTTTATTAAGGCATCCCATCCCAAGGGTGTGTGTAAAATCTAAGTTTTACACACTTACCAATCCTTTATTTTGTATAATTACTGGGGGTCATTTTTTTGATACAGTAATTATACAAAATAAGTGGATTTCTCTGTGGAGTCGACCCTTGGGGTTTTAGTGGGGTCCATTGTGGCTGGCTCACTAACTAAAGCAGCATTTATTTGTTGAGTCCGAATAGGTATTTTTTTTTGTGCCCAGTAGTAATCTTTGTTAAAAAAGGAACTTTCCGCAGACTTCTGTCAGTGAAATTTGCAGCACTGAAGAGCAGGGTCAGATGGTGCAGAGAACAGAAAGTTCACAGTAGGCACATGCACCAAAGTAAGGAAACCAGGTGTGTGTTCATCATTATAACTGGCTGGTTATAATGACAGAATTATGATCCAGTTTCCCACTGGGAACAAATGTTGACCAGTTATTATAAGCCCATATTTGTGATTGTCTACACTCATATTGAGCAATAGCTTATTAGACCCTTCTTGCTCTAGCTAAATCTTCATCATTTTTTTTGCTATGTAGGTTGTCTCTAAGTCCATCTGTAAATGATCTACTTGGGGCCAGAACATTAATCGGTGGACATACGTTAATTCCAATTAAAATTAGGAAGGGTGCTTGTTTCCTAATACTAAGAGCTAGCTTTTTTGAACTTATATAAAGTGGAAGACAGTCCAGATAATAAAGGAATAATGCCCGACAGGGTGGGTGTTATGCTGGGATAACATCCCACCTCAGGTGGTTGGGTCCGAGGCCACCAGCCGAGGGTGTCCAACACCCAAGAAGGGATGTTATCCCAGCATAACACCCACCCTGGAGGGCATTATTCCTATTATACAATGGCTCGTTGTTTTATACAGAAAAAAATAATTTTAAAGAATTTTTTTCAGTGTTTAAAAATATTTTTTTTAAGAAAAAATGCAAACAATCTATGGGGTTGTCATCTAAATGATCAGCATGGATGTTATGTCAGGATAACATTCCTGCTATGCTGGCCAACTGACCAATCAGGAGCCAGGATTCTTTCTTGTCATTGTATAATCTAGGTTAGGTGAATGTAGAACAAAAATATCCCCCAGTCTCTGGGATAGTTAACAGATGCTTCATCTATTTTGCCAGTTTCCCAGGTGTTTCCAGGTCTAACTTTTTAACACCATGAATTTTGGTTAGCAATTCAGTTTCCTTTTCCTGTTGACAGTTATGAATCATGTGCATTAAATGAAGTTAATTCATATTGTGGTGTATGTTCTAGTTCTACCCCATCTTTTCCTTTCTTCTGCCATAAAAAGCAGACCTCTTAGGTAGCCCTGCAACTTCCCCCTACCCAAAAGCTCATCATGCACAGAAGAATGCAGTTCTTGAATATTCTTGAAATCCCTCATCTCTCTTTCAGGTGCTGCAACAGAATGAACCAAAGGATCAACCTCACCCAGGTTTTTTTGCTGAACCTTTTTCTTTCTCTTGTTCTGTTTCCCCTTTTTAATTTAAATATTATTAGTTCTTTCAAGTGCTGTATTTTTGTCTGGTGCTTTATTTTTATTTTTTTATTCCCCTTTCTCTTAGGAGTACTTATAGACTCTATTTCACTTGCCAGCTGTTCTCTAGCAAAAGGGGAAGGGAGGGAAACCTGGGTGGCCATGTTATTTCTGTGTTTTTCTAGTTCTATCTGACTTGCAAAACATGAAGTCTCTGAGTTCAATTGAACTGGCCTCCTCAGTAGTTTAAGTATTGCTTAATTGAAAAAAAAAATCAGCCCTTAGATGTGCTTTTTCCTCTTTAATGGCCCCATGGTTTTCTAAAAGAACCACATTGGCATAGTTGGGGTTCTTAATTATTTCCAACATTTGGTTGGAAAGAGAAGAGGAGGAGATAAAATTCCCTTCATTAGTAAAAAAATTCCTATTTTTTGCTATTTGAGGTGAGTTTAGTCCAGTACTCTTAGATGAGTTAGGCAAATTGCACCGATTGGGGAGGATCGCTTACTGTTGCAGTTGCACAGATTGCTTATATTGCCTATATCGTTTTTATTTATATCTGTGGGAACCAATCTCTTAAGGCCATCTATTGCATAGTTAAGGTCTTAGATAACCAATGGTATGTTATCAGGGGTTCTTACTTTCAGGGGAGTTGTTTCTTTTAGTTTTTATTATTATTATTATTTCTGGGTAAGGAGGGGGGCAATAGTAAATATTCTGAGCAAGATAAATATGTCTGTTCTTAAGATAGAAATTGAGGAGAAAATGTGTTAAAGGTATGCTCAAAACTTGATTTATCTAATAATGAAGTTGTGGAATCAGAAGACTCCCAATCATAAGCAAATAAAGAAATACTTTCTGGTATATACCTAGTTGTGTTGCTTGGGGGTACTCCAGAGTTCCTCAGTTTATCTTTACTGGTTATCATGAATCTATCAGTGGTAGATTCAGTTTTCTCAGGAGCAACTTTTCTTGATCCCACTTGTACTATTGGAGCGGAAGCTGAAGGAGAGGTTGGAAAGGTGGCCAAAGTGGGAGTGGCTCCTGAGGAAAAAAAAATTGGTAACTGATCTTTGACCTGCTTATCTAAATTGTTGTTACATGTGGCTCTCTGTTTTCCTAGTTTAGGGTCCCTTTTAGTACTTTCCTGTTGATGTTGTATATCTTCATTAAAAGAGCTATTTTTCCACTCCTTGTGCAAGCCATCCTTATTTAAGTTAATTATGTCCCAAATACATATTTTATAGCAAATGCCCAGTTGGAACAGTATAGCTATATCATATAATCCATTCAAACAGTATAATTATAGGCATTGCAAAGCAAATAAGAAATTCAAGTAGATAACAAAACAAATGTCCAGAGAGAGTCTAATATTCCAATAATAGAAAACCAATATCACAGTCCCAGATGTATTTTTAAAAAAGGTTATGGAGAAGTTGAGACCAATATCTTCCAAGTTCTGCAATCAGTAACGTTCTTATTGAAGACCACTTCTTGGAATCAAAATTGCTCCTGGGTAGTTGAAACGGACAATTAATAATCCTTCTGTGACATATAAATGCTACATATGTGGATGTGAGCCACAAGGGCAGTTCCAGTCTTTTCTTCCTCTTATTTAGTCGCAGCTTTATCTGGTGAAACAAAATTTAAAAGGAGTAAAGTACAAAGCCAGGAAAATAGAGATAAACTCAATTAAAGACAGTAATGAATTAAGTAAATCATTATTACAAGATGCTATATGTGAATTGAAAGATATGCTGAATTCTGAGTAATATATAATTTAGAAATTCAGAAACCTAAGATTTTAACAACTTCTAAACCAAATTTTCCAGAAATGCAATAAACTCAGATGTTGAATAGATAATCAGATAATTAATCAAATAAGCAAATAAAATAGCTATATAGTTTCTCTGGCTAATTTGTACATACGCATAATCAGCTCCCAATAAATTACAATACATTACAATTACTTCCCAAATTTGGAAAAGCAGCACTCCTTAGTATACATGCTAAGCCTATTAATGATTTAAGAATGAAATTACTTAATTTAAATGGATGAATTCAGTAGCAACCAAAACAAAATCAAGAGCAAAAGCTTTAAAATTAGAAGTTTGTGTAAATTTAGTATGGAAAGATCTACCTTATAAGGTAAATGGTGACAAAACTCTGTCCAAAAATACCCCCGATGGGCATCCAAATGCTGTAAACTGTGGTTCTGTATAGAACTGAGGGTTTCAGGCTAGATAGATGATTCCACAAGTGCTACAAACAGAAGGGAGTAGAACATCAAATATTATTCTACAGCTAGAAGCTCAGGTTTATGAATCTACTTCTGAGATTCTCTTACCATCTTCGATAGTTAGAACACTATCAATTCTATCAGTCAGAAATCTCTCGTAAGAAGGCAGAGTTCCTATCCGGGGAAATTTCTGTCACTCAGAACCGACCAGCTCAGCTGTTCAGAACTGTGGACAGATTGTGCAGCCCAACCTGTCTACAGCTCCACAGAGCATTTTTATAAGTACAGTGTGATGAGTTTGCTCGGTTCTTTGCTGATAAGATGGCTGACATTAGGTCCGAGATCTGGTCGACACCTTCTATGCAGGTTGTTAGTGGTCAGGTTATGGTCACCACCCCTTCATTTTCCCGGAATACCTTCGACCGCCTGGAAATCATGGATGTTATGCAGATTGTCCAAGGGTTGTGCCCTACCTGCTGTAGTTTAGATCCAGGCCCTACTTCCCTGATTTTGGGATGTGGGGACTCCATTCTCCTGGTTCTAGCACAGATAGTCTGGTGCTCCCTTGACTCAGGTGAATATCCCTGTTCCTTGAAAGAGGCAGTGGTGTCACCCTTGTTGAAGAAAGCTTCCTTGGACCCAGGCTGTCCTGCCAACTACAGGCCTATCTCAAACCTTCCCGTTGTGGAAGGTGATTGAGAAAGTAGTGGTGGCACAGTTGGAGAACCACTTGACCATCCATAGCATCTATGAACCTCTCCAATCAGGTTTTCAAAAGAGGCTGGTTCGGGTGCTCAATGATCTCCTGATGGCAAGAGACCAGAGAAAATGGTCCATTTTGGTACTATTAGATCTGTCATCAACATTTGACACCATTGACCATGGGGTCCTACTTGAGTGCCTGAGTTGTATTTGTGGGCTTTCTGGGATTGTTCTCAGATGGTTCACTTCATACCTCACCGGAAGAACTCAGAGGGTGGTTTCAGGGGTCTTTTCCTCTGATCCCTTTGCTATGTCTTGAGGGGTTTCTCAGGGCTCTATATTGTCCCTCATGTTGTTTGCTGTGTATATTCTCCCCCTCGGAGACGTTATGAGATGGTATGGGCTGAGGTTTCATTGTTATGCCGATGATACCCCAATATACCTGTCCTTTGCACCCGACCAGGAAAGAGCTGTCTCGGTATTTAACAGCTGCCTAAATGAAATCCAGGACTGAATGAGGTCCAGTTGGCTGAAGTTGAACTCTGGGAAGATGGAGGTGTTGGTTCTGGATCCGGATAGCTGGATAGGTAGACCTGGAGCCGGCTCCTCATCTGGACTGTCTTTTGGGGATGTTGAACTACAGGTCTCTGAATGCGTGCGAGACCTGGAGGTGATACTACATGCGGGGCTGACTCTTTGGTCCCAGGTGTCAGTGGTGGTTAAGTCATCTTTCTACCACTTAAGAAACATCGCTAGGCTCAAGCACATTGTTCCGTCCAGTGATCTGCCAACCTTAATCCATGCCTTTGTGACCTCGCGCCTAGACTACTGCAACTCGCTTTACTGTGGGCTTCCGGGAGTTGATATCTGCCGCCTGCAGCTGGTGCAGAATTCCTCAGCACGGGTGTTGATGGGTACTTCTAGATCTGCTCATGTTACACCGGTGTTGCGGGAACTGCACTGGCTACCAGTTCAGTGGCGGATCACCTTCAGAGTTGGTTTACTGACTTTTAAAGCCCTGCATGATCTGGGCCCTGATTACCTGAAAGAACTCCTGATCCCTTACCACCCTGTGAGATCGCTCTGCTCAGCCGATGAGGGGTTGCCAGAGATTCCAAGGGTGACTTTAAAATCTGCTGGGGCCCATGCTTTTATGTTTGTGGCCCCTTCCCTTTGGAATTCTCTACTATGTCAGATTAGGGAGTGCATGACTGTGGGGAGTTTTAAACAGGCTTTGAAATCTTTCCTTTGGGAAAAAGCTTATGGTTGCACTGTCTACTGATTTGATTTTGTTTGGTTTTATGATGTTGATATTTGTATTTTTATCTTATTGTACTGCGCCTTGATTTTTGAAAGACGCATAATAAATAAAGGATTATTATTATTATTATTATTATTACTATTATTATTAATATACCTTCCAAAAGAAAGAAGCAGCCAATCAGCCAAAAAAGTCAGCGGCCAGAAAACAACAAAGTGCAAAGCGGAAGAGCGGTGAAGTGTGTCCTGCCACTGGAGTTCAAAATGGTGAATGCAGTGAGCAGGACACCAGCGCATGCACTGTTTAAATGGAAGGTCAATCACATGTCAAAAGGAGGTAAACTAGATCCCCTTACAAGCTTATTTAATTAGGACTAATTTTGTTGCCATTCACCTCGACAATGGGTGCCTATATATATATTCCAAAGCAAAGCAACCACCTTCCTGTTTCCAAATATTAATGCAAGCTAAGTGACCCATTATAATAGTAAGCTAAATAAACAAGCAAGGGCCGCTTAACTCAGCTGTCCAAATTAGCTGCCAACTGAAGACAATGCACGCTGCAAAATTAGCACAGTGACCTCAACAAGCAGCTCCAAGCGCCGGACCTGGATAAACCCAGTTGGACCCGATTGGCATAAGCATATATAAAATAAGAATAAAATAATAATAAAATGTATAGACTATAAGTCCTTAAAACATGGTAGACAAAGAAATGAGATCGAAATTATATAGCATTGAAGCAGGTCTTTCTCAATAGCCAGAAACAAAAGCTCTGCCACTGTAATCAGTTTGGCACATTTTCCAAGTGTCTGGCTTTAAGTTTTAAAGTTTTATCAAGTTTTCTAAATTTCCGAACTGTAATAAATTGAAAACAAAGAGTCAAACAACACATGAAGCATGTGGGCAGAAACAAGGACATCGCTGGGGAAGGGAAACGGCAGTGAGCAGTCAGCAATCCTGAAAAACTGTTTCTTTATTCCTCTGTAATCATATTGGCACCAACACCACAGCATTTGTCCTCCGCAAGACTTTCCACTTCAAGCCCCCCTCCTGTGCTCCTGACAACTTGGTCTCCATATGGAGAGTTACAGAAGCGGAGCTAGCAGTATGGCAGCAAACAAAACCAGTGGCTCAAATTGACCTGGAAAGGCTGTGCAGGGATTACAGCACTGGGGTAACAAAACAAAAAAAATATCTGTTTAAACCCCTAGTGCAGAGGTAGCAGCATCATACCTGCTATAATCCAAAAACATGCCTTGCACAGCCTTGTTCTCATCACTCTTTCACTGCAAAGCAGCGTTCAGTCACACCCTTTTCCCAGCATTTCCAAATTACCTACTTACAGCCATGGAGGTCTTTTCCATTTGCTGTATATCACAAAGTGCCATTTCCACCTGCAAAACAATTGATATATGACTACACTGAAGTAGTTGTGGTACCAGTTGACACCTTGCCTGCCACCTATAGTACTTTATGCAGGCAAAAATGACAGTTATCGTGCTTGCATGATATTACTTACAGTGTGTATGTGGGGGGGGGCACCTAAAACCATGTTGTTGTTGTAAGTGAGCCTCTGCATCCGAGGGACAGCTCATCTATAAGTCAACATTGACCAGAATAATTTGGTAAATGGACATTCAGTCAGGCAGTGTTCTAACCTGTCTGACACAGAGATGTGTTGCTTTGTTTCAGTATCCTCCTTTATTTTGCCAATAGTGCCTCAATTCTCCCAAGATCCTTTATCCCTGCCAGTGTGTCCCTGATGTATTCTCCCATTTTCCTGAAATCAGCCCTCCTGAAGTCCAGGACCCTCATCTTAGTGTGGCTCAGTTCTGGCCCAGTCCTTATATTGAACCACACTGTATTTAGATTGCTGGACTCTAGGTTGTCACCCACCGTGACATCAGCAACACTGTCCCCGTTTGTCAGTACCAGGTAAAGTATCTCCCCCCCCCCATGAGTGGGCTTCTTAACTAGTTACCTGAGGCATGCCCCTTGCAGGGAGTCCATGATGTCCCTATCTCTAACTGTCGCTGAAGCTGGTAGGCTCCAATTCACATCTGGTAGATTGATGTCCCCCACCAGCACCACCTCCCCCTTACATGCCATCCATTGGATGACTCTCATTATGTCCTTATCCACCTCTCCCTCTGTGCTGGAGGTCTGTATATCACTCCTGTATGAATAGTGGACCCTTACGCTCCTCCCTACTCTCTCTTAAAAAAACATTAATCAGCTGAGTGACTAGCTTTACTGAATAAGTACTGTATCCAAATGATGAGCAGTCTAGGTATCCCCTGAGCCTCTGGCACTGAAAACAGATAAGATTGAGCCACTTTGTCAAATGATTTAGTGTGATCCAATGCCAATAATATACCTTTCACTTTCTGCTGCTTCCTCATTTCCAGTACATCCATCAGTATATACAAGTTTTCATTTATTGCACAACCAGGGATTGAGCAGGTCTGTATAGGCTTGATCAGATATTCTGCCACCTTTAACAACCTTCTACACAACAATTTATAGAAAATTTTGTAATTAGAGTAAAAAATACTTCTTACATAAATCAAATTTGTCTCCCTTTTTACTTTTATAAATAAAGATCAGTACAGCTTGGCCAAATGATGGTGAAGAAGTTTCAGAATCCATGGTCTCCTGAAAGGCAAAAGTAGGAAATCTACAACATCAGCTCTAAATGTGTTATAAAATGCATGATATGACCAATCTATGTCAGGGGAAGCCCTATTCTTCAGACAATAAATGATCTGTATCATTTCCTTTGAAGTTATAGGAACTAGTAGAGAATTTGTTAGGGATGTGGATAAGGGCGGAGGTTTCAAAGGCAGGAAATCAGATAAGTGCTGTAGCGGTATATATCCTTTTCCAAAACTTTTCTTAACAAAACTATCTACCACCTGCATCACATAAATATCATGTATCACCATGCCTTACTCTAATTTCAAGGAAGGAAAGATCACATTAGAGGCTTCCTCCTTGCTGGCTGAAAAAGGATCACTATGAAAAGTATTTTTCTGTGCCAGAGTTATCTCTGCAAACATTGAAGATGGTCTGTTGAACTGGAATGATCTCATTTGTAGTTCTAGATCTTGGATTTCTGTCTGAAACTTATTAATAGAAGATGCTGCTAAGGACATTACTTTATATAACTGTTGTCTTAAAGACAAATAATGGAGATATTCCAATCTGTCTTTTGTTTTTCAAAAATCCCAAATTAAGTGTTTTAAATCTGCTTTTGTGTCTTCCCACTATGTAAGACCATCATCATAGCAGCAAAATACTGTTGTATGGGCTGTAAACAGCTGCTTGATTGGGGCCTCTAAATCACTAAGATCTATTAGGAAAGTTTTTAAGTTTTCCCATTTTGTTTCCCCTAATCATAAGCCCCACCAATATCCGGTTTACAGATAAAATTCCCATCCATACTTAGATTACCAGAAGGGTGAAGACAGGGTTGAACATGTTTTAAACAGATCTATTCTGGCCACTTTAACCTAAGGCCCATAAATATTAATAGCTGTCAAAGTGACATTGGTCAGGAAAATGTCCAAAAGGAGTCGTCTCTCTGCACGATATCGACTAGCCTGGTTACCTTCACATTTGTTCCTTTAAACAATATATCAACCACATCAGCTTTATAGATCCTGAAGGACCAGAAAGAAGGTTACTACCACCAGTCCTTTTTGCCATGGTCCATTTCTGCAACAATGGAGAGCCTGGCTTCCTGTAAAAAGTAAACATCAAAGGGAAGATCATGTAAAATGGAAAATATACCTTTTTTCCATGCAGAAATCTTTATGCTGCAGACATAGAAACATAGACTTTGACGGCAGATAAGGACCACTTGGTCCACCTAGTCTGCTCATTTCCCTACCTAGAGGATAAGCTGCAGATCCTATTTAACTAACAGCCTATTTCTTCCTACCCCCCCAACCAAAATTGCCTTATATCTGTACCATACATTCTTGAATTCTCCCACAGTTTTAGATCTCACAACCTCCTTAGCAAGGCTGTTCCATGCATCCACCACCCTCTCTGTGAAAAAATACTTCCTCACATTGTCCCTGAGCCGTCCCCCCTCTATCTTCAAATTGTGTCCCCTTGTTCTTGCACATCTCTTTTTCTGAAAGATGCTACCCTCTTGTACTTTGTTGATTCCACTGAGATACTTAAACATTTCTTTCATGTCCCCCCTCTCCCTCCTTTCCTCAAGGGTATACATATTAAGCTCCTTTAGTCTCTCCTCATATGGCTTCTCTTGCAGACCCTGCACCATTTTAGTTGCCCTCCTCTGAACTGTCTCCATCCTGTCTATGTCCTTACGGAGATGGGGTCTCCAGAACTGGATGCAGTACTCCAGATAGGTTCTCACCAACTGTCTGTACAGGGGGATAACAACTTCCTGTTTTCTGCTGGCGATGCCTCTTCCTATACATCCCAGTATTCCCCCAGCCCTCCCTACCACCTTCTCATATTGCTTGCCAACCTTAAGATCATCTGTTATGATTACCCCCAGGTCCCTTTCCATTTTTGTTGTTGTTACTACCTCCCTCCCATTGTGTAATCTTCCCCTGGGTTTTTGTTTCCCAGGTGCATTATTTTGCACTTCTTTGCATTGAATCCAAGCTGCCATACTTCTCACCATTCCTCCAACCTTGCTAAGTCCCTTCTCATCCTTTCCACGCCTCCTTGTGTATCAACCCTGTTACAGATCTTTGTGGCATCTGCAAAGAGGCATACTTTTCTTTCTAGTCCCTCTGCAATGTCACTTATAAAGACATTAAAAAGGACTGGACCCAGTACTGAACCCTGCGGTACACCACTAGAAACCCCTCTTTCTTCAGAGTGGACTCAATTTACATTTACTTTCTGTGTACTGTTGTCCAGCCAATGTTTTACCCAGTCTACCACCCTGGGAGCCACTCCCAGGCTGATTAATTTGACTTTTAATCTTTTGTGTGGGACTGTGTCAAATGCCTTGCTAAAGTCTAGGTGGGCCACGTCCACAGCCCCTCCCTGGTCTACTACTTTGGTCACCCAGTCAAAGAAATCAATTAGATCCATCTGACATGACTTTCCTGCTGTGAACCCATGCTGCCTTGGGTCCTGTGCCCCACTGACCTCTAGGTACTCAACAATTCTTTCCTTCAGAAGTGATTTCATTACTTTCCTACAGAGGTCAAACTAACAGGTCTGTAGTTTCCTGCCTCTGTCTTGCTCCCACTTTTGAAGAGAATCACATCTGCCTTCCTCCAGTCCTCCAGTACCACACCATCCTCCCATGATTTGTTAAAAAGGGTAGTCAGTGGTGTCACTAGTTCTCTGCTTAATTCTTTTAGAATTCTGGGGTGAATTTGGTCTGGTCCCATTGCTTTGTCCACCTTCAGTTTTAGGAGTTCTTTCAGAACCCTTTTTTCCATGAAAGGACTGGGATCGACCCCCCTATCCAGAGTGCTTCTGTTAACTGGATTAGGCACCTCCCCCATCTCATAGTTTGTGAATACTGAACAGAAGTATTCGTTCAGTATCCCTGCTTTTTGACTGTCCCTCTCTGCCCACCCACCGTCCATTCTTTTCAGCCTCACTATCCTTCCCTTTGTCTTTCTATGCTTCCTGATATACCAATAAAAGGTTTTATCCCCCTTCTTAACCGAGTTGGCTATCTTTTGCTCAGTTTGGGTCTTTGCTATTCTGACTACCCTCCCTGCTTCCTTCTACCTTAACTAATACAGTTCTCTGTCCTGCTCCTTCTGTGTTTCCTTATACTTCCTGAATGCTATCTTTTTCTCCCTAACCTTCACCACCACCGACATTCAGAGATGCAACTGGCTCATGGTGGTATGAAGGAATTATATGTATAGTTGGTAACATCTAGTTATATCTCTCATAGCCATTTTCATCTGTTGTTTTGGATTGGTACTTTCTTCTTCTTCTTCTTCTTCTGGTTCAGAAGAAAGGAGAGGTTGTGATAGGGAAGATTTTGAGGCGGAAGTATCTCAATCAGGATCCCCCATGTCAGATTCCCCCCGGTTTTCCTTTGCTTAAGACATCAGATTTGTTGGTCAGTGGGATTGCTGCATGATTCATGGTTGCTTGTTTCTGCCTGAACATCTTCAGGTTGTTGTCTGATCATTGCTCTGGATCTGTATCATCTTCCTGTACCTCAGCTGCTCCATATTTATTTATTTATTTACTTATTTATTTATTTACGAGTTTTACCAGGAAGGCATACTGAGCAGTGATGCTCGATTCCAGATGTGACCTGGAGGCCGAGACCCAATAAATAACATGGTATTTAATACATAGACATTCAATAGTGGAATGAAATGGCTTACTGCCTAGCATACATTTGGCAGAAAGTTACAGACAGGCAGGTAGATACATACAGTGGGAAGACTGAATGTATGATACAATTAGAAATGCGACTAGGCTTCAGCAACATAGTAGTAAATTGTTAGTTAAAACAGGAGCAGCTGGAGGAGAAATGTGTACTGAGTAGTAGGTTACGATGGTAGGGATATGGTGCATGTCTTATGGAGGCTGGTAGGGCATTCCAAATCTGTGGGATTTGGTAGTTAAAAGCAGCCTGACCTTTGGTTGTGTGCATAAATGGGACGTGGAGTAGCCTGGGGTAAGTGCTTCTGAGGGAGTAAGCAGGTGGAGGTTGTTGGGAGAGGGTAGAGGCCAGGTAAGGGGGGAGAGAGAGGGACACAATTTGGCAGTGAACCTAGCGCAGTGGATTAATCTATGATCACGGAGGGATGGCAGGGTTAGGGAGCTATATAAGGTGCAGTGGTGGGTGGATTGTGAGCAGTCAAAGATGGAGCGACAGAACGTGTGGAACAGGGTGTCGAGGCTGGCCAAGGCAGACGCAGGGGCAATAGTGTACACTATGTCACCATAGTCGAGTACAGGTAGTATCATTTTTTTGGACAGTGGCGTGCCTTGTAGGTGAGGGGAGGCAACTTTTGTTTCTGTATAGTGCGCCAAGTTTGGGGAGCAGCCTCTTAAGTAAAGAGTCGATGTGAGTGGTAAAATCCAGGTGCTGGTCTATACAGATGCCTAGATATCTGAAGCTGGTGCATTGCTCCAGAAAGGTCCCGTCCAAGGTTTTGAAAGGGGGGAAGGGAGCTTGGTGGGAGAGTCTTTGTTAGGAGCCGAAAGTTAGTGACATAGTTTTTTGGGGGTTTAGAAATAACTGGTTTGACTTGAGCCATTCCTGGATGGCGTAGAAATCCTCCTGTAGGAGAGTTGCCATGCTGCTTGTTGTGTGGCCAGAGGCATACAGGATTGTGTTGTCCGCATACATCTGGATAGATGAGTGGGAGCATGCTGATGGGAGGTCGTTTAGAAAAATGGAGAAAAGCAGTGGTCCTAGGACTGAACCTTGGGGGACACCGGCAGTAACTGGCAGGGGGTTTGAGGTGTGTGAGGCAATTTTGACTGTTTGTTGTCTGCCCACTAGGTAGTCATGGAACCACACAGTGGCTGGTTTGGAGAGCCCTGCTTCTGTAAGTTTGGAGAGGAGTAGGGAGAGGGAGACGGTATTGAAGGTCTTGGCTAAGTCAATGAAGATAGCAGAGGTGATGTGTCCATTGTCCATACTGGTGAGAATGTCACCAGTGACTCGCAGAAAGGAGATGATGGTAGAGGGAGATTTGTGGAAGCCCGATTGGAACGGAGTGAAGAAAGAGGATGCGTCTAGATGCAGTCAGTTGGGGGAGGACAAGTCGTTCCTGTAATTTGGCCAGGATAGGGACTAGGGAGATGGGTTGATAGTTGCCTGGGGAGGAGGGGTCACCCCCTTTAGTCAGGTGTATAACAGTGGCCTTTTTCCAGTCTGTGGGTAACTTGCCCAGAGAGAAAGAGAGGTTGAAAAGGGCAGCAAGAGGGGCAGCAATGGCTGGGGCGGACAGGAAAAGCATCTTAGTATCCAGGGACGTAGGGCATTTACCTTTGTTGGGGTTCAGGGCACATAGGGAACTGAAGACTTCGGCTTGGGATATAGGGCGGAAGGAGAACTGTAGCACTGGGGGGGCTGTTTGGGGAGGGTTGGTTTGATGTGGGAGGACCGGGGGATGCGTGTACGGGAGGGAAGTTAGGAGCTCGTCGGCACAGCTGGAGAAATGGGTATTGAAGGCTTCAGCTACACTGCTGGGGTCGGAGATAAGGGTGCCCTGAGCTGATAGTGTCGGGGGTGGGGGTTGAGTGGGGGGGAGAGCAGGAATTTGAGCAATTTCCAGAAGTCTGTTGGGTGGTTAATGTTTGTTCTAAAAGCTGATAGAAAATAATTCTTTTTGGCCTGGCGGATGATGTTTGTGCATGCATTGAGAAGGGCTCTGTAAAGTGTAAAGGTGGGAGGTGAGAGCCCAGTCCAGTAGTAAGTGGTTTTGTGTCTTGTGATTGAGCCTGGTGGGGTCGGCAATGAGTTGAGTGAGGTTCAGGGCCTTAATTTTGGTCTTAAGGTGAGGTTTGTCATTGGCTAACCAGTTGGTGTTAAAGTCACCGGTGGCGTGTAGCTCGCCCCCAGCTGCTAGGGACTGTAAGGTGATCAGGTGGGTAGTGATGTCCTCTGGGGGTGTATGGGGGGCAGTAGGTGCCTGCCATGAATACGGAGGTGGAGCATGGGAGTGAGAGTTTAATTAGGATCAAGTCGATGTGGGCTGGGAGTGATGGGGTATCCACTATTGTGAACTGCCGGCTATTGGCGATATACATGGCAGTATCTCTGCCTCTCTTTTTCCCTGGATGGTCATGTCTGATGATGGTGTATCCTGGTATGGATACTTCCACATCAGTATGTTGGGGTTTTAACCAGGTTTCGGAAATGACCAGGATATCAGGGCGCTGTGTTAGGGCAATTGGTTGCGCAGAGAGATTTTAGATAATAAGCTGCAGGTGTTAAGGTGCAGGATCCTGAGGCCTTTGGGGAAAGAGAATGGAGTGTGGGTATTTGTGATGTTGGGACCAGGATTTGCCTCTATGTCCCCGGACAGGAGCAGAAGCAGAGAGATGAGATGCTTTATTTTTGACCAGGAGGGGTTTGGGCAGGAGGTAGGGGTATGGGCAGTAGTAGTAATTGGAGGGTAGCGATGGGCTGGGGTGTGTAGAACTGAGAGCCCTGGGTGAAAGGAAGGTGGTAGGATAGTGGCACTAATGTGCCAATAATGGTTGTGAGCCAAGTCTTGAGCAGGCATGTGGGGTGAGGCAGCATAGCAGGGCTGTGGGGTAAGTTGGAGGGATAGGTGTGGTGGGGGTTCACTGGTTTGGAGGTCAGTGGGGGGGCAGGGATGTTTGAGTGACCAGTGAGAGGAGAAGCAGGAGTGTAGGAGGCAGCATCTTGGCCAAATGAGTGTGTAGAGCGAAGAGCAGGTGGGGCGACCTCTGGTGGTGGCAGCTTAAAAGCTGCAAATAGGAAAATAGGGTGATAGGTTTTTGAGAGTCATGTGACTCAGCCTATAAGAGGAGGAGCTCACCAAGGGCGGTGGTGGGGAGCCGGCTCTGTGCGCCGGTGGGGCCAGAAGCACAGAGGCACAGGGAAGCACTGTCCAAGCTTTTGTGGCAGTTTTGTCCATTTGAAAATGGCACCAGAACCGCGCTCTACTTCCTTGCTTGGTAGGGAGATCGGTCATACCTGTGTGCTTCGGGGGGGGGGTCCTCAGTCGGATGCTGGTAGGGGTGGGCTGGGCTTCAGTTCAGGGAGCCCTCATGACCCGTTTCCCGGTTTCTGCAGAGAGAAGAGAGGAATTTATACACAATGCAGTGGGAGGAGTAACACTGGCTGGCAGGTGAGTTAGAGTTTATTGGACCGTCGTTGCAGCCCAGTATAATCTTTGCTGGAGAGCATCCTATTTCCAGCAGTATTGGGGGATTAAGTTAGAATTGAGAACTTGGACAATAGTGCCGATGAATCTAGAGGGCTGTGGGGGCTGAGGGCACTGGTAGGCACATGGTCTTAACACAATGCGTACCTTGCTTGTGGCGCTTAAATTTAAATGCAGAGCTTGTAACTCCTTGAAGCGTTTCCGCCCAGTAACTCCTTAAAGCACTTCTGCCCTGTGTAAGTTAGCAAATGTAGAGCTTTTTAAATATAAATGCAGAGCTTGTACACCATTCGGAGTAAGCGAGCCTTCCTTAAGATAAATTATTTTTATGTTACTGCGAGCGGGGCTGAATGAATGAAACATGAGTGCTGTGGGGGCTGGGGGTGCCACTAGGTGCGTGGTCTTACTAAAATGCGTACCTTGCTTGTGGTAGTTAAGTTTAAATTTAACTGCAGAGCTTGTGTCGCCTTAAAGCATTTCTACCCAGTCAAGAAAGCAATGCAGAGCATTTAGCACTAAAGCAGGGCTTGAATATAATTCTAACTAAACGTGCCTTCCTTAAGGGAATCTTTTTCATATAAATTAACTGCAAACAGAGCCGAGCAGTGCATACAATCTAAAGGGAGTGCGCTGAGCAGACAAGTAAGGCAGGACATTTCAGGCAGTCAAAATAAGGCAGGTGATTTAAAGCAGGCAAATAAATCAAGTCATTTTTCAGCAGACAAATAAAGCTAGACTTTTGAGGCTTATTAAAGTCCCTGGAGACAACTCAGAAATTGAGCTGCTTGTTGCTGGATCTTAAAGCACCCTTAGGTAGGTGCAGCTACTGCAGTGCCCAACTTGAAATTTTTTACAATTAAAAAACAATCAGCAGATGTCTGCTGACAGAAGCAGAAGCACAGAGGCAGAGGGAAGCACTGTGCAAGCTTTTGTGGTAGTTTTGTCCATCTGAAAATGGCGCCAGAACTGCGCTCTGCTTCCTTGCTTGGTAGGGAGAACGGTCGTACCTGGGTGCTTCGGAGGCTGGGGGTCCTTGGTCGGATACTGGCAGGGGAGGGCTGGGCTTCAGTTCAGGGAGCCCTCACGACCCGTTTTCCGCTTTCTGGGTGCTTCGGGGGGTGGGGGCCCTCGGTCGGATGCTGGCAGGGAAGGGCTGGGCTTCAGTTCAGGGAGCCCTCACGACCCGTTTCCCGGTTTCTGGGTGCTTCGGGGGGTGGGGGTCCTCGGTCGGATGCTGGCAAGGGAGGACTAGACTTCAGTTCAGGGAGCCCTCATGACCCGTTTCCCAGTTTCTGGGTGTAGTTGTGGATAGATCATTAGATAAGGAGGTACAGAATCTTTTGCCAGTTTAGGATCTGGGTACTGTTCTGCAAGAGTGCAAGAGTATCCTGGGCAACTGTAGCTCCCCTATCTGGGTTCTTTTCCAACCCTGTGCTTGATACTGACTGAAGTGTAGTAATAGGAGATATAACTTGTGTAGGCTGCTGGGGGTACCAGGGAGTTGGAGCCAGACAACAGTGTTTGAGGGGCATCCATTATGGATTCTGCAATCAGTGGTGGTAGCTTGTTGGGTTTTCCTGATCAGATGCTCTTGATTGTAGCCATCATCGCAATTCCAGCTGCCCAGGAGCACTCAGGGTAAGAATTCCTTTTCTCAGCACAGAGATGGCATTTATAAAGATTACTGCAGACAACTCCATTGTGGCCATGTTCACCACACAGGCCAAAGTGCAGCTGAACACATGCATTGCTGAAGTGTGTGTGGGCCCCACATTTTTAGCACATTTTCGACTGACCCACATAAAAGCACACATCTGGATGTCATCCTAGGAAAAAGCTGTTAGGGAGGTGGGATACATCTCTGTCTTTCTAGTGTAGCCTCACTCTAAACTTCCATCCGCCAGTCCAGATTTTTTCTGAATTTATAATTGGCTCTGGGAGGCCCAAAACCTCACAGTGTTGTTCCAGCCAACAGTGGATGTCATTTATGTTGACACCATCATTTCTGAAGAGAACCGTCATCATTTTCAGTAGTGGTCAAGTGAGAGAAATGACTAGAAAAGGGGCCCACAGTGGAGATTTCTTCAATTGGCCATGCTTGATCCAAACTCTGTCTAGACACTGGGAGGTTTTAAAACTAACATTAAAGGTATCCTCTACAGACACATGAACTGAAGCATGCATTTCTGAGGCAAAGAACATTATGGAGTCTTTGAGCAGAGTCCTTGCCATGAAAACTCAATTAGGATGTACAAGTAGTCCCCCCATACAGTATTTCAAATATACTGCATTGCATTGAAGTGTGGGTTCCATCCTCCGATAGAAACGGTCAGCAAACCTGAGGCAGGAAGATGAAGGGTTTGCCTTCATATCTGCAGTTTCATCCCCAGTAGCTGAGTCTATATTGGCTACCCCTTGTAGTGTTACTGGTACCAGTAGGAGCCAAATCATCAGCAACAGGCAGCATCCGATGTTTGGCATCAGTGCCAGCAATGACATTCTTTGCTTCATTAAGTGAGTCTGAAGAAACACCTATAGCAGGAACACAAGGGAAAGGAGTAGGGACAGTCTCCGTAGAAGGTGTAATTGTGTTGGTTATAGAATCCCCCTCACCTCTTACATTGCTATGACCTGCAGTAATGGCCTTGATAATTGTTTGAGGGGAAGAATAAGGTTGAGAATCATCCTGGGGGAGTTGCAGCTTATCTCTAGAAGCAGCATTATTTTTAAAGTGGTATTAATATTTGCATTTACCTGATCTGTAGCCAGTGCTGCTTGCTCAGTGACAGTCAGGTTAGCAGGTCCGGGATCTTGCTCCATGCATGGCTGTTAACAAGGTGCCTTATGTCATGCAAGAGCTCCATGGGTTGCAGCACAGTGGTTGCAAGCTTGCCAGATTCATTCTGCAAAGATAGAAGTTAATGGGCTGGGATGGCAGGAGCTGAGACTTCAGGAGCCACGGCTGACTCAAGGTGATCAGTAGAGAGACATCCAGCAAGGTGAATCTAATCTCAGTCTCCCATTTTCTTAGACAGTGCACTGCAGTTATAGTCTTTCTCTGACATACCAACCTTCAAAATTACAACAGGACTCATTGGCAACATACCTGGCAACTTTGTGCACGCTGAGGATCTCTTGACAAGTTGGAAGTGTGACATTTTTGCCTTCAGGTGGTCTGTCAAAATCAGGCTTTACCAGGACTTCAGGCGATACCTCCAGCGCTATCTCCTATGGTGTGGGACAGCAAGATTCAGCTGAGAGAGATGAAGTGGGATTATTGTTCTAGAATCCTGGGTTCACAGGGATAACCAGGTCCCAGTTGGGGTCAGGGATCCATTCACCTTTAGAATTCTTAATCCAACCTGCACTTAATAATGCAGCTTCATCTGCCCATAGAGAGGACCTCAGATAAGGAACATTTAGATAAAAAGCTGTAGGCACTCTGTCTTGGTCAGTGTTTTTTGCTGTTGACAGCTCAGTGTTTTGATCTCTGGCCTGATTGGGAGAATTCCTCTGATCTCTGGGTCTCAACTGACTGTGGCCACCTGTCAGCTGGTATTTGGCAGTGTGTTGGCCAGATTTACTGTCTTTAGTTGCTGTGATTTTAGATAAAGCGGTGTTTGATAAAGTACTGGAAGTAGCAAAGCGCTGTTTTAATTATTTTCTTTTTGAGTATCTTTCCTCGTCCTCAGCCACCAATTTCATTAATGATTGTCTTCATTTGGGCATTTCCAACTCAAACTGCTCTTCTGCCTCAAAAATATCCCAAAAAACAGTTGAGGGAATGATTTAATCTATTTCCATGTCATTCTCTGCAGAAAGATTTGTTGTCCTTTCCTTAAAAGAACAGGTTGGGAGGAAGGGAGCCAACAGCCAGCAGTAGCACTCTATCTTCCTCTTCCACACTTCTGGGATCCTCTGTCTTGGCTGTGAGGCCAACAGTGCCCCCTGCTAACAGTAGGGTAGGGGAGTTTTCCCCATGTCTTAGCTAACACTCCCCATGTCAATAAAACAGGTCAGCGTAACCCACACTCCAGGATACACCTGGAAAAGACAACCACTACAATTTATGAGGTGTGTGGCAATTCTTTTCTTTCTTTTTATGTTTGCTTGCATGCATGCACAAGAAACATGATGTGGCAGCTTAGGAGAGAAGTGGGTTGTGGAGGCGCGGCACTGTGGCAGCCAATGGAAGCACTGCATTAGGGGGCTTGGCACTGGTTCACCAATAGAGGCACAGTGGGCTGATGACACTGGTCTCCAAAAGTGGCATCAAGTTGACACATTTTTGCTGCAGCAATTAGGGGCCGCCTCATCATTGCAGCATCAGCCATTCCACTGCAATGAGGGTGTGACCCATCATTGCTGGGTGGAACGTTGCCTATTGTAATATGGTTTGTGAACATGGCGGCAAGTCGCCACCACGTTCACAAACAATATCCTCCTCTCTGCTGAGGGTGCCCAATCCTTAGCATCATGTGCCCCAAAAACATTTTTTTTTGCCAATGGGGCGAAATCGTCAACTGTTCCCCACCGGTGTAATTTACCGATGGGAAGCCGCTCCCGTCAGGCGTAAGTTCCTCAACCTTGGTTTAAAGCAGGGGGTGCCTAACTTCATCGGCTAGAGCCCCTAAAAATAAGTCGAGTGGCATGCTGGAAGTCCACCCCAGCATGCAATGCCCTGTAAAGAAAAAAAAGTCCCGTGATGTTTTTTTCTCTGTAAAGCAGATAACAGTTCCTCGCAGTCTGTCCTGCTCTCTCCCCGAACCGGCACCCACCCTCTATGCACCCTGCCTCCCCACACCCCCTTCACCCCATACTTACCTCCGGAGTCTGGCTCAACGATCTTCAGTGAACCGGAAACATGTCCGCACTCTTCAAAGCCGACAGCAAACTGAGGAAATGCCAGTAAGCTGTATAATGGCATAAATAGGTTTTTTTTCAACTTTGGTGCATATCTCAGGCATTTTGGGGAATTTTGGCACCAAATTTTCAACATGCAGTTATTGAGTACCCTCCTCATGAATTCAGCCACTGCCATGGCATTATTTGGTCCCAAAAGGTGATTTTGCAGTCACTGTGCAAAATCACCTTTTGGGACTGAGTGATGAAATGACAGTGCCAGTGTTCATGAGGTGGGCTCTTAAAAAGTCTATGTTGCAAATTTTGTGTGAAAAATAAAGTAAATGACTATTTTACGAGTGTGCATTGGACAGTTGATATGCACGCTTGTAACTTTGCGAATTTACAATATCTTCACTCCAAATTTTCAGCATTGCCATTTTTCCACACCTCCTTATGAACAGTACAGCTGTCATTTTTCACATCCTGGCCGAAATGTGTTTTCTCACTTTTGGCGCAGAATATCACGGTCGCTGTGGGAAATCAGTGTTTGGGACGCATTAAGAAAAACACAGTGACACTGTTCATGAGCAGAGGTCCTAAAATGCATATGTTTAAAATTTTGTAACAAAAGTCTATAAAATGAGTGTGTTATGAGCATGCGTTGCGCAGTTTCCACGCATGCTCGAACTTCGCAAATTTGCAAAATTTTCACTCCAGATTGTCAACATTGCCATTTTCCTGCACATCCTTATGAACAGTGCAGCTGTAATTTTTCACATCCTGGCCAAAATGTGTTTTCGCACTGCCGGTGCAGAATAGTGCGGTCGCTGTAGAAAATCAGTGTTTGGGACATGTTAAGAAAATCACAGTGACACTGTCCATGAGCAGAGGTCCTAAAATGCCTATGTTGAAAATTTTGTGACGAAAGTCCATAAAATGAGTGTGTTATGAGTGTGCGTTGCGCAGTTTCCACACACGATCGTAACTTCACAAATCTGTTATATTTTCACTTCAGATTTTCAACACTGGCATTTTTCCACACCTCCTTATGAACAGTACAACTGTCATATTTCACATCCTGGCTGAAATGCGTTTTTGTACTTCTGGCGCAGAATAGTGTGCTCGCTGTGGGAAATCAGTGTTCGGACACATTAAGAAAATCACAATGACACTGTTCATGAGCAGAGGTCCTAAAATACCTGTGTTGAAAATTTGGTGATGAAAGTCCATAAAATGACTGTGTTACGCGCATGCGTTGTGCAGTTTCCACATATGCTCGGAAGTGCAAGCATTTTTACTATTCCCACTACATATTTTCAGCATTGTCATCTCTTCACATCTCTGTATGGATGGTATAGCTGTCATTCTTCATATCCTGCCTAATCTGTGTTTTCGTACGTGAGGCGCAGAATGGCACAGTCGCTGTTGGAACTCAAAGTTCGGGACACATTGACAAAATCACACTACCACTCTTCATGAGAAGAGGTCCCAAATGCTTTCATGAGGTGGGGTCACAAAAAGGCATGTTGAAAATTTGTAGTGCAAATTCTAACAAACGCCTGGGGCGTTAGGGTTTCTAACCATAACGTCCCACCCTTTACAGACTGACAGGCATCAGGGTGTGCCTTTGGATTGCTGATTTTATTGCTCATGCCATCCCACCCCAACCCCCCACCCAGTGACAGGCATCGAGGTGTACCTTGGACTCTTCGGCCCAAGAGGTCACCCCATTCTCTCACGCTGCACCCATTTCAGTGTATGTCATTATGGAATAGGGTGACTGTAAAGCCAAACACCCCAAGACACACCTCAACAGGTGTCAGTGTCTGCAGAATAGGGTGAGGTGACATAGCATGAACGTCATGAGCGTCGGCCCAAACACTTAACTCAATGCCTGTCTATCTCTACAGGATGGAGGTGGGGTTGGCGTGATGTTCAATACTTCACCGTCATTTCTATTCTGCATCTGTCTAACTCCTGCATTTCCAATGCTAATGCCAGCACGCAAACATTCGGCATTGACAAATGCTTGCTTTTCTGGTTGTTGCTTGTGGTTGCATGTGATTTACTGCACCTGAGTAGGATGCTGTTTGATTTTTCTAGTTTCTTTTGGAAGAAACTGTTACAAACTGCCCTTTTGTAAGGCTCCAAAGCTTATTTAGGTAAAGGAAACATTTTTGATAAACACTGAAGTGACCTTTTTAAAGCCGCTAACATTTTTGTAAAGACATAGTTGTTGTCAGCCTCATGGCATTGAGCTGTAGGGTACTACTCTGGCATTCTTGTGACCCAGGTTTGTGATCTGAGCTTCTATATCAGGAGCGGAGGGTGACAGGGAGGGTTTCAAACATCCTGCGGATACTCTGTTCCCAGGACAGTTGGTTGCATTGTGTTTCTCTATAGCAACTCCTGGGGGTTAGCTTGGCAGTGGCAGGTACCTTAGGCAGGATGGGGGAACATGCTGCCAAGTGTCCTACCCAGGATGTCATGGCATACAGGTGCTGCAGAGGTAGGCATAGGAATGGGAAAATATCCAAGTGGTATGTTGGATGACCACCTTCAAGGCCCCCTCGTGCCACTGGCATTAGAATGCACTGGCTTTGCCCCCACCCTTGACCACTGCAACTCCACTGAACATACTCAGTCCTCTTCCTGGTTCCCCAATATGGAGCCTCCCTTCCCCCCAGCAGTGTCATGCTGGATTTGTTGAGGAGTATTGGAGGAACCAAGTAACCTAAAGGCAAAGATCACCAGCAGCTGGTGAGTTGGTTGGAAGCAGAATCTAGCCCATAGAAAGCTCAACTGAGAGGGGTACCACTGGGAGTATGGAGCAGACAGAAGTAACACAAAAAATACATAACAATAATTTTTCTTTGTCAGCAATATTTATTTATTAGAAACTGGTGACTGAGGAAGAAACAGTAAGCTAGGGCAAATCCTGCAGAATGGATCATTGCTAGTGGCTCAGTAGGTAGCACAGTTGCCTCTGAGGCCAGAAGATCAGATGGTTATGGAATCTAGCCCCCCATCAGGTACATCGGGTAATACCCGTAACTGACACTGTAGTGCAGTACGGGGGGTGCTGTGCTGTGCTGGTGAGCTGTGGTCCTTCGATGAGATGTTAAAATGACGGTCTCTTCTGCCCATCTCTGTTCATTGTCCAGGTAGAAGTAAAAGGACTTATTAATGAAGATGTCACCCCCCCCCCCATAAATAGGGGTTCCTAAAATGTCTTCCTGGGCTGCCTAATGCCCACTGTCAGGATGGTGTCCTGTGTCTGTAGTATCTTTGATTGTCTGCACAAGAGTGCTCCAGTAAGCCTCCGTGCCTGTCTGTTTAAGAGGGCACCTATGCTGTGTGGGAAAATTAGTCTGGGCTGGGTCCAAGTGATTTAAGGCCCATGATCAGCCAGACAGTCTGTATTTCTGCTCCATTCTACATTCGCCATTTGTGCAGAGGGAGCTCTGTTAGGGAAAATAATTATTTATTGTTTATCTGCTGTAATAATAATAATATAGGAGTTTGTCTTACCTGCCTTCCATTGCAGATTGAACTTTTGCATAAGAGCCACCATCTTGGTTCTGGACTGCCCGTGTTGGACCAATCGAACCCCAGGGGACCTAAAATGGAGACGGTCCTCAGAGGTCTTGTGGGACTGAAATTCTGCAGGAATTATAGTTTTCAAGGCTTGGTGCCTAAATGGACCTGGGGAGTCCTTTTTGTGACAGACAGTTCCTTCAGCCAACTGAACCTTTTGGATTACTGGTAAATCCCCAGAGCTGCCTAAGCAGTGTGTCAGTCAAGAGTTGGAGTTTGGAGAGTGAGCAGCTCGATGCATCGAGCAGCTGCTCCTGCTTGGAGCCTAAGAAGAATCAGTGGGAAGGCTCGTCTGGCCTGCCTGCCACATCTCCTAGAGTGAAGTATTGCTTTGAGTGTGAAAGTCAGACTTATCCGATTATCTGCTCAAGACCTGTGTCTGAAGAGAGAAATGGTGTTGCTGCTGCCTGTGAGTGGAATGAAGACTTGCTCCAGAAGCGATCAGCCCATCTGGTACCAAAGTTAGCATCAGATCGAAAGGTTTGCGCAGAAGAAGCTGCGATTTGCAAATGGATTTTATCCTAACTGTGGCAAGTTACTTTAAGTTTTATAGATGTGCTGAACGTGTTGTGTGGGTTGTGATTTGGTTCCCCACACCGAGTTCTGTTACGCCAGCTGGAGGTTGATCCAACACTTATCATGGACTTCATCTGAACTGTCTGCTCTGCCAGGGACCTGTCAGCTCGGCCAAGGCCGCTGCTCCGATTCAGAGACATTTCCAGTGAAAGACCGGCTCGGGGATTCGGCCCCTTGCTCAACACCATCGAACAGGTAGTGACCACCATGGTGGGTCATGTAGGTCCCGATTCCCCTGGTAATCCAGTACAACATCCACGAGGTCTTCATCTCACCTGTCCTGTGTCCTGGTCTGGGTAACATGAGTACAACACAGGGGAGCTCCTTGCAACAAAACTGCAATCATTTGTGTGTTCATCTGATTTTCTTGTTTTTGGGTTTATTGCAACAGACTGAGCCCTCTGACGCCGGATTACAAATATTAGAGTTGAGTGCATGTTAACTGTGTTTTCCTTCCTAAGGGCCCAACCACAGCTGCAATGCCGGCCTACCTGGGCAACGCTTCAGGCTAGCCTGATCACCAACTGGGTACCCAGGGTTGTGAGGACTGTGTTAAAGGGACTCACTGTGCATGAATATTCAGCCTGAATATAATCAGAATTGCTAATCACTTACTAGATTTATGCCCCACCTTTGTTCACATCCCCTCTGAATAAATCAGATTGTGGCTTTTCACATTTAACCTGGCTAGTGTGTACCTTATTGGTGGGGATACAGTACTGCTATTGTATTGTTGCATCACTGGTCTTATTTTCCAGGGGGTCTCCAGGGCAGTTGCAGAAGATCCAGCCCTGGTGGTAAGTGCAAGGAGTGTGAGCATATCAATACTGTCACATGGTAAATGTGAACATTCTGTTGCTGAACTGTTTAGGCACTAGAAGGGTTGGTGGGTGGTATTAGCATCCCGGTGGGCTATACCAACAGCAGTTACACTTCCCCAAAACCATTCCTCCGGGAGGAGGCACCCGTTCACTGAGCTCAGGCCCCTCAACCAGTGTCTAGTCAGGCAGGTAGGGGTAGTAGCCTATAGGATAGTGCCACCGAGGGGTTACAAAGAGCAACGGAGTTTTTATTGAAAAAGATAAAAAAATCATACATCATAACATTAACAATATATCAGCATACAGTACAAACAGTATCCCCACCATTATGCAGAGAAAAAAATACTGCTAACAAAGGAAAAGAAAGCAAAAACTCAAAGAAAACAAGACATCCAAAAAGCAAACCATTAGAAAACCTGGAATTAAATTTAGCACTAATTTACTGTATCTTGAAATGTACCAGTGATAAAGAGTTGCTACTAAGCAGATATCTTGCTTCTCCTAGCTGAATAATAACTTTACCCGTAGAGCAAAACTCAAAATAAAAAAAAAATAAAAAAAGTAATACAAACAAATACTGTAAAGGCAACCTATTTTATCCCAATATGCAGAGTACAATGCCTGTGGGCATAGCTTTTAAGCTTTGGATCTAATGTTCCTTAAGAGAGACTCTACCATTATAACAATAGAAATACTCAAATTTTGTAGTAGTTGTTGTAATACACACTGGCATCTTGCTTGTCAAAGATAAAATTTGATGCAAGCAACAATTACTGTTAGTGTACTGGAGTGATATCTCCTCCACTGCAATGGGTAATCACTTAAAATCAAATTCCCATAGCCGGCCTGATGGTGCTGAGGCCTGAGGCACTGGTGCCTTACTGCAGACCACGCCAGTGACCCGGGTACGGAAATGACAT
This sequence comes from Neoceratodus forsteri, assembly GCA_016271365.2. Lineage (NCBI taxonomy): Eukaryota > Metazoa > Chordata > Ceratodontiformes > Ceratodontidae > Neoceratodus > Neoceratodus forsteri. The sequence continues at coordinate 747,179,714 of CM057459.1, forward strand.
CGGGGAGCTGGCTCGGGGGGGGGGCAGGGTTGCAGCGGATTCAGCCTTGGCTCTCCTCCAGGGGTGAATGGCCGCTCCTCTGTAGTCCTGCTCCCATCGGTGGAGGCCCGTGGATGCGAGGTGGCAGGAGTGGCAAGCAAGTCTGGTGAGGTGAGGGGCCACTGGACCTGGCATGGACGCAGTGCCCAATGCATGCACGCATGTGTACGCTGTGGCCCCAGGAAGGGAGAAAAACATGAAAAAAAAGGTAAAAATGTCTATATATATATAAAAAAAGATATATATCAAATTCCCATAAGTGAGTCTATTTAATACAGGCCATTTTGATTTAGCAGCTAAAAACTCCCAATAGTTAACTGCAAAACCGTATTCTAAAAAAAATATATTCTTGTGTTTCTACCATTTGGCCCCATTCAAATCTTGGACACATCCGGTCTTGTTAAAGATTTATGTTTCATGTTCCCTTTCACCCCTAGTCATCCCTGGCAACTTAACCATAAAACATCCCATAGACTTTGATGGCATATAAGGACCACTTGGCCCACCCAGTCTGGCCATTTCCTACCTATTGAATAAGCTGCAGATCCTAGTTAACCAACAGGCTACTTCCTCCTACCCCGCACTATAATTGCCTTATGTCTATCCCACGCATTCTTGAATTCACCCACTGTTTTTGAACCCATGACATCCTTAGGGAGGCTGTTCCATGAGTCCACCACTCTCTCTGGGAAAAATTACTTCCTCACCTTGCCCCTGAGCTGTCCCCATCTATCTTCAAATTGTGCCCCCTTGTTCTTACACATCTCGTTTTCTGAAACATGCTACCCTCTTGGACTTTGTAGATTCCTTTGAGGTACTTTAAAATTTCTATTATGACCACCCTCTCCCTCCTTTCCTCAAGAGTACACATATTAAGCTCCTTTAGTTTCTCTTCATATGGTTTCTGGTGCAGACCCTGCACCATTTTAGTTGCCTTCCTCTGGACTGCCTCCATCCTGTCTATGTCCTTGCGGAGATGGGGTCTCTAGAACTGCATGCAGTACTCCAGATGGGGTCTCACCAACTGTCTGTTCAGAGGGATGACAACTTCCTGTTTTCTACTAATTATGCCTCTCCCTATGCATCCCAGTATCCCCCCAGCCCTCCTTTCTACCTTCTCACATTGTCTGCCTACCTTTAAGTCGTCTGATATGGCTACCCCCAGGTCCCTTTCCATTTTTGTTGTTGTTAGTAACCCCCCCCATTTTGTACTTTTCCCCTGGGTTTTTGTTTCCCAAGTGCATTACTTTGCACTTCTTTGCATTGAATCTAAGCAGCCATACTTTTTGACCATTCCTTCAACCTTGCCAAGTCCCTTCTCATCCTTTCCACTCCCTTTTATGTATCAACCCTGTTGCAGATCTTTGTGTCAACTGCAAAGAGGCATACTTTTCATTCTAGTCCCTCTGCAAAGTCACTTATAAAGACATTAGAGGACTGGCTCCAGTACTGAACCCTGCAGTACCCCACTTGTAGCCCCCCTTTCTTCAGAGTTGACTCTGTTTACTGTCACCCTCTGCAGCCTGTTGTCCGGCCAATTTTTTACCCAGGCTGCCACCCTGGGACCCTCTATCAGGCTAGCTAACTTGTTTATTAGTCTTTTGTGTGGGACTGTATCAAATGCCTTGCTAAAGTCTAGGTAGACCATGTCCACAGCCCCTCCCTGGTCTACTACTTTGGTCATCCAGTCAAAGAAATCTATTAGATTCGACTGACATGACCTTTCCACTGTGAATCCATGTTGCCTTGGGTCCTTTGTCCCACTGACCTCTAGGTACTCAACTATTCTTTCTTTCAGAAGTGATTCCATCATTTTCCCTACCACTGAGGTCAAACTAACAGGTCTATAGTTTCCTGCCTGTGGCTTGCTCCCACTTTTGTGAAGGGGAGTCACATCCGCCCTTCTCCAGTCCTCAGGCACCACACCATCCTCCCATGATTTCTTAAAAAGAGTAGTCAGTTGTGTCACTAGGTCTCACCATAGTTCTTTTAGAATTCAAGAGTGAATCCCATCAGGTCCCATTACCTTGTCCACCTTGAGTTTTAGGAGTTCTTTCAGGACCCTTTCTTCTGTGAATGGACCAGTATTGACCTCCCTATCCAGAGTGCTTCTATTATTTGGTTTAGGTACGTCCCCCTTCTCTTCTTTTGTGAATACTGAACAAAAGTATTCATTCAGTATCTCTGCCTTTTCACGATCACCCTCTGCCCACCCACCCTTCCCTTTGTAAAGTCTCACCATCCTTTCCTTGGTCTTTCTTTGCTCACTAATGTACCTATAAAAGGTTTTATCCCCATTCTTAACTGAGTTGGCTATCTTTTCCTCGGTTTGGGCTGTTGCTATTCTGACTGCTTTCCCCATTTTCTTCTGCTTTTACTGGTACAGTTATCTGTGCTGCTCCTTCTGTGATTCCTTATACTTTCTGAATGCTATCTTTTTCTCCCTAACTTTCCCTGCCACCTCTTTTGTGAGCCATATTGTTTTTTTTCCTTTGTTTTGTTTATTTGCTTCACACAAAGGTTTGTTGCCTCTGTGATGGCAGTTTTAATTTTTCCCCGTTGTTCCTCTACCCCTCCTTCCTGCTCTTTGCTAGTGCATTCCTTAGGCTCTCTCCCATTCTGCCAAAGTCTGCCCTCTGAAAGCCCAGTATGTTCACTTTTGTATGCCTTGACGCTAAGGCTCTGTTTATTGTGAACCACACTGTCTGGTTGTCGCTTGTTCCCAGATGGCTACCCATTTCTAAATCCAAGATCCTCTCACTGTCCCCATTTGAGAGTACCAGGTCTAAGACTGCTCCCTCCTGAGTGGGTTCCAACACTAGCTGCCTGAGGCATGCCCCCTGTAGGGCATCAAGAATGACTCTGCTGTTGGAAGTGGCTACAGCAAATGTGCTCCAGTAAAACATCTGGCATATTCAGGTCCCCCATCAACAATATCTCCATTTTTTCTGCCATTCTAAGGATGCCTCCTATCATTTCCTTGTTGATTTCTGCTCCCTGAGATGGGGGTCTGTCTACAAACACTGTGCAGATTGTGGTGCCATTTCCTGTCTCCAAGTTGACCCACAGTACCTCCTCTCCTCCGTTTACCCTTTAGTTATGTTGCTTTGATCCCTTCCCTTATGTAGAGAGCTACTCCTCCTCCTCTTTTACCCTCCCTGTCCCTCCTGTAGATTGTGTACCCCGTAATGTTGACATCCCAGTCATGGTTTCTTTGTGAACCAAGTTTCTGTGACTGCCACGATATCCAGGCATCCCTCTTCTATTAAGGCCACTAGTTCAGGAAGCTTGTTACCCAGACTATGGACACTGGTAGTCATCACCCTCCATTTTTTGATGGTCTTACCCATTTTAGCCCTATCCGTTCTTACTGTGTTTGCCTTTTTCTCCATTTACTCCTGCCCTGCCCCCATTGACCTCTTTACCTTGGTGTTAACCTCGCTAACTATCTTGTTTTGTTGGGGGAGGCTGAGAATTCCCTACTCTTTTTCAGTGCCTCCCCCCGTGGTTAGTTTAAAAGCTTGCCAATGAAGCATTTAAACCTATCACCTAGGATCCTGGTTCCCTTCCCGGACAGATGCAGACCATTGTGCCAGTATAGGCTTGTATCCTACCAGGGGTATCCCGTGATAATCGTGAGTCAAAAATCGTGAATATAAAATCGCACATCAAATTAAGTGAAAACAAGATTGGTGACTGCCAAATTATATCACGTGGTCACATTGGCAATTTTGAATGTACAATAATAGCGATACTTTTAATCGCGATCGAGAATCAATGCCCTACAGCCGATTGCAGACAGCTACGGTTGTACAGTTTCACTCACCACCTCCTCAACTTAGGCCAACAAAAAAAATGTTTTCTGCTTCCAATCCTTCTACTGCTACTGCCTTCTACTGCTACTGTCTGCTAGTGTCTAAACTTTGAGCAGCAATGTCCTTAAGTGGCAGAACCGAGGGAAGGCACAGAAACGTCCATTTACAGTATTGAGCCAAGATTTGATGCTGGGAAATACGCCGTAGAAAATGGCATTATGAAAGCAGTTTGCTTTTTTTAACTCTAAGTACGGATTTGTGCTGCATGTTTAATAAAGAATGCTAACATACTGTGAACATGTCTCTTAGTCCATATCTAATGTATATATGGTCACTGCATGACATGGCTAGCAGTATCACAGCAAACAGCAATCTCCAGCAATCTCTTAGCAATCACACCAAACCCTTGTTTTTTAAGTTTTTGGTTACTGCCTGATAGTATCTGTAACACTGTTTTTATTTTAGCAGTGAATGTTAAGGTGAGGGGCTCAAGCGAGGGAAAACAGCACACCGCATTTGTTGTTTGTTACAGTATGTCAGCATTCTAGTCTCTCAACAGAGCATCCTTAGAAGCTTACAAACATTGTTAAAGTACTGTACCTTTCACTTAGGGGAGCAGTTAGGGGAGTGGGCGAGTGAGTGAACGTTTGCAAAATTACTAGCCGCTGAATGCATTTATTGTTCACGGTTCTTTTTTTTTGCAGTACAGTGCCTTACAGCAAACATAGAAATAAAAAGAACCGTGAACATTTCCTATTCTACAGTGTCTGGAGAATATGACCATTACCATTACTAAGCTTGTTCTACACATATTCCATCAACCTGCCTTATTTCAAGAAGGGTGCTATTTTGACAGGATCGCTATTTTTAAACTGGCGATTTTATGCAGGCAGTATTTGTGGATTCACTGAAATGTGCTCGCCATTAAATCAATCGCGATTATATTTTCTCGATTTTAACATGAAACCCCTCCAGGTGGACACACAGTCCCCAATGAAGCCAAAACCCTGTGCTCTGCACCAGTTTTTCAATCATTCATTGAATTCCAGGGTGTGGAGTACCCTAGCCTCACACATGCCATAGACAGGCAGCACCTCCGAGAAGGATACTGTGCATGCTACTTGTCTAAGGCCCCTCCCCAACACCATAAACTCCTCCTGCAGAGCTCCGATCCCATTCCCAGCTAGGTCATTAGTCCCTAGGTGGACAATGAGATCCAGCTCCCGCTCCTGTGAACCTGAGGATTCGCTTCCTGTCCCTCCATGCCAAGGCATCAGGCAGGCACCTTACCTCCCTTTCCTCTCCCTCCCCCAGTTCTACCCCCCCAATGACTGAGTCCCCCACCAGGAGTTGTTTCTTTCCACTGTGGGATCATATGCCACCCTCCTGTGTGTCTCCTTTGTGGAGATTCCCAGCATCCTCCTTGTCTCCACTTCGGGTGTCTCCATAGAGGATCAACGCTCCGCCAGAAAGGCATATGAATTGTGGAGAGGTACAACTGGAGGAATACACCTCTTTTCCACCACCCTCACCCTCCCTGAGCCCACTGTAGTCCAACCACTCCTTATTCTTGGCAACCTCTGAGACAGCAGCAGCATCCCTGGTGGTCCCTGGGTGGGGGAAGAGATTTTCCAATCCCTTGCCAGGTCCTGGGTGGGGAGGATTCCTTACTCCTTGCCAGGATGGCCTGAAGACAGGCAACCTCCTCCTTCAGCGCCGAGAGGTGTCTGTAAATAGGGAAGCATTGCAGCTTCCAGAATGTCTCCTGGAAGGCTGCCACCTCACAGCCAGTGCATTGCACCACTCCTCACATGTCTGTCTCCCACTCTGTTGAAATTGTGTTTTTTCTTTTTTAAGATCATTTTTTTCTCCTTTTTTATACAAAAAAAATAAGGATAATGTAATCAAAAGATGGTATTTGTTGTGAGGGGGATAATATATTATTGTACACTAGTAATAACTGATCTCTCAAAATGTCTACAAAGGATTTATAAACCTTGTTAGGTATACCATTTATACCTGGCAACGAGTCAGTCTTTAAAGATTAGCTGATGCCTTCATTAAAACTTTGGAAAACGTAATGGCCCGGATATTCAAACTGCGCCAGGCTGTGGTGCAAGCTTGGGCGCAGCTCAACATGGCTGCGCAGGGGTGTGGCCTGGGCGATATTCAATAGACTGCGCCATGGCTGGTAGCTTTGAATATCGCTTTACTTCCCCAGTGTGCATGGTGCAGTGGCACCGCTCAAGCACAAGTGGCCAGAGTGGAGCATGGAGATGTGCTAGCGCAAGTTCCATTGCACTCATGCACAGAACCAGCGATATTCAAAAGTTGACATGCAAATGGGGCCATAATGTATGCAAGGCGCTCATGAGGCCATTTGCATATCATTATATTTCATTTGCATGCAGGTGTGCTGATTCTGATGACTTGGCACCTACGCCTGCCAGGCAGCAGCCGCTAGACCGATGCCCCCTGCAGCCTGATCGCGGGCATTAGTAGTGCAAAAAAAAAGTAATATGTCCAATATCTCTGGTGGTCCAGTGGACCTCTATCTGCCCGATCGCAGGCAATTGTAAAAACAACAGGTCCAATATCCCTGGTGGTCCAGTGGACCGCTATCTGCCCAGTCGCGGGCATGTGTAAAAAGAATATATGCCATTATCCCTGGTGGTCTAGCGGACCCTATCTGCCTGATCGTGGGCATGTGTAAAAGGAAAATATTTCAGTATCCCTGGTGGTCTAGTGGACCCTATCTGCCTGATCGTGGGCATCTGTAAAAAACAAATTCCAATATCCCTGGTGATCTAGTGGTACCCCACCACCTGCCCACTGAGCCCCACCGCCCCACCCCCATCAGCCGTACTACACATTCCAGATATGTGAATGATTTTCATTCACATATCTGGAATATAGCTCTGTATAAACTTCACGCCCATTGGCTCACGCTGTGAACCAATGGGCGTGCAGCTCTGAGTGTCAGTCGGTGGGCGGTGGGGTGGCAGGCAGGTGGAGTACTGCCACCTGCTGGCTGACGGGGAGGCGGGATGGTGGGGCTCAGTGGGCGGGTGGAGGGTACCACTAGACCACCAGGGATATTGGAATTTGTTTTTTACAGATGCCCACGATCGGGTAAACAGCAGTCCACTGGACCAACAGGGATATTGGACTTATCTCATTTGTACAAATGCCCGCAATTGGGCAGATGGGGTCCGCTAGACCACCAGGGATAATGGCATAAATTCTTTTTACACATACCCACGATCAGGTGGATAACTGGTCCACTGGACCACCAGGGATATTGGACAGTTTCATTATATTTTTAAACAAATGCCCGTGATCGGGCATGGGGGTGGCACCACCAGGTGCAGCCGGAACTCGGGTGGCCACCCACAGGTGGCAGCTGCCGTGTTGCGCCCTGCAATGCAGCAGCTCACCTGTGGGTGGCTATCAGTTGTTCCTTTTTTTTTTGGCTTAACTTTGTGCTGGCACAGGTAGGGGTTGCGCATGCATGGCTCTGCACATCAGGGCTGAATATCGGGCTGTGCAGGTTATGCATGGGCACGTCCCCCCCACCTGTGCCTGCATACATTACTGATGCGCTCCGACGCATTGGGATTTGTGCTGCGCACTTTTCCCTTTTGAATATCGCGCCGGGGCGCATCAGTGGGTTGCACATGGCGCAACACTGTTACGCCATGTGCAACCCTTTTGAATATCTGGGTCCATATTTATACATAAGCTAACTTGTATTTCATATAGCTTCTGTGTATTTTCCTCTCCATTGTTTGTTACTGAAGAAATTACCACAAAAGCAAGATGTTTATCTCTGAGTTCATATGCCTCTATAGCTTATTCCCTACTTGCACTTATAATGCTGTGTTGTGACATCACAGTCTGTTGCCATGGGAATAACTGCTGTCACAAGCAGAGTATTATGACATCAGATTGGAAAGAAGAAATAGGGAGCTGGTGAACCATCAAGGAACAACTATTCTGTTTTCATGCATATGAATTCAGTAATAAATAATGGAAATAAAAAAATACACAGCTACAGTAATGAGAACTATAAGCTGCTCTGTGTCCAAATATTATGTTTCTCAAGTTTTTCTCAAGGTGTCAGTGGCTGTTTAGAGATTATAACTAATACTTCTTCCTTACTTAATTCTTTTGTCAGCTCTGTTGTCTGAGCACAGCTCAACTTTGTAATGGGGCAGTTAAAAATGTATTGATTTGGCTCTCGGTGGTAAACTCATGTCCAAAAGTCTTACCTATGAAATTTTGTACTATCTGCATAATATCGGTAATGTTAGTCATAATTTCTCCATATTCGTTTTCAACTGCCTTCAGATTTTTAGTGTCTGTTCTGTTTTAGGTGCTGCATAAAGGTCACTAAATGGCTGTTTTTGAGTTGAGTATTTAAAGTCGGCTGACAAAGAGGCAGCCCTGTTATACTATAGTTGAAACATCTTTATTTTTAAATTGTCTGTTTCTCTTTTGTATAGTGCTGTCTCTTTTCCAGATTTAGATAGGAGTTTATACATTTGATTTCTATATCCTAAATATTTAAAATATTCATTTTGATTTTTTTGTTTTCCATGCTTCACAAGTTTTTTTTTGGTCCTTCCTCATGTCTACCCACCATGTCCCGTGGTCGTCATACATACAATATACTGATCTTCTGGCAAACAACAATTGCTGCACCTCTGTAGACTCTGAAAGAGAGGTATTCATTCTCCATCTACTACCATGAGGGAAACTGAGAGTTAACATTAGCCAGGGAAAAAGTAAAATCTAAAATAACATGATCAGAGAATTCTGAGGGTAGTAATGTGAAAACTAATGGGATCAGTTTGTGTGAAGTAGACAAATAATCAATCCTAGCAGCAATTTTTTTTCTGTAAAAAGGGAAACTTCCCTCCTTTTGTAATGCTCAATATGTATAAGTTAAACCTGTACTTGTTACCAAATTTGTCAAAGCATGAGAATCACAATACCTTTTTCTGAACATCTCCCTGTGCTCTAATATCTACTCCACAAATCATATCCCCCCTCCCCCATATCCCTTGCTTGGCAGTGTACAGATTAGGCTGTATACTTTCAAAAAAAGCTACTCTACTGGCCTTTGTCTGAGGGGCATAGGTTTTGATTAAATGAAATTTCTACCCCTGCATATATAAAATCTTGTAACAGTGCTCGCCCAGGGTTGATATCTACCACTCCTGTGATTAAAAAGAGTGTCCCCTGGAATAAAATACCCCAATCATCTGCTTTGTCAAACCAAAATGTCTAAAATGAAAGACCCCATACCCAGTGATTTTTCAGTTGTGAAACATCAAAGAGGGAACCCAGTCTTGTTTCCTGTAAAAGAATAATACTGAATTTAGTATGCTGAAAAAAAAAAGATAGAGCAGCCACCCTCTACCTGTAGTTCTTGATGCTACAAATGTTAAAAGAATCTATGTTCAGGAGCTGCATGGTAAAAGGAAACTGGAGGTCTCATATATTAAAAAAATAGTACACGGGTGACCCTTCTTGTGAGGAGGGGACATATTTCTTCATTTCTGACTTTTGTACACTTTTGTTCCCTTCTTCCTCTACTTCTGAAGGTGCTCCTGATTTAGTGGAAAAAACATCAAAATCTAAGTCAGAATCTTCCCAGTCTCTCTGTTCTTGTAAAATCTGGCATTCGTTCTGTACAGAAAAAGTGGGTTGTATAACTTGCCTAGCAGTCGACATTGTCACTCTTCTGGTAAGTGGAACATGGCCTTCCTCAGGGAGAGGAATAGCCATTAGTAGATTCAGTGTAGTATTTGTCTTAACAGGCATATCACTATGAATGCCTGTATCCTCAGTGGGCATCTCTTGTGTTGTAGTATTCTCCACCATTGGGTCTTCTTCTATAGCATCAGAACTGGTAGTTGCTGCTGCTGGATGGGGGATTAGGAAGGGAGGGAGCTCCTTGCTCTCTGTCTCTTCAGAAATAGAGATTAAAGAGGCCATTTTATTTTGTCTACTGAGAAAAAGACTTCCTGAAGGTGAGGATTACATTCTTGTAACTGTATCCTTTAAACCCTGCACACTGGAGGAAGTCTCTTTATTATAGACTTGAACCTTTCAAACTAGATGTTCCTGAACAAAACCATCACCTTTGTTTCTTCCTGCCCAATGGCATAGCTGGTATATATGTCCAGATTTCTCACAGAAATTGCATCTGTGAACATTCTTGCACATCATACTGACATGTCCAAATTCCCCGCATAGTGCACATCTCAAATGGTCACTGGTGCTACTCAAGTGTATGTGGGCTCCACATTTATAACAGGCTTTAGGTTGGCCTGTGTAGAAATAGACTTCTTTATCTCTAGAGAGAAAGACTGTTAGGGAGGTGTATGACCCTGGAGTCATATTGGAACAGTTTAACTTTAACATGACAACCTCCTGTCCAAATATTTTCTATATCTACAATTGCTTCTGGAGGTCCCAAGAGGTCATATCTTTTTTCTAGCCAGAAATTAATGTCACACACATTAACCCCTTCACTGCAGAACATGATTGTTTCATTCCTAATAAGTAGTTTGGTTAGGGAAATAGCTACTTTATAAAGGGAATCCATAGAAGAGATATTTTCATTTGTAGGTATTTGGTCCAGAACCTATCTAGACCTGTGCTGTTTTAAAGAAGCAGTGCAATGAAAACTGTTTTTCTCCAAAAAAGCTAGTCTCAGCTACAAGTAATAAGAATATTATAATGTAAAAACACAGAGGAGTCGGCACTAGGAAAGTGTCGCTAAGGACAAAGATGAAACAGCACAACCAAACTTAGTCCAGCACTCACCAGCCTCAAATAGCAAGGGTACCAGTCTCCTGTAGAGAAAAACACTTTTATTTATAACATTATAAAATAAAAAATACCTATCGAGAAAGGATGGTAGCACACGTCCGAAATGCACGGTGTTTTTTTCTATATTGTTATGAATAAAAGTTTCTCTAAGACTAGTGCCCTTGCTATTAATGAGTGCTGAACTAAGTTTGGTTGATGCCAATAAAAAATATTAGCACACCTGTCAAATGTACTGTCTAGGTACCTCCTATGCTACACACCATGAGTTGTTTTTTTAATTTTTTTGATCCTAACTCATGACAGATCTACAATACTATTTCTATGCAAAATGTGGCAGCCATCTTTTTTCTTGAGGAAAAACTCAATTAAAACATTTACAAAATACTCACATTTTGGTGGAATTTAGAAATTGTACTACCAAATAAAACTGGAAGATGCTTGGAATCTTTTACAGGGAAAAAATATAGGGTTACATTTTTTGCCCAGTTTTGTTCACTGCTGCTTTAAAGCTAATATCAAATGTATCTTTCCCAATATATGTATAGGAGCATAAATGTCTGAGGCTTAAAACTGCATGGAATCTTTGATTAAACATCTGGCCACGTATACACTGTCTGGGTGTTCTGGTAGATCTCCTCTGTATTTGAGCCTCATTACATTTTTACATGGAGCAGGCTCTGTTCTGTTTTTAAATAAACCAAAGTATCTAGGGTCTGTGTTGGAATCCATGTGGGAAGGATGGGGTTCATTTTCTCTTGTATTATTGTGACTATTACCAGTATCTGAAGTATCTCCTCCTTCCCTTTGCTGGTCCTGCACTGTAAGGCTTCTCAATGTCCCAAGCACAGGTAAATGATTTTTGTTTAGTAAGAGTGAGGGTTCAGAGATGTTAGTTGTATTTGCTATATTAGGAATCTCATCCACTCATCGTGTCCTCTTGATTCTTTCTCCCTCCATATCGGATTGCACCTCCCTCCCTGCCAGTGCAGCCTCCGATGCAAACTGCAAGGCTTCATTATGGTCTACTGTTGATTCCAATTGCAAGTCAGTACCAGCAACTGCAGCTGTCAGGGAAGTTCTTCCTTTTGTAATCACATAGAGGATAACGTATGGGTCCCAGATCGGTAACCTACTTGTTAACTGTCGAGAGGTTGCCATGACGATCGTGTAACCCTTGAGAGTGAAGCTCGAGAGGTTTATGTTGCCATGGCAACCTCGAGAGCAGGTCACCAATCAGGACCCCATACTTTATATTTTATAGTGTATGGCTGCCATAAAGAATGAAGAAAAGAAGCAGGTATCTTAACTGAAAGTGATTTATGCCAGCGCAGGTCAAGTTCTTGCCTCTGCGGCCGTTTTGGGAAGCCACTCACTTCCTCTATCAAGCATGCGCAGATCAATCCTGGTTGTTATACCAGCGATGTGACATACCTTCGATGGGTTAACAACAAAGTGACGTCACATTGATGGCATAACAACCATGGGAAAAGATAGATTTTGGTAGATAACAACGTTCTACCATACATTATAGTAGTATTACTAAGAAACTCTCTATTGTCAGCCATACAAGTGTGTTCTAATTGGTTTTCTGTTGCTGTCTGTATCATCATGCTCGGAACCGTGTTTCTTTCATTAATATTCACAACAGTACATACCGAGTCTCCATTCATCTGGGTCTTCTTGTCTCAAGCTTTCACTCCCGTTCCCAGTCCTGAGAGCACTACCAGTGGCTTCTGCTGTGCAGTGTCTGATAGGGGCTGACTAGGAACAGGGTTTGCTGCTGTCTGAGTCAGGACAGTCTTGGTATACTGCAGTTTGTCTCTGTTCCCTAAAGGAATCAATGTCAGTACCATTGTTGGTCCTTGTGAGGCTCTCTGTGTATCCAGTTCTGATTCAGGGTCCCACTTCCCAGACAAGTTCTGTATCCAGCCCACTCCTCTGATGGATCTCTCCAGTGACCAGGGATCTGCAGTAGGGAGTTGAAAAGCTTTGACAAGGTGATTTCTTGCTGTCTGTGGTTCACTCTGTTCTTCTAGCTGATTGTCAGTTTTCAGCTCCTTAGAACTCAGCTGAACATCAATGCGTCCAACAACTGACTGTGACCAAGAATTTTCTGCAGCCTCAGATTGTTCAGCCAAACTTTCTTTTTTGGTATGTGATAGTCTCTGTTTTAAATTGACTTTCCTTTTATGGTTTCTCTCTTCATCCTCTGCCACCATCTGAAGTAAATGCCTTTTTCTTTCCTGTAATTCTGTTTCCAACTTTTGTTCAGTTGACATAACAGTATCTTCATCCTCAGAAACCTGCCCCTCCATATCCGTACTAGGATTTTGTATAGTTGACTCATCCTCTTCCAAATACCAGCTGGGGATGAGGACCTAGCCCCAGCCTGCTGAGAAACACCTTCCTTCTCCATTACCCCAGGATCCAGCATTTTGGACAGTGAGCCAGCAATGCCCTCTGCCAATAGCAGAGGAGTTGGCTTGGTGTTATGACCAATATTCCAACTGTCAGTAAAACAGGTCCATGCAACCCACCCCACAAGATGCACCTGGATACAAGCTATAATAGCATTGTTTGCCTTTCCTAACAAAAATAATGCAAATAAGATTACAAATAAAATTAGATAACAACAAAATGTATACATTATTTAAAAAGATATATGTTAGGAAGGTAGAACTGGGGGAGGAAGGGGATAGGGAGGTAAGGTGCCTGCCTGGCGCCATGGCTTAGAGGGACTGGGAGCAAATCCTCAGGATTGCCGGAGCAGCTGCACAGGGGAGAGAGCTGGATGTCATTATCCACCTAGGGACAAATGACCTGGCTAAGAAAGGGATTAGAGAAGTGCAAGAAGAGTTTGTGGAATTGGGGAGGGGCCTTAGACAAGTAGCACGCACGGTAACCTTCTCGGAGGTGCTGCCCATCTATGGCGTAGGAGAGGTTAGGTGTTCCGCATCATGGGATTCAATCAGTGGTTGAAAACTGGTGTGGAGCTCAGGGATTTGGCTTCATTGGGGACTGGGGGTCCACCTGGAGTGATGCAAGCCTATACTGGCATGATGGGCTGCATCTGTCCAGGAGGGGAACCAGGATCCTAGGTGATAGGTTTAAATGCTTCATTGGCAAGTATTTAAACTAGCCAAGGAGGGAGGCACTGTAAAGGAGCAGGGAAATCCTAGCCTCCCCAAAAAATCACGGTAGTAAGTGTGGTAAACGCCAACATAGAGGTGTCGATAGGGAGAAGGGCAGGGGTAAATGGAGAAAGTGACAAAGGCAAGAAGGGTAGGGATGGGGCAAAAAGGAGTAAGGCCATCAGGAAATGGAGGGTAATGAGTACCAATGCCTGTAGTATGGGCAACAAGCTCCCTGAGCTGGTGGCCTTGATGGAAGAGGGATGCCTGGATATCGTAGCAGTCACAGAAACATGGTACACAGAGAACCATGACTGGGATGTTAACATACCAGGGTACATAACCTACAGGAGAGACAGGTAGGGCAGAAGAGGGGGAGGAGTAGCTCTCTATGTAAAGGAACGGATAAAAGCAACTGAACAAAAGAGTAAACAGGAAGGAGAGGAGGCACTGTGGGTCACCTTGGAGACTGGAAAGGGCACCACAATCCGCACAGGGGTTGTGTACAGACCCTCATGTCAGGGGGAGGGAATGGACAAGGATATGATAGAAGGCATTCTTAGAATGGCAGAGAAAGGGGAGATAGTGTTGATGGGAGACCTGAATATGCCAGATGTTAACTGGAGCACATTTGCTTCAGCCACATCCAAGAGCAGGGCCATTCTTGATGCCCTACAGGTGGCAGGCCTCAGACAGCTAGTTTGAGGAACCCACTCATGAGGAGCAATCTTAGACTCGTACTCTCAAATGGGGGCAGTGAGAAGATCTCAGATCTAGAAGTGGGTTGCCATATGGGAACAAGTGACCATCAAACAGTGTGGTTCATGTTAAACTCAGCTACAGAGTCAAGCCATACAAAAGTGAGGGTACTGGACTTCAGGAGGGCTGACTTTAGCAAGATGGGAGAGTGCCTCAGAAAAGCACTAGCAAACAGGCTAGAAGGAGGTGTGGAGCAACAATGGGGAATCATCAAAACTACCATCACAGAGGCAACAAGCCTTTGTGTGAAGCAAATAAACAAATCAAAATGAAAGAAGAAGCCACTATGGTTCTCAAAAGAGGTGGCTGTGAAAGTCAGGAAGAAAAAGATAGCATTCCGGAAGTATAAGGAAACAGAGAAGGAGCAGGAAAGACAGCTGTACCAGTTAAGGCAGAAGGAATCAGGGAGGGAAGTCAGAATAGCAAAGGCCCAAACTGAGGAAAAGATAGCCAACTCAGTTAAGAAGGGGGATAAATTATTTTATAGGTACATCAGCGAGCGTAGAAAGACAAAGGGAGGGACAGTGAGGCTGAATAGAATGAACGGTGGGTGGGCAGAGGGGGACAGTGAAAAAGCAGGGATACTGAATGAATATTTCTGCTCAGTATTCACAAAACAGGAGGGGGAAGTGCCTAATCCAATTAACAGAAGCGCTCTTGATAGGGAGGTCGATCCCAGTCCTTTCACAGAAGAAAGGGTTCTGCAAGAACTCCTAAAACTGAAGGTGGACAAAGCAATGGGGCCTGATGGAATTCACCCCAGAATTCTAAAATAATTAAGGGGGGAACTAGTGAAACCACTGGCTACTCTTTTTAATAAATCATGGGAGGATGGTGTGGTACCCGAGGACTGGAGGAAGGTGGATGTGATTCCCCTTCACAAAAGTGGGACCAAGGCAGAGGCAGGAAACTACAGACCTGTCAGTTTGACCTCTGTGGTAGGGAAAGTGATGGAGTCACTTCTGAAGGAAAGAATTGTTGAGTACCTAGAGGCCAGTGGGGCACAGGACCCAAGGCAGCATGGGTTCACAGCTGGAAGGTCATGTCAGACGAATCTAATAGATTTCTTTGACTGGGTAACCAAAGTAGTAGACCAGGGAGGGGCTGTGGACATGGCCTACCTAGACTTTAGCAAGGCATTTGACACAGTCCCACATAAAAGATTAATAGTCAAATTAACCAGACTGGGAGTGGGTCCCAGGGTGGTAGCCTGGGTAAAACATTGGCTGGACAACAGGACACAGAAGGTAATTGTAAATGGAGTCCACTCTGAAGAAAGAGGAGTTACTAGTGGGCTACCGCAGGGTTCAGTATTGGGTCCAGTCCTTTTTAATGTCTTCATAAGTGACATTGCAGAGGGACTGGAAGGAAAAGTATGCCTCTTTGCAGATGACACAAAGATCTGCAACAGGGTTGATACACAAGGAGGCATGGAAAGGATGAGAAGGGACTTGGCAAGGCTGGAGGAATGGTCAGAAGTACTGTATGGCAGCTAGGATTCAATGCAAAGAAGTGCAAAATAATGCACCTGGGAAGCAAGAACCCAGGGGAAGAATACACAATGGGGGGAGGTAGTAACAACAGCAAAAAAGGAAAGGGACCTGGGGGGTAATCATATCAGATGACCTTAAGGTTAGCAAGCAATGTGAGAAGGCAGTAGGGAGGGCTGGGGTATACTGGGATGCATAGGGAGAGGCATCAGCAGCAGAAAACAGGAAGTTGTTATCCATCTGTACAGACAGTTGGTGAGACCCCATCTGGAGTACTGCATCCAGTTCTGGAGACCCCATCTCCGCAAGGACATAGACAGGATAGAGGCAGTCCAGAGGAGGCAACTAAAATGGTGCAGGGTCTGCAAGAGAAGCCATATGAGGAGAGACTAAAGGAGCGTAATATGTATACCCTTGAAGAAAGAAGGGAGAGGGGGGACATGATAGATACTTTTAAGTACCTCAGTGGAATCAACAAAGTCCAAGATTGTAGCATCTTTCAGAAAAAGAAACATGCAAGAACAAGGGGACACAATTTAAAGATAGAGGGGGCGGTTCAGGGGCAATGTGAGGAAGTATTATTTCACAGAGAGGGTGGTGGATGCATGGAACAGCGATCCTTAGGAGGTTGTGGGGTCTAAAACTGTGGGAGAATTCAAGAATGCATGGGACAGACATAAAGCAATTCTTGTGGGGGGGGGGTAGGAAGAAATAGGCTGTTGGTTAACTAGGATCTGTGGCCTATCCTGTAGGTAGAAAAATGGGCAGACTAGATGGGCCAAGTGGTCCTTATCTGCCGTCAAAGTCTATGTTTCTATGTTGTATTTGTTTTTGTTTACCAGGTAATTACACTAGGCATACAGATACCCCTTTTCAGGCACAATCTGGGAGAGTTACAGTAACAATACAATAAATAGCAGTAAGAACAAAAGAGCAATAGCAGCAGGCCCATTAGAGCAACCAATGGTAACAGCAACAAATTACAACAGGCATGCAAAAATCAACAAATGGAATACAATACAAAGCAGGGAGCAGTAACAGGATCACAATAAAAATAACTGTCAACATCAGGGTTGAGGAGTATTGCCCCAAAGAAGTAGCAGCAATAATTAGTGAATAACTAACTAAAAAGTGTGCAGTGTAGAACAGGTGTATTCCATGGGTTGTAGCACAAAAAAAAAAAAAAAGAGGCTGGCCCGGTGGCACTGAGGGTTGAGGCGCTGGATGCCACACCTGCGCCGCACCGGCGACCCGGGTTCAAGAATGGACTTAGCTCGCCGGGTGCTGGCAGGGGGAAGGAAGGATTGAGCATCCCATGACAGCTCTCCTTCCTTCAGGGGTGGGTTAGAGATATGCGCCGCACTGCAGTGACACCCAGCAGAGGCTGGGTGTTTGGCAGGTGTGGGCATTAACATGGGGGGGGGGAGAGCCGGCAGACGTCTGCATGTTAGTGCATTGACGTCATTGCACATCGGGCTCTCTAGAGAGGAAAGGAGGAAAAAACATCTCCTAAGTCTCCTAGATGATGACCACCATTGCCTGCTTTGCCATCCGCAGACAGGTAAGGGGGCAGATCCCGCTGTGTGCAGCTCGATCACTCATGGATAGAGGAGGGTTAGGAGGGCCCCTCCTCACCCCACTGGTAGGGTAATCTGGGCCGTCAAGGTACCCCAAGGATTCGCGAGTGTGCTGCACTCTAGGAGAAGACTCCGGGGTAGTCGGTAGGGTTGGGAAGCAGAACATCTTGGTGGCCTGAAGGAGTGGAGATTAGGAGTCAGTCGAGGCGTAGAAATAGAAAGTAGAAAAAAAAAATGAGACTAGGTCTGACAGCCATAGGAGTCAGATTTAGGACAGGAGCAAGGGCTGGTGAGGAGTAGGGAGTCTTTCACGGCTCTTAAAAACCTGCATGTAACTGGGAAATATGACAACATTAGGAGGTAAGGAGATCAACATTTTGGGGCATAAAAGGCAAAAACCAAATGACCCAAACACATTGTATATCTGCGCTCTTGGAGAAAGTGAAAGTCAATAAATCTTAGGTGGGTATCTGCAGGTGGGTAGCTAGGGCAGGCATGAAGTCAGTCCTAAGCAATTTGTTGACAAATTGTTCCAGAGGAAATGAGCATTGCCCTGATGGGGAGGGCCAGACTAGTCCAGCATAGAGGTGGAAGTGGTGGATAAGTTACACAGGGTAAGGTAATAAACCTATACAGTATTTTCAAAAACTACTCAGCCACAACAGGACTAGCAGGTCACTAGCATGGTCTTTGCATTAAAAAGTAAAACAGGATTAAAACTTCTGAGGAGTGGAAAAAAAAACACCAGACTTGAACAGAGGAACAAGGATGTTCAAGAATGTAGAAGGAAACTCGAGGTGGGAAGGGGAAGGAGAGTGATGGGGCCTATTTACACGAGCAGATATGCTTAGAGAGATCACAAGGGAGATTTCTGAAGGACAGGAAAGAGGAGGAGGAGGATCAGAGGTATAGAGAAGGTGTGACACTTTCACCTCTACTGATGTACTTTAAATACAGTTCTGAGGTAACAAGGAAACACTCTCTGGGAAACCTCCCCAATCACACAAATGTGGCAGCACACACACCTGAATGTTGGTACAGCACTAAAAAAGATAATAGAAAATCACTTTATTTAGTGCAAAATAGTGAACTGCAAACACACCCAGTGCAGAGTAAAAACCCAAGACACCGAGGCATTCACTGACCTGATGCTTGGCAACTCAATCCTTCTACAGTCAGGCCGGTGAACACCTCGATGACTGTTCTTTTTACTCTGCACTTAGTGTGTTTGCACTTTGCTGTTTTGCACTAAATAAAGTGATTTATATTACAGTACCTTCATTATTGCTGTTGTGCCCCATGCATTTTTTTGAGTTTGTAAATACAATTGTTTCTTTTATTGATTATTAGTTTTTTGTGCGTAATATTCTGTATGAGAGTTTAAGGCAGCATGCTAATTTTTGTTAAACAGACTGAAAAGTTTACATGGCTTTGTAACTGTGGGTGGATCAGACTGCTGTAAGCATTCTGGAAACGGACCCAAAAGTAAAATAGCCCAGTAAGACAATAGAGAGGTAAACTTTCAGTCACCACAGGCAGGATGGCAGGACCATACCACAAGAAGCCAGAGTCACTCACAGTTCTTGGTGCTCACTGGTAAATGAAGTTAAGCACACACGAAATAACCTTGGCACCCACTCATGCATTCAAGAAGGCACAGCACATTTCTGAAAATGTGTAGTCCTTTATTGTAAAATTCAGCTATAACAACGTCTCCGCCACACCACACAGCAAGAAGTCTCAACGTTTCACGCAGGTGCACTGCGCTTTATCAAGAGGAATGCTATTACAACATACACCAACTTAAATAGTAAATACATCATTAAAAACAGGTGTAACAAACTTTAGTTAATTATGGACACTCAATTTGTAGCCTATATTGTAGAAGCATCTCCATTCATTATTTAGAGTTGGTATCAACATACAATTTTTAGAATTAATCATTAAACATTTTTTTCACTCTTTTAACAAAGAAAAAATGTTTGTATTTCCAATCTTATCACAGATGTGGAGCCAATTCAATTTTATGATTTAATCCTGGATAGCTAGTAGCTCATAATCTATTAATCTAGTAATTTTCCCTGCAGGCTAATTTACTATTAATGTCACCACCTCATGGGCCCAGCTTTACTTTCTCTATTCCAGTAAAATTCCACTCATGCATTTTTTTTATTTTGTGCAAAATGAATATGATGTGCCGTAATATATTTTAAACTGTGACTACTAATAGCATGCATGTGCTCCTCAACTCTCTCTTTCAGCTTTTGTTTAGTGCATCCTACATAGTAAATGCCACATTTCATGTAGCTAAATAAATCACATAGGTAGTAATGCAATTTATAAATAAGTTAATATGTAACAATTTTCCATCCACAGGATTTAAAAAGACTTTAGTAGCATTGATCTGTGTACAATATTTACACCTCATACATTTAAAACAACCTGGCGGTAAAGTTGGTAACCAATTGGCTTGCCTAGAAGTCATTTGATCTAAGCCTGCAGGGCTTACTGAATCCATTGGTTGTACAGGACTATTATCAACATTACTGTCCTGCAAACCACCACTTTCAGTGCCCATCTGTGTTCCATTAGGGGAGCATTTCTGCAGTATAGCTCCATCAGCATCAAATTGTACACACAATGGACACAGGGTGGAATCAGAGACCTCTGGTGGGACTAGAACATAATATCCTATTTTTGTCTGATAGCTATTTGTCAAGAGTGTCACCCACATTTTTTGCCCATTTATACACCATACATGGAGGGTTTAAAACATACTCCCTCAATTTACCTTCTGTTTTCAAAATAGGCTAATGTCTAATTATAATTTTTTCTACCAGTCCCAAATCCAAACTATGCGTACTGACAAAAATCAATCTGCTTTGTTCCTGTGTTGCACTCATTCTTTCAGCCAATAATGTATCCCTTTGGAGCCGCCTAACCTGATGTTTCATTTGTTGGACAGCATTTTGATTGTAACCTCTTGTTATAAATCTATTTTCTAAATCTTCAGCCCACTTATCATAGTTTGCTAATTTACTACAATTTTGTCTAGTCCTAATGAACTGACTTTTGGGAATTGATTTAACAGTATGTCTAAGATGACATCAATTAGCAGGCAATATGGTGTTTCTATCTGTTGTCTTACGACACAATGTGGTAACTAAACCAAAATTATCAATGATTATATTCAAAAATGCAACCTGTCTCAAATCACTATGTACAGCAAATTTTAGTTTGGGATTAGTACTCTCAAGATTCTGAACAAATGAGTGCAAAGGAGTTTCTGTATTTTGCCAAGTTAAAAAACAGTCATCAATGAATCGCTTATAAATTCCTATTGATTCAAAAAATTTATTTTTTTCGGAATCATGCAAATGAAGAAAAGTAATGTTAATTTGGAACAATCAACTGTAGAGAGTGTATCAGATGCAGCTTCTTCTTTTTTTTCTTGAGGACAGCATGGAGGAGGGGTTGGATCCACAACAAGCTGCAGTGCAAATACAGGATGCATTACCCCTGAGACACAGCCCAAGAGTGGCATTTCAAGGACTAAAACACCAAAATGAACAAGAAGGAGTAGAAGAAGCAAGCAACCAAGGATATTGACAAACTTATTAAGTCTGGGGTTGAGGTTGGAACCACAGGAACAAAAGGGGACAGTTTCACCCTCGGAGACGAGGGAGGAGGAAACATTATTAAATGGTATTTCAAATGAATGCTATGTTATTAATCTAATTACTCATTTACAGAAGCAGATTTTTCAGTCCTTAACAAAGGACCTAAGTTTGTACCTACAAACATGGGCAATTCATTTGATTTATTTATTGATTTGAATAAATTTGTGCGCAATTTAAATCTTATATGTTTTGTCTCAAAAAATCATGATGTATGTGATTCAGACAGTGTTGTATTAAATGACACAAATAGTGTGAACATTGTCGACTCCAATTCAGAATTGTCTCAGTCCTCAGAAATAAAAATGTTTAGGGCTAGATCTAAGTTTATGCACCCGCAAAATCCAACTGTACAAATTTTTCTATAGAGCTTGTGAAGCTGATTTTCAGAAATTGGCAGATGAAAAAAAAATTGACATATGTTAATATGACTAGGGAAGAAAATGAGGCTTTACGCTCTTTAGAGAACAATACAGCTATTACTATTAAACAAGCCGACAAAGGGGGTAGTGTGGTTGTGCTTAATTCCACAGATTATATGGCAGAGTTGTAACGTCAATTATCTGATTAGAAAGTGTATAAATCTTTGCACACTGATCTGACTATGACTTTCAAGGTAAGATTGACGTTTTTTCACAAATTGCATTCCACAATGGGGTTATTGATAAGGACACTTTGGAATTTCTAATGGTAAAATCCCCTGTACATCCATCAATTTACCTGTTACTGAAGATCCATAAAAATTTAACTAGACCCCCAGGTCGCCCAACAGTGGCCAGAATTGGAATGGTTACTGAGCCTCTAAGTCAGTTTGTTGATCATCACATTAAAGAATTTGTTCCCCATTTATCATCTCATATTTGAGACACAAAACATGCTCTTAACATCATTAATGACCTCCACATTGAGGAGTTGGACTGTTTGGTAATCCTCGACGTGGAGGCATTGTATACCAATATTCCACAATGGGGGTTACAAGCTCTGCAATACTATCTAGACAAAGGCCAGTTCGGAATCCTCCCACTGCTTTTTTGCTTCGTTTAGCTAAGTTTGTTTTGGAATATAATGCCTTTACGTATCAGGGGACATTCTTTTTTACAGATAAGTGGCACGGCGATGGGAGGATTGTTTTCCCCCAATTTTGCCAATCTGTACATAAGCATGTGGGAGGAGACTTATTTGTATGATTCTGAAAAAATCATTTTTTTGAATCAATAGGAATTTATAAATGATTCATTGATGACTGTTTTTTTTAATTTGGCAAAATACAGAAACTCTTTTGCACTCATTTGTTCAGTATCTTGAGAGTACTAATCCCAACTTAAAATTTGCTGTATGTAGTGATTTGAGACAGGTTGCATTTTTGGATATAGCCATTTCCAAGGATGCTAATTTTGGGTTAGTTACCACATTGTATCATAAGACAACAGACAGAAACACTGTATTGCCTGCTAATTCATGTCATCCTAGACATACTGTTAAATCGATTCTCAAAAGTCAGTTCATTAGGAGTAGATGAAATTGTAGTGAATTAGCAAACTATGATAAGTGGCCTGGAGACTTAGAAAATAGATTTGTAACAAAAGGTTACAATCAAAATTATGTCCAACAAATGAAAAATCAGGTTAGGGGGCTCCAAAGGGATACATTATTGGCTGAAAGAATGAGTGCAACACAGGAACAAAGCAGATTGAATTTTGTCACTACTTATAGTGTGGATTCGGGACTGGTAGAAAAAATTATACTTAGACATTGGCCTGTTTTGCAAACAGAAGGTAAATTGAAGGAGCATGTTTTTAACCCTCCACGTATGGTGTACAAATAGGTTCATAGGTTCATAGAAGTGTACGAGCAATGAAGGCATATGTAAGGATGCCCATTGTATGCTCGCCACCCATATGTCCTATCGGTGGAAATCAAATTTTTTGTTTCCCATATGTTTATCCAATCTTTGCTTAAAGGTATTTAAATTATCACTATTATCGACACTTACAGATAAGTTATTCCACAAACCCACAACTCTCTATGTAAAAAATAAACTCCTTCTAGTGGATATACATTTTTCTCCAATGAGTTTATAACCATGACTCCTAGTTGATTTGACATTGGAGGCAGTAGTAAGTCCAATTGTGGTTCTTAAATAATCATTTTTTAAGGTTTGATATGCCAATATTAAGTCACCCCTTATTTGTCTGTATTTTACAGAAAATAGGTTAAGTTTTTTTAATCTATCTTCATAACTATTACTATGTAAAGATGATACTTTTTTAGTGAATTTACGCTGAACACCCTCAGCGAGTTTTAAACCCCTTATAGAAGTTAGTGCACAAAATTGAGAGCAGTATTTCAAGTGAGGACGTACCAGACTGGTGTAGAGTGGCATAATAACCTTGGAGTCTCTACTTTTGAAATTTATTAAAATAGAGCCAATTATTTTATTACATTTTTTAACTTTAATTATATTATTTTTTTCGAAAGTTGAATTATCTGAGATTATGACACCCAAATCCTTTTCTTCCAAAATACTTTTTAGATAAACATTGTTTAAGGAATAATTGAAGGGGATGTTATTTTTTGCCCAAATGTAAGACTTTACATTTGTCAACATTAAAAAACATACCATAAGCCTTTGCCCAGTTTGATAGGTTGTTTAAATGATTTTGTATGGAGCATTTATCATGAAAGGTGCTTACCAAACTACCCATTTTACAGTCATCAGCATATTTTGCGACCCATATCTTATCAGTAGTAGGCAGTGTAGAGACCATAATATTAAACAGTATCAGACCCAGGACGGAGCTCTGGGGAACACCACTAGTCACCACACCCATCGCAGACAGGTGACCCTTGACTGATACCTGTTGAGTTCTGTTTTCCAACCATGACTGTATCCAGTTTATAATATTAGGTTGCAACTTAATTTTGACCAATTCTTGTAGTAAGACTTTATGTGATACTTTATCAAAAGCTTTGGAAAAATCCAAAAATATTACATCTACCGGTATACCCAAGTCCAAGGCAGCGCTTACTGGTTCAAAAGAATGTAGTAGGTTGGTCAATACGGATCTTTCAGTCACAAAACCGTGTTGAAAGAAATCTACTATTTTATTTCTTTCTAAATGATCTATAATATGGGCTTTAAGCAATCTTTCCATAATTTTGCCTATGATGGAAGTCAGGCTTATGGGCCGATAATTGTTAGGGTCATGTCTGGATCCACCCTTATATATGGGTGTAACTATAGCCTCCTTCCAAGCCTGAACAACTTTACCTTCTCTGATTGATGAATTAAATAACACGGCTAGATGACCAGAAGTTGAATGACTAATTTTTTGTAAAAATCTGGGTGGAATACCATCAGGACCAGGAGAGCTGTTTGATTTTAAAGATTTAATTTGTTTTGCAACCTCCATTTTTGTAAAAACAGGAAAACTAGAATTATTTACTAGAAGAGGCGTATTTGCAGCTTCCTTAGTTTTGAAAACTTTTAGAAATGTCTAATTTAGAATTGTAGCAGTAGTTGTTTCATCTAAAATAGGTATATCATTGATGTTAAAGGGTCCAATTGTATGATTTCTTTCTTTCATGGAACCAATATAATTATAAAATTGCTTTTTGTTGTCTTTAACTTTAGTAACTAAGTTGAATTCAATTTTGGGATTTAGATGATTTAATCATGTGTTTTAATTTTTTGGCTACGATTTTGTATTTTTCCAGGAGACTGTTGGGATTAACTTTTTTTATATTTTCTATATAGTTTTCTTTTTTTTTGTAATTGTTTCTTAATTTTTAAGGACCTCCAAAGAGGGACATGTTTATTGTTGCAGTACTTCATTCTATAAGGAACCCATTTTGAGAGACAAATATTGATTTTGTTATTAATTAAATCCCAAATTTGTAATAAATTTAGGTTATTTAGTTCCGTCTCCCAATTCCATTTAGATAAAAAATCATTTTTTTTATAGTTTGCTTTATTAAAGTTTTTGATTTTAGTAATGCCATTTGTGCTTGGAAAGTCTGCTATGTATTCATAATTGACCATGCAATGGTCACTATCACCCAGAGGAGGAAGTATTTTGATGTTATCAATTTTCTCATTAACATTGGGGAGTACAATGTCAAAGATAAAAAATGTGGGTGACACTCTGACAAATAGCTATCAGGCAAAAATTGGATATGTTCTAGTCCCACCAGATGCCTCTGATTCCACCCTGTGTCCATTGTGTGTACAATTTGATGCTGATGGAGCTATACTGCAGAAATGCTCCCCTTATGTAACTCAGATGGGCACTGAAAGTGGTGGTTAGCAGGACAGTAATGTTGATGATAATCCTGTACAAACAATGGTTTCAGTAAGCCCTGCAGGCTTAGATCAAATGGCTTCTAGGCAAGCCAATTGGTTACCAACTTTACTGCCAGGTTGTTTTAAATGTATGAAGTGTAAATATTGTACACAAATCAATGCTACTAAAGTCTTTTTAAATCCTGTGGATGGAAAATTGTTACATATTAACTTATTTATAAATTGCGATACTGCCTATGTGATTTATTTAGCTACATGCAAATGTGGCATTTACTATGTGGGATGTACTAAACAAAAGCTGAAAGCGAGAGTTGAGAGCACATGCATGCTATTAGTAGTCACAATTTGAAATATATTATGCCACATCATATTCATTTTGCTCAAAATAAAAAAACGCATGGTTGGAATTTTACTGGAATAGAGAAAGTAAAGCTGTGCCCATGAGGTGGTGACATTCATAATAAATTAGCCTGCAGGGAAAATTACTGGATTCATAGATTAAGAGCTACTAGCTATCCAGGATTAAATGATAAAATTGAGTTGTCTCCACATCTGTGATAGGATTGGCAATACAAAAATGTTTTCTTTGTTAAAAGAGTGAAAAAAATGTTTAATGATTAATTCTAAAAATTGTTTGTGGATGCCAACACTAAATAATGAGTGGAGATGCTTTTACAAAATAGGCTACAAATTGAGCGTCCATAATTAATTAATGTTTGTTACACCTGTTTTTAATTATGTATTTACTATTTAAGTTGACGTATGTTGTAATGGCATATCTCTTGATAAAGCTCAGTGCACCTTCGCAAAACATTGAGACTTCTTGCTGTGTGATTTGACGGAGGCATTGTTATCACTGAATTTTACAATAAAAGACTACACATTTTCAGAAATGTGCTTTGCCTTCTTGAATGCGTGAGTGGGTACCAAGGTTATTTTGTTTGCGCAGGACAGCAGAACCCTTTACTAAGGTCTGCTAATGTCAAGGGACTACACAATGGGCCTCCTGGGGTGCCATATACTGCATATCTAGTGTGAAAAGGGCATCAGCCTGGGGTACAAGCTGCTGTTTTGAATCTGCATGGAATAAATAATGGCTGGTTTAAACATATGTTTTGCTTTGAAATATAGGACAGTTCTAGAGGAAGAGGGCCATTAAATCCAGGACAAACTACTTACCTAATTTGAGACAGGGGACTAGAATAAGCCAAACCTGGCCTGAGAAACTCAAATACAGTATAAACTGGGGTGCAGAGCCTAAATATGCTCTCCTTATTCTTACGCTGTTAATAAAGCAGCAGAGAGATGTGTGATTTGTCTGTTAGTCCTGCAATCAGGTTAGACACCTCCACAAAAAAGATTTATCAGACCCCAAAAAACTGTGCACACACCATAGGCAGTGTTTGAGTTATTTTATTTTAAAACTCCACAAAGACAAAATCTCCTGCAGTACTGTGGGAAAGGCACCCCTACATATTACTGCAAAGCTTCATCAGGGGGTGGTGCTCCTCTCCCGCTCATGATATAAATAGTAACTTTTTCAAAGTTATATTAATACCTTATTGCAATTATTTGATATACCTCCCGACAGCGACACCAATACAGCGACCTACAACGCTGCTGACAAAATCAACAGTTCATCAACAGGTCACTGTATTGGTGCACCAGAGACAGGGGGGATCTACAATGGTGGCACGATGCCCAGAATGGTGACAGCTAACACAGCGATACCCAGGCGTCAACCACCAACCCACCACAAGAAGCACATTGTGCGGGCTGGAACAGCAACAGCCCGCACAGTGATTGCCACCTAGTGTGGGCCATGAACAGGTGGCTAAAGCCCCACCCCAGGAGCACATCGGAAAGGCAGATGGCATGCAGGCACCCACCACCCTGTGGAACCATGGACCATGTAGACTGCAGGGCATGGCACAGTGCAACCACCCCACCCAAGAAGAATGGTGGTACCCTGACAGCTGCAACCACCCCAGCTGTCCAGTGATTTACAAGGGGAGACCCCCACTCAGCAGTGGCCACACAGTGCAGGCATGCTCCCCCCAAAAGAAGGAGCATTAATGAATTGGGATGCAACCCCCCAATGCAGGAGAGATGCTGCACACATCTGTAATTGTCATAGGACACAACTGCGGGGTACAGTAGGTGGCAGAGGGCTCAACCAGGCACAACCCCCCCGCACCCTTGACAGAGCACACAGGACTAATGCAGTGCAGGTTTTAATGTGAGTTTACAATGCAGAACACCAGACAAGGTTACAAGTGGCCATCAGGCCTGGATCAACATACCACAGTGTTCACCACCCCACAGTGCTGACACTCCTCCCACACCCCCACAGGGGGAGGAGTTGGCACCCTACATGGACTATTTCAAGGACTCCTGGCCAGGGTGCACTGTCCACAGTGGTGTGCAATGGACCCCCCTGTACCCAATCAACTACTGGAATTGCTATGCAGCTGCGTGTGAGGGGTTGCCATGCACCAACAATAGCATTAAGGGCTGGCACCGCGGGTTCAATTTTCTGATGGGGGTATCATGACCCACAGTATGGTGATTCATTGATGTGCTGCGGAGGCAGCAGTGACTGACCAAGCTTTGAATGCAGCAGATGCTGCGGGGTGACAATGGTGGTGCCAGCAGATGGCAGACCAGGGACTGCAGCACAAGGCTGATGGAGCTTGTGGAGCAATACAGCCAGTGCACGCTCCTGGACTACCTGCTGGGCATTGCCCTTAACATCCAATTGCAGGTGTAGTGGACACAGTGGGTATGGCAGCATGCCCCTGCCTGTCATGTCACCCATGGGCTATCCTGCATGCAGCACTAAAACTCAAATGATCAACTTTTTATGAGAACAGAATGATAGATTTTAAGCTAATCTACTGTATCTAAACACAAATGAGGTGGGTTAATAACAAAATTGAAGTGAAAACAATTAGCTCTACAGAGTGCTCTAACTTGGAAGTGCAACATCTTCTTCAGTCAATCAGGGACTTAACTGCTGATGTAGCAGGCTAGACCAAATTATGTCATTGCTCTGCAGGCCTCACTGATAGGGACACAAAAATCTTCACTATTTTCAATTGCTGCAGAGCACATTAAGAGTTGCTGATCTAAAGAAAACCATAAAACCAAACAGCATTAAATTTTCAGGAAACACTAATCATGACACAGGGACTTAAATTCATGTGAATTCAAGTTTTTATTACACATATGGAAAAAACGGCTCACTTGATCTTCAAGACTATACTGGTAATTTATTTTACTGGCCAGTTTATGTTCCTTCTCATAGAACACAGTGCCACAACAAAATTAGGCTACTTTGAGTACAGAAGCAGGTTCAGGAGTGTTTGCAGTGAACAGGGATTCTTGAGTTCATGCCTTGTAATTATGGACAAGGACAAGTGCACGGGTAGGATGAGAAATGAACAACCCTGTGTTGAGCTTGCAAAAAACTGAGGTGGCAGGGAGGTTTTTTTTTTCACAAATCAGATGGTAGCACAGTAGGTGAGATCTGTCACTGGAGGTTATTCCAGAGGGAGAAGAGGAAAAAGTCACTTAGGTTCAAGAATGAAGGACACAGAAGAAGTTGAGCCAGTTGAGTTGAGAGAGTAGGAGGAGGGGAAGAGGAGGGGAAGGGAGGGGTAGAGGATGGGAGAGGAGGTAGCAGGGAGAATGTCAGTCCAGAATTTAGAGAGAAAGAATGCACAGTGGGAGAGGTGCCTACCTTTAAGAGACAGGAGACAGAAATTAGTATAGAGGGAGCAGTAATAAGGGGGACAGTTTAGGGCAGATCATCAGAAAGAGTTAAACATGTTTTTGAGTCCATAATCTACTGCTAGAATATCTTTCCTGAAAGTTAGCAGCATCTCCATGCAATCTAGTCACTCATGATGATACAAGAGGAGAATACTGCATCATGACTGGATTGTGTATCAGCATTCCTAATGTTCAAGATGGTTACATCAAAGGATCTGAAGCAAAACAAGTTTTGATATGATTGCACCAATGGCTCTTTGCTTTTACTAAGAAAAAGAAGTAGATAGGAAATGGACAGTTATATTAATATATCTTAATGCAGGTAATCAATTATAAACATAGAGAGACATAGAAATTGATGGCAGAAAAAGACCCACTGGCCCATCCAGCCAGCCCATGGTATGATATGAATGCTGTAGTGATCATGTAATCATATGTATTTCTAGGCTAGAAACAATAATGGGGCAGAAGGGTTGAAATGTCCCTTTAAAAACAGCCCTTCCAGTCAAGGATGGATGATATGGTATGGAGAAGACATTATGCGACTAACGTTCTTAACAAGCAGTAGGATGGAAGAAGACTTTAAGCACACATAAGCCATCTGTTCAGTTGGCCACATGATAAAAATCAGCCCCTCTAATATGTGTATCTCTCTCTCTCTCTCTCTCTTTATCTCTCTCTCTCTCCCTATATATATATATATATATATATATTATATTTATTATAGGGGCACGATAGGGTTCAATGGTTGCTTCTATGTTAAATCCAAAAATGTGCACGTTAGTAGCTTTGCAACAGTTTGATCGAGTTGCCTGAAATTTTGCATGCACTGTCAGGGACCAAAGATCTCTTGATGTGTCAAGTTTCATTGTGGTCGGATGTGCGGGTGCAGAGACGCGTAGCGTCAAGCAACGTGAAAATTACAATTTTTGTGCAAATCTTTTGTCACGCCATTTCTCAGACATGGCTTTGGGGTTTGGTCTGAAATGTTTAGGGTATATAGAGTTTGGGTCACAGATGTGCCTTTTGAAGGTTTGGTAAAAAAATATTAATCCATTCAAAAGTTATTAAACTTTAAAGTTTCCCATTATGTCCTATGGGAAAAGTTAGATGTGCCATGTGATGAATAAAGTTTATTAAATTAAAAAAAAAGTGCCATGCAACAGTACTTTTTGCTGCTATGAAAGTGAGTCTTGCTTTCACAAATGCAGAATGTAGTGTCAAGATTCTGCTATCTTGTTTTCCATTAGTGTCATGGAAAAACTTAAAAAACTTAAAAAATAATGCCCCTTGGTAAACACCAACAGTTGTGTTTGCCTAATAGGGGCCTGATAAATCAGATTTTGTGACAAATTTTTCTCAAAAGTGGCCAGAAATATGTTTATTTTAATCAGCCCATTTTTGATTTTGCAACTTGCGGCACTACTGATGCAATTTGCAAAAGTACTTTTTCGAAACTATCACAAATTGCAGCACTGTTTTGTGAAACACCGGGGGTTATACTGCAAATTGTGGCACTGTTTCATGAAACAACTGGGGTATTGCTGCAATTTTTGACACTACTTTTAAAAAAAATATCTGTTTCTTTGTCACTTTCTTACAAACAAACAATTTGCACTTATGGGCTGAAATTTACAGGGTACAAAGGGCTTGCCCCACAGATCTGCCTTTTGCTGGTTTGGTGTGAAAGTGTTCATCTGTTCCATACTTATAAGATTTTGAAGTTTAATGATTTCCCATTGGATAAAATTGAAATGATTGAAGTACCTTTCGGCAGCTATATCTCAAAAACGCTTCGAGATACGGACTAGCTGCCGTAAGCTGTTTCACATTTTTCTAGGCCTTGTTTACAGCTGTGGGGGAAATATTTATAAATGGGGCTAAGGTGACTGTGATACTGTGTGATTGGGCCCCGTGCTCCCACTTGTAAATGAGGGATGGATACCATTATGGACTAATGGCAGCACAGGGCCCAAAGGGCCCTGCACTCCCACAGGGAGATGAGGGTTAATTACAATGTCTGTACACTTATGGGTAGGTTTTCACATGCAAATAAGGGACAATTACAATATGCATGAATGGGAGCACAGGGCCCGGAGTGTGCTGTGCTCCCACATGCGCATATGGATACCATTATGGACTGATGGGAGAGCAGGACCTGGAGGGCTTTGTGCCCCCACATGTAAATGAGGGATGGATAGCATTATGGGCTGATGCGAGCCCTGTGCTGCCAAGGGAGATGAGGGTTAATTGCAATCTCTCTATACTTATGGATAGATGGCCGGGCACTGTGCTCCCATAAACAACTACAGTTATGATGATGCATTCACAAAAAGTAAAGAAATTCTCTGCAAAACACTTCATTAATGCACTATTAGGGTTCCTTATGATTATACTTTCTCAAAAAGTAGGGAAATTCTGTGCATAAAAATGTGTTAATGCACCATTAGGGTTCTAGCATCAAAAGTTGGGAAATGAGACCTTAGGGTTCCCAACCCTAAGACCCCACCCCCACCCTGCATGCAGGACAGGTGTGACGGGTGTGCCTTGGGGTTGCAAACCCTAATGCTCACCCCATTCTGTTTTTCTGTACCCATCTTAGCTTACTTATTCTTGAAATAGGGTGATCATTAGCGTTTGCAGCCTCAAGGAACACCCCTCACACCTGTTCTTGCATGCATGGTGCGGGTGAGGTCTTAGGGTTGGATGTCAAAGGTGGGGTCTTAGGGTTGGGAACCCTAAGACTGCATTTCCCAACTTTTGACACTAGAATCCTAATGGTGCATTAACACAGTTTTTGCATAGAACATAGACGTCATATATATATATATATATATATATATATATATATATATATGTCACACACACATACATACACACACACACACACACATATATACAGTATATATACACATAAATATATATATATATATATATATATATATATATATATATATATATATATATTATACTGCCGGTAGGGCCAGTATAGTTAGGGTTGTGCAGCCACTTCTATGTTAAACTGAAAATTTTGTACGTTAATATCTTGGCAACTGTTTGTCCAGTTGACATGAAAGTTTGCACATGCTGTGTGGTACCATACATCTCTGGATCTGGAAAGTTTCATTCCAGTCATATTTTCGGTTGCGGAGCTGTGGAGCATGAAAAAGTGTGAAAAATCCTCAACTTTTTTTTAATTCATTGTTCGTCTCTACAGCCCAAATGGTTTGTCCATCTTCTCTGAACTTTTCAGGGTATATGGGGACTGGGTCAAGGAGGTGCCTTTTGAAGGTCTGGTGAAAAAAATATGAATCAGTTCAAAAGTTATTAAATTTTAAAGTTTTCCATTATACAGTATGGGAAAACTATATGTGCACCATGAAAGCTTTTAAAAGCTTTCGCGAAAGCAAAATTTACTTTCAAGCTCTGGTGTTTTCGAGCTGCCACCATCTTGTTTTCAGTTAGCAGTTGACAAAAATGGCTAAAATTCTAAAATTACTGCACCTAGGTAAACACTGTCAGTTGTGTTTACCTAACTGGGGGCTGAGCAACACACTGGGGGCATCAGATTTTCAATCTGACCCCCAAAAATGCCTTTTCCATGATTGGGACCCCCAAAAGTGTTGCACCCGTTTCTTTTGCAATTTGCGAAACTGCCTTATTCTTGGCCAGTACATGAATGCCTATTCTCCCTTTAAAAAAAAAAACAACCCCCCCAAAAAAAGCAAGTTTTCTGGCCACTTTTTGGCCAAAATAATACTGCCATCATGTTCCTTGGCCCACATCTAGTTAAACACCTATTGGTGTTTACCAAATAAAAGGAGTTTTTCTCCTTTTAATGTCCATGAGGGGGCTGAGGCATGTTTTATTAGGCTGAAATTTTTTCTGCCGACATCAGGATGCCCAATCCCCATGTCAGCAGCAGGAATCCCCACCATCACCACTGATATGGCACATTGGGAGCCCACCCCAGTGTGCCCAAATGTCTTTTTTTTTCATAACCTATTAAATAAAGAAAACCATCCCCCAGTGTCTTTTGGCTTCGATGCAGAATCCTGCATCACAATTTCTATGCAGGATCCTGCATTGAACTTGAATCATCCTCACCAACAATGGGATGCCAAATCCCCGTGTTGGTATGTCTTCACCCACACACACACTTATGAGGTACACTGGAAGCCCACCCCAGTATGCCCAGATAATTTTTACTATTTTCATCTTTCCAACACCAGGATGCCCACTCCTGCTGTCAGATGCCTCCCACCTCCCCAAGCCCACTTTCTTTGCCAATGGGGGTGTCCAGTCCCCCTGTCGGTAGCATGTATCCCCCCAAAAAAACATGTGGCACACTGGGAGCCCACCCCAGTGTGTCAAAAAGTATGCATTTTTTTACCTGTTAAATAAAGAAAAGCATCCTCCGATATCTTTTAGCTTCAATGCAGAATCCTGCATTGAAATTTTTGATGCAGGATCCTGCATCGAACTTAAATCATCCTCACTGATGACGGGGTGCCCAATCCCCATGGCAATATGCCCCCCCACATACACTTATGTAGCACACTGGGAGCCCACCCCAGTGTGCCCAGATAATTTTTACTATTTTCACCTTTCTGACACCAGGATGCCCACTCCTGATGTCAGATGCCCCCAACCCCCCAGCCCACTTTCTTTGTTGATGGGGGTGCCCAATCACCTGTTGGCAGTATGTATACCCCCAAAAACTCATGTGGCACACTGGGAGCCCAACCCAGTGTGCCAAAAAGCATGGATTTCATGGTCACTGTGCTGAATAATCTCTTGGGACTGATTAATGAAATGGCAGTGCCACCATTCATGAGGTGGGGTCCCAAAAAGCCCATGTTGAAAATTTGGTGAAGATTTCCAGAAAATGACTGCATTACGAGTGTACGTAGTGCAGCTTCTACGCATGCTTGCAACTTCACCAATTTTTAATATTTTCATTCCAGATTTTCAACATTACCATTTTTTAACACCTCCTTATGAACAGTACAGCTGTCATTTTTCACATCCTGCCCGAAACTTGTTTTCGCACCTGTGACACAGAATGGCACTGTCACTGTGCGAAATCAACTTTCAGGATGGACTAACAAAATCACAGTGCCACTGTTTATGAGTGGAGTTCCCAAAAAGCCCATGTTGAAAATTTTATGAAAAAATCCCAAAAATGACTTTGTTAGGAGCATGCATTTCGCAGTTTCTATGCACGCTCGTAACTTTGCATTTTTTTCATTTTTTCCTCTCCAGATTATCAACATTGACATTTTTCACACCTCCTCATTAACAGTACAGCTGTCACTTTTAACATCCTGCCCAAAATGTGTTTTTGCACTTGTGGTGCAGAATAGTGCGGTCGCTGTGCGAAATCAACTTTTGAGATGGATTAAAGAACTCACAGTGCCAGTGTTCATAAGAGGAGATCCCAAAAAGTCCATGCTGAAAATTTGGTTAAAAAATCTCCAAAAATCGCCACGTTATGAGTTTCCATTGCACAGTTTCTTGTGAAATTTATCATAGGATAACATTGCAGTGCCCATGGCGCCTATTGGCACCCATAGCTTGAAAATGGTTCAAGATACAGATTTTTCACTACTTGCAGCTTGGACTAAGCATGCGTGGAGGTTTCAAAGTCATGAATAGAAACATAGTGGAATTTTTTCATACTTACATAGAAACATAGACTTTGACGGCAGATAAGGACCACTTGGCCCACCCAATCTGCCCTTTTCCCTACCTATTGGATAAGCTGCAGATTCTAGTTAACCAACAGCCTATTTCCTGAAACCCCCCCACTATAATTGCCTTATGTCTGTCCCATGCATGTTTGAATTCCCCCACTGTTTTAGACCCCACAACCTCTCCAGGAAGGCGGTTCCATGTGTCCACCACTCTCTCCGTGAAAAAGAATTTCCTCACATTACCCCTGAGCCATCCCCCAACTTTAAATTGTGCCCCCTTGTTCTTACACATCTCTTTTTCTGAAATATGCTACCCTCCTGGACTTTGTTGATTCCCTTGAGGTACTTAAAAGTTTCTATCATGTCCCCCCATCCCTCCTTTCATCAAGGGTATACATATTAAGCTCTCTCAGTCTCTCTTCATATGGTTTCTGATGTAGACCCTGCACCATTTTAGTTGCCCTCCTCTGAACTGCTTCCATCGTGTCTAAGTCCTTGCATAGATGAGGTCTCCAAAACTGCATGCAGTACTCCAGATGGGGTCTCACCAACTGTCTGTATAGTTGCTATGGTTACCAAGATAATGGCAAATAAGTGTTCTAAAGGTTCATTTTCATGACTCTGTGCCTGCGTTATATCCCCATACTTATGTGTAATGCATACCATTATGCACAGATTGGCAGCGTTAGGGGAGTGCAGGGCCCAGAGGGCCCTGCACTCCCACAATGGCATACTATTTACCATTTACATTACACTTTCTCAAAAAGCAGGGAAATTCATTGCAAAAAACTCCGTTAATGCATTGCTTAAGGTTGATAGTACACTGACTAAAATTTGGAAATTCGGTGTTAGGGTTACCAACCCCTACCACCCAACCCCACACCCCCACACCAACAGGTGTCGGCGTGTGCATTGGGGTCACTGGGCCTAACTCTCACCCTATTCTACTATACTGCACCACCTCAGCTTGTTTACACATGGAATGGGGTGAGAGGTGGGCCGACTACCCCAATGCACACCCCAATGCCTGTTGGTATGTGGAGGGTGGGGTGGTATGGGTTGGCAACCCTAATACTAAATTTCCAAACTTTTGTCAGTGTACTATCAACCCTAACTGATGCATTTATATATATATATATATCCATATATATATCTATCTATATATATATATAGCTATATATATATATATATATACATACACACATATATAATCAGCTCTGGTGCAGTCAGAAAAAGGTAGAATTACCTGACCCAGGGCAGGCATGCAGGCCATGAGTATAAGTTAAGCATAGGAGCACTGAGGCGACAAGGGAGAGGACACAGAACAGACCAGCCAGGGCAAGAGCCAGAGCAAGCAAAGAGGAGTTTGAGCTGGTGCTTGAGTGAATGATAGGAAGAGAACAGATGAAATAGGGGAGAGGGGAAGGTTGTTCCAGATAGAGGAAAGATGGGAGAAGAAAGCGTATTACCCAGCATCAGAGCTGGAGTAGAGAATGGAGACAGCACAGGAATCCCTAGAGAAAAGTGAGTAGGAGGTGGATTTTAGCAAAAGCTTTGGAATACCAACACATACTGAGATATATAGAGTTGGAACAGACACTAGCAGATAGAAAGATAGATGGAGAGATAGACAGATAGATAGAAAGACAGACAGACAGACAGATAGATAGATAGATAGATAGATAGATAGATAGATAAAATAAGACTCAAATATCCTAGTGTTTTTTTAATATGCAATTAAGAATTGAAAACTGAGGGAATTCATACTATATAGCTATAATTATAAAATGGGTCACGATGACAGCCAGAAATACTGCTGTCTTATCGGATGGACCAGGTCTCCTATGACTGTATGTACTCAGGAATACATGTCGCTGCATTTTCTGAGCCAGCGTTTTTAATACCAGGCCATCATTTCTACTGTAATAACAATAACACACTGCAGGGTGCTGCATTCATTGAGAGATTTAGGCACTCCGGTGTGTGTGCTGAACAGTATTCAGCCTCATGCCTCAGCTTATACCATGGGAGTGCAGCTGTATCTCCCAACAAACCCACACCCTACTCTTGATTTTTGCCCACATACTATGATTGATGAATTAAGCCAATAAATACTCTAGGCAAACAAAACTTGTGTTTGTGGATGTTTTATCTGGAGACATGCTGATAAAAAGCATTACTAAAAAATTGAAAAGACAAAAAGGGCAGGATTCACAAAGCAGATGTGCTGGGTGCAAATGAGATGCACCGTCCCCAAACAGTGGGATTCACAGAAGGATTCATAGCAAGATGCACTGTGTACATCCCCCGCTGTGAATTGTACAGAAGTGGCATGGCACAACCTGAGTTGCCCCAGCACAAAAAGGATGTGCAGAAGCACCCTGGACAACACAACACTGAATAAGGAGCAAGTCAGCAAGGGGCACAGGAATAACAGGAGGAGACTGCAGTGGCACAAAGATTGCAGGGGAACAGATTGGCAGGGACTGGCCAGAGTGCCAAAGGACCGGAGAGTGGCCAAAGCAGATGAGAAGCACAGACAGAGCACACACAGAGACACCTGGAAGCACCAGACAGACACCCCACAGAGGAGCCCAACAGGCACAGATGCCATGCACGGGGTGCCTGGTAAGGTGGGTCACAGCAGCAGAGGTGCACTGTGCAGCACAGCAGAGGGTGCCTTACATGTCCCGGTGCACAAGAACCCAGCAGTGTGGATGAGGGAAATGCCACACAGGTGCACACAGGTGGACAGGCACAATGGCAGACAGGCTGAATGCCATGTCCTGCACAGGTAGAAAAAAATGCCCATAGGCAATGTGGACCATAAGAAGAGCGGCACAACAACAGGGGACCAGCACAACAGAAGCAGCTGGCATGCACCACTCACAGAATAGGGGCACTGTGAAAAGAAGCATGTTGCAATACCCATCAACAGGCCAGAGGGAACAAGGAGGGGGTACACTGAAGCAGGCATGGAAGGGGGACAGGGTGTGCATGTGCGAAGTACCACAGGTGCACACGTGTGAAAGGGAACAAAGGTACAGTGGAAACCAACAGACACAACAGAGCACATGCACAAGGTACAATGAATGACCACAGACACCATTAGCAATATAAAACACTTTAGTAAAATCTGACTGGTAACAGATAAAACTATGTACAATATCAAACATTAGTAGGAACAGGGAAGGTGTGGTGTGGTGTGGGAATCAGAACAGGAACATAACAAACAGTACACAGGAGGGTGACAGTATGAAGGTGGGAGAACAGGGGACAGTTACAGACAATGGGGATGGGCATGGAGTGCGGGGGTATAACAACAAAGGGGCTATTCACAAGTGTCCCTGAGCCATATTAATCTGGATGGGCTGCAGCACGGTGGCTACCCCTCCATCCCCTGGCACACAGCACCCAGGCCAGCAAAGTGATGGCCTGCAGGAGAGGCCCCTGCTGCATGCAGAGTGGTACGACAAAAAATAAATTGTGGTGCTCACTTCATGTACAATGTCCAGTTTGGTGCCAGTAGCTAAAATTACATGGACGCACATGGAAAATAGAAGTATGGTTATACTTCTAAGTTGCTACTGCACTCACCCCAGCACTGACTGATTTCATATCATTTTTTGAACAAAAACAGCTTACCTTCGCTGTATCAAAATGTTTTATTCATGAACATCAAGTGCTCAACGAATCGCAGTTCACAAAAAGTGCAAGCGCAAATAAATAAATACATGCATAGGCGGACGGTCACTTGTAATTACCACACAAAGCAAACACACGCCGACACTTCATGAGTGCTCCTCGCAGCTATTGCTTGCCAGCAGCAACATGCACCAACGTGCTATGTACTGTTCAACTGACGTTTCACCAGAAAGGCTTCCTCAGAGCTGATTGGCTGGATGGACTGATTCAGACTTATACCATGTACAACTAAATATTCACTGAGTGGGTGTTACCAGCATACGACCGCATAACATTCACACACTCATGTATAAACAATTAAAAACAATTCTGAGTATTGCATTTTCATTCAAGCATGTAATAAATTGCATTGTAGAGGCAGTTCTTCGTTCAATTCCCTTGGGGTTAATGTTCCAAGTTTAAAAATCCACAATGATTCTCGTCTCAATAGTTTGTTCAGAAAGTCTCCTCCCCTTGCTTCCAGCTCCACCTTCTCTATTCCAGTAAAGCAGAGATTTGCTGGTGATCCATGGTTTACTTCTGTAAAGTGCTTAGCCATTGCATTCATTTCAACCTTATTCCATATTGCTGACTTGTGCTTGCAAATTCTTTGTCTTAGGGTAGGTTTTGTTTGCCCCACATACCCTAGACCACAAGGGCACATCAGCAAATAAATGATACCAGTTGTGGAGCACTTTATGAATGAGTTTATACAAAATACTTTATGCCAGATCTTGGATGCTTAAAAACTGGAGAGTCTGCCATGTTATTGCACTGTGCAGAGTGGCTGCAATGAAAATTCCCTTTTGTGACTGGTGGTAGCTACATTCTGTGTTGAATTATCACTGGTTCATGAAGGCTGTGTATCAATTTGTCTCTTAGGTTAACCCCTCTACAAAATGTCACTCTCAGCTCTTTACTTTCAAATGTTTCACAGCTTTGCAGCACAGCCCAATATTTCTTTACTATGGCAGATATAGCATTGCTCTGGTTACAATAAGTTGTGACCCGAGTAATTCGTTACATCTCTTGTGTTTTTACCTTCGGTATCAATAGTTGCTTTCTGTCTTGGCTTCTAGCCCTTTCCTTGCCATCTACTGCTCTTTCTGGTGGATAGCCCCTCCTCAAAAAAGCGCTGTGCCATTTCTTTTACATGCTTTTGAAATTCTGATTCCTTGCTATAAATCTGTCTGACACGATACATTTGTCCCATTGGAATATTATTTCTTAGTGAGCCTGGATGATTACTTGTATTATGCAACAGGCTATTGCGCTCTGTTTGTTTTCTGTACATAGCAGTTTGAATGCCCCCCCCCCCCGTAGATTGTTATATCCAAGAAATGTATTCTATCCATGTTGTTTTCCATTACAAATCTCAAGTTGGGGTTTGCCTGGTTCATTAGTTTGAAAAATACATTCAGATTTTCTAGAGGACCATTCCAGATAATAGTACAATCGTCTATAAATTGTTTCCAAAAAATTGCATATTGTCTAAATAATGCATTGATATATAGAAAGGTTTCCTCCCAGGTTTCCACAGAAAGACTTGCTAGGCTTGGGGCAAATGTAGTGCCCATGGCAGTTCCGTTAATCTGTTCATAAATTTTTTTTTGAAACATAAGGTAATTTGACTCTTGTACCATTTTTGCGATGTCAAATAAAAATTCTGTTTCTGGTTTCTCAGAATTTCCTCGTTGGTTCAAGTAATGTCTGAGGTCCACAAGTTCCCATGAACATTAGAATAAAGACTTTCAATATCGAAGGTTGCAAACATCATTTCTGAATTAATCTGAACTTCTGTCAATGCACATATGACGTCACTGGTATCTCTGACGTATGATTTTAATTTTAGAACTAGAGGTTTCAAATGGCAGTCTATTAATTGTGAAAAAGGCTCCACAAACAAGACAATTGTGACTACAGTTGGTCTACCTGGCAGATTTTCGGGATTTTTGTGGATTTTAGGTAACAGATAAATACAAGGTTTTATTTTATTCTGTCTCTTTAAATACTCACACTCTTGCTGGTTTAAATGTTCAAGCTATTCTCATTGTTTAATAAACTCATATGCGTTTACCTTTTTCTGTTCCGTGGGGTCTGACGGTAGTTATTTATAATATTTCTCATCTGATAACTGCTTTTCCATTTCCCTTTCATATTTATTTTTCCCCCACACCGCAATTG
The DNA here is from genome assembly GCA_016271365.2 of Neoceratodus forsteri. Classification (NCBI taxonomy): domain Eukaryota; kingdom Metazoa; phylum Chordata; order Ceratodontiformes; family Ceratodontidae; genus Neoceratodus; species Neoceratodus forsteri. The sequence continues at coordinate 747,220,686 of CM057459.1, forward strand.
CTCCTCCCTTTCCGCTGGTTTTATCAGTAGTTCTTGGTTATTTTGTAGCTGCTCCAATGCTTCTCTTTCTTTTCTTGTAAGACTGGTGTTGATTCAGTTATTGTAGTTTTCAGTAAAAATATTTTCCATGTTCTCATCCACTAAAACTGTAGACATAGTCACTGCATGATTTGAATAAGTTGGTGGGCAGAATACTGACTTCTTTCTCAGGCACGCCGTGTTCACCTGCTCAGTTGTCCCAGTGGGATTCGAATACGCTGGCCCAGGTGCATTTATACCTGTGGTCACCACATGGCGCTGTAGACTAACCTGTTCAGGTTTGTCAAAGAAGCATTGTAAATGTAATTGTCTGTAGAATTTGTACAGATCAACATAGACCTGAAATAGATTTATGTTTGAGCTCAGGAAAAGGGAAAGGCCTTTTTGCAGCACTGTCTCTTGTTCTATACCAAGATTTGTTTCTGTTAGATTTATTATTGATATTTGTTGTTCAGACTGGATCTCCTGGGTGGTCCCAATTGTATCAGGGCCTTCTGCCTCTGCCTCTTCCTCTTCCATTTCTCCTTCCCCCTAATTGTCTTACGTTTTGGTTGTCTATATTGTAATGTTGTTGGGGGGTTGGAGTGGGTGCGGGGGTTCGCCTTGTATCATTCCCCCTCCCTCCCGCTGATCTAAAAAAACCTTTTTGTCTGTTTGTTTCTGCATCACTCTCAGGAGATGAAGCAAAGTTGTTTTCTTTGAATTTTTGTGGGCCCCCTTTGTGTCTAAAGAGCTTTCTCCTGGTTTTACATTGCCAATTGTAAACATGGCCTCTGTCATAGTCCTTATCATCACGTTCATGTTTCCCCAGTTTGTAGTCCTTTCGTTCTTCTTGAAATTTTACTATTTGTGCCTCTTTTTTTAAAAGCAATAGATTTGCCTCTAATGGTGTTACATTTTGTTTGATCTCTGCCTCCATTTTCTCAATTTTCTTTTGAACAGATTCTATGTCCCTCCTTGCTTTCTTAATTAGACTTAATATTAAATCACTAGATGCTTTATTTAGTTTTCACTCCCAGTCTTGCATTAGTATTTGATCATCTAAACCTTATGCTGGGGGTATTTGAATTCTGAGACCTCTCGGTATCTTCCTTTCCCTCCAGTAATGTGATGAGGAGAATGCATGCATTTGGCAATGAATTAGTTTTCTTTTTACATTTTCTAAAGCAGTTACATCACGTTTTGTTTGTGTGGTGCTTGCACTTGCTAATGGGCAAAGAGTTTATCACAAGCTGCCTAGTCAAAGACAATATCTGCACCCTAGTTTCACTAAACATGAGGAATTCATAATTCATGCTTGTAGCACTGCTAGTGCCTGTGGCCATGCCGGACACCATGATTTTAACTGCCTTGTGAACCGTCTGTGGGTCAATTACAAACTGGGAGCTTACCACATGGTCCTCTGAGTAACTGCAATATTACAGTGCTGCAACTAAAAACAAATTGTGGTGCTCACTTCATTTACAATGTCCAGTTTGGTGCCAGTAGCTAAAATTTCATGGACGCACGTGGAAAGTAGAAGTATGTTTATACTTCTAAGTTGCAACTGCCCTGACCCCAGCATTAACTGATTTCATATCATTTTTAGAACAAAAGCAGCTTATCTTCATATCAAAATGTTTTATTCATGAAAATCAAGGGTCAATGTATCGCAGTTCACAAAAAGTGCAAGTGCAAATAAATAAATACATGCATAGGCAGACGGTCACTCGTAATTACCACACAAAACAAACACGCCGACACTTCATGAGTGCTCCTCACAGCCATTGCTTGCCAGCAGCAACATGCACTAACGTGCTACGTACTGATCAGCTGATGTTTTGCCAGAAAGGCTTCCTCAGAGCTGATTGGCTGGATGGACCCATTCAGACTTATACCATGTGCTACTAAATATTCATTAAGTGGGCATAACCAGCATACGACTGCATAACATTCACACACTCATGTACAAACAATTAAAAACAATTCTGAGTATCGCATTTTCATTCAAGCATGTTATAAATTGCATTGTAGAGGTCAGTTCTTCATTCAGTCCCCTTGGGGTTAATGTTCTAAGTTTAAAAATCTAAAATGATTCTTGTCTCAATAGTTTGTTCAGAAAGTCTCTTCCCCTTGCTCCCAGCTCCACCTTCTCTATTCCAGTAAAGCGGAGATTTGCTGGTGATCCATGGTTTACTTCTGTAAAGTGCTTAGCCACTGCATTCATTTCAACCTTATTTCATATTGCTGACTTGTGCTTGCAAATTCTTTGTCTTAGGGTAGGTTTTGTTTGCCCCACATACCCTAGACCACAAGGGCACATCAGCAAATTAATTATACCAGTTGTGGAGCAATTTATGAATGAGTTTATAAAAACCTTTTTGCCAGATCTTGGATACTTAAAAACTGGAGAGTCTGCCATGTTATTGCACTGTGCACAGTGGCTGCAACAATAATTCCTTTTTGGGGATGGTAGTAGCCACATTCTGTGTTAAATTCTCACTGGTTCATGATTACCAATTTGTCTCTTAGGTTAACACCTCTATGAAATGTCACTCTCAGTTCTTTACTTTGAAATGTTTCATAGCTTTGCAGCACAGCCCCATGTTTCTTTACTATGGCAGATATAGCGTTGCTCTGGTTGCAGTAAGTTGTGACCAGAGTAATTGGTTGTATCTCTTGTGTTTTTATCTTTGGTATCAATAGTTGCTTTCTGTCTTGGCTTCCAGCCCCTTCCATGCCATCTGCTACTGTTTCTGGTGAATATCCCCCCCCCCCACAAAGTGCTATGCAATCTCTTTTGCATGTTTTTGAAATTCTGATTCCTTGCTACAAATCCGTTTGACACAATACATTTGTCCCACTGGAATATTATTTCTTAGAGATGGCACAGCGCTTTGTGAGGAGATGATATCCACCAGAAAGAGTAGTAGATGTCATGGAAAGGGCTAGAAGCCAAGACAGATAGCAACTATTGACATGGAAGGTAAAAACACAACAGATGCAACCAATTACTCTGGTCACAACTTATTGTAACCAGAGCAATGCTATATCTAGGTCCTAGGTAGGTGCAGAGGGGCATGCAGTCATGTCCCACACAGAATGTGCAGATGCCAGCAGGCTGCACAAGTGTGCAGGCCCCATCCAAACACCAATGGAGCACCACAGTGTGCCCATAGTCTGTGGCAGATGCACACAAGGTGGACGGACACACAGGGGTCATGTGCACTGTGGCCCAGGCACATGCTACCATGGCCACACCCCATGCGTGTACACGACATGCATCACATGGACACACAAGAGACCAGCAATGGCCTGCAGTGAGCACTGCCCCCTATAAACACACAGAGGATGCACAAGAAGGACATTCACCTGCAGCCACACAACCTTGACCCTGGCCTGCACCACCAGCCCTAGTGAGCCCTAGTGAGCCTGGCCTCCACTGCCGCTGCAGCCCTCCACCTGTCCACCATCCCTGTGAGGTGAATGCAAGCACTGTGAGCTGATGGTAGGTGTGTAACCTCCCCAACCCCCATGTCCCACAGCAACAACATTGGTGCCAGCATGCAGTGATGGATCCACCCCACAGTGCCCCAATGAAGGCACCCCAGTCAGTGTGCAGCAACACACATCATCCCAGCCCATGCCCATCTTGTGTGTGTGCAGCTGGATGTGTGCCATGCCAATGGCTGTACCACACTGTGTCTACCATAGTGTCTATGCACCCCCCCCTAACGTGCACCATGCTGCACATAGCTACACATGGTGGCCATGCCTGCACCCCACATTCTGCAGGGGCATGGCATGCCACGTGTGTGTGTGTGTGTGTGTGTGTGTGTGTGTGTGTGTGTGTGTGGTGGTGGGCATTGCACCAGCCCCCCACCCCAGACCCAATACCCTACCTGCCTGTGTGTATCTGTAGGGTGATGTGACTTACCTGGACGTGGCATTGCACCCATGCGTGCCTGATCTCGGAGTCACTGAAGCCTGTCTGTGTCCTGGTACTGCAGATCCCCATAGCAGTGCCTGCATTGCTCCCCTGTATGCTCTATCCCAGTCCTGTGCACCAGACGCTTCACCACCCTTACCCACACTGCTGAGTGTGGCTCAGTGAGGTCATCTGTACCAAACAACTGTCCCTCCACAGGCATTACCAGTGCCACAAGTTTGACCAGCTCAGCCTCCTCCCAGTTCATGGCCCTGGGCCCTGCTGCCTGAGCATGTGACATGGTTCCTATCTGTGTCTCCTGGGCAGGTGTGCATTGAACAGGCTGCTGGTGTGCAATGGCCCAGTCACGCCACACGCACGATAGACCATTGTGCACCACACCATGCAACATGGTATTGCAGCATGGTAATGCACAAATGCCACCCATTGCTTGTCACCATGCATGTGCACTGTGCACCGCACTGGCAGGATACCAGGGTCAGGGGTCATGACCGGGTCACACATGCACGTACCATGTGTATCTGCCATATTGTGAATGGCAAACAATGCCACTCACAGTGCACTGTTGCTGCGCACACTGCCAGTGTTGGGCCATGCACTGCAGGTGTGCATTGATGTCATGTTACGCCAAAGCGCAATACTTGTGCTCAATGAGTCATGCTGCACTGCACCAATGGCGCATAGGGACCTGGATGCGCTGCCATGTTTGATTGCACAGTCAGAACCATCGGACAGATAGAACTAAGCCTGGCATGCCACTGATTCTGCATTGTGCATGCATGGGGTTGCACCGTGACACTTGCGCCACATTCAGGAAATGCCCCAAGTCGACCGTGAATACACAGGGAATGCACCCTATGGGGATGCGCTCAACACATCAGTTGTGCATTGCTGATTAAGATGAGCTGTGGGAAATTATGCAGTTCACAGACAATACTCCAAAATAAGCTCATTGCCAAATTCAGGAGAATCTCACCTGTTAAACATCTCATTACAGTTGCTCCCACTCTGATTTGCATGCTGTGAGCTATAAATTCTCCTGAATGCACCTCCAAACAACTCAGGTGACCGACAGGAATTGCATCCTTGAAGGTAGGTCTGTTTACATTCTACCATTTTCAGCATGTCAGCACTATATGACAGTGGGGATTTTAGGGCATACAGGTATGCCTCTCAACCATTCCTGTTCTTCAGGCACGACCCTGAGTGTGCCTCACAGAGTTCAACTGTTCCATCTACAGTTGTGGGTTCTGTTGCAGAAGAGTGAGGATTCTTAGTACAACAGAATGCCAAACATGTGTGTTACAGTCTAGCTCTCCTTCAGGTAGTACCTGCACACAAAGCCAGACAATATGGCAGGACATGTTAGCTAATCTTACCATTGTTAACACTGTGTCCCTGATATTGGCCCTGAATGTTCTAAGCCTTGTCCCTGATATGCAATGCAGGCAGTTGGGAGGTATGCATACAGGGTGCTGTGTCCCTGCAGCAGCCAGCCACTGTGCTGGCACACATTCATAGTTGCCTGTACTGTGCTAATGCCTGCATATTGTCACCCACAGAAACCACAATGTCTGGACAGGATGCAGCTGCGGATTGGAGACGTCAAAATTTCACATCAGACGAGGACAGAGTGCTGATAGAGGCCTACCTCATATGGCAGAACATCCTGGCTGGCAGGGGTGGCAGCCGCCAGCAGAGGGATGAGGGCTGGGAGGCAGTGGCAAGGCATGTAAATGCCCATGGGAAGTTCAATAGAACACCTCAGGAGTGCAGAAAGCACTTCAATGATGAGAAAAGGAGAGCAAAGAAGAAGATGGCACACATTGAGGCCTCCCTGGGTGGGACAGGGGGTGGGCCACAGATAGATGTGCACCTCACACCCACCAAGGAGTTGCTGGTGGCCAGCATGGGCCAGACGGCTGTGCAGAAACTTCCGGGAGGGGGTTTCCAGACAGGTGGCAGTCCATTGCAGCACTGTGAGTATACATATCCCAGGAACTGTACCTGTCCATGTGTGTGTGTGCCATGGGTGCCCTGACCAGCCCTGCTGTGGAACACTAGGTGATCATGTGCCTGTATGCACTGATCATGTAGCTGTATGCCCCGTCCGTCTACTGTGTGTTGCAGATGACATGCTGCCCATGTTCAGCCTTGGGGGGGGCGACTGTGGTGTGTGATGCTGGTGGTCATCTGGGATGATATCCCCATGGGTGGTGTCCAGGGTATTGGGCCAGTCACACATATGTCCATGAGTGCCTGTACAGGCACCGGTGCATACCTGCATTCACCAGTGCTTGGCTGCTTCAGTGGCCCCATGGCTGGCTGCCACTTGCATGGCATGTCAGTCGCACTTATGGCACACGTGCATGTCCCCCTCTACAGGCCTGTCTGAACACAACAGTCACACATGTCAGTAACCATGTTTCCCTTCTGTCTTTTACCGCTCCATCACACCTCATGGGTACTGCTGTGGCAGCTGGTCCGCACGATGGCTTGGCGGGGGAGGATGCCAGGCCATCACATCACACTGGGCTGCAGCTGGGGCTGTGGATGATGCCATGCCAGGCCCTTCTAACATCAACACTGCCCCAGCCACAGCACTGGTTGTAGAAGGGCTGTCTCACCAGTCAATGACCGGTGCCATGGCTGGAGGCCAGGACCGATCATAGCTGGTCAGCATATTGGGTTTGGCTGATGACAACCCAGTTTACAGGGTTGACATTGTGGATGCCCTGCTGGTGCTGGCATCTGGTATGCAGAAGGCGTATGATGATGATGATGATCCAGACATCACACAAATCTGGTGGGACATGGCTGACAGTGGACCAGCCGAGGCTCAGGTGCATGTATGGGTGGCACCATGCAGCGTCAGCGGTTCTATGGCCCCCAGAGCACCCACAGGGCCTGCACAACCACCCATGGTGGTGTTTGATGGGGGCCTTGTGTCTGGTGCTGCTGAGGGGACATGGACTGCTGGCACTGTTCAGCAGGGTGCTGTGGTGCAGCAGAGGGTGGCGGGGGACTGTGATGTGGGCATCCCTGGATGTGCAGTGCTTTCCTGAGCCCAGTCAATGGCCATTCAGTGGCCTGCTGAGGTGTGTCCTCCTATGATGGATGAGGCGCAGTAGGTTGGGACCCCACCTGCCCACTAGCTCCATCTCCATGATGCATCCTCTGCCAACGAGGTTGAGGGCTATGCATGCCTCCTGTGGACACCATGGAGGGGCAGGCATCCCTCAGGGTGGAGCTCAGGGGCATTCAGATGCAGCTGGCCATGGAATATGAGTCATCGGCTGTGTAGCATGCCCAGATGTTAGCAGAGGCTTGCCTACTGTGGGTGGACACAACTGCTGCTCTGCAGCATATTGCGCTTGCTGCCAAGGCAATGAGTGCAAACAGTGTGCCACGTGGCTACTGGGCTGCCAGCTGCACCCCCAGAAGTGTCTCACACACCTCCAGGTCACAGCATCAGGTGAACCCATTGCTGCTGATATTGTCACCATGCATGTCCATCCCCAGCAACCCCAGATCCCACCTAGATCTTGGGAGTGACACACCAGTAAGTACATGTTCACGGTCTCACTGCAGTACCCCTCCAGGGGCGGTGGACACCCCCGTGGCCAGTGGCACTGACACAGTGTCCACCAGGTGTGTATGCCCACGTGTCTGTGGCAGCTGTGGTGCCTCCCACTGATGCCTGGGTTGACAGCCCCATGGCCCCTGTTGCCTGCACCCATAGCAGCCCACACACCAGGCTGACTGTGCCTGGGGCAGTGTGGCTGGCATGTGCCTGCCCCAGTATGATGCCTGTCTGAGTCACCTGTACGTTGTTATGCCATGTGGCATGGGCGTGATGAGTGTGGACCTGTGTCTGCTGTGCACATGTGCTGGTGGATATACACTGATCCATGGCATCCCCAGCACATACTCCGTGCCCCCTGGGCCATGTGTGTCCTGCTGTGCATGTGTGTGTGTGTGTGTGTGCACACTGCTGTCACCTCTCACGGGTGCGCTACATGATGGCTGTGTTGCCGTCATCTGCCCTGTGGTGTGGTTGTGGGTGTGTGTGGTTGTGCGGGTGTGGGTGTATGGGTGTGTGGGTGTGGCAGCCATGTTTGTCCCACCTGTGTTACTCACCTGCAGTCCTCAAAGTACTCATCCACGATGGTGTCCCTGTGCTGCTGGGACCTGGTGACCAGGCGTGGGTCCCTGCAGGCCAGTGGTGGTCTGCAACCTCCACCACGGGGCCTCTGCTCTGCTGCATACTCCTCCTCCTCCTCCCCCTCCTCCTCCTCCTCCATGGAACTATCGACTCTTTGGTATGGACAACTATTCCACGGTCAATGGCCATGTTGTGCAGGATACAACAGGCCAGGAATATTCCACAGGCCTTCTCTAGGCTATATTGTAGGGTACCACCTGACCTATCCAGGCACCTAAAACGCATCTTCAGCATGCTGAAGACTCACTTGATGATGGCATGTGTAGTGATGTGTGCCTTATTGTAGTGCCCCTCTGCCTCTGTATCAGGTCAGTGGAAGGGTGTGAGGAGCCAGGGTCAGAGGGGCTACGCTGCATCACCTGTAGGGGACAAAAGTAGTCTGTTACAACTCCACATACATGTGCATTGTGTACCACAGCCCTCCATTCTACCATGGTGCAGTGGTGCAGCTATTGCCTGTCCACCCCTGTCCCTGTGGCGCCCCTCCTGGTGCATCTCCTTCCCCTCGGTGGGCCAGTGCATTCCTGCACTCACCAGTGCCTGCATGTCCTGACTTCCCTCAGTGGCTGTGTACCTGCCAGTGCACGCTGCCATGGCTGCCCACACATGTCCCCTCCGGCATTGCCTGCCCTCTATTGCCCAGCAGTCACCCATGCCTGGCTACATGTGGTACATTCTGCCCTGCCATATGTGCCTGCTGTTGCACATCATCTCATCTCCCATGCTGTGCTGTGCTGCTGCACTGTCCCCCATGTCAAGTGCGCCATCCCCTCAGTGTGCCCACCTCCAATGTCCCACCTGTGCACCTCCCCCTGCACAGGCCCTGCTGTGGTCCACACATACCTGCTCTCCCTCTCATTTGTTGTGCCATGGTGTCCTGTTCATGGGCATGTATGCATGCTCCACTCACCGACTAGGTGGTCACTGGGTATGTCCCTGGTCTCAAACTGGTGGCACAGGGTGGATTAGTGCCATATGAAGGCATCATGTGTACTCCCAGGGTGTGTGGTGCAGACATTGCTGATGCGCCCTGTGGCATTGCACACCACCTGGCAGTTGACGGAGTAGAACCCCTTGTGGTTCATATATGGCATGGCCTCTTTGCCAGGTGGTGAACAGATTGCCACATGGGTGCACTCAATGGCCACTATGATGCCTGGCATACGTACCACCCCATGGAACTGCTTCATGGCTTCTGTCCACTCTGCCTGTGTGCTTGGGAAGCATATGACTTCTGAAGTGTGTGGGAGCAGTTTGGTGAGGAATTGTGTGAGGAGACGGGACGTGAATGGCTGCAATATGCCAGTGGCATCTCCAGCTGGCCTCTGGAAGGTTCCTGTGGTGAACAGGCACATTGCTGTTGTCACCTTGGTTTCCACAGGTATGGCATGACCCCTTCCAGTGGGTGCCTGCATTTCATCATGGCACAGCTCACTGAGCTGCCTCAGAATTGTCCTGTTCAGGTGGTTTCAGCCGACTGTTTCTGTGTCTGTCAGTTGTTCAAACATTAGTCTGGCATGATACCACCACGGGGCAGGCTACCTATGGTGCCTTTGCTGCCACATTGTTGGTTTGCCCATCTCCTCATCCCCATTATCAATCCCACCATCAGGAACAGTGCATCATCCATCTCTGTGGCCTATATTCTGCTGCTGCTGTTCTGCCTGTTGCTGCTACTGCTATCCTGCAGTCTGCCTGCTAGGGGCTTGCAGTTAAGTCTACTTCTCATATACTTATTTCCTTATGGCGCATTTGGTGGATGCACTGTGAATGCGCCTTGTTTGGGCATTCATTTTGCTTTGTGAATGGCTCTGCACTGTGTATGCAGCTACACACCCCCTCCAGATGCACCGCATGTCATTATTTTCGCCCTCCTGCACATCCTGTGCTGCATCTGGGATGCGCTGGGGCATCTCTGCCCTTTGTGAATGGTGCTGTGGTGCATTTTCGTGTTGCGCCAGCAGATCTCATTTGCGCCCAGTGCATCTACTTTGTGAATCCTGACCAACGAACCTCAGCACAAAAGCACTGAGGCAAGGGTTACACAAAAAGGGCATTGGCAATAAAACCAGGTTTCAAAGAAATACAAAATCACACGTACTCCATAACGCAAAGCAGCCTGATGATTTGCATATATATCCCATGATGCTTTGCATTACAGTGAGCATGTGTGATTTTGTATTAATGCAAATGGCATACCTTCTGCGCCATCGCCATGTCAACATGTGTATCTGTGGTGTTTAACAGCTTCTTTCACATTAAAATTTGGTCATTTTTTTGCTTCAAAGGAACCCTTAATGAAGATCCGCAGGGACCGATATATGGAGTTTCTATCTAAAAATAGTCTGTGTAGCTTATGCTTGAATAATTTAGAAGAGGCATGTATCATCAGGGCTTCATCTTGGCCTAATTCTGTACCTTCATGAATTAATTATTTAATGCATATTCTTTAGTCATTTGTTTCTATGAGTAAGTGAATGTGGAACATTGTCTTCTTTTCTCTATTCTTTTTGGACAAAAAATGGAATTACTAATTGTTTATGTCTAAGTTGCTTGGTGGCACTGATCTACAAATTTATTGTCCCTTATGCTGCATGCAGGAAAGCAGTTAAGTGGAAAGTAACTGCTGCCTCTAAATGAAAATGCTACATCTGCCTCAGCAGGAGGAGATAATTATGAAACAGTGGCTAGACTTACAGAAAAACAGTGCAATTGAAGTCGGTGCATGTGTACACAAGGGTAAAGCTGTTTTGGTAGGATAATTTGCAAATGAAGGCAAGTGGCAAGGGAAGGCAAATTTATGTTTTCTGCACCCAATTGCAGAGGCTCTGAGAGTCCTAAATAAAAAAAATACAACATACTTAATATATAATACAACATACTTAATATATAATACAAGATACTTAATACATAGAGGACAAATCACAGTTAAAATGATAATACAAAAGTTAAAATGATGTTCCAGTATGCAGGAAAACATGTTTTTAAATATTTAATAATCAGACATAATTAATCTTGTATTTACTTAATTTTCTCAATTTAGCTCCCTCATTGTTCATTACTGAGGATATTTGCATGAAAACTGGATCTTTGCATCTCAGATTTCCTGTTATCTGCCTGCTTTTCCTTCTGCTAGTCATAATTCCCCGTTTGTGAGATCACAGTATTTTGCACATCAGCAGATTGTGATGTCCAGTCGAGATTAACATAGGAAAACAAAATGGATGAGATGAAGTCTGTTAACACATACATCCAGTTTTCATACATATATCCTCAGTAAAAAATGAGGAAAACTTATTACAGTAATTAATTATAAGCTGAATCATGTCTGAGTTTATTATTTTAATTCCCCCCTTGGAAAGTGATAATTCAATTGAAAGAAGAGAAGACAGAATGAAGGATGTCCCCCCACCCCCGCAGTTCGGGCAGGTCTTGCAGTACTACTAATCCTGTGACTGACAGCTGTGAGAAGACACTTTATCACAATGTACTTATGAATTCAGCTGATCCTTTAGCCATTAGCCACTTCCTTTAGAAAGTATCCACACATGGCAAAAAATGAAAACAGTCCCTTTCAAAGGGTGAAGTCCAGTGACGTTGAGGCATCGCCATCTAAGCTCACCACTGGGAGCCTTGTGTACTGCAGTGATCACTGTGCCACAGCATCCGGAGAGAGTGACTGTGATGCTAAATCCACGTCCACCAGCTAAGGCCTTTCAGGGTCTGTAAGGTGTGAAAACTTAATCGGGGCCTTGGTCCTGTGACACTTTTACTTAGCTAGACAGGATGGAGGCAGTCCAGAGCAGGGCAACTAAAATGGTGCAGGGGTTTCACCAAAAGCACACCGAGAGGAGATTGAGAAATCTCAACATGTACACCCTGGAGGAGAGGAGAGTGAGAGGGGACATGATAGAGACCTACAAGTATGTCATTGGGGTGAACACAGTACTGGAGAGGAGTCTCTTTCAAAGGAGGAGCCGCACCGGCACCAGCACCGGCACCAGCGGGATGTCAGCAAGCACTACTTCACTGAAAGAGTGGTAGACACCTGGCATAGACTGCCAGCGGAATTAGTAGTAGTGTTGGAAACAGTAGGTGTCTTCTAGCTTGCATAGGATGAACATAGGGGAACATTAGTGACTAGGCAAGGAGGAAGGAGGGTCATTGGAGACCAAACAAAGCATGACCATCTGGGCTGACTGGCTGGGCCAAGTGGTTCTTTTCTGATGGCAAAGCTGATGTTTCTATATTTCTAGAGAAGAAGCCTAGGACTAAGACTACACCATGTGGAACAGTCTGGGCAGAAGGCCAGCATTCAGGCCACCATGTCTGGAATTACAAAAGACTTGCATTTACATGCATGCATGTTTTGTTTGTTCATCCTCAGTGATAGTCACCTTGTCTACCAAGAACTAGACCTGAAACATATTACCTTAAACTGTGTGGTACCACATTTACATAACGGAAGCTCCCAGGGACTGTGGGAACATTTACTGGTGCACCAGATAGGGCAAGAACTGTGGTGCGACTGATGGGAATGGGCATGCTTGTGACTGCATATTTGTGTTGCAATCGCATAGTCCTTATACTGCCCTCCTCAGACCCTGTTCCTGCCTTCCCTAATATAAATCTTATTCCTTGTTTGCATTTTACTTTTGTGTAGCATTGTCTTATTGTCTGTACTGTTGTTGTTACAAATTGTGGGGTGGGACTGTGTGTGGTACAGGTATTTATACTATACTGTAATACAGCTGGATCAAGCACTGTGATTGGTTACATTAAAACACAGACTCTGAAGGCAGAATGAGTCTGATGGTTCATCGAGTCTGCTCTTACTGTTCTACCTACCTCCCAACCATCCTACTGTTTTGGTGGCTTGTCTTCTGCTTCCCCATTGTACAGTCCTCTGACACCTCCCCCCCTAGGGATTATGTGTTCTCTTGCCCTGTTGGACCCTCCTTAGGGACTATGAGTCTGCTTTCCCTGCTCAGCCACTATAACCCATGGTTGGAGGTGGGCTACATTATCTTTCAGGTTGCACCTAGAATAGCATCAAAAGAGCCAAACCCATGACAACTGCTTATTATTTGCATTGCCTAACCTTTTCCTTCCCCTAGGACCTTGTTCCTGACATCAAATAAATTCCTTTGTTAGTCACATGAATCCTTGTGTTGAACATAAAGAGTATTAAGGTTTATATTTATATTAGTCAGGAGTACATGCAGCTTCACCCCTTTTCTTATGTAAACTCATTCTGTTATTTGCACTTGCAGTTATTTGTTCAAGTTTAAACACAGTATTTTGAATTTCATTGTGCCACTCCTGATACTCAGGAACCTCCTGGTCCAACCCGTGCCACATTATTATGTATTTTTTCCACAGTGGCTACTAATGCCACGTGATATTTACCATTATAAAATGGGTATAGCAAAATAAGGGTAGTGATTGGCTAGAAAATCAGTGCCATATATGCATTACACATAGGAAAAAAAAGTACAGGCAAACAAATCAATGCCCCTAAATAGAATGTTGACAAATTAAAATGGAATGTTCATAAATGTTCAATTAGCCATCTTGTTTTCACGCTTAGTGAGATCCATACAAGCAAATAGTGAAGCAGACAACAGCACTAGTTCTCTGCACCTTTGTTATAGGCCTCACAGTGCTCCCTCTTTTCTCCAAATGAAGTTACAAAGCAGACCGCTTCCTTTCCCTCACCCTGGGACTGACAGTATTACGACCAACTGTATTCAGAATGACCGACACCACAACTCAGCATGGGATGCTAGCTGGCAAACTGTTAATGCTGGGGGAGGGGCTACCCTCTGCCTTACATTGAGTACAATCAACAACACACAAAGATGAACAGAGGGGGGCTTGCTTGAAACAGCAAAATGTGATATTTTGTTTCACGTGCACACAGATCTGCACTCCCTTTTGGAGAAACTGGAGTGTGGCTTCTCGTATACACAAACACCACTTCATAACACTAAATTATTACACCTGCTCTTTCACGGGGTTGGAAATCATAGTACTGCTCCAAGTGACAGTGGAACATGAGAAACTGTGTTGTGTCATTTTAGACTATCTGAAGCAGTTTACTGTGTCAATTAAAAGGAGCTATTTTTCCCTGCCTAGGGACGCTGTTCAAATAAAGCTATATTTTAATGTAAATGTAATATTTTCTGATTTTTTTTTATTTCTAATAAAAGTTCTCTATTTTATAAGTGCAATAAGACACTCCGGGGTATGTGTTGAACATATATTATCGCACGGCTGGGGCTGAAATCACTTGGCCTGCGGCCTCGCGACTTACTACACCCTAGACGTGCTGTAATATATGTTCAGCACATGCCTCGTCATGTCTTATTGCTTACATCAGATTTTTTTCAGGGCTTGAAAGATTTTTGCAGCCAAACAGCAAGTATATTCTTTATACTTCTTATGTCATTAAGAAAAGCATGTACCACCAAGTTCAGGGTATGACCAAAACATTGAACATGTGTGAATGCACCAAGCAGCACTGCTTTTCAAATGTTACTACCATTGTTGGAAGTCACAAAGCCACCTGATAGGCCATGAGGGGACATCAGTTCTTGAAATTGCTGGTTTGAGCCTGAGTGATCTTTCTCAAATGCAATTAGGTACAGGGTAACCTGTTTTTATGGCCATGTAGCAAGAGCTATGCTGACATATAGCAAACAGGAAGAGGAGTGGAAAAAGGGGCTAACACATCACGACTGTTTGCTCCACGCACCTCCATTCAGACCCCCACCCCACCCTAACCCCCTCAGCACCCTCCACCCCTTACCGCCCACATCTTATACATACCTACCAGGGGTCAAAAGTTGTAATTTTCTCTGAACTGGAGACACATCTTCACTCTTCAAATCAGGACCGGGAACGGAGGAAATCAAGGTTAGTGTATTTCATTGAGTTTTGAACCTCTACTCAAAACTGGGTCATTTTTAGATATTTTTACCAAAACTTTTCAGCAAGGCCTTTTTGGGACCCCAACTCATGAACAAGGTAGGCAAAATTGTTCAAATCTGACCCAAAATGTGATTTTGCTGTCGCTTCTCGAAATCACCTTTTAGGGGGGTTTTGAAACTTTTCACCTACTAGGTTCATGAGGTGGGATCATAAGAAGACTATTTTGAAAATGTGGATCAAAATATTTAAAAAAACAGGGGCCTGCCCACTGGTGCAGCGGTAGCACTATTGCTTGTGACGCCAGCGACCCAAGTGTGGAACGGGCTCAGGTTGTCGGAGGGCCAGCCAGGGGGAGGAGGCTGGGGCATACCAAGGCGAGACAAAACAGAATACACTCGCATACCAGAGCCAGGAGCTATGTAACTCCAGTGAAGTTGACAAAAACAAACTTGTTTTAAATGAAGTCAATATTTACTACTGCAAATAGCCAGTAACTGGAGTACCAACCAACACAAGCAGGTAAACTCTACTAATACCAGGTGTCCCGGTGCTTCACCACGTAAGGCTTCATCAGAGGGTGGATACCTGGAACAGATAACATCCTTTTATACAAAAAAATCATGACATCATAAATTGTGAAACACTTATGTGATTTTATAAACATTAATCGGGTAACGAGTATGAACATAAACAAATAATGTACAAAAAGAGTCTGCATGGTGCTGTCACTAATTAACATATTTATGCAATGCACATCCTACATCGGATTTTAAAATAAATGACCAATAAATATAAATTAAAAAATGCTTTGCTTAAACCAATAATGACGTGGTCATAAAGTAACAGCACCAAATCAAATACTAGAAAGTGACCCCGCTTATTGAAACATTATACAGCACATTGATTGTAGCTAAATGATTAGCAGCATCTCACTTTTTAAAGTACATTTCTCAGAGATTCATTTTCTTGAAATCAATTATTTAATTGATGAAATACATTCAATAAAGTGTTATGTATGAGTGAGGAAAGCGAACAAGACATTGTTAGAGTTGGGAGCATATCCACAAGTGAGGGGCTTCAAAATGGTCCGAATAATGTGGTGCAAAGTTGCCTATGCTCACCAGACATCTCCGATGGCAAAGAAAAAATACAGATTGTATTTTTAGTTAACATAAGCATAAGGAACTGATTTAAGTTAAGACATGCACATAAACATTGCATATACTTATGGAGAAAGTTATAGTGAAAAATAAGGAGGAAAAGTCCCCTGTGTGGCACAATATTTATAACATGGTTTTCAAAATTAAATCAGTTATTCAGTGTGCCAGACATATAGGCCAGTACAACAATTAAACACTTGAGTTCAGGAAAATGAATCTCTAAGAAATGTACTTTAAAAAGTGAGATGCTGCTAACCATTTAGCTACATTCAATGTACTGTATAATGTCTCAATAAGCGGGGTCATTTTCTAGTATTTGATTTTGGTGCTGTCACTTTAAGACCATGTCATTATTGGTTTAAGCAAAGCATTTTTTAGTTTATATTTATTGGTCATTTATTTTAAAATCCGATGTAGAATGTACATTGCATAAATATGTTAATTAGTGACAGCACCATGCAGACTCTTTTTGTACATTATTTGTTTATGGTCATACTCGTTACCCGATTAATGTTTGTAAAATCACATAAGTGTTTCACAATTCATGATGTCATGATTTTTTTGCATAAAAGGATGTTATCTGTTCCAGGTATCTGCCCCTGATGAAGCCTTATGTGGCAAAGCGCCGGGGCACTTGGTATTAGCAGAGTTTACCTACTTGTGTTGGTTGGTACTCCAATTACTGGCTATTTGCAGTAATACATATTTACTTCATTTAAAACAAGTTTGTTTTGTCAACTTCACAGGAGCTACATAGCTCCTGGCTCTGGTGTGTGAGTGCATTCTGTTTTGTCTCACATTAATACAGGCTGCTGCCCTGCACTTACACCCTGCCCTGGTCCTGAGCGCACCACTTTTAGTTTGTTTGTTCTGGGGCATCCCAAGGATTGCTCTCTCCTTTGGTGGTGGGGGGGAGCCGTGACTCGGTGCATGACTGGTCTCTAGTGGTGGCTACAGGACCAGCATGCTCAAGCAGCAAGTAGGGGGTGGAGAGTGATGGATGCCAGCTTTGCCATGGCGTCAGCACATGTCACGTCTCCCGGGGGGTTGTACAAGAAAAAACACCCAGTTCAGTGCAACACAGACAAGGAGGTTGGACCAATGGCCTCTGCCCGCTGGCCCAGAGACCCAGGGATGGACCACGATGAAGACAAGAGGTTCGGTCATGGAGGAGACCTGAGCCCGGGGGGCCTCCACCCACTTTGTTCCCATGGGGAGGGGTACACCGTGGCTCCGTGGGGGACCCTCCGGGGTTCATAGGATATGGTGAGTTAGGTTGAGTGACAGTGCTGGCTGAGGAGGAGGAGAGAAAAAGAAATGACAAAAAAAAATATTTAAAAAAGCTACAGTTACAAAGGTATTTTGAAGTTTTCTTCAGCACCTGCTCATAAGTTTAGCAATCTTCAATATTTTGACCCCAAATTTTCAACATAGCCATTTTTTCACACCACCTCATGAGCATGACAGGTGTCATTTTTCAAATCATGGTCAAAATGAGTTTTCGCAGCCAGCCCAGTGGCGCTGAGGGTTGAGGGACTGGACACCACACCTTGCGCCATTCTGGCAACCCGGGTTCGGACGTGAGCCTGGGCCACCAGGGGTTGGCAGGGGAGGGATAGGATTGAGCATCCAGAGGACTGTTCTCCTATCCTGGGGAGGGATCCAGGGAGTCACCGCTCTGTAGCAGCATCTGGTGATGACCGGGGCCCTACTATAGTGATGCCATGGGGGGGCGGAGTGTGGCAGATGTTGGCATGTTGTGCCTAGATGTCATGGCATGCTGCACTCCACAGGGAGCAAAAAAATTCAGAGGAAAAAATGGTCACAGGTCAGGCAGCATGATCCTCCGACCTCCGCAGCCCAGCCTGAATGGTGCCTCCTTGGCTGGATCCTGTATGGGTGAGTCGAGCTGTGGGTAGCTCCTTGTAGAACTGCCATGGGGGTAATCCATAGGAGCTATGAGGAGGTGGCCTGATCTCAGGTTCGGGGCCATGGGGTCAGTCAGGGATGACTTGCTGGCCGTGCCTGGGCAAGGAGAGAAAATACCTGGGATAAAGCAAAAACAAAATGTGTTTTCACACTTGTGGCACCAGTTGACATTTTGGCTGGGATTTCAAAAATCTCATCTATCAGTATTATGAGTAGAGTTGCAGTGAAGTTTAACTATGCTAGCGGACTAGAGGCAAAGTGGCCCACTCTGCCCCAACATACAGCTACGCGAAGTGCCCATTGAAATGCAGTACTACACCCACTTCACATCATAATGACTTTGCGTTACTTCGCTTTATTTATCTTTTAAAGGCGGAGTGAGTGAGCATTGAAACAGCCCACAGATCACATGGCTCACAGTCTGCAGGTCACATGCTTCAGGCAGGAAGTTAATCATGCAAGAGGGTGAAAGACCTTCACTTTTGCCTTACCTAGTGTGGGAGAAAGAGCTGTGTTTGAGAGGAGACAGAGAGATAGCCAAGAATCTAAACCTTTTCAATTTGTATTATAATTAGATGATTTTATTTGTAGTTTAATAGCCTGTTTGTTGTCTTGAGTTGTAGTTGTGCACCTATTTCAGTCTAGTATTTAATTGTTAACTTTGTGTGTGTGTGTGTGTGTGTGTGTGTGTGAGAGACAGAGAGAGAGAAGAACGGAGAGAGGTGGTTTTCATCCATGGAGCAGAGACATGCAGGTGTACACACATGCAGTGACACCCCGTGTCTGAACCAGAGCACCTTCTGGGCTAGTGGCCCCCTCCCTGAAGCAGAAGGTAGTGGTGCCATGGAAGCACCACCTCCGGTGGCACCTACCAGCGCCCCCCCTACCAGTGCCACCACCTGCCATGGCCCCTGCGCCAGTGGCTCAGCAGGAAGTGAAGGAGGAGCCGCAGCAGTCACAGCCACAGCAGCAACAGCAAGTTTCTCCACCCCCGGCCCCAACTGAGCACCAGCAGCAGCCAGCAACACCATCTGGCCCCCCCGGCTGTGCCTGGTCCTCCTCGCAGCTCATTAGTATGGGAGTTCTTCATTACACTGCCTGTGGACACCAGTGTAGTGAAGTACAATCTGTGTGGTGTGGTGGTGCACTGTGGCCCCAAGGGAAGTCATTTGGGCACAAGTGGTCAGCGCACCCACCTATACAACCACCACCGTGCAGATTGGCAGGCCAAGTTTGTCGAACAGGGCAGGGCAGGAATGCACCTGCTGGCCCTGCTGGGCAACAGTGGGCAGCACGGCCTCCACCTGCATGTAGTGTCAAGTGGGGGCAGGCTATGGAGCAAGTGGATGCTCCACAACCTGCAGATAAGGGTGGCAACCCTGCCTGAATACCTGCCACACATGCCAATTTGGGCCTGATGTGGAGTGAGTTGGACCATGTGAACCACCGGATTGACAACATAGAGCAGCATTTGGTGCACATGGAGGTGCACCCTCTCCAAATTATGGGCATGCTTCAAGTGCTGCTTTCGCACCATAACACTGATCATTCGTTTTTGTTTGTCCTTGCACCCACCACCCTCTCTGTGAAAAATAGTTCCTGATGTTGCCCCGATCAATCCCCCCTCTGTCTTCACACCTTGCCCCCTTGTTCATGCACATCTCTTTTTCTGAAAGATGCTACCCTCTTGTGCGTTGTTGATTCCCTTTCGGTACTTGATAGTTTCTATCATGCCCCTCCCCTTTCCTTGTGGTTATACATATTAAGCTCCTTTAGTCTCTCTTCGTCTGGCTTATGGTGCAGACCCTGTAACATTTTAGTTGCCCTCCTTTGTAAAGCCTCCATCCTGTCTATGTCCTTGCAGAGATATGCACTCCAGAACTGCACGCTGTGCTCCAGATGATGTCCCAAAATTCTCAAAATTCAAAATTCTCAATTATTTCCTGACACACTGCTCTATGCGTGCACCCACTCTGCATAAGTGTTCCCCCAGAAATGGCTGCATGTCCTGAAAATGCCAGACTCCAGTTGAAGAGAAAATAACATGATAAAATGTGCTGAAAATTCTCAATTACATAGACACATAGAATTTGACGGCAGATAAGGACCACAGGGCCCATCCAATCTGCCCATTTTTTCTACCTCATGAATGTGCCATAGGTCTTTACTTTGTCAATGGCCTATTTATTCATACTCATTGTATTGCTAACTTATGCCTATCCCATGCCTGTTTGAAACCCTGCTCTGTATTCATATCCACCATTTCCTGAGGTAGGCCATTCCTTGCATCCACCACCCTTTCTGTGAAAAAGAACTTACTCACATTACCCCCTAATCGGCCTCCCTCTAATCTCATGCAGTGTCCTCTTGTCCTGCTATTTTTCTTATATTGAAACATGTTAGACTCTTTCACCTTGTTAATGCCCTTAAGATGTTTGAATGTTTCAATCATATCACCTCTGTCCCTCCTTTGCTCTAGGGTATACATATTGAGCTTCATTAATCTGTCCTCATATGTTTTCTGATACAGTCCTTGCACCATTTTGGTTGCCCTTCTCTGGACTGCCTCCATTTTGTTAATGTCCTTGTGCAGGTGCGGCCACCAGTACTGCATGCAGTACTCCAGATGGGGCCTAACCAGTGTCTTGTAAAGAGGGATTATTATCTCCCTCTTACAACTTGTGATACCCCTACTAATACACCTCAACATCCCCCTAGCCTTACCTACTGCTTTAGTGGTCTGCTTGGATGATTTCAGGTCATCTGTGATGATGATGCCCAAGTCTCTTTCTTCCCTTGTGATTGCCAGCAACTCCCCTCCCAACCTATAGGTAGCTTCAGGGTTTCTCTTCCCCAATTATTTCCTGACTTGCAGCTTGATTGCATGCACCCACTCTGCATACGTGTTCCCCCAGAAAGGGCTGCTGTCAAAGTGTCCCGAAAATGCCAGACTCCAGATGAAGAGAAATAACCTGACAAAATGTGCTGAAAATTCTCAATTATTTCCTGACACACTGCTTTTAGCGTGCACCCACTCCCACAACTATGGCACCTGCTGTTGCTCCTGTACTTCTGTCTTCTGTTGCCTGCACTGACTGGGCTGATGTAATATCTTGCCAAATGTTGATAGCCACAGATGACCATTGTGTGAACAATGATGTGCTGCTGCAATGGCGGTCTGAAAGTCTGCTGCGCTGGCTGTAACATGATGCCCTATGTGTGTGTGTGTACTCATCCTACCATTAGTAAGTTACTATATCTTGCATGCTCATATTTTTCCACAGAACCAGATGTTTGTTATATATATATATATATATATATATATATATATATATATACATGTAATCATTGCTTTTTTTCTCTCACAGGTCATCCAGTCATACTTGGGTTGCACACTTTTTGGCTTGCTGAGGAATTTTGCTGTAGGAAAACTGTCAAACCAGGAAAGGTAAGTATTTTTTTAGGGCGGGGGGGGTAGTATCATTTGGAAGCAAGTTTCATTAATGGTTTTGTTTTGACTTCTTTACAGGTTTTCTGTGTATCCTCCAGATTAATACCGGTTGCATGTATGTGTTCTTATTTAAAGAAAGCATCAATGGCAGCACACAGCACCGAAAAGTTACCTGTAAACAGACAAAGAAGAAATAATTTGTACTTCATTGCACTAACACATTATGTTCTAACTAAGTGTGGCTGTTACTGTCTGTTATATCCAGCTTAACAGATACCATGCTATTAGTAAGCCACACCAAGACCAACTAACAAGTTTAGTGCATGTGGCATGCACTGGCCCAGTATCTTAACTTAAGTTACATTACAAGACATCTTGTCATGGCCTGGATAAAACTTTGTTCAACCCCATGGCATGCTGAAGTAAGTCAGTGACTGATGTGCATGAAAAATATATTATCTGCCTTACATGTCACCTACTTTGTATGATTTACACTGGCTTTGGAAAATGAAATACCTAAAATAAGTGATGAAATAAGATTAATATACTTACCTGAAACTGATATCCTATAGGTGGTTGTAGACAGTACTGCAGTCCTCTAGTCCTCTGGTCCTGTTATACAGCCTTCATTTTCTGACATCACAAAAGGGGGCTGGGGGTACCTCCCTGGGGGCATGTCAGGCACAGCTCTTTTTTTATGGGGGTGCACATTCGGGGTACTATAACTCTTTAACTGGAGGAAAGTGCATGGAAGTTTTAATGTCCCTCCATAATGGAGCAGGTCAGCTATTATATATGTGGAAGGGGGTCTGGGTACTTGACAGTGGGTACCTGCTCTTTAAGTGTAATCAGAAAATATACCAAGGGGAAGGTAAAATGGAACGATTGTGATGGGTCATTATTTGTGCAGATCTGAGTTATGGAATGAGTCTGAGTCAAGAACACTGGTTTTATTTTATGAAAACCAAAAAAGGTACCATTAATAAAATGTGACAGCCTTTTAATCTGTTAACTTAAATACCAGCAACATCCACCTCATCCTCATCAAACAGGAAGCTGCCCTCGCTGTCATCAAGGATGGAATTGTGCCCACTAGGGAATTCTTTATCCATGATTGCATCTTCAACCTCAATGGTAGGCCATTTGATGCTGCCACCAGGATGGTCTGCTTCTCCCACATCATCAGCACAACCATCATCATGACAGGGTACGAACACAGATGTTGTAGTTTGAGTTGATATGTGACCTTCATTCATTTTTATTAATGTTAGCATGCTGACATTTGTCAGCGAGAGGTTGGTATGATGGCCACAAACTATTGCCCCTGCAGAACTGAATACCCTCTTCACACTTACACTGGAGGGTGGGCTGGTCAGGTACTTCAGCTCTGGTCATTCACTCACCTTTCCACTCCAGTACAGCAGAGGATCATCAATTACTAACAGATGCCTTTTTTTCAGACAAATATGAGTCAACCATTCTCTGTGCTGCACGCAGTCCTGTTGACTCATCCTCCTGTTCACTGGATTCATCGATGTCACAGATTCCCACTTGGGACAAGGTACCCCAAAGTGGGTTAATGGCAACCGGTTTTGCTGACATCCCACCTGGACCTGCAGCCACTTTACTGGATGTGCGTAGTTGTCCACAGGGACCTTCAGCCTTGTTATGCTGTGGTTTGCTGAACTTGGCACATGACGTCTGTGCCCCATGAACCAATCATACCAGTTGTCCACTGAAATTTTTAACCTGTTCAGGCCCTCCCTCCAGTAAGGATGCAATTCCACGTTTGTATCATGGGTCCAGCATTGTTGCTATTCCTAATTCAGCACTTGCAGAATACTTGTCATGTGGCGATTGCAGTCCAATAATGTCAGCACGTGTTTAAGTAACGAACTGCTTGAACAATCTCTGGACACATGAAGGCTACACTGCAGATTC
This sequence comes from Neoceratodus forsteri, assembly GCA_016271365.2. Taxonomy (NCBI): domain Eukaryota; kingdom Metazoa; phylum Chordata; order Ceratodontiformes; family Ceratodontidae; genus Neoceratodus; species Neoceratodus forsteri. The sequence goes on from CM057459.1 coordinate 747,244,292, forward strand.
AACAAAGTCTACCTCAGCACCCGCAGCAGTGGAATGGCTTGGCTTATGGAGGCAGTGTTGCCACTCACTGCCTGTGTGGCATGTTCAAGGGCCTCAAAATTGATATCACCGAGTACATGAGGCACCACTTTTCTGTTGTCACAGTGGTCGAGGCCCTGGAAGTGTCACAGCTAGTGTGCATGACTAGGTATTCCGAGATGGCTTTGTACTGTTCATACAGCCTCTCTACCATGCAAAGAGTTGAGTTCTAGCACGTGACAGCTTCCAGCTTGAGGCGGTGCTGAGGGAGGCTGTTTTAAATCTGCAGCTGCCAAAGTTGGTCACGGGCTTTTCCAGAGCGTGAAAAGTGCACAGAGATGTGGCATGCAACTGTCAACATTTCCTTGATGGCAGGGTGCTGCAGAAACTCCTGGACCATGAGATTTAAACAGTGGGCCATGCATGGAACTCAAACAAAGCCACCATCGATGATACATTTCACCACGTTTGAGCCATTGTCACTGGCTATAAAGCCAGCTTTCATGGACAGGCAGTTCAGCCACTCATCAGTTTTGGTCAGTAGCAAGTCAAGGATGTTTTCACCAGTGTGGGAACTGGCCACACTGCGCATTGCAAACATTGCATGCTGTCGAATTCCTGGAAGGTTGCTACTTCGACAGTCTGCCTTACTACACTGATTTCCAATACCACCAGCACAGACAACCCCCAGTACCTGCGCCCAATGTGCAGTAATACACAAATATGAACTGCCTGCCATTTTGCCACATGTCCACATATCAATACTTAAGTGGATAAATGGTGAGGAGGAATGTTGAAGGGCATGTCTTACAGACTCTGTCACAGTCCGGTATAACTCCGGGACAGCACGGGTGGAAAAGTATGTCCTGGACAGGACTTTCCATTTGGGACAGGGCCGTGCCACAAAATGCCGGAATCTGGAATTCTCCACAAAGGAGAAGGGCAAAAGGTCAATTGCTAACATTTCCACTACAGCAGCATTCAGTTCACGTGACACCGCATGATTGAGTGGGTGTTTCTTGTTCCGAGCAAAAAAACTCTGCAACGTGGCCTGAGTTGTTACCCATTTTGCACGTGGTGTGCCAAATGTCTCTGCTCTGCGAACAGCCATGGGTGGGGTGCTTTTGCCATGTGATGATGAGGGGTTGCACAGGTGACACTGACAAGTTCACAAACAATGTTATTTTACCATTGTAAGCACAGGGGTTGATGCTGGACTAGAAATACTGGTGCATAGACCACCACCACTGCTGCTACTCTGACCATCACTTGACAACAATTCAGAATCATCCACCTCCTCATGCCTGTGGTAATCTTCAGCTGTTATTTCACCACTACCACAGACATGGCTACTTGGACTACTTACAGTCATGGAAGGGTATTCCATGCTTAATAAGGTGGATGAGGGTGAATGCCCTACTATGGCATTAGCGTCCCTCTGGTGCTGAGTCCACAGTGCCATGTGCCTGCTCTTCAGATGTGTATGCTGGCCCCTGGGCCCAGATAACTACCCTTTTTACCACGTCTGACACACGCTTGACAAAGCTGGCAGATTGCCACTGCTTCATCACTTGGATCTTGTACAAAAAAATCCCAAACGAGGGATTTTGATCCCCTATTTTTAGTTTTCACAGTCCCTGATGCTGCAGATTGGACTCCAGGGGGATGTACTACATGATTTCTGCTGCTGGCCACACTTGGGGTCTATCGGCCTATCACTATCTATGATGACTACTACTGGGTCATCATCATCAACAGAAATCGCCACATCACAACTTTGAAGAGGGGGTGATTTAACTTTGATGGACTGAGACTGTTTACACACAGCTACCTTTAATTTCTTTTTCTCTGGTTCCCAACTGGGGTCACTAAAATCATCATCATATTCTTCATCCACATCCACAATTTTAGCTTGGTTATTGTCCTGTGGAGAATATGTTCCAACCACAGCATCATTATGATCATCCAATATTTTTTCTCCAACATTTGAACAGCACTGGAAACATGAGATTGCGATGAGTCATAGTCAGCATCAGAGTCATATTCAACCAATGTGAGGATGGGGATGGGGACGGGGACGTCTAGGAGTATGACATCTACTACACTGTCACTCACGGTCATGGCTTTAGACTCCACAATATTTGGGAAACCGGTTAACTTGTTGTCATGGGTTGAACTTGGGGCAATACTCATGCCATCAGCAACTTCACTACCACCAGCGGGGACAACAGCATCTCCAACCATGATGGAAGCTATTGATTGTGCTGTGAAAAACATAGTCAGAGATATCCCTCTACTGGCATCAACTATGCACTTCTGCTGTATACTACCATGCCCATGGCCACTCTTGCCACTGGCAGCAATGCCATGGCCAGAAACATCTTTGCATGCACGTCTCTTTGCAGGCATTTTTTTGGATTACTCAGAAATTCACAACAAATTGAGATTTCTGAAATTTGAGGTGGATGGGAAGTCAGAAAACAACAACTGTGGCTTACTGATGTAGATTGGGCACTAAACAAATGCAGACACACAGACGCAGATTGCATTCTATAAAGAGATGTAGCTGCAGAGGCACAAAAACACCTTAACCAGTGGTCACACAAATCCCAAACTGGAAAAATAAATTATACCTTTTGCGAGTTGGGGGCTGAAGTAGCAGTCCACTAGCTAGATAGAAGGAAGCAGTAAAAAATACCGCAGACAGATAACCGATTCAGAGTGCGACGATCACTGTGTGGCACAATAAATTGTGTCTGTCTTGATAGCACACACACACACACTACAGGTAGCGCAGAAAATTTAACAGTGCAGTATACTGTATAACTAAATCTTTTAAACAGAATGAAAATATGCACTGCACCACAACAAACAGAAAATAATCAAAAATTACTTCAAGTATTACTGTGTGTACATAAACACACACATACTAACACACACTACTAGAACAAAACAATTAGAAAGAATGCCTTTCTCATGCGAATCTCACTCCACCACAGACACGCCCTTCCCCTGAAGCACACTTCAACAGTGTCTGTCATTACACAGGCTGAATATTCTAAATTAACATTTGAAATGCACTGAAAAACAATCAACACTCAATGATCTAAGCACAGGAGGGTTTCCTACAGTTGATGTATTAAATTTGGAACTAAATAATTGGATCAGAAGTGATTTTTTAAAGCATTTTCGATGGTTTGATTCTCAGAGCTCTGACAGCAAACTGTCTCCAGCTTTCCACTACACACACCACGCAGAACTGAGGCCGTGCAAGACAATATAGAGCCCATGTGACCTGCCATTCCATGAATCAATGCAAAATTCACCTCAGATAGCAATAAACAGGTGAAGCAAAGCGAAATCCATTAAAATCAATGGCACTTCACATTACAATTAAGGGGAAGGCGGTAAGACAAGGCAAAGTAGTACGAAGTCCACTGGGAGCAATGCACTTCACGTTAAAATGTAAAGGTGGAGTAATTCGCTTCGCATTGTGGAGCACTACGCGGACTGGGGGATAATACACAAAGTGCTCTGCGTAGCGAAGCAGGAGCACTTTGCCCGCCTCTAGTTATGAGGTGGGGTCATAAAAAGACGGTTGAAAATTTAGGGTCAGAACAATACCAAAGGGGAATTTGCACCACAAGTGTCACTCACCAAAGTGTGTTAAATATTTTATTTACACAAATATTCTGACCAGCTAAATCAAAAAATGTCCAACATTTAGGGGAGTACCCTTTCATCAGGGAATTATGGTTAATTTCTATCAACTAAAAATACGTTTATATACTAGAAATATAGTAAAACCATAAATTACGTTCATATTTACAAGAAACAAATATTTATATACTAAGCCAAAGTTCATCCTGCACTTACGTTTTCAATCACCGTGCAGACTGTGTTGCAAACCTAAGGTATTTCAATAAATCTAAAATAGATGAAGTATTATTTATGCTTACTTTCAAATGCAAAACATTATAAAATTAATGGTGAAACTTGTAATGTTTACACTAAATCAATATTCACCTTACAAATCCGTCTTCACATTATTCAACTACAGCTTCAAAAAGTTTCTGTTAACAGAAAATATACACAGCAGGGCAGGATTCACAAAGCAGATGCACGCGACACAACTGTTATGCGCCGGGTCAAATGAGATGCACCGTCCCCAAACAGTAGTATTCACAGAAGGATGCTCCGCAAGATGCACTGTGTGTATCCCCATTGTGAATACCACTGAAGCACCATGGTGCAACCTGAGTTGCCCCAGCACAACCAGGATGTGCAGAAGCACCCTGGACCACACAACACTGAATAAGGAGCAAGTCAGCAAGGGACACAGGAGCAACAGGGGAATCTGCAGTGGCACAAAGGACACTGGTGAACAGCCCGGCAGGGACTGGTCACAGGACCAAAAGGCTGGAGAGTGGCCCACCAAAGCAGATGAGGTGCACAGACAGAGCACACATGGTGACACCTGGAAGCACTAGACACACACCCAACACAGGGGACCAACAGGCACAGATGCCATGCACAGGGGTGACTGGTAAGGTGGGGCACAGCAGCAAAGGTGCACCAGTCAGCATGGCAGAGGGTGCCACTCACGTCCTGGTGCATAGGCACACAGCAGGGCAGACATGGGAGCTGCAACACAGGCTCACACAGGGGGACAAGCACACTTGCACACAGGCTGAAGGCCATGTCTTGCACAGGTGGAACATGCCCATAGGCACTGTTGACTGTGAGAAGAGCAGAACAGCAACAGGGGACCAATACAACAGAACCACCCACAGAACAGGAGCAATGTGTAAGCCAGCACAGTGGAAGGCTGCCCAACAGGCCATATGCAACAAGGAGGGCACACACTGTAGCGTACATGAAAGGTGAACGTGGTGCATGGATGCACAGTACCACAAGGGCACATGTGCGAATGGGAACAAAGGTACAGTGGAGACCAACAAGCACAACAGGGCACCAGCACAAGGTAGAATGAATGACCACAGACACTGTCATCAATATAAAAAGATTTACTCAAAAAGGAATATGAACACCAGAAGCACTATTTACAATGGTACAAAAAACTAAGAACAGGGATAGGGTGGTGTGGGAATGAACACAGGAAGTAAGCAATAATACCTGATAGGGTGGGCATTATTGGGAAATACCAGACCGCCCAGTGGCGTAATGAGGCCCGACGCCGTAGGCGGAGGGGCTTATAGCCCCGGCATTCAGATTTCCTAATAATGCCTAATTCTGGAGGGTATTACTGCTTTTAGAAATGGCTATCTGTGTACATTTTAATGAAGTTGTAAAATAATACAGTAAATACCTGTGAAAAAATTAATAGAAGTATTTGAGATACTGTACATGTATTTATAAAGTAGTCCATAGGCTGTTCCTGGTGCTGTTGCTCCTCCCTGCAGCATTCTGGTGGATTGACAACCCCCCCCCCATTGCTGCTCCCCCCCTCCAGCGAGAGAGAGTCACACACACAGACCTGACTGCTAAAGGAGAAAGGGAGTAGTCTTCATAAGACTGACTGGCAGGTTTATTTTTCTTTTTTGGTGTTTGCTTCGTTTTTTTCGTCTGAAGTTCCGTCTGTGCTCTCTGTGACCTTTGACCGCAATGTAGGAGGAAATGCAAAAAGCACATTTGTGGTCGATGTGAAAGGAAAGAAGAGATTTCTTGTGGATTTATTTAAATAGTGAGGTAAATGCTTTTTTGTTGCTAACTGATTACGATGGAGTTCTGCTGAGTGATTATTGTCGGTTTGTGGTTGGCACGGTAGTGCGAGATCGCACCCGGGAGACGGCTTTCTGGGTGTGTGACAGTGCGGTCGGGAGAGTGATGCCATTGAGTGACTCTTCCAACTGCAGGATTACTGGAGTGTTTTTTTTTATTTGTTTTTAAGATTAAGAGCGGCTGCAAGTACATTCTGTTTGGTTTGGCTAGGGGAGACGAGTACTTCTCGCTAAGCGAGAGAAAAAGATGGCGGGCATTTTTAAATTTTGTTCAGGGCATTTAGCCAATTAAAAAGCAGGCTGGGCACCAGTATGGAATGTTGGGCAGTGAGGTGGCACTTAGACGTGCACTTGTTGTTTACTGGGCATCTATTGAAAAATAAATGCCCAGGTTGGAGCCAGTTTCAACCAATCAGGATAAAGAATCCACTCTGCCCATTTTCTAACAAGAAATAGTGCACACAGTAAGGGGACTGTATGGGGGGGGCAGGGGAAGACAGCAGGTAATGGGGATGGGCATGGAGGGTGGAGGCCAAGCAACAAAGGGGCTATATACAACTGGCCCATTGGCCTAATGTCCTGGATGGGCCGCAGCCCGGTATCCACCCCTCCTTCCCCCAGTATGCATCACCCACAAGAGCAGGGTTATTGCCTGTAGGAGCTGCCCCTGCCTCCTGTACAGTGGCACCAATGTCCGCCGGAGCACCCTCCACAGCTGGATGCCTGCTGGCCATCGAAATAGTCTGCCTCTCCTCCTTCTCAACATATCAGGCTGGGTTCTCCATGGACCTACAGTGGGGACACAGACAACAGGAACTCAGTACCATGGTCCACACCTTCCTCCTCCCTTGCCCACCACACTAGTTAGCTGGAGGCAGCCCTCACGGCAATGGCCAACAGCCCACCATGCACACTGCACACCAGCAACAGGCTAGCACACAGTGCCTCACAGTGAGCATGCAATGGTACTGAGACAGCACAGGACCCACATGTGCATGCAGAGTGATGCGCAGAGGGGCATGCAGCCATGTCCCACACAGCATGTGCAGATGCCAGTAAGCTGCATAACCATGCAAGCCCCATACGAACACCAGTGGACCACCACAGTGTGCTCATGGTCCTCAGCAGATGCTTACATGGTGGATGGACACACAGGAGCCATGTGCACTATGGTCCTAGCACACGCTGCCAGGGCGACACCCCAAGTGCGTGTGCAATGTGCAATACACAGACATGCACATGTGACAGGCATTAGCCTGCAGAGGGCATTGCCCCCACCCATCCTGATGAACACACAGAGAATGCACAAGCAGAACACTCACCTGCACCCGCATGACCATATCCCAAGTCTCCTTCACTGGCCCTAGCGAGCCTGTCCTCCACTGCTGACTTGGTCCTCCACCTCTCTGCTGGCTCTGCAAGGGAAACACAAGAAAAGAGCACTGTAAGGCAAAAGTTGGGGAGTACAACCCCCCCACACCTGTGACCATCAGCAACACCACTGGTGCCAGCATGTAGTGATGGACCCATCGCCTCAGTGACCCAATGTAACTGAACCATGGGCAGCGTATAGTAACAGACACCACCTCAGACCTTGCCCACCATGGCATTGTGCAGATGGATGTGTACTGTGCCACTGTCAGAATCACAATGCACCCGCCACAGTGCCAATTCACCCCCTGTCGTGCAGCATGCCACACACATTGATGCATGGTGGCCAAGGCTGCTCCCCACATGCAGCAACAGCATGGCATGCCACACATGTGTGTATATGTGTGTGTGTGTGTGGTGAGGGTGGGGGGGCCATGCACCAGGGCACAATGTCACCCCCCTGGAACCAAACCCCTGCCTGCTAGAGTTGCTGTAAGATGATGTGACTTACCTGGGCATGGCACTGTACCCCTGCATGCCTGATTGCAAAGGTTTCAGAGTCTGTCTGGTCACCATAGCGGTACCTGCACTGCTCCCCCATGCACTCCACACCTATTCTGCACACAAGGCGCTCTGTCACCCTCACCCACACTGCAGAGCGTGGTTCTTGGAGATCCTGTGACCCAAACAGTGCCCTCCAATGTCATAACAAGTGCTACCAGGTTGACAAGCTCCACCTCCCCCAGTTCATGGCTCTGGGCCCAGCTGCCTGGGCACTTGGCATTATTGGATACAGTTCTGTGGGAGCAGGTGTGCACAGTGCAGGCTGCTGGTGTGCAATGGCCAATTCATGCCACATGCATGATAGGCCATCGAGCACTGGACCGTACATCACAATGTTGTGGCGTGGTAATGCATGATTGCCACATATTGTGAGTCACTGAGTATGCGCAGTGTGCACAGTATGGGTGGGAGACCATGGTCTGGGGTCACTCCCAGGTCACGCATGCACATATTGCACTGATCTGCCATATTGTGAATGACATTCAATGCCACCCACAGTGTGCTGAGGTTGGCACATACTGCCAGATGTGTGCCGTAAACTGCAGGGGCACATTGATGCAATGTCACACCGATGCATCATACCCACTCACAACGAGTCATGCAGCACAGATCCAATAGTGCATGTTGACTGGGATGCACTGCTGTCATCGATCACGGTAACGGCAACACCAGAGAGGATGCGCTATGCATGGCATGCTACTGATTCTGCATCACGCATGCACGGGGATGCACCATGTGACTTGCACTACATTCAGGAAATGCCCCCAATGTGACTGTGCATGCCTGGAAATACGCCATAGGGAGATGCATTCAACACCCCAGTTGCACATTGCTGATTGAGATGAGCTGGGGGCAATTATTCAATTCACAGACAATGCTCCCAAATCATCTCATTGCCAAATTCAGGGGCATCTAACCTGCTTTGCATCCCATTACAGTTGCTCCTAATCTCATTTGCATGCCCTGAGCCATAAATGCTCCTGAATGCACATCCCCATGCCACAGGTGACCGACAGGTATTGCATCCCTGAAGGTGGGTCTGTGTAAATTTTACCATTTACAGCTTGTCTGCACCATCTGACAGTGGGGATTTGAGGGCATCCAGGGTGCTGTGTCTGTGCAGCATCCAGCCATGTAGCTGGCACGCATCCACATTTGCCTGTACTGTGCTGATGCCTGCATATTGTCCCCCACAGGAATGACAGTGTCCACACAGGACGATGCAGCTGAATGGAGACATCCAAACTTTACTTCTGATGAGAACAGGGTGCTGCTGGAGGCCTAGTTCCTTTGGCAGAGCATCCTGTCTGGCAGGGGTGGCAGTTGCTTGCAAAGGGATGAGGGCTGGGAGCATGTAGCCAGGCACATGAATGCCCAAGACATTTTCAACTGAACACCACAGGAGTGCAGGAAGCACTTCCACGATGAGAAGTGGAGGGCCAAGGAGAAGATGGCCACCATCAGGGCTTCTCTGGGTGTGACAGGGGGTGGGCCGTAGACTGTGTTGCACCTCACTCCTAATGAGAAGAGGTTGGTAGCCAGCATGGGCTGGACAATGGTGATGGGAGTTCTGGGTGGTGGCTTCCAGATAGGTGGCAGTCCATCGCAGCACTGTGAGTATACATGTCCCAAGCACTGTGCTGGTCTGTGTGTGCGCGCGCCATGTGTGTCCTAACAAGCCCCACCATGGGCCACTAAACACCCATGTGTCGGTGTGCACTGAGCATATCACCATTCAACTCCATCCATCTACAGTGTGCTACAGACACACGACATGCCACCACTGTGCAGCACCATGGGGGTGGGTGGTGGTGGTTGCCTTGGATGTTGTACCCACGGGTGGTGGCTGGGGGGGCCACTCCACACATGTCCCTGAGCACCTGTACAGGCCTCAGTGCATGTCTGCCTATGTTGGTGCATGGCACGCAGTGGCCCCATAGGGCGGCATCCCTGTATGGTTGCAGCCTGTACCTATCACATGCACTGTCTCCTGTCCATACCTGTCTGAACACACCAATTATACATGTCAGTAACCATGTTTCCCTTCTCTTTTTCAGCTGCATCCCACCTCACGGGTGCTGCAGGGTCTTGTGGACTCCCTGACAACCCAACGGGGAAGAAGGCCAGGCCATCACACCACACTGCTATTGGGGCTGTGGCAGGTGCCGTGCCAGACCCTTCCAATGCCATTGGAGCCCTGGACATGGTGATGGATGGTGAAGAGCCATCAAACACCACCATGGCTGGTGCCACAGATGGTGGCCATGGTAGCTCATGGCTGATCAACCTACTGGGTTTTGCTGATGATGACCCAGTAGACAGGGTCGACATTGCAGATGACCTGCTGGTGCTGGCATCTGGAATGGAGAGGGCATATGATGATGATGATGATGTTGATGACACACAGATATGGGGAGACATGGCCAACAGTGGCCCGTCAAAGGCACATGTGCACGCATAGGTGGCACCATGCAGCATTCACAGTCCTGTGGCCCCATGCACACCCACAGGGCCTGCACAACCACCCATGGTGGTGGTTGATGGGGGCCCTGTGTCTGATGCTGCTGTGGGGACAGGGGCTACCAACACTGTTCAGCAGGGTTCTGTGGAGCAGCAGCAGTGGGTGGCAGGGGACCATGATGCAGGAGTCCCTGGACATGCAGTGGTTACCTGTGTCCAGTCTCTGCCCATACAGCAGCCTGCTGTGGGGTGTCTGCCTATGGTGGATGCACCACAGCAGGCCGGGACAACACCTGCCCGTTGATGCCATCCCCGTGATGCATCCCCTGCCGACAAGGTTGAGGGCTATGCACACCTCCCACAGGACACCATGGAGGGGCAGGCATCCCTCAGGGTGGAGCTGAGGGGAATTTGGATGCAGCTGGCCATGGAGCATGAGTGATCAGCTACATGGTGCACCCAGATGCTGGCAGAGGCTCGTTACTGTGGGTGGGCACAACCGCTGCACTGGAGCAGATTGCACTTGCTGCTGAGGTGGTGAGTGCAAACGGAGCACCACATGGTTGCTGGACTACCAGCCACACCCCCAGGAGTGCCTCATGCACCCCAGGTCACAGTGTCAAGTGAACCCATTGCTGCTGACGCCATCACGACTCATGGCCATCCCTGACACCCCTGGATCCAACCTGGGTCTTGGGGATGACACACCAGTGAGCACCCATTCACGGTCTCACTTCACCCCCCCGGTGGCCAGTGGCACTGACTCAGCGATAACCAGGCAAGGGCATGGCTGCCATGTGTCTGTGGTGGCTGTGGTGCCTCCCACTGATGCCTGGGTTGACAGCCCCATGGCCACTGTTACCTGCACCTGTTGCAGCCCACACACCAGGCTGACAGTGTCTGGGGTGGCATGATGTGGCATGCTCCTGCCCAGGTACAACACCTGTGTAGGACACCTGTGTTGTGCACTGTGCATGGCTGGGGCAACTGGTGTTGTGCTGTGCAGCATGGGCATGATGAGTGTGGCCTTGTGTCTACTGTGCATGTGTGCTGGTGGATGTACACTGATCCATGCCATCCCCAGCACAGGCACCTTGTTCCCCCATCCATGTGTGGCCTGCTGTGTATGTGTCTGTGCATAGCTGTCACCTCTCATGGGTGTGCTCCATGTCGGCTGTGTGATTGTCATCTGACCTGTGGTGTGTGGGTGTGGGGGGGCTACCGAGTGTTTCCCACCTGTGTTACTCACCTTCGGTCCCCAAAGTGCTCTTTCACTATAGTGTCCCTGTGCCACCGGGACCTGGTGACCAGGCGTGGGTCCCTGTGGGCCAGGGGTGGATGCCCACCTCCTCCATGGTGCCCCTGCTCCACAGCATGCTCCTATTACTCTACCTCCTCCTCCCAAGAACTGTTGCCCTCCTCAGCCTGGACAGCTATTCCACAGTCAATGGCCATGTTGTGCAGCATACAACAGGTCAGCAATATGCCACAGGCCTTTTCTGGGCTTTGTTGTTGGGCACCACCTGACCTATCCAGGCACCTGAAGCACATCTTCAGCATGCCAAAGACATGCTTGATGATGGTGTGTATAGAGATGTGTGCCTCATTGTAACGCTCCTCTGCCTCTGTGCCAGGATGGTGGAAGGGGTCATGAGCCAGGGTCAGAGGGGATATGCTGCATCACCTGTGGGGGACAAATCAGTCTATTAGTACCCCTCATACATGTGCATTGTGTACTACAGCCCCCCCTCCATCATGGCACACTGGTGCAGCTACTGCCTGTTCACCTCTGTCCCTGTGGCCCACCTCCTGGTGCGACACCCTCCTCCATGGTGGCACGGCGCATTCATGCACTCACCAGCAACTGCTTGACCTTGTTATGTAAACAATCTCAGATAGTAGAGTAAATAATAATAATACTAATAATACAGATTCTTGTGCCTTCGGAGTCTGCCAAGAAACATTCGTAAACAAGCAAGGAGTACTAATAACATTTATTATACTACTTACACCAAGCATGTGACCGAGAAAATCACAAGGGAGATGGGTTTCTCACCAGAATTGTAGATCTTAGGTTCTCTAAGATCTTGTTCTCTCTGCGATCTCATTCTCTCTCTGCATGTGAAACTAGGTTGTAGAAGCCTAAATACTACAGATAACAGCATAGCAACAGAGATTACCCCATAGTTACAGATATGAGAAACATTATGTATTGGTCCTAAGTTATTCTCCATTGGTTGATGACTTAGGAGACAGAATTACTAATGAGTATCATATGAGACAGAATATGCTTCCATTAGCATTATTTCTTGGACAAAAGAAATGTTGACTGGTTCAAACTAAATGTGGCATTTCTTGCTTATGTATGATATAAGACATAACAAAGGATTTCTCTCTGTCAGCTTACTTAGACAAAGAGAAATGCTGACAGGGCTCTATTACACGTGGCATATCTGCCTGAGTGTAAAACACACACTACATATAATTATATGAGAATATAAGTATACAATAATCACTTCTGATCCCTCAGAGTCATCTTATCAGTGATTAGGTAAATTATATATGGAATATATATGAAAGACAAACATAATCTAGATAAATGTAGTATACTGAGGTGTAATAAATCATGCATGATAAACATTAGCATACATTAGCAGCAAAGCACATTCCTAGCGCTCATGCTTATATGATGGGTGCCTATATCTATATGTTAGTGCAAAATAGCAGTATCACGGTACAATAGACCAGGAATACAGTGTGAAGTGTATGTGAGGTTTATGTGGGACAATAGGGGCATAACCCAGGCACAACAGTCCCCTCTTTGTTGCGCTAATTGCAAAAGTGGCAACACAACAAAAAGATGACTATTAGGCACCATTCATCTACAGGCCCGAGGCACGAGCCTGATAGAGGAATTTTAACTGGTCATGGTGGTGAATCAGGGTTTTCCCTAAACAACAAAATGTGATTATAAGGGAAAATGTTAGCAAACCTTGTATTACTATAAACATTTGGAATAAAACTTCACAATGGGGTTTTCCAATATCAAAACAATCAGTGAATACTGATATATATCAGGTGTGTAACTGTCCTATTGGGAAGAAATTGAAGAGACAAACTTAAGTTGCCTGTATGGATATTAAAAATAAATAAAAATTGAGATACAGCATCAAGATAGTTATGACTAGACTTAATGATATCTGGTTCCGGGATGGGAACAGGTGTGTTACCATATAACCTATTACCTGTTTTAAGGAATAAAAATAGAAGTTAGAAAAGTTCACTTTGCATAACTTTTAGTCCATATCAGAAGAATGTATAGTTAGTCACCACACAATGTTACACATCAGCAGAATATACCACCTTGGAGGATGGCATTTTTCAGTTGGTAAGTCGAACAGGACACGAAATGTCAATGTCCACAAGGCATAAACTATGAACAGTTCCAGGGATAAATCCAGGGTTTCTTCAAGTGTTAGATGAAGATTCATAGTTCAAATTCAATGCATTTAGATTTTTCAAAGGTAGATCAAAATGTTCAGGAGGCAGCAGTATTTTCATAGGACTCAGCAGGGAGTGCATTAGATTGCACACAGAATTTTACAATGGAACAACAACAGTGTTCAGTGGAAGATGATCACATTGCTGCACAAAGTGTAAACGTTTATAACAGTACTCAGTTTGTATGAGGTGCCAGCCAGGCTTGGAAAACAAGCAGTGAAGAAAATAGATTTCTTGAGTGTAGATCAAATGAAGAAGAGTTTTCTTGCTGAGTTAGGGGATTGCCCCCACCCCAGATTTGCCTAATAGTATGCATAACAATGAGCTTGATTGTAGAATCTTAATTGGCTGGACAGAATACAGTTTATTTGAAAGTTCACAATAGGAAGCCTAATTTCAGTTATTAGGCCTGTATTTACAAGTTGGTAATACAAGTTGGAAGCTGTCACATCTGCATAAAAGGTGGTGTTCCTTTCAGGTACGACATTCAAAGTCCAGAGTCAGTCATGATTCCAAAACCTCATGGTAAACAAGGAAAGGAGGTAGTTTCAACCTTTTCTCTATAAAAGTTCCCATCAAGATGACCAATAGAATGGACGGTTGCCAGACGATCAGAGATGGATGCTGCCAGATGAAAATGCGGCAATGACTCTGTGAGAGTCACAAACATGGCTTCCTGAACTGTGCAGGAATAAGTTTTGAAACATGGAGCAATACTGGTGGTGTGATGACATATCTAAGGTTCCTTGCCATTGACAATGGAATAGCACTAGATTCAAATAAACATTTGTTAACACATGCAATAGAAGTGCATAATGTGGCAATGCCACTGAGCCATACATCTGTCATGTATGAGATCAAGGATATATCCTAATTCCAGATCCCGGAAGAGATAACCAAAGGGTTGCATGAACACAACAGCTGTAGGCAGTGCAAAGGACTTTCCTAGCTATGTGATGCACATCTGCTTCCTTAATGTGAGCAGAAATTAATTCATTAATATGAACATTTGTCAGGTCAAAACTCTTCACAATATCCTTGATATTGTAAATGTATATTGCTTTTAATGAGCAAAATCATGTATACCATGCAATGGGGGGGGGAGTATGATATTATATTTCATATTATCATGAACCTTTAACATATGTGCTTGAATAATGGCTAAATCAGCCCTATTTCAAATAGATGTGTCAGAGCCAAATAGGCCTTAGACTAAACCTGTTTTTTTTTTTAACACAAAAACAAAAACAAAATGCCTAGTGCATTTGGGTAGGTTTACAGTTATAAGATGTACAACTAGCAGTCAGGATGTGAAAATCCTGTGTCTGTGTATGTGGTGCATGCGTGCTATGAGTCCCTGTATAGGGGATCATTAATGAGTACCTGGTATGCTGCCAGGGTATCTAATCACATCATTATTTAAAAAAAGTGGGAAGTGTTTGTTGTGAAACATAAAACAAATCATTCCAAGTTCTAAAGGATGAGATTTAAAAGTCACTGGGATGTGCATGAACTGCACATTATTAATGAGGGTACCTGGTTGAGAAGTGGCTGTTAGACCACTGGGTGGTCCAGGGTTCTGTTTTAGGCACTCAATACTAAGTGTCACAAATTATGGGGCATCACAGGGTAAAACCTTAAAGGTCTAATGACTTTTATTGCCATATAAATTTGGATGCAAAATTCCTGATTATCAATAAAATGTAAACAGGAGTCCAGATCAAGTCTAACTGCTAGAACTGATCCAAAGCAATGATCGTAACATTCAGTAGGGCCTCACTACCCTTCTGGATGATGAATATGTCTTTTAGGATTTTAATGTGAATTCCACAGGATGCAATTAAATCATGTGGGCTTGTGAGCTACTCTGCCTCAACAATCTGCTTAGGTTTAGGTCACTGGTTCTTATCTGCAATAAAATGTGCAGTTTGTGCTTGTAAGAAGACCCATACTTTTAAAAAGAATAATAAGCATGAAAGCAAGTCTCTCTCTCTCTCTCTCTCTCTCTGGCACCTAAAAGGAAAGAGAAAAGAAAAACATAGTTTAGTACTATTCCTCCCACTGGGGTATGGAAAAGTAATTTAATCTCCTTTAAACAGGTTCATTTGATTGGCATTTAGCCATTTATTAATGACTATTATAGTGAGGCAGTCTAACTTGGTAGACTGCTGGACTGAGTTTGTTTACAATAGGATAGGGCCTGTTGTTGGGCCTTGCCCATACATTGTGAAGCAAACAAGTGTACCTTTTGGAGGTCTTGTTTGAGATATTTAACATATTTATCTACTGATGCTCCATCAGCAGTGGCAGTACACAGGACCAGAAGTAAATGTTCTGGGAGTCTCATGAACCGTCCGGTCATGATTTAAAAAATGGGGTATGCTGTGTACCTGCAGAGGGTGTCCCTCTTGTTGCCATAAGGAGTAAAGGCAATAATGAATTCCAGTCCTTTTGGGTTTTCTGAACAAGACTGGATAACATAACTTTGATCTGCCTGTTAGCCCATTCCACCTGTCCTGATGGCTATAGGTGGTAAGGGATTGGAAACTTTTGTTTTACCCATTACAAATCCAGAATTTCCTGCATTACTTTAGCTATAAAGCCGGATCCCTGTAAGCAGAATTTACCTTTAGGAGTAACCCCCACCTGGTAAATAGCTGGTTTACCACGACATTTGCAGTCACTTTGAATGTGTTGCTCTTAATGGTTGGCATAGGGCCAATGTAGTCAATCTGGATGTTGTTCCAGGGGCCTGATTGCCTCTGGAGTAACAATGTATTTTCCTAGCTGGTGTAGGATTGTTCTGTGCACAAATCAAACAGTTACTGGTGTAGTGTTCTACAGCCTTTCTCATGTGTGGTCACAAGACAGAGGATTTCAATCTGTCTAGGGTTTTTACTGACTCACTGGTGTCCACCAGTTGGAGTATCATGTACTTGGCACAGTAGATAAAATCTACTCTAAGGTGTTCAGGAATTACCCGTAACTTTTCATGAGTGTTACAGCAGTGATGTTCCAAATGAGTAGGCCATCACTGGATAGGTAAATGTCATTTTCACTTTCTTATAATACAATACAATTGAGGTATAAGGGCTTATTTCTGGAAGTTATTCCCCAGTTCCTTTATTAAGGAACCTATACACTGCCCTCAAATAAGGGTCCTTCTTATGGAGCATAAGGTTCAAATTTTACAAGATGCTCGAACCTTATGAATGTACAGTTTGTATTTATACTGGTTAGGGTAATTTTGTACACAAACAAATATCTGTATTTCACAGAGGTAATATTAGGAGCATTGGAACAGAAGATTGCCTTCTGCCAAAGAAATTCAGTTTAGAGAGAAATAGACCCAATTAGAATCTATAATAAAAACATAGTATCTGCAGTGCTTTCTGTAATTATCTCAAGGACATTTCTTGAAGCAGGCAGAACTTAACCCTCTCATGGAGTGCTGGTATCATTTTACATAAGGAAAAATCTTTGTATTCCTCTCTTAGCACAAGCTGTGTATTTCTCAAAGACTTTCCAGCTTTCTAAACCATCCACAAATATTTGTGGTAATTAGGAGACTCCTCGTCTCCTTGATTTTCATTTTATTTGCCAGGCATGTTTTAACATTGCCTGTGAATTGTACATATACGATGATGCAATTACTATCCGTATGGACTCTGTCATCACCAGAATGTAAAATAAGAATTCCAAACCCTGCTATCTGACCCTCGTTGGTATGTGTGGCTGAGCCATCAGTCACAACATGACACACAGCGGTGTCTTTTAACCCTCTCTGAGGTTCTGTCAGAAAGTGCCCTGGGACAGGTAGGTCAGGGGGTTGGAGTGAACGATCATGGGTCTCTCCTGCAAATTGTAGGCCATGGGCCAACAAGAATGGAGTTTTGATAGGACGGACAGTGATGTCATGATCCTGTAGAATGAGAGACCAGTGTGTAAGTCTGGCATTGGATACAGAGTAATCTTTTACTCTGTCTGACAACAGAAAGTGAGTTGGCAAATAATTGGAATGCAGCACAATGGGTGCATATCCAATGATGTACATAAAGTATCTCACTGCCCAGTACGTAGCCAAAAGATTCCTTTCACAAAAGTTGTATTTCAGCTTCACTGGTGCAAGCATCTGGGTTGCATAAGCAATGGGTCTGATGTGTCTATTGTATTTTTGGGCTAAAACTGCTGAGATTGCTTTATCTAATGTGGCAGTTTCAAAAGAATGCCCTAAAGCTGTGTTAGGATTAATCGATGCTGGGCCCATGGTTAGTGATCCCAAAAGAAAAGACAATGATATCAGTATTAGGATACCTTGTACCTTCTTAGCAGAAGTGCCTGCTATAGTGTGTACTCGGAATAACCCAGACTGTTTCTGACTTGTGTCTGCTACTGCAGTCACAGCATGGGATGATCCAGGTGTCACTGATGGAGGAGGCTCTGCATCATGTGCAGGCAGTGCTGGCACTATCAGGGGTGCCTGCTATTGCAGCCACAGTATGGGATGATCCAGATATCACTGATAGAGGGGGTTCTGCATCATGTGCAGGCAGTGCTGGCACTATCGGGGGTGCCTGCACAGTGGAGAAAAGTGTTGTGCAAGCTACAAGTAGTTCTCCAGCTATGGATTGTGGTTCAGTAGCCATCAGGGGTGGAGAAAGTAGTTCTGAGACAGTTGTCAGCTCAGATCCAGAAATCAAACCTGTAACCCCACCCCAACGTGGCCTGTGATGCTAAAAATATCACAGCCACGGGGCTTTCAGAATAAGGGTTGTCCCCTCTCCATCAAATGTAAAGTGGGTTTCCCCACTGGAATGTTGCTGGATGGTAGCAACATTGTTTTTAATGTTACAGCTTAAAGTATTAATGCTCTGCATAGGAAAAGCAGTATGTTCAGTCTTCTCAGGGAAAGCTGTTGTTAAATTGCATATGGAAGAATCACAACATTTCATGTAATTAACTGCAATGTGTTCTTTAACCAAGGACACTGTATAGTAGACATTGCTAGCAGACGTTGCTTCTTCTGCAGCGTCAGACACTGACTTCATGACAGATTGCGTACCAGCCTCATTTCAAAAGTACATAAACATAATTTTTTATGAGAATCTGCAGTCCCTCAGAAACACTAGCATTACTGATAACAATATTAATCAAGCCAAAAAACTCTGGTTTGTTTTGTTTGATTATGGCAGCAATCACAGGGCCCTGTGACTGCATGATCCAACCTCCGTGATGTGGTGGTCAGCTAATTTGGATTACCTCATGGGCATCATGGGTTACTGTGTTATGACCATTATCACATGACCATGAGCGGCCATCTTACGGATGGTATGGGGATGCAACCTGATGACATGTGTGTCCACCATTTTGAGACCCTAACAATTCTCCATTTTGTGAATCACAGAAAAATAAGTGGATAGCCTTTGTTCTAGTCCACCCCACAGCATACTGTGAGTGTTCAAATTCAAACTCTTCAACATGAGAAGAGGCAAGGTCTCTGGGCATTAAGTTAGTATGCCGTGCCAATACCTCTGGCTGATGGTGCAAGTTCACCACATCTGACTTTTTACTCCTACATTCTAACTGCTCAGATATTTATTTATTTGCTTTTGGTAACTGGGTGGGTGCACTAGGCATAGGGATGCCTATTTTCAGGCACGACCCGGGAGAATACAGTTTTAGGAATACAAAGTTGTATATGTGTCGCAGCACATGAAACAGTATAATACATAGTCAAGTAAAAAACTCACAGATATAGGGAGATACATTCAGTAACAAGCGAGGAAGTAAAAAGCATGATATGGTTGCAGAAAACAGTATGACAGGTAACACATTAAATAAGAACATAAGTATTAAAATAAGGCATACATATAGAACATTATGTAAATTTTACACAGAGGTGGTTGAAAGGAGGGAGATAGGGAGTGAGATAGGAGGTGAGAGGGAGGGAGGGAGAGAGAGTAAAGAGAGAGAGAGCAGAGGAAGAGGGAGGAGGGGCGGAGACATAAGGAGAAAATTATGGGACAAGAGAGAGGATAGAGTAGGAGGAGATGACCTGGATGAGGGTGTAAGAGAGGTGGAGAAAAGAAACAACTAGAGAAGTAGACTAAAACAGTGCAGGGGAAGAAGAGTGTAGGAAGGAGAGTGGAGCTAAGGTAGGTTAAAGCAGATGCAGGAGTTTATAGAGTGAAGGTGCTTTTTGTGAAGTTTCTTAAATGTGTCATGGGTAGTTGTTTGTCGAATAGCTTGGGGTAAGGAATTCCAGTATTTAGGGGCCATGTGAAAAAAGACGTGTGAACCCATGTGAGTTCTGAGTCTGGGAAGGTGAAAAAGGGCTTGGTCAGTCGATCGCAGTCCATAGGAGAGAGGCTGTGTGACCAATAGGGATGAGAGGGATGGTGGGAGGCCCGATCTGACCACGGAGTCAATTAAAGAACCAAAAGCCTGTAGTCAGTGAGCGGAGGGGCACAGCCAATTTAGGTCACTGTAGAGCAGGAAATGATGTCTGAAACGGGGAGATGCAGAGGCATAGCGGCAGATGCTGTTGTAGGTGGTATACCACTTATGGAGGGATGATTTAGAGGCAGAGTGGTAAGTGACTGAGCCATATGAAAGGGCTGGGAGAAGAAAGCCTTGGGCCACAACAGGTCTGGCAGATGGGGTCTGGGCATATCTAGTTCGGTAGGCACTACCAATTTTGGCATTAACTGATTTACAGGTGGTAGTAATGTGTAGATCAAAGTCTAGGGATTGGTTGAGAGTGACATCCAGATATTTAAAGGAGTTAGTGCTGTTCAGTGAGGAGCCATCTGTACATGGGATAATTAAGGCATTATGATTCGCTTTAAGTCTGGCAGATGAACCAAAGAGCATGGAGTAGGTTTTACTAGAGCTGAGAATAAGTCTGTTTTCCGTGAGCCATGATTGAATATTAGCAAAATCTACGGCAAGAGGATGGTTTAGGTCGGTAACAGTTTTGGCACTGTGGTAAATAACTAGATCATCAGCGTATAGCAGAGATGAACAGCTAGGTGCAAGAAGTGGGATGTCATTAATAAAGATTGAGAAGAGTAAGGGCCCAAGGAGAGAGCCCTGGGGCACTCTGACTTGAATAGTGGAAGGGTCAGATATGGCTGAGTTGAAAACTACAGCTTGCTTTCTGTCGGACAGGTAGTTTCCAAACCAGGCCACTGTATCATTGGAGAAGCCTAGGGAGCGTAGTTTTGTAAGATGGATTATATGGTTGACCAGGTCAAATGCTTTAGTAAGGTCAATGAAGACTGCTCCTGTTAGAAGGCCCAAATCCATAGAGGTATATCGTCATTGGTAAGTTTGAGGAGGGCAGTGGAGGTGCTATGTCCCTTCATGAAGCCATGCTGTGAGCTAGAGAGAGGTTATATCTTTGAGGTATTCAATGGTTTGTGTGGACACTAGTTTTCCAACAATTTACTAAGAACAGAGAGGATTGCAATGGGCGTGTAGTTCTGTATCACTTTAGGTTACCCTTCTTAGGGATAGGTGTGACTTTAGCTGATTTTCAAATATTAGGTACTTTGCCGCATGAGACAGGTTGAACATTTTTGTAATGGGAGAAGCAATGAGCGGAGCAGCAGCTTTTAGGAGCCGTGGTTCAAGTCCATCAGACCCTGTGCTAGTGCTGTCAGGAATAGTATGTAGCAGTTTTAATACTTCACCTCTTGTTATACTCCGAAACCTAAAGGGTGGGTGTGAGATTGTTGGACTAGTGACGTTAGGGGGTACAGAGTTGTGGACGGGAGGGAAAGACTTGAGGTAGTTTGAGAGATCTGCAAAATAGTGATTAAAAGAGTTAGCTATGGTTGTTGGGTTGTTGCAGTGAATGCCATTTAACAGCATGTCACTAGTATGAGCCCTAGGATTAGCTCCAAGAAGTGATTTAATGGTTGACCAAAATTTCCTGGAGTCACCGGAGGCTTTTATTAGGAGGTCCTTGCAGAACGAGCTTTTGGCTAAGCGTATTTTTTTTGCATGAGTTTCTCAGGGATCGATATAGATTATGGTCTGTCTGCATCCCTGTGATCTTGAAAAACCGCCATGCCTTATCCCTGGCTCTTATTTGGGTTAGCAGGGCTTTTGTTAACCACTTAGACTGAGTGCCATGAATACGTCGGGTGACTCGGGAGCATGGGTGTCTTGTAGGGGGCTAAAGAGGGCCAAGAAGTAGTCAAAAGCTGTCTGAGCACAAGTTGAGGTGTAGATTGGGGACCAATCAAGCAATGATAGATCATAAGTAAACCGCTCTAGGTTAAAGTTGGCCAGATTGCGGAAAGTGATGAGTTTTGGGGGAGAAGACAGTTTACTGGTAGACCAGATATAGTAGATGGGAGAGTGGTCAGTGATATAGGAGTTAGCACACTGTAGAGTGCATTGTTTTCAGCTTGCATGACATTCCCATCTAGTAAAACATGCCTATTATCAACAGAAGCTGTGTCACAGTTCAGATTCAAAACCTTAATTTCAAGTCTGCTATAATGAAAACATACTGAATCACGCTGTTTAGTCAAGGTCTATTGCTGAAATACCAGCGCGTTAACTCTTTCAGTAATTACTTAAGACTTTTTATCCCTAGGTTCCTTGTTTCCAAAACATAAGGAATCAGTGTTACCAGCCAGAACACCATTCATTTGAAAACCTTTTTTTCTAACAAGTTTTGCCTTTTCAGCGTTATCTCTTAAGGCATGCAGGTCTTGGCTGCTTCTCTCATTAAAGAGAGACTCATTTTCTAGATGGACAGACTGCAGCTGAGACTGCAGTCCATCTATCCTTTCTTTATGAGAAGCCTATTTCAGACTAATTTACTGCTTGGAAGCAGCATTCTCCATTTTGCAAGCAATATACTCAGATTCCAAAACAGATATTTTATTTAGAACAGCATCAAAACAATTAAACAATCTTGCAACTAATAATCCTTCAGGATCAACTTTTTTGGTACCATGTTTCAATTCCCCATAATGGGCAATGATATCCCTTAAAGGGATACCACCAGATTTTGCTACTTCAGCAAAATCACACCAACCACCGTAAGCAGTTTGGTATGTTAAGGCATGCAGTCTCAGCTCAGTACTAATATTTATAGACATGTCATAAGATAAACCCTTAGCTGTCTGTGGATCAAAAACTTTGTTTGCAGTCAAAGTTCATGAAAGGACACAAACAACATTTGGTATAGGTGGACACCTAGATGAGTAAATACCCATTAGGACTTGAATCCACAAATGAAAGCAGTCTATCTGTCTGTTCAGATCCATTTAAAGCTGTGTGTTCCCACAGAGAAAGAATAAAATAAAACAACTCATTACACAAAGATTGAATAACTGACAAAATATAGTTTTGTCTGCACTGTGGAACACACAACAGACCAAAAAGTTAAACAGAAGACACTTTCAGCTGCTTGTTACTGGAGATTTCTCAACCAGTGCTTTAATTTACAGAGGAAATTAAAATGCAACTTGGTAAACATCCAGACTCCACTCATGGTTGCCATCTATGTTACGTAAACAATCTCAGATAGTAGAATAAATAAAAATAATACTAATAATACAGATTCTTATGTCTTTGGAGTCTGCCAAGAAACATTCGTAAACAAGCAAGGAGTACTAATAAAGTTTATTATAATACTTATGCCAAGCATGTGACAGAGAAACATAGTTACAGATATGAGAAACATTATGTATTGGTCCTAAGTCATTCTCCATTGGATGATGACTTAGGAGACAGAATTACTAATGAGTATCATATGAGACAGAATATGCTTCCATTAGCATTATTGCTTGGACAAAAGAAATGCTGACTGGTTCAAACTACATGTGGCATTTCTTGCTTATGTATAATATAAGACATTACAAAGGATTTCTCTCAGCTTGCTTAGACAAAGAGAAATGCTGATAGGGCTCTATTACACGTGGCATATCTGCCTGAGTGTAAAACACACACTACATATAATTATATGAGAATATAAGTATACAATAATCACTGATGATCCCTCAGAGTCATCTTATCAGTGATTAGGTAAATTATATATGGAATATATATAAAAGACAAACATAATCTAGATAAATGTATTATATTGAGGTATAATGAATCGTGCATGATAAACATTAGCATATATTAGCAGCAAAGCACATTCCTAGCACTCATGCTTATATGATGGGTGCCTATATCTATATGTTAGTGCAAAATAGCAGTATCACAGTACAATAGACCAGGAATACAGTGTGAAGTGTATGTGAGGTGTATGTGGGACGATAGGGGCATAACCCAGGTGCAACACCCTGGCTGTCCTCATCTGCCCTGTACCTGACCATACCCACATCTATGGCTGACCACTCCTGCCCAGTCTGGCATTGATTACCCTCCAGTGCCCAGCAGTTGCCTGTGCCTGGGTGCAAGTGAAGCATTCCATCCTGCCACATGTGCCTGCTGTTCTGCATCACCACACCTCCCATGCCACACTGTGCTGCTGCACTGTCCCCCTTGACACATGCACCATCCCATCAGTGTGCCCACTTCCACTATCCCACCTGGGCATTGCGCAGCCCCTGCACACCTGCATTACTTCCTGACATTTGTTGCACCCACGGTGTGCTGTTTTTGGGCATGTGTGCATGCCCTACTCAGCTACTAGGTGGCCACTGGGAATATCCCCGGTCTCAAACTGGTGGCACAGGGCAGATTGGTGCCATATGAAGGCATCATGTGTACTCCCAGGGTGTGTGGCACAGACATTGCTGATGCGCCCTGTGTCATTGCATACCACCTGGCAGTTTATGCAGTAGAACTCCTTGCAGTTCATATATGGCATGGCCTAATCACCAGGTGGTGCATGGATTGCCACATGGGTGCAGTCAATGGCCCCTGTGATGCCTGGCATATGTGCCACCCTGTGGAACTGCTGCATAGCTTCTATCTACTCTGCCTGTGTGCTTGGGAATCAAATGAACTCTGAAGCATGTGGGAGCAGTGAGGTGAGGAATTGTGCGAGGAGATGGGATGTAGATGGCTGTGATATGCCAGTGGTGTCTCCAACTGGCCTCTGGATGGTTCCCATGGTGAGCAGGCACATTGCTGTTGTCACCTTGGTTTCCACTAATATGGCATGACTCCTTCCAGTGGGTGCCTGCATTTCATCATGGCACAGCTCACAGAGCTGCCTTAGAATTGCCCTGTTCAGGTGGTATCAGTCAACTGTTTCTATATCTGTCAGTTGTTTGAATGTTAGTCTGGCACAATACCACTGCGTGGCAGGCTGCCAATGGTGCCTTCTGCCACCACGTTGGTGGTTTGCCCGTCTCCTCATCCCCATTATCATGCCCACCATCAGGAATGGTGCACCATTCATGTTTGTGTCCTCTGGTGTGCTGCAGCTGGTGTTCTGCCTGGTGGTGCTGCTGCTGCTATCCTGCAGTCTGCCTGCTGGGGGGTTTGCACGTAAGTCTACTTCTTTTGTACTTATCTCCTTAGTGCGCATATGAGTGGATGTGCTGTGTATGCGCTGTGTTTACACGTTCATTTTACTTTGTGAATGGGGTTGCACCATGTATGCAGCTACATGCCCCCTCCAGATACACTGCATATCATTCATTTTGGGGTGCGATGCATCTTTGCCCTATGTGAATAGTGTCATTGTGCATCTCTGAGATGCGCCGGTGCATCTCAGATGTCCCAGGCACATCCCTTTTGTGAATTCTGCCCTAAAAATGCCCCACACATTTTCTAAGTCATATCTACCAAGCCATATTGTGCAATTTCAATTAAATCTTCATACATTTCAAAGTGCTCCTATGAACAACACTCTTTGCCCTTCCAGACTGCATGCTCTGAACCATGCTAATCTTTTAATCCCAATTTCCAATCCATACTAATTAAAGATAAGTGACTGAATGTGCCTACTGCCTACACTCCATGCCTCTCATATTTTTATCGGGGAACCTACCATGGGTAAGTCAAAAATCCATTCAATATAGATATCTTTCCTTGAGAATGAGGAGCTCTTCTAAAGCTTTAAAAATGTAACACCATCTCCTCTCGTGGCTCCTGCACCTGCCGCTTTGCTAAGAGCAACGAGTGGTGTGCAGGACCTCAGTTAAATAGTGTTACTCAGTTCCCTCAGAATCAGGTGCTAGTGACACACACTCTAGCACAGAGTGCTTGCGTGCGTGCCCAACCCACTCACAGAGCTGCACCTGCTGGCACAGTGAAACTGCAAGCGTCTGGGAAAACGCAAACCATTCTTACTGCTCCTTAATGGTGACTGTACTATTCTGTGTGTCACATTCCCTATAATAAATGAATGTAAAAATACATAATTAGGCATTGTGAAACTAAACTTTTATATATCAAAATAGCTCCATTTTAAAGTAAAACTCCTGTATGCCAGAATTGAAGCTATTGACCAGTGAATAGGAACCCCCCCTCCACCAAGTAGCTCGTTCATAGAAAGTATTTGTGACCAAATAAATAATTCTAAACTAGTTCAAATGGATAAACTGTTCCATGGGGGATGGGGTTATTGAGGGGTTTTGGCAGGCAAGAATGCATCATTTTCTATCTAGAGTATGGGCAAACTATCAATATTGTGATTATTTCTATATTTTTGGTTCATTGATTCAAATATGGTGGAGTGGGGGGATACAGTGAGTTCTATCAAGATTATGGGCAAACACTGGCCCAGTGGCACTGAGGGTTGAAGTGCTGGATGCCACACCTTGCGCCGTGCCAGTGACCCATGCTCAGGAATGATAATGGACCACCGTGGGTCAACAGGGGAGGAGAGGAATCGAGCGCCTGATGGACTGCTGTCCATCTCCGGGAAGGGGGGACTAGCAGTCGGTGCATGCCTGACCCCTAGTGGAGGTTGGGGCTCAACAACATGGAGCTGCAACAGTGTGGGGTGGGAGCACAGCAGACACTTGATGTGGGTGTACACTGGAGCGTGCATGACCCCATCATAGGCGTCATTGCATGCCATGCACCTGCAAGTGGGCATGAAAAAAGAGAAAAGAGCAGTCTGGCAGGATGAAGGAGGACACCTTACAGGCCCCGCTCCTGGCTAGCCACGGTGCTGGCCACACTGGATCTGGTCTCCGGTGGGGGTTGGAGAACCCCACCAGCCACGCCGGGGAGGGCAAGTCCTGGGAGTAAGTGCAAGCGTCGACTGGTGGATGCCAGGGGACTGGGTCGGGAGTGCCCTCCAGATCGGGGACTGCACTGAAGGAGGAGCAGAAAAAAAAAAAAGATTATGGGCGACCAATCAATGCCATCATTAAGGCCATACTTTGGGTTTGTTGATTCAAATCTGTTGAGGTAGTACTGTATGCCTCCCTTAAAAGTAACTGCCTCTCAAAATTTCCACCCCTCCTGGCCTTAGCCACCTCCTCAATGCAAAAAAAAACCTTAATGAAGGAAGTTGATACTGTGCTTCCAAAAAAAGTCTTGCAATAGGTGAGATTAAGTTTCTGTATCTAATATATCTTTTTTGTTCTCCAATATGTAAAAATAAATAAAAAAGTAAGTAAACAATACATGATTTAAGTACTCTAGCTGTCTTACTGATTTAGACTCTGTCACATGGACATTTAATTATGTAAATCACTTCTGTGGTTTGACAGTTGATAAAATCTGTAATTTCGAAATCTTCCCCCTTTGCTAAATTGTTAAGTTTTTTGACCTTATGGGCCAGTTAGTCAAAACCCTGCCTTGGGGCAAAGTTAGCACTGCCCGGTGGGCAAATTTAACCCAGAGCAGAAAGCAAGCAACATTCAAAAGGAATAGCATGGTGCAAAAACAGCTGAATATAGCAAGCAAAGGAAGCCGGGCAAGCAGGGCCAGGAGTGCAGGGCAAACATTGCCCAGGAATAGGACAGCACTGAATATAACAAACAAGACAGCACTGAATATAGCACCTTGACAGGCAGTGCAAACCCCCAGTGGAACACAGTGCATGGGGAGTCAGCCTGCCTTGGGACACACGCAATGAAACAATACACAGCCCAGAATAAGGTCCCAGGTACAGACCGCAGTGCAGAACCCAGGAAATGACACACAGACATGTGAATGGCAAGCAACCACCAGGACCCATGTGTGTGAACCAAGGAGCTATACACATGAAGTGAATGCCCCAGTACCCAAGAATGACACAGGATACAGTAAACTGTAGCAACATGAATGTAATATGCAACAGAAGAACGGCAATGTAACAGTACACACAATAAAACGAAGGCTAAATGAAAACAATAAACAACAAACATAACCAATCTGTGAACAACAACTGGATGGACCAACAACAAATCTAACAAGGCCAACTGTACAATCCCAACAAATGTTAAAGCAAACGCCCCCCTCAACACAGAACACTACAACTAAGAGGGCTAGCATGGAAAGGACTACAACTATGATAAGAAAAACTAACAATACAGTGGCATGAAAAACACATGTACATATCCACAATATTTACAGAATGGTAATGGGGGTAAAGGGGAAGTGGACACAAACAGGGGGAACATAACAGAGGTCAGGGAAAAACAGCAGTCCACAAAGGGTTGGGGGGATAGACATCAGAAATGGGGTGAAGTTCATGGCTGACTGAGGGATGGATCTGGCATACTCGCCTCCAGGACAGCTGCCACCCTCCTGGTCTCCAAAATTAGGACTGCCTGCTGTTCAGCAAGTGTCTGTTGCTGCCAGACAATGCACTGCAGGAGATCCTCCGAGCCCTCCGACTCCTCCAGTCTGGTCGCCTACAGAGATGGAGTGGACCTGTAAGAGGAGGGGAGCTGGAGAGGATAGGAGACTGGCTAGGAGGCATACTGCAGCCACAGGTGGCTATACAGGAATGGACAGCATGCCCCAACAGCCATGCCTAAGTGGTGGTGAGGAAAGCAATGGCAGGCACACCCGGCAGGTGCCTACAGGGCAGGCCTGGTAGACACAGGTCCCATTCCAATACCCAGTACACATGGATACGTCAGACCCCGACAGCACCATGGCACAGCTGACACCATCCACCCCAGCACTGCACACAGTGAGACAGTGCTGGCACACAGGTGGTCCTCAGGATGGCAGTGGGTGAGGGCCACACAACAACATGCACATGGGTGACCACACATTGGGACAAGCTGCCCACAGACAGATAGCAAAGTACCAGAAAGCAAAGCACAACAGCAAACAACAGGGGTGGAGGAGCAGCACACTGCAAGCACGGTGGGCGGCTATTGGCCAACCCAAGCCAGTGCACAACCTACCTGCAGGAGTCGCATGCCCACAGGGCGCACACACCTGTAGGGGTGCACTGCC
Organism: Neoceratodus forsteri; assembly: GCA_016271365.2. Classification (NCBI taxonomy): domain Eukaryota; kingdom Metazoa; phylum Chordata; order Ceratodontiformes; family Ceratodontidae; genus Neoceratodus; species Neoceratodus forsteri. The sequence continues at coordinate 747,273,277 of CM057459.1, forward strand.
AGATGCTGCCACACATGGCCCATGGACAGCAATGTGTGTGATGGCCTGCAGTCAGAATACCCACACGGCAGGTGACCAACCAAACATGGCCAGCGCTGAATGTGGACAGCATGGCAATGCCAGCCATGCATGCCGACACTACCACATACCACCCCCCACCACAGGGCACGGCATCTAGACAGCCACACAATAGCAGAACCATGGGGCAGTGTTTTGCAACACAGCACAAAGCCGCAGCACCAATGGCATGAAGCCTATGGTGGCCAAACGCCCAGAACAGTCAATGGCATCCCAGTGAAGGTACAACATAATGCAGAGGAACAGCATAAATGAAGAAAGAGGTGTACTCACACAACAGGCCCCTGCCCTCGGGGCTACTCTCCTGCGCCCACTGCTGCATGGCTGGCATCCTTGGGCTGCCTCTGGATGTGGCCTGGGACAGCTCCTCGCCCCCTTTCCCTGCATTGGGCTGCACGGTCCGCTGTACAGTGGACAGAGGAAACAGCAGCATTAGCACAACGCACAGCATGAACCCTGAGTGCCACAGCAAGATACATGCCCACCACCATGACACCGTGCATGCAGGGCAGCCCAAGGACAGTGATAGCATGCAGAAGACTCCACACAGTGGACCCAATGATCCATGGAGCATGTGCCAGGCACACAGGGCATGTAGGCATGTAGGCACAGTGGTGCAACCATGCAGGATGCATGTGCACAGCGACTGAAGGCACACACAGTTGTGTAGGTTGTCCAGTGCCCATGAGACAGCACTCCTGCACCACTCTGGTGAAGGATGCAGGATGGTCCTGTAGCATGTCCCATCACCCACAATGACCACACCTGTCACATACACACTATGGCCATGTGCCGGGGCCGTGCATGGCATGACTGCAGTTTCCTCCCTCCCGGACACAGCATACACACACACACATGCACCACCATCACTGTGTTGGCCACCTGGCAATTGTGGCAGCCATGCCCCCCTTGTACCACAGTGCCCTCCCAAGATGTACATATTGGGTTCCCCACAACCAGTGCCACATGTGACCCACCACCCTGCACACCAGGACACCTGTGCACACACCAGTGCCACACACACACACACACACACACACACACACACGCACAGTCACATGCATGCACACTCAGGCAGACCATGACACACACTGCGGATGTGAGCATTGTGCACAAGCACTTACCTGGCACTGGCACAGTGTCCTCATGCACCATGCATCTGTACATCTCTAACTGGCTCCTCTGGTGGTGGCGCAGGTCCGTGTACCTGTGACGGCACTTCTCTGTATCCCTCTGGATGTCCATCCACTCCATCAGCCACCTGGCAATGGACACCCACACCTGCTGTCATGGGAGGTCACCCTCCCTGACCTCCCCAAAAAGCCGTCTGTGCCTCTGCTGCACAAGGTTGGCTGACTCCACCTCCCCCCAGCGCCTGTCCCTGTGTACCACAGCACGTTGCCTCCTCCTCCCTGGCATTGCACTTGCACCACTGGTACCCTGCCACCTGTTGTACTGCACAGCCTGTGCCACACCCTGGTCCCTCCAGCAAGCAGTGCAGTAGCACCGCGCTATCACATGATGTAGCGCGGCACTACACAGAAGTGGATATGCTGTGCATAAGTGACTCCGTCATGAACCTGGAGCCACATGCATCACGCATGCGTAGAGCTCTGCACTGTGTGGGCTAGCATGGCACTACACCATGCTAAACTGGGGTGCTAGCGCAGCATAGGGGACACATGAATATGCTTGGAGGTTGCGCTATGCCACATAGCACTGTGCTAATGGGACAGGGTGGCGCTGGACACCACATAGCCCAGCACTAACTTTTGCACGGTGTTAAGCGTATTGCCCAGCGTTATTCAAGTCCATATTCAACTGGTACATGCAAATGAGGGCACTTGTGTATGCAAGGTGCAAACATTGTGATTAGCATATCATAATCCGATAATTTGCCTGCGTAACAGGCTGGATTGCCCGGCTGGGCTATAAAAGGGCAAGCAGTGCTCCACCGGTGTTGTGCTGTGGGATTGCAGCACACATCAAATGCTGCAGACAAACAGGCACATCGGACAGAGCCATGTCACAGGAGGCAGAGCAGCGAGAGGCAGGGCGGTGTAGCAGCCGGAGGCCTGGTGGTATGGCACTGGTGCATCACAAGGCCAGGGCATACACACTGCACACCAGCAGTCCGCAACTGTACAGGTCAGAGACAGGGCTGCTGAATGCAGGCCCACAGGCCATCACAGTGCTGCACAATGATGCACAAGGCCATTGGGCCAGCTGTCCAGCCGACTGGTCCATGTGCCTGGCTAGTGCACCAGCGTCAGCCAGCGATGTGCGTGCGCTGCCTGCACACTGTGGGTGCCAGTCTGTGGGCCGGGGGGGTGCCACTGTGGCCTGCAGGTATGCTTCACAACAGTGTCAGACCAACATGGGTTTCATGGACCCTCGTTTGACACCCTGGACAAGGGACATGGATGGTTGCAGACCCTCTGATGGCGGTACACAGCCACAGCCCAGGGGTCACAGGGTCAGGACTGTGCTGATCCCATTGTGACATCGACTGCACCATGTGGTCTTTGCCTGGCAGCCTGCTATTGTATGAGTACCTTCCGTAATGTCCACACCCTGTATGTGGTGCACACATCCTCTGGGGGCTGATGGGGTATGGTGCAATGCCAGGTGGTGAGCGTTGGGACGCCTCTTGTCCCAGGGAACACATGAATGGTATGGGTGCTGGCAGTGCCCATGTGGGTCCAGTATGTGCAGTCTGTACACAGTGTACACCATCAGTAGTGCAGTGGCACAGTGCACACAGGGGTGGCCACAGTACACAGTGGCTGTATGCGCAGTACACGCACATGCTGGCCTGTGCTATCACCATGCCACTACCAGGTGGGCAGTGCATGCATTGGGGGTGTCATGCACATACTATTCCGTGTGTGCCATGCAACACAGGCACGCCACAGCTGGTGATGCATATCCCTCTACATCTCTCCCATAGGTACTGCAGCACGATCTGAATGCATACAGGCACATAGCTTCTCCCAGGATGAGCTGAAGATGCTGGTGCATGGTGTCAAAGAGAGGGAGCAGGTGCTGCAGCAGCACAAGGTGATGGACTTGGTGGTGCACCAGGCGTGGGATGAGGTGATGGCAGGGTTGAATACCATTGGTGGCTGTGACAGGATGACTGATGCAGTGCGCAAGCGCTAGAGTGACCTGCTGCACTGGGCCAAGGAGAAGGAGGCACAGTGGCTCTGTGATAGACTGCAGACTGGAGGTGGCCCAAAGTCCACACATTAGTGGCAGGAGGACACTCTCATGGCTGTGGTGGCATCCACCCTTCACCTGGTGGCCATTGCTGTTGTGCCTGGTGGAGGGTGTGAGATGCCACTCACACCACCTAGGACAGGTATGTATCCATGTGTGTGTATCCTGCATGGTGTCACTGCACATGTGCTGGGTGTTGGTGTTGCCATCGTGCCTGGGGTGCACTGTTGGGGTGCTCTACTTTGCACACTGTACACATGGGGCAGGTTTGCATGTGAACAGTGCCTGGCAAGGCTGCCACCACAGCTGACAGGCTGGGGCATGTGCACTGTGGTGTGGGTGTGTGCATGTAGCCACAGTCTATGTCTGTGGGACTGTTGTGTGTGGTGTGCATGTCTGTGGTGAGTGGCACGTATCCTAAGGTGTGCATGTACTGGTGGTGGTGAGGCACACTGTGCACTTACCGGTCAGTGACTCTGTTCCATCTTCTTCCACAGTGGCATGTGCAGGGCCTGCAGCATGCCAGGACTAGGTTAGGATGGCTGCCATGGGACCAGAGGCAGAGGAGGAGGAGGAGAACCTTCTGTCGACCTCTGGACTAGGTGCCGGTCATGGACCCTTAGCCGCACACCATGTGCGGCACTCACTTGGACATGGGGTACACCTGCCAGGGGGAGCTCCAATGGTAGCAGGGACCCGGACTACAGTGCAGCCCTGGAGGATGTCCAGCTGGAGGATCTCAGTAGTGGGCAAGTGATCCTGTTGACGGTCACCAGCGACATGGAGTCAGATGTGTCGGAGGGGGTTACATCCTGCCCATGGAGGGGCCTGTGGAGGGGGGCACAGGGGTGGGGCAGGGTCAGTCCGCATCACAGGTGTCAGGGGGTGGATAGCCATGCCAGCATGGGTGTACCTGTGCAGCCAGTGATTGGCCTTGTGGGGGCCACGTGTGCCCCACTGGACATGCGGTGCCCTCCATGGGTAGGGGTGCAGGTCCCCTGGGGTCACAGCTCACCACCAGTGGCCTGCAGCAGCAGGCCATTCTGCTGGTGCAACAGCGTCCCCACCATGATGAGCTGCAGGCACCAGCACCAGCTGCCATTGAGGGTGCCGCAGCCATGGGTATGGTCGCCCAGGGGGCTCGCCCTCTGCTCCAGGCCGCACTCACATTCCAGCAGGAGGCCCAGCTGGACCTGCATGGCCTGCAGCAGGAGCTCAGGCATTAGCTTTCACAGATGCAGGAGTTGGTGTCCCTGGGTTTTGCATGGGCAGAACAGCTGGCTGAGGACAGGTTGGGCCACATGGTTGACACACTGGATCGCGGCATTGCTGGGCTCATGGCTGTGGCGGTCAACCTCACCACAGTGCTGTGCGGGGTGCATGAAGGGCAGCAGGATGTGCAAGGGGGTCAGTGTTCCTGTGGTAGAGGGGCCTGCAAGCGGGCCACTCGTGGCCACAGGACTGACACTGGCATGAGCACCACTGCATCGTGTGCATCGGCAGGTGCCCAGCGCCGCTGTGAGCATCCATCCGCCCTGAGCATCCGTCTGCTCTGCTGGTCGGCGGGAGCACAGGTGGTCTGCCCTCCCAGCCTCATTGTGGCCCTCCCCTACTATGTCCTCAGCTCAGAGCATCCCTGGCTCTGTGTCTCGCACTCGTGGTGTGCGCCATGTGCGTGGTGGTAGCCACCAAAGATAGGCACGGCTGCCATGCACATGTGCACTGTTGACACTCACTTGTGCACACGAGCACTCCCACACACCTGCACACACTTGCACTCATGCTGTCACATGGACACACACACCACCACTTGCACATTCACACATGCACAGCCATGGTGTCTCTTCCCACACTGCTGCCACACATCAGACATCGCCCACATCACTACCACGGCTGTGTGTCCTCATCACATGTGTGTTCTGCACAACCTACCCATCACACTGATGTCATGTGTGCATACAGTACTACTGTGTTGTGCACATGCTTGGTTGGTTGTCAGAACTGTTGTGGTTGTCTGTGTCACAAAGCCACTCAGCAGGTCAGGCCCTCTGCTCCCAAAGTGCCAACCTCCGAGCGTAGTCTTATAAACAGTTTTAACAGAAACAAGGTAACCCTCTTGTCTGTTTTGTGAGTTCGGATCAACCTTTGGTCTCAAGTCTTGGAGAGATTAAAACTGTGAACTTCTTGCTAGTGTACCCAATGCACAGGCTCAGATATTTCTGTCTTCGGGGGGCCAGATATCTTTGCCTATGGGCAACTAACCAGGTATACAGAGATGAACCCTTAAAAACTTTAATAAAGACCTCAGATTTAAAACGCTTCTCTTTCCAGTTTGGTACCACCATTCCTGCTTATGTCTAGTGCCTGCTATAACCATGTACTTTTCTTACAAATAAAAAAAAGAAGTCAAAGACAAACCAAGTAAGTTCTTAAAAGAATTTTACTAAAGTAGTTAAAAATATGTAAAACACAAAATACGGAACTGTTATATCACAAGACATACAAATCTTTTAAAAGAATAAGGTTTAAACAGTGCAAATTCCTTCTTAAAGTACTTAGATTTTGACTCTCTTTCTAAATATCTGTTTACAAGTGCGCAAGATGTTTCATTGTCAGAAACTAGGTAGAAGTGTGTCTCTGTGTAGTAAAACAGAGTATTCCTTAAGTATACTGTATTGGCCAACCCCTTTTTGTGTGAGATCACCTAGCTCCTCCTCTGTCAGATTATATATATAAGAAATATATATCTTATACAAAAACAGGATGTCTTTTTTTTTAAGTATTACATTCTGCAACTTCAACATAATTCATGTCCTTCAAATGACACTTCTTTTGATCTCATAATAAGCTTCCTCCTTCCAGGACATGAAAACATCTTTATGATTGTCGCACTAATACATCACAACCTACTGTTTTTGCTCTGAACACGTCATAAAAAATGGATATGCTCAACTCAAGCTTCTTCACCTTGTAATTAGGTTTCAGGCCTTCCATGTAACACATTGTCTCTAAAACTTGAGTGTGTGTGATACACATGCTGTCAGCATTTTCTCATGGTTTTCTATCTTTCAGCTGAACCCTGGAGGGGGGATGAGTGAGGTCACTCCTAGAACATCAGATTTTCAGCAGAGACATTCAGTAATACATTTTATATTAAAAAAAAATGATACAGCATTCAGAACTGGCTGTCTACGTCACAGTCTGTACATAATAAACTGTTTATCATTATACTGTGTCCTGTTGCCGTGCTGTGTGTACTCACCCTCTGGCCTTTGACAGTGTCCTGATGATGGTGGCCCTGTGCTCCAGGGCCCTGCGGGCCACACGAGGATCTCTCCTCTTGAGTTGCTTCACTATCCCCCTGACTGCTGGCTCTGGGTCACTGTTGGCCTGTCCCTCAGGTTCAGGTGCCTATATCCCATGGTTCATTGCCATGTTGTGCAGCATACAACAGGCTAGAAAGACACGGCATACCTTCTGAGGCCTATACTGTAGGGCACCGCCTGACATGTCTATGCATCGAAAGCACATCTTCAGTATGCCAAACACCCTCTCTATGATGTTTCTGGTGGCAATGTGTGCCTCATTGTACATCTCATCGGCCACTGTGGCCGGCCGGGGTACTGGTGTCAGCAGCCAGGGTCACAGGGGATAGACGCTGTCCCCTTTTGAGAGATATGCACCTGTTAGTGATATTCTGCTGTCTGCCCATTGCTGTATTGCACCACCTGTGTTGCTATCCCAGGCCCCTTCCTTGCCTTCCCCTGCCTATCCCCACCCTTGCTGTGGGGTGTGTGTGTCCCTTGTTTTCTGCTACTCACCGAGGGGTATCCTGCCCTCCTCATATGCCTGGCACAGCTGGGACTGGTGCCAGATGAAGGCATCATGGACACTGCTGGAGTACTGTGCATAGACATTGCTGGTGCGCCCAGTTGCATCACACACCACCTGGCAACTGATGGAGTGGTACCCCTTCCTGTTGACATACACCTCACTGCCATCATCAGGTGGTGCACGGATGGGGACATGGGTGCAGTCAATGGCACCAAGTACCACTGGTAGGTGCGCAACTTGATGGAATTGCTGCATGGTATCTCTGCCCTCTGCTGCCGTGCTGGGGAATACTATGAACTCTCCAGCATGTGGCAGGAAAGCTTCAAGGAACTGGGTCAGGAGGCATGAGGTGGTAGACTGCAATACCCCGATGGTGTCCTCCATTGGTCATTGGAATGTCCCTATGGCTGCGAAGCACATCGCTGCTGTCACCTTCTCCTCAACTGTCATGGCATGGCAGCGTCTGGTGTTGGGGTGCAGCTGCTTATGCAGGAATTCACATAGCTGCCTCAACATACCCCTGTTCATCCTGTACCGACCAGTGATGTGCTCATCTGGCAGGGTCTTGAAGGAGACCCTGGGCCAGTACCACCTGTTTGCAACATACCATCTCCTTGGCCTGCGTTATGGCCCATGTTGCCCTGCTCCCTCTCCTCTTCCTCCTCCACTATTGCTGCCATCAGTGACAGGATCATTGCTGTCGGCACTGCTGCCATTTCCACTTCATGGTGTGGTCCCTCCCCTCAGGGGTTTGCCCTGGGTTAAGACCAGCCTTTTATAGGCCTTTTATAGGCGTTAGCTAGCACCATGCTACATGTTGCGCTATGTGCCCTAACGTGGTGCTATGGCTTTGAATAACCCGTAGCACATGTATGCTGGTTCCCACCCCCTCGCTTTGCTCCTTGCATACGTTATCAGTTTGCCACGCGCTATTGCCGTTAGCGTGCGCTAACCGGTCCTTTGAATATTGCAGCTTCATGCTGTTCCTGTGCTACTGCCATGCTATTGGTTTGCACGCTGTGCTCTGTTTTGAATATCTGGCCCTATATGTATTGTGATAGTTGTTGCAGTGTCTATATTGATAGTTCCCTCTCAAGTTAAAGCTTGTTAATTCTGTCCTCTGAAGATCTGTTTTTTCTTGCCACAACCATAGGTGGATTCTGAAAAGTATTTTCTCCAGTTTGAGTAGATTTAAGTACTTCCCAATGCTATAAAATTGTGCTCTTTATTGTGTAGAAACAATCTGTATAAGGTGTGCTAAACAGCACCTGCTCTGGTTTTCTGTCTCTCTCTCCTTATTACCTATCTGCAATACGTCTTCACTAGGGCTACCCTCTACCCTATTTTCTGCTGTCCTGAAAAGGTCTGCTCCATAGCCTCTTTCTAAAAATCATTCATGTGTGTCAGCCCTAGTTCGCTGGTAGTCTATGTCACGTATACAATTCTTCTTAGCCCATAAACACTGGGATGATTAAATATGATTTTGTGGATGATAACTGTGTTATTAATACAGAATTCCTGTCTGTTGGTGTATGATGAAGCTTTGTGCAAAGGCTTCTTTTCCCCTTAAAAATGGTTGGATCTAGGTCTGCTGTTTCTGTTTTACTGTTTTTTTTTTTACAAACACTGGATGGTCAGTGGTAGAATTTAGATAATTTTGGAATTCTTCTGCTTCCTGGTCAGTTCCCTTTCAGATCACTATAATATCATGCCGGCCCGGTGGCGCTGAGGGTTGAGGCGCTGGACGCCACACCTCACGCCACGCCAGCGACCCGGGTTAGGGAGCAAGCCTGGGAGCTGGGGGTCGGCAGGGAGGGAGTAGGATTGAGCATCCGAATGACAGCTCTCCTCTCCCTGGGGGGGGGATCCAGGGGCATCCTGGTGCAGCGGGACCCCCGGTGGAGACCGGAGGTACCACTGCTACTGGGAGCACAAGTACAGAGTCGGAGGCAGATGCTGGGCCAGAGCGTGGGTGGGCGCGCGCAAGTCAGCGGCCATTGGCTGCCAGTGCACGCCTGCCGCACAGGGGGGAAGGAAAAAGTGGAAAATCGGGCACTAGCCTGTGGCGGCATGATGGCTGCCCCTTAGCGGACCTCTCGGCCGAGGGTGCGTGGGCAGTACCGATCCTGACTGGGGTGGGTTGAGCTCCGGAGGGAGTGCTCCCACCACCCCATCACGGGGGGCAAACCGTGGGGGTCACTGCGTGGCCAGAATGTGGATGCTGGAGGTAGCCCGAGGAGATGGTGACTGGACAGACCTAGGGGAGATGCCAGACGTGGTAGGTAAGGCAGACTGGTGGCCCCTGGGGGATAAAGAAATAAGGAAAAAAAAATCACTATAATATCATCAGTGAAGTGTTTCCAGAATTGTAGTTTCTCCCTGTATGGATTAGTTTCCACAAACATGTATTTTTCTTCAAAGTCATTCATATAAATGCTTGCATAGGATGGTGCCATGCTTGACCCCATAGCCGTCCCCCTAATTTGAAGAAAAAAATTCATTTTCAAACATAAAATAGTTCTGGGAAAGAACTACACCAGCTAGTTGTAATAAAAGTTAATTTGGTGGTTTAGGGTCAGACCTTTTTCCATCCAGTGAGTGATAGGGCTTGATGTCCTAAACTGTGTGGAACAGAAGTATATAATTCCTTCAGATTGTGAGTAATCAACCAATAGTTGTCTACGTTACCCTCCTGAACATTAACTCCATTTAGAACTTTGATAATAATTTACCTTTTTAATTTTAGCTCTCCTGTCTCTGTTCTCTCACTCCCTCTAAACTCCCCTTCAGACCTGGCATTGCCCTGCCCCTACCTCACCCCACCCCCTGTTTTTCTTATGATTCTGCTCTTCCTCTGGTGTTAAGTCCTGCCCTCTGACCAAACTGTTTTTACTGCCTCCTCTGGCACCCTTCTGTGCCTTTGTCTTCTCCACTGGCTAACAGCCCCTCCCCCCGTCTCTGATATATCTATTGCTAAACCTCTCTTTTCCCCTACAGATCAGAGACCCCCTGATAAGGATTTCTGCGTTCAGTGGTGCAGCAATTTCACCAGCTTCCTGCTGCCCGCCTCACCCTGTCCAACTGTCACTGCTGCCAGAATAGCTTTTTTTTTGTGTGTGGCCATTTTCCCTTTAGCAGGTTATACTGTAGTGCCACTAGAGGGACACAATCTTTAAAGCGATCCCTGCCTGTTGTTCATATAGATACCTTCCTAAACTACAGCTACCCCCTCCATCTGACCAGCCCCTCGCCACGCTCCCTGCTTACAAATTCCTCCTGTTCCTAAATCAGTTATTCACTAAATTCTCTGCCTTTATGAACAATGTATCCCCTACTCTCCTCTCTCCCCCTTGGTCTGCTCATATCCCTCTCTTTACTACCTCCACTTGCTCACTACTCATCTATTCCTACTAACTCTCCCAACCCCATCAGTTACTATCTCCAATACCCTACCCACATCCATGCTTTCACTCCCCCCCATTTGAAATATGGTCTCACTCTACCACTATTCCTTATGCGGCTTTGATAACGGTGTCCACTTTCACTGCGGTTCTCCACCTTCTTCTTTTTCCTCACTCATCCACTCCCTTCTCCTCAAATCTCCCAACCTCCTCACCAGCCCCTTCAAACTCCTCTAAACTCCACTTTCTCATACTCGCTCTCCTCTTGCTCTCCAACAGGGATATCCACCCTAACCCAGGCTCTATTGCCCCTAGCTCCTCTGGTGTTTCCTTCTCTACTACCTCCCCCTGCTCTCTTCTCTTAGCCCTCCCAAAGGGCTTAAAGATCCTTCATCTAAACACCTGCAGCTTGTTGCAAACAATAGGCCAGATTCAGACCATGGTGTGCACTTTAAAACCACACAGTCTGATCATCTCAGAAACTTGGCTAAACAGCACTATCCATGACCACTCAGTCTCCATTCCTGGCTACTCACTGCTAAAGCAAGAGCATGCTGGCAGGGGGGGGTGGTGTGGCCATTTATGTCCTAGCTTCAATCCAATATTCCATCATCTACTCATCCTCAAATCCTGAGACCCATGATGCCTTAGCTATCCATGTGACCCTCCTCTTCACTCTTCCAATCTTCATAGCCGGCATTTACTGCTGGCCAAATGTCCATCCTTCGGTCATGCTAGACCTCCTAACGTCCATCACTTTTCTTGCTCACTTTGGGGAATTATTCCTCTTCGGCAACTTCAATATAAATTGGTTGTCACCTAAGACTACCAAAACTAAAAATTAAATCAGAGCCCTAAACCTCTTCCAACTGATCTCCAAACCCACCCGCCCAAACCACAAGACACAACAACACTCACTACTCAACTAGGCCCTTATCTCCTGCCCCCATCATGTCATCACCTCTGGTGTCCTCCCTGATGCTCTCAGTGACCATAACCCAATATTCATAATTAGGAAAGGCCACAGAACTAAATCACCACACAAAATCATACAGCTATGCTCTTTCAAGTCTGTTGACCTTGAACCTCTCCTGAGTAACCTTGCCACTTCTGACTGGTCCCCCCTAACCTCCTTCCCCTCGGTTGATAAGGCCCTTGCCTACTTCAAATAAATCTTTCTTGTAAACTGGAACACCTTTGTCCCACTCAAACAAACCAGAGTCAGAGGTAACCACTTACCTTGGATAACCCCATAACTTCTGGCCTGCCTCAGGGCTAGAGATCGAGCCTGGAAGCATCATAAAGCTGCCCAGCATCCTAGTGACCTTGCAAACTACCACATGTTCTGAAACACTTGCACTAAGGCTTAAAGGTTAGCCAAGTCCGGATATTTCAAATCTGCCTTCATCACCAACATAAATTTCCCCTTCAAAGTTCTGGAAGGTGGTACACACCCTATTTACCCCCTCATCTCGCCCACCCCCCAGTACTTAAAGTAAATAGCTTGCTAGTGTCCAACCCACCAGCTGTAGCTGTGGAATTTAACTCCTACTATACCTCCTGTGCCACTGAGCTACTGAAATCCTTCCCCTCCTACCCATCACCCTCCTCACCCTTGACCAGTGTACCCCCTCCACCACCCTCCCACCTCCCCTACTCTTTCACTACTGTAACCCCAAATGATGCCCTAAGTGCCCTCCTCACCATCAACCCCTCGAAAGGTGCCCCCCTGATGGCCTTGACCCAAAACTCCGCTCCCTCTCCGCTTAGACCATTGCCTACCCCCTCTCAATGATCCTAAATCTCTAATTCTCTACTGTCTCAGTCCCCTATTCATGGAAACATGCAGTGGTCCTCCCTCTACCCAAAGTGGGTGACCCCTCATCCCCTGGCAACTATCGCCCCATTTCTCTCCTCTCTACCCTTGCCAAGCTTCAAGAACACATTGTCCTTTCCCAACTCACCCATTTTCTATCTGACACCTCCTTTGTCACCCCTTTCCAGTCTGGTTTCAGGAAAAAACACTCAACCACCACCTCTCTCCTACAGCTCACAGACTCCATCCTAACTGGGATGAACAATGGCCAAATTACCTCTGCCATTTTTGTTGACCTAGCCAAGGCCTTCGACACCGTCTCTCACTCCCTTCTTCTCGACTCACTCCTGGCAGCTGGCCTATCTCCCTCTGCTACAAACTGGTTCAAGGCCTACTTTATTGGCAGAACCCAATCAGTTAAGATCTTGGACGCCACTTCCCCTCCCCTCCTGATTAGTACTGGCATCCCCCATGGCTCTGTATTAAGGCCCCTCCTATTCTCCATCTTCTTAAATAACCTTCCCTCTGTTTGCTCCCCCCTCCTCCGCTATACATATGTATGTCAATGATACAGTCCTGTATGTATCTGGCTCCTGTCCTGCTGAGGTTACAACCAGCTTACAGCAAGACTTCAACAAGGTTCAGCTCTGGTTTGCTAACCATCAACTTTTCCTCAATGCCAAGAAGACTGTCTCCATGACCTTTGGTTCTAGGCAGAGACTCTCTAGGCTTCTCCCTACCCACTTTCCACACCCTTGATGGGACTTTACTTGAGGACTCATCCTCCTTCAGGTACTTAAGGTGTTTAGTTGGAACAACACCTGAACTTCTCTGTACATATTAATGCCATCCAGAAAAAAACTGCGCCCCAAGCTTGGTGTCCTGTTCAGGAACTGTAGTTGCATCCCTTCTATGGCTAGGTGTAAATTTGTTCAGAAGATGATACTGCCCATTTTCGATTACTGTGATGTGGTCTGTGGTGCTGCCCCTAAGTCCTCCCTGGCCAGACTGGACACCCTCTTCAATTCCTCCTGCCACTTTGCCCTTGATGCCCCCCCTCACACCCATCACTGCAATCTTTATCATGCCCCATCCTTCCCCTCTCTTACAAATAGGCGACTCTCCCACTGTGCTAAATTCACCTCCAAGCACTGGTTGGGTGAGTTCCGTTCCTACCTCACCTCCTCCTCCTTTATAACAACCCCCCATCCTCCCATTCCCTTAGATCAACTGACTCCCGCAGCCTGGTAGTCCCCCGCAGATCCACCCTAATCGGCCAATCCGGTTACTCTCACCTCCTCCCAAAAATTTGGAATCCCCCCCTTCAAATCCAGCACTCATCCGCCACCTACTCCATCAGCTCTGCTCTTAATAATTACCTTGCACCTAGCTGCTCCTGCCATGTCCCTCCCTAATTCCCTCCTCTAAGCCCTGGATAAACCCTACTCCTCTACCGTCACCTTCATTTTTACCCTGTGTACCCACACCCTCCAAATTTCTAGCTCTCCTCCCTTCCCCCAAATTGTTCTCCCTTACTGGCCTTCCTTGATCTCTCACAGAATGTAAGGGACCTCGAATGCTCCCCATGGGTCCATGCATCATGACTCCCTGACAGGGTACCTTGCATCCTGAAAGGTCCTCTCTTGGGTTAGGTCCTATTCCCCCTCCTAGCATTTAAGTCACACCTACTCCTTGTCTTTCTCCTCCCTCTTCAAATCCCTACAGCCTTATCCCCCTTTCTGTCTAGCCCATAGCTCCCTTGCAGGGTTCCCCACATCCTGAAGGGGTCTCTCTGGGACACTGCTTATCCCTTTCTCTTTGGTCCCCCAAGTCCCCTTGCAGGGTTCCTCACATCCTGAAGGGGTCTCCAGGGACATGACTCTTCCACCTACCCCCCACCTCACCCTTACCTCTCCTTTTCCCCTTTTCTTTCATGTAAGCACTTGTTTACTTATTAACCCAGCATTACTACTGTCCACTCTTTCTACATATTATGCGCAACACTGTTTTAATACTGTTGTAACACCTGCCTTAGAACTGTATGTTAATATTGGTCTTGTAACTTGAATGTAACTTGAACATGACTCTTCCCCCTCCCCCACCTCACCCCTCCCTCCCTCCCTCTCCTTTCCCCCTTTTCTTTCACATAAGTGCTTGTTTACATATTAACCTGGCACTTATTATTATCCACTCTTTCTACCTATTATGCGCAGCACTGTTGTAACACTGCTTGTGACACCTGCCTTACAACTGTATGTTAATGTTGATCTTGTCACTTGAAGGTTTAATGTCTCACTCCTGTTGCACACCTTCCCCCCCAGGTCTCACAGGGAGATGAGTGACTTGTCGCTTAGTGTGCCTTCCTGGTGAAACAGTTCAATAAATAAATAAATAAAAAATAATGTGGGAGCTATCCCTTAAATATGCTGTTGTATTTTTGAGCAATAGCCTAATATGAATGTCAATAAAAATTGATAGAGGCTCAAGCAAAGAGTTAATCCTTGGGATGATCATCCTCCCAGGTGGCTGTCCAATTTTTATGTATTTTAGGTAACACATAACAAGCATTTGTCAATGCCAAATGTTGTCTTGCTGGCATTGACATTAGTAGTGCAGAAGTTACAGAGATGCATAATAGGAATGGCAGTGAAGTACTGAACTGATGTCAACCCCACTGCCACCCTGCAGAGACTGACAGGCACTGGGGTGTGCCTTTGGGTCATTGGCCATAACACTCACGCCATTTCACCTCATCCTACCCTGCAGACACCAACTAGTGTTGCAGTGTGCCTTGGGGTCTTCGGGCCTTATGCTCACCTCATTCCATAAGGAAATATGCTGAGATGGGTTCAGTATAGGAGAATGGGGTGAACTTTGGGGCCAAAGAGTCCAAGGCACACCTCGATGCCTGTCTCTGGCTGCAGGGTGGGAGTGGGGCTGGAATAGCATGACCATTACAGCCGACAATGCCAAGTCACACCCCTGATGCCTGTCAGTCTCTACAGGGTGGGGCGTTATGGTTGGAAACCCTAATGCCCTGGGCATTTGTTGGTATTTTCACTCCAAATTTTCAACATGGGCTTTTTGTGACCCCACTTCATGAACAGTGGCACTATCAGTTCATTAGCTGAAAGGTGATTTTGTACAGCGACTGTGCCATTTGGCGCCACAGGTGCAAAAACACATTTGGTCAGAATGTGAAAAATGACATCTGTACTGTTCATGAGGAGGTGTAAAAAAATGGCAATGTTGAAAATCTGGAGTGAAAATATGAAAAATTGGCAAAGTCACGAGCATGCATAGTAACTGCACAACACACGCCTGTAACACAATTATTTTGCTTATTTTTTAACCAGATTTTCAACATAGGCATTTTGGTACCTCCGCTCATGAACAGTGTCACTGTGATTTTGTTACTCTGTCCCGAACGTTGATTTCCCGCAGCGACCGGGCCATTGTGCGCCACATGTGCAAAAACACATTTTGGGTATGATGTAAAAAATGGCACCCATACTGTTCATAAAGAAGTGTAAAAAAATGACAATATTGAAAATCTGGAGTGAAAATATGAAAAATTGGTGAAGTCATGAGCATGCGTAGAAACTGCGCAATGCACACCTGTAACGCAATTTTTTTTGGGATTTTTTAACCAAATTTTCAACATAGGCATTTTGGGACCTCTGCTCATGAACAGTGTCACTGTGATTTTGTTAATGTGTCCCAAACATTGATTTCCTACAGCGATCGCGCCATTGTGCACCACATGTGCGAAAACACATTTCAGGCAGGATGTGAAAAATGGCAGCTATCCTGTTCATAAGGAGGTATGAAAAAATGGCAATGTTGAAAATCTAGAGTGAAAATATTAAAAATTGTCGAAGTTACAAGCGTGCGTGGAAATTACGCAGTGCATGCTCATAACACAGTCATTTTTAGGAATTATTTCAGCAAATTTGCAACATAGGCTTTTTGGGAACCCACCTCATGAACAGTTGCACTGTCATTTTGTTAATCAGTCACAAAAGGTGATTCTGTGCAGTGACCGTGAAATGACCTTCCGGGACTGAATAACGAGATGACAGTGCATGTGTTCATGAGGTGGGGTCCCAAGAAACCCATGTTGAAAATTTGGAGCCAAAATTCAAAAAAATGGCTGAGATAGCCACCAAAGTTGAAATCCCCCCATTTATGCCATTATATAGCTTACTGGCATTTCTTCATTTTAAAGTTCAGCTTTGAAGAGTCCAGATGTGTTCCCGCTCCACGGAAGATTGCAGCACCAGACCTCGGAGATAAGTGGGGTGATGGGGTGTGTGGGGAGGTGGGTGCACAGAGGGTGGGTGCTGGTTGGCGGAGGGGGCTTCGTGAGACAACTAGAGACTCGTTTTATTTCGTAAAAATAGAAAAAGAAAAGAACATTGCAGGACCTTTTTTCTTTCTTTACAGGTAAAATAAAACAAATGATAGGCATACTGAAGTGGGCTCAAGTGTACTCCCATGACTTCGGGTTGATGTTGGCCACACTGGGGTGGGCTCCCAGTGTGCACACACAATGTGGGGGTGGTGGACATGCGGACACGGGATTGCAACCCTGATGTCGGCTTCTTTGGGGGATTGTGTCACGACATGTTTATTGAAATGTTTCACCTCAAAAGGCACATACGAGAGGTATGTCATCTGTGCCGCTGCATGATGAGCTTGTCTCTGATTGCAGCGGCACATTTCTTTCAAGTTGGTGGCACTTTACATAATTCTTGTCTCAGCATTAGCATGCTGGCTAATTGGGGAATGAGGGACATACCTAATAAAGCGTGCCCTGCATTCGCCAACGCTGACACACCTCTGCATTTCTGCTACTACCACAAGATGTTGCTTGAGCACGCGCAAGACAACATAAAAAATGCGGACAGATGGGCTACTACTTAAAAGAGAATCTCTCTCCCAGTCTGTCAGCCAGCCTCTGCCACTAGCCCTGTTAGATTGCAACTAGGGAAAATAGTTGAGGGAATGGAGGTGAAAACACTATTAAAAACCATTAAGGGAACCATTCAAAATGCTACAAGCAATTGCATAAAAATGAGGGGAAGAAAAAGAGGGCAAGATGGCCTAGCTGGTAGAGTTAGGAGGTCACTAGAGCGATAAGGGAAAAAAGGGCAGCCAACAGGGAAAACAAAAGAACAGGTAAGGTAGAGGATGAAGAGAAATTCCATAAAACAAAAGAACAGGTAAGGTAGAGGATGAAGAGAAATTCCATAGGCTGGCCAAGCTTGCAAAAAAGGAGGTACAGCAGGCCAAGGCACAGAAAGAGCTCCAGATAACAGAAGGGATAAAAAGGGGAGAAAAGGCCTTCTTTAGCTACATAAAAGACAAAAGGGACAAGAAGGATGGCATTGTCAGACTTAAGAAAGGGGATGAATAAGTAGTAAAAGACAGGCCAAAAGCAGAAGTAGTAAATAAATACTTCTGCTCTGTCTTTACAAAAGAAAAGGATGGACCAATGCCACAGGCAGGGATAAGAAAGGAGGAAAATGGGTCCGATCCAATAGGGGGTCATTGGGATCAAAACAGTGAGGGAGGGCTTGAGGGCACTGAGGGTGGATAAATTCCCAGGGCCTGATGAGGTACACCCCAGGGTACTCAGGGAATGGGCAGAGGAATTGGCAGGTCCAATGACAAATCTATTTAATAGTTCCCTGAATTTGGGAGTAGTGCCAGTGGAATGGAGAACAGCAAATGTGGTGCCATTCCACAAAAGTGGTCCCAAGGAGGATCCAGGCAACTACAGGCCAGTCAGCCTGACCTCGATAGTGTGCAAACTTATGGAGACCATACTGAAGGAGGGGCTAGTGAGGTACATGGAGGAGAATGGTCTGCAGGATAGTAAGCAACATGGGAACATGGGTTTGTGTCGGACAGATCATGTCAAACAAATTTTTTTTTTGCTCCCCCTTCACCCTGGCCAATCACTCCTTCGGGTCCTCACACAGGCCCCTACTCACCCCGGATTACTCCTCCCACGTACTGCCCCACATCGCAGCCACCTACAGGGTACCCTGATGTATCCCTTCATCGGGCAGTTCCCCTTCCTACGAAGGGAATGTTCTTACCAGACTTCCAATGGTCCTGGGTGCTGCTGCAGTGGCCATCAATGGTTGGGAGCTCTGGTGGTGAGGGGTCCAAGAGGCCATCATCTGATCTGCTGGGGCACCATTTTCCTCCATGTTTTTCCCATGGAGGCATGCCATCCAGGACGTCAAGGCAGATGCCGATGTCTGACAAGCCCCCCCTTAGGCAGTGGAGCCCAGATGCACTGCCACTCTCCCAGCCTCTGCTAGGAGTCCGCAGGCATTGGGGTCTAAGACCCATCCTCCCTCCTAGGGAAGGTGAGCAACCAGTGGACGCCCAAGCCTTCTCTCCCTGGCTGGCCATCTGACACCCCAAGTCTGTTCCCAAATGAAGATCATTAGTGTCACAGCAATGAATCTTTCTGCTGTGCCAGTGGGCCAGCATTGTCAAACAAATTTAGTAGAGTTCTTTGACTATGTCATGAAGGCAGTGAACAAGGGTTAGGCAATAGATATAATTTACCTAGACTTTAGTAAAGCCTTCAATTCTGTGCCACACTGAAGGCTGACTGCAAAGCTTAGGGGGCTAGGGGTGGGGGAAAAATTAGTAAGATGGGTTGAAAACTGGCTGGGGGCAGGACACAGAGGGTGGTGGTGGGGAAGGATGCCTCCAGTACAAAGGAGGTCACCAGTGGAGTACCACAGGGGTTGGTGTTGGGCCCCGTACTGTTTATTTATCAGTGACATTGGGGAGGGCAAAATGTTCCTATTTGCTCATGACACCAAGCTCTGTGGGAGGGTAGACACCCAGGAGGGGATACAAGAGTTAAGAGAGGACCTAGCCAGACTAGAGAAATGGTCAGGGATTTGGCAGTTGGGGTTCAATGCCAAAAAGTGCAAGGTGATGCACAACAGGGTAAAAATCTTAGGAGCAGAGTACCACATAGGAAAAGTACAGGTAGCTGTGTCTGAAGAGGAAAAAGACCTAGGGGTAATAATTACTAGTAATTTGAAGAAATCTGCTCAATGCAGAAAGGCAGTGGCATTAGCCAACAGGATGCTGGGATGCACTGCAATTGGTTTCAGTAGCAGGCATAGTGATGTTATTTTGCCAGCATATAGATCACTGGTAAGGCCTCACTTGGTGTTTGGAGTGAGGTATTGATATCCGTACCTAAAACAGAACACTAAGTTGCTGGAAGGGGTGCAGAGGAGGGTGTCTAAAATGATCAGGGGTCAGCAGGACAAGTCATATGAGGAGAACCTTGGAGCCCTGAGGATTTACTCCTTGGAGGAGAGGAGGTAAAGGGGGGATATGATAGAGACCTTCAAGTACCTGAAGGGAGTAAACAACTAGAATGTGGGGGTCTCTTCAACAAGAGAGAAAACACTACCACCAGAGGACACAGCCTAAAGCTGGTGGGGGAAGATACTGGAGGGATGTGAGGAAGCACTTCTTTACAGAAAGGGTGGTGTCAGCCTGGAATGAGCTACCAGAGGAGGTGGTCGCAGCTAGGACAGTGGGATCATTCAAAAGATCCTGGGGTAAACACAGAATGAAGTCATGGGACCAAGAAAGGGGAAGGGGAGGTCAGGGACACTGGTGTAGGGGTAAAATACAAAACCCTACAACAAATCAAGCACACTAGATAGACCAGGTGGTCTCCTTTTGTTGGCTACTTTCTTGTGTTCTTATGTTCCTATGATGAATTTAACAGAGCTATATTGGTGAGTTCAAACTTGTCTGAACTATTGAAAAACTGGCACTGGCATGTAATATGTTTATACCATTGTGTATTAATTTATTGGATACTTAAAACAAACTTTGTATCTTTTCCTAGGACAACTGCCTTGATAAAACTGATACAGAATCAGCAAAATACTGTCTGGAAATAGTGGTTAGTTGTGGTGTAAAGAAATAATTACACCTACTGTATTTGGATAAGGAGACTGCTGTTGTGTTTGCCTTCTTTCACTTTCAAAAGTGACTAATAAGGATATTGCATATTTATGTGCTACTTATCACATTTAGCACATATAACATTCGGCATATCCCACATTTGGCTCACAAATTCGTTATATGCAGTAGTATGCCACTTGTTGCACTCAGTACATGTAACATCCAACATATAATAATGTCAGACTAAATGGAATTTTCTAGGGATGGGTGGGTCGGCTATGATGCGGTTCTGATTCTCACTGATTTTTTCACAAAAGGTTGTGATTTACTCTGATTTACTCTGATGAATTGTAGACTTATTTTAGTCTATTTGAGTATCAGAAATGCATCAGTATTATTCTTTAAGAGCTCTCTGTTAAAAAAAATAGAATTTAACCTTTTAAAAAAATGGTATGTTCCTGTCATTTTTCAGGATGATCAAGCCAGCGGGGATCTGCACAGTACACTCCACCTGGGTTCCCGGATTGAAAAACACATAGAGCAATACATATGATGTAATATACACTGTGACCGCACAAGAATTAATTTTTTTACTTCATCTTTCTATTATGGTTGCTGACCTCTGTCCTCTGAATGCAATGAAATAAATCATTAAAGGAGATAATAGCATCACCATCATCTTCAAACACCACCAAGGAAGCAAACTGATTAGGAGGTGCCTGTTGCAGCTGTTCGTCATCATCACTTTTATGTCCCTTCCACTCTTTACTGAACAGGTAAGAGAATTTGTGGAGATTGACTTTTAGGAAGGTAAGGCACTGTGTATTTTCAGGAGTAAGCCTTATGCGGCCATCAGAGACAACATTTCCAGCTGTGTTAAATATATGCTCACAGTAAACACTAGTGAGAGGGCAAGTAAGAAGCAAAAAAATAAAAGTAGCAAAGGCAGATATTTTTCTTTTCCAGCCAGTACTCAAAAGGGTCACCAGTAGTATTAATGAGTGGATCTCAAAAATAGGCATCCACAATTTCAGATAAAGACAAAGAAGGCAGCTTCACAATAGACACATTTTTGAATTATCAATTTCCATGAGTTTTAACCAAAAAGTGTGAGTTGTCTGTATGCTTTTCAAAATGATATACCCTTTTCAGTGCAGGACTACCCAATGTTGATGAAGGAGTACATGGTGGTACTAAGTGGAAATTATTGCTGTCACTACCAATACAGTAGATGTCACATCATCAGTTGCAGCATCCGCATCATGTGATTCACTTGTATCGTCAAATACAGTCCCATCCCTTTCCTGTACAACTGGTGAATCAGCATGTTTTTGTATTCAAGATAAGAGTCACCAAGGTCTGAAGGAGGCAGCTGTTGCAACTTAAACCAAGGGTCAAGAAGAGTCGAAAGAAGAAAATTGTTGTCTGTTGTGAGAATACGAAGTCTTCTGCAATTTTGGAATTGCTATAACAGTTGGTCTGTGAGGAATACACCAGATTTGTCTCCTTTTTGGTCAAAATCTCTATGCAGCCTTCTGAGTTCCTTGTTCTATAAATTTATGATGGCAATAACCTGGTTTAAAGTAGCATTCTCTTTGCTAATCTGTCAAGTTGCTTCCTCAAAGGGAGCCAAGAGCAATGTAAGATGCTCCATGAGGCTCCCCTGGAATTAATTCAACACAACACCATCTGCTACATTGTGCTCCATGGCATATTCATGGACTGCCTTCTTTTTTTTTTAAACTCTTTTTCTCTCTCTGCCTTACCCTGGACTCTCTCCAGAGGCTCACTTGGCATTGCCATGTTCCCGCACACTTGAAGTCCTCAGTTCCTTCTCAGTCAGCTGCCTCTCCAACCACTACCTGGCCACCCAGTCCCCCAGCTCTGAGTCCTCTGAGGTGGGATCGCCTACTCCTCCTGGTGCTCTATCTATAATCTAGTAGAGTGGCCAGGCAGGGAGGAGAGCAGGAATGAACAGAAGGACCCAGCACTGGGCATGGTTGGCTGGTCCCTGTACCCTTCTTTACCCACCAGAAGGCAGGGTATTTTCTTTGTTCTGCCCCCTGGTGTGGTGGTGCAGTGGCATGAGTGCAATGAGCAAGCCTACCCACTCCCTCAGATGCCTGCCAACACCATACGCCATCTGCCTGTCCCTGCTCTAGATACAGCACTCCCAGCCTCTGCCAGGAGCCACCACTGAGTGAGGAAAACCCTGGAACCTGCCCCAGGAGAAGACAGCAGTCCTACAGATGCTCAGTCTTCTCCTTCCCCTGTCCACCCCTGATGGCCCAGGCTTATTTCTGAACCTAGGTTGCCAGCATGGTGTGAGGTGTGGCATCCTCAATCCTTAGCACCACCGGGCTGGCTATGGACTGTCTGCTTTTGTGTGAGAAGTCAACATTGAGTTCCATCTTGTCGGAACATCTTTTTTTAGTTGCTGTATTGACAAGCCATTTTTTTTCTAGAGGTCAGCCAAGGTACCACGTGATTTTACAGAATGACTAAAAAATGTTTTTTTTTTTTTTTATTTATTTTGTTAACTGGGTAAACATATGAGCCAAGGCCCTTTTTCATATGCGATCTGAGACTATAAAATAGTCACAATATGTTATACAAAAAGATTACTTTTACATTCACTTAATACAGGACTACAAATACATGACATATAAGACAAACAATATAATACAAATTATTTAAAATAACAGTGACATTGCAAGCTACTCAATAAATGATGCTTCAATTTCTTTTTGAATAAATTATGGTGACTCATAGTTCTCAATTCAATTGGAAGATCATTCCAGTATTTTGGTGCTTGGATAGAAAAAGCTTGAGCACCCATTTTAGTTTTAGTGACTTTCAAATTTAAACAAGAAAGAAAATTTGATCTCAAGTTTCTCGGAGCTTCCCTTACAGATATCAGAGAATACAAGGGAGAGAGACTTTTTTGTCTCAATACATTATCCGTTTTACAACAAAGAGAGTATATGGAACTCAAGTTAGGCGGTAGAAACCCTGAAACTTGATATAAAGTACAATGATGTGTACTGTAAGGCAATCTATAAACAAATCTATAAATTCTATGAAAAGTTATTGTTAAGTTGTTTACCACATGTTTAGACAAACTAGTAAACAAAAATGAATTATAATTCAGTTGAGAAAGTAGTATACTTTGGGCTATATGTTTCCTGGCTTGTAAAGTTAACACATTCTGTAGTCTGAATAAAACCCCTAATTTTTGATTTACTGATTTTGTTAAAGTCAATATATGATTTGAAAATGTTAAATTTGAGTCCAAAGTCATTCCCAAATATCTAAAACATTGCACCTGCTCCAAATTAGTTCCATTTTTACCAAAATATTCAGTTTCCCTAATTTAACCAACTTTTTGTAGTGGCAAATATCATACTCTTGGTTTTTGAAATATTCAATGATAATTTTAAGTCCAACAAACAATTTTCTAGACTCTGAAAATCTACAGTCAAATCTTGGGCAATTTTATCTAATGAATTAGAGCTGTTATATAATATTATATCATCAGCATATAAGATTGTCTTAGCCTTAAGAATTTTATTTGGTATAATATCCACAAATATGGAAAACAATAGGGGTCCCAAGATTGACCCTTGAGGTACACCCTTTTCTAAAATTCTACTCTTTGACACTGAACCCTCATAAAGAACTTGTAGTTCCCTACCTGATAAATAACTCTCCACCCATTCTAATGACAATCTGGATAATCCCTTGGCAGCTAGGCTCCTGAGCAGCAGGCGATGGTCAATAAGGTCAGTTTTTGGACAGGTCCACAAAAACAGCACCAGTGAGCTCACCCCTCTCCATAGCCTCACTGATGTGGTTTGTGAACCTGGCCAAGGCAGTTCCTGTACTATGAAATTTCCTAAAGCCATGCTGCTCAGGAGCCTGAAGCCCAGTCAATTGTAAGTAATCACTAATTTGTACCCCTGTTATCTTTTCTAAAATTTTACCTACAGGATGGAAAAAAGAAATAGGGCGGTAAGTCCCCAAATCTTTGCTATTTTCCACCTTAAAAATTGGTCTTATTACTTCTTTTTCCATTGTTGTGGAGAGATCCTATTTCTAAGGACAAATTAAATATTTTTGTCAGAGGCTTATAAATGTATGAAGATATTAACTTCAAAAACCTAGGCTGAATATTATCAATTCCAACATTTTTTAAAGGAATTTTCTTCAAAATTTTCAGTACCTGATCGGGCTCTATTTCTTTAAAATGAAATATTAACTCATTTTGAGATGCTATAACTGTGTTCTTTAAGTCCTGATTATCCTTATCTACATTATATTTACCCATATCCAAAAATTGTTGTAAAAAGGCTGTACTTATTTCTTGTGGATCTTTTATTGTAACTCCTTCAAAAAGGAACTCACTTGATTGTACATCTATGGGAGGAGACACCAAAGATTTGATTGAAGACCAGAATTTTTTTGGATTTGACAAATTTAGATCTTGTTGTTTTGTATAATAATTAGATTTACATAACCTTCATTTTATCTTACATTCATTTCATAATTTCTGATAGCTTTGAAAGTCACTAATATTTTTACTCAAGCAAAATTGTTTCCATGCTTGATCTCTTTGTTTCATCAATTTAAACATCTCCGGAGTAATCCATTTATTCACTGTTCCCCTTACTCTCCTTGTTAGTATTGGACATAATTTATTTTGTAACTCCAAAATTTGTGTTGTAAAGTAATCTACTGCAGACTCTATGCAAGGTATTACATCCAAGTAAGACCAATCAACATCTCTTAAATCAGACTTTAATCCATCATCTAAATCTTCAGAATACTTTCTATAGGTAATCAGACAAGGGGAAAGGCTTTATTTTCTTTGATTTCCAAGTACAATATATTGCCAGGTGGTCACTGATAACACCTGGTAAGACTCCAATCTTAATAATTTTAGTATGATTGTTAGTCAAAATCCAGTCCAAAATTGAATGATTATTTGTCTTCAGGTTCATGCGTGTAAACGTTTGTACCAACTGACACAAACCTGCATTCATCAACAAGGACTCCCATATTGGAAGCATCAAAGGAGTCCCAATGAATATTAAAATCACTTAACACTAAAAAGTCACCACTAAATTGGTAATTTGAAACAAATTGTAAAAACTCTTCAAAGCCTTTACGTGCAAATTTTGGTGGATTATAAACAGTGCAATGTTTAAGTTTATAATTATCCCCTTGTTTTTTCTCAATCAATAACCATTCATACTCTAATGGGGAATCAACCTTTAACTCCAGTTTAGACACAGTTAATTCTTGTTTGTAATAAATAAGTATACCTCCACCTTTTTTTTTTTACCTGCCCTGTCTTTTCTTATTATTTTATAACCATCTAAGGCCAAGACACCATTAGTTACTAAAGGTTTTAACCAAGTTTCTGTTAAACTCAAAACATCAGGTTCATATTTTAAGACCCAAGCCTCTAACTCTTGTTTTTTGGGAAATAAGCTACAAATATTCAAGTGTGCCACTCTTAAGCCCCCCCTTCCCCCAAATTAAGTGATCACCATACAGATTGAGACCTGGGTTTACTTCTATATCCCCAGATAGAGTTAACAATAACCCAATACAAAAAGACAATACAATATTTGGGCATAAGTTAGGAACTGGTACACTATAACCACCTATTCTATACTGTGACTTTTTGTTCAACAACCCTACCACTTCTAATTTTAACATAATTTTATATCTAAATTCACAAAGAAGATTCCTGACCACAATGGCCACAGATTGCTCATACAAACAGATTTAATGAGTGTGCAA
Source organism: Neoceratodus forsteri (assembly GCA_016271365.2). Lineage (NCBI taxonomy): Eukaryota > Metazoa > Chordata > Ceratodontiformes > Ceratodontidae > Neoceratodus > Neoceratodus forsteri. The sequence continues at coordinate 747,299,398 of CM057459.1, forward strand.
AGCATGGAATGTGAGTAAAACCACCACATATCAATGCACAAACAATATTGTCTGAAACCACAAATTCAATAGTGAGTCTCAGGGGTGCTAACCATTCAGAAATGTTATCATGCTAACACAAAGAGCTGCCATTCTTTGTCTACCTTCCTGTACACTACTGCCTGTGCCATGGTGGTGTTTGAAGATAATCGTGACACCCAATGTGTTGTGATGCACATATAATCAGTGATTTGAGAACTCATCCACATATCTGTTGTCAGGTGCACAGAACCACATTCATTGTCTTGAGGAGCCAATTTTATTTTACTTTGCATACATTCGTACATTTTGGGAATAACCACAGTCGCAAAATATTTATGACTTGGTATGCTGTAACATTGAGCAAAATACTTAAAAGGGCTTGAAAATCATTATCCACCACAGAAAATGGTTGAAGGTCCTTGGCAATAAATTCAGCTATTAACTAATTAATTTTTAATGTGACTTGATGTAATCTACTGTAGGCAGTTTTTTGTTCAAGCATTGCTTCAATGATCTACTGTTTAGCTGGTGCATGGGGACAAAAACCATGGGATTGCAGTGGCGAAGCTGTAGCTTGTCCATATACTTTTGTCAGTGAAGTCAAACATATTTGTTTTCTGCCCGTCTCTCAGTCTTTTCACCATCACTATTGTTTGTAGGATTATTTTCATCACATATATTTTTCCCTTGCTCAGGACTGCTGCCCAGCCAAATGGTTGGATGTGTTTTTTGCAAATACCTTTTTAGTGATGTTGTCCCAGACTGGTTCCTCACTTTCCCTTGCTACCTTCCGAGTGACAAAAGATGCAGATGGCAAAACATTCATTTTTGTGACTTACATGAAAATAACTCCACACAACTGAGGCAAAAGGTTTTGTCGTCATGCCAGGGCCTACAGTATTTTTGCAGGCAGCTGTTTCTGACCCTGATTCATGCACATTGCGGCTGTCCCCAGAAGAGCTACTATGATAATTAATTTGTTTCCACTACTGGCTGTCACTACTGGGGATGTTTGCTGCATGTGTTTTTCTTTGTGGGTGGGGTAACCTAGGTGGCATCCTCTACCTTATCAGTATCACATTCTGATTCATCACCTTTGGAAGAGTGTAACTGTGATACATTTTGATTGTGATCTTGTTCTTGTACATTTACAACAACTTCTTCATCAGAGGCACTGCCTTCTGACAAAGGAGCCCGCTATGCAAGGAGTGGCATATCATGGAGTGCCATATCTAGTGGTACTAGATAGAGCCTTTTCCTTAATCACTGACTTTCTACTATTTCTAGATCTAACTGTTTTTGTGTTTTACTTTTATCTGATTTTTTTGGCAATACTGACAGTGCTGCATTACTTTGATCAGGGGATTCACCAACATTCTTTTCTTTATCTGGTTGTGTTGCATCATCTTTTTATAGTCGTGTTGCTTCATTTTCATCAGTTGTATTAATGACATCGTCAGCAGTGAATTTCCCTTTTTTCTGAATTTGTTTTGGGAAATATTTTTATTGTTACGTGTATCAATTTCAGCCATACTGCTGGTGTTGGCCACATGTTCCATTTCCATAACAGACTCTGATTCTGAATCCATTTTTTGGGGTCCAGCTTAATTGCTTACCTAGCAGTATTAGTTCATATGCAGAGATGGGCAACAGAGAGTCTGAGACGTGACTCCCTCACCTCTCAAAATACATTAAGCTCTATATGACCTTGCAGTAGTTCAGGCACAGAGATGGACGAGACAGAGTCTGAGACGTGACACCCTTCTTCACAATCTGTATGGCACTGTGACCCAGTAGTTGAGGAACAGAGATAGGCCACACAGAGTCTGAGATGTAACACCCCCCCTCTCAAAATGCATGAGGCACTATATGGTGTAGTAGTACTTCAGACACAGAGATGGGCAACACAGAGTCTGAGACATGATACCCCCCTCTCAAAATATGTGAGGCACTATATGACCTAGTAGTACTTCAGGCACAGAGATGGGCAACACAGAGTCTGAGACATGACACCCCCCTCTCAAAATATGTGAGGCACTCTATGACCTAGTAGTTGTTCAGGCACAGAGATGGTCAAAACAAAGTCTGAGATGTGATGCCCCCCTCTCAAAATACATGAGGCACTATATGACCTAGTAGTTCAGGTACAGAGATGGGCAACATATAGAGTCTATGCTATGGCAGTATGACCTAGCAGTAGTTTGGGCACAGAGATGGGCAACAGAGTCTAAGAAGTGACCCACCCCTTCACAATGTGTATGGCACTATGACCTAATAGCAGTTCAGGCACAGAGATGGGCAACACAGAGTCTATGGCAGTATGACCTTTCAGAGCAGCACAGAGAAGGGCAATACAGAGTCTGACACATGGGTCACACCCCCCTTCAAAATCTGTATGGCACTATAAGCCCCCCTCAAAATTACTAAGGCACTATGACCTTCAGACAGAGTCCTCCTGTTGCCTGACTCTGCTCCCCTTAATAGTTTTTTTTTTACTTTCTTCACTTTGCTTTTGTCTGCTGTTGAATTCATTGGTCTCTCACTTTATCTTTCTACTCTCTCTCTCTAACAAAAATAGGTGATTTTTTTCAATTTTTACTGTGGAGTCTGCAACATCTGCTGCTGTCCACTCTGCACTTTGCTGTTGAATTCATTGGTCTCTACTCTCTGTCTTTCCAATGGAAAAAAATCTCTTTTTAAATAAGAGTACTCTGCAGTCTGCTGCAACATCTGCATTCTGCTGTTGAATTTGTTGGTCTGTCAGTCTCTACTTCCCTCTCTAACAAAATGATTTTTACCATTTGTTTTATGGGGGTGAATCTACACACACACACACACACAATTGTTTCCATTGAATGCAAAGCCTCAAATATGCTCGATACTCAGTTTTCCAGGGATGTCCTCTGGTGGCTGACACAGAGGATTTGCTAGAACATGTGACAATCACAGAACAGAGACCCTCATTGGTCGGCAACCTTCAGTATTTGGCAGAGATCAGGGAAAAAAAGAAATGCTTTTAAAAAAAAGTCCATGTTTCTGCCTCCTGCCTTGCCTTTTCCATGCAGTACTGGTGGCAAGACTATTATTGCAGACCAGACCACACTTCCAAACTGGGCCAACTTGGCAATTTAGGTTGAGCCACGAAAGGCTTGATTTTTCGTGGTCAGAGCCAAGTTGTCCTGGTCTGGGGGGGGGTGGAGAATTGCACCAGAGCCAGTTCTTCCATCCCTAGAATTTATGCCATACAAACTCAAAGTCAGGAGTTTTGTGTGTGAGTACTAGACCTGGTACTAGGGAAGCACAGAAGAATAGGTCCTGCAACAGCAAGCCCAGGAGTGATTACCAGAAGAATGGCAGCTAAACTAGAAGTAGAAACAAAAGTCCAAACTGACACTGTACAGCCAGAACCAGTGATGGAAGAAGAACAGGCAGGGACAGAACCTAAAAGCCTGGCTGCCTTCTTCAAATGGTGGGCTATTTAACAAAGAGAGACACATAATCAGAGAAAAGAAGATATGCAGCAACAGGAGCAGAACAGAAGAGAAGAGATGTGGCAACAGAAGCAGCAGAGCAGAGAAGAGAAGACATGCAGTGACAGGAGCAGTGATGGCTGGCTGCCTTGCAGTCTGTCAAAGCTGGAGGATCTGACACAGGTCCAGCAGAGCAACAAAACACAAACAACTTAAAAGACATTAAACTTACAAAGTTGTGTCCCTTGGATGATACTGAAGTATACCTGACAACTTCTGAAAGAGTTGCCAGACCCTGCCAGTGGCCAAAGCAGCAAAGAGCAATCAGGCTGGTACTTTACCTGACAGGTAAGGCCCAACTTGCCTACAGCAATAGTGACACTGCAAAGTCAAAAAAACTATGACCTTATGAAACAAGAAATCCTAAAGAGATCTGGCATCCTTAGGATGGCAGAACAAGGGGAGATAATGTTGATGGGGGTCCTGAATATGCCAGATGTTAACTGGAGCACCTTTGCTGCAGCCACACCCAAGAGCAGGGTCATTCTTAATGCCCTACAAGGGCATGTCTCAGACAGCTAGTGTTGGAACCCACTCGGGAGGGAGGGGGAGCAGTCTTAGACCTGGTATTCTCAAATGGGTCTGGAGAGAGGATCTCAGATTTAGAAGTGGGTAGCCATCTGGGAACAAGTGACCACCAAACAGTGTGGTTCACAATAAACACAGCCATAGAGTCAAGCCATACTTTGGCAAAATGGGAGAGTGCCTCAGAAAAGCACTAGCAAATGGGCAAGAAAGAGGGGTGAAGGAAAAATGGGGAAACATCAAAACTGCCATCACAGAGGCAACACGCCTTTGTGTGAAGCAAAATAAACAAATCAAAACAGGAAAAAAACACTATGGTTCTCAAAAGAGGTGGCAGTGACTGTTAGGGAGAAAAAGACAGCATTCAGGAGGCATAAGAAAACACAGAAGGAGCAGGACTGAGAACTGTACCAGTTAAAGTAGAAGGAAGTGGGAAAGGAAGTCAGAAGAGCAAAGGCCCAAACCAAGGAAAAGATAGCCAACTCATTTAAGAAGGGAGATAAAACCTTTTATAGGTACATCAGGGAGCAAAGAAAGACTTAGGTGGGGATACTAAGGCTGAATAAAGAGGAGGGTGGTTGAGAGGGACAGTGAAAAGCAGAGATACTGAATGAATACTTCTGCTCAGTATTAACAAAGGGAGAGGAGGGTGAGGTACCTAATCCAGGATTGATATCAGTCCTTTCACAGAAGAAATGGTTCTGAAAGAACTCCTAAAACTGAAGGTGGACAAAGCAATGGGGCATGATGGGATTCACCCCAGAATTCTAAAAGAACTAAGGGGAGAACTAGTGACACCACTGACTACCCTTTTTAACAAATCATGGGAGGATGATGTGTTACCTGAGGACTGGAGGAGAGCAGATGTGATTCCCCTTCAGAAAAGTGGGAGCAAAAGCAGAGGCAGGAAACCACAGACCTGTTAGTTTAACCTCAGTGGTAGGGAAAATGATGAAATCACATCTGAAAGAAAGAATTGTTGAGTACCTAGATGCCAGCAGGGCACAGAACCCAAGGCAGCATGGATTCACAGTGGGAAAGTCATGTCAGATGAACCTAATAGATTTATTTGACTGGGTGACCAAAGTAGTAGACCAGGGAGGGGCTGTGGACTTGGCCTACCTAGACTTTGGCAAGGCATTTGACACAGTTTCACACAAAAGATTAATAAATAAGTTAGCCAGCCTGGGAGTGGGTCACAGGGTGGTAACCGGGTTAAAAAATTGGCTGGACAACAGGACGCAGAGGGTAATAGTAAACTGAGTCTACTCTGAAGAAAGGGGGGTTACTAATGGGGTACCGCAGGGTTCAGTACTGGTCTGGTACTTTTTAATATCTTTATAAGTGACATTGCAGAGGGACTGGAAGGAAAAGTATGTCTCTTTGCAGATGACTAAAGATCTGCAACAGGGTTGATACACATGGGGTGTGTGTGTAAAAGATAAAAAGGGACTTGGCAAGGTTGGAGGAATGGTCAAAAATATGGCAGCTTAACTTCAATGCAAAGAAGTGAAAGTAATGCACCTGGGAAACAAAAACCCAGGAGAAGAGTACAAAATGGGGGGGAGGTACTAACAACAATAAAAATGGAAAAGGACCTGGGGGTAGTCATATCAGATGACCTAAAGGTAAGCAAAAAATGGTGAAGGCAGCAAGGTGGGTTGGGGGATACTGGGATGTTCAGGGAGAGACAACACCAATAGAAAACAGGAAATTGTTATCCCACTGTACAGACAGTTGGTGAGACCCCATCTGGAGTACTGCATGCAGTTCTGGAGACCCCATCTCCACAAAGACATAGACAAGATGGGGGTAGTCCAGAGGAGGGCATGTAAAATGGTGCAGGATCTGCACCAAAAGTCATATGAAGAGAGACTAAAGGAGCTTAATATGTGTGCCCTTGAGGAAAGGAGGAAGGGGTATGATAGAAATGTTCAAGTACCTCAAGGGAATCAACAAAGTCCAAGAGGGTAGCATCTTTCAGAAAAAGAGATGTGCAAGAACAAGGGGGCACAATTTGAAGATAGAGGGGGAATGGATCAGGAGCAATGTGAGGAAGTATTTTTTTCATGGAGAGGGTGGTGGACGCTTGGAACGGCCTCCCTGAGGAGGTTGTTGGGTCAAAAACAGTGGGGGAATTCAAGAATGCATGGGACAGACAAAAGGCAATTCTGGTGGGGGTTAGGAAGAAGTAGGCTGTTGGTTAACCAGAATTTGCTGCTTATCCAATAGGTAGGGAAATGGGCAGACTGGGTGGGCCAAGTGGTCCTTATCTGCTGTCAAAGTCTATGTTTCTATGACATCTCAGGAGAGGCCTTCAGGCAAAGATTCCAGTCCCTGAAGTACCACTCAGTTGACAGTCCTCGAGAAGCATTCATTCAACTAAGAAAACTCCTCATTAAATGACTTAAACCCAAGAGGCAAAACAGTCCCCCTGATCATTGATGTATTTTCAGTGGAGCAATTCATCAACATCATGCCTACAGCTGTGCATCTTTGGGTCAGAGCTGCACATCTGTAGGCAGATGTGCAGATGTGCAGCTTTGGGTGAAAGAACACCGAGCAGGGAGAGGGAAAAAGGCAGTTTCTTTGGCTGAGGACTATCAAATGGTCGGACAGACTACGCAGCAGTGGAGTAACAGCCAAAGACTGGTAAGGCCCTCTTTTTCATGATTTAACTCCAGATCAGATAAAAACTCTGGTGGTGGTAACAAATCTGCAACCAAAGACTTTCCTTGATATAACTGTAATAAGCCAGGCTGTGTTGCAAGAAACTGATATAAAAATAAGAAGGGTAGCACTGGAGCAGATTTAGCCTTAGAAAATTGGGGCAAGTATTTAACAGATGTCAGGATAAGAGATAAGACTGTGAAGGGTTGCATAGATTCGGGAAGCAGACAGACCCTGGTGCATGTTGAAGAGCTGTGAAAACCCTGTGCAAAAGGACCAGGTGCTGGTGTCATCTGCATCCACGGGGACACTCAATACTATCCCATCAACCAGGTGACTCTGAATATTAATGATGTGTCCCACCAAATGAAAGTGGGGGTAGTACCTAAGTTACCTGTACCTATGATTATTGGAAATGACCTTCCAGGATTTACTGAGTTATTCAGAGGGAGCAGAACCTGTAGTTTCAGCAGCAATGATGACAAGAGCACAGGCAAAAAAAATCTCAGATGGTGGGGACAATTTTCCTTTTGGTGACTTTGACACAGACTTGTTTGAACCCGGCTCCAAGATCCAGAATTCCAGGAAAGAAAGAAGACACCTGAAAAAACAGGCAACAAAAGACTGATGGACATAAGGGGTTAATATATAAAAATGCTGAAACTAAACTGATAACCGATTACGATTTAGTTTCTGAGCAATCTAACGATGTTTCTTTCCGAGGTTATTTTAAGCAGGTGTGGGTGAAACAAAAACAGTGCGTACCAATGTTTAAAAAATGTAATGGGCTACTGTACAGAGTTTGGACTAATACTCAGATGCAGGAACAGATAGAACAATTGATCATACCAACTAAGTATAGAGCTGAATTGTTACAGATAGCACATGATAGTCCTATGGCTGGTCACTGGAAGAGGGACCGACCCTTGCCAGACTGTTGTACAGATTTTACAGGCCTGGAATTCATGAAAATGTTGCTACCTACTGCTCTTCGTGTGCTGAATGTCAGAAAGTAGTCCCAGTGACTAAAAAAAGACAAGGTGCCCCTGGTCCCCCTACCCTTGATTTTTTGTGCCTTTTGAGAGAATTGCAGTGGATGAGGTTGGCCCCTTAGACTGTAGTAAAAAGGGTGATCGATTCATTCTGGTAGTATATGTGACTATGCTACTCGATATGTAGAGGCATTTCCAATGTGTACTGTCACAGCCCCAAAAGTGGCAGCCGAGCTTGCCAAAATTTTCAGCACAGGGGGTTGGTATACCTAAACAGATTATTACTGATCAGGGTTAATAATTTTGGTGCTGCACTGCTGAAAGAGCTGTACCACTGCTAAGTATGGGTATGTGCCACAATCAGCAACACCGACACAGCGACCTACATCCTGTCAACAAAATCGACAGTTCACTGACAGGTCTCTGTGTTGGTGCACCTGAGACAGGGGCACACATTGTCTCCTGGTCCTGCACCCTCTCCCTGAATCAAGTCCAACTCAGAATTGATAATCAATAGTGTGTGTGGGGGGTTGCACGGGCAGAGTCCACCTCTTAGGGGTATCGAGGGGCGAAGCCCTCCAATGAAAAAACAGACTGGGAGACAATCGGGATTTATGTCAACCGCAACTTGCCAGCAACATAAATCCTGTTGCTGTGATGTCAGTTGATGAAAGTGTTGTCGAACCAGCATTGTAGCACCCTAGGTATCACTGTCATAAGAGCCTTCCTTTATCACCCTCAGACAGATGTTCTTGCTGAGCATTTTAACCAAACTTTAAAACACATGTTAAAAAACTTTGTAAAAGGGGAAGGAAAAATTGGGACCAATACTTACCTTACCTGCTTTTTGCTTACAGAGAAGTGCCAAAAGCCTCAACAGGTTTTTCACCATTTGAAATGCTGTATGGTAGATAACATAGAAAGCTCAGAAAAAATCTATTACATCTTACATGCGTGTCTTAAGAATGAAACTGGCAAAATATGTTGAAATTTCCCATAGTAATCGGGAAAAAGCCCCAAACCAGCAGAAGATGTATTATGATCATGGGGTAAAAGAAAACATTTTTGAGCCAGTTGAAAAGGTCTTGTTACCCACTACAGAAAATAAACTGTTAATGAAGTGGCAATGGCTTTATAAAGTGCTTAGACGTATTGGTACAGTTAACTATGAGACTGAGACCTCTGATAGGAAAAATCCTATGAAGATGTACCATGTTAATCTCCTGAAGAAATGAGAAAACACCAAAGGCTGCTTTGTTAGTTTTACCAGAATCTTTTACAGAAGACATTGATATAGCTTATGACAGACTGGAACAAACTAATTGCTGATTCTGTAAAGGTGAACATTTCCTTAACCTCTGAGCAAGCCTCAGAAATTTGTAACTTGGTAAAGAAATTTAACAGTACTTTTACCACAGTCCCAGACTGAGTAAAAGGGAGCAAGCATGTAACAGTGACAGGGAGTGCTTTCCCTATCAGATGAAGACATATAGATTACAAAAGCAGTTAAGAGCAGACGTGGTTAAGGAAATACAGAAAACGAAACAGTTGGGTAGCATAGAAGAGTCGAGAAGTGCTTAGTCATCACCAATGGTGATTGTAAATAAAAAGAAGAGGATTACGAATCTGCCTTGATTTTAGGAAACTTAACCAAGTGTCTGTATTTGACAGTTATCCTATGCCCAGAATAGAGGATTTGGTGGACAGACTGGGGAATGCCAAGTATATCAGTACCCACAATCTCACCAAGGGTTACTGGCAAATCCTCCTAGCTAAAGAATTCAGAGACAAAACTGCATTTGCCACTCCTATAGGATTCTGTCCATTCACCACCATGTCGTTTAGGCCCGGTACACATCAGGCTAGTTAAAACATCTTAAGGTGCTTAAAACGTTTTAACTAGTGCAAACACGGTGCCGTCCGTATTTGAGCATGGTTTCAAAGCGTGTTAGGAAACCATGCTTAAACTTCTGCTGAGCTAGTGTCAAGTCCGTTTTTAAAAATGGTTTGATAAGGGAAAGCATGTTACCCTGCAGTGTGGATGGGCATCTGCATATTGCTCCTCTAGGAAGCGTGTTAACGGTGGTGGAGAAACCATTTTTAAAAACGTTACTGGAGGCAGATGCAGACGGGAGTCGGCTGTGGTATAACCGAGTTAAAACTTGGTTGAAGACTGATCTGGACGGGCTGCTGTGGTGAGTTTTAAAACATTTTTAAAACATTTTTTAAACCAGTGCAAATCTTCAGCTCTAATGTGTACAGGGCCTTAGTTTACATGGTGCACCTGGTACATTCCAGTGGTCCATGGATGTAATTTTAGCAACTCACACAGGTTATTATACTGCTTACACGGATGATGTCGTAGTGTACAGTCCAGGCTGGAAAAGCCACCTGGAAGACTTACAAGCAGTTATTCAATCTATCAAAAGGGCAAATCTGACCATTAATTCTACCAAATGTGCATTGTTTATGCAGGAAACCAGATATTTGGGATATGTTTTGGGAAATGGAGAAGTAGTCAGAGATTTTTAAAACAGAAGCTGTAGCTAACAATCCTGTCCCAAAGACAAAGAAACATGTCAGGTCATTTTAAGGGCTGGCTGGTTACTTTTGGAGATTTGTTCCCAACTTTTCCCAGTTAGCTGCCCTGTCACTGAACTCATGAAGAAACAGTACCCGAATAATGTGAAATGGACTTCAGAGTGTGATGAGAATTTCCGGGCCATCAAGGCTGCATTACGTTCAGCCTCTGTTTTAAGAAGCCTAGACTTTGAGAAACAATTGTTGTTAAGAGACAGATGTTTCAGAGGTAAGCCTAAGTGCAGTTCTGAGTCAGAATATAGATGGAAAGGGACATTCCAGTCTATATATCAGTAGGAAATTGCACGACAGAGAGAACAAGCATTTGTCAATGCTGAATGTTTGCTTGCTGGCATTGGCACTGGTAGTGTAGGAGTTAGAGAGCTGTATAATAGGAATGGCAGTGAAGTATTGAACTGAAGCCAACACCGCCACCACCCTGCGGAGACTGACAGGCATTGGTGTGTGCCTTTGGGTCATCAGGCATAATAGCCATGCCATTTCACCACACCCTACCCTGCAGACACCTACAAGTGTCACGGTGTGCCTTGGGGTCTTTGGACCTTATGCTCACCCCATTCCATCACCAAATACGGTGAGATGGGTGCTGTATAGGAGAATGGGGCAAACTTTGGGTCCGAAGAGTCCAAGGCACACATCGATGCCTCTCACTGGCTGCAGGGTGTGGAATGGTATGACTATTACAGTCGAGAATCCCAAGTCACACCCCTGATGCCTTTCAATCTCTACAAGGTGGGGCATTATGGTTGGAAACCCTAACACCTCAAGGCTTACATTTTCAGCCCAAATTTTCAACATGGGTTTTTGCACTTCTCACCTTATGAACAGTGGCAATATCAGTTTGTTAGCCGAAAGCTGATTTTACACAGCAACTATGCCATTTGGTACCACAGGTGCGAAAACACATTTCAAACAGGATGTGAAAAATGACAGCTGTACTGTTCATGGGGAGGTGGAAAAAATGGCAATGTTGAAAATCTGCAGTGAAAATATTAAAAAAACTGGTGAAGTCACGAGTGTGTGTACAAACTGGGCAACGCACACCCATTGTGCAATTAGTTTGTGGATGTTTTACAGCAGATTGTCAACACAGGCATTTTGGAACCTCCGCTCATGATCAGTGTCACTGTGATTTTCTTAATCTGTCCCGAACAGTGATTTCCCACAGCGACCACGCATTTCTGCGCTGGAAGTGAGAAAACACATTTTGGCCATGGTGTGAAAAATGACAACTGTACTGTTCATAAAGAAGTGTGGAAAAATGCCAGTGGTGAAAATTTGGACTGAAAATATTAGAAATCCATGAACTTACGAGGGTGCATGGAAACAGCGCAATGGTCGCTCGTAACACAGTCATTTTGGGGAATTTTTTCACCAAATTTTTAACATAGCCATTTTAACACTTCTGCTTATGACTAGTGTCACTGTAATTTTCTTAATCTGTCCCGAACATTGATTTCGCATACCGACTGCGCAATTGTGCGCTACATGCACGGAAACACATTTTGGGCAAAATGTGAAAAATTACAGCTGTACTGCTCATAAGGAGGTGTGGTAAAATGGAAATGTTGAAAATCTGGAGTGAAAATATTGAAAATTCGCGAACTTATGAGTGTGCGTAGGAACAGCGCAACACATGCTCCTAACACAGACATTTTATGGAGTATCATCACCAAATTTTCAACATAGGCATTTTAGGACATCTGCTCATGAACAGTGCCACTGTCCACTTCTTAATCTGTGCAGAACATTGATTTCCCACACTGACCACGTTATTCCACGCCGCAGGTGCGAAAACACATTTCGTCCAGGGTGTGAAAAATGGCAGCTGTACTGTTCACAAGGAGGTCTGAAAAAATGCCAATGTTGAAAATCTGGGGTTAAAATATTGCAAATTAGAACCTACGCTGCATGTAGTAACCGTGCAACGATGGTTAGAAATGTCATTGTTTGATGTCCACTCAAATTTGCAACATAGCCTTTTGAGTCCACTCATGAACACTGTCAGTGTTGTTTCATTAATTGGTCCTGAAAGATGATTCCATGCAGTGACCGCAAAATCACCTTTCAGGGCCGATTAACGCCATGACAGTGACAGAATTCATGAGGAGGGGTCCAAAAAACCTCATGTTGAAAATTTGGTGGCAAAATTCCAAAAAATGCCTGAGATATGTAGCAAAGTTGAAAAAAAACTATTTATTCCATTATACAGCTTACCGGTATTTCCTCAGTTCGCGATCAGCTTTGAAGAGCGCAGAAGTGTTCCCAGTCTACCGAAGATCGTCGCCCCAGACTCCGGAGGTAAGTATGATGTGGGGGGGTGTGGAGAGGCAGAATGCGCAGTGGGTGGGTGCGGGTTGTGGGAGGGGGGCCAGGGAGACTGCCAGGGGACCGTTTCCTTTGTTACAGGTAAAAAAAAAAAGACATCGTGGGACGTTTTTTTATTTACAGAGCAATGTGGCATGCTGGGGTGGTCCCCAGCATGCCAACCGAGCCTTTTTTGGAGGAGGCCGCTGTAGCCGATAGGGGATTGGGCACCCCATGAACATACAACAAGAGGGGGATGCTATGCCGACTGGATTGGGCACTCTGTCGGCACACAACAACGAGGGGTTGATTATGCCGGATGGGGATTGGGCACCCCATCGGCAGACAAGAAAGCGGGAGGGTTGTTACATACTGCTGATGGGGACTGGGCTCCCCCGTCAGCAACATACATCTGGGGCACTGCAGCCGAGGGGGATTGGGACCCTCGTCGGCAAACAAATGTGTTGGGGGGACACATGCTGCCAGGGGGATTGGGGGTTAATATTGTTTGTGAACAGGCGGCAAGCCATGTTCACAAACAATATCAGGGCTGCATGGTCCTGCCCTGCAATGATGGGTCACTCTCTCATTGCAGCAAATGGCAGACACTGCAATGATGAGGCGGCCCCTGATTGCAGCTGCTATTTTTTCACAAGTTGGTGGCAAGGTTCCAAATTAGTGTCACTGGTTGTGTCCCCCATTATTGGTGGACATCACACATGCCCCAAAATGCTGTGCCGGTATTGGCCTCAACAGTGCAGCACCTCCATAACCTGCTTCGGCACCAAGCTGCCTCAATATGTTTCTTGAGCTGTACGCAAGCAAACATAAAAAGTACTCCACTATTGAAAAGGAATACCTTGTAGCAAAGTTGACCATGGAGCTCCTTAGATTTTATTTGCTAGGAGCTGACTTTGTACTTACTGCAGATTGCAAGCCTCTCTTTTGGCTTAAGCAAACGATGAATAAAAGTTCTAGAATCACAAGGTGGTATTTGGCAATATAGTCATTTAAATTCAAAGTGGTGCCCAAATCTGGAAAAGATAATATCAATGCTGATATTCTGTCAAGATATGGATGAGGAACTGAGAATTCTGAAGGTTGAGGAAAAAAATGTGTGGGTTTAAACTTAACTGTCTGCTGTACTGGTTGTTATGGAAAAAGGGATACTGCATATGTGCAGAAAGGTAAAGGTTATAAGATAATGTTAGAAGAGAAAGTTTTGTAAACCTGTGTTTTAAAAACAGGTTCCCTCTTAAAGAAGGGGTATGTGATAGGGTTGGATAAGACCCCATCCCATTTGTTATGCAGAAAGCGTAAATGCAAAGATCTGTTCTATCATCTCCTTTTCTGTCTCTTGTCTGTCTAATTGCACAATCAAATTTCCTTGGAACTGATCACTCTGTGATCCCCTCCTCCCGCCATCTCCCTGCCTTCACGTGCTGTTTCTTGGTGTTTCTATCTTTTCTTCTGCCTTGCGTATCTGCAGTTATAAAAATATATGTATATCTTTGTGTGAAGCTGGGATCCCTTTGTTAGAAAATGTATATAGTTATAGTGTTGAAATGATTGCAGAAAGCCATTTGGAATTCAGGGGGTTAACATTGAGATGCAGTTTGGCCTCCACAAATGCATTTGCAGAGTTGTAAACAGGAGATTAGTTCTGGGACAAACTGTTCTATTTTGGTGCACTTGGAAGGAAAAAAAACTGATAAAGTTGTGATATATTTTGTGAGAAAGAGGCGGTATCTTTTTTTTTTTCTCTTTTTGGCCACGGCTTCCCCTAACCCCGTAAGCAGAATTCACCCTGCCCCAGCCACTGACTCTCACATGCTCGGGACTGACCCTTCCCGAATTGGGCCAAGGTGGTGGAGTTAGGTGGCCAGAGGAGTCAGCGTACTGGAGCTGGCTCATTAGCGGGGAGCCGAGAGTTTTTTCTGTTGTTCTTCCCCAGGGGCGGAGACGTGCAATGATGGCTAGCATCTGCCCCACCCCCCTTCCAGCAGGCATCAGAGTGCTTGTGGTACCTCCAGCCTCCATGGGGGATCCACATTGCACCGAGCACTGACTCTCCCGGGCAGGAGAGCAGTCCTATGGACGCTGAATTCTGCTCCCCCGGCCGGCTCTCCGACACCTGGATCCGTTCCCGAACCCGGGTCGTCGGCACTGCAGACGGCCACCATGCCTCTGCACCAGCGGGCTGAAGAAGAGGCGGTATCTTAACGAGATCAGGATGCAGAAGTTAATTGCTAGGCAAAGACTTCTTATAAAAAGAGCAATCTTTTCTTAGAGGGAAGGAGAGATTGACAATTAGAATTAGAGATACCGTCAGATGAAGGACTTTATTTTCTTTGCTTGTACTGCCTTGGTAAATAGCTATCCTGAACAATTTTATTTTTTTATTTTACTGTTATTGATAATAATAACACGGTACTTGCAAATTTTATAACTGCTCCTGATTTTCCTATGTTTCCTGACCTTTGCCTCGATGGCACTGTGGCTGCATAAGGACATGTCATACAGTGGCCTGTGCTTATGCAGTCACACCTCTGTGTATGTATGTCATGCAGGATGCATGGGTACATGTGGTTGTAGAAGCACAGGACCCATGAGGGCCTGCACTTCTGCAGACAGAAGGCCCTATGAGGATTGTGGCTTTGCAGCCAGATGTACTAATGTACATTGTACAAGGTATTTCCCTTTTAAGGTAAAAACCTCAAAGCTTTTGAAGAGGTTCTCATGCTCAGGGAAAGATATCTATATTGAATGTGTTTTTGGTCTACCTGTGGCAGGTGAGGTATTCCCTTCTCAAAAGTAGCCCATCTATCTGCATTTTCTATATATTGCCTAAAATACATAAAAATCAAGACAAGCCACCTGGGAGGCCAGTCGTCTCAGGGATTAACACTTTGCTTGAGCCCTGCCGGTTCATGAAAATATAACAGCATATTTAAGGGATAGCTGCCACATTATCAAAGTACTAAATTAATTTAATGTTCAAGAGGGGAAACATAGACCAACTACTGGTTAAATACGTCTGATCTGAAGGATATATACACTTCTATTCCACATAGTGTAGCCCTATCAGACTTACATAGAAAAAGGCCAGAACCTAAACCATTAAAATTAATTTTTATTACAACTATAGTAGCTGGTATAGTTCTTTCCCAGAACTATTTTGTGTTTGAAAAGGAGTTTTTTTCATCAACTTAGGGGGGCAGTCGTGGGGTCCAGCATGGCACCACACTACGCAAACATTTATATGAACGTCTTTGAGGAAAAATATATATTTGTGGAGACTGATCCATACAGGGAGAAGTTAGGATCATGGAAAAGCTTCATTGATGATATTAATGTTACCCCCTCCGACAGCGACATTTCACCAGTGAGGTCCCCCACAGCGACTACAGTACCATGCCGCCGTGGAAAACCCGCTGGAATCCGGCGCTGACTGTCGGGGGTCCTGCACCCCCCCAATCAGCTCTGACTCCGAGTTGATAATCTTTAAGTGGGGGAGGGTGCGGGTGGCACAGCCCCCACGTGGGTGGTTGGGTGGGTGAAGTGCCCCGAAGAAAACAAGGATGGACAGTGCGAACAGACAGCCAACTGCAGAATGCGGCTGACCTGCCGGTGTCACTGACGGGGTGTTCGACAAACATTTTGTCGAGCTCCTGTCTTGGAGCCATGATATTATAGTGATCTGAAGGGGACTGAACAGGAAGCAGAAGAATTCTGTAATTATCTAAATTCTACCACTGACCACCTAGGTTTTGAGAAAAAAAAAAGAGTAAACAGAAATAGCATGCCTAGATCTAGCTACTTTTCAGGAGAATCAAAGCTTTTGCACTAAGCTTCATCATATGCTAACAGATAGGAATTCTATATTAATGGCAAACAGTTTACATTTACAAAATCTTATTAAATCAATACCTTATAGTCATTTTTTTTTTGCATTTTTGTTCTACTCATAGCAGGTTTTCCGAGAAAAATCTGAGAAGCACAGAGCGCAGGCAGTAAGCACATTCAATCACTTATCTTTAATTAGCATGTATTGGGAATTGGGATGAAAAGATTAGTTTGGTCCATGGCGTTCAGTCTGAAAGGGTGAAGAGTGTGATGCATTAGGGAGCACTTTGAAAAATGTAAAAATTTAACTGAAATTGCACATTATGGTTTAGTAGATATGATTTAGAATATGTGTGGTGCATGTTTCTAAAAGACTTACTGTGTGTATATTTTGTGTTAAAATAAACATTTTGAAACTGTAGTTGGATAATGTGAAGACTGATTTGTTAGGTGAGTAATTATTTGTTATAGACATTATGAGCTTCACCATTAATTGTTTTTGCATTTGAAAAGTAAGCACAAATAATTCTTTGTCTATTTTAGATTTATTGAAATACCTTCGGTTTGCAGCACAGTCTGCACAGTGATTGAAAAAGTCAGTGCAGGTTGAACTTTGGCTTTTGTATATATATTTTTTTTCTTGTAAATAATAACATAATTGATGGTTTTAATATATTTTTAGTGCATACAAATATTTTTAATTTCTTGAAATTAACCAGAATTCCCTGATGAAGGGGTACATCCTGAACTATTGGAGGTTTCTTGATTTATCTGGTCAGAATAATTTTGCAAACAAAATATTTGAACACACTTTAGTGAGCCTTGTGGTGCAATCTATGTTTGATAGTTCTAGGCTTGCTTGGATTAGGCTGCTCTGTCACTACATTCTCTTTTTTGTGCTGAGATGAGCTGGTTCAGAAATCCACATTGGGTCAAAATATTAAAAAGCAACAAAGTTATGAAGGTAAGTTGTAATTTTTCAATGCTTTTTCAAAACTTGGTTAATTGTTAGTATTTTGATAGCAAATTATCAACATAGCAACTTTTTTCACACCACCTCAATGCAGTAGGTGCCATTTTCCAAATCCTGGCCATATGTGTTTTTACAGCAGTGGTGTGAAATTCCGTTCAGTATTTTATAAATGACACCTGTCATGTTCAGAAGGGGGTGGGGTCATAAAAAGATTTTGTTGAAAATTTGGGGTCAAAATGTGCCCTCCCCAAAAAAAGTTATGAAGTGACGTTCTTTGCAGGGATGGTCTTTGTCCCAGTGAGGGTCACGTTTCCTTCCTGTGCCAGTGACCTGAGTTTGGGTGTGAGCTCAGCCAGCTGAACAGGCTGAGGCTCGGGGGAAGGTGCTGCGGCATGCAGCACCGGCTCCACCCTGGGCAGGGACAGAGCAGAGTTCTCACACACAGACGACACTTTGTGGTGAGCTGGAGAACCTTCCTTCACAAGGGTCGACGTGCATGTTGAGGACTGATAGTGATGGGCCCATACACAGTGTTGGCTATTGCTTATCAGGATAATGATCTAGCAGCTGTTTTGGCTGTGACCAGAGTTTGCCTGAAAGGCTGGTGCATGTTGTTGTTACTGGTAGGGCTGGAGACTGAGACTAAGACAAAGGAGTGGGCTGAAGAAACCTAGTGGGCAGTCGATGTCATGCAATCAACAGTTTGGTTACTTGTCCACATATTGTAATATGTAATTTGAGGGAAACAATGCATTAATGCATGATTAACTTGTTGATGCAGTCTGTGGTACATATTTAGTATTACTTTTCTGGAATAAAAGCATTGACATGGCACCTATTGGTAGGGCACTGCAGTGTGAATTAGATGCTAAAAAACAACATTCTCCACATGAGAAGGGATGCAAATCGAATGCTATCATTGTTGCAATTGCCTTGGCTAGCTTGTGTGCCTCTTGATGACTTTGCCCATTTGGAAGACTTTTCAAATTATTCTTTAATTTAATTAGTGTTTTTGGCCCACTGGGGTACTTGAAGCTGCAGGGGGGTAAAAGCTGTCTTTTGACTGATCCAGCCCAACCTGGTGAGCCTGGAGGGTCCTCAAGACCAGAGAAAAAGAAGACACTACACTGTGAGCTGGACAGTGATGCACCAGCTTCTGTATCCTTTAGGAGAACTTACAAAATATCTGTATAAGCCAGTTCTGTGTGATGGTGGTTCAATGACTGAATCACTTGTATGGATAATACTGTTTGCGTCTCTGTCCCCCTCACCCCCACCCCCTGCTGCCTTTAGGTTTGTTCTTAGGTTTGGATGTGAGCAGTGCAAGTGCCTTATTATAGTTGATGTGCCTAGATTGCTAACTTTCCTACCTTTGCTGGCAACCTTTTTATACAGTACACATATAGCATGACACACATACTGTATTTTGGCCATGATGGAATTAACTGGACACAACCGATGCAGCCCTCTTAGTTTTTTGCCAGGCATAATTTATTTATTTATTTAAAATTGGTGACTGGGAAAGGCACGCTGAGCCGAGGCTCGTTTCCAGGTGCGACCCGGGTAAGTAGTACAAAGTGGGAGACAGAGATATAGAAATACAGCAAATATCAAGTATCAGACGGGATAACACATTATAGTACATTTCATGGAGTTTGGTGGTGAGGTTACACTTTTGTATGAGCAGCAGAGTGGAAAAAAACAAATTTGTTCATTTCATTTCTAGACCATTCATTTCCTTAAAATTTCAGATGCGTGTATTTACATTATTTACAGTAGTGGACTTATCAAAAATTTGAGATTTCGGGGAGAGGGTGCTGTGGGGGGGGTGTGATTTAGCGGTAATAGCTGGCATGAGGAGATTACTTTTTACCTGGCGAGGCTGTTGAGGGTTACACTAGGTCCGGGTAGGGAGGGATTGGGTGCACAGCTGCGGCAGGGAGTGGAAGGGAGGAGCCTGAGAAGCTGTTTGAAGACTGATTAGCCGGTAGGAAAAGGCAGCTTGCTCAGAGGCTGAGAAGGGACATGAGAGGTGGAAGGTATGTGCATGTCTGTGGCAAAGTGAGTAGCCAGAGGGGTTGGCTTGAGAGAGGTGGGAGGAGAGGTAGAGGGGAAAGGAGCTGAGCCAATATTTCGCTATGAGTGAGGCGCTGTGGGTGGTCCGCCTATGTGAGAGTGGCATCAGAGATAGAGTTGAGAGTAGCTGGCAGTGATGAGTGAGTGGGGGGGAGGCAGTGGCGAAGTGCATGAAGGAGTTTAGCAGAACATCGAGTTTTGCAAGGGAGGAAGAAGGGGCTGTGCCATAAATGACGTCCATGTAGTCCAGTACCGGTAGGATGGTTTTTTGTATGAGTTCACTCCGAGTAGGGAGGGGGAGGCAGTCTTTGTGGCAGTAGAGGATGGCAAGTTTGGGCCGGAGTTTGGTGCAGGTGGCGTCGACGTGGGTGGAGAAATTGAGGTTTGTGTCCAGCCAGACTCCTGGGTACTTAAAAGTGGGTACAGACTCAAGGGGTATTTCTTCCGAGTGTAGATTGGAGGGGCAGGCAGGGAGGCAAGGTTTTTGTCTTGTACCGAATACCATGGAGACAGTTTTTTTTGCATTTAGTTTTAACTGATTTTTCTGGAGCCAGGCTTGTACTCGGTTGAAATCGCTTAGGAGGTTTGGGTGAACACTGACATGGGAGTGGCCTGAGGCATAGATAATGGTATCATCAGCATATAGGTGCACGTTTGAGGTGAGACAGGCTGAGGGGAGGTCGTTTATAAAAAGGGAGAAAAGGATAGGGCCAAGGATGGAGCCTTGGGGGACACCCATGAGGATGGGTCGAGGGTTAGAGAGGGTGTCCCCGATTTGTACTTGCTGCATCCTGTTTTGGAGGTAGGAACGGAACCAGTTTATGGCCTGATTGGCGAGGCCGAAGGAGCACAATCTGCCTAGCAGTAGAGGGTGGGAGACTGAATCAAAGGCTTTGGCTAGGTCAATGAAAATGGCAGTAGTGGTTTGCCCGGCATCCATGGTGGAGAAAATGGAGTCGGTAACTCGTAGTAAGGCGGTGGTGGTAGAATGAGATTTTCTGAACCCTGATTGAAAAGGGCAGAGGGAGCTGTTTGTAGAGAGGAAAGGGGACAGTTTTGATAGCATGAGGGATTCTTGGATTTTGGCAAGGGAGGGGAGGAGAGAGATGGGTCTATAATTTCCAGGAAGGGAGGGGTCGCCACCTTTATGGAGAGGTAGGATTTTGGCAAGTTTCCAGGTGGAGGGGACAGTGGCTGTGTCGATTGAGAGATTTAGTATGTGGGTTATAGGTGCGACTATGGCAGCTGCGGAGATGCAGAGCAGACTGGGATGCAAGCCGTCTGGACTGGATTTTGACAGGTTTAGAGAGGTGAGAGAAGTGTAGACTTCCAGGGGTGTGAATGGGGGAAAGTAGAAGCCATGGTGAGAGGGTGGGGGATTTGTGGAGGAGGTTGGGGGGGTGAGTCGGGCTTGGCGCAGGAGATGAAAAACGAGTTGAAGAGTTCGGAGACAATGGCTGGATCAGAGGCTATTTTACTGTCAATGTTTAGGCTAGGGCTGGCTTGCTTGGAGCATGGGTTGATAAGAGAGTTTATCACCTTCCAGAAAGACACCAGGGAGGCTTGGTGAGCAGTGAGTTGGGCCTTGAAATACTGGGCCTTTGATAGTCGAATAGCTTTTGTGTGGTTGTTTCTAAGAGTTTTGTAAGATAGCAGGTCGCTTTCATGGCAGTAGTTATAGCAATCAGGATGGTGGAATGCACAGTAACACTAGTTCAAAAAAATACAGAATTATAAAAACAATTGTATGCCTAAAAAAGCAAAACAAATGTCTCTCCCTTAAGATCCTAGCCTATTAAATAAATGACATATGCAGAGGGGATCTTATGTGATAAATAAGGTATTTCTGTATGCATGCTATCTATCCCACTAATGAGGTTCCCACTGTCTGTCGCTTATACATTTGTATGTGCTTTCTACACCACTCATGAGGTTCCCACTGTGTATCACATATATATTTATATGCAATCTGTAACATACATACAAATGTGTGTGTGAGTGTGTGTGTGTGTGTGTGTGGTGAGAGAGACAGAGATACCATATGTGTGTGTGTGTGTGTGTGTGTGTATATATTTTTAATTCCCATTAATTTGCATCCTCATTCATACAGGTCACATTAGAAATGGAATAGAGGAGTTATTGCAAAACTCATTTTTGATGTCAACCTGCTTTCCCTGACCCATTGCATAACACCATCAGGCCATGACATTCATGTGAACCGATTGTGAGATAGAGCTCTCCAGACCAGCACAATGTGTCCACCATATGACAGAACACTGCACCATACCTTCCCAGGCTCTGAGCAGTGATGTGTTCCACCAATCCTTGTGCTGCCCAGCCAGCTCCCAGAGCTAATCTCTGAACCTGAGTTGCCGGCACAGAGACACAGCATGCTACCCTCTGGCCCAACAGCTGTCCCTGCACATAACATTTCTCCATAACTTTTAGGTGATTCTATCAACCAATGACAATATGTAATCAATAACCCTGGCAAAAATGCGTACAGTGCAATTATTTATTTAACAGGTCTATTCTTTCAACATGTCTATACATTATTATATTCCACTTTTCTGGACATAATTACTTTATTTTTCTTAAAAATGAGTTAAATTCATTTTGCCAGTTATTCATTTCAGATGGCATCTCTATACCTTAAAGGCACAAATAGGTCTGTACAAAGTGAGGTATGGACTTAACAGGTCTGTGCTATTGACAAGGTTTTGTTTAAGTTGGCCCTAGTGTAATAACGTAAGACTGAAAATTGTATTAGGCTGTAGTGCAGGTTGAGCAAATATCACCATGCCTGATGTGCTGTGCCACCATCTCTGGCAGTGGGAGCTGTGGTAGATAAGTGACTGTTCATTTCTCTTGTAGATTGCAGCCATTTCATTAGCTAATGTATGATGTTATAGCAATGATAACGTCACATTCTGAGCATATAGGGGGTTTAGGATATAAATAGAGGGAAGGGAACCAGTATCTATGGAAAACAGAAATATTAATAAAAAATCAACAAGAAGAGTGAATTTTGCAGCACTTATAGTTCTTAAGTGTAGATTGTGAAATTATGCAAAACTTGCAGCCGCAGAATTTTAGGGGCCTTGGGTATATACAGTAGAACACCTATATAAAGAGGGGTGGATGAGAGGAAGGATAGGTGAGCGACTAAGGATTTGTGGGAAGATGGGCGTGATTCTTTGAAAATTACTGAGCACTTAATGGAGTGTCTGATATACAGCGCTACCCCCCGCCATGCTTGCCACGGTCCTGGTGGAACAGGATATAATTAGGTATGGCGAGTGAGAGGTTGGAGATTTTTCATGACAGCCAAGTCTCTGTGATACAAAGTATGTCCGGTTTGTACTGTGCTGACCAGACAGAGAAGGAGTCTAGTTTGGGGAGAAGGCTCCTGGCGTTTATGTGGAATATACGGAGGCCCTTTGGGAGTGAATTTGGTGAGAAACTGGGTTGGGGGGCAGATGACGCTGGGGAAACTTTTGTTGTTGTGGGGCCTGGGTTTGGAAGTATATCACCTGCCAGGAGTAGGAGTAGCAGGTGTAGGGAGAGGCGGGTGTGCTTCTTGTGTCTGCTATTTGAGTGCCTTGTGGGTGGAGTTCGCAAGTTTAGGCACCAGAGAAGGGCCTCTAGGTTTAGCATGTGTGAGTGGAGCAGAGAAGGGTGAAAGGTTGGAGAGGGTTGTGGGGAGGAAAGGGGGGATTCAATGCAAGGGGGAGAAGGATTGTGGATTTGAGTAGAGGTGATGTGCCGGGAAGGGGGGTTCACAGGGGGGAGGTTCGGGGCAGAGGGAAGGGTAGGTGTATGGAGAATGAGATGGGGGAGTGGTGATGTCGGAGCTCGAGGGGAGTGAGTGAAATAGCATCCAAGAGTCTAGAGCAAGAACAAATAACACTGAGAGTGGCATGTTTTTTTTTTGGAAAGTTTACAGTGTCCTCTAGTGGTGGAGCTAGCTAGCTTACAAGTTTGGAGGATATTTAATTGCAGTGGCCACTAGTGATGGAATTTGATAGCTTGCAGATGGAGAAGTGGACTGATCGGTTTTTGATGGTCGTTTCGGGGAGCGATGGTCGTTTTGGGGAGTGGGGGAGGGCGTCCTAAGCCCTCAAGGACCCTCGGATTTCTTCTTTTCTGAGGAGGAAGCAGAAACAGGGCAAGATTAAATACAGGTACGATTTCGAGGAGGGGCTGTATTTGGGGAGTCTGCAGAATATTTTAACTTTGAACAAAAGCCGAGGGGACAAGGCTGCAGTGGAAGTTTTGTAGTCCCTTTTTTGGCTATTTTAACAAAAAGGCTTTAAACTACTTAACTTTGATACAAGCAGGCATGGGGAACAACTGAAAAACAGAACTATACAAAGCTGAAAGCAGCCTTTTTCGACTTGTGCTGCAGATCCAGGTTCAAAGGTGCAGCCTATCGGTCTCAGCGTTTAAACTAGCAGGCATACAAGCAGGCAAAATGCAAGGCTAAAAGAGACTATCTGCATTCGTGTGGGGAATCTTATTTACAAATTAAAGGTACTGCATTTAAGATTTACAATGCATTTAACAGCTTGAAATAAAGGCGCCAAAGTTGCGAGTCCTTTCTGAGCACTGGGACAGGGTAGCACAGCTCTGCGCGATCGAGATTCTGCCGTACCTGAAGTTTTGTGGGGTGGGGGAGGGCGTCCTAAGCCCTCACGGACCCTCGGATTTCTTCTTTGTCTGAGGCACATCTTGTTCCTGCTTGGTGTGCTCTGGAATTGGATTGGTCTCAAATTCTGATCAGAAATGACTTAGGCTAGCTGACTCACTATCACAAAGGCAGTTTTGTTTTCAGTGATAACAACAGAGCTTTCCTCAGTCTCCAATGTAACCAGTTCATAATTCTTAGTGTAATTCACATTATTATCAGCGTTAATACTAGTAGTGCTTGTGGAATCATCATGAACATAAAATGTTTTTTAGTATAAATAGTCATTCTTTCAATCACACTGAGTGTGGTATCTGCAACTTCTTTCATTTTTTTCAATACAGTAGGTATCTGATCTACTAGTCCTAGAAACATGGAAACATAGGAGTTGTCAGCAGACAAGGACCTCTTGGCGCACCTGGTCTGCCCTATATTCCTTACCTACTGTGCCACTGCAGACACTATTTGATTTCTGGTCTTCTCCCCCTTGCCTTACTTCTAAGGTCCCCTCACATCTATCCCATGCATGCCTGAATCCTGTTACCATTTTAGACCCACCACCTCTGCTGGAATGCTGTTCCAGGTGTCCACCCCCTCTCCATGAAGAAGTAT
Organism: Neoceratodus forsteri; assembly: GCA_016271365.2. Classification (NCBI taxonomy): domain Eukaryota; kingdom Metazoa; phylum Chordata; order Ceratodontiformes; family Ceratodontidae; genus Neoceratodus; species Neoceratodus forsteri. Next base: position 747,324,238 of record CM057459.1, read on the forward strand.
TTCCTCACATCTCCTCTGAGCCTCCCCCTTCAGCTTCATAGCATGATCCCTTGTCCTGGAGCATCATTTTCTATGGAAAATGTTACCGTCCTGTACCTTATTAATACCTGTAAGGTATGTGAAAGTTTCTGTCATATTCCCCTTTTTCATCCTTTCCTCTAGAGAGTACATATTTACTTCCTTGAATCTTCACTTCTGCTTTTGATGTAGGCTCTGCACCATTTTTGGCAGCAATCCTTTGTACCCCCTGCACCCTATCTATGTCCTTCCAGAGGCTGGGCCTCCAGAACTAGACACAGTAATCAAGGTGGGGGTCTTACCAGTCAGTGATTTATACAGGGGTAATACTATCTCCCTCCTTCTGCTGTTGATACCCTTCCCTATGCACCTGAGCATCCTGCTAGCCTTCCCCACACCCTTATCACACTGCTTTGCTACTGTCAGGTCATCAGAAATCTTCCTCATTACCTTTCTCCTATGAAGCACTTGTAGTATCTTGCTTTTTTCCTCCCCGTCTTCATAGCCAGCATATACTGTCGACCTGTTTCCAAGGCATCTGATACTTCGGATCTCATTACCTTCATAACCTCCCTCTCACATAAAGGCGAGCTATACATCCTGGGTGATGCAAACCTTAACTGGCTATCACCAACAACTGCCAAGACAAGTAATAATATCACGGCCCTCAATCTTTCCCAACTAATCCTGGAACCCACCTGCCTAAATCATAAAACCCTTGACCACTCCCTGATAGACTGGGCTCTCACCCCCACTGAGTCATTAAATCAGGTATCCTCCTAAATGCCCTCAGTGATCATCACCCAATCTTCGTAGTGAGGAAAGTCCATAGGCCAAAACTGCCACACAAAATTCTGCAACTCCGCTCCTTCAGCTCCTTAAACCTTAATCCCCTTCTTAATGAACTGTCCAACTCTGACTGGTCCTCTATTGCCTTTGCCCCTTCCATTGACCAAGCCCTTGCTTATTTTAAAGATACATTTCTAACTACATGGAACTCTTATGCTCCAGTCAAATGCACTAGAATTCGTAGCAACCATCATCCCTGGGCCCCCATGTTACTGACCTGTCTCAGGGAGCGTGACAAAGCTTGGAGGAATCATAAGGCCTCCCAGCTTTCCTCAAACTGTGCCATGTATAGCATGTTAAGAAATGCCTGCATGAAAGCTACCAGACTTGCCAAGTCTGAATATTTTAAATAATTTTTTTCTCAAAAACATCAATTCCCCCTCCAAATTCTGGAAAGTGGTCCATGCCCTATTATCCCCCTTCACATCCGCCTTCCCCAGTGCTTGAAATAAACAACTCATTGGTCTCCGAGCCATGTGCAGTGGCTCAAGAGTTTAACTTCTATTATACCTCCTGTGCCACAGCACTTCTAAAGTCCCTCCCCTCTAACCTTCCCTTCCCTTTCTTCATCCTCCTACACCCAGCACTCAACCCCTCTGCACCGACCTTTCCTCCTCCTTTTCTGCTGTCTCCCCAGCAGAAACACTAATGGCCCTTCTCTCTCTTAATCCTTCTAAAGGCTCCTCACTGAATGACCTTAACCCTAAATTCCTCTGCCTTTCAGCTTCTGCTTATAGCCTATCCTCTCTCTCCTTAATCCTAAATCTCTCCTTCTCGTCCTCATCTGTCCCTTCATCCTGGAAACATGTGGTGGTCCTCCCTCTCCCAAAGGGTAGTGACCCCTCCCTCCCTACAAATTTTCACCCAGTCTCCCTCCTCCCTGCCCTTGCTAAGCTCCAAGAACATCTGGTCCTCTCTCAACCGACCTCCTTCCTCGATGACTCTTTCTTTTTCTCCCCGTTCCAATCTGGCTTTCAGAAAAATCAATCCCCTACCACTTCCCTACTCAAGCTCACTGACTCCATCCTTACCAGGATGGATAATGGCCTGATTACCTCTGCCATCTTTGTTAACCTCACCAAGGCTTTCAACACAGTCTCCCATGCCCTATTTCTTGACTCCCTTATGGCTGCTGGGTTGTCAACTTCTGCCCAAAAATGGTTTAGAGTTTACCTCTCAGGCAGAACACAATCAGTCAAGATCCAGGATACAATCTCTCCCCACTCCCTTTTTCCACTGGAGTCTCACAGGGCTTAGTGCTTGGACCCATTCTCTTTGCCATCTTTCTTAATGACTTGCCCTCAGTATGCACCCCCTCCTCCTCTATCTATATTTATGCCAATTACACCGTCCTGTTCTCCTCTGGCAAATGCCCGGCTGATGTAGCAACCACCCTTCAGGATGACTTCCATCAGGTTCAGCTATGGTTTACCTCACATCAGCTATTCCTAAATTCCAAAAAGACTGTCTCCATGACCGTTGGCACTAGGCAGAGACTCTCTAGGCTCCACCCTTTACCTTCTTTCCATACTCTTGATTGGACAATCCTAGAGGACACCTCCTCATTCAGATACCTTGGGGTTTGGTTGGATCTACACCTCAACTTCTCTGGCCACATTGATGCCATCCTGAAAAAACTGCACCCCAAGCTTGGTGCCTTATTCAGCAACCGTAGTTGCATCATTCCAATGGCGCGGCCTGAACTAGTCCAGAAGATGATTCTCCCCATTTTTGACTACTGTGATGTAGTCTGTGGTGCCGCTCCCAAATCCTCTCTAAATAGATTGGACACCCTCTTTAACGTCTTCTGTCATTTTGCCCTTGATGCTCCATCATGCATTTATCACTGTGACCTCTACCACGCCCTGTCCCTTACCCCATTTGCCAACAGGCGCCTCACTCATTGTGCCAAACTCACTTCTAGATTTTGGCTAGGTGAACTTCCCTCCTACCTCTCATGCTCACTCTCTTCCCACATTCCTCCTCCCACTCCCTCAGATCCTCTGACACTCACATTTTGTTGGTCCCCTGTTGAATCACTCTCATCGGTCAGTCAGACTTCAACCATTGTTTCCCTCAAATATGGAACTCCTTCCCCCCCAATACAGCACTCTTCCTCCTACTCCCTTGCCTCTGCCTTACATAACTTTCTCTCATCTAACTGCTACTGCTTTAATTCTCCTTAACCATCCTCCTATACCTCTGCTCCTCTCCATGACTCACATCCCCTATTAAAGCTTCCTTCCCTGAGCCTGCTTCCCAGCATGCTTTCCTCTCCATTCACCGCTAACCCCCTCACTCCTACCCCTAACCTTCTTCCATTACCAACTTGACCATGCTTAGTTTTGACCTCTGGCAGGGTTCTCAGCATCCTGGAGGGGTTTAGCACTGGGCAAGCCTCCTCCTCCCCTCTTCTCCTTTCTACCCAACTTGTCCTCTCCTAAACCTACCCCCTGTCAGGATTCTTAGCATCCTGGCGATGTCTACTCTCAGGTAAGTTTCTTCCCTCCCTCCTTTTTTTCCTTTTCTCTTCTATCCCCCTATTCCCTCTGTCCAACTTGTCCTAGCCTAATTCTAACCCTTGGCAGGGCTCTCTGCATCCTGGAGGGGCCCAGCACTGGGTGATTACTCTTCATTTACTCCCTCTTCCCCTCTATCCTTTCTACCAAACTAGTCCTCTCCTGATTCTGCACTTTGACAGGGTTCTCAGCATCCTGGAGTGGCCTAGTCTTAGGCAAGCTTCTTCTTTCCCTCCTCTTCCCTCTTTACCCTTCATCCTTTCTTTTCTCTCTTCCCAACTTGTCCTCACCTAGTTCTGCCCCCTGGCAGGATTCTCAGCATCCTGGAGGAGTCCAACACTGGGAAATTACTCTTCCTTCCCTCCCCTTTCCCCTCCATCCTTTCTACCTAACTTGTCCTTGCCTGACTCTGCTCTTTGGCAGGGTTCTCAGCATCCTGAGGAGGCCTAGTCTTAGGCAAGTTTCTCCCACCCCTCCTCCTCCTCCTTCCCTTTACCATCCCCCTCTACTATCTCTACCCAACTTGTCTTTGCCTACTTCTGCCCCTTATTCCAAGTCCTCACCTCATTCCGCCACTGGCAGCGATCTCCACACTCTGAGGTGGCCAGTTCCATGCATGACTCATCCTTCTCTACCCTATCCCTTACCCCCACTTCTCTCCTACCCCCCATCTACCCCCCTTGCACTTAAACAAAGGAATTAGTTCACTTGAGCTAATAACTTGCACTTTTTGTTCTGTCTGAAGTGCTCCTAGATTGCATTAACCCTGTGTTTATCTTGCCCCTCGTAACTGATTTTTTTGCTCACTTTTCTCTGATAATGCTCCCCATCTTTATCCTCTCCTTCCCCAAGCTGGTTTCCCCTGTCTACCCCTCTACCCTCATTGATGTCCCCTCACTTCACCTCATTCATTCAGTAATTGCTAAATAATCTGCCTCTTAACTGTGATCCATTCCTGCAAGGAGCTGTCTCCAAGGCTACATTAATTTTTTGTTCTATGTTCCTCAGATATACCACTTGTAATTAAATGCATATTCCACAGATATGATATATTTAACTGTATGCTATGTCACAAATGCGATTGTAAGATTATTTATGATCTTTTTTTAACTGTATGTCTTGTTACAACTGTAATTGAATGTTTAATTTCTCAGATATGTTAAATGTTAAACTGTATGTCTAATTCTTCATCCAATTGTACCCCCCCCCCAGGTCGCACCGGGAGATAAGCAACTTGCTGTTCACTGTGCCTTCCTCGTGAAACATTTCAATAAAATAAAATAAATAACCCTTAGGTCACTTTCCTGTTTTGTGGTTGCTAATACCTCCCCACTCAATTGGTACATCAACCCTGGGTTTCTGTGCCCCAGGTGCATGATTTTGCACCTTGCAGTGAAACCCAGCTGCCATTCCCTTGACAAATATTCCAGCTTTTTCAGGTCATCCCTCATTCTTTCCATATATGCCCAGTGTATCCACTCTTTTGCAGATTTGTGTGTCATCTGCAAACAGGCATACTTTCCCCTCCAACCCTTCCACAATGTCAGTATTAAAGACATTGAAGAGGACTGGTCCTTGTACTGACCCCTGTGGCACTCCGCTTGTCACCTTGCCTTCTCCAGTGTGGACCCCATTTATCACCACCCTCTAACGCCTATTGCTTAGTCAACTTCTTACCCATTTTACTACTTTTAGACCTGATCTTAGGTTGCCCAGCTTGCTCACCAGTCTTCTTTGTGGAATGGTGTTGAAGGCCTTACTGAAATCCAGGTAGGCCACATCTACTACTGCTCCCTGATCCACTTCCCTGGTCACCCAGTCAAAGAGCTCAATCAGGTTTTTCTGGCAAGGCCTTCCCCCTGTGAACCCATGTTGCCTTGAATTCTGTAATCCACTGGTTGCAAGGTATTCCCCAATCCTTTCCTTCAGTAGCGATTCCATTACTTTACCTACTACCAAAGTCATGATGACAGGTCTGATTCTCTGAATCCTCCCTATTTCCACTTTTGTGTAGTGGGACCATATCTGCCCTCCTCCAGTCAACCGGAACCTCCCCTGTTTCTAGCGATAAGTTGAACAGTGCTGTCATAGGTGTAACCAGCACCTTGTTGAGCTTCCTCAGTATCCTAGGGTGCATCCTGTCCAGTCCCATTGCCTTGTCTACTTCCAATTGTGCTAGTTCCTCGAGGACTTGCTCCTCTGTAAAAGGACTAGTGTCCACCTCCCTTCCTTTACAATCTTTGTCCCTTATCTTTGGCCCATCACCTGCCCCTTCCTTCATAAATACTGAACAAAAGTAACTGTTCAATATGTCCACTTTTTTTGGTCCTCTTTATCCCAAACTTCCCTTCCCTTTTTAGCCTTACTATCCCATTTTTGTTTTTTTTCTTCTTCTCGCTTATGTGCTGCAGCCACATCCAAGAGCAGAGTCATTCTTGATGCCTTACAGGGGTCATACCTCAGACAGCTAGTGTTGGAACCCACTCAGAAGGGAGCAGTCTTAGACCTGGTACTCTCAGATGGGGATGGAGAGAGGGATCTTAGATTTAGAAGTGAGTAGCCATCTGGAAACAAGCGGTCTCCAACAGTGTGGTTCACAATAAACACAGCCGTAGAGTCAAGCCATACAAAAGCAAGGATATTGGACTTTAGGAGGGCTGACTTCGGCAAAATGGGAGAGTGCCTCAGAAAAGCACGAGCAAATGAGCAAGAAGGAGGGGTGGAGGAACAATGGGGAAAAATCAAAACTGACATCACAGAGACAATAAGCTTTTGTGTAAAGCAAATAAACAAGACAAAACAAAGGAAAAAAAAAACACTACGGTTCTCAAAAGAGGTGGCAGGGAAGGTTAGGGAGAAAAAGATAGCATTCAGGAAGTATAAGGACACAGAAGGAGCAGGACAGAGAACTGTACCAAATAAAGCAGAAGGAAGTGGGGAAGGCAGTCAGAATAGCAAAGACCCAAACTGAGGAAAGGATAGGCAACCTCAGTTCAGAAGAGGGATAAAACCTTTTCTAGGTATATTAGGGAGTGAAGAAAGATCAAGGGAGGAATAGTGAGGCTTAATAAAGGGAGAGGGTGGGTGGGCAGAGAGGCGACAGTGAAAAGCAGGGATTCTGAATGAATACTTCTGCTCAGTATTTACAGAAGAAGAAGAGGGGGAGGTACTTAAACCAAACAATAGAAGCACTCTTGATAGGTGGCTTGATACCAGTCCATTCACAGAAGAAATGGTCCTGAAAAAACTCCTAAAACTGAAGAGAGATAAATCAATGGGGCCTGACGGGACTCACCCCAGAATTCTAAAAGAACTAAGAGTAGAACTAGTGACACCATTGACTACCCTTTTTAATAAATCATGGGAGGATGGTGTGGTATCTGAGGACTGGAGGAGGGAGGATGCAATTCCCCTTCACAAAAGTGGGAGCAAGGCAGATGCAGGAAACTACAGACCTGTTAGTTTAACCTCAGTGACAGGAAAAATGATGGAACCACTCCTGAAAGAAAGAATTGTTGAGTACCTAGAGGCCAGCAGGGCACAGAAACCAAGGCAGCATGGATTCACAGTGGGAAGGTCATGTGAGATGAATCTAATAGATTTCTTTGATTGGGGTAACCAAAGTAGTTGACCAGGGAGGGACTGTGGACATGGCCTACCTAGACTTTAGCAAGGCATTTAACACAGTTCCATACAAAAGATTAATAAGCAAGTTAGCCAGCCTGGGAGTGGGTCCCAGGGTGGTAACTTGGGTAAAAAATTGGCTGGACAACAGGACACAGAGTGTAATAGTAAATGAAGTCAACTCTGAAGAAGGGGGGGTTACTAGCGGGATATCGCAGGGTTCAGTACTGGAACCAGTCCTCTTTAATATGTTTAAAGGTGACATTGCAGAGGGACTGGAAGGAAAAGTATTCCTCTTTGCACATGACACAAAGATCTGCAACAGGATTGATACACAAGGGGGGGTGGAAAGGATAAGAAGGGGACTTGGCAAGGTTGGAGGAATGGTCAAAAGTATGGCAGCTTGGATTCAGTGCAAAGAAGTGCAAAGTAATGCACCTAGGAAACAAAAACCCAGGGGTAGAGTGCACAATTGGGGGGGGTACTAACAACAACAAAAATGGAACGGGACCTGGGGGTAGTCATATCAGATGACCTAAAGGTAGGCAAGCAATGTGAGAAGGCAGTAATGAGGGCTGGGGGGATACTGGGATGAACAGGGAGAGGCATCACCAGCAGAAAACAGGAAGTTGTTATCCCTCCATACAGACAGTTGGTGAGACCCCATCTGGAGTACTGTGTGCAGTTTTGGATACCCCATCTCCACAAGGACATGGACAGGATGGAGATAGTCCAGAGGAGGGCAAGTAAAATGGTGCAGGGTCTGCATCAGAAGATATACGGAGACAGACTAAAGGAGCTTAATATGTATACCCTTGAGGAAAGGAGGGAGAGGGGAACATGATAGAAACTTTCAAGTACATGAAGGGAATTAACAAAGTCCAAGAGGGTAGCATCTTTCAGAAAAAGAGATGTGCAAGAACAAGGGGGCACAATTTGAAGATTGAAGGTGGATGGCTCAGGAGCAATGTGAGGAAGTATTTTTTCACAGAGAGGGTGATGGACACATGGAACGCCCTTCCTGAGGAGGTTGTGGGGTCAAAAACAGTGAGTGAATTCAAGAATGCATGGGACAGACAAAAGGCAATTCTGGTGGTGGGGGGGTAGGAGGAAGTAGGCCGTTGGTTTACTAGGATCTGCAGCTTATCCAATGGGTAGAGAAATGGGCAGACTGGGTGGGCCAAGTGATCCTTATCTGACATCAAAGTCTATGTTTCTATGTAAATTAAGAAAATTAAAAAATAAGGAGGAGGCCCCCACTGGGGCTGAGCCTGACTATGACACAGACCAGGGCATTGTCACTTGTGTCTCTTACTTTTTTAGCTTATAATAATAAAAAAAAAAAATAAAAAAGAATAGTCTTGCAACAGACTGATGCTAATCCTGTTACTGACGGGACGAGCATACCAGTGACCATCCACACCAGGGCATGTTTTCACTTTTTGGCATACAATAAAAAATAAAAATCCTCAGAGCGACACTCCTGTCTTTGGCTAGTAGATCCTACCACCCACCCACACCAGGACAATCTCACCTTTATTAGTGTTGCTTCACTTGTGACTCTTGATGGCCTGTTGCCGCTAGTGCTAGGCTAGTATGGCCCAGAGACCATGGCACTCTCACTTGCGTTTTTTTAACTTTTTTGCCTTACTGTACTATATGTATAAAAAAGGTGTAAAATTGCCCCCGGCTACCATAGCTCACCTTTCACTTCTGTTTCGGCTTTCTAGCTTTCCTAGACCAGGGTGCTCTCTCATACTTTGCTTATTGCTTTTTGTAAATCAAAAAATCTAAAAATGGAAACTCTTTCTGCCTGGCACAGATCCCCCTGCCCCCACCCCAACACCCATACAACTGTCTGGAAATATTTTTTTATTAAAGTTATAGATTTTTGTTCTTTCATTAGTGAACCCCCCCCCCCATTAGATACCTAAGAGCGAGGGTGTATGATGGGTCTGCTGGGAGTCTGTCAGACCAGACCACACTATACCTCTCCTTCTCCTCATGTTTCCATTTCCATAGCCCCCACCCAGTTGCAGAACAAAATAAAACAAAATATAGTTTTTTTTTTCCTTATTGTTTATGTTTGGTGGGTATTAGGTTAATGTTTCACAGAATCAATTCATAACAATTGATTTTAAGTCAAGACTGGAGTCAAGACTCGGAGAATTGCTGCTTGCATCCTTCCTGTCTGACTGCTGTATACTGAGTGATGAAATTAGTCTGCGCATAACACTGAGAAACATATCAGTAACACTGTGACATGGTTTAGCCACATAAGATATGTGTTGGGTCTTATTATGCATTTCAAGAAACAGGATATTAAAGAAAAACTTTGAGGACTGTGTGTTTGGGACTGATGGCCATCACCATTTTTTGCACCTGTGACCTCATTTCAGCATAGTAACTGGGGTCAGAAGACAGCAAAGCACCAGTTAGGTTGCAGAGCTTGTTTCAAAGCCATCAGAGGGCTCATAAGCCACACAAGCACCTCATTAATTCACCCAGATTTGAGTGACCTATCAGTTGCCAAGGAGCTGATGGACAGGCATGGGAATTCATCCTGTTTGTGTTTTCCTGCTAAGAACATTCCAGCTTAAGTCAATAAATTCCAGTCTATCCAGGATGCAGACATTTGTGAGTGTGAGCCTGCTCTGCACAGATACCATAGTTGGAAATGGAAAAGTGTGCTTTTATTACTACCAAGGAGGAGCTACTACAAGCAAGATATCTACACCTACCCTGCAAAATCTGACAATACTAATCTCTGTCTGTGAGGGAGCTGCTTTTCAGCTGAGGCTGTCAGCCAGAAAGATAAAGGTGGCGAAGAGAGACTTTAATCCACTTAAACCTGGGGGCTCCACAAAGCAACTACACCAGTGAGGCACAGAAGCCAATGTGCCAGTCATCTCAGCTTCGTGATGGCCTGCAGTGGATTTCGCCAGGACACATACTGCAGTACATGGGCTTACCAGTTGTGCATCCACCTGACCACTATGGCAAAGCAATAGACCAAGTAAAAGAGAGCCCAGCTGATCATTAGGGTACTAGAGGTAACAGCTGAGGGGAGCTGAGACATCAGAGGTGTGATTCTGTCTGTAGAAGGAGCAGTGAATCCATCTGTGACTGTGGAGACTCAGAGGAGGCTACAGCTGTATCATCTATGGTAACTGTGAGTAAGTCACCAGAGCCCATGGGTCCTGTGACAGGCATCTGTATAATAGGGGGGCTTATATAATGAGGCTTGATAGTACTGTATGTGAATGGTTGGAGGGGCACACAAAAACCAATGTTTGGATATTTCTGCTCTCCTAGTATCCTTTTATGAATCCCATAGTCTGCTTTCCTGCAAACTGCCTCTCTAGTATGCTCACTCTGAGTGTTCTAAATGGACTGCACATCTATATAATAGTTCAGATAGAGCCAGAGTTTTGTTACAAGTTTATGGACTAGGCCATCTGGCCAAGATTACAATTTGGGTTGACTCATTTGCTGCTTATTTAAGTGCACTAACGCCAGTTGCCTACGTGCAATGCGTCTGTCATCTGGCCTGCAACATTCTGACACCTGGGTCTTCATGATTCCCCAGGATCTCCCTGTTACTTGACTAGATACAGTAGTACCAGTGAGGCATGGGTAGTGCCCAACAGTACAGTTGGGCAGGGACACTATTTTGGTTCTGGACGCAGACTGCACTGCAGCTGAGGTAGTCACTGCAGGGCCACTGTTTGCTGTAAATATATGTGGTTGCTTTAAAGAGCTCCTGACACAGTTGAGACTACTCTGAAAACTGTAATATTCAGGCATAAATGTAGCTTATATTTTATATTTGATTCTGTAATTCTCACCTTTATTTCCTTATTACCAATGGTATTTACTTGAATACAGTATCTCTGCCATCTTAGCTCTGGCTGCCTGCCTATACTTGACATCACAGTTTTGTGTATGACCTCAAAATATGTTGCTGTGGTGATAATTATGATGTCATAAACGGGGAATTATGATGTCATCTGTAGAGAAGAAGCCAGAGTAGATACAGTCTAGGGGACAGGGATCTTGTTTTGGTTCCATGTCACAAGAGCGAATGAAAAAAAGTGCCCAGCATCTCCGTGAATGCAAGTTGCTGAAACGAGATATGGCGACAGTGCACTACGCCAAAAACAGCATAGGCGATGCTCCCAACATTACCCAATGTGCAGCATTCATACAGTTTTTTATGCAGGGTTGTGGCCCAGCACCCCCTTCTAAAATATAATCAGCTCTGAAGGGGGGACTTGACACTGGGGTACAGGAGACACCTGGGAGGGGGCTACTGGGGGGGGGGACTCAGGACACCCTAGGAGGGGGCTGTTCAGGGGAGGACTCAAGAAACCAAAACAGGCGACAGGGGACCGTGGAGGAAAAATCCAGGGGATCGGGGAGTGGGTCACAAACAAATAAAAACTAACTGCAAAACACACAAAAATATAAAAATTCTCTCCCCACCCCAAGCCAACGCAGAACCCATTACCTGCTGTACTGTAGACATCCATCACCTCCACAAGACCAGATGGCAGCTCAAAACCACCTGGCCAAACTTCCTCTCATATACTTTGCAAAGTAAGCTCCCTCCTACCGTGCTATAGCTGTTCCTCATGGTTATTGTTCTGTCACACTCACTGCAGCAACATTCACTACCCCTACATCCTCGCTGTCTTCATAGGCGGTCAAATTGAGTTCGCTCAAATTGAATTGCTCAGTTGGACTTGCCCATGTCACTGGATACCTCTTGTTTTCATGCAACTGCTTTCAGTAGTAAAGAAAATGTGGATTAATTAATGAAAATATATGAAGTAGTAAAGAAAATGGGATGGAGCTGAATATAAATCCTACTTTTTTCAGTGTTTTCCTAATGCTGTCAAAGGCTCTTTAACCCTTGCCTTTCCATCCCGTAGGACTTCATTCCAGATCTTCCAATAAATTCCATGTTATTTGTTTGAATTCCTCATATCTCTCAACTGTCCCTGATTTTGCCTCAGAATTTTACTCTGTCCCTCCTAAAATTTGTGTTTCCTTCGCTAAACAGTGGGGATTGTAAGCACAAAATAATGTCAAACATTAAAGTTACAGACTTGCTCTTCCTTAGAAAATGCATTGTGCACTAAGCCCCATATTCTACCAGCTTCTTGGGTGGATATCTCTACTTTTGAAGATGTGTTTCTGATTTTGGTCCTTTGTCCCTGATTTCTTTGAGCCTTATCCCTGGTTTATGAGGCAAGAGGTTGAGCATATTGGGCCCTATTCATGAAAGCACGTAAACTGCACAGAAATGCAACATAACATGGGCATGCAGCTATGTGCCCCAGCTGGCTGAAAAAACACACAGCATTTACAAAGGTGCGCACAGTGGGAGTTGAGGCAGAGGTGTGGCAAATGGAGGTGCACAGTGCAGCGCATAAGGACAGCAGGGCACCCCAAATATAAGCATCCCTGCTCCTTGACCCCACCATATATGGGCACATGCACCATCCGGTGTGGACACAAGGCAGAGAATTTTATTTATTTATTCAATTTTGATAACTGGGTAGGCTCGCTGAGCCCCGAAGGTCCCTTTTTCAGGGGTGACCCAGAATTACTGTGATGGAGGAGCATGCAATGGCAGGACATGGAGACAGAGGTGCTGTGCCTATGCCAGATGCACCCCTGCAAGAGGCCACGCATCATGACCGGGGACAAGCCTAGGGCTGTAGAGGTTGAGCATCATGAGGTACCACCAGGGCCTGGTCCAGCAATTTAACGGCAATCAGGCACAAGTGGCGTGCCCTCCAGTCAGCCGTGAAGTGAAAGCTTGCTGCCATAGAACAGGCACAGTGTGGCACAGGTAGGGAATACCCATGCCAACACTGTTTCCCATCAAGAGGATGATGGCTGACATCCTCTCCCAAGTTGGCCGACACAGGGAGATGGAGGACATTGACATCATGCCAGGTATGGGGCACAGTGCAAGAGACACAGGGTGGGAGGTATATGACTGAACAGCATAATCAACAGTCCTGTCTTGCACCCTGCAGAGCAGGAGACCGTGGCCAGCATCCATGCATTGCTGGCAACTGCAATGGAGGAGGATACATAGGGGGACAAAGACACAGACTGTGCAGTTCTGTGGTCCCCATCATGGCTGACTGAATGCATGCCAATGCCTGCCAATGCACCTGTACATAACCAGCCAATATTCTCTCGTTCACAGGTACAGCACAGGGGATACAGGACATGGTGCAGGAGATAGGCACCATGGAGGACACCAACTCTGAGACCCTGCTGGGGATTCCAGAGGCCGCTCAGGACCTGGTCCCAGACATCTGACAGGAACCATCAAACACTCCCCCACCCAGAACTAACCCCACAACCAGTCATTCTGTGCTATGGGACAGGGCTTGAGGAGCAACTGACACAGCCCTACTCACCTGGCCATGCAGGATGACAGCCTATTCCATGCATATGGCCTGGGAACGTAGGGGGCCAGCGTGCCACCACACAAGGGCATGCAGACAGTTGGGACAAGGGGCCCTCAGCACGCCCAACCTACTGGGTGCAGAAGACGACACCATAGTCTGCCATGCAGACTTTCTATCTTGAACTGTGGCAGCAGGAACGGGACCACTTACAAGCCCAAAGGGAAAACACTGACACCCTGCGGGGACCTGACCACGGAGGTGTGTGGGCTGTGGCATGCCCACAAACTAATCGGAGACCCCTGGAGTGGATAGCAAATAATTTGCTATCTATGGCTGGCACAGCCAGCCAGGCAGTCCCCCCAGCAGGTCAGGATGTGATGTTCCAGATGCCACCAGGCGGGCATACAGGGCCCTTGGCACAGCCACATGCCACCACCCTGCAGACACCAGCATGCACCCCGGTCCCCATGGCACAGAGTATCAGGCTGCAACAGCTGCCACTCACCAGCCCCACAGGCCCAGGGACAAACATGCAAGGTGCTGACACATAGGCATCTACCAGCCCAACAGGAACACAGGAGTTGGGGGCAGGTTTCACATACCAGGGGTCAGAGACCACCTGCATGCCGGGGGACCTGGGGGACACACAGGGACAACATGGCCCGGGGCCATGCAGGGACTGTAGGCCACAGGGGGGGGCATGGCAAAGGTACAGCCATGGCACCTGGGCACATGCTTCTCTGCATGTCTGGGGGAACTACCAGGAGGCTATAATGCCTTCCACACACAATGCAGAGTGGCACCTATGCACCTGCACCCACTGTGATACAGCCCCACCACACAGCACTACACACACACCGCTTCCCAGCCCCCTCCCAGGATCACACTGTACACTCATGAACCCCACCCCCTGTTTGGGGGCCACACCCATGAACCCCGCCCCCAGGTTGAGGGCCACACTCATGAACCCTGCCCTCTGGGGCAGGGGACTAATCGTTGCAGCTGCAGATCTGTGCCACTGCTGCAGATACCCACCCTACACAGTTGTCAACAGCTGGACCACCATGCAGTGCCCCCCGACACAGACAGTACCATGCAGCACACACAGGATGGGATGCCCATTCCCCCCCATATGGGCACTCATGATGTATAGGCCTCATCAAAGTGCCACTATGGTGTACACCTTATCTCCTGAATGACCCAAGCAGGAAGGCATGGCATACTGCCTGGCCAATTCATGGTAGGGTGGAGGTTGGGAAACCATGGATGCAAGTGCCCCCCCCAGGACCCAGCCACCAACATGTGTTACAGACCCCATGTCAACCGAGAATAGAGCCAGGCATGCCATCACCACACATGGCAAGTGCTGTAAAGAACATGAACACACCCCATGGCCTGGATGGGCGCCCCACCTAGGGACCTCTAATACACGCCAAGGGGGTGACCACAGCACAGGACACACTGATGGAGGCAAGGAGAGTGCACCCCCCTGCAGCACAACCATGCACACACCAGGCAGTGCCAGGTGCTGTGGGCTGCCAGCAGAGATGTATAACACCCCCCCAAAACCCAGATGGCAGACACATGCCACCACTGGGAATGATAAGGACAACAGTGTATGCAGAACACACGTATTTAATGTCTCAGGACAGCGGTGCTGCTGGTGATCCCTCTCCCTGTTGTTGTGTGTGACAGCACTCTGGTACTCAGGCATGGGTAGCCATTTGTGAATGGCCATGTTGTGCAGTATGGCATATGTGGTGATCACTTTGCAGGCCTTCAGAGGGGCCAACATCATCTTGCCATCAGTGTGGTCCAGGCAACAGAACTACATCTTCAGCATCCTGATGGTCCTCTCGACAATGGTACATGTCATCCTGTGTGCCTCGTATGCCATCTGCCTGCCATGTGGGATCAGGAATGGCATCATCAGGTATGGTTGGAGTGGGTATCTGCAGTCACCTAGGCACTGGGTATAGAATGGACATTTTAGTGACCCATGGCAGTGCACACAGCTGTGTCATATATGTGACACGTCCTTGTTCACCCAGCAGCCACCCGTTGACATCCCCACATACCTCAGGGTAGTCACTCATCCCGGATCCATTGAACACATAAGTGTCATGGATCAAACTGGAGTACATGGTACACACATTGGTGATATTACCATCTGTGTCACATACAGTCTGGCAGTTGATGATGTGGAAACCCTTTCTGTTTCTGTACATCTCCATGTCTATGGTAGGTGCCATGATGGCCACATGGGTAAAGTCTATAGCACTCAAGACACTGGGCAAACTGCATGATGTGGAATGCTTCCTTTGTTGCACGGATGTCTGTGTCAGCCATGGGGGATGTATGTGGTCATGCACATGTTGGAATAAGGCATCCATTATCTGGTGCAAGGCCCTTGACAGGGATGACTGACACCTGTGACATCCCCTGTGACCCTCTGGATGGACTCCATGGCATAGTATGACAGAGCACACAGGACTTTCATTTCCATGGATGTGGCATGTGACCAATATGCTGGGCTTGCAGCTGCTCCTGGAGCATGTGGCAGAGCCCTGAGATCGTGTCGTGGTCTAGGCGGTACCGCTCAGTGCACTGTCCCTCATGGAGCTGAGCCACAGTTGTATGGGGCTTGAATATCCTGGGCCTGTGTTGTCTCCTTGGAGCCTGCTCACTCTCCCTCTCGACCTCCCACAGGAGGACATTCATGAGTAGAACAGGGCACATCCCGTAAACCTTGTGGGATAGCTGCAACTCTCAATCCAACTGTTACTACTCATTGTACACCATGCCATGTACCATGTGAAGCAGCTGCTGCCACAGCTGCAGGTCCCCCTTCCAGTGGACTGTGACCCAACATGCTCACAGGGTCATGCATATCATTGGGCCTCACTGCCAGACATGCCATTCTGCATCTCAACATGGTGGCTGCAAGTTCTCCACATTATGGGGCATGTCTGCACCTGAAATCAGGCAGCTGGGGGTATACCCCCACAAACTGTGGTGGGTGGCCACCATCACCTATACCAATAACCCCCTGGAGGGACCCTCTATTAAGCAACAGAGCCAAGGGAGGTGAGTGGCTGTGTTTTTTCCTTACTGTGTGATACTGTTCTGTCTATGTCCCACAGGTCCTGGACATATGGGAAAACAGTGGTGTGTGCATCTAATACCTGTTGCACTCCCATGTGTGGTGTACACCTTGTGCTGTCCACCATGTGTGCCCCTGTGTGCTGTGCCCTATATTTTGCCCCTACTGGTGGTGTTTGTGTTTGTTTAGGGCTTTGTGTGCTGTGATGCTAACCTTTTGCTCTCCATTTGTGTCTCTGCAGAACTTCCAGGGGTGACCACACATTATTGTCCTAGAGTGGCAGACAGAGCCAGATGAGGCTGTGTCACTCATGGTGGCATCGTGGTGGCACAGGGTACCCTTCAATCTCCCATACCACCTGTCCTGGAGGGTGGAAACTTTCAATGTCCACTACAAGGATGTGGTGAGGGACATGTGGGCCATCGCCAAACCTTCTAAGGTATGTTATACTGGCAACTGTGATGAATGTGTGTGTCTGCTGTTGTCAGCCATGTTTCCAACACCCATGGCTGTCTTCTCACCTTTCTCTTTCATGGGTATTGTGGACCACTGCGGCGCCTGGTGCTGCACCTCCGGAGTTTCACCAGCACCACCCCTTCAGGTTCCAGTGGGGACTCCAAGGATGAGAAGGACTGGGGGGCAGTGGTGAATTCATTTTATGTTGGCCTGTGTGGCCCTTATGATGTTTACCTTGCCACTGTCATCATTAAAGATGTGTGTTCTGCATGAACTTTTTTTTATTTTACTTTATTTACATTTTTGTTAATCGGCTAAGAGCGTTGGACAGAAGTCCTTTTTCAGGCCAGACCAACACAATACAATATAACAAAATACAAATTAACAAAAATAGACAGTACATCAACAAAAACATTTGCAAACATCCTGACACTTTAAATAGTCTTTAAAATGAGACTTAAATGTTGTTAGAGACATACCCAAGCATAGCCTGCCAGGCAGCACATTCCAGAAAAGTGTGGCTGGAATTGAAAAGGAGCAGCGACCTGATTTGGATTTATGAAATGGAATGTTAAGCATAATACCATATGAAGATCTTAAGTTTTTTATTGGGGCACAAATAGTAATCAAATCAGAGAGATGATAATAAACCTTACCATAAATAGCCTGAAAAATTTGACATTCCCAAAAATATACACATTTACAGCCTGGAGACAACCAACTCAAATGCGAATACAACAAACAATGATGTGTATGGGGGGCAAAACAAAATTACAAATATTATTGTATGCAACTGTCAAAATATCATTTTCTTTTATACCCAGATTATAATAAAGACTAGAATTATAATTAAAATGGGGGTAATAAAGAACCTAAAGTTATTGACCAAGTTTCAAAGGAAAAATATCTTCTAAATTTATACAAAATACCCAATTTGCTATTGATAACTCAGTTAAGTGCTTTCACTTGGGGAAAAAATGTCAATCTAGAATCAAAATAAACACCTAAGTACTTAAACTCCGACACCTGATCAATTGCAGTCCCACAAGTATCTTGAATCTGCAAACTTATATTGTCTTTCAGCATAAGTGGAGAACCAAAAATCATTGACTTTGTTTGTTTTTTAACATTCAGCACCAGTGAATTAACTGATAACCATTTGCATATCTCCTGAAAATCATTTTCTAAATAAGTAGTTAACTGAGAAATAGATTTGGCTTGCTGAAAAACAATCAGATCATCTGCATATAAAAGTGTTTCACAAGAATTACAAAGAGATGGAAGAACATTAATAAAAAGGGAAAACAACAGATAATTCAGAATGAACCCCTGTGGGACCCCACACCTCAAAGCATAAGCATTTGACCGGACTGTATCTACATGAACAATTTGTGATTGATCAGTTAAATAATTTTTGAACCAATTGGCCACATTTAAGGAAAAAACCCAGTTCCCCCAATTTTGTACAGAGTAAGGGATGATCAATAAGATCGAAAGCCTGGTTGGGTCCATGAATTCCTCTCCAGTCATAACACCTTTATCAAGTACCCCTAGGACGAAGTTCATGAACCTGACCAAGGCAGTTCCTGTCCTTTGATTCACTAAAAACCCATGTTGTTGAGGACACATGATGTCATAAGTTCCAAGATAATGAGTAACTTGATTAGCCACCAATTTCTCAAGAACTTTGCTCAAGGGATTTAAAAATTGAGATTGACCTATAGTCCTCAGCAAAAACAGCACCTGGTTTCTTTGGAATCAGGACAACCCTTGCATTGGAAAGAGGCCTGAAATCAAAAATCAAACAGAGATTAGCGATAGAACAAAGAGGGCCAGCTATAAAAGGAGAAGAAAGTTTAACAAATCGACCATCAAGACCACCACTACAATTACTAAACTTGTCCAGAAATAAACCCACCAATTTCAAGACTTCATTTCTAGAAACTCTCCAAAAATAAAAAGGGTGATAACCAACAGAAGAAGCAATAGATACATTATTATCATCAGTTTGTGTAAAGGAACCAGAATTATAACAAGACAAATCTGAAAATTTAGAATTAAGTAGATTTGCAACTGTGTTAGGATTGGTAACCTCATATTCATTCGTTTTTAACACCTTAATAGTAGTCTTATCCTTAGAGGACCAGAATGCACACAGAGGACAGAAGAGAATTATCAATACTCCAAAAACTCCTTCAATCAGACAATACAGCCTTAAACTTAAGCTTATAGTAATCCTTTTTTTTGCCATAATCACCAGTTTACTAACTTTATTTCAAAGGAACCTATTAGCATATAATGACAAATTTGAGGGAGATTGTTTATACATTGCCCAAGCCAAGTCTCTCATTTTAATGCATCTCTTAATATCCTTCGTAAACCATCCATTTTTTTTAACCCCTAACTCTTAACTTTCACAAAGGAAACACATGATTTTGAATAGGTAACAGCTGCTTACAAAAGTTATCAATAACATAATCTGGATCAGGAATTGAATTAAGAAACAACCAATGAATATTTAATAATTCAGCCTTCAAAACCTCTAAATTAACCTTTTTAAAACTACAAAACTGAATAAACCAAGTAGGCAGTTTATGTCATTTAAAATTAAGAGTACAAAACCCATCCCAATGATCACTGACTGACTCACTAAGAACCCCCGAAGATGAAACAGTATTTGGTTTATTAGTAACTATCCAGTCAATTATAGAATGATTATCTGAAAGAGAATTTAATCTAGTCGGCTCATTTATCAATTGAAACAAATTATAAGAATGCAAAAAAGATTCCAAACCTACGATATCACTATTAGACCAGTTTAAGTTCATATCACATACAAGTACAAAATCACAGTTATATATTATTAACTGAATCCAACTATTCCTTTAACCCAGATAGTCCACATAGTGGACAATTATACAAACAACCAACAATTATATTTTTACGACATCCCAACACCAGTTGGCAAAGCAACCAATCAAAAAGAGACTCAGTATTAGAACTAGAGCCCAGTACGCTTAGCTCAAAATGCTCTTGATAATAAACTGCAACCCCCCTCCCTTTTTCTTGCCAAGTCTATTTGCTCTAATAATATCATACCCCAGAATCTTGCACAAATTATCCAGTATGGTAGCTTTCAACCAAGATTCTGTTATTACAATTAATTCAGGTTTATAAGTTTGAGACATCACTTCTAAGTTATCAGTCTTAGGGATAAGACACCTCACATTCAGATGTAAAATTTTCACTCCATGAGAAGTAGAGCATGAACTGGAATTAACATTGCCAGAAGTAGTGACATTAGTAGATACTGTACAGTTCTATGCAACACAGCCCCTGGATTAGTTGTTTCTACGTCCCCAGCTAATAAAACTAAATCAAACAATACAAAATATCTAATAAAAAAAACTACCTTAACCAAGCCTCTAAAAGAATAAAAAAGGATGAAAGCATCAAAATATAACCACAAACACGAAGAACATACTTCTTAGCTAACAGATCCAGTTGCTTCAGAATCTGGGCTGGTTTGCATATCAGCTAGTTTCCGTTGTGCTGGGAGCTGCTAAGTGTTGCTAAGTGGGAGGAGTGGCTGAAACCTCACTTAGTGGTTGTTTTCTGGTGAGTAACCTTTATATTTCATTGTGTGTTTCGTGAACTTCAGCCAGTTGCTTCAGAATCTGGGCTGGTTCACATAGCAGCTATTTCTGTTGTGCTAGGAGCTGCTAAGTAATGCTAAGTGGGAGGAGGGGCTGAAACCTCACTTAGTGGTTGCTTTCTGGTGAGTGATCTTTACATTTCAGTGTGTGTTTTGTGAACTTCAGCTGGTTGCTTTAGAATCTGGGCGGGTTCACATAGTAGCTATTTCTGTTGTGCTGGGAGCTGCTAAGTGGGAGGAGTGGCTGAAACCTCATTTAGTGGTTGTTTTTTGGTGAGTGACCTTTATATTTCAGTGTGTGTTTTGTGAACTTAAGCCAGTTGCTTCAGAATCTGGGCTGGTTCACATAGTAGCTAGTTCTGTTGTGCTGGGAGCTGCTAAGTGTTGCTATGTGGGCAACAAAGAGAAACTAACTGGAGTTCTGATACTTCCCACAAATGCTCACACTTAACTTGTTTCTTCTTTGAATACTACCATTTTTCAATTGATTGTTTTTCTTCCCTAGGGGACACACGGGAACACCCACCCTCCCGCCTCCTAATCCCCGCCCCAGGGTCGTCTTCCTTTATAGGGGCTATATACCTCTACCACCTACTGCCTGACTGGAACTAGGAAGAGGAGGGACTTAATCTAACAAGCACAAAAATAAAAAAAAAATTCCTCCCATACAGGATATTCTTTTCATCCATACCTCTAGCCTGCACCTACACAAGTCCTTCATTTTCATTTCGTCCTATCTCCTGCCTTAATACAAGGAGGTGCTACAAAAAATAAAATAAAAACAAACAACAAAAAAAAAAAAGGATCTCCTTACAATGGGTGTTATTAGCTGTCAGTACTGTGGTATGCTCGCCTTTCAGCACTGTGTCTACCACCTCGGCCATTGCCTAGTATGCAGTCAGCTTACCTCACTTATAATTGAGCTGGCTGAGGCCAAACAGGAAATCTTTTCTCTAAAGCAATATATCAGCAGGCACACCCTTCCACCGCTGTTCCCAACCCCACTGCCACAAAGGAATAAAGATAGTAGTGGATGTGAAGAGGTGGGACGAAAAGGAAAAAGGAGCCATCCCAAGGCACAGAGTGCTCCACAGGTATCGAAAATCATTCCTACCAGTAACAGGTACACTCCTCTGGAATCAGTATCTGAGGGAACTTTCACTGTAACAACATTAACAAAATTCACAAACGTTGCCCCACATATTAGTAGTGATAGTGATCGACCGGTCTCGCGAAACCCAGATGCTCCTCTAATATCAATATCCAATGGAACTTTCGCCAGAACTGAGACAACAAATGACACAAACATCACCCAACAAACTAATAGCGAATAACCGTCTTCATGGAACTCTTCAGTGCAAATACACAATTATACTAGGAGACTCTCTGATTAGGGGTATTGACCCTCACTTGTCACACTACACTGACCATTCAATTTTTGCCCATTGTTTCCCTGGCATGTCATTTAGGACAGACACAAATTGCATCAAGGGAATCATTAGTAAATGTACCAACTGACCCAATTTGTTTTTTCACATCAGCACAAATGATCTGTCAAGCCAGACCATTCCTGTTATAAAAATAAACTTTATAAAACTGCCAGATCTGCTTGAGCCCATGCCATCCTCTCTTTCCTTTTCAGAAGTCCTCCCAGTTTGGGGAAGAGGGGGAGTAAGTCCACAGTCAAAGCAGAAGAGATTAATGAATTTAATACTTGGCTCCACTCCTGGGGTCAGGAAAAGGGATTCCACATCATAGGGCACTGGAAAGACTTCTGGGAGAGAAGGTTTATTCAAGACTGATGGCCTTCATCTCACCAAAGAAGGTGTAAGTGCGTTTGATCAGTAACTTGATGTCCAAATCAGTAGTTTAAACTAGGGAATGGGAAGTAAGTGGCCAAACAATCCATCTCACTTACCCCATCAGATGGCTCCTTGTTCACAGCTCCCCTAGAAAAGGAAAACATACTGCATATCATATTATCCGCAGATGGACCTCCAGGACCTATCTGTACCAGAACACCTATGGCTAAGAAATAATTTCCACAATCCCCAAAGAGCGCAAGGGATGCGTGGAAGGTGCTTAGCCTTAACACCAGAAGTTTGGGAAACAAGATCAGTGAGCTGTAGGCACTATTGACTGAGTCCAATATGGACATTGTGGCAATAAGAGAAACTTGGGCCTCTGACTCCAATACATGGGATCTCAATATGTCTAGTTGTTCACTCTTTAGAGTGGACAGAAGGGGCTCAGAGGGCAGGGGGAAGGAGGTGGTGCTTTACATAAAAGAAGATTTAAGGGCAACATCACTCGATAGTATAAAGAAAGAAGGTGTTGAACCCTATTGACACATCCTTGGGAAAGAAAGTCCATGTAGGAGTAATATATAGACCACCCAATCACTTTAAAGCCCTGGACTACCAACTGATTGAAAAAATAAAGGAGGTCACTTCCAAAGGAGACACTATAATAGTAGGGGACCTAAATATGCTAGACAATGATTGGTCTGTCCCTGCTGCCAAATCCTCCAGGAACCAAAACATGGTAGATGCTATACAGAACTGCCAACTTGTGCAGTTAGTAGGTGAGCCCACTAGGGTTAACACAATACGCGATGTAGTCCTTACTAATTCTGACCTAGTGGACACTACATCTGTGAGGGAACTCCCAGAAAACAGTGACCACAACACTGTATGGTCCACTGTATGCTTTGGAGCTTCTTATTCCCAGTCTTGGGCATCAGTAATCAGTTTCAAAGGGGCAAACTTCGCAAAGATGAGATAATTCACCGACAAGAGACTAGAGGCTATTATATAATTTTCCAATGTCAACAAACTCTGGATGGTAATCAAGCAAACTATCACAGATGCCACAACCACCTTTGCAAAGACAACAACCATAAAGAACAAGCGTAAAAACCCTACATGGTTCAACATGGAAGTCAAGACAGCTATCAGAGACAAATGCAGAGCCTTTCTCAACCATAAAACAAAACCTACCAATACCTCCTGGCAAGAATATCTGGAATTAAGCAAAAAAGCCAAAAGCACCATAAAAGAAGCCAAGGCAAGCACAGAGCATAGCATAGCTGACAACATCAGTAATGGGAGCAAGCAGTTTTTTAGATACATCTGGGAAAGAAGGAAGACTTCTCAAGGGGTGGTGAAACTAAAGGACAGTGAGACAATGGTCAGAAGATGCTATGCAAAAGGCAGAAATTCTCAACAAATTCTTTTGCTCAGTCTTTACCAGGGAACAGGATGGGCCCATGCCAGTAAGTGGCATTTTGAGCAAACTGGAAGTTATAGGAACTCAAGCTTCTACCACCGAAAGAGTCATGGAAGCTCTCAAAAGTCTAAATTAAGATAAATCACCCGGCTCAGATGGCATTCACCCTATGGTCCTAAAAGAATTAGCCAAGAAACTAGCGGAACCATTGTCCAGACTATTCAACCTCTCCCTTCAGACTGGGGTAGTGCTGGGTGATTTGAAAAATGGCAACATGATCCCCCTGCATAGGAGTGGGAGCAAAGAGGAGCCTGGAAACTACAAACCCGTTAGTCTGACCTCAGCGGTGTACAACCTCATGGAAACACTGATTAAACAAGACATAGTTGATTACCTGGACAAGAACAACCTCCAAGACCCCAAGCAACATGGATTCATGATGGGGAGATCATGCCTGATGTATCTCACATCATTCTTTGATTGGGTAACTGCCAAATTAGACATAGGGCACCCAGTGGACCTGCTTTATTTCGACTTCAGTAACGCCTTCGACTCCATTCCACACAATTGTCTGCTAGCTAAACTCAAAGACACTGGTATTTCAGACCAGTTTATCAACTGGATAAAAGCATGGCTCCAAGGTAGAAGCCAAAGGGTGGTAATCACTGGAGTGGGTTCAAGGAAGGGAGATGTTATAAGCGGGGTTCCCCAAAGTTCTGTCCTCAGTCCTGTGCTTTTCAGCATCTTCATTAGTGACATAGGTAAGGACATAAATGGCCGATTAGTGCTGTTTGCTGATGACACTAAATTGGGAGGAAGGGTGAATACCACAGAATCCATCAGCAAACTTCAAGCTGACCTAGGAAAACTTGAGGCATGGTCCAACCAATGGCATGTCGGCTTTAATGCAAAAAAATGTAAAGTGATGCATTTGGGCAAAAACAACCCTAGAACGGAATATTGGTTGAATGGGGTGCAACTTAATACCTCATCAGAGGAAAGGGACCTAGGAGTGTTAATTCCTGAGTCACTTAAGGCAACCAATCAGTGTAACTCTGTATGTAGCAAGGCCAACAGAAAGTTTGGGATCATCAGTAGAAGCTTTGACAGCAGGAGCAGAAATGTTATACTACCTCTTTACAGATCCCTGGTGAGACCTCCGCTGGAGTACTGCATCCAGTTTTGGAGCCCACACCTAAAGAAGGACATCAACAGATTGGAGATGGTCCAGAGAAGGGCAACAAAGATGATAACAGGACTACAAGACCTGCCATATGAGGAACACCTGAAAGAGCTGAAGTTATTCTCGCTGGAGGCCAGATTGGGGGGGCATGATCAAGACATTTAAGTACCTGAAAGGCATCAACAAAGTGCCATACTCAGAACTGTTTACTAGGTCCCACAACTCTAATACCAGAGGGCACAACTGGAAACTTGAAGGGGAGAGGTTCAGATATGATGTCAGAAAGTTATTTTTCTCTGAGAGGGTGGTGGCACCTTGGAATAGTTTACCTGCCAGGGTGGTGGAGGCTAAACAATCACCTCCTTAAAACTTGGTTGGTACAGGACATACATGCAACACAGGGTAGAAGGTGGGGACTCATCTTGGGTAAAAGTTCAATGCTAGCAGGCATGATCCAGCAGGGGTCAGTGCAAACGAATGGGCAGACTAGATGGACATTTGGTCTCCTTCTGTCATCATCTTTCTATGTTTCTAACAGTAACCAGTAGGAACTGACTTGAACACTGATTTCTAACTGACAAATTAGACATATCAAACTCAATAAATTTATCATTAACCACTGAAGCAATTGTTCCGCTTTGAATAATTATTAATCATATCTGGCAATCCTAAACTTAAAAATAAAATGTTAACCCAGCTAAACATAGTAAGTAGAGCAGCCATTACTCACTTCAACAAAAATATTATAAAACCAATAAAATAAATACACAATATAAACAGTTGTATTATAACCAGCAAATAATATCCCAGGCTCCCACGGCCTTCTACTGACTCCCACTGACTCCTGTTGCAGATGCACTGGGCTGCACTTCGTCGCCAACTAGCCGCTGCAGTAGGCACCGCTGCGTCTAGCCAGCTGGAATTTTAAATCCCTCAACCCCACCTTGTTTTCCTCATCCTTCACAATGGTGGTGTGTATCTGTCATCAGGGTTTTGGGGGGGGGGCATTATACATCTCTGCTGGCAGCCCACTGCACCTGGCACTGCCTGGGGTGCACGTGGCTGTGTTGCAGGGGGGTGCACTCACCTTGCCTCCATCACTGTAGCCTATGCCATGGTCATGCCATTGGCATGCATTGAAGGTCCCTAGGGTGGAGCGCCCATCCGAGCCATGGGGTTTGTTCATGTTCTTCACAGCACATGCCATGTGTGGAGACAGCATGCACTGGGTAGGCAGGGGGTATGTAATGTGTTGGCAGCCAGGTCCTGGGGGCACCTGCATCCATGATTTCCCATACTCTGCCCTATCCTGCATTCCAGGGCCACTGTCTGGGTGCATGGGTGAGGTGTGGGATAGCATCTCATGCCCCCATGAGTGCTGGCACCTCTGTATGTCTGTCATACGGTGTCCACAGCACCCTCTGTGGTGTTCACTGATGCTTTCTTGTGAATGATGTGCCATACCATGGATGTCATTTTCCGTGTCTGTCTCTTCCACTATAGTGCTGTGCCTGATCTCCTGCACATTTCCTGGTGCCAGTGTATGCCATGTCCACCTCTGTGTGGCCTTCGGGGGTGTCATCCTGCATCCTGCATTCTGTGGGGTGTCCACACAGTGGCATCTGCCAGGTGTGAGCATACTTTCTGTGGTGTGTAGCTACACATCTGTCCTCCCAGTGCAGGGTGTACTGTTCTTCATGAATGCCACTGTGGCGTAGCATGCACGGTATCTGTCGTATACTGTTGTGCACATCACTTATGTGCCATGCGTCCACAGCTGGGGCTTCGTGAATAGGCCCCATTATTTTTAAAGTGTTAAGTTACTGAATTTTGATTAAACTGTTATTGCACCATGTGGAATTGGATGGATTGTACCAATGGGGAACACAGTGGTTGGTACTGTTTCCTTGAAGGTAGTACTAGCTTGTAAATTAGCTCACTTAACTTTCTCTGGGTGGTGGCACTACAAAACATTTTTATTTTTTATTTTCAACCTTAACATCTTTACGTATTAAATTCCAAGAAGAGTTATTAACCAAGGTCCTTTAACCTTATCTGAGCCAATAAGACAGGGTATCAGATGAAATATCTATGGTGACCCAGTGTGCAGACACATGTAATAAAAAATCCACTTCAAGGTGTTTTAAATGTTTTTTGTTAAATCTGGAAACATAGAACTTGATGGCAGATAATGACTGCTTGGCCCACATAGTCTGCCCATTTTTCCCTGC
The DNA here is from genome assembly GCA_016271365.2 of Neoceratodus forsteri. Lineage (NCBI taxonomy): Eukaryota > Metazoa > Chordata > Ceratodontiformes > Ceratodontidae > Neoceratodus > Neoceratodus forsteri. The sequence goes on from CM057459.1 coordinate 747,351,538, forward strand.
CTATAGTATCAACACTGACCCTAGTTGATCTCTGTCTCTCTCCCCTTTCCCATGTATTCTTGAACCCCACCCGTTTTTGGCCCCTCTACCTCCGTCAGAAGACTCTTCCAGGCATCCACCAATCTTTGCATAAAGAAGTACATCCTCCTGTCTTGCCTGAATTTACCCCCCCTCCAGTTTCAGTACATGTCCCCTTGTTCTCGTGCATTCTTTTTTGTGAAAAATACTCCCCTCCAGTACTTACAGTATTTACTCCCGTAAGGTATTTATAAGTCTCTATCATACCTCCTCTCTCCCTCCTCTCTTCCAAGGTGTACATTTTGAGGTCCTTTAGTCTCTCCTTACAGGGCTTCTGGTGCAGACCCTGGACCACTTTAGTTTCATTCCTCTGAACAACCTCTACTCTGTCTTTGTCCATCCGTAGATGTCATCTCCAGAACTGGACACAGTACTCCAGGTGGAGCCTCACCAGTGATCTATACAATGGCAACACCTCCTCCCTTCTTCTGCTTGTGATACCCCTCCCTATGTACCCCAGCATTCCACTGGCCCTACCAACTCCCTTGTTGCACTGCCTGGCCACCTTTTGGTTCCTTTCCTGTTTGATGACCATCAATACCTCTTCTCCCATTTTGTACTCTGTCTCTGGGTTTCTGTGTCCTACTGAAGTGCATGATTTTGCACTTTGTTTCACAATGAAGCCTACTGCCTAAGTATTCTCAGGTCTCCGCACATTCATTCCAACCCCCGTGGAGTATCCACCCTATTTCAGATTTTGGTGTTGTCTATAAAGATGCAGACCTTCCCTTCCAGCCCATCTGAAATGTCACTTATAAAGATGTTAAGCAGTGCCAGTCCCAGTACTGAGCCCTGAGGCACCCTTACCACCACCCTCTGGTGTCTATCTCTCCCTTTTTTTTTATACTTCTTTATTGAAATTTTTCAGACTGAAAAAAACAATACATAGATATTGTATATCCATTACCCAGGTAACAATCATCCATTGAGCAGGTATTGTAGAATAAACAATCTATAATAAATCAATAGTCAAATCAGAATACTAATCCCTAAGTTAATTCTACTACATCAGTACAGCATTCAAAACACTCGAAACATGTACAGGATTAAAATGAAGTAAATAGAGAGAGACAGGGATGCCTGAGGTAATGGAGCCTACGTCTGAAATAAGCTACCATACTCCTAGGTTAATTGGAGTGAGTAGATGTAAGGTGGAGCCACTGAGGCAAGGGAAGCGTAATAAATAATGAAATTTTAAAGGGCTATATCAGGACAGGTTCATTTCATGTATAGGCCTTTGGTTTCACAATATATCTCCCACCTGGTCCACTTGTTGATATAAGATTACATTTTGTGTTGGGCTGCATGGGTAATGAGCTCCATTTGTTGTATTTGTTGGATGAGCACTAACCAGTCATTGACCTGGGGGTGATGGGAGCATCCTGAAGCCATTTTTTAGTTATAAGTTTGTTGGCAGCAATCACTAGGATTGCCCACAAATAATATCCTTTCCTTCCCGTGATCTCCAGAGGAGCAATGCCCATTAGGAGATTTTCTGGGCCTAGCTGGGTTGTTAATACAAATAACGCCTCTAGGTGTCTTTTGATTTGGTCCCACTATGGCTGTAAGATCTGACATGTCCAGAAAATATGACAGTAATCGCCTCCACCTCCTCACACCTATGCAAACAATCAGAATGATGTAGAAGACCCATTCTTCTCTGCCTATGAGGAGTTATGAAATACCGAATTCTTAATTTCCATGCATACTCATGCCAAATTGGCAACAATGTGGTTTTCCATGTGATTTTCCAAACCTTATGCCATTTAGAAGTATCCATTTTCAGATCAATCTCTTGCGTCCATCTCTTCTGGTCTGCTTGTATACTGAATGCTTGATCTGAAATGTAATTACCATAAAGCTTGGTGATCACCCCTCTATCATGGGGAGATTCCCATATTACCTCAAAAACTCTAGGGTGGGGGCACAGATCTTCCTTCACCAATGACTGTTATAATTTATTATTTGTATAATCTCTTAATTGATAATAGTGGAGGAGGTCTGCTGCAGTCCACGGATATCTATTTTGTGCTTGTTCAAAAAAGATCAGTGCATTTTTTTGAAGGAGCTGCCACTCTAGGATGGGGGCGCAGATCTTCCTCCACCAATGACTGTTGTAATTTATTATTTGTATAATCTCTTAATTGATAAAAGTGGAGGAGGTCTGCTGCAGTCCACGGATATCTATTTCGTGCTTGTTCAAAAGAGATCAGTGTATTTTTTTGAAGGAGCTGCCACGGGGCATATAAATCTATAGCTGCCTGCCTTCTGTACCATTTGTCAAGTCGTGCAGGAGGAAAAGCCAAGTCTAGGGCTGTATCAGCCAAATCTACAAAGTGCTCAGGCCGTGTATCCCTTTTTGATGCCCAGTCTCCAGCCCGCCCATGTAGCCTTGATACAAGAGTTAAACAATTGAAAATAAGATGCTTTGGGATTAGATTGAAATACCAAAGCCTGACGTGGGTGTTCCCTTACTTACTGTAACTCTACACATTGCCAGTGAGATCTGTAAGTAGGGTGGGCCCACAATAATGCAATTTTCATTTGGGCTGCTGTCCAATATCCCACCAAATCTGGACGAGCTCTGCCACCCTCAGACTTAGGAAGGCATAAGGTGTGTTGTGATATTCTAGGACATCGACATACCCAAATAAAGTCTAGAAGCATTTTCTGCAGTCCTAATAAAGTACTTTGGGACAAGGGACACACTGAAAAAAGATACAGAAATCTTGCCAGTACATTGGTTTTTATGGCCTGGATTCTGGCATACAAGGGGACAGAAAGGAGCAGCCATCTCTGTATGTCTAATTTTATTTGCTGGACGAAGGGTATGTAGTTATTATTAAACAATTCAGAGGAAGCACAGCCCAAATGCACACCCAAATATTTGATAGTGTTTAGGTTCCAATTAATTTGGTATTTTTATCTTATGCTTTGTGGGAAATCCTGAAAAAATACCAAAACCTCTGTTTTAAACCAGTTTAGAGTGTAACCAGAGAGCTTAGAAAATATTTGGATTTGGTTAAAAACTTCTTTCAAGGACACCTCTGGATTTGTTAGATATAATAGGATGTCGTCCGCATATAACGCTAATTTATGGTGGGTGCCCCCCCAACTCTACCCCCTGAACATTTAGATTTTGCTGTATGCTTTGGGCCAAGGGTTCAATGTATATTGCAGATAAAGTTGTCCAGCTTCCTTACGAGTCTCCTATGTGGAATGTGTTGAAAGCCTTTCTGAAATCTAGATAGGCCATGTCCACTGTACCACCCTGATCTATTTCCCTGGGCACCCAATCAAAGAAATGTATTAGATTTGTTTGACATAACTTCCCTCCTGTGAATCCATGTTGCCTCAGGCCTTGTAACCCGCTGGATTCAAGATACTCCACACTTCTTTCAGCATTGTCTCCATTAACTTTCCCACCACTGATGTCAGGCTGGCATCCTCTTCTCTGCTACCACTTGTGTGGAGCGGGACTACATCTGTCCTCCTCCAGTCCTCTGGAACCACTCCTGTTTTGAGTGAGCTGTTAAACAGGACTGTCGGAGGTTCAGCCAGTACCTCCCTGAGCTCCCTCAAAACCCATGGATGTACCCTATCTGGCTCCATCACTTTGTCCACTTTCAGATTTGTGAGTCTCCTCAAGATTCTCCCCTCTGAAAAAGACCAGTGTCTACCTCCTTCCTGCCAGTGCTCCTGTTTCTTGTATGTGGCCCCTCCCCTTCTCCTTCCTCTGTGAACATCAAATAGAAGTATTTGTTCAGGATATCTGCCTTTTCCTAGTCCTCTGTACAGTCTCCCATCTCTTTCTTAACCGTACAATCCCTCCACTGGCCTTTTGTTTTCACATATATATCTAAAAAATGTCTTGTCCCCTTATGTTACCCTCTGGGCTAGTCTCGCCTCAGTTCGCATCTTTGCACTCATTACCGCTTTCCCTGCCTCCCTCTGTTTCTCCTGATACACCTTCATTTCATCCTCCCTCTGAGTCTCTTTATACCTCCAAAACGCTACCCTTTTATCCTTTACTTTTTCAGGCACATCTTTCAAGAACCGTAGTGGTCATTTTTCTCCTGCTTCTGCTCACTTTCTTTGTGCAGAGGTTTATTGGCTTTGCTATGCCCTCCCTTATCACCTACTGTTCCTCTATCCCACCCAGGTCATCCCCCTACTAGATCATACCTGAGGTATTCTCCACTCTTTTTAAAATGTTCTCTTCTGAAGTTCAGGACCCTCATCCTTGTGAGGTTTGATTTCACTGCCTTCCTTATGTTGAATCACCCTGTATGGTGATCACTGGTCCCCAAGTGGCTTCCCACCTTGACATCTGCACTGTCCCGGTTAGTGAGCATTAGGTTCAGTATGGCCCCATCATGAGCGTGCTTCCTGGCTAGTTGCCAGAGGAATGTCCCTGCAGGGAGTCCAGAATGTTACTGCTTCCTGCTGAATCTGAAGCTGGGAGGTTCCAATCTACATCTGGCAGATTGAAATCCCTCACCAGCAGCACCTCCCCTTTTCTGCCATTTTGCCAATGGATTTCACCAGTACCTTATCTAAATTCTCCACTGTGCTGGAGGACTGCAGATCATGCCAGTGTGAATAGTGGCCCCATTTTCCTTCTCTAGGGTGATCCTCAGTACCTCCAACCCCTCCACTCCCCTGGACTCCTTGTATCTCCCTTGCTTTTATGCCTTCCCTTACATATAGCACCACCCCTCCTCCCTTTCTTCCCACCTTGTATTTCCTAAACTGAGTATAATCTGTATGGCCATGTCCCAGTCATGTTTTCCAGTGCACCGTGACTCAGTAATGGTCACAATATCCATGTCTGCCACTTCCATGATGGCCTCTAGGTTCAGAATTTTATTTCCTAGACTTCTTGCATTTGCACACATGGCCTTCCATAGTTTGTTAGCACTCTGCCTGCTGCCCCCTTTAATTCCTTTTCACCCTCCTTCCTTTTCCCCTCTCTTTTTTTACTGCTTGCTTTCCCGTCCCCTTTCATTTCTACCACTCTGCTTTTTTCATTGTTCTGCACCCTTGGAGATTCATCTTCCCTTGAGTCCTCCCTACTCTCTGCTTCTGTCTGGGGGAGGGGCAGTTTATGTCTCCCTGATTCCTTCCACCATCCCCTTGGCTAGTTTAAATGTTCATAAAAAAAAAAACATTCAAACTATCGGCTGAGAACAGCATTTCCCTTCCCAGACAGATGCTGACTATCACCCCTGTATAGGCCCTTATCCTGTGAGGTTGGTCCCCAGTCCCCAATGTAGCCGAATTCCTCCTCTCTGTACCATTTCTTCAATCATGAGTTGAAGCTTCTAGTGTGGAGATCCCTATCCTCTCCCCTGCCATAGACAGGCAGCACCTCAATGAAAACCACTGAGTGCACTACCTAAGACCTCTCTCAAGCTCCCTGAACTCCCCGTGCACAACCCCAGCCCCATCCCTAGCCAAGTCATCATTCCCCAGGTGGAAAATGACATCCAGCTTCCCTCCTGCCCTGCCACCATAGTGATCCTTAGAATTTGCTTTCCATGCCTCTGAGCCGTGGCACTAGTTAGGCACCTCACCTCTGTCCCTCACTCCCTCCCTCCCTTGCAATTCCTAAATCTACCCCTTTTACAACTGAGTCTTCCACCAGAAGTTGCGTCCTTCTCTCATGGGATCCTCTACCACCCTTCTTCTGGTCTCCACTACTGAGGACCCCTAAATCCTGCCTGACCACTACCAGTCCCATCATGCCAGAGCAGCAAATGAATTCTGTAGTGTCACTGGCTGAGAAATGTGCCCCCGACCCATCACCCCACCCTCCTGGAGCCCACCACAATTTAGCTGTTCCTCTCCACTTGCATCCTCTGGGGAAATGTTGGCAGACTCAGTAGCCTCTGGGTGTGGGAAGAGGTCCCCCTAATCCTAGCCAACCCAGCCCTGAGCCTAGCGACCTCCTCCTCCCTCAGCCCAGAGAGATACATGCAGATGGGGCAGCAACTTGGTCTCCAGAAAGTCTCTCAAAATTGCTGCTCCACAGCCACTGCACTGTACCACTCCCTGATATTACTGTCCTTACACTCGCTATGATATAGAAAAGAACTCTGTACCTTTACTCCTGTACCCTTTTGATTAGAAACATGGCAACATAGAAAACGTGATGGCAGAAAATGACACAGGGTCCAACAAGTCTGCTCAAGATCCACTAGGTCAGCAGGTAACTAAGAATAGGTAGACAGAATGGGACTTGTGTAACATAGTACTGTATGCTGTTCTTGCAGGTTACTTCTAATGAAAACATTTGAGTGACAGAATTTGTTTGAATGCTTATACAATAGTCTTGTGGCCATTTTTTTATTTTTTTCAGTTAATGCTTTTTATTGTTTTCTTTTTTTTTTTCAAAGAGAAACATACAATACAGCATGCACTTTAGCAGGGAGAACCTGGATGAATCATGCAATACACTGTAATTCCAGGTACTGAGAGTGGTACATAGACTGCATAGATTCATACATTAGCCACAGTCTGGATAACAGCAGTAAGTCCATAGGAGGAGTCCTAGGAAATGGCACCGGAATGTGTTCCACCAGCTAGGACTGAGGAGATGTGATAACAGTCCAGATTCATCCTAGAAGGAATCCTGGTGCACAGTCTTATCCTGGAAGACAAAAACAAACCTAAAGCATGTGAACAATACTATCACACATCCAGATGTCTGTTTCTCTGGTTTAGGAAAATCAGGGGATGCTTATACAGATCATAGGAGAAAGAAGAGAAAGTTCTGAAGAGCCTACCACCGGGCACTGTGTCATCATCAAACAGTTTAGACCACATCGCATTAAATGCAGAGCTCACCCTATCCCTGCTTGTGGGGACAGATAGGCCAAATAAGGGGCCCAAGACAGGTAGTACTGAGGGAGTGTATTAGCCACCATATGAGAGAGGCGATCCAGAGAGGCTACCGCCGAAAGGGAATTGTAAAGTTCAGATATTGTGGGCACTTCAGCTGTTCTCCAGCGGCATAATATTATCCGCTTGGCTTGCATGCTAAGTAAGGTGTGCCATCTCAGTTGTTGCTGCATCAGCTTTGCTCTTTCAGGGGGCAGTCCTAGGATCCACACCAGGGGGTCAAGACCCAAGTCCTGACCTAGGACCCGCTCTGCAAGACCACACACTGCCACCCAGAAGGGGTGGAGAAGAGGGCCATGCCAAAGAATATGTACGAGGTCACACACCTCAGCATGGCACCTCCAACACAAGTCATTATCCATTAAGTTTAGTCTATACAGCAGAGAGGGAGTGCGATGCCAGTGGGAAAGGACCTTATTTTGTATGAGCCTACTTCTTGCATCTAGAATCAGGGAGTGGGCATTTTTCCAGCAAAGCTGCCATTGGGCATCAGATGGGGTTGCTGAAGAGTCTTTTCCTATTTAGACTTGACTTGTGTAGAGTGAGAAGGGAGTTGTTTTGTAAGATTAGAATAAATTAGGCTGATCCTACCTATCTTAAGGGAGAGCCATTTATGCAGCTGGGCGGTGCTCCCATGCCTGTGCGCTGGGAGTGCTTTAAGATATGCTGCAAGTGCACTACGTAGCTGCAGGTATTGCCAGAATGCTGCTTTCCCCAGGTGGAACTTATGGTCCAGCTCCTGAAAGCATTGTGAGGAAATGCCATCAGCAGCCTGGACATCCATCAGTTTAGAAATACCCTTATCCACCCAGACCAGCTATAGGCTCTGTTCCCTATCCACCTGGATAGAGCTGTTGTTCCATATGGGTGTGGTTTCTAAGGGGCAGGGATTGGCATCCAGTTTTCTAAGCACTAGGTGCCAAACATGCACTGAGCTAGAAATGGTGGGATGTTGGCACAGGTTTCTAGGGAGTGGACTATAGATCAAGAGTGGAAGAGAGTGCACTTGGGCTATGTCTGCTTCCAATTGTACCCATTGTGGTGTGTCCCCCTCAGTGGGAAGGAACCATGCCAGGGTTTGAGCCATTGAGAAGGCCCATTTGTACTCTTCGATCCAGGGAAGGCCCCAACCCCCGCGTTTCCAGTGCATTCTCAATTTGTTTCCTGCTGTAACAGGGTTTAGCGCCCTCCCAGATAAAGCCGGAAAAAGTTTTGTCAATAGCTTTAACCCACTGTGCCGGTAGTACCAATGGTATGTGCGAGATGATATATAGGAGTTTCAGGGCAGCCACCATCTTTAAGGCGGAGATCTTGCCAACTAATGTGAGGTGGAGCCCTTGCCAGTGATCGCACTCCGTCGTAATGTCCGCAAGAAGGGGCTTAAGGTTTATGTCCCAGATTTTGGCTAGGTCAGGGCCCAAGTGGATACCTAAGTATACCAAGTTGTGCAGTGTCCAGTGAAGTTCCAGTTGGGATACCTGCGCCTGCTTGCACAGGGAATTAAGAGGCAAGACCTCTGTTTTGGAGTGGTTGATCTTTAGCCCAGAGTATGTGGCAAATTCCGAGAGCAGGAAGAGTAGCGTGGGTAAGGATTTTGGGGCATCTGCTAATGATACTAAAAGGTTGTCCACGTACATAAATGTGGATAATTGGTTGCCACCTATTCGGAATCCCTTAATGAAGGGAGAATGGTGGATGGCTATCACTAGCAGTTCCACAGCTAGGATAAAAAGCAAGGGTGAGGGGGGCAACTCTGCCTGGTACCCCTCCCCAAGGGAAAGGGGGCAGACATGGTAGAGTTGGTGAGTACTCGGGCTGTTGGGTTGCTATAGAGAGCTGCAACCCAATGTCTAAAATTGCAACCAAACCCCATAGCTGCTAGCACTTGCTGCAAGTACTCCCATTCCAGGGAGTCAAAAGCTTTCTCAAAATCAATAGCTACTGCAGCAGCTGGAGTGGTACAATCATTGGCACAGGCAATAATGTTGATCGTAGATCTGATGTGATTCCTGCTGAAGTGGCCAGGGATGAAGTCGGCCTGTGAGGGGTGAATGAGCTCGGGAAGAAGGGGGCTGAGGCGGGTAGCTAGTATCTTGGCAAAAACCTTGCTGTCCATGTTAATGAAGGAAATTGGATGGTAGCTCGAGGGGAGGGTGAGATCTTTCCCTTTTTTTTGGAAAGACTGTTATGATAGCTTCCCTCAGTGTCGGGGGGGGGGGAAGGACCCAGTGGTAATAGCCAAATTAAACAAAGCGCAGAGGAGAGGGGCTATTTAGGGGGCTACTATTCTCCAAAGCTCTGGGGGAAAGCCATCTCCACCTAGCATCTTCCCCCGGTTTAGAGCAGTAATAGCTGCTGACACCTCATGGGGTGTTATAGTGGCCTCCAGCGATTCCAGCTGTTGTGGGGTCTGACATGGAAGGGGGAGTGAATCTAGAAATTTATGCACTACTTGGGCCTCCACAACTCGAGAGGAGCTGTAGAGCTCCTTATAGAAGTCTACCATAATTTCGTTAATGTGCTCCGGGGGCGAACTTGCACAGCCCCCCCTCCCAATGTTTGTGCTTTAGTCTTAAAATAGCCAGCTCTGCTTTCCAAGCCAGTAAGTTATTGATATGAAGCTGGGTCTGGGTGATTTCATGACAGAGTGAGGATTGTGGGTTGGCATGGGGGTACTGCTTCAGTTGAGCCTCTTGGTCTGCTAGATGAGCCTCAAAAGTTTTGAGCTGCTGCTGTCTCTGCCGCCTGCAGAGAGCCACAAATCCCATTATGGATCCCCTGATGGTAGCCTTCAATGCTTCCCAGGCACTTGCTGGGGAGGTCGCAGTGGATGGGTTGTCTAGGAGAAAGTTTGAGACCTGCATCTTGAGCCATTGAGGGAAGTCGGGATCCCGCAGCACCAGTGGGTCAAAATGCCAGCATCTGGAGTGGGAGGTCGGGAAGCCCCCTTGCAAGGTGGAGCTGCACAGGAGCATGATCGGAGATCACCGTTGGAAGGATTTGGGCATCCAAGGAGGTGTTCATGACTGGGGGAGATACCAACCAGTAGTCCAGCCTACTAAATGAGATACATAGGTGTAAGACAGAAGCTAAGCTCCAGAGGGGCAATTTGGTGCCTAATGTCAGAGCTGGGCTCTTGAGTAGCCAGGCTAAGACCAGGAGGGTCTGACATTGGAGCGTGGCCCTTGAGGGGTACAGTCTGGCATTTGAGAGTTTGGGCATTGAGCCTGGTACTAGGGCATGTGACTGGAAGCATTTGAATGCAACAGGTAGACATTGGGGGTGTTTGTCTGACAGAAGACAGCATGGCAGATGAAGTAGGAATGATGGGTATGATTGAGTTGGTAGCAATAGAAGTTCAAATGCACCCGAGAAGAAGACTGGACAATCACCAGGGTAGACTCTTGGCCTTGATTACTAGCAGTGTGATATGGACCCAAATCGGGGAAGGGTGTAAACCCTGTGGTCATAGAGCAAGTGAAGTGCTGGTGTATAATCAAGTGTAGTCTTGAGTAAAGGCTCAAAAGGGTCTCAAATCCAAAAGGCTTAATCTGGGGTAACGTGAAAGTAAGACGACTGTGGCAGTCAGGACAAAGAGTCCTTGGTGATGAAGTAGGGAATCCAGTCTAAATGTTACCTAGAGCTTAGGTTGAGATAATGTGTTTCATGGATCCTGAAAATCTGGTACATGAGACAGCAGGATCAGAAAGCATTTGAAGCACATAAGGGTACAAGGAATCCATTTATTTTGGTAACCCATAAAATGGGTGACTGAGATTGAATGACTAGCATGTCAGTGACTCAATCTCAGTGCCTGTAATGTGAGCTACCCTGAAAGGGTAGCGACAGAAGAAGAGCGAAGATGCAGGTTAGTGAGAGAAGAACAGTAACAAGGTAGGACGGCCAATGGAAGGGAAGGGATGAGGAAGAGAGTACGTGGGAGGTAGTGTGGTGCAGTGTTGACGAGCTGCCCCCATGGTGTGGCGGTGAGGGTTGCCAGCTGTAGGGAGCTAGTTACAGGGTTTGGGGCTGGGCAGGGGAAAGCTTTCTGTGCGAGTAGGTTTTTTATTTATTATTTGTGACTGTTTCCCCCTCCCCGTCATGCACCCCCTGAAGTTAACAATCTCTAGTTAGGGGGGTGCAGAGGCAAATTCCCCCTTGCATAAATACTGTTCATGGTTTTCACCTGGTTCTTTCTGGGAGTGTACATTGCTGTTTTCCTTTTTGGCAATGTACACTCACTGTAACGACGATCGAGGTTTGGCGATCACCGTTATGACATGGAACCTTTATTTTTATAATTATTACACTGCCCACCTCCATTTGTCACTTAACTCCAGCGCTGCCCCTTCTGGTGGCTACCACTTATCCTTCTAACTGACCTTGTCCATGCTTAGACATTTCCAACCTCCTGGGGAAGAGGTTACCTGGCTTGCCACACCAGGCAAGGTGTTAGCCCTCCTATATGAGGACCTCTAGGGTAGGGTGGCTGATCGGTCAGGCTAGAGCCCAAGTGTGCCCCATCATTGTGCATTGCACTTTTTTCTTGTTTATTTTCCAGCTGCTAAGGATGTTGGCACACTAGGGAATCCAAGTGCATACGCATGAGAAGTGTGGCAGCATGAACTCTGGCTGGTGTCCTCCTCTCCCTTCTGTAGTATCTCCACTTCATTACCACCTGTGGTCACCTAGATGGCAGTATTGTAGTAGCGGTAGAGACCCTACCTCCCTGGAGATGGAGCAGGTCTCCTCCTCCTCTGGCTGTCTCCCAATGACCTGGGCTCGTTCCCAAATCCAGGTCACTAGTGTCATGAGTGAGAGTCCTACCGCTGTGCTGATGGGCTGGCCTAGGAATCTGACTTTGATCTAATTGAGAATGCCACATGCAGAAAGATAGGTATTTTTTAACAGATGCAGGCTACTTATAAAAATATTGCAGAGTTGGAAGTTCTTTATATAAGTAAGTGGCTGTGTGATCCACCTAAGACGAAAAATGGCAAAATCTGAAACAGTTAAACAAGAACCAGGAGAACTGTTTAAAACTGAGCTGGAGTATACTGAAAATAATCAATAAACATACTGTAAGTGCATTTACTTGGAATGTCGCTGCAGAACAGTTTCCAAAACTGCATGAAGAATTCACGTGACAGCAAAGCCTTTCCCAAACAAGGTTGGCAAGTACACACTAAAAACAAAGCGTATCATAAAATTGGGGTGGCATAAATCAACAGAGCATTACCAGTGCAGCTATTACTGAAGGTACAAGTATAAATGAAGGAAAATACTACTGACCCAAGTAAAATGCTAAATGTGGAAAATACAGATCCGAATTCCCCAAAACTTATAGAGAAACACTATAAGACACAGCAAAAGCACAGAGAAAAGCAGGCGGGCGGGGTTGGGCAGGCCCAGTGGCAGGAGTGCAACAGCCCCAGCAGCAAAGCTTCAGCAAAAAAAAAAATTAGAATTAGCATTCGCCTTTAAATAGCCTCGGGGGCTGAGGGGTGGAGAATGTCCTCACTGCTCCAGCAACCCCAGGCTATAGCCTTGCAAATATTGAAAGAAATCATTTACGTGGAATTTCTGCCCAGAACTCTACCAACTAAAATTAATTTCAACATGTAGATATAAATAAGGAATTAGTTGTGTTTGTTGCCAGTTTATTATGTTAATTACTTTATTTGTATATATCATCAATAGTTACACTCGTATGTTAAGTCCTGACATCATCTGGCCCATAAGATGCTAAAATTTGCTATTTCACCTCACCGTGTTTCTTTTGGTCTGTATGTGGGGGAACTGGGTCATATTTAAGTTGTGCAGTTCTTCTGTAGAACTGGGCTTGCAGCTGCAACTGTAAATCATTTTCCATGTACAGTTTGTCTTTGTCCTCTGCTTGACCTATGAGTCCAAGAATAAGAGACAAATGCTTTTTTTTTAATTTGAGTAGTTTTTACTGTATTACACAAACCTATCATCAACAGTGTTTCCTGCTCAGCTATGGAATCATGAGTTGTAAACCTTGCTTTTAGTTTTAGCTTGCTCATGCATTCTGTTATTCAGAGCCATGGTAATAGAACCCCACCAAAAATGTTTTAATTTGCATTCTACTAATGCACAAAGGCATAGTTACTGTACAGCTTGTTACACAAATGCTCATGTTGTGACCTTTAAACTGTTAGATTGTAGTGTATTGTTATGGTTGAAACCATAATCGAACTGTCATGACTGTCTTCCTTTATGCTACTAGAAAACAACAGCTTCCATTGAACTATTACAAGGACAGCACATCAGTATCATGTAATAAAGAGCTTCTTTTTTAACCCTCATTCTCCACATACCATGGCACAATACAAAACAATACAATGCACAACGCAAGCTGAACAAAGAATCCTTCTGTTACAGTTACTGTAGTTCAGTCATGCAATGTAAATAATTATTGAAATCAGAATACTCTAATGGATAACAGCAGTTTCTTTTACTGAAAAATCAATACTGTTATAAACAATGCCCCCACCCGTGAGGTGTGCTAACTAAGCGTGGGGATGGTAAAGGGCAAAGCCTCTTATGCCTATGTGTGAATGGTTCCTGGGTTTGTGGTTAGAAATGGGCTTGGAAAGTGGTGTGGTGCCTCCACCTATGGGTATCCTTATGACAGAGCACTGTCAGTGTGTTTCCCCATAGGAAATAAATACAACCCCCACCCTCTGTGGTAGGAAACACAATAACACAATCCCCTCCTCACTTATCACTCTAAGCATGCAAATAAGCAGCAAGGCAATAATATCAAAATATGCCAGAAGTTGCAAATAAATAAACAATGGGTTTATTCTGGGGTTGGAGAACAAGGTAGGGGACAAAGGAAACAAAGGTAAAGACAGCAATTTTTTCATTCACCCCATTGTAAGGCATATTTTAGCACATCTCCCCCACTGGTGCACCAGTTAACCCCACAGTCCCTCTGGGAGCTCCCAGTTAGAGTTTGAGTGTGCACGCTGATGCAGAGTTGCAGTCCTGTAACACTTGGACCTCGGTGCGGTACCATGTAAATTCGGTTGCTGGCTGCAGCTGCTGACTGGCAAACTACATAGTTGGATGGACAATAAAACAGTTGCCCCTGGCTGTAAGCTGTAGCTGTGAGTGTGATTCTAAGGTTGCACAGGAATGTCCAGAAAGTATCTAGCTAGCTAGCCAAACAGTAAGAATGATAAGTTCTGCTGGTAAAACCCAGTACTCATGACCTTTGGATAAGAGGCTGGTGCTGTTTCCATGGGGATGTCTCCCCCTGGTTAGGCAGATGATGGCTGGATGGTCTTTTCTGTAAGCTGGATACAAGTGTGCAGGAAAACTCACTCCCAGTTGCGAAGGGTGTGGGCTGGGATGACTTTGGATGATGGGAGTCCTGTTCTGTAAGCTGGTTACATGCACAGAGGACCCACCACACTTCCGGTAGTGAGGGGTGCAGGCCATGATGTTCTGGATGATGATGATCCTCTTCACTCCATACTGGGACTTGCCTTTACCCACCCCAACAGACAGGCAGTCACTCGGGACCTCAGCTAGTTCGATCTCATGTCAGGATAAAATCCTAACAGCAGTAGAAGGCAGTGGCTCACCATCTTCCCAGATGTAGATCAGCTTTCATGGCAACCTCTGCTCTAATTCGGTGGTAGAACCTTGGCGTGGCACTATAACTGCATCAGTCCCCTTTTGCAGGGTCTCCTGTCTGTTTTGGGCAAACTTTTTAGTCATACAGGAATAGCAAATGAGAGCTATTCACCAATGCTCTCCCATCCTCAGAGGTTTTGTTTCAAACACATCAGCTTTATTTCCACGTCTCTCCCTTGTGCCGAGTCAGGGATTAAATATCAGTGGCTAGCATCTCATGCAGTATTCATTATGCTAAACCCCTGGCTGTCAGTGCCTGTCAGTTCTAGGGGAAAGCATACATACAAGTCCTGAGCCAGCTAGCAGTTCAGAGCTGTTTTGCAGAGCTGAGCTCCAAATAGATGTCAGTTTCACAGGAATGGGATGTACTAATTTAGTTGTTTTGCAGAGCTGGACTAGTCTCCAAGTTGTCAGTTTCACAGTGACAAGATGTACTAATTTGGTTGTTTTGCAGAGCTGAACCAGTCTCCAATCTTCATGCTCCCAGTGAAGAGTGGTTTTACACAGCTTAGAGAGCTGCTTGAAACTGGGCAACCTCCTTGCTGTGGGCACTCTGACCCTGAAGGCAGTCTAGGGGCCATTTGAGCAAAGAGAGGTGGTGGTGTGCTGGCCATGGTGAGAAGGGCATTGAACAAGCCCGCAGAACAAATGACATTGTCCAGTTGAGCTTCGGATCCCGCAGCTGCAGTCAGGACTGGAACCGGGGTGAAGGAGTGGTGCAGGGGTAGGTAGCAGCTGTTTCCTCAGCCAACAAATGATACACCAAGTTATTCTTTAAACAAGTCATACAAAATATAGCAAACAATCTTAAAACAGACATAGAAACAGAATTTAATGGCAGATAAGGACTGCTTGGCCCACCCAGTCTTCTCATTTCTCCATACCTATACTATAATTGCAGAGGATGCCTGAGCTATAGTTCTTTCTCTCTCCCTCCTTCCTTTCCACTATGATTTCCTTGTGCTTATCTCATGCATTCTTGAACCCCACCACTGTTTTCACCCCCCCATCACCTCTGCTGGAAGGCTGGTCCAGGAATACACCATTCTTTCTGTGAAAAACTACTTCCTCACATCTCTCCTGAATCTACTCCCATCCAGCTTCATAGCATGTCCCCTTGTTCTTGAGCACCTTTTCTTCTTAAAAATACTTCACTCCTGTACCTTATTTACCCCGTGATATATTTAAAAGTCTCTGTCATATCCGCCCCCGTTCCTGGGTGTACATATTAAGGACCTTTAGTCTCTCCTCCTAGGGCTTTTGATGCAGATCCTGTACCATTTTAGTTGCCTCCTCTGAACTGCCTCCACTCTGTCAATGTCCTTCCGGAGATGTGGTCTCCAGGACTGGACACAGTACTCTAAGTGGGATCTTACCAGCAATCTATACAGAGGCAACACCACTTCCCTCTTTCTGCTGGTGATACCCCTCCCTATGCATCCCAACATCCTACTCACCCTCCCTACAGTCTTGTTGTACTGCCTGGCCACCTTTAGGTAATCTGATATGATTACCCCCAGGTCTCTTTTCTGCTTGGTAGTCGTCAATACCACTCCACCTATTTTATACTCTGACCCTGAGTTTCTGTGCCCTAAGTACCGACCCGGTGCTCCTGTAGTGCGGCTGCCCACAGCACTTGCTGCCACCTTCTGCCAGGTCATGGGGAAGCCCTGACTTGGCTACCCCGGACAAAGGCTACCAGTCTATTGTTCCTGCCGGCTCCCACCTGCCTGCCCTATTTGAATTCTTTCTTATATAGCTCCCTGTGATCACATGACCTGAGGCAAAACTTACTAAGTGCCTGCTTTCCCATCTGCTTCTTATAATGAACCTACCAATAGAGGGATTCAGAAAAGTGAGCAATTTCACTTTGTATGAGTGGTACTACCTCCTCTTGAGTGCCTAATCTCACACTAGGTTGGAATGAACCATTATAAATAACCTGCGGATGAACCAGCAATGGAACCTACAACTATGTCCTGGAAACCTGGGATCTTATTGTGCCTTGTCTCACTCACATTGATATCCCTCACAGAGCCCCCAAGCTGCAAGCTGCCGCCAGCTGTCCTAACTCACCCCCAGGTGACTGTACTCAATGCATATGGCAAGACCACTTCTCACAACTACTGGACAAGCTCATACTCTACAAAAGGGCACCCCATGCGTTGTCCCCAGGATCACAGGCCTAAATATCGCTCCTTAGTCTGGCAATTCCATGGATTCCTTGCCCGCTACATCTCCTCTAAAATGTTGATATCAGGGACATGGCAGCATTCAGGAAGCTACAAACTCCTTCTGAACCACATTACCTGCCTACTACTGCTACTACTAATGCTATCGGGTAACATACACCAGAATCCTGGCCATTCTCACTCTCAGAATCACCCGCAACAAAAATCTGCAGGACTTACCTCTGCTGCCTTAAACATCTGCAGTCTGCTGCCCAAACTGGACAACCTAAAGGTATGGGTTACCAAACACAACCCAGACATCCTCTTGATCGTGGAAACGTGGCTATCACCCGAGGTACCAAACTCTGCCAACATGCTGCCTGGATATACCCTTTTTAGGCAGGAACCATACCTCGAAGAAAGGAGGGGTTGCGTAGTCTATGTAAAGAAAACACTGCAGGGGCATATCCTTCCCCTTCCCAACAGAAGCACCAATCTGCAAATCCTACCCATCAAAATCTTGCTGGGCACTCACAACAAGGCGCTTACGATCCTCACAGTCTACATACCACCCAAAACAACAATTCCCGGTGCTAGCAACCTCATGGACTTTATTGGCGCCTTTCACCTTAACTCTGAGATCATTCTTCTCAGGGAGTTCAACATCAGTTGGCCCTCACTGGCAGCTGCTTCAGTGAGAGACAGTCTAGCGACTATCCACTTTTCCCAGATGGTGGCAACCCCAACTAGGGTCAACTACAAAACTGGTACTAGCACACTGCTGGACTGGATCCTCTCAAACCAACCAGCCCACATCACCAACACTATTGTCCTTCCTGACTCACTGAGCGATCATTCACCTGTTACCTGCACCTGGCAAAACAACTTCAGCAAGCCCCTGCCCAGAACCATGACCAGCCGTGTACCTCTCAAAGGGCACCTACCACAACTTAAAGTAGGCCTTCAAGGCCTAGACTGGTCTGACCTACATAAAACAAATGATGTAGACATCGTGCTTGGTCACTTCATCACAAAATTTAACGCTACTTGCGACAAACATGCCCCCTTGAAAACAAGAAAATCTGAAGCTCCATGCAACCCCTGGATAATGCCAGAACTCATGCTACAACTCAGTGCTCTGGACCAACTCAGGATAAAGGCACTCGCACATGGTACAGCTGCCAATATCCAACTATATAAAAAGCTAGAAATGAGTGCACAAAGGCTATCCACCTAGCAAAATACTCCTACAATAAGGAAGCTCTCTTCAACTCTTGGAACTGCAGCAAATCCTTCTGGGCCAGCCTCAGTGATATTACTGGAAAGGATCCCAAAACAGCCCCCCTCCATCAACAATGTACCCACAGTGGCTCCACTGCAAATAGCAAATTTCCTAAATACTGCCTTCAAGGACCTAAGTGGAGTGCTCCCGGCGGACTACTTCGATCCTCCAGTCCGAAAGCACCCAGTAGGTGATCAATCCCCTATGGAGAACCGTCCACTTTTTTACTTTAAAGAAGTCAGCACTGCCAAGGCTAGAAAGTACTTTGAGAAGGTGCTGGGCAAATCGAGTCACAGTGGAGACACCCTGAACCTTAAGTTCATCGTTATGGCACACGAGGACGTACTAAGCCCCCTGACCACCATCATCAACCTATCCCTCCACCACTCTCAGTTTCCCCAGCTCTGGAAGTCGGCTTCTGTAACACCAGTTCACAAAAGTGGAGACCGGGCACTACAAAACAACTACAGACCGATCTCCATACTCCTGCCACTCTCCAAAGCACTTGAACAGATGGCAGTGGATCAGCTTGTGGAATACCTGAACGTGCACCAACTCCTATGCCCGGAACAACGTGGGTTCCGAGTGGGGCATGGCACTATTATGGCCCTGTTGGAATTCACTGGTTATATCCACCAAGCCCTGGATCAAGGACAGCTAGTGGGGGCTACCTTCATTGACCTATCAAAAGCTTTTGATACGGTTCTTCTTCTTGAACAGCTAGCCAACACCGGTCTCTCTTCTGATACAGTTCTATGGTTTAACAGTTATCTCAGCAATCACTCACAGTGGGTCAAGATTGGGAACATCGTCTCAGATAGCAAACCTGTCCGCTCAGGGGTCCCCCAGGGATCAATACTGGGGTCCCTCCTCTTCAGTATCTTCTTAAATAAACTTCCAGGCTCTTGCACCAGTTGCATGCTATTGTATGTTGATGACACCATCATTTTCACCTGCAACTCCAACCCCGAACTAGTTCAAAATGACCTCCAACTAGGATTTACTGCTGCTGAAACATGGTTTAAGGTGCACAGACTAATAACAAGAAAACTAAGACTATGATCTACTCCAGCACCCACAGCAAACACAAGACCTTCCCACTATCCATCCTGAACAACAGTGGTGATGTGCTGGACCTCATGCAGCACTTTAAGTACCTTGGTATTACACTTGACTCCACCCTGTCCTATGCACAGCATGTAGACAACACAGCCAAGGCCATCAATTCCAGCATCGGGATACTCCACTGTCGCAAGCACAGTCCTACATATGAAGCACTTAATAATGCTGTCACCAGCTCAGTTGTTACCCTCGTTGACTATGGCCTGGCCGTTTATGGTTCTGCACCAAACTCAGCATTCCATCGCATCTCCCTGGCCCTTAATAAGGCCTGCAAACTCCTCACAGGTGCTGCAAGGCTTACACATATTTGTGAGTTCTATTCATGGGCAGGGTGGCTCCAGCTAAAGAGCAGAGTTAAGTACCATACCTGTTTACTGGCCAGAAAAATCACACTAAATCTGATGCCACCAGGAATCCAGAATCTGCTCATGTGCCACGTAAGTGCCAGGCTGACCAGAAGCACCCACAGCCAAATTTTCAGTGAACCTAGATGCTACACTGTACAGGGTCAACGTGCATTCTACCACCGTGCACCACACTGGACAAACACACTGTCTTCGATACCACAACCATTGGTGCTTTCAAGCGTAAGCTCAGGCAGCACCTTGCCGCGGAAGACAGCCGTGATTGCGTTGGCCATTTATGATGACCAAAACGACTTTCCTACATTTGGACCACAGTAAAGCAGCAGCACTTAGTGTTGCACCTAATCCTAGGGACACCTACCTTTACAGCACTTCATTGTTCCATCCCTGTCTACCCCTTCCCCTCCTCACTGGGTACCCCTTCCCCTCTCTGTCCCTGCCCTCATGCTCCCCCCATCTGAGGCTGTCCTAGCCCCATTATCTCCAACCTTCCTTAAGCCTGTTCTTAACCCCTTATGCATGCATACACTTCACTACACAGCTGCTGTGCCTGTTCTCCACTCTGTTTCTCCCCCCATAAGTATTCCTAACTCTCCAATGCAGGTGCCTTCTCACCAATGCCGTAGCGGTGCCTAGCTTGTAATGTATTGTTTTGTACCAGTGCAGTTTTGTACTTGCTTGTAATGTAATGCTATGTACCTGTTCAATGTTTTCTTGTAACTGACGTGGAACCTACAAATGAGCATCAGCTCACAGGTGTTCTGCAAGATATAGAAACATAGAAACATAGAAACATAGAAGTTGATGGCAGATAAGGACCGCAAGGCCCATCCAGTCTGCCCATTTTTTCTACCTTATGAATGTGCCATAGGCTTGTACTCTGTCAATGGACTAACTATTCATACTCATCTGTATTGCTCCCTTATGCCTCTCCCATGCCTGTTTGAAGCCCTGCACTGTATTCATAGCCACCACTTCCTGAGGTAGGCCGTACCATGCATCCACCACCCTTTCTGTGAAAAAGAAATTCCTCAAATTCCCCCTTAATCAGCCTCCCTCTAATCTCATGCTGTGTCCTCTTGTCCTGCTATTCTTCTTATATTGAAACATATTAGATTCTTTCACCTTGTTAATGCCCTTAAGATGTTTGAATGTTTCGATCATATCACCTCTCTCCCTCCTTTTCTCTAGGGTATACATATTGAGCTCCGTTAATCTGTCCTCATATGTTTTCTGATGCAGTCCCTGCATATCAATGAACAAAAAAAATAAAATAAATAAAAAAGTACATTGTTTTGCATTTTTTTGCATTTAAAGCCAGCTGCCGTACTCTTAACCACTCCTCTAGTTTTCTCAGGTCTCTGCTCAACCTTTCCAGCCCCACAGGGTGTTCACCCCATTGTAGATTTTGGTGTCATCCGCAAAGAGGCAGATCTTCCCTTCCAGCTCCTCTGCAATGTCACTTATAAAGACATTAAAGAGGACCGGTCCCAGTATTGATTTCTGAGGTACCCCACTGATCACCCTCCCTCCCTTCCTTGGAGTGAACTCTATTTACCATCACCCTCTGTCACCTGTCCTCTAACCAATTTCTTATCCAATTTATCACCTTTGAACCCAGTCCTAAGCCACCCAGTTTGTTTACTAGCCTCCTATGTGAAACGGTGATGAACACCTTACTGAAATCTAGGTAGGCCATGTCCACTGCTACCCCCGATCTAGTTCCTTGGTCACCGAGTCAAAGAAATCTATCAGATTCATTTGACATGACCTCCCCCCTGTGAAACCATGCTGCCTCGGGTCTTGCAACCCACTGGATTAAAGATATTTCACAGTCCTTTCCTTTAGCAGTGATTCCATTAACTTTACCACCACTGATGTCAGGCTGACTGGCCTATAATTGTCAGCCTCCTCCCTGCTACCACTTTTGTGTAGTGGGACTACATCCACCTCTTCCAGCCCTCTGGAACCACTCCTGTTTCCAGTATGCTGTTAAATAGAACTGTCAGAGGTGCAACCAGTATTTCCCTGAGCTCCCTCAGTACCCTTGGCTGTACCTCATCTGGCCCCATTGCTTTGCCCACCTTCAGATTAGCAAGTTCTTTCAGGGCTCTCACCTCCAAAAAAGGACTAGTGCCCACCTCCCTCCCTCAAAAGCTTGTGTTACTTTTTGTGGCCCCTCCCTTTCTCCTTTCTCTGTGAACACTGAACAAAATATTTGTTCAGATGTCTGCCTTTTCCTGGTCACCCTCTGCACAGTCCCCCTTTTCATTTTTATCCTTACAATCCCACCCCTGGTCTTCCTCTTTACACTTACATACTTAAAAAATGTCTTGCCCACTCTTGTCGTCTCCTGGGCTAGTCTCTCTTCAGTTTGCTCCTTTGTACTCCTTACTGCTTTCTCTGCTTCCATCTGTTTCCCTGATACACCTCCCTATCCTCCTCCCTCTGCATCTTCTAATACTCTTTGAATGCTACCCTTTTAGCTTTTACCTTTTCAGCCACTTCTTTCGAGAACCATAGCGTTTTTTTTTTCTTCTTCTTCTTGCTTTTGCTCACTTGTTTGACACAGAGCTATGTTACTCCTTCACAATGCTCCCTTTTGTCCTCGCCCACTGTTCCTTCACCCCACCCAGGTCACCCTGGTAGGTCATCCCTGAGACATTCACCCATCATTTGCAGAGATGTTTTAATTTATTATAGCTTGATGGAGCACTCCTGAACAGTTTGAGGGCTCCTTTCATCACATGTGAGACACTGTTATTAGACAAAGATTGTCTCATATTCATTTAGTTGCACTGGAAACAGGTGCATTTGGTGGACTTTTTTATGTTCTGTACATATATCTTAAGGCATTTTACAGTATTCCCCCCATAATCTATAATACATTAATGCATTCCCTGGTGTTGCACTTGTGTTATTAGGGTGACAAATTTACTCAGGAGGCAGTGGGTGGCAGTAAACAGCACTTCATTCTAAAGAAGGGAATGTGATGAGTAGGGTACCATAAGGCTCATTACTGGGGCCAGTCCTCTTTAATATCTGTGTAGGTGACATAGTGGATGAGCTGGAAGGGAAGGCATGCCTTTTTTGCAGAGGATATCAATATCTGCAATAGGGTGGACACTCAAAAAGGAGTGGAAAAAATGTGCAAGGATCTTGAGAAACTCAAGGAATTGTCAAAACGTGCCAGTTGAGGTTCAATGCCAAAAAGTGCAAGGTAATGCACCTAGGACATAAAAACCCCGGTGCTGAATATAAGATGGGGGCTAGTACTAACAGACACTATGTAAGAAAGGGACCTAAGGATTATTATATCTAAGGACCTCAAGGTGGCAGGGCAGAGTGACAGAGTAGTGAGTAAGGCTAGTGGAATGCTAGGTTGCATAGTGAGGAGCATCTTCTGCAGGTGGAGGGAGGTGGTTTTGCCATTATATTGTTTGCTGGTGCTGCCACACCTCTATATCTTAAGACAATTTTGGAGACAATGCCTCAGAAAGGACATAGAGTAGAGGCAGTCCAGAGGAGGGTAACTAAAATGGTGCATGGTTTGCACGAGAAGCTCTACGAAGACAGATTACGAGATCTCAACATGTACACTCTAGAAAAAAGGAGAGAGAGTGGGGATATGGTAGAGACCTATAAGTACCTCAAAGAAGTGAATAAGGTACAGCTGGCAAGTCTCTTTAGAACAAGTACTAGGATCAGGATGGTTCTATGTGATAACGACAATTGCAGAATAGCGATCGCCATTTGGGCGCATGTACATTGCCGAAAATAAATAACGGCTGTGTACACTTTTGGCGAACTAAAAAGTGGCAACAGGATTTTAATGTATGCATGGGGATGTGCCCCCTGCACCCACACCCTCTATTAAAGGATTCTCAACTCCAATGGGGTGCATGTCAAGGGGAGGATACTTTAAGAAAAACAAGCCGCTTGCCAGCACAAAAAAAAAAAACACACTGCACTGGACTGAACCCTGCACCTCCCAACTGACCACCCTCCCCATCATGCTAGTGAACCAGTTTGACAGCTGCCTGCCACACCCCCTCCCACATACCTCCCCTCCCCATGCACATATGTGCATGCGCATATACGCACATACGCTTCCCATCTCCCTACCTTGTCCACCCCGGTATCCGGTCGCCATCCTGCCAGACAGCCCTGAACACAGGTGCCGTGACTGAGTCGCCCTTTTTGAAAGCACTCAATCATGGTCACTGTGTTCACTGGATACCCACCCGGACCAGGGGGCATGCAATGAAGATGGGGGGGCATTCAGGAGTGACATAAGAATATACTTCTTCACTGAGAAGATAGATGACGCTTGGAACATACTGCCAACAGAAGCGGTGGGAGCCAAAACAGTGGGGGGGCTTGAGCATGCATGAGATAGGCATTGTGGTATATTAGATATGATGCAGGGAGGTATGAGGGTCAAAAGAGACCAGACAGGGTCTTCAGAGACAGAATAGGTAGAGAACATATGGGCAGACTAGGTGAGCTAAGCAGTCCTTTTCTTTCTTCAAATTACTGTACTGTATATGTTTCTATGTTTCCCCAAGGTTTGGGCTCCTATCTCCTACTCCATTTTTACAGCATCCCAATGAAAATGCTATCCCCCAAAAGGACAGACTTACAGGGGTCTCCTGGCAGATAATGCTTGCATCCTATTCCAGCACTCATGGCACTCCATGCCATCCCTTGAAGGGGTGGGCCAATAAGAAGCCTCAAACCAGAGTGTCACTGCTCTTCAACCCCAGCCTTAAGGTGGCGCCCCAGCTTAAGGTGCATTACACCTATATTTTACTAAAGCATTCAACCTGTTTCCTAATGAGAAGTTGGTTCTAAAATTGAGGGTATTTAGGAAAACATGAACTCTAGCACAATGGCTGCAGAGTAGATAAAACAGCAGGGTTCAGCATGTAGTGATACCACACATGGGACAACATCTGACTGGAAAGAAACTACCAGTGGGGTGCCCCAATTTTGGGACTTTTATTGTTCAACATTTACAGTATATTGATGACCTAGGATCATGTTTCTCAATAAAATAATTAAATTTACAGATAACACAAAGCTAACAAGGGTGGTAGGCTCTAGAGAAGAGGAAGACAGTCAGAAAAGTGATTTAAATGCACTGCCAGAGTGGCCCAAAACATGGCAAATGAAATTCAGTATGGGTAAGTGTAAGGTGCTTTAATTAGTCCCAAAGAATTTGTGTTGGAGTACTATTTCTAATAGTTAGCAACTAGCAGCAATGAAAAAAGATCTGAGGTTACCACTGATGGGAAGCTAAACCTGCCATAGCAATGTTCAGTGGCACTGGGGAAAGCATATTGACAACTGGGCTGCATTCAAAGGGGTATAATATGCTGTGGAAGTGAAATGATTCTGTCCCCTTAAAGGGCACTGATAAGGCCACCCTTTGTGTACTGTGTGCAATCCTGGTCATCGCAGTATGAGGTATAATTTGGCAATTAAGAATGTGCAGCATAGAGGTAACCTGAATTATTAAGGGAATGGACAGTGTCAAGGATATGCACTGATTCACATGTATCCCTACCCCAGAGCTCTGCACCCAGATGTCTGTCTACGCTGGATGACATCCACAGCCTCTGCCGCCATTCTTCATGAATGCAACTTGTCACATGAGGGTAGGGGGGAGGTATGGGAGGCAGAGCAGTGCCAGACACCAGGCCTTCAACTGGATGCACATGTCGATCCTCCAGTAGATCTTCTGTCCTGTACAAAGAGGGGGTAGCATGGGATATTGTAGTCCTCCCAGACTGACATATCCCTAAAAGGGGCACTAATCATTGTGAGGAGTGACATGAACTATGCTGGATTGTTCTGAAGCCCTCAATGTCTGCTCAGAGGGCTGGGGACACAATGAGGAGAGGCCAATTTGCCCTCAAGGATGTCTTGTGGCTGGGCAGAGGGGGAGTATAGGTACCATGGCAGGTAATTGGGATACATAGCCTGAATTCCCACTGCCAGATCTCTGTGCTACAGTATGCGCAATAAGATTCGTGTCTTAGTGTGCCTCCGACCCTTGTCCAATGCCGGCCAGCTGCCTGCGTAGCTGCATGAGTGGCTTTGGATTGGTTGCAGAGTGGGCATGTATCTAGGGCTGTGGATGCACAGATGTCCTGCATATAGGTATCAGGACCTCTGTGCACCTCCAGCCTCACTATGCTCCACTCTGTAGGTGCACAAGGCCTCCTCAGGCTTTTGAGATTGGGCCCCGAGTATGTTTTCTACTGAAAAAAGAAATCTAAGGAGAAATAGGATTTCAGTTTTTTAAAGTTTAATGGAGTTGAATAAGGTGGCTAGGAAACATCTTTTCAGCTTCTTCATGGCAATATACCAGAGGGTGTACCTTATGTCCAGGATGGGGGGAGAGGTAATAAGGGGCAATGTGAAGAAGCAATATTTTTCAGAGAGTGACAAGAGTGTAGTGCATGTGGGAAGTGTTAAATTTAACAATAATGCATGACAGGGTGTGTGTTGTGCTGGGATAACATCATGCCTTGTGTGGTTGGGGCCGAGTGCGTCCAACAGGAAGGTGTGATGTTATCACAGCACAACACACACCCTGGAGTGCATTATTACTATTATACAATGGCCTGTTTGTAAAGAAAAAATAATAATAAAAAAAGCATTTGTTAAATATATGTTCTGTTTATTTATGAATGTGGAGTTATAGGATGGAAAAGAAAGTTACATTTTGCCCAGTAGTAGGTGCTGCTGCTAAATGAACAAGTCTGCAAACAGGTTCCTCCCCCCCCCCCCCACGCACACTTATTTTTCTTATTTTTTGTGTTTATAAGGGATGGTGTGTTAGTCTGTGACCGATGTTTTCAGTCATGTTTTAATGGTGGTAGTTTTGACAGACCGGGAGCGGGAGAGACATGATTTAGGTACACAGTACTGAGTGACTGTGACAATCCTGTTCACTGTGCACTTCACATTATACTGGTCACGATCAGTACAACTCATAAAACAGAAATATGCTAGCTGCTCAGGACCAGTCTCATTACCTAACCTGGGAGCAGTAAAATGTATTTAACATTTTTTTTTTTAGCCTGAATGACGTAGCAGGGAGCGAGCAGTCTGTCTAGCGAGCGCTGAGCGTGTTTATTTGAAGGTGCTCATGCTACATCCAAGGAGATAGAAACGCTGTCTTCTTCACACACATGGCTCCCTAGAGTTAACTGAGCACACCAAGTCTCTCGCACTTCACATTTCAGTACCTTGGGCTTATTTCCAGATCAGACAGCATGGGATGCCCTTCTGAAGTGAGCGTCTTGTACCACCCCCTTATGTGGACCTCACGTCAACAGTAAAAACAAGCACCAAATCATTTTTGTTTCTTAAACTACTGTTACAGCAAGCAGCATCTAACACAGGTCTCACAACAGACTTTTGTTATGGTGATCCTAATGGTGGGGAGGACGAGGTAAAGGGAAGCTGTTGGGAGGGGTGGGTAGGAGGTTGTTTCAGTGTGAGCGGTCATGGTTGGTGGAGGCAAGGGAATCGGGGACGCTGACGGTCGGTTTCAAGTGGGAATGAGTGAAGCGGGTGCTGAGCAGCAGGATGCGTGGAGTGATTTTTAAGAATTGATGCAGCCATCTGTTTGCTGGGACAAGACCTGTGATGTTGTACTGGGATAACATCATGGCTCCTGTCCCAGACTGACCAATCAAAGGGCAGCACTCTTTCTTGCTATTGTATAATCTTTCAGTCTCAGGTTGGATCAGTTCCTCATGGTGAATAACATGGCTGGATACGGCATGCAGTTCAATGGGGAAGAGAGGGTCACAAAGAGCATATCTCATACAGTAAGTAGAATTAGCGTGCTTAGGAGGAAAAGATAGATCACTT
Source organism: Neoceratodus forsteri (assembly GCA_016271365.2). Taxonomy (NCBI): domain Eukaryota; kingdom Metazoa; phylum Chordata; order Ceratodontiformes; family Ceratodontidae; genus Neoceratodus; species Neoceratodus forsteri. The sequence goes on from CM057459.1 coordinate 747,379,017, forward strand.
TGTCCCAGACTCCTAAAGGTTTCTGACAGTGACTGTTTTCCTGCCCACAGTGCTAAAATCCTTTAAAGGAGAAACATTACCACCAAGGGCCCTGCACTCAAGTGTGGGGCTGGTTCCATTGAAAACTCTGTGTGCACACACATTTTGGTTTACTTACTGTTTACTGTAGTATATTACATTATATCAGACTAATTTTGCTTAATTGTAGGCTGGCATCTTCTGTTACAACAAATCTCAGAATCCCCTGCAGCTGACATCAGAACAGTAGGCAGAAGTAAGAGATTCAATAGCTTGCAGTGCATGTTAGAATTTATGCAAGCTCTTATCTTTTGTTTGCTGGTCCCGCTGTCCTCCCTAGGCTATATAAAGTTACAGAGGACTGTACTTAGCCCCAGGACAAAAGTAGACATGGAAAACATCTGATCAGTGATTATAAACATGCACTGCAGGCTATTAAGTCTTCCACTGCTGCCTACTGCGCTGATGTCAGTTGCAGGGGATTCTGGGATGTGTAGTAAAAGAAGATGTCAGCCTACAACTAAGCAAAATTAGTCTGATACCATGTCCTACACTAAAGTAAACAGTAAATAAACCAAAATGTTTTTGTACACAAAGTGTGCATTGGGGCCAGCCCCACACTTGAGTATTGGGCCCTTTGTGCTGACTGTTTCCCTTTAAATGTACTGGTATCACTATCCATTACCCAATAGCCACAGCTATTTCCCATTATACTGAATGCTGCAGCTGTCTGGAAGGCAGGAGTTAAACCTAATAGACTCATTGTCCATTTTCATCCAGCATTTCCTATGTTCTTCCTACAGCTGGGAGGTCAGGAGCATGAGGAGGTCACGTGACTTGCTCAAAGTCCCATTATACTGAGTCAGTGGCTGTGGTGGGACTGGATCGTAGTTCTGTGCTCCAGCCATTAGATTATACTCCCTTCTCTTCCCTTCCTTATCAGTGAACATCTGTAAATGCTCTAGCAACTTTCAGTTATAATTTTTCTCTTTATGCTCCTTAGCTCTGTGTGGCCTGGGTGGAACTTTCTTTCATCCACTGGTCCACCTTGCGATCCCAGCAACTGGTGTATTGCCTCCCCATTTCAGCGTCCAATGGCTACCATCCTCAAGTCCTCAGCACTCAGCAACCCTAATGCTGACCATAAGAGTGGATCCTACAGATGGCAGGTAGGAGCCAGCAAAACAGCTCATTGGGATTTGGGGGGGGGGGCAGACTTCATCTGACTGCCCAGAGCCCACTCTTTTTTTCCCTGTTTCTTCCCTTCCCTGGTTCCATGATGACAAATATGTCACTCCTAGTGTGTGGACATCTTGACATCAACCCCTCCCTCAATGTTCCACCTTGGGCTAACTTCCAAGCTCCCTATGCCACCATAGAGCAGTTAGGCAGCAAGATTGAGGGTCTTCCCTCCTCTGTGGAGGTTGGGGTCCAGGCAGATTCTCAATCCTTTTCCTGCCAGTCTGTTCCTTCCTGTTTTTCAATTCTGTTTTTACCCCTTAGGCACTTACCAGCAGGGATCTCCTTCAACACCATCAATGTCACCATTTGTCCTGTGCAGGCTTTTCCTACCTGGGCTACCTGGGACACCTAACTCAACCACAATGCACCACTGCATTGCTCCCTTGGCTGTCCCCCTGAAGCAGGGTCTGCCTACAGCTCCTTGGCAGCTTCACCACTTCTTATCCAGCCACCCATGATGGAGATGAACCCCAGGGGCAAAAATGGTAGGGAAATTCAAAAATGCATGGGACAGACATAAAGGAACTCTAGCGATAGGAAAGTGAGGGTAAGCCGCAGATCATTTAGGATCTGTAGTATATGAAACAGGTAAGGAAAATGGTCAGACTAGGTGGCCCAAGTGGTCCTTATCTGCCATCAAATTCGCTGTTTCTATGTTTCTAGGAGCTAAACCAGGAGCTAGGAGATAGAGCCTAACTGGAGATATGAGGGCCTGGCAAGGCATCATCTGTCTTGCCAGCTGCCTGCATTTTTTCCCCTGTAATACTGTCCCCAATGATGCCAGCACATGATGATGGTGGGCTAAAATGACTGCTGACTCAGCGTTGGTGCTGCAAGCCCATAACCATAGTTCAGAAGAGGAAAGGGTTCAGCGTTCCCGCTCAGTTCAAATTCACAGAAAAATATTCAAAAGCTGTTTCATTGTGCTGCAAGCAAAGTTTATTGCAAAATCCTGATTCTGCAAACAAGCAAAAATGTGCACAATCCAGTAGACAGTATGAAACAGCTTTTGAGCATTTTTCTGTGAATTTGAATTGAGTGCTGCACCCTCTTCTTTTTTAGTGCACGATACGCATAGCTTCTACACGCACATGTGTGTAGCATTGCTGGCATTGGCTATGTCTCAACCCCGCATCTGCAGTGTTGCTGACTCCACTGCCAAACAGTCTTCACTGGAAGGAAGTTGGATTGGGAGGTACACAACTCGTTCCCCCCCAGGGCAGAGCAGTTGGTGGAATGCTCCATCCTCCTTCCCCGTGGCCTGCCCTGAAAAATCATTCTCATTCCTGTATGCAGGTCATTGACATAGCAAGCGGTACTGCAGTGGTGTGCTAGCAGGTCAGCCCTTTCAGTCTTCTCCTTACAGCAACTTTCTATTTTTTTTTTAACCTTATGTTTATACGCCCTGTCTGCCTCGTCCCTCCACTCTCTCAGACATCCTCTGGCTGCAGGGTCCATTCCCATCATGATCTGCCCCTAGCAACCCCCCAGTATACCTCCCTGGGTAGGGGTGAGGAGGAATCCCCAACTCTTACCTCCCCAAACCAACATACTTTTTTCTGTGCATAGAACCTGGCAATCCCGACAGAGAGGTGTCGTCGCCTAGGAGGGACCAAGGTGCTTTTCTGTTTTTTCCTTCCCTGATGTCGGCGTGCAATGAGGGCAATGATCTAGGGGGCATGCTGAGACATACCTCCTGCTTCTTCCTTCTGCTAACATCCACCCGATGCCCTTACTGCTTCTCCAACTAACCGTGCCTTCCACCTGGGCTCCCCTAGGTGACAGCATTGCAGTGGGAGCCTGCAGCTAACCCCCTGGAGAAGGAGAGCAGCCATCAGGTGCTCTATCCTTCTCCTCCCCAGCTGACCCCTGACGGCCCGTGCTTGTTCCCGAACACGGGTCGCCGGTGTGGTACATGATAAAGCGTCCTGTACCTCAGCCCTCAGTGCTACCGGGCTGGCTTCTATTTTTTCTATCAAAATGTTCTTGCTTGAAGACAAGAAACAACTGATACAAACACAGTTGACCAACAAGAGAGAAATTACTGATAAAAATACATTCATAGAGTATTCATAGAGCATGGCACCATGCAATTCTGCTTAAAGTTGGACCAGCATAACATTCTGTGGTGATTTGCATATGCAGCCCATGATGCTTTGCATTGTGGGGGCATGTGTGATTTTGTATTTTCTTGAAACTTGGCTTCCCAGCCAAATGCCCTTTGGGGTAACCCTTGCCTCAGTGTTTACACACAGAGGTTCTTTGTCATTCATAGAGTAGTTCACAGAACACAGAGTAAACATCAACATATAATGGAAATGTTAAATTCAGTGCATCCGTTTTCTTAGATGATTACCATAGAAGGGTGGGACTCATGTTGTCCATCCATTATCTGCAGATGGCCTTTTTACTTACAACTAAAATGAGTACCATATCTAATCTGGTGTTATGACTGTATAGGGACAGTATAGTTAGGGTTGCACGGCCATGTCTATGTTAAATCCCAAGGTTTGCACTTCAATAACTTTGCAACCGTTTGTCTGATTTGCCTGAAGTTGTGTATGCACAGTGTCCAATCATAGATCTCTGGATCTGGAAAGTTTTGTTCCAGTCGGATATATGGTTGCAGAACTGTAGAGTGTCCAAAAAGTGAAAATTACACAACCGTTGTGCATTTTTCAGTCGGGCACAATGGACTGAAGAATGCGTCTGAGTGGATTCATATTTACATGCCTATATGAAGCCGGGTTTAAACTGGGGCCTTTTGAAGATCTGGTGAAAAAATATTAATCTGTTCAAAAGTTATGCAAGTTTTTCATGTACCATTGTAGCCCATGGGAAAACGTATATGTGCATTGTGAAAACTTTTGTGATCACATTTTTGTTGTCGTGCTCCCTAATTTTGTTTTCGTGCTGCCGCGATCTTGTTTTAGTTAGCGAGAGACAAAAAGCATTGGAACTGAAAATAATACACTTTGGTAAACACCAACAGTTGGGTTTACCTAATTGGGTCCTTAGGAACATTATCCTAGCATTAGTTTTTCAGAAGGTGGTCTGGAAATGTTTTTCAAAGTTTTTCCACCATTCTGCCATTTTATTCTTGTGATGAAATTTTTTGTTGTCACGGCAATGACCGTGATAAAAAAAAGGAACCTCGACAACATTTTTCTGTGTGCAACAACTTTTCCATTATAGAGATAGGACTGCCGCGAACACATTAATGTTATCGCAAAAACACTGCACGAACACATTTTCCCATGTGCTGTTTTCTTTGTTACTTCATTGTGCCAAGGTGGATTGTGCTTTTGGGCTGAAATTTACAGGGTGGCAAGCCCTGGTGTCACAGATGTGCCTTTTGCTGGTTTGATTCCAAAACATTCTATGGGCCCATAGTTACAGTGTTCTGAAGTTGAGAAATTTCCCATAGGATAACATTGTGGTGCCCATATCTCGAAAATGATTCGAGATATCGATTTTTTGCTACCCATAGAACTGCAGTGGAATTTTTTCCATAGTTACTATGGTTACTGAGATATTGCCAAATAAGTATTACAAGGGTTACTCTTCAGTACTATCGGGCTGCTGTATGGCACAGTATTTAAGTGTAAGTGGGAGCGGAGGGCCCACGCTCCCACAAACACATACCACTAACCACTTACATTACACTTTCTGAAAAAGAAGGGAAAGTCATTGCAAAAAGCTCTGTTAATGCATTAGTTAGAGTTGATGTCACAGTGACAGAAGTTTGGAAAGTCGATGTTAGTGTAACCACCCCTACTACCCCCCCACCCTACAAGCAACAATAGGCATTGGGGCGTGCCATGGGGTCATCAGACCTAACTCTCGCCCCATTCTCCTATACCACAGAGTGTCAGCTTGTTTACACATGGAATGGGGTGAGAGTTAGACCTGGCTACCACATGGCATGCCCCAATGCCTGTCGGTGCCTGTAGGGTGGGGGTGGTAGGGGTGGTAACCCTAACATCGAATTTCCAAACTTTTGTCGCTGTGACATCAACCATAACTGATACATTAATGGAGTTTTTTTGCAATATATATACATAAAATAGATATTTTATATATATATATATATATATATATATATATATATATATATATATTGAAAAAAACTTCGTTCATGCTTATATTAGGGTTGAACCACAAAAAAGCAGGGAAATCAAAAAAAAAACTATTAGGGGTTAGGTATATATGAAATAGGATATCAATCCTGTGAAGCCTTTGCTTCTGGTAAATCTCAACCCTAATCCCCGCCCACCCCCAGCTACCAAACAGAACCACTGCACCTACACAAAAAAATACCCTTGTGATCCAACTATAACAAGCAGATGCTCAGCATGCCACACACACAGTCCGACATTGGACTGTTCCCCAGTGATCTGCATGAGATGTGTTCTTGTACTCAGTTCAGGATGAGACCTTGAAGGGAGCAGAGGTGCTGTACTGGAAGGAGGTTGGAGTTTATGCTACACGCTCTCGTGTTTGAGGAGGAGACACTGGAAGTAGGACTACTAAGCTTGTTTTAGTTTATAACAGATATGCCATCTACTGCCTGAGAGTTCCGGGGTCTTTTCAGGACAGCATAACGCATCTTCCGACTGGGTGTTTCAGTTTTGTTCCCATTTGCTTTCTTTCCAGCACCAACAGGAGGGGAGCCATGGAGTAGATGCCAGTGGCAGGAGCTGTTGTGTGATCAGGGAAGACCGGTCAAGCAGCTGCAGTGGGAAGTGAAGAAAAAATTACTCACCTTAGTAATTGTGTTTCTTCTAATGGAGTCTTGCTCTATTCTGACATATTGCAGTTAGCCCCAGCACTTGAACTGCCCTGGAGATGAAAGAGTTAGCTCTATGCAGAAGCATACAACATTGAGCTCGAGCTCAGTTCAAACCACTGTCTGCTGCACTTGAAGGGTAGCAGTCAGATTCTTTCGAGCTACTACTAACTAGCTGTACTCTAAAAGAGGAAATTGTAAAAACCATTAGCCAAAAGGCAACTAAGTTGTTTTGGATCCCATAAGACGCAAGTCAAGAAACCCAAAACCAAAACACCAGATAGTGAACTGAAAAAATCTTAAAAGTAAAGCCAATCATGGCAGAAACTAGTGCACCTCTGGGTTGCAGCACTGTACCTGCCAACCCACTTCCCAAACAAACAGGTTCCGAGACGGGAGGCAGGGAGGGCAGTCAGAATACAGCAAGACTCCATTAGAAGAAACACAGTTACTAAGGTGAGTAATTTTTTCTTCAAACAACATGCAGTCTTGCTGTATTCTGACATATTGCAGACTACCTAGCAGTACCTCCATGGAGGAGGGAATTGAACCCATTTTGGGAATAGGCTTTGCAGTACTGCTGTACCAAACCTAGCATCACTCCTAGCCTGGATATCCAGAGAGTAGTGCTTGGTGAATGTATGGAATGTTTTCCAGGTGGCTGCTTTGCAAATCTCTTAACAAAAGAATATCCCTGGCAGCAGCCAGGGAAGCAGCTGTACCTCTAGTTGAATGAGCCCTCAGGCCTGAGGGTGGTGTTTTGCCTAGCTTTTCATAGCAGAATTGTATGCAAGAGACAATCCACCTGGCAATAGTTCTTTTAGTGGCATGTTTGCCTTTACCCACTTCCCCATAAGTGAGGAACAACTGAAGATAGTCAAACCTGTGGGCCTTAGTACGCTCAATGTAGTAACTAAGGGCCCTCTTAACATCTAGACTGTGTAGTCTTCTTTCCCCTGAAGAAGAGTGGTCAGTGAAGAATACAGGGAGAGACATAGACTGGTTCAGATGAAAGTCCGAAACCACTTTGGGTAAGAACCTTCTATTGGTTCTAAGGACCACCTTATCCCTATGGAATGAGATAAAATCAGGCTCCACTGACAGAGCTTGCAACTCACTGATACGTCTGGCAGAGGTAATAGCTACCAGAAACACAGTCTTCCAAGTCAAGTACTTAAGTTCTGCTGAAGTCAAAGGTTCAAAAGGGGGTTGCATAAGTTGAGCAATGCAAACATTAAGGTCCCAAGCCGGGGAAGGGTCGCTAAATGGCGGATTGGTATGAAGCAATCCCTTGAAAAATTTACAGAAAACAGGATGAGATGCCAATGAAGAAGGTTTCCCTATGGACAAAAAAGCAGAAACAGCTGACAAATGTACTTTAAGGGTAGCTGGCCTGAGGCCTAGGCCATTGAGGTGACCCATGTAGTTCAGAACTGTAGACAATTCCGCAGTGTCTGGAGATATATGCTTCTTGGAACACCAAATACTGAATCTCTTCCACTTAGAATCATAAGTTTTCCTGGTGGCAGGTTTTTGAGAGGCTTTGAGAATGTCCAGAACCCCTTGAGACAAATGCAAACCTGCATACTCTAACTCTTCAAGAACCATTCCTTGAGATTGAGAGACCGAAGGTTGGGATACCAAATCCTCCCCTGAGAGGAGGTTAACAGATTGTGATTCCTGGGAAGGGACAGGGGAAGATGGACTGCTAGGGACAGCAAGAGAGGATACTAAGGCTGCCTGGCCCAGTCTGGAGCAATCAGGCTTACTCTGCAAGATTGTGACGTTATCTTGACCAGGACCTTGAATATCAGAGGAAATGGAGGAAACGCATACAGAAATTTCCCTTTCCAATCCAGAACCAGAGCATCCAGGAGGACTGAGCCCAAGACTGGGGGTCTGCAACAAAACAGAGGAAGTTGGTGATTGTCTGGGGCTGCAAAGAGATTTATTTCTGGAGTTTCCATCTTGAAAAAAATCACTTTCAGCACTAGGGGATCCAGGAACCATTCGTGATGACCCTGGAAAATCCTGCTCAGTGCATCTGTTAGCACATTGTCTTTTCCTGGGAGGTGAACTGCTACCAGAGAGGCCTGAAGGGAGTAAGCCAGTGACCATATTTTCATGGCTTCTGTGCACAAGGCGATAGACCGAGTGACTCCCTGCTTATTGATGTACCACATGGTCTTGGTGTTGTCTGTCCTGACCGGAACCAACTTGTTCTTCACTGATCATGAGAAAGCCTGTAGAGCCAGGTACACTGTCCTGAGCACAAGAAGATTGATGTGGAGAAGAGACTACTGAGGGGACCACACACCCTGAGCTGTGAGAGTCCCCAAGTGGGCCTCCCAACCCAGGAGAGAGGCGTCTGTGGTCAGGACCACAGCATGAGACTGAGAAATGAATGGGATCCCTTGCCTGAGATTGTGCTGATCCTGCCACCATTGAAGAGCCTGGATCAGAGTCTGAGTCACTGGAATCAACTTGGTCAGAGGATCTTTTTTCTGGGACCAAAAAGCCCTCAGATGACACTGAATGTCCCTCATCTGAAACCTGGCCCATTGGACCACTGCAGTAGAAGCTGCCATGTGACTCAGTAACTGAAGAAAGTGTCTTGCTGGTCGAGAGACCAGAAGGTGGAAAGAGGAGGCTAGCTCTAAGATGGCCTTCACCCTTGTCAAAGGAAGAAAAGCCTTTGCTTTGTCAGTGTCTAATTCCACCCCTATGAAAGTCAATAGCTGTACTGGCTCGAGAACTGACTTGGGAAGATTGAGAAGGAAACTTAGGGAAGTGAGCACTTGCTGGGTCACTTTCAGATCTGACTTGACTTGGTCTGGAGACTGGCCTACTATGAGCCAATCATCTAGGTAAGGGAAAATAGAGATATTTTTCCTCCTTAGGAAAGCCACTACTACTGCCAGGCATTTTGTGAACACCCTTGGAGCTAATGTTAGGCCAAAGGGCATTGCTTTGAACTGGTAATGGCCTGAAGGCAGTTCGAACCTGAGGTACTTTCTGTGGGAGCACCTGATGGGAATGTGAAAGCAGGCATCCTTTAGATCCAGGGAGGCTAGCCAGTCCCTTGGTCTTAGAGAGGGAAGAATTATTCCCAGAGTCACCATTTTGAACTTTTGTTTTAATAGATGTTTGTTCAGGTATCTTAAGTCTAGGATGGGCCACCACTCCCCTGTTTTCTTTGGGGCAAGGAAGTACCTGGAGTACAGACCTTTGCCCCTGTGGACCGTAGGAACTCTCTCTATGGCCATTAAGGCCAGAAGAGATAAAACCTCTGCCTCTAGGGCAATAGTTTAGGAGATGTTTGCAGGTGGAAAAGATCTGGCTCTCAGCTTTGGAAACTTTTTGAAGCTGAGAGCCAGTCCCTGGATTACTACCTCCAAGACACACTTGTCTGAGGTAACAGACTTCCAGTCCTGAAAATAGTAAGCCAGCCTGCCTCCTACAAGAATGGGGGAGTCAACTCGGGCTGACACATTAGAGTGTCTGCTTGGCAGGGGCCCAGGGCTGAGAGGAGGATGCAGCTCTGCTCATCCCCCTTCTACCTCTCCCTCTAAAGAACCCCCTCTGAGCAAAAGGAGAGGAGGCCTGAGCTTGGAAGAAAGGCCTTTGAAAAGGCCTGCCCCTAGACTGCTGCCTCTGAGGAGTGGTTTGCCTTTCCTTGGCTTGAGCACTCCTATAGGTGGTCCTGTATTCATCCAACTTTTTCATATAATTCTCTGTCTGCTCCCCAAACAGAGAATTACCTATAACAGGGAAATCCATGGCCTTAGCCTGGGTATCCTGTGATAGGCTAGTACATCTGAGCCAAGCCATTCTCCGTAGAGCAACAGATGTAGCCATGACTCTAGATGACACATCACTGGAGTCGATAGCAGCATAAAATTGGATTTTTGATGCCTCAATCCCATCAGCAGCTACCTCCTCCAGCTCCTTAGCCAGCTAGGGGGAGGCCTGCTTAGCCAGTTCCAAAACAGACTCCCATCTGGACTTTTGGAACCTGGACGCATAGGCCATCTAGTTAGCCTGTCTGAGTCCCAAGGAAGATGCCAAATACTGCTTCTTGGCCATGGCATCTATCTTCCTGGAGTCCTTATCCAGGGTGTGCGAAGCGAAGGGAATGCCAGCCTTATCACAGGCTGCAGCCTGTACTACCCCAACATGGCTGCAGTGCTGACACAGAAACTCCGAACTTGAGCCTGACAGCATATACCTCCTGTCCATATGTTTGTCCACTGGAGGCAGAGAATTAGTCGTCTTTAAAAGTTTATGTGTCTGTTTCCCAAAAGATTTATGCAAGGGAATAGACAACCTCTTGGACTCTGGGATGTCCATCATCTCAATAAAATCAGACTCTTCTTCCTCCTCCACAGCTTCATCCACAGGGAGCTGGAGGGTCTCAGCCACTTTCTTGTAGAACATAAAGTGGGAAGGGGACTCAGAAAGCCTAGGAGAGGAAACTTCAGAAGGTCTGTCTGGGGAGATGTCCGGTTCAATAGGCTCATTCAGACCTTCCCCACCATCATACTCGTCTTCTTCATCCTCTTCAACTTCCTCCTCCCATTCTGGGTCACAATATTCCTCCAAAGAATAATCTGTAACCGGAGAAACTGACTGAACTGAACGCCTACCAGCAGAGGCCAATTCGGTTGGAACCGGACGGAGTGATTCTACAATACTAATCGCCCGGGCAATTTCATCAGCCATCGGATGAAGAAATTCAGGATCCGAACTGGTTGATTTCTCCTTTTTCCTCTTTTTTGAAGGAACCGACCCCTCAGAGTTAGTTTTCCTTTTGGCCGAGGAAGTATGGCCCTGGTCAGAGGGCACTCCCTCAGGTTCAGTTGGAACCGAACCGGGCTGGCCACCCGGGTCAGCGGACTTCTCAGCCTCCTTATCCCTGAGCCTACCCAACCGTTTATCTAGGGTGGTCTTGAGGAAATGTTTACAAATTTGGCAGTCTGAATTGAGGTGGTCAAACCCCAGACAATATACACAGGTGGTGTGGGGATCAGCCTTAGCAAAGGCCTCCCCACACGCACTACAGTGCTGAAACCCAGTGGGACTGGTTTTCTTTCTGGGTTTTTCAGACATGGCCACAAACAAACAAACTTATCCTTTACACGGCTTCAGGCCAGGTAAGACTAACCTATTGGTTCCTCACCGTGTCACAGGTGTTGGGGAAAAAAAACGAAAATGCGGGTTTTTTTTAGAACCGATAAGCACTGGAATCACCACAATGTATACAGTCAAAAGAAATGATTGGTTCAGCTGAACCGACGCAATAAACAAAGTTTACAATTTCCTCAGAAAAAACTCTCAAAACTCTACAGTCCACTACCTATACACTTACAGTACCACAGACAGGGATCTGAACCGAGAAAATGAGAGAAAATCTCACGATTTAAACTGACGATTTTACTTTACCGAACCGACAAGCGAGGAGCAAACACCGGAACGACCGTTCAGTTAGGCGGAGTAAAGAATCTGACGGTTACACTTCAAGTGCTGCAGACAGTGGTTTGAACCGAGCTCGAGCTCAACGTTCTATGCTTCTGCATAGAGTTAACTCTTTCATCTCCGGGGCAGTTCAAGTGCTGGGGCTAACTGCAATATGTCAGAATACAGCAAGACTTCATGTTGTTTGAAAGAAGTTTTGGCTGACACCCCTAAGAAAAAGTTTTATTTCTCCTACAGCTTTGTTTAGAATCTGTGTGCTCCACAAACTATAAAATCAACTCAGAGGAGTCATTTTTTAGCTTTTTAATTATTGTCATATGTTGTACTGTGCTGCTGTTTGTAAAATTTTTAAAATTAATTTTTATCTCTTGTGGGAGTTATGTGCTGTGTTGTCACTTGATGGTTGCATTCTGTAAAACCCTTAGAGAATCCTTTTATTATAGCAGGTTTTATTATAGTTTATTTGAATACCAATTTTAAGATTGTGAGATTTATCTTATTTTATTTTTAGTTTGAATTTTGGCGCCATGTTCTTGAAGCGGCTGCACAGGTGACTGCATATTTAAGTGCACATGCTCAGCTGGTCCCTCCGTGAGATGCTCAGATGGCGTTTGCACCGGCGCTCTAACCGGCTTAGTTTGTAATGGACGGGTGTTTTTCCTTTAGCTGATCTTTAGCTGACCTAGAAAACGTAGCCTTTTGGCTTTTTCTGAGTGCTGGTGCTGGTCGGACTGCTTCCTGAAAAAGCGCGGTAGCTTCTTATTTTTTTGTCTAAAGAAGGAGATCAGTAAAAGCACAAGTCTCCGTTGGGCCTGCCCGACTTGGGGTAACGGACTTTAGCGCTACAAAACCTTTCGCTGAGCAAGTAAGTGTCAATACAGCAATACAGTAATACATTCTTGCACTAATATAAGACTGGTAGAATTGGTAGACATTTTTTCAAGGATTCTGTTCGCATTGTCAGTGTGCTTACCTATTTGGAATGTTATTACATTACCAGAACTGAGCAAATTTAAAACAATTTTCTTTTTTTTTTTTTAAAGGGTTTTGTCCCGCCTGGTTGTATTAAATTATTCAAGCATTTTTTATACTTGGGTTGCTTAAGAATAATGTCAGTTCATGAAGAATTGTTAATATTCAGTCAGTCTGAGCACTGAGTACTGACTGAATCTTTTTTTCTCCCTTTCTCCCTCTTACTAGTGTTGCCTAAAGGGAGGTGGAGAAGAAGAAAGTTATCCATACTATGCTAGCTTCAGGTTTTAAATCCAGCTCCTGTTGAGACTTGATTCAGCTTGGATTTCTAGAGAGTATATTTATGTGTGACTAGAGCTTCAGCAAGGAGCCCTTGGGTTTTTCTGGATTTTACTCAACTTCTACATTGGGAGCTGAGAAGCTGAGAAGCCAATTGCAGTTTCTGGAAACAATATAGGGCGGGTGTCCTACACAGCTTCTATTACACTTCTTTGCTCTTTTTCCAAAGTGCTCCAAAAAGACATCTGGAACAAATTACTTGTACCCTACATGAGATCTACGAGTATGACTTGTGATCTACCAAGGTGAACTTTGGATGGATTAATAGTCTTTATCTGTTTTAGCTTTATTTGAACAATAGTGGCTAGACTCTGATTTGCTTTATACATCATTTGATTTCTTAAGATAGCTCATTGCAGCTTATAGCTTACAGTTTATAACTGTTTTCAGTTGCTTATAGCTACTGCTGTTGCTTTTCATTGCTTTTCTGTGCTGTCTTATCTATTTTGTGGGGATAGACTGAGATGGTAGTCACGAGAAGTGGAAAGGGCAGCTCTCTGTTAAGTACAGTAGCAGGAGAGGACCTCCCTCTAGTGATCGATATAACTGAATCTCAGGAAGGCCTTTTGGACGTCATCTCTTCAATACATATTTCAAAAAATAGAGTGGGCAAGCAGAAGGAAAATAATTTTAAACAAAAGAAAAAATCCAGAGAGGAAAGAACTGATATGCAGAGAGAAAAATGTTGCCCCCCCCCGATGTGCCAGGAGGGAAGAAACAACTTAAGATAACTGATCTCTGGACTAAAAACAGGGCAGAAGTAGGCACCAGTCACCTATCCACTCCACTTCAGACCTCGGCTGATATGCTAGATCATTTAACTGGCCCTGTGGATCATTCCGAGGACCATTTTGATCATTTTGATCTAGATACCCTCAAACAGTTAGCAGAGTCTATTTCTTATGATCATTATGCATAGGAAACATATGGTTCAAGTATTGGGCAAGAGTATGACTGTTCCGAGTTGGAGTTTTCTCTGGTTCCATCCTTAGATTATTCTTACCATGAGGCCCTTAGTTCTCCGAAACTTGTCCCCGGATGAATAAAGTAGGTCATGGGACATAGGCTAGCTAAGAATAATACTAGATGTAATACTCCAGTTATGGAATTTCCTGGGGATTCAGGAGACAATATGGAGTTAAGATCTATAATACGGGAAATGAGTGCTACCACTGAAGGATTAAAAAAGATTGAATTAACCCATAAAAAAGCTAAAGGAAAAGTTGGCAAACCTGGGACAGAGGAGGCTAGGACTTCTTTGGAAACTAGTATTAATATAGATAAAACACAGTGCCCAGACAGGATGAATTTAGTGGCTAGTTCACTTATCTCTAAACAGACTTTGGAAATAAAAAAAAAATAGATATTCTGTGGATATAGTCTTGCTGGAAAATATTACAATATTGAAAGATGAGAGTTGTAATCTAAGAGCAGATATATTCCATAACAGAGCACTTCTGGAAAGAATCCTGAGTAACAATAAATATCAACACTTAGGTTCATTTGAGGACGAATCATTGGCAGTAAGTAAGGTTACTAAGGGCATACAGGTCCAGCTCTCTTTACCTTTTGATAAGGATAGGGTATGCACATGTTATACATGGAACCCTGATTCCGAAAAATTTAATAAAAGGGAGCTTGATGGAGTAATAACCCATAAGCAACCTAAAGCAAGGAGAACTAAAACAAAAAAAAACAAAAAGGACTGTATGCAGGCCTACTGCCAAATATAACAACAAATTAACAGCATTTGCCACTCAGGAGATACCCATGGCACAGGAGATATGGGAGACACAGGAGACACAGAAGGTTTCTAGTCCTGAGTTACAGATGCTTACACAGGAAGGGAAGCCTTGTTTATATAGTAAATGGATTGACATTTCTTATGGTGAAATTGTGAGTTAAAAGTCATGGACAGCTTTTCAGGGGAGGATGAGATTGCTGGCAACCCACCCACCAGCAATTTATTCATTAGTAAGCCTTTCATGGAAGATTCAGGAAATTCTATTGCTGGAGAGGGTTTTAACTGGGTTGAATTTTTGATTGAGGTATAAGATATTCCTATTTTAGAGAATGAGACAGAAGAGCTGCTTCTCTCTAGGATATTAGAGCTCTTTGGATTACATCACACCAACTTAAAAGATGAGGTAGCTGCCCTTAGACCACTGAATTCAGATTATAAGAACACAGCATTATTTTATTGTTCATCTTTAACTACAGCACACTTTATCTTGGAGAAAATATTGTCCATGGGTAGGAGTTTTCCCGTGTTAGGTCCAAAATGTGTACCTGAGGTACTCCAGAATAAGGAAAATAATGAAAAACCCATGCCATCCATCAATAGGATCCCTACTGAAACTAACGAGAATGAGTCAACTAGGGAAACACAGAGGAAAATTATAGGAGTAATCAGTGAACACCTTAAAAAATCAGAATAAATCATGGTTATGTAGAACTATTGCTATATTCAGGTAGAAATTTATGGAAACTGACTCTAAGGGAAAGGTCACAGGAGATCTCCTCTACTTCTTGTAAAGAGCCCTGGATTACATATTTCCCGGAATATGGTCAATTCCATAAAAAAATGTGATGCTCTAGGTCTTTCATCACAGATTGACATTACATTTAAAAATCCCAATCTGGCTAATAAAATATTTCTTATGGCCAGCAAGCTGGATCCCTTTGGAATCCATCTTGTTGACCCATTAGAATTGGGAGCTGCATCTACTAGATGGAATCAAGCAAAGGCTGCTCAAGAACCAGTCTTAGAGGCAGATTTTCCATTGACCTTGAAAATCTTGTAGATCCTAATACCTTCTCGTCACTTCTTATAATTGATTCTGCCTGACAATTGCCGTTACCACAAGAATCTATGGAAAAAACATCTGAATATTGGATTCCAGTTGACTGAGGAGAAAAATTGATGGAGATGGATGCTCTCTCCATCCTTTCTTGGAATGTGGAGGGCATCCTCCTCAAAATAACAGGCCCCGGAGTCATGAGATTCTTGGAGTCTTTTGACATTATTAGTATACAGGAATCATGGTGTACAGAAGACACCACCCCAGAATGGCAGGGTATTCTGCTATAATTCTTTCAGCTGTTAGAGATAAAAAATTTGGCAGATTTAAAGGGGGACTTACTATCTTTGTTAAAACCCACTTAGATCTTGGGATTACCAGAATCTCATCTAACTCAGAGGGTATCCTAGCTCTGGCGATTAACAAAGGAATGGAGAAAATAATTCTTTGTAATATCTATTTTCTCCCCAGAGTTAAAACTTCTGATGTTGTTGATTCTTATATTCAGGCCTTGAAAATCATGCTTGATGATTTGGCTGATAGTAATAATGCTTGTCCCGTAATCATAATGGGAGACTTTAATTCTAGAATATTCTCTCAATTTTTGGAAGATAACTACTCTGACCTGATATTCTCTCTTCCTTCATTTAATCCAAATGTCTCTTATAAAAGGAACTCCCAGGATTTAGTATCCAATTATAGAGGCAGGGAAATCTTAGAGGCTTTAGCAACCAGGAATTACTGCCTCTTGAATGGAAGAACCAAAGGAGATTCCTTTGGGGGCCCTTACTTTGGAGGGGTCTTGGGTGCATCAATGCTGGACCATTTTGGGACTAATTTGGAGCCAGTACATTTGGTTCAAAATTTAGAGGTTAAGGACAGGCTGGAATCTGCTCACTCCCCTATTGTCCTTACCTTGAAATGTCCATTCAGAATACCTAAGAAAGACGGACAATTGGTAGAAAATCTGTAGATTATTAATGAAAGGAGAATCAGATGGGGTCCAATACATCAGGCAAACTTTGAGGTTATTCTGAGCATAGGAGATTTAGGTGACATACATGACAATATTGCTGATAAAAATAGGTAACTTAATATCTTAGAAAGCTGGGAAATGGTTCATACAATATTAAAACCATGGTGTAAAAAAGTATCCCATGGTAAATCCACATTTAAAAAATCTTGGTTTAATACAGAACGTCTGCAGGCAAAAAAATAATTTGGAAAAATGTTAAGATTACATAAGAACACAAGAAATAAAATAGCAGCAGATTATAAACTGCTGAAAAAAGAAAGAGAAAAATGTAAGATAACCCTTGAAAGAGCAAAGAATAAACATACTCAGGGCCTCTGGGAAAAACTAAGACAGGCAGTTCTGGATAGGGATGGTAGACTCTTCTGGAAGATGGTGTCTCAAGCATATAATAGGTTCTCTAATAAGTTAGAAACACATATTGCACCTGAATCATGGATTTCATATATTTCAAAGCTATACTACTCTCAATCAGAGATGGAAATGCCTGATCAGTAAGAATTTCAGGGAGATATGATTCTCCCACGGCCTATTATGATCACAGAAGAAGAAATGCGACTGGCCTTGAATTCACTCAAATCTAATAAGGCTCCAGGCCCGGATGGGATTTTGGGTGATCTATATAACGCTTTCCCTACATGGTGGTCCCCCTTTTTTTCCTCTTATTCAATGGCTTGGTTGAAGGGCTTCAATGCCCTCCTGGCTGGGCAGGTAGCATTATATACCCCATTTTTAAAAAAGAGGATCCTAATAGCCCCAAGATGTACAGGCCTATCAGCCTGATAGTTGTATCTCAGAGAGTTTTTTCTAGGATAATCTTGGGTAGACTAATTGCATGGGCTGAGGAAAACTCAGTGCTGAATGAGTCCCAGAATGGGTTTCGGAAGAACTGTTCTACAGTTCAACATTGTTATGAACTGCAGTATTTAATTTGGAAGTATGTTAAGGTCAGAAATCCAATCTACAGTATGTTGTTGTTTTGTAGATTTTTCATCAGCTTTTGATAGCATTAGCAGGAATATTCTTTGGGCAATGCTCAAGGATCTGAAGTTGGAGAATTCTCTTCTTGATATCATCATTAGAGTCCATAAAAACACTTGGACAAGAGTCCAATACAATCAATATGGACACTTAACTGAAAAATTCTCCACGAATGTGGGGATCAGACAGGGGTGCATTTTGTCACCAACTTTATTTAACATATATATCAATTTAATTTTGGACCAGATTGGTAACCCTGACTTTCATGCTCCCAAAGTGAATGACTGCAGGATTGATGGCCTCGCTTATGCGGATGACTTAGTCCTGTTTTCCACTTCAGCTCTTGGACTAAAAAGGAAATTGACTTTGTTTGAATCTCTTTGTGTCCAACAGAAGTTGAAGGTCAATCTCAGTAAGACGAATATTGTTGTGTTTGGAAATCAAACTAAAAATACCCAAAGTTTTAAGATCAATGGTATATGTATAGAAAATACCAGGCACTATGGCTATCTTGGGGTACGATTTGTCCATAATTTATCCTGAACAAAACACCTGGATACTATTCAAAATAAAATGAGATCCTCAAGAAATGCTTTAAAAATTTTTAATAACAAAATGGGGAAAACATCAGTTAAAGGAATTATGAAAGTGCTCAATGCTAAAATAAGAACAAGCATGTTATATGCCTCTGAAATATGGGGATATACTGAGACTAGTAGGTTACAAATAATATTAAATAAACTCTACAGACATATCCTTATGTTACCGCAAGGAACACCAAATTGTATCCTAGCAGTGGAGCTAGGTCAGGGCTCCTTGCTTTCCCTTGTACAAGAGCATCAAATTTTATTTTTGTTAAAACTTTTTCTCTTACCAGAAAATAGATACCCAAGAATGTGCCTGGAGGAAAGTATTAGACAGGCCAGTATGGGGTATGTACATCCTGGCATTCAACTTTATTAAGGAAATAATAATGCCAGCAGGTCTTTGACATCTTTTGTATGAAATACATTATAGACCATATGAAGAAATTAGGCAGGACATTAAACTGAGACTTGGTGACCTGGACAAAAATTGTCTCCTCTATCAACTTTCTATGCTTAAGCCCCATGATTTTTACAAAACAATTACAATATCATGTAGTTTTGAGCCATATCTTTCTTTTCTAACATGTCCTAAACTCAGGAGAATATACACAAGATTCAGAACTGAAAGTTATATGGCTAATTACATATGTTTTAGACAAAAGAGAAAGGGTGTATCTTTTCCATTTTGTAAATGTGGATATGGTTCTATTGATGTTCTAAAGCATGTGGTCTTATTATGCCCCCTCTATGAATCAACATGGAAAAAATGGCTGGGTGAGTTGCTAGGGGATCTCAGCCTCCCCCGACCTTTTGGATTATTTGTTCAAAACTAAAGACAAGAAAACAGCTAAAAATTTGGCAAAATTTCTCTTGTCAACCCATCTGTAAAAAACAGTTCTGTATCTCTATGGGCTGAGCATGTAATTTTAATGAAGCAACATATATGATCAAATATTAGCACTATTGTGCTATTGAACTGTACAGGTGAAATGTATTTATGAAAATGTATGTCAGCTGTTTTTATGTATTTATGAAAATGTTATATTATAAGGACTTTATGCTGATCAATAAATTGTATCTGAATCTGAATCAATCTGACATTGTTGAACTGTAGATAAAGCAACAGTTATGTGTTGTACCATATGATCTGTAAAATATTCAGAACTGGAAGCTGATGGCATAAAGAAAGAACACTATAGGGTAAGCACATTAGTTTTTTTTTTCTGACTTCAGTGCAGCTGTGTGTACAGGGCAAGGGCAGCAGGGTGTCAGCATTATTATTTTGTGACATCCGGATTGGGGAGAGAGAGAGAGAGAGAGAGAGAGAGAGAGACTACAGGATGGCCCACAATAAATGTTACAGTCTCAGAAATGCCAAATAAAATGTTTTTTTTTTCTTGGCTTCAGTGTGGCTTTGTGTGCAGGGCATGGGAAGCAGGATGGCCAAATAAATATTTCACATGTTATGACATCCAGAGCGGAGAGGGAGAGACACTACAGGGTGGCCCACTATAAATGTAACAATCCCAGAAATCCAAAATAAAAAAAAATGTTTTTCCTGGCTTCAGTGTAGCTGTGACATCCAGAAGGGAGAGAGACTGCAGTGTGGGCCACGATAAATGTAACAGTCCCAGAAATCCCAAATCTGGATGTCAAAAAAGGGAATGTAGACATCCTGCTGCGCTTGCCCTGTACACACAGCCGCACTGAAGGTGGAGTGGTTATGTTGGTGGCTGGGGTGGGGATTAGGGTTGAGATTTACCAGAAGCAAGGGCTTCACAGGACTGATATTCGATTTCATATATATCTAACCCCTAATAAGTGTTTTTTGATTTCCCTGATTTTTGTGGTTCAACCCTAATATAAGCATTAACAAAGTTTTTGCAATTAATTTCACTTCTTTTTGTGATGGTGGAACTGTATCCTCATTTTGAGCGGGTCCCAAAAGCACAATATTGGAGACACACATACCATGCAACACACACTGATAACATGGCCATGTTTTAGAATATTTGAAATGAATGTTCAACATAGACTTTCTGGGAACCCACCTCATGAACACTGCCACAGTCATTTCGTTAATCCATCCCAAAAGGTTATTACACGCTGTGACTGCAGCATTCTGCACCACAGGTGAGAAAGCACATTTTGGGCAGTATATGAGAAATGACATCTGTTCTGTTCATAAGGAGATGTGAGAAAATGGTAATGCTGAAAATCTGGAATGAAAATATGAAAAATTGGCGCAGTGTGTAAAGCCATTTGTTTGAATTTTTCACCAAATTTTCAACATGGGCTATATGGGTCCTTCCCTCATGAACAGTGGCACTGTCATTTTGTTAATCTGTCTGAAAAGCTGATTTCACGCAGCGACCACACCATTCGGCTCCACAGGTGCGAAAATGCATTTCCAGCAGAATGTGAATAATGACAGCTGTACTGTTGATAAGGAGGTGGTAAAAAATGACAATGTTGAAAATCTGTAGTAAAAATATTAAAAATTGTCGAAGTGACAAGTGTGCGTAGGAACTCCACAATGCACGCTTGTAACACAGTCATTATTTGGAATTTTTGTACCAAATTTTCAACATGGACTTTTTGTGACCTCACCTCATGAACAGTGGCACTATAATTTCATTAATCAGTCCGGAAAGGTGATTCTGCACAGTAACCACAAAATAACCTTTTGGGACAGAGAAACAAGATGACAGTGTTCATGAGATGGGGTCCCAGGAACCCCATGTTGAAAATTTTGGGTCAAAATTCAAGAAATGGCTGAGATATCAATATAAGTTGAAAATCCCATTAATTGCCATTATACGTATTTACCTGTATTCCTCAGTTTGTGGTTTGGCTTTGAAGAGTGCAGATGTGTCCCAGCCGACAGAAGATGAGACCACCCGACCTCTGGTGGTAAGTATGGGGTAAGTGGGGGTGTGGGGAAGTGGATGCACAGAGGGTGGGTCAGAATGCGGGAGGGGCGCCGGAGACGATGAGGGACCGTTTCTTAAAAAAAAAGACGTTGGGGGACAGTTTTCTGTATTTTTACAGGTTTTATTTTAAAAATACATATGGACACACTGGGGTGGGCTCCCAGTGTGCCATATGGGTATAGGGGGGTTGCATGCTGACATGAGGATTGGGCACCCTGATGTCGGCAATCAGATACAGGCTTGAGGAAGGGGGGCATCCAACACCAAGAGTGGGCATCCTGGTGTTGGATAAAACATAATAAACAATTTTGTCACACTGGGGTGGGCTCCCAGGTGTGCAGAGAACAGGCTGGAGGGGGTACAATGACAGTAGCCCTTTCTCTGACCTAGGGTGCCCACTGCAACTACCCACAAAAACCTGCCTGCACTATATGGCACAGCTGTCTTTAATGAAAGACAGCTGTGTCATATTGTGCAAGTACTATATGACACAGTTGTTGTATATTAAAGACAGCTGTGTCGTATAGTACTTGCACTATATGACAAGCTGTCATTCATTTAAGACAGCTGTGTCATATAGTGCAAGTAGTATACGACACAGCTGTTTTTATTAAACAACAGCTGTGTCATATAGTGCAAGTACTATACAACACAGGTGTCTTTTTTAAATGACATATGTGCCATATAGTGCAGTGCAAGGGGCAGGATCATGAGGAGGGTGAGCGGGGACGATGAGGACTTTTTTTGGTTCAAAAACAATAGACATCGGGGACTGTTTTTTCTTCACAGGGACTATTAAACACTGCTGTGAGGAATGCCAACACAGGGACTGGGCCCCTTGATGTCAGCAGTGAAGAAAAAATAATAAACAAACAAACAAAAACAAAACAAAAAATAAATAAATAAATACACTGCCACGGGGATTGCCCCCCCACTCCCCCTGCAGATACAGTTTAAGGCACAGCACAGTCAAGCTGGCCAGGCTACAATGACAGTAGCCCCCTCCCAGACCTACGAGTGGCAAAAGCAGCAGTGGATGCACTATATGACAGAGCTGTCATATATTAAAGACAGCTGTGTTGTATAGTGCAAATTGCTGCTTTCGCAAAAATTAAGTTATGAATAGAACATTCATTTTTTGAACTGCGCATGCTTAGAAACGGAACATTTGTATTAAATATTTCA
Source organism: Neoceratodus forsteri (assembly GCA_016271365.2). Lineage (NCBI taxonomy): Eukaryota > Metazoa > Chordata > Ceratodontiformes > Ceratodontidae > Neoceratodus > Neoceratodus forsteri. The sequence continues at coordinate 747,401,372 of CM057459.1, forward strand.
AAAACTACTGATATGAGGGATCTAAAAACCACAAAAGCACACACCTTGTACCAACCGTTATTGGGTAGCAAAAAAAGTCTTAAAATATGTTTTTTTTTGCACCTCTGTAACATTGCCTCCTCTGAACTGATTTGCATGAAATTTACAGGATCTAGAGATCCTGGTACAGAGGTGGTGCTTTCCAAATTTCATGTAAATCAGTTGAACGGGGGCAAAGGTATTAAGGTGCAAAACTTTGGGTTTAACATAGCAGTGCTTATGCAACCCTAATATACAGCTGCGACTGTGCCTGTATGATATATATAGTGGCATCCACTAGGATGAAACCCAATTCTGCAGCATTTTGCAGCACTCTGCAGAATGCTGCAGCAGGTCTACTGAATAAAGCGATGTAATTTCAATGGCAATTAGTCCCTTTTGTCATTCAGGAAAATGTGACACTGCCAGGATGAAATGAATGCCACAGTTTCCTGCATGACAAAAGGGACTAATTGCCATTGAAATTACATTGCTTTATTCAGTAGGTCTGCTACAGCATACTGCAGAGTGCTTTAAAAGTGGGTTTCATCCTGGAGGAAGCTACTGTGTGTGTGTGTGTGTGTGTATATATGTGTGTGTGTGTATATATCTATATATATATATATATATATATATATATATATATAGATATATATATATATATATATATATATATATATATATATATATATATATATATACAGGGATACATGATGGGCAGGTTTGTGATATGTGAAATAGCTTCATGGTGAACAGTGACCTCTGGATACTCACGAGCGCTGAAGGCATGAGTGAGAGTATCCATAGGTCACTGTTCATGAGTGAAGATATTGCACATATCACACGATCAGCACATCATGTGTGCGATTTATAAAATAGGCTATTTAGTTATTTATTTGTGTTGTCGTGCTTTGTTTGTGGTGTAATGATTCATTTCTGAAGTGTTATTTTTTTGTTTCCATGTTGTTCCACGGCTGTTATGAGGTTTTGTGAATGGAATAGTTGTGGATGTTAATTTCATGCGTGTCTATAGGCTGTTGAGGTGATTGATGTGTGGGTGTGTGTTGTTATTGGTTGGTATTCCTGTCTGTCATGTTGTTGTAGTTTGTTATTGATTTGTCTGTTTGTAGGGGTGGTGCTTATTCTGGGAGTGTGAGTGGCGGGTTTCAGGTTGGAGTTTATTTTTACTCCTGTTTATGGGTTTTGGGAAGGTGTTGTTATTATTTCATAGTAATGTTTATTTTTATTTTGGTTGGTACAGTGCTTAGTGTGATACTGTGCGGTTTATTTTACCGCCTCCGGTTTATTTCACTGGCTCCGGTTTACTTCACTGGATGCTTTTTTTACAAAGTTTTGTTTGGCGAGTTCACGAGGAAAAGAACTTAATTTATGTGAATATTTAAGTTTAACAGAATGTTGTTGTCACAACTGTTTCACATGTTAGGATATTTGTTCATCTTTCTTGATATTGTTGAGACTTTACTCGATGTAATTATTTCTCTACAGTTCTTCGGTACTGTTCAGTCACTGTCAGAATCGGTATCCAGTATTCGTGCTTTTTTGTGGGGAGGGGGAGCTTGATACAGAGGCCCTGTATGGAAACAGAATAAGAGATATGTTAAGTTTATCTGTTACATTTATTACAAAACACTTAAAATTATGTTTATTTGAGCTGCTCCTGCACAGTACCTTGTACTATATTAAAACTGATGTTCATTGCTGTTATTGTGGGATTACTGAAGCAACCAGACACTTTATCATGCAACGTTCTTTGGTGTACGGTGAGTTCGTTATTGTATACAGCTGTTTTTGATGTTGATGGCTGACATTCTTCCCTTGCGCTGGAAGGGTACGAAATATTCCTTTTTTGGCAAGGTTCTGTGTTGCTCAAGATGTGCGAGATATTTTGTTGCTTGTAGGCATTCAGTTTGCTGTACTCATTCAGGGACTGAATCTTTTTGTGCCCGGAGACTTGTGTAATGTCCGTAGGTGGGATGTCATTGTCTTGGAGTTTTTGAACAAGGTGCTTTCTTATTGAGTGGTTTGTTAGATGTTTTCAGTATTTATTCCACTTTTCTGTATCATATTTTTCACTAGTTTACTAATTGTGTTCACTCCCAGAGGTTGATTTTTGAACCAGTAGGTGCCTTTATGAGTTTTACAGGGGTGATTTATGGCTAGGAAGAATGGGGCATTCTCATAGCACATCTTTTCAGGTCTTTTGGCACGGAAAATAATATAATTATTCACTGGGTATCTTTTTTTCTCTGGCATTTTGTATGCCCTTGGCTTAATCATGCGGACGTCTTTCGGGTTTTCACCAGTGCGTGTTTTCATTTGCCGCTCTCGGTGGTATTCTGAATATTGTATATTTTTCTCATCCTTACATAATTTTACATCGACCCATTTCATGTTGTGAATCTCTGTGTTGTCTCTTAGGCCAAAGAACATCGTTACTGTTAGCCACGTTGTGTTTGTCAGAGATTGTGCACTACTAGTACCTAAGATGTTTGATTCATACAGTTGGGATACGATACTATCTGTCAACTCATCAGCGGCATATGGCTGGATTCCTTTGCCTTTGTCTTTAAGCATTTTTTGTTTGGAGCGGATTACTTGTCTGCTCTTCATAAAGGTGGATGATGTGGATAGGGATTCTGTACAATCCATTTCTTTCAGATATCTTTCGATTGATTGGAATTTTGAATGTAGTGTCAGTGGTTTGTATTCAGTACCATCTTTGCAGATGGATGACATGAAGTAATGGCATAGTGGGATGCTTAAATTATTTGCTGGAATATTATGTATCAGGTCCGTTATGTTGTGCCTCTCTAGTAGGTAGTTTTGGAAGTGTTGAACATCTGCTTCCGTTTTTCTCCTTGTGTTTTCATTTTTGGTGAATTTTATGAAGTCATCTATTGATGTAGTATTTAGTTTCTTTGTTTTGGATTTGAAATGTGGCAGTTCTTCAGTTTTCCATGTACGATAAACGTCTGTCGATGTTCTTGGTTCCACAAGCGGTTCTTGTTCAGTTTCGAACTGTGAACAAGATAAAAAAAACTCTTCTTCCAGATTAACTGGTTGTGTTTTCTTTTGTAGAGATAATTTGTTTGTTTTTTAACATGGTTTGGCTCTATAAAACTATGTTGTGTAGTTTTATTATTCATGGTTGTATTTCTTTAGTTTTCTTGGTTTTTCTTTTTTTTGTAGTGTGCAGTTCAAAGCTCTTTTGAAGATGTAGCTGTCTGTGGGAATGCACGTACTAAACATGCTACTGGGGCTTGAAATGATTAACATACAGGTGAGTTTAATTGGTTAGTTAATAAGGTAAATCGAATTCCAACACTGAGAGAGAGAGAGAGAGAGTCGATGGGCTTCTGTGTGATATCACCACAGTGAGAATAAATGCTGCAGAGGTAAGCACAGTATGTATGAATGACATTTATCATCACTGTGTTCACCTGGGTCTGCATTTATCTCACTGTGGTAGTAATATATGTTTTCATCAGTGAGAAATATAGCCCACCCCTACTGTATGTATGTATATATATATATATATATATATATACATATATATATAGATATGTAATAGATACCCACTGTAGGATGTGCGGTTGTGGTCTGATATATGCACGCCTTGGTGTGTGTTGTGATGCACAAGGCCACAGGCCTCGTACGCTCAACCATCCAAGGCATACATATATCAGACCACAACCACACATCCTACAGTGGGCTATCTATCTTATAAAATGGCTAAAATGGTTTTGGAGGAGGGTAAAAGTGCAGGCATGTGGTTGCACTCTGATATATGCATGGTCATGTGATGTGTTTCAGCCAACCAGCAGAGAATGTTTTCCATACCCATTTTATATACATATACATTTATATATCTATCTATATATATACATATATATATATATATATATATATATATGTATATAGATATCTTCATCGCAAAAAACTTTGTTAATGCACCAGTAGAGCTGACCTGTCAAAAGTAGGGAAATACAACTTTAGGGTTCCCAAGCCTAAGACCCCACTCCCACTCCACATGCAGGAACAGGCAGGAGGGGAACATAAAGTTCCCAACCCCTAGACCCCACTCCATCCCTCGGCTTCCAACCCTAATACCCCACCCACACCCTGCATACAGGAACAGGTGTGACGGGTGTGCCTTGTCAATTAGAACCCTAATGCTCACCCCATTCCAAGACTACAGTGGTACAGAATAACAGAATGGGTAAGCATTATGGTTCAAAATGCCAAGGCACACCCATAGCACCTGTTCCTGCATGCAGGGTGGGGGTTAGGAGTTTTTTCACCAAATTTTCAACATGGCCTTTTGGAACCCCACCTCATGAACATTGGCACTGTCATTTCTCTCATTGGTCCCAATAGGTGATTTTGCACTGTGACTGCGCCATTCTGCACCACAGGTGCGGAATAATGTTTTGGGCAGGATGTGAAGAATGACAACTGTACTGTTTATGAGGTGGTGTGAAAAAATGGCAATGCTAAAAATTTGGAGTGAAAATATTAAAAATTACAGGTCACAAGCATGCATAGAAAGATTTCAATGACCACGCATAACTTGCATGTTTTTTGGTATTTTTACACCAACTTTTCAACTTGGGCTTTTTGGGACCCCACCTCATGAACACTGGCACTGTCATTTCCTTAATCTGTCCTGAAAGGTGATTCTGCGCAGTGACCGTGACATCAGATTTGGGGCTGGATTAATGAAATGACAGTGGCAGTGCTCATGAGGTGGGGTCCCAAGAAGCTCATGTTGAAAATTTGGTGCAAAAATTCCTAAAAATGGTTGAGATATCAACATAAGTTGAAAATGCCATTGACTCCCATTATACAGCATTTACCTTGATTCTGCAGTTCACAGTTCAGCATTGAAGAGTGCAGATATGTCCTGGTCCACAGAAGATTGCAGCCCTTGACCTCTGGAGGTAAGTATGGGGTAAGGGTGTGAATGTGGGGTGGTGGGTGCTCAGTGGGAGGGTGGAGAGAGGGACGGTGGGTATGATGCGGGACTGTTTTCTGTTTTTCAGGTTAAAAAAAGACATTGCAGGATGATTTTCTTATTTGTAGCAAATACAACAAATCTTTGGGGACACTGGTAGTGGGCTCCCTTGTGTCCTGAGGGGGGGCATAACTGTATGGAGACACTGGAGTGGGCTCCCCAGTGTCTCACACTTGTGGGGGGGCATACAAGTATGGGGACACTGGGAGTGGACTCCCCAGTGTCCCACAACAAGGAACCATTTTCTTTTTGAATAACAAACCATTGGGGAGTGATTTGGGGACACTGGGAGTGGGCTTCCCAGTATCCCACAGTGGTGGTGGTGGTGTTAGGGGAGTAATAAATATATGTGGACACTGGGAGTAGTCTCTCCAGTGTCCCATGACAGGGGACCATTTTCTTTTTTTTTTAAAGCTGTGGGGAGTCATTCTTTTGACAGCCATTTGTCGAGAAATGGCTGTTGGCGCAATAGTCTATTATTTTTCAAGGTTGAAAGCCTCTGCCCTACAGATGTGCCTTTTGAAGGTTTGGTGGAAAAATATTAATCTATTCAAACGTTATTTAGTTTTTAATTTCTTCTTAGGCTCCCTGTGGCACTATATATCCTGCCTACGAAAACAAGCTACAGTACCTGCATTCGAAAACAAGCTTGGTTTTGCACGGCACATCTATTCTTTCCCATAGGAAACAATGGTAAATTAAAACCTAAATAACTTTTGAACAGATAAATATTTTTTCACCAAACCTTTAAAAGGCACATCTGTGGGACAAAGGCATTCAACCCAGGAAATTTCAGACCACAAGCAAAAGCCGTTTCTGAGAAATGGCTCTCAAAAGGAATTGACAAAACCATTCAAATTTAGCATTTTTCACCCCTCTGTATCTGAACAACCACATAAGAGATTCACATGAAATGTGGCATGTCAAGAGACCTCCCCCAAGCCACAAAGCTTGACAAATTTCTTCTAAATCCATTGTACTGTTACACAGTTATTAAAGTGCAAAGTTTGAGGTTTAACATTAAACTGACTTAGCGAATGAAACAACAACAGAGATGTACATGTTTAGTTGATTACATACCAGTCTGTATTTCCGAGACATTCATCTTCGGATTCTGGTGCTTCTCCAGCGGTGTCAGCATGATCATCAATTGAAGTGTCACGAGCTTCTGGCTCAAATCGGTAGGGAGTGATAGAAAATGTTGCTAAACCAACAGTTGCATTTCCCACCATGTTTTCATCTCCTTCGTCTTCACTAGTACTGTTGATGTACTATCTTCCACTTGAGGCAGATACTTCAGTATCCTCATTGCTTTCCGAATCTGTCATCCTCTACAATATATAATTCTGAGAACATAATTGAATAGAAATGTAGAAGTGTACTACATCAATGCAATATGACAGTTCCAAAAAGATACAAGCAGTAGGTTGGTGGATAGTGGAAACAGACCTGATGGGAGCGTATCACTGCTGTTGTTGTGGAGCACCTTACTTCAGAGAGACATTCTGGGGACTGTGTTGGTGCCCTATGTGCAGGTACGTCTCTCGGATGAGGGAGGAGGTTAACTGGCTTCCAGAAGATGGCAATGCTGAAGTAATTATCCCCCACCCCAACAAAACACCAAGTATTCTTACCATAACAGCAACTTATGCCAGACAACATGAGTGAGTTTACTATGATGAGCTCATGGATGGTGAAATTGGTTGTTGTGGTGGTGGTGGGGGTTATCAATCATAGCAACACATCAGCACTGCTTGGAAAGTACAACAATGTTTTCACTGAAGGAGAATGCACCATTAACCTGAACCTGGAGGGTTACACTATGTTCAGGAAGAATGGGGGAGGGAAGGGGGGAAGGGGAGGAGGGGTAGCAATAATAGTCAAAAACTGCATTGGCATGGGGGAGTAGAGTAGGTGGAGGGAACCGTGGAGGGGATTTGGGTCACCTTGATAACAAGGGGGGGTAAGAGAGTAAAACAGGAATGGTGTATAGACCCCATGCGCTGGCAGAGGAACTGTAGGAGAGTCTGGTGGCAGATGTTGGGAGACACTGCAGATTGGGCAGGGGAAGGGTGATTGATGGTGTTGAAGGACTTAAAAATGCCAGGAATAGACTGGGAGAGTATGACATCCTCGTAGGCCAGGGAACAGAGGTTGTTGGATGTCTTTCAGGACGCATTCCTAACTCAGCAGGTGGGGGAACTGACCAGGGAGGCATGGGTACTGGATGTGGTCCTGGCAGACAGTGACCAGATTGGGGCCTGGATGTAAGGGACATGTTGGCGGCGACCATGCCACGGTCTGGTTGTGCCTGGACTTAGGAGGGGGAGGCTGCACAAAGGCAGGTAACTGACTTCAGGGGGGGAGGATTTAAAGGACATTGGAAGGATCCTTAAGGAGTATTTGGATATGATTGGGCCAGACATGGACGCTGACAGTAGGTGGGAAATCATCAGGAGAGGGGTGCAGGATGCTACCAGCACCTGTGCAAGAGTAAGACGAACATGCAGTAGGGCCAGAAAACCCTGTTGGTGGACCAGGGAGATCCAGGAGGAGGTGAGGGGAAAGAAGGCAGCCTATAGGCAATTCAACTGCTCAAGGAGTGAAAGAGATTGAGGGGAGTACGAGCTGATGGCTAGAAGGGCCACTAGGGTGGTGAGGGCAGCTAAGGCAAGGATGGAGCAGAACCTGGCCAGGGAAATTAGGAGAGGGAACAAGGGGTTCTTTACATACATTGAGGAAAAATGAATGGTGAAGGGGCAGATTAGCAGGATTAAAACAGGGGAGAGATGGGCACAAGACCCGGGGGAGCAGGCTGAGGTACTAAATGAGTACTTCATCTCAGTTTTCACCAAGAAAAATGGGGGACTGCATCATAGATGGGAGGATATGGTGATACTGAGGAGGGGAGGGACCCTTACCGATCGGCGGGTCTGTGGAGAAGGGGAGGCCATCACTGGAAGGAGGGGGGATGGCAAAGCAGGGGGATGAGGTAGTGGAGGTAGAAATCACAGCAGAGAGACTGAGGAAGCTCTCAGGTCCCTTAAGACGGAGAAAGCACTGGGGCCGGATAAATTACATCCCAGAGTGCTGAAGGAACTGGCGGATGGCCTGGCGAAACCCCTGGCGGAGCTTTTCACCATCTCTCTGAGGACAGGGTGGGTGCCCCAGGACTGGAAGGTGGCGCATATAGTGCCTATCCACAAGGAGGTGGCAGGGAACTACAGGCCCTTCAACCTGACATCGGTGGTGGGCAAGGTGCTGGAGGGCATTGTCAAGGAGAGGCTGGGGGGGGACCTGGAAAAGTCAGGGTGCTTGGATGATAGACAGCATGGATTTGTCCCAGGGAAATCGTGTCAGACAAACCTTGTGGAGTTCTATGACTGGGTGACGAGTGCCTTGGACCCGGGTAGACCAGTGGACATCCTCTTTATAGACTTCAGCAAGGCATTTGACTCTGTTCCTCACGGGGCCTGTTGGATAAGCTGGGAGAAATGGGGTGGGGAACCAGATGATCAGATGGATAGGCAATTGACTCAGGACCCGGACCCAGGGGGTCATAGTTGGTGGGACAGTGTCATCTCCAAGGAGGTCATTAGTGGGGTCCCGCGGTGATTGGTCCTTGGGCCCCTCCTGTTCCAATGCCTACATCTCTGATATAAGGACAGGTATCAGGGTGAGATGAGTCTCTTTGCGGATGACTCAAAACTGGAGCGGTGGTGGATGGGTAGGAGGGAGGTGGCCCTACAGGGGACCTGGAGGCTCTGGAAAGATGCTCTAGAAAGTGGAAGCTGAGGTTCAATGCAGGAAATGCAGGTACTGCACCTGGGCCAGAAACCCGGGCCAAGTGTACATCCGGGGGGATGCTACAAGTCTTGATGGCTAAGAGGGACCTGTGGGTGGTGGTGGATTTCAAGATGAACAACTTGGATGTCTGCACCCTGCATCATTCACCTGCTTTTGAAATGTGAAGCACACTCATTACATTGAACCAATACATTGAGGGGACATTGTCTAAGCACAGTAAATCAACAGACATGTGTATTACACTTCACCAATAAGGCATGACAAAGAGTTATCTTAATGGTCTGTTAATAAACTTCTAGCAGTGTATTGTGGCAAGAGGTGTAGCCGAGTGACACATGGCCCTACAGGGTGATTAACTGACCATTAACATAATCCATTGGAGTGCCTTACTGCTATCATGATAAAAACAATTTTGAAACACTGTTAATTCATGTTCAGCATATGGCTAACCTGTACATGTATGTACATGTATGTTTATAAAACATTAACTTTAACATAAGGCTGTTACAATGTTTGCAGCCAATCAGAAAGATCCATTTCTCAGACCCTTTTTATAATTGGATGTAACAACGCCTTCGGCTGTTCGATCGGTAGGCAGTCACCATGACTTCACTTATTGTTTAATTTCATTCAACATACTAACATAATAAAAGCCAGCAGAATAGGCCTAACGGTGTTTCGTGTCTGCTCGGTAGTCGTCCCCTATTGGGCTCTCGCTCCTCCACCCACCCATACCCCGAGGGGATCATCTTTGGCTTCAGTATACCCATGCACCTGTCCCACCCACTCTTAAAGCCATCCACTGTGCCCTACTCCACTACAGTCCCGGAGCAGTTCATTCCATGGTCCTGCCACCCTCTCAGTGAAGTAATGCCTTCTACGTTCTCCCCTGTAGTTTCCCCCCTCAGGGTTACACTCATGCCCCCTGGTTGTGTCCCCTTTCTTTAGCCTGAACATTTCTTTGGTTCTTCATCTGTTTATCCCTTTCACATATTTGAAACCCTCTATCATGTCCCCCCTGTCTCTGCACTCTTGCAGTGAGTACAGCCCAAGGACTTGCAGCATTTCCTCATAGGTCCTTTCACTCATGACCCGAATCATCCTGGTTTCCCTTCTCTGAACACTCTCCAGCAATGCAATACATTAATTAATTATTAGCTGGGTGAGTGGAAATGGATGAAACAGATGAGCAGCAGTTTCTGTAATTAACATGCAGAGTGTTAATGACTGCATACTTACAACATGATGTATCACCTGACTGATACAATTACAGTGACTCTGCTCCTTTGCTGATACTGTTGAGTGAGCAATACAAATCAGTTTGTAAATACATGCGTTAATGATGTGAATGAACATTGATCTGCACAACTGCATGTTTCACACCTGCATGGAGAAGTAATTTAAAACATGTCACATACCTGATGTTGATGTGATTCTATGTTGAACTATTCTCCTGACCCTGTCAATCAATTGAAGAAGTGTTGCCATTCCACTTCATGGGTTTCGAAGAATCTTCGGAGATCTGAAATGTGAGTTAGTACAAGAAAGTCACATTACAGGGATACTTCACGCTGTTACGTTTCAATGATTTAATCAGGCTGCTGAAATTGAGTATATCACCATACAGCAGTACGCAGTACAATGGTAAAAATTCTAAATATACTCCTCCACCTGTGTTAAAAACTGCTTTTTGACATTCCTCCGAAACATCGCCCATGCTTTCAGGTGAGCATACACACACTGTCATTACCCACCTTATTACCCAATGCAATCACAATCAAGTACCATAGGTGTATCCTCTATTACAGGGACTATATGTCCAGTGACCTCAACCTCTACATGTACCTCTACTGATATGCCTTAACTGCTGACCAAGTGTTATATTTGTAGCCATCATCACAGCATTATACAACATTGCACTGTGATTGTTGCAGTGGAATATGCACTGTGCATGCTGTCTTAACAGTTACCTGTACAACTAAAGCATAATGAACTGGATAATAATCTTCATCCAACAACATATGAATACCAACATCTTATTTATATTTACTGAAGCCGTATTAAAATCTGTGGACTGATTTACGCCAATTTTGATCAATACACAATTATATTATGGGCAGACAATAACACATGAATCATTACAAAATTGCTTTACAAACATCATGTGGTATCAGGAAGTTGAATGTTTTCAGTAAGGGGATGAAGTGAGTGGTTATTGACATGGGACAGCAACAGTGATGTCCTTGACAAGTGTCATATCTGAGGTCATGATGGCTGCTTGTCATGAAAACATACAAGTTGACAGTAGAACCCCTGATACTAATGTGGAACACCCTCCGTGCCCGACAATAGTGCAGCACCTGTACAAAGACCATAATCTCACTGGTGGTCAAGTACACACCTGCACCAACCAAGGCACCCATCCACAACCTGCTACCCTAGTCCGCTACGAGAATCAGGCCTTGATTGCAACTTTTGGCATTGCAGGATAGCATCTCAACAATACATCGGGGGCGAGGACAGGATTGAAGAGGAATTTCTATCAAACAATGGGGACTCTACAAATTGCTATTATGTAGGTTGTGCTGCTCGAAGTGTGAACACCATGCCATACACCAGACATGGTATGAATTGTGCTACAGTTGAAATTGTAATTCTAACTTCACAACTGACAGCACTGTGCAGGCAATAGTACTTATACATATGTTGCTACAACCATGTCTTGACCATGACAATATGGGATGAACAAATATACCTACTCACACATATGCAGACATAACCCACAAATATTGGGAAGGAGTACATCAGCATGCTGTGGCTGAAACACTCCATCTCTATGTAATAGCTGCACCCTGCGTACATTAATTACAGTAAACAAATACCTAAAGGAAATGTACAAAATACAGTAATGCCTGATGAAAGCATACTGTGATTTTAATACCACAATCCGTCCAGCTGTGGGGCAAGGATGCAACACTTCACACAATATTTCACCCAAATTAATTCAGCAAACCATCCAACCATAGAACATTTGCAAAGCCATAACTATCGATCAACCTGAGCCATCCTAGTAATCCAATGTTTATACTGCCAGATGTAGATACTCGCAGAATATTTACAAACACACATTAATATTACAAAAGGATGTTAGCATTTGTGGTAATACAGACAATTTTGGATGATAGCTTACTACATTTGTCATACAAGAGTGCCAGTCAACAAGGATATCACCTCAGTAGTGCCAGTTTGATGTCACATATAGAAGCACAGCACACAACAGAACATGAAAAATCTATGAGACACAGACAAGGAATTTCATTGTACTGCCACTATTTACAGCCGCAGCATACAGAGACCTTTATATAAATATTGCTGCATATGTTGATATTTTACAGTCTGTCTCCGATACAAACACTGAAATGAAACGCTCGCATACACGCTACGCTGAAGGAAGTAGATCGCATTTACCGAACTTGCGTCACCTCCGGTTTCATGATTCAGCCCAGTAAGCACTCGGGAATACTCGGGGGCACATGACAGAAAATCCTAAATACGAGGAAAAGAAACACAATACAAGGTAATAATCTGCATTATCAGTTATTTTCGAAAAAAAAAATGTCTCTCTGTAACTAGCTGAGCATGTTAATTCAAGACTAGAAACCTGCTCTTTAAGCATGGGTTTTGTTCAGGGTGACGCCTTCTACAAACCCATGGCTTTGGTTTGTTTTTGTCAAAAAAGGGCCATTTTAAATTTAAAAATTCCTTGTTCCTCACTCATTTCTGATCCACGTTCTCGAGGTGACAAAATCCCCTTTTGCGAGCTGATCCCCTTTCGCGAGCTGATAAAATCCTTGATCACAATTTCTGGACCAGATGGTCCTATCTCGCGAACAAGGATTGGCTCATGAACATTGATTTTGTCAGCTCATGAAAGGGGATTTTGACAGCTCACGAAAGTGATTGGTTTTTGAATCTCCTTTCGCAAGCTGTCAAAATCCCCTTTCGCGAGCTGTCAAAATCATCTTTCTCGAGCCGATCCCCTTTCATGAGCTGACAAAGTCCTTGATCATGATTACCAGACCAGATGGACCTTCTAGTAAACAAGGATCGGCTTGCAAACAGAGATTTTGCCACCTCATGAAAGGGAATTGTCTCACGGAAGGGGATTTTGACAGCTTACGAAAGGGGATTAATTTTTTCAATCTGATACAACGTGGTGACAAAATCCCCATTCACGAGCTGTGAAAATCCCCTTTCATGAGCCAATCCCCTTTTGAGAGCTCATAAAATCATTGATTGTGATTTCCAGACCAGATGGCCAAAATCTGATGAACATGGAATTCTCAAGAATGGCGATTTTGGCAGCTTGTGAACGGGGGATTGACCTCACAAATGGGGACTTTCCCAGTGCACTGTAAATAAACGGTTTGGTCTCTTGGCTTGAAATTTGCGGGGTATAAAGGGGGTGTCCCAGAGATGTGAATTATGCTGTTTGGATGCAAATATTTTAATTGGTTCCATAGATATGCCATTATGAAGGTGAGATTTTTCCCATTGGATAACATTGTGGCACGCAGAGCACCTTTTGGTGCCCGTATTTCAGAAACGATGCGAGATATGGATTTTTCACTCCAGACATCTTACGTCACTTCTAGGTGACCTAAGCATGTGTGGAGGTTTTGAAGTCATGATTACAACTGCAGTGGAATTTGTTTCCTAGCTGCTATGGTTACTGAGATATTGGCAAATTAGCGCTACAAGGGTTCCTTTTTAGACCTATAGGGCTGCTGTATGACTCTGTAGTTATGTGCATGTAAGAGTGCAGGGCCAGGAGGGCTTGCACTCCCACAGATGCATATTGTTATGCAAAAATGGGCAGTTTGAAGGGAGCATGGGGTCTGGAGGGCCCGCACTCTCACCAGCACATACCAGTTACCAGTTACATTACGCTTTCTCAAAATGTAAAGAAATCCTTTGCAAAAAACATTGTTAATGCATCAGTTAGGGTTGAAGTGACAAAGGTTTGGAATTGAGACATTAGGGTTGAGCACCTAAACCCCCCAACCCCCATACTCCACACACCTACAGGCATTGGGGTGTGCCATGGGGTCATTAGGCCTCTCACCCCATTCTCCTATATTGTACCATGTCAGCCTGTTTACACATGGAATGGGATGAGAGTTTGGCTTGACCACCCCATGGCACACCCTGACGCCTGTTGGTGTGTGAGGATGGGGTGGGGTGGTAGGGGTGGGGGTTAGGCTGAACGCTAACATCTCTACTTTCCATATTTTTGTCGCCTCAAGCCTAACTGATGTAGTAATGATATTTTTGCAAAGTATACATATCTATCGAATACATCTATATATATATATATATATATATATATATATATATATATAGTATATATTATAGTGGCACGGTAGTGCCACTATAGTTAGGGTTAAGTACCCCATTTAAGGTTAAATCTGAAATTTTACAGTTTAATAACTTTGCCACTGTATGATGGATTTGCCTAAAATTTGGCACACACAGTCTGGTGCCATAGATCTCTGGATCTCCCAAATTTTATTACAGTTGTATGTATGATTGTGGAGCTACAGAGCACCGGAACACACACAAATTATGCATTTTGTCACATTCTTTACTCGTGCTTACAGACCGCATGGTTTGCACAGCCAGTCTGAAACCTTCATGGAACATGCAGCCAGGGTTCCTGATGTGCCTTTTGAAGATTTCATGAAAAAATATTAAACGGTTAAAAAGTTATTCAAAAAACAAGTTTCCCATTATAATCAATGGGAAAAGTTAACAAAATATGTGAAAGTGTCGCAAATGCACTTTTTACTTTTGCAAATGACCCTTGTAGTGTCACAAATCGGCCATCTTGTTTTCAGTTGGTGGTCACAGAAATGCTTGGCATTTAAATTTGGGACCCTCTAAGGACACAGTTCTTGCTGTGTTCACCTAGTCGAGCCTTGAGGATGCTAGCCATGTCTTTTTTGGGGGGTAAAACACCCCAGAAAGATGTTTTTTAAACTTTTGTCAAAAGTAGTGTCGTAAAATACTTTTGCATATGCAACACTTTCGTGATTTCATTTGCGAAAGTGTCGTGATTTGCGAAAGCACTTTGCGACACTATGGCCAAAACAATAAGGAATTTTTGCCACCCTGCTGCAAATGAATGGTTTGGTATTTTGGGCTGAAATGTGGAGGGAAGAAAGCCAAGATCCCACAGATGTACCTTTTGGCAGTTTGTAACCAAATATTAGAGGGCTGCAAAGTTACGGTACTCCAAAGTTGACAATTTTTCCCGTAGGATAACATTATGGCATCTGCCGCATCTTTCGGGCCCGTATCTAGAAAACAGTTCGAGATACCAGAAGAATGCTTAGTCTCCCAGTAGGAGGCTAAGTACAAAACTAGCCTGGAAAGTCATAAATAATATGATTTAAATTTTTTTCTACGTCGTATAGCTCAGATATAAGGAATTTAGCATTCCGAGTGCTTATTTTCTGCTTCGAGGGCCATTATTATACATACATACATACATTCTTTGTATTCACTGTGCTTCTGAATGCACCTTTTTGGGCGAAAAATGGGTGTGCATTTGCGTTACTGTTAGCGTTTTTACTTGTGATTACATTACCGTTTGCGTTAGAGTTTCCGTTTACGTCACCATGTGCGTTACCCTTTGCGTTTGCATTTGCATTACTATTACCATTTGCATTTCCATTACCGTTTTTGTTTGCATTTACTTTTGGGTCACCGTGTGCATTACCATTGCATTTGCGTAAGGGCTTGTGTTTGCATTTCCGTTTGCATTACTGATTCCTTTGGTGTCATCGTTGGTGTTACCGTAACCATTTGCATTTCCAATTGTTTTACCATTACTGTTTGCGTGCTTGTTACCGTTTGTGTTCCCATTGGCCTTAGTGTTTGCATTATTGGTAGTGTTTCTATTGTCGAGTGCATAACTGTTTCCTTCTGCGTCGCTGCTGCCGTTACTGTTTGCGTTTCTGTTTGTGTTTCTGTTACCGTTTGTATTTTCATTACCGTTTGCGTTTCTGTTGCTGTTAGCATTTGCGTAACCATTTGCGTTATCATTTCTGTTTTCTTTTATGGTTGCGCTTGCATTTCTCTTACCGTTTTTGTTATCATTTCCATTTGCGTCACCATGTGCATTACCGTTTGCATTAGCATTACTATTTTCTTTTACGTCACTGTTGCCATCACCGTTTGCGTTAACATTACCGTTTGTGTTTTTGCGTTTGCGCAGTGCAGTGCAAAACATTATTTTTGCTATTTTTCTGCACTGTCTTCTGTGACACATAGCACAGCCAGTGTGTGGCTGATTGATCTGAAACTTGCCACGTAGAAAGATCTGTATTGAAGGAACATGCCAGTTTTTGTTTGGTGAAAAAATGTTGTTCTGTTCTAGAGGTACTGCCATTTGAAGTTGGCCTCCCTCACAGTTACAGATTTTTTGGCCACCAGATCTACCATTTTAGTGCATTTTTGGCTGCGATTTTCACTATCTTGTGGTGGAAGACTTCTTAAAGGTGCAGAAACATAAAAACTGAATATCTCTGGAACGGTTTGGTCTTTTCGCATTAAATTTGGAGGGTGTTGAGTGGATGTCCCAGGGATGTGAATAATGCTGTTTACATGTTGAAAAAGTAATTTACTATGGAGATACTGCATGATGCAGTTAACATTTTGCATGTAGCGTTCTGCATGCTGCTACTTGCTTGAAATTTATAGCATAGGTAGCCCTAATGGTACGGAGGTGCCCTGCAGTGGTTTTGTGTGTAAAACATTAAAAGGTATGGAATTATGCCACTCTGAGAAATGAAAATTTGGTTTATTACGCTTCAATAACTTCTGAACCGTGTGTCTGATTTGGCTGCCATTTGGAATGTACAAAGATTTGTAATACATCTTTGACTGTGAGAATATTTGAGTCACTGGCATTTACGGTTGCTGAATTGTGCATGTTAAGTTGTTTGCTTGTGGTTCTGTGCGGCCGTTGAATGGATGTACATACAATTGTGAACACATGGTGTGTTATGGTACATGTCTTCTTTTAACAATTTTTTGGTTCCGTCAAATATATGGTTCTTGTGTAGCGAAGTGGAAAAGATGTTATTTGTGGCATTCTTGCGCAGTTTCATAGCACAGCCAGTGTGTGGTTGATTGATCTGAAACTTGCTAGTTAGAAAGACCTGTGTTCAAGGAACATGCCAGTTTTTGTTTGGTGAAATAAATGTTGTTCTGTTCCAGAGTTAATGCCATTTGCAGTTGGCACCCCTCACAGTTAAAGATTTTCTGGCCACCAGATCTGCCATTGTAGCACATTTTCGGCTGTGATTTCCACCATTTTGTGAGGGAAGACATCTTAAAGGTGCAGAAATGCAAACATTGAATATCTCTGGAACAGTTTGTTTTTTTCACATGAAATTTGTTGGGTGTTGAGTGGATGTCCTGGGGATGTGAATAATGCTGTTTACATGTTGGAAAAATTATCCGCTGTGGAGATACTGTGTGATGCAGTTAACGTTTTGTGCATAGCATTCTGCATGGTGCTACTGGCTTGAAATTTATAGCATAGGGAGCCATAGTGGTACGGAGGTACCTTGCAGTGGTTTTGTGTGTAAAACTTTAACAGGTGCGGAATTATGCCACTCCGACTAATGAAAATTTGGTTCATTACACTTCAATAACTTCTGAACCATGTATCCGATTTACCTGGCATTTAGAAAGTACAAAGATTTATAATACATCTGTGACTGTGACAATTTTTGGGTCACTGGCACTTACGGTTGCTAAATTGTGCATGGTTGTTTGCTCGTGGCGCTGTGCGACTGTTAAACGGATGTACACACAATTCTGGACACACGGTATGCCATGGTACAAGTCTTCATTTAGCAATTTTCATTTCAGTTGGTCATACAGTTTTTGCGCAGTGAAGTGACAAAAAATCACATGGTGGGAGGGCCCCACGCTCCCACCACCATATTCCACTCACTATTAATAGTGTACATTTTCAAAAAGAAGGAAAAATCATTGCAAAAAACTCTGTTTAATGCATCAGTTAGGGTTGTTCCACAGCGACAAAAGCAAGGAAACTTAGGGACCAGATGGCCATATCTTGCAAACAAGGACTGGCTTTCAGACAGGGATTTTGACAGCTCGTGAAAGGGGATTGGGTTTTTGAATCCCCTTTTGCGTGCTGACAAAATCCCCATTCGCGAGGTGTCAAAATCCCCGTTCATGAGCCGATCCCCTTTCGTGAGCTTACAAAATCCCCTTTCACGACTTGAGGACCAGATGGCCAAAATCTGATGATCAAGGATTACTCATGAATGGGGATTTTGACAGCTCGTGAATGGGGATTGACCTAGTGAACAGGGATTTTGACACCTCACAAACTAAGATTTTAAAAACTTTGCCACTGCACTGTAAATAAACGGTTTGGTCTTTTGGCATGAAATTTGCAGGGTATAAAGGTGATATCCCAGAGATGTGAATTATGCTACTTAGGTGTTAAAAAGTTACTTGGTTACAAAGTTATGTCATCATGAAGTTGAGATTTTCCCTATAGGGTATCATTGCGGTGCCCATAGCAATTTTTGGTGCCCGTATCTCAGAAACAAAGTGAGGTATGAATTTTTTGCTACCTACAGCTAAGCTTGTGAGGAAGTTTAAAAGTCATAGATTACACCTGCACTGGAATTTTTTCATAGGTTGTACGGTTACTGAGATATCGGCAAATTAGTGTTACAAGGGTTCCTATTCAGTTCTATGGGGCTTTTGTATGGTTCCATTGTTATGTGTAAGTGGGATTGCAGTGCCCGGAGGGTCCGCGCTCCCACAAATGCATATCATTATGCACAATTGGGCAGTTTGGTGGGAGCACAGGGCCTGAAGGGCCCACGATCCCACCAATACATACCAGTTACCAGGTACATTACACTGTAAATAAACAGTTTGGTCTTATGGCTTGAAATTTGCAGGGTATAAAGGGGGTGTCCCAGAGATGTGAATTATGCTCTTTAGGCATAGCAAATTTCATTGGTTCCATAGATATGCCATAACAAAGTTGAGATTTTTCCCATAGTGTAACACTGTGGTGCCCACAGTGCTTTTTGGTACCTGAATCACGGAAATTATGTGAAATATGGACTTAGTTGACTTATCTCTTCTAGAGACTTCACTGTCTTGATTACAACTGCACTTGAATTTTTTTCATAGCTGCTGCAGTTGCTGAGATATTGGCAAATTAGTGTTACAAGTGTTCTTTGCCCTATAAGGCTGCTGTATGGCTCCGTAGTTATGAATAAGTGGGAGCGCAGGGCCCAGAGGGTTCGCATTCCCACAGACACATATCATTATTCATAAATGGTCGGCTTGGTAGGAACAGGGGGCCTGAAGAAACCTGCACTCCCACCAACACATACCATTTACTAGTTATATTACACTTTTTCAAAAAGTAAGGAAATTCATTGCAAAAAACTTTGTTATTGCATCAGTTAGGGTTAAAGCAACAAAAGTGGGGAAATGAGGTGTTAGGGTTGAGCCCCTAACCACCCCCAACCCCCCACCTCCCATCCTCCACAGACCGACAGACACTGGGGTGTGCCATGGGGTCATGAGGCCTAACTCTCACCCCATTCTCCTTTACTGTAGCATGTCAACCTGTTTACACATGGAATGGGGTGAGAGTTGGGCCTGATGACCCCATGGCACACCCCGCATCTGTCGATCTGTGGAGGATGGAGTGTTAGTGGTGGTGGTGGTAGGTTAGGCCTCACCCTAACATCTCATTTCCACTTTTGTCACTTTAACCCTAACTGATGCATTAACAAAGTTTTTTGCAATGAATATATATATATATATATATATATATATATATATATAAAACACTCACCACCTGCAGCCCTGAAACTTGCCGTAAGCAGCTCAGTATTGTCCTCAATAGACTACAGGCTACCAATATACGGAACAGACTCTGAAACAGCCCTCAAAAGAGTAAAAACAGTCCTCAAAAAGGCCTGCCGCCTAACCCTTGGGGCAGATCTCTTCACCCACACCTGCACCCTACAAAGAGACTGGCTGGCTCCCAATCCATCAAAGAGCTCAATTCCAGACCTGCGTGTTTGTTAAAAAAGCCATGCTAGGACTTATGCCAGAGTCTATGAATAGACTCTTTGTGAAGGCACTACCCACTAAACTGACTAGGAGTGCAGCTAAAGGGGGACTCCTGGTCCCCTTTAAGCATACTAAAATGGCACAGAGATCTCTTTCCTTCCTGGGCCTAAAGTGGTTCAATGAGCTGCCTACAGAACTCATTGAAAGTATCAAGCTCTGACACTTCAAATTTGGGCTTTGTACCCATCTAGATCTCCAAAAGGTCTGTGCCTGCCACACCTAACCCATGCTGACAGCACTCTCAACCCCTACCTCTCCACCCACACTGCCGCCTGCCCTCCCCTCTCCCTGTTTACTCCTACGAACATCCCTCCCTCAGTCCCCCCACCACTAATTACACTCCCCCACCACCACTATGCAATGGATTTAGCCCCCTTCACTTACTCTCCTACCTCAGATATGTTCTAATGACAATTCCTACTTATGGCCACTCGCTCCCTCCCCACAATCCCCTTGGCTGCCCCTGCCTGGTACCCTCCCTGCTTGTCCCCCCACCCCCACTACTCTCTTCAGTAGTAAAGCTGCCTGCATGCCATGCTAGTAGTTGCAATGTTAGACCTCTATGTATTATTTATACCCCTAAGTATGTGCAAACTCAGTGTAACTTTTTTTGTACCCCAGTGATGTGCAATGTTATCTGTATTTGTATTCTACCTGTTCTTGTTTCTGACTTGACTTGAAACCTTTGAAAATGACTCAAATGTATTAATCCCAAACTGAAATAAATAAATAAATAAATATATATATATATATATATATATATATATATATATATATGTATATATATATATACATACATATACACACACACACATATAGATTTACTTATAGAATTATTTATCTCCATGCATTTTTTTCTCTTTTTAGCAGAAACAAAACTGTGATTTGTGTAAGATGACATAATCTTGCCTACCATGAAATATTGGGCTTCTAAGAAGGGGTTGGGGGTGGTAGAGGCCACAGAGAAACACATTATACAGTGTCACATTTTGACATTATTCTGAATAATTCTTTGTATGTGTGTGTGTATATAAACCATTCTGAGGTGTGCGGTCATGCTCTGATATACATAGAAACATCGACTTTGATGGCAGATAAGGACCGCTTGGCCCATCTAGTCTGCCCATTTCCCTAACTACAGGATAGGTCGTAGATCCTAGTTAACCAACAGCCTATTTCTTCCTACCCCCCAACAAGAATTGCCTTATGTTTGTCCCATGCATTTTGAATTCTACCACAGTTTTAGACCCCAACCTCCTCTCAGGCCGTTCCATGCATCCATTACCCTCTCTGTGAAATGATACTTCCTCACATTGCCCTGAACCTCCCCATCTTTAAATTGTGTCCCTTGTTCTTGCCGTCTCTTTTCTGAAACATGCTACCCTCTTGGACTTTGTTGATTCCACTGAGGTACTTAAAATTTCTATCATGTCCCCTCCCCTCTTTCCTCAAGGGTATACATATTAAGCTTCTTTAGTCTCTCTTCATACGGCTTCTCTTGCAGACCCTGCACCATTTTAGTTGCCCTCCTCTGGACTGCCTCTATCCTGTCTATGTCCTTGCGGAGATGGGGTCTCCAGAACTGGATGCAGTACTCCAGATGGGGTCTTACCAATTGTCTGTACAGAGGGATAACAACTTCCTGTTTTCTGCTGGTGACGCCTCTCCCTATGCATCCCAGTATACCCTCAGCCCTCCCTACTGCCTTCTCACATTGCTTGCTAACATTAAGGTCATCTGATATGATTACCCCCAGGTCTCTTTCCTTTTTTGTTGTTGTTACTACCCCCCCCATTGTGTATTCTTCCCCTGGGTTCTTGTTTCCCAGGTGCATTATTTTGCACTTCTTTGCATTGAATCCAAGCTGCCATACTTCTGACCATTCCTCCAACCTTGCCAAGTCCCTTCTCATCCTTTCCACGCCTCCTTGTGTATCAACCCTGCTGCAGATCTTTGTCTCATCTGCAAAGAGGCATACTTTTCCTTCTAGTCCCTCTGCAATGTCACTTATGAAGACATTAAAAAGGACTGGACCCAGTACTGAACCCTGCGGTACCCCACTAGTAACCCCTCTTTCTTCAGAGTGGACTCCATTTACAATTACCTTCTGTGTCCTGTTGTCCAGCCAATGTTTTACCCAGGCTACTACCCTGGGACCCACTCCCAGGCTGGTTAATTTGACTATTAATCTGATAATATACACACACCTTGGTGTGCATTGTTACACACGAGGCCGCAGGCCGAGTGCATCAACCACATAAAGGGTGCATATATCACAGCGCGACCACACACCTCAGAGTGGTTTATCTATCTTATAAAATGTCAAAATTGTTTTGGGGGGGTAAAAGTGCAGGTGTGCGGTCGTGCTCTGATATACGCATGGTCATGTGATGCTCAATATCCAATAAATTCCAAGCAATTTCTACCCATTATATATATATATATATATATATATATATATATATATGTATGTATACATACATATATAATATCATGCCTGTATGTTAGGGTTGAGTAAACACTTCAATGTTAAACTCAACTTTTTGCACCTTAATAACTTTGCCTCCTTTCAACTGATTTACATGAACTTTGGAAAGCGCAACCTCTGTGCCAGGATCTCTTGATCCTGCAAATTTCATATGGAGTGGTTCAGAAGAAGCAAAGTTACAGAGGTCTCCATTTTTTAATTGTTTTAAGACTTGTTTGCCACCCGATAATTAAAAAAATCGGAGGCTTTGAAACCTGAAACTCTCAGGTTTGATAGAGGTTGGTCCAAGGTGTGTGTTTTGTGGTTTTTGTGGTTTTTAGATCCCACTGTTAAGTCGTTTTTAAAATATATTTAATAAAAATGTTCAATTTCTGAGAATGCACAGTTCTAAAAGAAAAAATCAGTGTTCTGTTCATAACTGAATTTTTGTGAAAGCGGTGGCTTCCACTATATGACACAGCTGTCTTTAACGTACAACAGCTCTGTCATTTTGTGCAACCCCTGCTGCTGTCGCCACTCGTAGGTCAGGGATGTGGCTACTGTAATTGTAGCCCCAACTGTTTTCTGCACACTGGGGGTCCCAATCCCCAGTAGCACTGTATTTATGTGTTTATTTAGTTATTTGTTTAGTAACAGTTTGATATTCAGTTATAAATATGTAGTACTGCATCAGTTTTAGACTTTCTCAGTGTCTATCCTCCGATAAAATTTGACAGTTATAGTTTGGAAATGTGTTAATTGTTCTCTCCAAAACAATTTTTTACACTGTCACATTGTGCAGTTTGCGATGTACAGTATGATTTTGTGACTTTGTGTTTAATCAACCCTCTGTCAGTGGTTGTATGCTGCTGCCAACATTGGGGGGCCCAATCCCCGTGTTGGCATTTACCCCCAGCAGTGTGGGACACTGGGGAGCCCACCCCCAGAGTCCCTAAATACTTTCAGTTTACCCTGAAAAGAAAAAAACGTCCCCGGATGTCTATTTTTTTAACATTGAAAAATGAAAATGGTCCATCGTCGTCCCTGCCATCTCCCTACCCCAACCCTACCCTCCCACTGTGCACCCACCACCCTACCTCCCTTTCCCAATACTTACTTCCGAAGGTCGGCCGATGCCATCTTCTGTGGACGAGGACATGTCTGCACTCTTCAAAGCCAAACCGCTAACTGAGGAATACAGGTAAATGTCATTGATAACTTTGTCATTTTTTAGAATTTTTGCAACAGATTTCCAACATGGCATTTGGGGACCCCAACTCATGAACACTGTCACTGTCATTTCATTATTTGTGCCCCAAAGGTGATTTTGCAGTCGCTGCAGGGAATCACTTCGGGGACCCAATGGTGAAATTACAGTATAGTGTTCATGGTCAGAGTCCAAAACCATGCTGAAAATCTGGTGAAAAAAATGTCAAGAAATTGCCACATTATAAGTGTGCATTGTGTAGTTTCTATGCAGGTGAATAACTTTGGTAATTTACAATATTTTTACTCCAGATTTTCAACATACCCATTTTTTTCACACCACCTCATGAACAGTACAGCTGTCATTCCTCACATCCAACCCAAAACATGTTTATGCACCTGTGGCGCAGAAGGGCATGGTCACTGCACAGAATAACCTTTCAGGACTGAGTAACAAAATGATAGTGCCAGTGTTTATGAGGTGGAGTCTCAGAAAGGGCATGCTGAAAATTTGGTGAAAAGATTCCTAAAAATGGCTGAGTTACGAGTGTGCATTGAAACTTTTCTACACAGGCGAATAACTTTGGTAATTTATAATATTTTGACTACATATTTTCAACATACCCTTTTTTTCACACCACCTCATAAACAGCAAAGATGTCATTTTTCAAATCCTATCCAAAACATGTTTTCACACCTGTGGTGCAGAATGGTGTTTCAGCACGGATTTGAAAATGTTCACCTATGGGGTTGATGAGGTGGGTCATAAGAGGAATACGTTGAAAGTTTGGGGTCAATATATTAACAAACAAAGAATTTATTAAGTAACATTGATTGCAGGGATGTCCGTTGGACCTCTGGGGAACACGCTGCCTTACCTTGCCAGTGAGCTGAGTTCAGGTGTGAATTCAGTGAGCCAGTTTACTGGGACAAGGCTGATGGGGAAGGTGCTGCAGCATGCAGCACCAGTCATGACCTGGGTAGGGACAGAGCGGTGTTTTTTTCCTGTAGGTAATTTGTGCATTTTGTTTTTCTCCCCAGTCCCCAAGCCCTTGCATCCCTGCTGTGACACACGCAAGTGGAGGCATGTGCATGTCACACCCTATGGGATGCCCCACCCTACTTATCACTCTGTTGCCACCTACGCCTGTCACCAGACCTCCATCCGTTGATGGTGGGACTATGGGCAGGTGACCCACCCATCTGGAAAGGAGAGCCAACACTAGATCCTGCTGCCACCCTCCCCCCTGTGCCAGCGTGCCGATGATCTGAGGTTGTTCCCAAACCTGGGTCGCCAGTGTAACGTGAGGGAAGGCGTCCAGTGCCTCAACCTTCGGCACCACAGGGCCAGCTTATACAGCAGTGTTTTGACACAGACCTCACATCCTGTGGTGGTCAGGAAACCTCACCCACAAGATATTGAGATGTGTGCCGGGGTCTGCTGGGCCCATGCACTGCATCATGACTGTCTCCAATATTGTATTTAGCTCATTTTGCGGGGGTCCCAAAGTGACTTGCGCAAATGAGGGTACAGTTCCACTATCACAAAAAGAAGGGAAATTAGTTGCAAAAAACTATGTTAATGCAGAAATTAGGGTTGTAAAAATGCAAAGTGTACAACAATGGAAAATGAAAAACCGTTAGGGATTTGGGTCTCCAGAGTATTGGCGAATCAGTGATGGGGTCTTACTTGGAGTTGTCAACCCTAATGCCCACCCCTAGCCTGGACCAGACAAGGCCAAATATGAAACATAGAAACATAGACTTTAAGGGCAGATAAGGACCGCTTGGCCCACCCAGTCTGCCCATTTCCCTACCTATTGGATAAGCTGCAGATCCTTGTTAACCAACAGCCTACTTCTTCCTAACCCCCACCAGAACTGCCTTATGGCTGTCCTATGCATTCCTGAATTCCCCCACTGTTTTTGACCACACAACCTCCTCAGGAAGGCCATTCAATGTGTCCACCACCCTCTCCGTGAAAAAATACTTCCTCACATTGCCCCGAGCTGTCCCCTCTCTATCTTCAAATTGTGCCCCCTTGTTCTTGCACATCTCTTTTTATGAAAGATGCGATATGATGTCCTCATGCAGGGCACTACGGTCCCTGCATTAAGAAAGCTCTGACAGATTATGTTGGCCATATTGTATCACTATGAGGCACATGTTAGAGCTGTATCTTGTGCTTCAGAAAGGAGGCTATTGGCTGGGGTGGGCATTAGGTTTGACAACCCCAAGTAAGACCCCACCAGGAGACCCAAATCCCTAATGCTTTTTCATTTCCTGTCTTTGTACGCTTTGTGTTTTTACAACCCTAAACTCTGCATTAACATAGTTTTTTGCAACTGATATACTGTATGTGTGTGTGTGTGTGTGTAATATATATATACACAGTGGTTTGTAACAAATATACCTTAAATTTGAAAATAAAATATGTTCATGTTTCCAATGACCTTCAAGTAAAGTCAGGATTTGAATATGTTTCCTTGTGATGCAAATGTCTGAGAAACAAACTGCTTGAAACTTCAGCCATTTAGAGAGTTGTTGACCACATCCAAAATGAATTGAATAAGTTTACATTCCCAAAGAGCTTGTGGCAGTGTTCAAGACTTGTCACCACACTTGCAGCAAATAGCAGTCCAAGAAACCCATCTTGAAAAGCTTATGTGGAGTAAATATATGTCATTTAGAATTCTGAACAGGATAAGCTTATGAGAGTCTGCTAAAAAATGGTTCCTGGCATGTATCCAAATGCTATCTCATCCTAATCTCCAGGGAAAGACATAGCCCATTTTCTCTCGATTGCTGTGAATTAGCTTGCTGCATTATCAATTTAAAAAATGACACATCCCAGAGACTGGTCTTGAGAATGAACCTACAGTAGTTTGAATATACATTTGAGAATACCAGGTTAGGGTCAGAACAATTTCTTCATTATATGCTTGCAGTGCTAAATGGAATCTTATTATATCTTAATTCATTGGCATCACAGACGTTTTAACCTGACTGAACTCCATGAAATCATTTTGTCTACTTTTTTCCACAACATGGGCCTGCCCTATGTCAACCAGTACCTAACTCCTAGCTTGACACCCTATGCTCCACTTTTGTGGCTCACTTTACATTGAGTTCTAGTTAATTCAGGTGTGAGGGTTTTTAAACCGCTGAGACCACACATATAGAAACATAGAGACAGACTCTGACATCAGGTAAGGGCCGTTTGGCCCACCCAGTCTGCCCATTTTTCCCTACCTACAGTACATACTCACTACAGACCTTAACTGACCTATTGCTCTTCCCCCCCCCTTCCTTTTCCTTATGATTCCCCTGTTCCTATCCCATGCATTCTTGAACCCCACCTCTGTTCACCCATTATCTCTACTGGGAGGCTTTCCAGGAATCTACCCAACTCTTCATGTAAAGAAGTACTTTCTCACATCTTTCCTGAATCTAGCCCCCCCATCCAGCTTCTTATGAACATACGAACATCCGAAATTTGCCAGCAGATGAAGGCCTAGAGGTCTATCAAGTCTGCTCGAATGTGCAGCTAGCACCCCTTATTCTGCAGCTGCCCTTCCCTTCCACCCTTCCCCTTTATTAACCCTCCCTCTTGTCCTGTCCCATCCTCGTTTGAAGCAGTCCACTGTTCTACTGCATACCACTTCAGCAGTAGCATTCCACCCAGCCACCACCCTCTCTGTAAAGAGTCTCCTCATCTCCCTCCTGAACCTTCCTCGCTCCAGTCTCATATCATGGCCCTTTAGCAAACAGACTGATCTTGCTCTTGATGTCCCATGATATGTCTGCAATGAATATCCCAAACAACACTGGTCCCAACACGAGCCCTGTGGAACACTGCTCGTCACTGCCCTTGGGTGTGAGGCTCCCCACCCACCACCACCCTCTGTTGCCTTCCCTGCAGCCAGTTTCCTACCCATCTCACCAGCTTTACCCACCCTGTGCCTACTAACTTCCTTCCCATCCTTCCATGCGGCACTGAGTCGAATGCCTTACTGAAGTCCAGATACAGGACATCCACTGCATGACCCCTGTCCAGTTGCCTAGTTACCCAGTCATAGAACTCGACCAGGTTGGTTTGGCAGGATCTGCCATGTATGAAGCCATGCTGTCTGCTGTCCTGTAGTCCTTTGGCCTCTAGGAGGGCCACCAGCCTCTCCTTCAGGATAGTCTCCATTAGCTTACCCACGATGGATGTGAGTCTCACTGGTCTGTAGTTTCCCGGTTCATCCTTGGGGCCACTCTTGTGGAGTCTTATCATGTCCCCTTGTTCTTGAGCACCTTTTTATTTAGATAACTACTTCCCTCCTGTACCTTATTTACCCCTGTGAGGTATTTGTAGGTCTCTATCATATCCCCCATCCTCTCTTCCAGGGTATACATATTAAGGGTCTGTATTCTCTCCTTGTATGGCTTTTGATGCAGACCTTGCACCATTTCAGTTGCCCCCCTCACCTGGACTGCTTCTACTCTATGTCCTTCCAGAGACGTGGTCTCTAGAACCAGACACAGTACTCAAGGTGGGGTCTTACCAGCAAGCTATAAATAGGCAACACCACCTTCCTCTTTCTGCTAGCGATACCCCTAACTATGCACCACAGCATCTTACTAGTTCTCACGACTGCCTTGTCGCACTGCCTGGCCACCATTAGGTCATCAAATGTGATGTCCCCTAGGTCTCTTTCCTGCTTAGTTGTCATCAGTACCACTCCACACATTGTGTACTCTGCCCCTGGATTTCTGTTCCTGAAGTGTATTATTTTTCATTTTTTTGACACTGAAACCCAGCTGCCATGCCCTTGCCCACTCCTCAAGTTTTCTCAAGCCTCTGCTCATTCTTTACACTCCCACTGGAGTGTCCACCCTGTTGCAGATCTTGGTGTCATCCATAAAGAGGCAGATCTTCCCTTCCAGATTCTCTGCAATTTCACTTAAGTCTTTAAAGAGAACTGGTCCCAGCACTGATCCCTGAGGTACTCTCCCATGGTCACCCTCCCTTCCTCAGAGCAAACTCCATTTACCACCAGCCTCTGTTGTCTGCCCCCTAACCAATTTCTTACTCAGTTTACTGCCTTTTTAGGGCTGGGAGAACTTGATGAAGTTCTGACCCTTATTAAATAAGAACCGGTACACGGTGAAGTTCTGATTTGTTCTGATTAGTTCTGATTTATTGACACATATTTGAATAAATGAGAAAAAATGCAAAAAAGTGGCCAAAGGCGGTCACATTTGACAAAGAGGCCAAAAGGAAATAATTTAATAGATTATTTGTATAAAAATTAATGTAAAACTGCTAAATAAAGCAGCAATCACTCACTACTGGCCCCTTCATGGCTGGCCTGTAATGGTGGCATATCTTGCTTGTGTCCGTGACATGAATGTGCTGGGAGAGACAGAGAGAGACGGGAGGAGAGAGAGAGAGACAGACAGACAGACAGACAGATGCAAACACCTATATCATAGCACCACCAAGCACTGCAGGCACTGCCAGGCAGCTAAGATTTTTTTTTAATTAATGGTGCTGTATGGGTATTATTTTGATGGATGCTCCAGTCAGAGCTGAACAGGCCAAAGAAATGGATATGAATGATCAAATGAGCAGCACTAAGAGACACTAAGAGAGCCCACCTGCCCTACCCATGTGAATGATGCAACTGCTTCACAAGCTCCAGTGTAGTGTGGTATATGGTACACTACCTGGTCCAAGAGGTGGTAATGTTTTCTAGTACTTTGACTACTTCTGCTGAATCTGATCAACACGCTGAATCCTTTTGTTATCTTTTTTTTATTACACTTTATTTTATCTCCATTGGACTGAGGCATCTCTTGGAGGTGCCCTCTAAGGCTGCCCTCTACACCCACTGAGATCCTCCTCTAAGTCCCCCCCCACAGGATTTCCCAGCCCCCTGAATCACCCCCAGGATCACCCCCCAGGGACGGCATACCCCACCTACCTGGCGAATCTTTTTGCAGAGTAGCGGGTCCGTCCTGTGGGTGGTGCCTGGGACTGATCGAGGAGGAATCCAGTATTGGGGATGTGGGGCTAGATCACTGGGGCCCTCGTTGCCTCCCTGGCCCTCCAGAGTATGTCTCTTGTTTTCTCCCCTCAGAGCGTGGCCATGCAGTGGCATCCATGGTGCCGAGGCACTGACGCCCCCCCGACACTCCGCCTCCAGCTTCCCCTTGCACTGCATGGTCCGGTACTGCCCCGGCCACTGCCAGGAGCTGCACAGGAGTGGTTCTATGCCCAAATCCCTCCCCAGGAAGGGAGAGCAGTCCTCTGGATGCTCGATTCCTCCCTCCCTCCCTGCTGACCCCTGGCAGCCCGAGTCCATTCCCGAACCCGGGTCGCCAGCGTGGCATGAAGTGTGGTGTCCAGTGCCTCAACCCTCAGTGTCACCAGGCCAGCCAACACGCTGAATCCTTAAAGAAGAAAAATGAAAGCTATAGTGATCGCCACCACCCAGGCAGCCAGCCAGCCAGCCAGCAACACACATCGCATCAGTTAAGTGCAGTGCAGCCATGAAAAAATTTGCTACTGCCACCTGAAGACCTGATGACAGACACATAACACAATTACATCCTTCCTAGTTCCACAATTGCTGCCAGCCACTGCCATGTAATTTAAGTATAAACAATAAAATATAGTAATCTCAGCCCAGTTACTGTAAGTGAGATGTAACCATCCTAGCATACCACACACACAAACAATAAAGAAATGAGATGAATTTTCAATTTAGTAGTATTTAGTAATATAATACTAAATAATAGTATTTAGTAGTATTAGTGAAGTATTCACAGCCAAATATGGGGGAGATGAGAAATATACAAAGAGCATTCAGCTTCTGGGTTTCAGGCATCTGCTAAGCCATGCACTGTACGAAAATTAAAACAGTACAGTCAGGATCAGCTGCTGAGGGCAAAAAAAGTGACAAGTAGTAGTAGTAAGGACTGGAATAAGGACAAAAAGTGATAAGTATTAGTTGTGACTCGTGAGGACAAAAAGTGATAGTAGTAGTAGATGGCAGTGCCCTACCTTCCAGATCAGATAGTGGTACCAGATACCACCAAGTAAGTTTGTGACATGAAATGCAGTTGCTTGCTGCATTTGGACTCTGAAATCACTGATGTTATTTTTTTTCTATTCTGTGCTGCTCATGTGATCATCCAAGTAATAGTGGCCTGGCCTAGTCTGTCCTGACCTGACTTGTTGCAATTAATTGCTACCTCATGTAGCAGACCCTAGTCACAAAAGATTTTCACCACAGGGATGAATTCTTGAAAGTGTTTTGTGGATAGGGCCTGCTTAGAACAGTCAGTGTATGTTTTATTCAGGTATCATATTTGAAATTAAAGTGAGGAATGTTGACTTTCAGAAATGCGAGGTGCTCAGCATGTTCTGGTGTCAAACAGAATCGTGTGTCAGTAATGATGTTACCAGCTGAACTAAACAATCCTTCTGAACAGATGCTAGTTGGAGGGCAATTCATGTACTTATTTGCAATGTTTACTAAAGCAGACCACATATTTTGTTTGGATTTCCAGTATTGCAAAGGATCAGCATTCCAGCTGATATTGGGCTCTGCCAGGTACATTTCAACAATGGTCTGTGCTGAGGCTGTGTTACAAGAGGCAGGTAAAGAAGATGTTACAATTACGTTTTCTAAGTTACTCCAGAGACATGAAGCTGAACCAAGTGACTGTGGGACAGTGCTATGCTTGGCTTGTGGTGATGAAGAAGATTCGTCTGCAGTGGCTGAGGAAGAACGGGGAGAAAATGCTACAGCAGAAGAAGATGGGCCCTCTGATGCTGTGCTGTGTCATGAAGAAGATTCTGAATGTGGTGCTGCTGTTGTACTCTGTTCCATGACAGCACGCACCTTGTCAACTATTTCTTGTTTGTGTATCTCGAAACAAGTGTCATTATCATCACTTAACAGTTGCTTCAATTTGTATCTTGGGTCCAAGATTGTTGCTTTAATGTAGTACTCAAAATGAAGCATTTTACATAGTTTTTCATCTTCTTCAACTTTTTTGATCATACATCTCGTTACAGCTTGTTGTATTCTGGGGGGCAACCTGCATGTGTCAGCAGCATCACTGGCAGCCTGTGTGATCATGGAACTGTCTTGCTTCTCTAATCTTTCCCTAATCAGATTCAATCTAAATTTTGACATTTTTATTAGGGGTGTCACCTCGCTGAGAGTTGCTGTGTTTGCACTAACCTCACTGGTGATTTCCTCAAATGACTGGAGCAGGAAAATTAGAAACTCCAGCATGGCCACTGTGGTGGAGTAATATAGATGTCTGTATCACCAATTTTATTTTCTAAGGTGTAATGCCTGACAGCTTTCTTTTGTTCCAGCAGCCTTTGGAATATATAAAAGGTTGAATTCCATTGAGTAGAAATGTTTTGGATCAGTCTGTGCAAAGGTAAACTGTGCTCCTGCTGTATTTTTCAAACAAGTAACGGTCTTTGCCTGAGTGACTGAAATGAGTCCATATTCTTTTAGCAGTGCTAATGAGAGCCTTACTCTCCCTGTCATCATTGAAAAAATCATGAACTATTAAATTTAAGCAATGTGCAAAGCAGCGGATGTGAACAAAGCCCCCCCCTCCTCCAAGGCCTTCCTTATGTTGAACCCATTATCTGCAACTATAAAGCCAACTGACCGTCCCTGTGAAGTGAACCATTGCTGTATTGGTGTTTGGAGCTCTTCATTGATGTTGTATGAGGTATGTTTAGATGGAAAATAAAATATTCTTAGAACAGCAAACTGTGATGCTTCACTGTCCCCAGTCCCACATGAATTATTGAAATATGCCCAATGTGCCATGATAGACATGAAGGGTTCAGGCTGACAGCTTGTCCAGATATCTGTTGTGAGATGCACCACCTTCCCAACAGCATTGCACAAGACGCATCTTAATTTTTTTATATACGACATTGTAAAGATCTGGAATCCCTGTAATTGAGAAGTATTTTCACAATGGTATACTATATCGAGGTTTGAGGTACTCAAGCAGCCACCTGAATCCTATATGTTCAACCACACTATATGCTAGCAAATCAACAGCTATCATTTCTGAAATTTTTGGGTTATTGTAACAGCAATATGGTGAGTCGAGGCATATTTGGCTTTACGCTCATATGTTTCTGAGATGGTAAGCTGTCTCCTTGAAAGAGGAAGGTTTTTGAACACATGGTCACTTTCAGTAACAGTCAGAGGAGTCTTTCGAATGGCAAGAAGTGGTGGTGAATGTGTTTCAGTAGTGCTGCAGGGCTGCCACTGCTTTTATTTATGGGCGTTACCCCCGAGAGTAGTGAGCTATCACTGTCACTTTCTCTTCGAGACTCACAATTGGACTTCTCAGTAATGTTATGACATCTGTCTCGGTGCCCTTTCAGTGCTGAAAGTCCCAATGCTCCTTTCTTTTTACCCCTGCTGATTGGCCATTTACAAATAGCGCATGTTACTACCAATTCATTAGAAGCACTAATGGAGAAGTCTGATCAAACAAAAGATGATATTTTTTACATTATTTTTCCCCCAAGAATGCATGACACCAGCACCTTTTCAGAGTCTCCCCCCAGATTTTTCTTGGGCCTGTTCCTCTTGTGGTTTATTGCCACTGCCCCCTTCCACAACTAAAACATTTCTGCCTGGTTCTTCCTCATCTGCAATTTCCAACTCCACCAGTAAACCTTGTGCTGCCTAATCATTCTTTCATCTTTATTATTACCCTCGTTGGGTTCAACCTCAGAAGAATTGTATGAGGGACTAGCAGTAGCATAGTATGCAATTGTTCAATACAGTTGGGTGCCTCTGTGGGTGGTACCCACTACACCTTTAGTTTTTTTAACTACATAACTTTTTTTTTACTTGAGACTGATGATGATCCAAGACATTGACCTTTTATGGATTCAAGCATTCACTTGGAAGATGCTATACTGCTCTCTGGACAATTTTTTCTGATGAATTTACTGCTCATGTGGAAATATATATGTGTGTGTATATATATATATATATATATATATATATATATATATATATATATATATATATATATACATTTTTTCTCTCCTCCTGAAATTTTCAGCTGTTTAGCCTGCTGTATTAGCTAGGTCTGACTTCTATATAGCTTATGTCTTGCACTAATGACTATTTCTATTGCTTAAACATTTTACCTTTAAACTATTGCACTGTATATGTAGGAATTGCCTAGCAGAGTTGTAGCAAACTAACTGACTGCCTGACGTTTATATAGCTTGCTACTTGCACTACTGAATTTTTTCTGCTAATTGCCCAATATTGTAGAATAGCTAGAACTGACCACTGCTTGCTGGTTGCTCTGCCACACTTTTCCCATCACAGTTCCTCTCATTCATCCTTATTCCCCACAATGTTTCTTTGCCATCTACTGGACCCCTGATACCCTCTCCTGACACACCCTGAACCAGCACATTCTATAAATATTGCCTGGCATTTTGGGCCATCTTCTTTACCCATTCCAGACTACCTTGAGTCCCCTCCACCACATGCCTCCTTCCCAGCTCTCCCTGATCTCACTGAAGGGGCCTTCCCCCCCAACCTCCTGAATCAGCCTTTTGTTTTGCTAAATTCCCACCTGGCACCTTTGATCAGACCTCTCTGCAGGAACCTTTCTCTCCCACTATTTGAACCTACTCCTGCCCTGAGCTCTAAATTGCCCAGGGCTCTCCCACAAATTTACTTGACCTTTGTCTCTAGCTTTTTAACTAACAGCCCGCCTTTTTTTTCTGCTCTATTTTAGACACAAGCCCAAATAAGGCTCTCCACTTCAGCTGAGTGTCCCTGGCGCTGCTACCTGCTATTGGCAGGACCTCTGTATCCAGCCCGCCACCTTCTGACCAAGGAAAGCAGGTATGTTTGGTCAGCTCCTAGCTCGGAGTTGTCAGGCTTCAATCCCCGTAATTGAGCTGGCTTCTGGGGTTTGTGGCTGCTTCGCGATTGGATGCTGCAGATCCCCACTGAGAAAGGAAGCACACAAAGCACCTTTTTCAAAACACAGCTCGCCACTGCCTTGTTGTACTGCTCTCTGGACAATTTTTGGACAATGTTTTCGCCCACCCCCACCCCTGCTCCCTCCTTTATTAAGTACACTTCCCCAGTGATCCATGCCCCCTGAGTCCTCACACTAGTCAATTACAGCAACTGCTTAAAGTGTCTCTCCTTTCATAACTTCTTAAAGGGGTGATCCTCTCTTGAGCTCACTTGTCTCCTCTAAGCAATTCCCCAATATTCTTCATGAAGCGTAATCGGTAGGATACCCCTGCCTGTTTGAAGATAAATCCTTAAGACATCTGTGCCGTCAGGCTGTTTTCATGTATCTTTGCCTACCATCAATCCCTGTCTCTTTTAGCTAGTCTAACATGGAGCAGTGATCCTTGAGACTTATAGAACCTAACTAGTGAGCCTTGGTGCAACTCACACCCTGTTAACACATTGGGTAATCATGCCAGTCCTCATGTGGTTTCAATTACTTACCTGCTTATGTATGGTACCCCACATGACAGACCATTTGAGCAGAATTGACCCCAATATAGAGTCATGCCTACCACTGCTAGACTGCCTATATATTAATACTACGATAACTTATGCTGCTACCACATGACTCAGTCATCGTTCTCACTTTGTGGAATCTCCTCGAGGTGGGACCGCTACCTTGTTACCAATATGTGGCCACTCACCCCACCCACCCAAAACCTACACTTCTTGGTGCTGTACTGGATGGACCATAGGCTACGCGTCCCTTGGTCAGCACAAGGGGAAACTTTGGACACCGGACCCCTGCACTCAAACTTATACTAGATGCAGAAAGATTTGTGCTTTCTAACTACTCCTCACTGCCCTAAGGAAAATTGTGTTCCTACTACTTTTGTGTTCAGGTAATGTTGAACTCAACCCTGGTTCCACTGAAGCTCTCTCATCTCCATCCGACCTTACAAGACTGAAAGAAGTCAGCTTTATGCATGCAAATGTTTGCAGTCTTTTAAAGAAATTTACATCAGTCCAGGCATGGATTACTCATACCGCACCAGATGTACTTGTGCTCTCTGAATCCTGGCTTCGGGCATCCACCCCAGATAGAGAGGTTAACATCCCTAACTACCTCCTATTTAGAGCTGATAGGCAGACCAGGGGAAGCAGAGTAGTCATCTACGTCAAAAACAAATTTTCAGTGTCCATCCTAGATTCTACCTCTGTTGCAGCTGAATTTGAATGTTTGTCCCTTAAAGTTGAACTTTCCCCATCAATGGCTTTCTGTGTCATAGGCTGTTACAGGCCATCAGCCGCGGGGCCTCAGCTCCTGTCCCATCTGTCATCTATTATGGGCTCTGTCCCCATTGAAACAATTATTCTAGGAGACCTTAATTATGATTGATTGACTAAGGTCTCATTATCCCTGAAGCAATTCTGTGACTCCCATGGGTTCACACAACTTATTACTGAGCCAACTCGCATTAACAAGAAAAACCCAATGAACAGCACCCTATTGGATGTCCTTCTCATAAGCAAGCCATATTCCTTTTCCCATGCCGGAATTTTGCCAGCTGTTGTTAGTGACCACTGCTTTATTGCTGGTACAAGAACTGACGCTAAACCCTCACCATCTAAATTTTCCACTAAAAGGTCCAGATGGATCATTGATCCTCTCGCATACTTCAAATAAATTAAAAAACTCTTTGCACTGGCAGAGTTTTTACCTTGCTAAATCGGTGAGTAATGCCTATGACATCTTCCATGAAATTATAACCAGTGCCCTAAATAACCATGCTCCTCTGGTAAAAGCACATATAAAAGCTAGAACATGTTGTTGGTTCTCAGCGGACCTCAAGGGTGCCTTACTAAAAAGAGAGCAACTCTGGAAAAAGGCTCACAAATCACACACAGACAAAGACTGGTGTCTCTTCAGGACAGCTAGAAATGCCTGCACTAAGATGGTCAGAGAGGCCAAAGCCAATTTTTACCGATCTGAGCTAGATTATGTATCGAAATGCTCACATCATCCCCCTGTTTAAATCAGGGGATCTCTGGGACCTAAATAACTATAGGCCGATCTCCCTCCTCCCCATACTCTCCAAGCTCCTAGAAAAAAATTGTGGATACCCAGCTGAGATCTTTCATAGACAACTCGAACTTACTAAACCCTATGCAGTCAGGCTTCAGAGCAAAGCAAGTACCATTACGGCCTGGCAAAAGTAACTAATGACTGGCAACGGACCTAGACAACAAAAAATTCATCTGTGCAGTTTTCCTGGATCTCAGTAAGGCCTTTGACACCATCGGCCACTGTTTGTTCCTCTCCACTTTACAAACAATAGGCCTAGACTGAACCTCCTTGTGTTGGTTTCATGACTACCTCACTGGTAGGCAACAACAAATCAAGGCTGAAGGGGAGCTTTCTTCACTTAAACTGATAAAAAGAGGTGTCCCTCAGGGGTCCATATTGGGACCATTACTGTTTGCTATCTCTATCAATAGCCTGGATGTAGGCATTAAGGAAGCAAGCATTCACTTGTTTGCTGATGACACGGTGTTCTACATAAGCCATGAATCTCCTGAAGCTGCCTGTGATGACCTTCAAACCTACTTTAACATCCTGCAGCACCAGCTCCTCAGTAAAAGACTACTACATAATGCCAAGGAAACCAAGGCAATGCTATTCTCATCAACTGGCCAGGGGGCATATTCTGCCGCTGCTGGTCCATTACCTTCTGTCTCCACCTTACTAGGCGAACATCTTGAATACGTACCGAAATTCAAGTATTTGGGTGTCTGGATAGACAATAAACTCTCCTTTGTGGAACATATAGAAGAACTGCTGAAAAAGCTGAGGCAGAGGCTTGGGCTCTTCTTCAGAATAAATTGCCTCCTGACCGCAGATGCCAAAAGACAGCTCATCCAATCCATGTTCCTCTCACTAATTGACTATGCGGACTTCATATATGGACATTGCCCAGCCTCACACCTTGCTAAATTGGACGTACTGTATCATAGGGCTCTGAGATTTATAACAGGCCTCCTCTTTTCCACCCACCACTGTTCATTATATGCAGCTGTGGGTTGGCCTTCCCTTCAACACAGGCAGTATAGAAATGCAGCCCTCTGGATGCTCCAAGCCATCACCAACAAACTTCTGCAATACATTGCTGACTGTCTCCCACTAAGCCTGATTGGGAATTATGCCTTGAGAAGTCACACGCTGGTTTCCCTGAAAGTACCTAGGGTTGGTACCTGCTTTGGAAGAGCAGCCATAGCTTTGTCCTGCCCATGCTTTGGAATAGGATATAGAAATAGCTGAAACTTTGCTCCCCTGTTAGTCTTGCTATGTTCAAGACCCTGTACGCCAAAACATTTGTGCAGCTCTGTAACTGTTTCCACCATTCCTAGTTGTCCAGCTGACATTTCTGCTCAATCTAAGTCCTTCCCATTCAAACTAAGTGTTCCCTTACCAAGATTACTCCCCCCTCAGTCTGTTCCAGTCCCACCAGTACTACATACTCACTGTAACACCCCCCCATCGCCCACTCTTATGCCCTGATACCACCTGCTTAGTATCCCAGAATCTTTCTGCCAGCCTCCCTGCCGCCTACGCGTGCGCTTTTCCATATCCCAGGGACTTCTTTACAGGCTATGAACATGTTATTCATGGATAGGATTATAAAGACATCTCTGTATATATTATCTACCTTTATTTCTACACTGTATATATTTTGTTGTATACGTCTTGCTACTGTTGTTTTATGTATATTTTATTTGTACTCTATTCTGTACCCTCGTCCTTGCAAACTGCAGGTCCACCTTGTAAATGAGCTTGCTCAATGGTGATCGCCTGGGGAAATAAAGATTTTGATTGATTGATTGATTGACTGATGAAACTTTAGACGTGAAAAAATCACTTTTTGGGGTTTGATTTTGTTTTCCTTTTTCCGGCTGATTGCTGTCTTTTGCAGTGCCACTGCCTACCTGAGAAATAAAATGTGCCTCATCAACACTTTGATCCATTTTTTATTAGTATTCTAACCTGTAGCAAAAGATCCCTCTAACTAACGGGATGTCCTTCTGATGACTCCCACCCACAGGCTAGGGACAAATTTACTGTCGTGACTCGTGACTGTACACAGCACACCGACCGCACAGCAGTCCAGTGCCACTTCCTTCCAAGATTACCAGATAGACTCCTACAATACAGTTACTGTTATGTGACCAAATTCAGCAACTGTTAAGTGTGCCTCAGAATTTGAATTGGAGATGCAGACACATCTGGTGCATAGCTGCACACAGCACAGTCCCACACTAGGGGTTGGTTAATGCTTACACGTAATGTAACACAGTATACCATAAAACTTGTGATAATAAGGAGGAATAATGGGAAATGAGTGATGATGATGATGACACTTGTGTGTACAGTACTTGCACTTTACCTGTGTTGTACTGTAAACAGCCTGCTGCAAGTCACAAAGTCAGATTATCCCCTGGGCCACCCACAGCCAGTGGCACAGATGGATCAACTTGTATGTTGTTTGTCTGAACAGCATTTTTTTAATACATAAAATCATGAATGAACATTAAAAAGTGGTCATGATTCGTGACTGGATGGCACAAGTCAAAGATTTATTTTGCCAATCTGCTGCCCTTGCCCTGTGCACATAGCCACACTGAAGCCAGGAAAAAATAATTATTTGGGATTTCTGGGACTGTTACATTTATCACGGGCCACCCTGCAGCCTCTCTCTCTCTCTCTTCCCTCTGGACGTCACAAGTCAAAGATTTATTTCACCACCCTGCTGCGCTTGCCCTGTACACACAGCCACACTGAAGCCAGGAAAATAAATTTTATTTGGGATTTCTGGGACTGTTACATTTATCGTTAGCCCCCCCCGTAGTCTCTCTCTCTCTCTCTCTCTCTCCTCCCTCTGGATGAGATTGTGAATGAACGTTAACAAGTGATCATGATTCATGATTGGATGGCACATGTCAAAGATTTATTTTGCCACCCTGCTGCCCTTGCCCTGCACAGACAGCCACACTGAAGCCAGGAAAAACAAATTGTGATTTTATATAACTGTACATTTGTTTTTGGATCCCCAGTAGTCTGTCCCTCTCTCCTCTGAATCAGAATGGCACTAGTCAAAGATTTTGCCAGCCTGCCCATTCTCATATACACAGTCAGCTACACTGTTTGAGGCCAAGGAAAGAAAAATAACTTTTATTTGGAATTTTTTGTAACTGTAAAATCTCTCTTGGGCCTCCAGTAGTCTCTACCTCTCTCCTCTGGATCTGGAATGGCACAAGTCAAAGATTTTGCCAGCCTGTCCTTTCTCATGTACACACTGCTACACTGTCTGAGGCCAAGAAAAGAAAAAAAACTTTCATCTGGGATTTTCTGTAACTGCAAAATCTCTTTTGTGCCCCCACAGTAGTCTCTCCCTCGCTCCTCTGGATCTGGAATGGCACAAGTCAAAGATTTTGCCAGCCTGCCCTTGCTCATGTACACGGCTACACTGAACCAAGAAAAGAAAAAAAACTTTCATTTGGGATTTTTTGTAGCTGTAAAATTTCTCTTGGGCCTCCAGTAGTCTCACCCTCTCTCCTCTAGATCTTCTGCAATGGCACAAGTCAAAGATTTTGCCAGCCTTCCCTTGCTCATGTACATACAGTCACACTGCCACACTGCCTACCTTTTGCATCCCCCTCCAGCAGCCACCCAGGCCACCACTATCTCCCCAGTCCCTCTGGATTCCTCCTTTCTCCAGTCCCGCCAAGTCCCAACTCCTGACCCACCATCACCCTCCCCCAATGATCAGTCCCCCCTCCTTCACCCCGGTAAGTCTCCTTTCCCTGACTCTCCCTATTTTCTCTTCCCTCCCTTCATATTTTCTTTTTATATTTGTGTTTTTTTGGGGAAGTTTTGTTTGGTAACTTTTCTGGTGGTGTCTCTGCCGAGGTGCTCCTGCTCATCCGACTGTCCTCCTCCCTTGTCTGGGCCACGTTGTGCACTCAGCATGGTTATATACTGTGAGTGCATCACGTGAATAACTGTTGCCTGATTGGATGCCGCTGGCCGCCTGTACATGGAGCGAGCATGCCGACGGCATCCCCATGGCAACAGTAAATAAAATGGCAGAAATGGCATTTCCACTGATCCGGAACTGAACTTCTGCAGCAAAGTCCATATTAATCTAGGTCTGTGGATTGTGAGTTCAATCCAGGGGGGTCCGGATCTCCTGTGAACAGTCCACTGAGCCCCATTTTTTGTACACCCCTAAACTACCCAGCTTGCTTACTAGTCTCCTATGTGAAATGGTGTCAGAAACTTTACTGAAATCCACTGCTCCTCCCTGATGTAATTTCTTGGCCACCCAGTCAAAGAAATCTACCAGATTTGGCAGATATTTATTATTTATTTAAATTAAAAGCTTTGTAACTGCGAAAGGCACACTGAGTCGAAGCTCGTTCCCAGGTGTGACCCGAAGGAAGGAGAAAATTGGAACAAAACAACAGCAGTTACAATAAAATGAATCAACATCAGCAGTTTTAAAGTGCAAAAATACAATGGAGACATAAAAAAATGGGTACAGTAGCTTTAGTATGATTAGTGTCAGATAAGGATTTCCAAAAGGTGTGTGTGTGGGGGGGGGGTAAAATCAGGAGGGTAAGTTAGGCAAGGCTCATGGATAAGGGAGACGGGAGTGTGAGGGAGCAAATTGGTAAAGGGTGGAACAGTAGTGGGGAGAGACCTCCCTACTGTGAATCCATGCTGCCTCGGGTCCTGTAACCAACTGGATTCAAGATATTCCACAATCCTTTCCTTCAGTAGTGTTTTCATCAGCTTTACCACCACTATCAGGCTGACTGACTTATAATTTCTAGCCTCTTCCCTGCTACCATTTTTATGAATCAGGACTACATCTGCCCTCCTCCAGTCCTCTGGAACTACCCCAGTTTCCAGTGATCTGTTAAACAGGACTGTCAGAGGTGTAGCCAGTACCTCCTTGAGTTCCTGCAACACCCGTGGATGCACCCTGTCTGGCCTCACTGCTTTGTCCACCTTCAGATTAGCGAGTGATTTCAAGACTTTCTCCTCTGAAAAAGGACTAGAGTCCACCTCCCCCTTTCAAGGTTCCTGTTACTGTTTTGCAGTCCCTCCCCTTTTCCTTCCCCTTCCTCTGTGAATACTGAGCAGAAATATTTATTTAAGATGCCTGCCTTTTCTTGGTACCATTCTGTACAGTCCCCCCAATCCTTTTTTAACCTTATGTAACAGCCCCCTAACTCACCTTGGCTGTTCCGGGGCCCTCAGGTCTCACCTGGACACACCTCCCGAGGGGGCCAGCCTGGGTTCACTAACGCTCGTAAAACAGTCATTGTTAGGAAATTTTTCATGAAATTTTCAACATAGCAATTTTAAGACCTCTGCTCATGAACAGTGTCACTGTGATTTTGTTAATGTGTCCCATACATTGAGTTTGCACACCGACTGTGCCATTGTGCGCTACATGGGCGGAAACACGTTTTGGGCAGGATGTGAAAAGTGACAGCTGTACTGCTCATAAGGAGGTGTGGTAAAATGGCAATGTTGAAAATCTGGAGTGCAAATATTGAAAATTCGCAAACCTATGAGCG
Organism: Neoceratodus forsteri; assembly: GCA_016271365.2. Classification (NCBI taxonomy): domain Eukaryota; kingdom Metazoa; phylum Chordata; order Ceratodontiformes; family Ceratodontidae; genus Neoceratodus; species Neoceratodus forsteri. The sequence goes on from CM057459.1 coordinate 747,443,805, forward strand.
TGCGTGGGAACTGTGCAACGTACACTCGTAAAACAGTCATTTTTAGGAATTCTTTCACCAAATTTTCAACATTGCCATTTTAAGATCTCTGCTCATGAACAGTGACACTGTGATTTTCTTAATGTATCCGATACACTGAGTTCGCATTAATCGACTCGCATTGTGCGCCATATGGGCAGAAACATGTTTTGAGCAGGATGTGAAAATGACAGCTGTACTGCTCATGAGGAGGTGTGGTAAAATGGCAATGTTTAGAAATCTGGAGTGAAAATATTGAAAATTTGTGAACTTACAGATCAGTGAGGAACTGTGCAACGCACGCACGTAAAACAGTGATTTTTAGGAATCTTTTCACCAAATTTTCAACATAGCCATTTTAAGACCTCTGCTCATGAACAGTGTCACTGTGATTTTCTTAATTTGTCCCATACATTGATTTCACACACCGACTGTGCCATTGTTCGCTACAAGGGCGGAAACACATTTTGGGTGAGATGTGAAAAATGACAGCTGCACTACTCATAAGAAGGTGTGATAAAATGGCAATGTTGAAAATCTGGAGTGAAAATATTGAAATTTCACGAACTTACGAGCCTGCGTAGGAACTGCACAACGCACGCTCGTAAAACAGTCATTTTTTGGAATTTTTGGACCAAATTTTCAACATGGGGTTTTGGGACCCCTTCTCATGAATGATGTCACTGTCATGGCGGTATTCAGGCCTGAAGGGTGATTTAGCAGTCACTGCACGATCACCCGCCGGACCCGAATGTGCCATGACGGTATTTCATCTGAAGGGTCTAAAACCATGTTGGTATTAAAATTCCCAAACTCTTTGAGATATGCAATAAGTTGAACCCCCATCTAGCCCATTATACAGCTTACTGGCATTTCCTCAGTTGCGGTCGGCTTTGAAGAGTGCAGACATGTTCCCGGTCCACGAAGATCATCGCGCCGAGTCCGAGGTAAGTATGGGGTGAGGGGTGTGGGAGGCTGCGTGCTCAGCGGGTGGGTGCGGGTTGTGGGGGGGTCGGGAGACGTGCTGCGGGACCGTTTTTGTTTTATAGGTTTTTAAAAAAGAAAAGACGTCGTGGGACGTTTACCACGCTGGGGTGGGCTCCCAGCGTGGCACAAGGATGGGGGGCCATTCAGCCGACGGGAGATTGGGAACCTCTGTCGGCCAAAGGACTGATTGCCACGCTGGGTGGGCTCCCAGGGTGGCACCAACTACTGGGGGGGAGGACGACACAGCTCAGCTGATGGGGATTGGACACCCCGTCGGCTACACAGTACGGGCGGGGGCGTGCACGCCTGCGTGTGGGGGGGAGCTACGCTTCTTATCACTGCTCACTGAAGTGTAGCTCCCCCTTTCAACTGTATGCCGCTGCATTTTGGAGCGTGTCATAGACAGCTCCAAAATGCATTGGCTTACAGGGGCCGCGCCTGCCTGCTCACTGACTGAATTGGAGGAGGAGGTGACACACCTCCGAAATCTCCGATGATGGCACTATGTTTCTTGGACATGCGTGCAAGCAACATAAAAATCAGCAGTGCGGATTATCCCCAGCCACTAAAGCGACCATGCAGGTGAGCTGCTTAAATATGCCTTCCATGGCTAACAGGAGCCTAAAAGTGCGCCAAATTGCCCTAGGTTTGGATGCAGCCCTGTTGTGGTCTCCCCTTTATGATCTCTCTGGGATCCCCTCCACCAAATCACCAGTTCATTGGTTGCTACTCTCCTGGGCTTTCTGGTAGCCCTTTTCCCTCTTCCAGTGCTGGAGGGAACTTATGGAGGCCACCATTATGATTTACATGCTTTCTGCCTGGCAACCCAGCCCCATAACTTTTAATTTAAGCCCATTTTGGGGCTAACATTTATATGTCTTGGCCCTGCTTGCCCTAATGGGGCATGGGAACAATTTATTTATATTGTGGAAGCCCCCATTTGCCCATTGGGGTGCCTGTTTTCACACCCTTTTAATGTGCTCAGCTATTGGAGCCATGGTTCTTTTAAGGATTTGGCTGCACATTTACAAATGGTGCCTAGTGGACATATTTCTTTTCATTTTGACTGTCTGCTTCATGGCTACTCCCTGGACTGGTCAGATGCATCCCATAAATGCCCAGAAGCACAAAACACCTTCTGGACCTTGGACCCCTTCTCTTAAATGGAGCTGAGGACCACAAAATTCTGGCAGCTGCAACCATGATGATTGGGTGCTCCACCTTGCCTGAGTCCTCTCAGAGCCACTGAAAGGATGCCATGTGGCTGGAGCTCCCATAAGGTAATCCCCAATATAGGGAGGGCTTACACTTACAATCCCACCCTTGGTCTTCCTTATTTCACTTACATACCTAAAAAATGACTTGCCCTCTTTTAATACTGTATGGGCTACTTTCTCTTCAGTTTGCACCTTTGTGCACACAGTGGGTAGAGGAGTGGCAGACATCTGGTGTGCTATGTATGGAAGCGTGCATTGCTCATCCATTGACATCACTGCATGCCAGCTCCTCCACAGTGTGGGGATAGGAGAAAAAAGGGAATATCACCCTGGCTGGCAGGATGATTCTCCACCCCTTGCAGACCCTGCATAGTGACCTAGGTGTAGTTCCAAATGGACCCTGTCCAGCAGGTTGAGATCAGCTCTCTGCCACCCCGCCATAGGGGAGGGGTAATCTGTGGGGGAAGCTTGAGCCAGTAAGTCCGGGAGATGCTAGCTGATGGGGCTAGGTGGAGATGGAGAGCAGGGAAGCCAGCCAGGAGGGAGAAAAATGACTAATGAAAAAAATAAAAACCTTCATGCTGGGGATGTTGGGGATGGGTTGGTGTTAGCATCTAGCTCAACAGTAAGGATGAACTGCTGCCGAATATGTATTCCATGAATGTGTGGAAATCAGGCATTTTGGAACCCGCTGAATCAGTTCTGAAGGAACTCAGTTTCCATTCAGCACTTTGATGTCATAATTCAGTGCTCTTTATAGGAAGCACACACTGAGCATGTCCAAGTTGTTGGCAAGCCACATGACTTGTCCTGTAGCAGTCAATCAGTAACACTGGCAATCAAGAGCACCTCGCGCTGTGCACATTTTAGTGCTATTTCCAGCTCTCTCTCTCTCTCTCTTACAGGAGAAGGACCTGTCTACTAAAGAAGCTCCTTTTATATGAAAAAGAGTGACTTTTGATATAAAAAAATCCTGATAATCAGAAAATCATGTATTATCATTCCAGTTAACTTCTCACTACCAGCTTATGTTTGCTTGTGCACACAGCATGAAGGAAACACCTTGAATCAGGAGAACAGAAGCTGCAGAGGCATTTTGCTATAGCATCCAGTGCAGCTTAGGCTGCTGGAGACTCACCGTTGACAACTCAGTGAGGAGCAGGCTGACAGTGATAGTGCTCAGCCTGGTTGATGGGTGGAAACTTAGTGTAGTTGAAAGGATGAAGCATCACCTATCATAGTGTAGCTCCATTCTTTCATTTACTGTATGCTGCCCAACAGCCAGCTGAGCAGCTTTGCAATCAGACTGCTTTTCGATTTCTCCCCCTGTGACAGGGTTGAAAAAAGCCCTGTCCCATTTGTTGTGCAGAAAGAGATAAACGCAAGGATCTGTTCTATCCTCTCCTTTTCTGTCTTTTGTCTGTCTGGTTGCGCAACCAGATGTTCTCGTGAGACCTAGGAATTAATCACTGTCACGGTCTCGCGATTTCTGCATTTTCACACACCCACACCTGTCTTGTTGCCAAACAACACAGGATCCCTTATCCATCCAGTGTGGTTCCATAAAGTTGCTCTCACTGCTGCCTCCCAGCAAGAAGATTTGTGTACAAGACAAGATGCAGGAGCTGTCAATGCTGGGGGAACAAAAACAATCTTACTCTATTCTGTTTGAAGAAACTTGATTATTAGAAGTTCAGGGACAAAATTCACTTTGCAGATGTTTAACACTCACAGAAACCAACACCAAAATTGTGGCAGTTCCCCCTTTTGAGTCTGCCTGTGTCCTGAGTCCCCTGTGCATGGGCAGCCCAGTGGTAGGGCATCTATACTGAGGGTCTGTGGTATTTCTGTGGGAGGTCTGATTCAACAGTGCATTCTTTATTTGCTTCTCAAACATTCGCAGTACTTTTACTCCCTATTTTATCTAGCTCTAAGAGTACCTGATTTAACTAATATTTATTGTCTATCTGCAAGTGTACCCATTTTATCTAGTGTTTATTTTCTATCTCAAAGTGTACCCGTTTTAACTAGTTTTTTTGTCTGTCTCCAAGTGTACCCGTTTTAACTAGTATTTATTGTCTAGTTCCAAGTGCACCTATTTTAGAAACATAGAAACATAGAATGTGTCAGCAGAAAAGGAAGGGAAGGCCCATCTAGTCTGCTGTATCTTCCCTGCTTATTACTACACCCTGGTCCTATTCAGTCACAGGTGCTCCTCCCTTTACTCTACCTATTATGCCCATGTACCTATCCCACGCATGCTTGAAGCTCCCCACTGTCTTTGTGCTTCCACCTCTTCTGGAAAACTGTTCCAGGAATCCACCACCTTTTCTGTGAATAAGTATTTCCTCACTTCTCTCTTACCCATCCCCAAACTTCACACCATGCTTCCATGTTCTGGTGCTCCTCCTCTGAAAGAGACTCCCCTCCTGCACTTCGTTCACCCCCTTGAGGTACTTATAGGTCTCAGTCATGTCCCCACTTACTCTCATATCTTCCAGAGAGTACATGCTGAGCTCCTGCAGCCTCTTCTTGTATGAATTCTTGTGCAACCCTTGCACAATTTTGGTAACTCTTCTCTGGACCACTTCGACCCTGTTAATGTTGTTTCAGAGGTGGGGGCCTCCAGAACTGGACACTGTACTCGAGGTGGAGTCTCACTAGTGAGCAATACAGTGGCAACACCACCTTCCTTCTCTTGCTAGGAATACCCCTTGCTATGCAACCCAGCATCTGACTAGCCTTGCCTACTGCCTTGTTGCACTGCCCTGCCACCTTGAGGTCAGTCCCTCTCTTGCTTGTTGACTGTATGTACCCCCCCATCTTGTACACAGCCCCTGGGATTCCCCACCCCAGGTGCATGACTTTGCACTTTTTTGGCATTGAAACCCAGTTGCCACACCCTAGACCACTCCTTTAGTTTTCGCAGATCCCTTTGCATTCTTTCCAACCCCTCCTGGGTGTCCATACTGTTGCAGATTTTTGTGTCATCCACAAAGAGACACAGCTTCCTCTCCAGTTCCTCAGCAGTGTCACTTAAGAAGACATTGAACTGGACAGGACCCAGTATATATCTCTGTGGTACTCCACTGGTCACTTTCCTGCCCGTCGGAGTAACTGTTGTTTACCACCACCCTCTGCCTCCTATATTTCAAACAGTTTGATATGCAGCTTACCACCTTCTCCCCAACCCCCAGGTTGCTCCATTTTTTAATCAGCCTTCTGTGTGATACAGCATCAGAGGCCTTGCTGAAGTCCAGATAGGCTACATCCACTGCCCTCCGCTAATCCACCTCCCTCATAACCCAGTCAAAGAAATCTATGAGATATGTTTGACATGACCTCCCCCTTGTGAAACCATGCTGCCTGTGGTCCTGCAGTCCATTTGCCTTCAAGTACTCCACCAGTCTCTCCTTCAACAGGGTTTCCGTCAGTTTCCCCACCATTGATGCAAGACTAACTGGGCTGTAATTGCTAGTCTCCTCCCTTCTGCTGCTCTTGTACAGAGAGAGACCAAACTGGCCCTCCTCCAATCCTCCAGAACCACCCTCAACTCCAACGAGGTGTTGAATAGTGTTGCAATAGTGGCAGATAGCACTATGCTTAGTTCTTTTAGCACCCATGGATGGATTCTGTCCTGCTCCATTACTTTGTTGCCCTTCAGGGCTTCCAATCTCCACCAGAGTCTATCTCCCCAAAATTGACTTGTGTCCACTCCCCCCTGTCCCTGGTGCCTGCTGATAGATGCTGGCCCATCCCTTCCCCCTCTACATTAAAGACTGAGCAGAAGTCCTCGTTTAAAATTTTTGCTTTGTCTTGATCTTCTGCACAGTCTCCCCTGCTCTCCTGATCTTCATTCTTCCTCCCCTTGCCTTCCTCATTTTGCTCATGTACCTGAAGACAGTCATAGCCCCTTTTTTTGACCTGCTGGGTGATTCTTTCTTTTGTTAGAACCTTTTCTGCTCTCACCCTCCCTCCTCGCCTCCCTTTGTTTATCTAGATATACTTCCCTGTCCCCCTCCATTTGGGTCTCCTCGAACTTCCTAAAAGTGTTTTTTTCTCCCTTAGTGCATTAGCCACCTCCTTTGAGAACTATAGTGGCCTCTTCCTCCTCTTACATTTGTTTATTTCCTTCAAACAGCTTTCCGTTGCCTTAGTTCTACCTTCCTTTATCCTTTTCCATTGTGCTTCCATTCTGCCCTCCTGGCCTTCCTCCCTTCAAGTTATGTCCTAAGGCAGTCTCCCTTTTTTAAACATCTGCTCTCCTGATGTCTAGGACCTTCATCCTGGTGTGGTTCTTCTCCTGCCCAATCCATATGCCAAACCACACTATACAATGGTCACTTGTGCCCAGGGGGACTACCAACTGTGACATATGTAATGCTGTCCCCATTTGTAAATACCAGATCCAGCACTACCCCATCTCTAGTGGGTTATGTAACCAGCTGCCTAAGAAATTCCCCTTGCAGGGAATCTAGGATGGCTCTGCATCTAGTTGTAGCTGCTGCCGGAATGCCCCAGTCTACATCTGGCAGTTTAAAGTCCCCCATAATCAATACCTTCCTTTTGCATGCCATTCTTCCAATGGCCTCACCCAAAACTCTGTCTAACTCTTTCCCCTGCGTTGGTGGTTTGTACACCGCCTCCACGCATATAAAAGCCCCAGACCTAGTCTCCAAGCTAACGTAAAGAACCTTCAGCCATTCCTTATCCCCATTGTGTCCTTGTAACTCAGTGGCCTTTATACCTTTCCTCACATATAAAACAACCCCTTCCCTCACTTTCCTTTCTGCCCTATCACTTCAAATCATGATGTAACCTGAAATGGCCACATCCCAACTGTGATTGTCAGTGAACTATGATTCTGTTATGGCCATGTATATTTAATCTAGTATTTTGTTCCTTATATTATGACTGTACTATGTACTGTATAATGCACTTTCCATAATGATGTAATTATATTTGTTCACCTGTATTCTAATTCTGTACATCTCTTTTTTACATTCGCTTGTGCGCATGCACAAAGAGCGTTTAAGGGAAATGTACTTAAGGTGTGCCTCTCCCACCAATGCACTGCTCCCTTGAGCAGGCGTGGCGATCCTGCACCAATGGGTGCAGCAGCTCATGTATGACAGCAGTGTTCCTCTGCTTCAAAGAAAACACCGCTGCCATACTGAGCCACCCCCTCGTGTCATGCACTACTCCCCTGCACACGTCCATCACGCCACCCCCCAAAGTTTCAGTAGCCACGCTGGGAGCTCACCCCAGCATGGCAAACATTGTTGCTGGCGGGGTGCCCAATCCCGTCGGCTCCGGCCCCCAAAGCCATCCTGCTGCACGCTGGAGCCCACCACAGTGTGGCAAGCGTTTGCTTTATTTCGCCGACGGTGCCCAATCCCCGCCGGCCCTCGGCTCCCCCAGCGTAGTTGGCCGACGGGTGCCTAACCGCCGGGCCCTCGCCCCCAGCCATCTTCGCCATGCTGAGAGCCCACTCCAGCATGGCAAACGTCCCACGCTGTCTTTTTTTTTTCAAACCTGTAAAACAAAAACTGTCCTGGCGCGTCTCCCAACCCCTCCCACAACCCGCACCACCCACTGTGCACCCAGCCTCCCACCCCCTCACCCCATACTACCTCCGGACTCCAGCATAGCGATCTTCGGTGGACGGGAACACGTCTGCACTCTTCAAAGGCGACGCGAACTGAGAAATGCGGTAAGCTGTATAATGGGCTAGATGGGGGGTTTCAACTTTATTGCATATTTCAGTCCTTTTTGGAATTTTGCCCAAATTTTCAACATGGGTTTTTAGACCCTTCTCATGAATGATGTCACTGTTATGGTGTTGTCGGGCCGAAGAGTGATTTCGCGGGCACTGCGCGGTCACTCGGTGAAATCACCCTTTGACGCAAAGGAATAATGCCATGACAGTGACATCGTTCATGAGTCCCAAAAACTACGTTAATCTGGTAAAAATTACAAACTGTGTTCTGGCGTCGTTGCGCGGTTCTCCATGACAAGTAAGTTCCGTAATTTTCAATATTTTCACTCCAGATTTTCAACATTGCCATTTTATCACACCTTCTTATGAGTTGTACAGCTGTCATTTTCACATCTCACCCAAAACATGTTTCCGCCCATATGGCGCACAATGGCGCAGTCGGTGTCTTGAAGTCAATGTATGGAACAATTAAGAAAATCACAGTGACACTGTTCATGAGCAGAGGTCTTAAAATGGCTATGTTGAAAATTGATGAAAAATCCTAAAAATGACTGTTTTATGGCGTCGTTTAGCAGTTCCTCATGCCGCTCGTTTGTTTGCAATTTTCAATATTTGCACTCCAGATTTTCAACATTGCCATTTACCACACCTCCTCATGAGCAGTACAGCTTTCATTTGTCACATCTGCCCAAAATGTGTTTCTGCCCATGTAGCGCACAATGGCGCAGTCGGTGTGCGAACTCAATGTATGGGACACATTAAGAAAATCACAGTGACACTGATCATGAGCAGAGGTCTTAAAATGGCTGTGCTGAAAATTTGGTGAAAAAATTCCTAAATATGACTGTTTTATGAGTCTACGTTGTGCAGTTCCTACGCATGCTCGTAAGTTTGCGAATTTTCAATATTTTCACTCCAGATTTTCAACATTGCCATTTTACCACACCTCCTTATGAGCACTGCAGCTGTCATTTGTCACATCCTGCCCAAAATGTGTTTCTGCCCATGTAGCGCACAATGACACAGTCGGTGTGCGAACTCAGTGTATGGGACACGTTAAGAAAATCACAGTGTCACTGTTCATTAGCAGAGGTTTTAAACTGCCAATGTTGACAATTTGGTGAAAAAATTCCTAACAATCACTGTTTTACCAGCGTGCATTGCACAGTTCCCACGCACGCTCCTAGGTTTGCGAATTTTCAATATTTCCACTCCAGATTTTCAACATTGCCATTTTACCACACTTCCTTATGAGCAGTACAGCTGTCATTTTTCACATCCTGCCCAAAATGTGTTTCCACCTATGTAGCGCACAATGGGGGTAACAAAAAGGTCATGCTGACAATTTATTGTGCAAATACCAGCAATCACACAGGGCATTAGGGTAAAGCACCATACATGCCAAACACCACTGCAAACACCTGCAAGCGAACATTCGGCATTGACAAATGCTTGTTTTTGTTCTCTGTTTTCCTGATCCTAAAAACCAGGCTGATACAGTATGCAAGTCCCCCTGTTGTATTGGTTCTATATCATGATGGCGATTGCGAAACAGCGAGTGTACATAGCTGAAAATGAATTATGGTGATGTACATTCGCGGTGAACTGCAAGGCAGTGACCAAATGTACATGTATGGGGGGGCTGTGCCCCCCCGCTCCCCTACTTAAGATTCTCAACTCCAGGGGGTGCATGTCGAGAGGATTCTTTAAAAAAAGTCACCTGCCGGGACAAAAAAATAAAACAAGCTGCTCTGGACCCCAAATCCTGCACCCTGCACACACAACGACCCCTCCCACCATGCTAGCCAAACAGCTCGGCAGCTGCCTGCGACACTCCCTCCCACATACCTCCCCACCCCTTCCTCCCCCCGTGCGTGTGCGTGCATATGCTTCTCATTGCCCTACCTCACCCACCCAGGTATTCAGTCGCTACCCTTCCAGGTTGCCCTGAACTCAGACACCGTAATTGAGTCGCCGTTTTTGTAAGCGCTCAATTGTGGTCACCATGTTCACTGGATACCTGTTGTATCTTACCACTGAAGATGTTCCACCTTGTGATGTATCAGTTGAAATCAGTCAGTGATAAGCAAACAGGAAATGGGAATACTGTAGTGCTACCATTCTCCTCTGAAGAGCAAGAACATCTTAAGGAGCAAGCTGAAAATGTCAATCAAAGTCACTTGTCACCTAGTTTCCTTATTTTTTCTCAATTATATTCATTTTTATATGGAAAACAGACAATTCATTACAGTTTATAGAAATGCTATTGGCTACCCTCTGCCATCCATCTCTCTCCCTATCTTCCTTCCCTTGGAAGCATACTAAAACTTCTCCCTCTCGTCCCTTGTTCACGCCAACCCTCTTTCTGGACCCTTCCTTACCTTTCTCGACCCCCCCTCTCTGCAATGGTTCAGCATTCCATCTCCTGGGTTTCCCTGCACTTTTTAAATTTACCTTATTTACACAGCTGTTTTTGATTTTGTACACTATTTGCTGGGCACCCTCTTGCATTATTTGGCATTACTGTCTGTTCTGCACTTGACTTAAGCACTTTGTATCATTCTTCTTGTAATTATTTTTTATTTATTTGTTTAGTGATTCGGAAAAGACCTTTGAGCGAAAGCTCTTTTACAAAGGTTCCACATCATAGATTGCAAAACAAAGTACAAAAGGAGAAAGCAAAGGTAGATTACAGTGAACGATACAGCTTGGATTCAGAACTTACAGAATAACTCAAAACATAGGTACAGGTTAAATAAAAAGAAAAACACTTTATGAGGTGGGGGGGGGATAAGCAGCCACAAAGTGCCTTGTCAGTAGTTCAGAGAGACAGGAATAGCTGGCAGTGGGGTGAAGAAAGGAAGTACGAGAGAGAGGTATGTACTGAGGTGGAGGTGAAGGGTGGGGGAAGAAGGGCGATAAGGTATAGGGAGAAATGGTGGGGTGAGGGGAGGCTGAGCGGAGAGGACATGCTAGAGTAAAATGGTGGGGTGTGAGAGGGCATGGTCAGGCAGCCTGCATTAGTAGTGACTGTTAGGGAAATTCATGGGACTGTGAGTTGGGGAAGGGGGAGGGGCTGGCAGGTGCCGAAGGAACATGATGCAAACTGATTGCTGGGGTAAGTAAGGAGAAAGGACAGAGGGAGGGGGTACCTGAGGCCTGCCTAGTGCTTACTGGGGGGCAGAGAAAGCAGGTGTGGATGGACTCAGGGGCAGGTGCACTTAGAGAGAGTTATTAGGTGCTGTTTGAGGTCAGTTTTGAATTGTGCCAGACAATTGGTGGCCAAGAGGTGCCCAGGGAGTTCATTCATCCATAGGGGGGCCTGGTAGGCAAATGCACGTTGCCCAAGTGAGGTGCAATGGAAAGGGATAGCCAAGGCCCCTCTAGTCCTCCCTCTGGTGACCTGTAATGAGTTCGCCGCCTTGATCAAATTGCCTACACAAGGTGGTGTTTTACCCAATAGAGCCTTCTTCCCTAGGATGCAAGTCTGGAATTTGACCATGTTTCTTAATGACAGTCAGTTTGCATGTTCTTACAGAGTACAGGCGTAAGTGCCATGCTCAGCATCCATGGTGAGTCTGCAGGCTTTGTTGAGCGGAGTCTGAGCCCCCTTGAGCACTGTATCCATTGCCGCACCATAGACCACTAGTCCATAGTCGATAGTAGATATAATTGAACTGTGGACTGAGAGGTGGAGGGCCCCTGGACAGAAGTATTGCCTGTGCCTGTACAGGACACCAATCTTGGTATTGACTGTCTTGACCAGAGAGTCAATATGGTGCGCAAATGTGAGTGTATCATCTATTATTACCCCCAGATACTTAAACGTGTGAACCTGTTCAAGCGGCTCACTGCATGAGTTGGAGATGATGAGGGGGTGATGCTTATTTTTGTTGTGGGAGCTGGACATAAGCATGGCCTTGGTCTTCTTGTAGTTTAGCAGCAACTTATGACTACAGAACCAGTCCTCGAGTTTGGAGAAGGAGTTCTGCAGCTCAGATTGTAGGGCAGCCTGAGACATGCTGCTGCTCAGGAGCACAGCATCGTCTGCATATAGTATGAGTTTGGTGTTGCAGGCTATGGGAAGGTCATTTAAGAAGAAGCTGAAGAGTAGGGGCCCCAGTATTGATCTCTGGGGTATCCCTAATGATACCTCTCTTGCACTGGATACTGTTTGCCCAATTTTAACACATTGATTTCACTGTATCAGGTAGTCTTGGAACAAGCAAAGGGCATTGGGTGCCACACCCATGTTTGCAGTTGGGTCAGTAAAAGGGGGTGGTTGACTGTATCGAAGGTTTTGGTGAGGTCAATAAAGACAGACCCCACCAGTTTACCTTCATCCAGGGCCTTATGCACATAGTTCATGTAGTCCAGCAGGGCAGTGGTGGTACTGTGATTTTGTCTGAAGCCATGCTGGTTGGGGCATAGTAGATTATACTTATTGAGGTAGTTGATGAGTTGACCCACTACAATTTTTCCAGTGCCTTGGATGGGGGAGAGGATCGAGATGGGTCTGTAGTTGGCTACCAGAGACTTGTCGCCTCCTTTATGCACTGTCGTAACTAGGGCCTGCTTCCAATTATCAGCCTGGTTTGTATTTCTTTGTAGCTGTGCTCTCCCTTTCCCCTGGGTTGCACCTGGAAACAAGACTTGGCTCGGTGTGCCTCTCCAGGTCACTAATTTACAACAAGAAAAAGTAAATAAATATTTACAGGAAATAATTGCCCACAAGTATTAACATAAGTTCTTTATTTATTTCAGTAGTTTCACCAGGAAATACATACTGAGCTGATAACAACTTGTTTCTAGGTGCAACCTTGGGGGATGGAGGTGAAGTATAGTAAATGTTAAACAATGTGCAATGATAAAACAGAAAATGTACATGTCAGGATGCAGTCGATAGTTGAGTCAGACATAAATATAGAAGCATACATTGGCATTGATCAAATGCTCAGATGGATTAAATTATATATTTAATTTAGACCATGTGAAAAAAACAAAACAGGTGAGTTGTGCTTGTAGGGAGATTGAAGGGGATGAGGGTGACGGGTCACAGATCAGGCATGGGCAATTACAGCAGTGAGTAGAGAAATCACAAAGAAGGAATTTGAGGGAAAAGAGGGAGGAGGCAGAGTGGATAGTAGGAGGAAGGGAAGAAAGAGAAAGCAGCTTGGCCTGCAGAACATTTCCTGTGTGAAAGGGTGAGAGATCTAGGGTCAATGTTATGGAGGGAGTAAGTGGAAGCAGAGGATGAGGGGGGATGAAGGGGACAAAACCTTTTACAGGTACATAAGTGAAAAAAGAAAGACAAAGGGAGGGATAGTGAGACTGGATGGGGAGGATGGGAGCCGCGTGGAGGATGACAACAATAAAGCTGACATATTGAACAGGTATTTCTGCTCAGTCTTTACTAAGGAAGAGGGGGGTAATGGGTCTGAAGGGAGTACAAGGGGTGAGAATGGTGCAGAAATGGACACAAGTCCCTTTACCGAGAAAGGGTCCTGAAGGAACTGGAAGTAATAAGAGCTGATAAAGCAATGGGGCCAGATGGGTGCACCCAGGGTCCTTAAAGAACTAAGAGAGATGGTGGCTGAACCTCTGGCTATCCTGTTCAGCCAATCACTGGAAACAGGAGGTACCCAAAGACTGGAGGACAGCAGATGTAGTCCCTTATACAAAAGTGGGAACAAAGAGGAAGCAGGGAACTACAGACCAGTCAGCCTCACCCTCGGTAGTGGGAAAGATCACGGAAGCACTACTGAAGGAGAGATTGGTGGAACATCTGGTTGTCAATGGACTACAGGACACAAGGCAGCATGGTTTCACCCAGGGGAGGTCATGTCAGACCAACCTCATTGAATTTTTGACTGGGTGACTAGGGAGGTGGATCAGGGAGGGCAGTGGACATGGCCTATCTGGACTTCAGCAAGGCCTTTGACACTCTGCCACATAGAAGACTGTTACACAAACTGGGGAATATGGGTGTGGGCAGGACAGTAGTGTGGTGGGTAGGTAACTGGCTGGGTGGCAGGACACAGAGGGTGGTGGTAAATGGCTGTCACTCCACAGAGGGAAGAGTAACCAGTGGGGTACCACAGGGATCAGTGCTGGGACCGGTCCTATTCAACATCTTCATCAGTGACATTGCACAGGATCTAGAAGGCAGAATTTCACTGTTCGCTGATGACACAAAGCTCTGTAACAGGTAGACACACCAGAGGGTGTAGACAGAATGAGAAGGGACCTGCAGAAACTTGAAGAATGGTCAAGGGTTTGGCAGTTGAAATTCAATGCAAAGAAGTGCAAGATAATGCATATGGGGCACAAAACCCTGGCACAATATATCAGTTGGGGGGTGAGGATATAGCATGCATCAAGCAGGAAAGGGATCTTGGGGTTGTCATCTCTGATGACCTCAAGGTAGGAAACAGTGTGACAAGGCATCAGGTAAAGCAAATAGGATGCTGGGATGTATAGGCAGGGGCATCACCAGCAGGAAAGGGAGTCATAATTCATATACAAGACACTAGTGAGGCCCCACCTGGATTACAGTGTACAGTTCTGGAGACCATACCTACGTAAGGACATAGACAGGGTAGAGAAGGTTCAGAGGAGGGCAACAAAGATGGTGCATGGGTTGCATCACAAGTCCTATGAAGACAGGTTGAAGGAACTGAACATGTACTCCTGGAGGAGAGGAGGAGAGAGGATATGATAGAGACATACAAGTATCTTACAGGGAGGAACAGGGTGCAGGAAAACACTATTTTTAAGCGAAAAAGATGTTTCAGGACTAGAGGGCATGGGATGAAGTTGGAGGAGGACGATTCAGAGGAAACATGAGAAAGAATTTCTTCACAGAACAGGTGGTGGACAAGTGCAACACCCTGCCAGAGGAAGTGGTGGGGGCTGAAACAATCACGGGATTTAAGAATGCATAGGATAGACATAAAGGAATTCTAGAGGGCAGGGGTAAGGGGAAACATACTTCTAGGAAAACAAACTGAACTTACAAGCTCAAATGGGCAGACTAGGTGGGCCATAGGCCCTTATCTGCCGACACTGTCTATGTATCTATGTATCTATGTATCTATGTATGATGAAAGGAGGAAGATTGGGGGAGGGAGCCAAGCCAGAATTTAGAAATAAATAACACAAAGTGAGAGAGATACCTGGTTTCCTGGGAGTGGAAGAGAGGTATAAGAGAGCAGTGATGGGTTTGAGTGGGGCAGTTCAGAGCTGAAGCATGCAGTCGAAGGAACTATGTTGGCAAGTGGTTCATGGCAAGGTGATTTTTTGACTATTTGGCTGCATGATGGAATATTCACCAAAATGGTGAGGCAGGAGACACAGTTCATGAAAGGGGACCAGTTTTTTGAACATCAACACAAAGCTCAGAACAGAAGAGGTACGAACAGCAATTTTGAAGCACCAGCTTCGTGCTTAAAATATCTTAGCACTCTACTTTAAAATTGCTTAAATAGTACTATAACTTACTTAAATATTCCATAACTATTACTGTACCCTTTTAAGTACTCTATAATGCTTATAACTAGTAACTAATAACATTAAGACTTAGATCCCATGTGGATGTGTTGGCCGCCACAGATGACTTGGTAGACACATTCCAGAAGTGAAGCAACATACAGGCACATGCTTTCCACTGACTGGCTTAAAGGGGAACCATCAGCATCAAGGGCCCCACACTCAAGTGTGGGGCTGATCTCAATGTGCACTTTGTGTGCAAAAACATTTTGGTTTATTTACTGTTTATTGTAGTATAGTATTATATTAGACTAATTTTGCTTAGCTCTAGGCTGACATCTTCTGTTACTGCAGATCAAGAATCCCCTGCAGCTGACATCAAAGCAGTAGACAGCAGTGGGAGATGTGATAGCCTGCACTTCATGTTAGGGTTTATATAAGCTCTGATCTTTTGTTTGCTGGTCCCGCTGTCCTGCCTGGGCTAAGTACAGTTACAAAGGAATTTACTTAGCCCCTGCAGAAAAACAGACCGGGAAAACATCTGATTGGAGATCATGGGAGCTCTAATGTGTGCTGCAGGCTACTGAATCACACACACTGCTGCATACTGCTCTGATGTCAGCTGTAGGGGATTCTGGGATTTGTAGTAACAAAAGGTGTTAGCCTGGAACTATGCAAAATTAGTCTGATACAATCTACTCTACTGCAGTAAACAATAAGTAAACCAAAATGCATTTGTACACAAAGTGCACATTGGGACCAGCCCCACACTTGAGTGTGGGGCCCTTTGTGCTGACTGTTCCCCTTTAGGAACTAAAATCTGGACATGAGCCAAGAACTTGAAACTACTGGGCACTGACACAATCTCAGGAATAGGAACACAGCAAGGGTTTGTATTCCTCATGTAGAGCCTCTGGACTTCACTTGGAAAGGCACTGTAGTACTTGCAATTCCCAAAAAACTTGAAAGAATGAAGAGTTTCTGGACCATCACCATGGACTGCAGGAAAGAACCTTAAGAATTGGACATTGCAAAACTGAGGAACCTCCAGGTTGTCACTGCTGATGCTGGAAAAAGACCTGTAAAAATTGGCACAACTAAAGTATTTGACAAAATTTGAAGAACCTCTGAGCTGTCACCATGGGCCCTAAGAAAGAATTTGAAGAACTGTAAACTTGAATATAACTATAGATCCAATACATCTCTGGGCAGTTGACCATGGGAAGCACTTGAAGAACCTGTAAAGAAAAAAGCATCATCCCCACTGGGCCTCAGATCCCTATCTGTGAACCAATGCATTTCTTTGCACTGCCTAGCTTACTTTCAGGGAGTGGTTGGCTGATGAATTGGAAGAAAGCAGGTGACAGGGAGTTCCTTAGCTGACTATACTGTTCCTATCTGATGACTGGCCCTAGTCTTGTTAGCATGCAGTTGGATGTCGCACTGTCTCTGGATCATACAGAAAGATTTGTCTGACATGCAGATGTTGCTATTGGCAGGAATAAAACTTGGTTACAAAAGGCATACTGTCTCTTTAATTTGTGGTTGTTGATTTTGGTAGTTTTTGGATCCTGCAACAATACAGGGCTTTTCTAGAACATGCAGGGTTAAACAAGCAACTTCTGAGCAGGCACCATCAATTTGAGAGGGTTTGGAGCATGCAAGGGCAGTTACTAAAGTCTTTGGAGCATGCAATAACCATTTAAATAGTCTTTGGGCAACTGAGGTCAATTGAAATAGCCTTGGAGCAAATCAGGGCAACTTTGGAGCAAACAGGGCAATTTGGTGTATGTTGGGCAGCTACACAGTGTCAAAGCATGCAGTGGTAATACAGACAAGTTTAAGCATGCAGGATATGAGTCTTGGATATTCAGTGGCAGTTTGCCACTGTCCATTTATATAAGAGGTTTCCATATCATGTAAATCTTGCCATTTTAAGTATGTTTGTTCAACAGGTCAGCATTGCCACTGTAAACAAACTTGCACCTGCACTTTAAAATGTTCATTCAAACATTCAGCACAGTCGCTTTAATAGCAGTTCCGTAACCCTTGCACTTTAAATGTTTCTTTTGTAACCAGGGGCACTGTACCAGGGCAGACAATACATGAAGGGAGGCTTGAAATAAAATGGCTGCGTGGCTATGCCTTGGCTGTGAGGCCAAATTCAGACTGCAGAGGGGCTTGGAAGTAGCAAGCTATGGCTGGGACCATGGGCTATACCCTTCCTCCTATAGGCATACAAGTTGTTTTTAGTACAACTAATAGGGTGGCAGCCTTTTACATAATTTACACAAATCCAGGACTCTCACAGCCTCTTTTAGCCTTTACTGCGGTTCTAGTTATTCGCCTCCCTTCGTTGGACCAAATTACAACTGACAGAGTTGCATACATCTTATATGCTAGAGCCCCCAGTGCTCTGGGGCTGCTTTCACTTTCAATGGGTCTGTGGCAGCTATACTTCTATTCTGGGGACCTGTCTGCATTTCCCCTCCCCCTTGCTCCTGGCTGGAACTCAATGCCTGTTCAGTTCATTAGCAGTTTAAATAATTTGAATATTTAAACACTAGGTTTGTGGCTTGGGCTTATAGAGTGCATGAACTTATTTATTTTAGTTATTTATTGAAGAGATTCACCAGAGAAGCACACTGAACAACTACGTTGCTCATCTCCCAGTGCGTCCTGGGGGGAGGGGGAGTGAATACATAGTTCGACAGTAACAAAGTACAACATGGGTAAAATAAAATTTTTACAACAAAGGAAGAAAACTCTGACTTACACATTTGGTACAGAGATTTGATAAGCTCTAAAACATGAAGTAAAAGGAAGGATTACTATTCTAAATGCTGCAGAAGAGGAACAGGGATGTAGTGGTATAGGGAAGCTGGAAAAGAAAATGAAGCTGGGTAAGATGCAGATTAGGTCCTGAAAAGAGGAGGTAACGGTAGGGGTAAGGGGGGAGGGGCTGTAGGGGCAAAGCCAGGATCTTAATCCCTGAGAAGGGGATAGGAACCGAGGAGGTTGTTTGGGCTAGCAGTGAGATGGGGTTGGGAGTGAGGGTGAGCTAGTAGCCTGTCTGTCCTTGCTGACGGGATATTTACATCTGGGGCATGCCCTGCCTCTTATACTATCCCACCCTTCTGGGCAACCCTTTCATTCTTGCCCTGCCTTCAGTTCCTGGCTGGAATGTTGTCAAAATCCTGTCCCCCCATGGGCCTCTACTCCTGGGGCATTAATCTGCCCATACCAGCTCCTGGCTAGAGCAGACTCAAACTTTGTGCTGCTCAATAAATGGTCTTTTGGTCCCAGGACCTGCCTTTGTAACCCACCCCCTGGGGTCTTGATCTGCCATTTTTCCTTTAGTAGCTGTTTGCATGGTGGCCTCAGCTGCTACCTGCTGTCATTTTATTTACTTATTGAGAAAATCAGAATCACAACTCTTTGAGTCATAGACTCTTTTTCAATGGCTCCTCATCAGAAAAAAACCCCCCAAAAACATAGTATACAGGTAACTACAGAGAGACGTTAACAAGGTGCAGAATACAGACAACATGGTGTAGTACAAATAGTATAACAGAGGAAAGAGTGACCTGTTTATAAGGATTCGGTAGAGACAACCCAGTGTTGTGCAAGACCAGTAAAAATTCAGAGTGCATAGGTCAGTGAGCCATAGTAGTAAGATACAAAACATACTCTATTGACATTGAACCATAGTAGTAAATACATAAATGCAATTGTGTCAAAATAAGTACATACAGTGTTAATACAGTAGGTTGACTTGTCCCAAAATAGTAGATACATACAATGTAGGACAGAAGGTAGTCTTGTTGTGATACGGAGCAGATTACACCATCCAATTATATCACACATAATGAGTTAGAGGGGAGGAGGAAAGGAGCAGAGACAGTGGGGGGATCCTAGTTGCAGTCACAGGAGGAGCTCTCTGAGAAAACTTCCCTGAGGGTGGTTTTGAATTAGCCAATCTTAGTCAAGGCAGAGACTGGAGCAGGTAGGCCATTCAGGCAGTATGGAGCCCTATGAAAAAAGGCTCTTTGACCCACGGATGTCCTGCAGCGGGGAACTGTGAGGGTGGCCTTGGAGGTGCTCCTGGAGGCCCTTGTTATGGGGAAGGGTTGGATGAGGTTATGTAGTCCCGATGGAGAGAGTTTAGATTGAATTTTCTTGGCCAGGAGACAGGTGTGGTATTTAAGATGACATTCAATGTTTAGCCAGTTTGAATGAGTGTAGAGATCACACGTATGGGTATATCTATCACAGCCTATCACCAGTTGACAGGCTTTGTTCAATGTAGTCTTTATTCGGTGAAGGGCAGTATTGTCAGCCGAGCCATAAAACACAATCCCATAGTCCAGAACTGAGAGGACTGAGGATGACACAGCCAGGTGAAGCGCCTCAGGAGGCAGACAATGTTTGTACGGGTGTAGAAGTCCAATTCTGACATTGATGGTGGTGGTGCAGAGGTGGTGGATATGTGCCCGATAGGAGAGGGAGAAGTCAAGGGTAATTCCCAGGTATTTGAATGAGTTGACCTGCTAAAGTGGGGAGCCTTGGGAAGTGTGGACTATGAGGGTACAGTCACTGAGTGGGTTCAGGCAGTGGGAGAAGATCATTGCCTTAGTTTTTTTATAGTTTGGAACTAGGTGGTGCTCAGAAAACCAAGCTTCAGCTTCAGAGAAGGACCTTTGGAGGGCATGCCAGAGGGGTATAGGTTGGGGGTGCTCCAGAAGAGGACTGCATCATCGGCATATAGAAGTACTCATCCAGAGCAGGCATCAGGTAGTGAGTTTAGAAAAAGGCTGAAAAGGAAGGGGCCCAAGATAGAGCCCTGGGGGACTGTGAAGGGGTTGTGGGATAACAGATGGACCAGACACCAAACTTCAGGTTCAACACACAATCTCTGTGTGATGTTTATTCAAAATACAAGAAATAAGCTTCTGCAATGCCATATTCCTTCTTCAGTACATCACTTTGCAGCAACAGACAATAAATGTCCTTTTTCTGCACTTAGCCAGCACCTACGGAGACTGATCTCTGATTCAATCCTCTAGCTAATATGTACCCATAACTCTTATGCTAGCCATCATTTGCTTATGAAGTAGGGGCCCAAAAAGAAGAAAAACAAAACAAGCTATAAACAAAGAATCTCAATGCAGAATCACTGAAAGAAGGTCTACCCCAAAAGGCATTGGCAACAAATCAAGTTTCAAAGAAATACAACATCATACATACTTCCATAACACAATGCATCATGGGATATATGCAAATCACCATGACATTTAGACTTTTTCCGTTTACATCAGTTTCCATGCATTTTAAATAGCACAACTAGCTTAATTTCTATAATAGACACCTAGTACTTTTTAAAATTACCAAAAAACACCTAGTGCCATGGTATTTAGCATTTACAGGTTTCATAAACACAATATATATATATATATCATATATATATATATATATATATATCAAGGTATTTTATGACACAGTAGTGGTATTACATACTAAATCCAACAACAATTAGCACTATCTGTTTTACATATACTTGGAGGTCGCCACAATAACCTTCCTGTATGAGGACCTGAGAGGGAAAAGGAAAATTAAAGAGGACACTATAGCATAGTCAAGAGGGGGAGAAGGGGGAGCCCACAGGTGGCCAACCTTATGGATTAGAAATAGTAAAGGATAGATGAGGCCTAGAAATAGAAGAACTGTTGCAACAGATTTAAGAAAAGGTCGATCCCTAAGAGTGACAGGAGCTCCCGGTCACAGGGACCCCGGAGCAAACTGGGAGGGTGGTTGAGAGGGTGGATTCAATTTTGACTTGCTGGGTCCTATTACTTAGGTAGCTGCCAAACCAGGATGTCGTTTCTGGTGTTATCCCCAAGAAGGCCAGGGAGTTAAGGAGGAGAGCATGGTGAACAATACCGAACACCTTAATTAGGTCGATGTAGACCTACCCAAGTAAGTGTCCGAGATCTAATGCCTTATAGATGGAGGAGCTATGATCCACTAGGGCAGTAGTGATACTGTGCCCATTATGGAACCCACGCTGCTCCAGACACAGGAGATTATACTTTGAGAGGTGTGCGGTGAGCTGGTCGGCTACTATTTTTTTGAGAGCTTATAGAGTGGGGGAAGACTGGAGAAGGGCTGGTTGTTATTTGGAGAGGTACAATCTCTGCCTTTGAGGATTGGGGTGATGACTGCCCTTTTCCAAGAGGAGGGGAACTCACAGAGGGAGAGGTTAAGGATTTTGGTGAGGGGGGTAAGGACAGTGTCAAGACAGAGGTGGAGTTTTAAATTCAGGGTGTCCCCACTGTGGCGAGTCTTACCTAGTACTCTGGAGGGTAGAATTTGGCCTCTCTGGGTGATACAATCCGAAGTTTGAAAGGTAGGAATTGGCTGGTGGGGGTGAGATAGATGGAGGAGAGGAGGGGTGTAGAAGAAATTAGGGGGAAGGACACTACTGAGGTCCGAGAAGGTGGAATTTAATTAATTGGCAATTAGCCAGGGGTCATGGGTTAGTGAGCCATTTACCGAGACTTGAGAGGGTGGGAGGAGATTGTTTTACCATTGAGTTCTTTGATTGAGTCCCAGAATTTATGACCATTGCCCCAGGAGTCAGAGAGGACATTTTGATAGTAGTTAGCTTTAGCCTGGTGCAGTGTCCAGGTGCACTTATTTCTGGCTTCCCTGTACCTTTGTCTGTCCTGAGGCAGCCCAGAGGCAATGGCTTTATGCCAGAGACTATTCTGGTACTGCATGAGGTTGAGAAGTGACTTGGTTAGCCAGGGTGTATCATGGTCTTTTAGTACTTGTTTGGAGACAGGGGCAAAGAGGTCATAAGCCGCATTGAAGGTGTTGATGAAGTAGGCAAGGGTACTGTCAGTGTTCCTTGCAGTATCAATGTGTGTCCAGTCCCAGCCTGAGAGGTGTTTTTTTAGGTGGGCTAATGCACCCATTTTTAAGCGCTGGCAGTAGATGGTTTTAGGGGGAGGGTTGGAAGTCTTGCAGGACCACCAGCACAGAACAGGTGAGTGATCACTGACAGAATCAGGGAGCACCGTGACTCTCAGAATTCTTTTGGGGTGGTTTGTAAAGATTAGATCCAGTAAAGTGGATGTCCTTGTTTTGTGGTTGAGTCTTGTAGGTGATTTGACAACTTGAGTAAGGTCTAAGGCCATGGTGGATTCCTTATAGGGGGCTGCAGATGGCAACATCCAATTAGTGTTGAAATCTCTCAAGACTAGGGTCTCACAATTAGGAGGGAGTTGTGAGAAGCTGTTGATGACAGTGACAAAGGCCAGATTTTGAGTGTGTGGTGGAATGTAGATCACCATAACATAAAGGGTTTTTTCAGGGTTGCCCAGAACTAGCTTTACGGGGAGTACCTGAGCCCCGTGTTCAGGGGGAGGAATATGGATGATCATTGCTTGTAGTGAGTCCTGGATATAGCGCGCACAGCCACCACCCCATTTGCCCTGTCTATCAGTTCAAAGGATAGAGTAGTCTTTCAGGGCCACTTGAGAGTCTTTAGTGTCAGGGGAGAGCCATGTTTCTGTCACGGTTAGGATATCAGGGTTATGACTCACCAGTCAGCCTTGAAGAATGTCAAACTTTTTTAGTAAGCTGCAGATGTTTAGGGGGCAAATAAGATGCACCTCTTTTTGTCACTAGGGGAGGGTGAAAGGGAAGTGGGTCCTGGGTTTGAGTGCACATTCCCTAAGAGTAAAAGGAGGAGGAGGGCATGGCGTAGTAGAG
Source organism: Neoceratodus forsteri (assembly GCA_016271365.2). Lineage (NCBI taxonomy): Eukaryota > Metazoa > Chordata > Ceratodontiformes > Ceratodontidae > Neoceratodus > Neoceratodus forsteri. Next base: position 747,467,010 of record CM057459.1, read on the forward strand.
CAGTTTTAAGCAGCTTGCATTCCCGGATGCCAGCCAGTAGTGGGGGTGTTAGTTTAGAGCCATGAATGGGAAAGGGGAGTGACGGAATGTGAAAAAAAAACACAACAGTCCAGTTCTGAATGGCGGTAAGCACCTGTTCCGATGGTGCTACCACCAGATCACCTCCCCGACTGGGTAGCTTCCTCTGGCTGCTGAGGAAATAGGTTGTGTGGTGGTCTACTGTGGGAGGTCTTGCTGGCTGGGCATTGCTGCTGTCTGGCTCCACCTCCGATGATGCTGGAACTACCTCTCACTGCCGCAACAGTTCACTTCTTTCTATCGCTGAAGACGGAGAGAAATTAATTGAACAAACAGGGCGACTATGCGCATACCGATATTGACCGGGATGCTGCCTCTCTCCTCACTGACCTCTGAATCGGACACTTCTGTCACTTCTCTGACAAGCCTGCTTTTTGGGGTCTGCTGCTTGTATTGACTGGGCTCTTCTTATTAAACAAAATTAATCTAATTTATTGAAAGAAGATATACTGTGAAATAAGTGAATACACATATTTATCGTCAGGGACTTGTACTTTCAGTGTTAGCATAATTAATGTTATGCATAAATGAAATAGTTTAATTCAAAACAGAAAAGTCCATCTGTATATCTTCCTCTCAGATAACCTGTGACTGAAATGCAGACTTTATTTTTTTTTGCTGCTATGGTGGTATAACACCCTTCCCCCAGTTTGGATCATGATTCCCATCCAGAGTCCAGCTTACTTCAGACAGGAATTATTGAGGTAATTTCAGTCAGGTTTTTTTAGCTTAGAATACTCAGCTGACTTCATTCTCCTGGTTACTAAGTGGGTCGCTTCATGATGGCTGAAGAAAATGTGTTTTAAAACTCTCTGATAAGACTGTGATCTCATAAAAAGCATTGCCCAATGTCTTCTGTCATCTTTTTTGGTCAGCAAGACTGCACTGGGGTCAGGCTTCTTACTGGCATGGGTCACACTTTTTGAAAGGTATGGCATTTATTGGTTTGGTGTTTATCACACCCTCCCATCAGGAAACAGTGAAACGTACAGTTCTTTACTTGTTTGTATCAACTGGTGATAGGGTTACTAACTTTTAAGAAGCCCAAAGTTGGACATTTCTTACTGAAACATGATTTTTTGCAGGATAATATATAACCTTGACCAATGCAGTGACTTGTTTTCTCTAAATAATCAGAATTAAGACTAAATGTTATAGTTTTTTAGTTGCTTATATTGGCCGCTATGCACAAAGCAGGTCTGGGCACATGCAAGGGGCACCTACCCGGCCCACGTAGCATTGCATCCATGGGCACGTGCGCATCAGCTGGCATTCACAATTGCCGGATCATTGGGGGCGGGATGGGTGAGGAGCCGAGGAAACAGTTGGGCATCCAACCAGATGCCTGTCCTGGGTCCCATAGTGGATCCCCTACTTTGCATGAGCAGGAGATTTGGGGCAAGCACAGGTCCCAGAATCTGGACAGTATAGGTGATTGCCTACAAGATTTCTTCTAGCCCTACCATGCAGCTAGGAGGGCTGGGGCATCACTGTGGGGAGGAGGGGTTCTTGGTCCTTTGGCAGGTGAGAGTTTTGGGGGCATACAGTGGTTAAGACAGGGTCCCTGCTGCTGTAACTTGTGCTCCCCCATGCCCGGCACTTTAGGCCTTTGTGCATGACATGTAGTGTGGGCACGCCCTCAACACTCCTCCCAGACTGCCCATGGCATTTTGGCTTTGTGGGTGGCTGTGGGATCAAGTGTGCAAAGGGCTCATGCATGCATGGTGAATGCCGCCCAGGGTCTGCTGGACCCCCATTGTGTGGCATTCTGACTTAGGGTTGTCTACATGCTTCTGCATAGGCAGCCCACACATTGGTGCATAAAGTCCATTGTTTGTTACCATTTTAAGGTATTTTAGTTAAGGTGTTTTACTCTTCTGCAACAATTAAAGGAAAGGATGAAAATATTTTTTTCAGTTAAAAGATCAGGACATGGGGGAGGGGTACTAGAGAGCCATCTTCAAGGCAGGTTGTTTCCAACCAAGCTCCACCTCGTGTCTCCAGAAAGCAAAGAAAATTCCTTTTAAAAATTAACTAAATTATATATTTTTGTACAGCATCAGATTCCTCAACATCTAAGGACGTGAACAATACTAAAACTCAGCAGCCTGGCTCCTTGAAGAATTCAGAGCAGCAGCATGGCAAGGCCAGGGACACCATGCCTGGTGCTACAGGGAGACCTTAGACTACATCTTCTGAACCACCATGGCAGGCCATGATGGAGTCCATGACGGTCATGGACTCCAAAGTAGAGTGCACCTTGAATAAGCTAGAAGCTCAGGATGCCACAATTAAAGAACTGTCTGGAACAGTTGCGGATGTCAACAATCATCGACAACCCAGGCAGCTGTTAACTCCCTAACCAGAGAGAACATGCAACTTCATGGCAGATTGGAGGTGTTAGAAAATGAGCATCGCTCAGGCAATGTCCATATAGTGGGACTACTGGAGGGTGCAGAGGGCACCGATCTTCTGAACTTCTTAAAGAACTGGCTGCAGGAAGTTACAACACCTAGAAGACTCAGTTTGGCACTCAGTTGAAAAAGCTTACTGATTTAACCCTCATGTCAGGCTCTCAACACCTGCCCAACCATGCACTATCCAGTTGCACATCTCTGGGTCCCATGTACAGGATGCAATCCTTGCAGCAGCACGAGCTGCTTATCCGCTGATAGTCACTGACACAGATGTCAAAGTATTCCTGGATTTATAATTTCAGACCAGGGCTTGCCACAAGCAGTTCAATTCCATGCGACAGCAACTCCACACCCTGGGCATCCTGCATGCCTTCCTACTATCGGTTCATCTCAGAGTCGCATATGGTGGGAAGACATGACAGTTTAATGACTTGAAAGATGCCGGTAGGTGGGCTGACAAAACTGAAGAGGAATTTGCTGCAAGAGCTGCACCTTTCTGTCGAGATGGCGCAGAGGACACCGATAGTGACTGAGGGACTGGATCGCTTTACCATAAGTGGACTGTCAACATGTTTGCTCTAAGGCCAGGTTTGATTAAATGCTCCCTAGTAGCACAGTTGTGACGAGGAGGCATAATCTCTGTTTTGGAACATTAAGGAACACTGGACAGTTTGGGCTAATATTTGGGCTCTTAGAAGTAGCAAGCTGGGGGGAAATATGGGTTTAAAATTGTTATAACAGTACACGTTGGTTTACAGACCCCCATAGCTACTAAAGAATGATCTCCCAATGTTTTTTCACTTAACTTGTTTTTTCAAAGCTATGTTGAGTAATCAAAATGCTGACAGGGAACTTTCATTGGAATGTTACTAAGTTAATTAAGATGTCGGGGAATATCTAATACTGTTAAATGACTAAAGGAAAATAATTTCCATGGTTTTTTCTTTCTTTTTCATGGATTGCTGTAGGAGTCATTTGAGGGAAAGGTGGGGAGACATAACATACCTTTAAATGTCTGTTTGCTAACTGGTTAATAGTGAGCATAGTGCTCACATGTGCCTCCCTTTTCTAGTCTCCCTAGTTAAAGATTCAGACCACAGCCACTGAGGAGGCTAGCAATTAATAGAAATAAATGGGAATTCTTATTTAAATTTAATGGACCCCTTTATCTCCTTCTGTACCAGACAATAGGGTGCACTGTACTGTATATCACATATGAAGAAGTCTGTACTTTGTATACTTTTACCAATATATACCCTATCTGAGTATGTAATGTACAGTACTTATTGTTTTTACCTAAAAACAATAAACATACATTAAAAAAAAGATCAGGACGTGTAGCATTTTTCATGTTTTTTGGCAGGACACAACTACTCAAATCAGGACTGTCTTGCCATAATCGGGACAGGTGGTAACCTTAACTGGTAAAATGAATATGGTTAGATTGGTTGATTAGTCTGTGGCCAGACTTGTGCTGTTAATACAAATGGTTTCATTGATGGACGGCTTCTCCTTCCCAGAATGTCCTTGTGCTGCAACTCATAAGCTCCCTTCCCCAGTATGGTTCACAACATCCAATTTCGGTGTTTTGTCGATCTTTGCTGTCATTCTCCTAAATTTCTGCTCCTCCATCTCTAATGCTCAGAGTTTTGACCTGGAAACTGCACGTTTCAACAGTTAGAATATAGTTCAATTTTATTACTGTTCAGTCCATTTTGCCAACCTTTCCTTCCATGTACCTGTAGACTATGTGGTTCTTCAATGCTCTTCTCTCCTTCTCCTCTCCCCACTGGTATTTTCCCCGAGACGGAAAATCTTGTAAGCAAACCAAGCAGCTCTGCGTTCCAACCAGTAGTGATAGAACTATTTCTTAAGTGTCTGTCTCTAGCCTAAGCTACAGAAAGTTACAACCTCATGCCATAGCATAGAGCTTTAAAGGAACGTTTTTATGAGTTTGATTTTTTTCCTTCCGCTGGGGTGCTGTCCCTTACACTGTGCACCACCGCCTTCTTAAAAATATCCAGAACACACCCATCCTCCAAGGATTTGTTAATCAACTTCTGCATTCATAGGCCCACTATCTCTGCAGACTCTTTTACAAGCCACATGGGGCTGGGAATCATGTTGGGCATAAAGAAAAAGAAAGGCCATCCAGTATTTCAGCAAGTGAGGCCTGGTTGAATGTATTCCAGATAGGACCTATATTTGCTCCACAAAACTGTCTCTGATTTTAACAATGACAGGACCATTTTTCCCAGATAATTTTGTAATTTCTGAGCAAATACTAACAATTTTATCCTGATAAATTTTAGAAAATCCTCACAATATTGCTGTGAGGAGATCCCCCTTCCGAGCTGGCTACAGCCTGGATGAAGAAGACTATCCACCTCACCGAAAAGTGCCACTGGCCTACTATTTAAGGCATTGATAAGGGAGGGAAGGTATTTAGTTTACTTTAATTTATTTATAACATAATTGCAACTCTCCAAAAGGTGGACTGAAGTTGGATACAAGAAAAATAACATTTCATATTTGTCATACGTATTATACATTGCCAAAAACAGATTAAAAAAAGCTTCAACATAATACATTTTTTTAAACTCTTATCTAATACAACAATTTTTAAAAAACTATCTACACATATTCACCTAAATTTATCAAAACAAGCCATTTACCTTTAGAAAAGCCCTTTCCTGCCATATCATACCCTGTTACAGTCAACTCTGGTTATACGGTACATGCATAAGATGGACAGTTGCTTTAAAGGGACAACATGTAGATTCCCAGACCATAGTCATAGGGGCTCCATTATAAACTTGCCTTCTTTAATTTAAGAGCACCCACTGTACCAGACACCTGTACCTTAGATTAAGTTTTGAATAGCCTTTCTTCACCCTTACCCCTGACTCCTTTGTCTTACCATGAGTAGGCAGTAGCAAGGTTTTAAACAGCAGAAGCTGTTCCTGGGTACATCCATCTGCTGTGCTGCTAGAGGCAATTGTAGGAAGTTGTACCCTGCACCCCCCACATAGCAGACTTTCTTGATCTTATAGTGTGCCCTCCAGTCCAGTCCAGTAGTATAAGTGAACCACAACAGCACTGAAAGCAGACAGGAACACTGAGCCAGCAGAAAATTAGAGAAGTGTTTTTTGCAGTCTGGAAGTGGAAGAGAGAGACAGGCACCCTGAACTGGTAGCAGCAGTAAGTGAGGGACATAACAGTAAAATGCAGTAGTTTATTTTATAAAGTCAGAGTTGGCTATGTCTCACTGAGTTTCAGGCTACTTTGGGCTAAGTGTACCGTGAGTACCATCAAATGCCTACAGAAGTCAGCTATGGTGCTCAAAAATGTAAACTTGGCTACAATGGACAACCTATATACAGTAAGTACTTGGGCTTGAGGCACATTTGCATTCCTCCAGCTGGGTGGCTCTCCCCTTGTTGTACAATTCCCCTACCTGATGTTTAACTGAATGCAGAATGCCATTAAACCATGCAATTCGGTGAGGCCATTCAGCAGGTTGGGTGCAGACTGAGGCAATGTTATCAAACATACTGTAGCTAGCAGAGTACTATTATAAGACTCTGCCATCTCATCTACTGACATCCAATCATTTTCCATGAGGTTCAGGTCCCAAGACATTCCTGGAATCTACTGAATTTAGAAGATATCTAGGTTTAAGCTGCCAGACAGCTCTAGCCAGAGGATTAACTAAAGGAGCCCCAACCATAATGCACACCAGTGGGTGGTCAGACCATAGCACTGGAGTAATCACCAGGTTTTCCATGCTCACTGATAATGCAGTGATTAGGTTCAACATGTGAGCCCAGGGCCTAGATCCACTTGCTTTAGATTTGTGGCTGCCATGGTGTCCATGAAAGCAGAAACTTTTAGGTCATTTAGGTACTTCAGCATGGAAGTTAAAGTCTCCAAGCATGAAAAGTCTTGGAGCCTCCAACACCACCACTAAAACCAACTCCAACACCTCACTTTGGAACGTTGTTGAGTACAGTGGGAGGCAGCATATGAATGCTATTCCTAATCTAAAACCATTGCCCAACACACAAGTGGTGCCACATGCTCAAAGGATTTGAAACTGAATGTTGTCCAAATTGTGAGCTTCTCTGTAGGCGCAATAACTATGAGCACCCCCACTCACAACCTAGGCTAGGGCAACTGACCATTGTGAAAACTGATAGAATGGCTTCTGGTAGGATTCCATTCATTGTCTTGTCCAACCAGGACTCAGTAATGCAGCTCACCTCATATAAATACAAATTCACACATACCCCCACAATGCAAAGCATCATGGGCTGCATATGCAAATCACCACAGAATATTATGCTGGTTCAACTTTAAGCAGAAATGCATGGTGCCGAAAGGCCTCTCACACAATTTGCAAAGGGCGCCAACAGAAGACGCAGACACGTGTTTCGTCCTACCAGGACTCAACAGTGTGCCTTGTCTGTTTGACACCCCAGTGGAATGAATCAGCTACCCTAAGGTGGTCTATCTGGGTTATGTTGTGGTGAACCCAATAAAAACAAGTTAAAAGACAAAGAACCTTAGTGCGCAAGCACTGAGGCAATGGTTACCCCAAAGGGCATTGTCCCATCCCTGATAAGATCAGAGATGATATCTGTTTTGTTGAAAATAAGTCTAGCATTGCTCAACATTACCCTAGAGAGGGAACCTGCTTGTGTGACTGCACAGAAACCTTGCACACCGACATTAACTTCCTTATAGAGGGGAATCAGACACTGATGTTTCCTGTTCTTCCTCCCCCACCACAGTCCTTAACACCATGCCTACCCCAAATCCTCTTCCAATGGCAAAATGTGAGTGTCACTTCTTTCATCTAATATCTATTTCCCTACATGACTCCAAAACCCCTAGCTCCAAGAAAGAACTTGATCCGTAAAAGGGCAGAGTTATAAAATCTGGATACTGAAGTACTTAATTGTCAAAGCACATCTTAATACTCTCAAACATAACAATAATAACCAAGTCAACCCCCTTTCCATTACCTTGCCTCAAGAAAACACAAAACAGTCAAACAAAGCAGGCAAACACCATGCTCACAAACATCAATCAACATACAGTACACTCATTCATTCATACTGACAAACAAATTAATAACAATAGCCATTTATTTGTAATTAATTTCAGATGTCTCTCCAAGAAAGACATACAGAGCTTGTAACAGCTTGTTTCCAGATGCGTCCTGATGGGGTGGAGAAAGGGAGTATGCAGTACATGATGTGCAAGTGAAAATACACAATGTAAGGTAAGGTGCAGCAGTAATAAAAACAAGTACAATAAAATAAGGTGCAAATAAATAACAGTGTGCAATCACATTTTACAGGCAGAATAGTCAGAGCTACACAAAATAAAAATGAAATATAATAAAAATTAAGATACAAGTGCTATACAGTACAAGGAGCAATTTATTTCATTTTTAGTGACCAGGTAAGCACACTAGACAAATAAATGTTTATTTTCAAGTACAACGTGAGATATTACAAGCTATGCAGGCAAACAATTTTAACAGTGGAAAGACAACAGCAAATGGGTAAAGTAACAGTAAAGATCACAGCATTAAAACAGTATATACATATGACTCAAATGTATACCGTTGTTGTCCTGAGTATACCAGGCCAAGAACTACAGTCCACCAGTCATTGGGGGAGTGGATACCATAACTAAGCGCATTTACAAGCTACATTTGATTTCATTCCTACAAATGGGGGTTTACAAAAAGTCTTCCTTGAGCTCGCCTAAATGCTCACTGCCAGGCTGGTGTTCTGCCTTTTAGCAGATTAAATGTATTGCCAGAGAGTGCCTGTATAGCCTCTTTGTACTGTCTCTTTAAGAGCTGCCTGGATTGCAGTCATAATTAATCTGAGAGGGAGCTCTGTTAGAATATGTACTTGTTTGCTGATCATTTGTTAGAGTAGTAATAATATTGCACTTTGTTCTAACCTGCCTTCTTTGCAGCATGGACAGTTCTGTTTGTTTCCATCATCTTGGTCCTGGACTGCAGAATGAGCCAATCAGTACATTTGGGACTCTAAAATGGAGCCTGTCTACAGGGGCTTGGTGGGGCCAAAACTTGTAGGAATTGTAGTTTGGGGCTTTTGGTGCCTAAAATAACCTGGAAGGGGGAGCCTTTGTTGTGACTGACAGATCAGCCAACCAGACCTTTTGGATATTGGGGAAAGTCCCACACTGCTTGCAGTTTCAGTTAGATCTGAGTTGGGAAGTGAAGAAGTAACAGCTCGAGATAGTTTGAGCAGCAATCCATAGTGGATTCGCACGGGAGAACTGTGGAAAGGTCTGAGTTTGGCCTGCATGCCTGCCTGCTGTTCCTGAGAGGGAACTTGTGCTTTTTTTCGGACTGAATCCGAATTTGGAGAGCGAATTAAGCCACTGAATTGTGTTCAGGCTTCAACGTGAAGAAGACCGAAGATTTGCTGAATGTGATCGGCCTGTCAAGATTTCCAGCCACCTTTGAACTCTCGGTTTGTGCAGAAACTCTGTAATTGCGACCAGATAGCAATCTGCCTGGTACAGTAGAATTTCTTGCATGTAAATGTGCTGTGTGCTTATAGTGGGTCATGATTTGGTTCCTCACTGTGTGTCTGAACTGTGTTTTGCTTGCTGGAGGCTGTATCCAGCTCCATGGACTGAATCTGGATCCATTTCCATTTGCCTGGGCCCTGCTACACTGGCCCAGCCAGAATACCTGCTAAGCAGAGAAAGTCATCCATGAGAGACCGGCCTGGGGATCAGCCCCCTGTTCAACGCCTTGAACAGGAACAACGCCTCGGTGATTCGTGTGGGCCCTGCTTCTCCGGGCACTCCAGCACAATAGCCTGCAGTCTCGATTTTGTCCTTCCTGTGTCCAGTATTGGGTATCGTGAGTAAACATCACGGTAGCTCCCTGCAACAACAGCTAAATCTAAAAGTGTTGTCATCTGATTGTCTTGTTGCCTTTTCTTTCATGAACTGAGCCCTCCGGCTCCGGATTACAAATAGTGTGTGTTGTGCATGTTGCTTTCGTCCATCACAGGGCCCCAACCAGCTGCAATGTTTCTGGCTAGCCCACCGTTTTCCTACCTGGGTACCCAGAGTGTGTGACTGTGTAGGGACTCTGAACTGCATGCATAATTGTCTGATTAATATATCTGTTAAGCAAGTCAACCTGATTACACCCCTCCCTTGTTCAAGTCCCCTGAATAAATCAGATTTAACTTTGTTTGCATTTAACCTGACTGTAATTCTAGTTTGTGCTGCAAGTAGTGTACTGTTGCTTTGCTGTGGCAACCTTGTTTACAGGGAGTCCCAGGATGACTAGAGAAACCAGCCCTGGTGGTAAGTGCAAACAGTGTGGGTAATTGCCTGGTGAATAAGGGTCATTGTGAAAGTAATTATTGTATATTGTTCAGGCCACTAGAAGGGAAAGAGGGGGGTTGCAGTGTCCCGGAGAGCTGTGCTCAGGTTAGCTTGACCACGAACAAGCCTGACCTCTGGGTGGAGGCACCCATTTCATTACTCAGGCCCCTTAACCTGCTACTAGCCAAGCAGGCAGGGGTAGTAGCCCTTGGGATAGCGCCACCTAGGGGTTGCATCTTGGAGGCTCACTGCTGGGATTTTGTGCCTCCTAGTGGACGAAATTATGAATTATTGTCAAACATAAATGGCGACCCCAATAAAAATGGCTGTACACCAGTTGGTGGGGTGGTGTACAGGGCAGGAGATCGAGCCCCAAAATGCTCTGCTTATACTGGACATCCCCTGGGTACCAGTAAGGATGCTGTAGAGGGAGCACTCTCCAAAGTTGAATGTTTGAAAAACCCTGTGGTGGTGGGTCGACAGGCTGATTTGATCGCCCAAACTTTCATAGCCTTGGTAGAGTTTAGTGACCTCTTGGACAGCTCTAAATTGCCAAAGACTATTGCCCCAGAAGGGGTCTCAGCCACCTGGAAAGTGATAACAAAAGACAGTAAAGACCCCAGGGAGGATGAGCTCCCACCATTATCTGAGACTTTTGAGGAGAAATTTGCTAAGTTGTTGCTGGAGGAAGGGAAAACCGTAGAGGACTTTAAGAAACTATTCCTACCACCTGGGGGTGTTCCTTCCCCAACACCCCCTACCACTCCAGCACCTGTTACTGCCCTGCCTTCTGTGCCTGTGCCAATGCTGACCCCATATCTGTATCTGCCATTAGTCATGACTCCTACTGAAGGCTGAGAATCTTCTTGGGCACCCTCCCGGCCCCCCAGGGGACAATGACTGGGAGACCTGGATAGACTATGTTGCCCCTCTAGTACTTCAATGGCAATGCTCAGAAGCAGAGACATGAAAGAGGTTGAGTGACAGCCTCCGAGGTCCTGCCCTGACTACCATCCATGTCAAGCGGGCCAATAACTCCGAAGCAACTACATAGGACTATCTTGATGCATTGGAGAATGTGTAAGGGAGCCCGGATTCAGATGAGGACCTGTGGTGGAGAGTAAGAAATGCCCAGCAGTACTCAGGGGAGCCATTGTCTGTGTATGTACCTCGGCTTGAAAAGCTGCTACAAGAGTGCCTCAGAAAGGGTAGTTTGCTGTCAAATGAATTAAATCGAACTAGGCTGGACCGGATTCTTAAGTCTGCTCTGTTTTCATAATTGTTACTGTTTCAGTTGTGCCTCGCCACCCGACTGGAATCACACCCCTCCTATGACGAGCTAATGAAATAAATTCAGGGGGTTGAGCAAAGGTGACCCCGTGGGGAAATTGCACCAATATCTGCTGCTACTGCGCAAGTGACCGAGAGTGATCAGCCAAGTGAAGTTCAGGAGCAAAGGTCAGCACATAACGAGCACTCTGAGAATGCAAAGGACTTCCCGCCCTGGGCCCAATTTTGGAAAGACGAGCTAGTAAAGGAAGTCCAAGAGTTGAAGGTGGGTGCCTCTGCAAGGGTTTCCCTCATGGATCAAGATTCTGGTTCCTCTCAGGACATGACTGCCATGGGGGTGGGGGTGCACCCTCAGGCATCCTATACCGAGGGTAGCTCCCAGGCTGAAATCAAAGAATTGACTGCCACCCTAAAGGAACTGTTGAGACATGTTGCCCAACTCTCACCACTGCAAGCAGATATTGGACCCTGATCCCTTGCTACTACTTCAGTTCCTCATGCAATGTTCTCTTCAAGGATGACCCAGGAGTCTATCATTTGTCACAACTGTGGAAAGGATGGCCATATGAAGCGAGAATGCCGGTCTCAGAAAGACTTACAAAAAGTAGTAAACAGACTCCAAGGGGAGCTCCGAAAAGCAAATCAATGGCCATGGGGTGCCCGAAATGACTGCAGTGAGGGCTCATGAAATACTAGCTCAAACTTCTTTGTGGCTAAGTTGTCTGTCCAGGTCCCTGCTATTGTACCCCCAGAATGGTCCAAGGTGGTGGGCCCTTCATTGGAAACAAAAGTGATGGTGAATGGTGTGTCCGCCCGGGCAATGCTTGACAGTGGATCTCAAGTAACTGTAGTATTCTAAGATTGGTACCAGAGGCATCTGCCTGTTGTGCCTCTACAACCCTTGGAAGGTTTACATGTATAGGGGTTGAGCGAGAAGTCTTATCCATACTCGGGGTATATTCGGATCTAGCTGTCCTTCCCTTCCTCCTTGGCCGGAGTAGATGAACAAGTTGAGACACTTGCCTTAGTGTGTCCCCCACTGGACTGTATGATGGAGTTCCCCTGTTAATTGGGACAAACGCCCACATGTTTGGGAGACTGGTGCAACTCTGCCATGAGAAACAAGGGCAATGGACGGGGTGGGCCCTAAGAATTCCAGCTCTGATCAAGAGGGCCTATGATTTGAAATGGAAACCCGAGGAATTAGACCAGGATGAACCTGTGGGGATCATGTGGAAGAAGGATCCTGACTCTCTGGTACTGGCACCCAATGCCCAGTGTACCATTCACGGGGACGTCCAGCTCTGGAAAGATGTCAAGAACAAAATACTGATGTTGGATGCACCAGGTGATGGAAAGTTGCCAGCGGGATTATTGGTCAACACCAGCAGCTTGCCTGCTTGTGCCCACACCTATGCACGATGAGTGATGGTCCAGATTTAGAATGTGTCAGATCGGGAGATCCGGGTGAACAGAGGGTGCACCCTAGCTACAGTACACTATGTAGACACTGCCGTATTGCCCAACAACAAGTACTCTGATGAGAAGGAGTGAGTGACCCCAGACTTATTTGACTTTGGTGATTCCCCGTTGCCAGATGAATGGAAGGCTGGAATTAGCAAGAAACTCGCCCAGAGAGACCAAGTGTTTCCATTGAAAGAATGGGACGTTGGGTGTGTCCAGGGTGAAGAGCATCACAATACGCCTGCATGATGACCAGCCATTTCGAGAGAGATACCGATGCCTCACCCCAGTGGACATAGATGATATTAGGAGACACCTGCAGGAAATGCTCACTGCTGGTGTGATACAAGAATCAAGGAGCCCATATGCCTCTCCCATTGTGGTTGTGCATAAGAAGAATGGGTCCATGAGGATGTGTGTTGATTATCGAACCCTGAACTGTCGGACCATCCCAGATCAATACACCATGCCCCATATACAAGATGCCCTTGGCTGCTTGAATGGGAGCAAATGGTTCTTGGTACTGGATCTTCACAGTGGATATTACCAGATTCCAATGACCCTGGAAGACCATGAGAAAACAGCCTTCATCTGTCCTTTGGGGTTCTATGAATTCCTGAGAATGCCACAGGGGATTATGGGTGCCCCCGGCCACCTTTCAGCAACTGATGGAACATGTGGTGGGAGATATGAACTTGCTGGAATGCCTAGTGTACCTAGATGATGTCATTGTGTTCTGACACACATTAGAGGAGCATGAGATCCGACTGTTTAAAGTCCTAGACAGATTGGAAGACTTTGGCCTCAAGCTGTCCATTGACAAGTGCCACTTTTTTCAAACCTCCGTGAAGTATGTGGGGCACATAGTATCTGCAGAAGGGATAGAGACTGATCCCAGTAAGGTCGAGTCACTGACTACTTGGCCCCAGCCCCATGACTTGAAAGAACTACAACGTTTCCTGGGGTTCTGTGGCTACTACCACAGGTTCATAAAAGACTATTCCAAGGTGATTCACCCACTCCTGAATCTCACCCAGGGTTACTCCCCTATCAACTGTAAATACAAGAAAGGGGCTGTCAAAGAACCCGAGAAAGTATACTTCCAAACAGGTGAACCTTTTGGGCCCCTCTGGACACCTGAATGTGAAGCAGCCTTCCATGAATTAATATACCAGCTCACCCACGCCCCCATCCTCACCTATGCTGACCCTACCAAGCCCTATGTGCTGCATACAGACACTAGTCTGCAGGGCCTAGGAGCAGTGCTGTATAAAGACCATGAGGATGGTTTGAGACCAGTGGCTTTTGCCAGCAGGAGCTTGACCCCGTCAGAACGAAACTATCCTGTGCACAAGCTGGAGTTCCTTGCCCTAAAATGGGCCATTGTTGACCAATTTCATGAGTACCTCTATGGGGCAAAGATATTGGTGAAGAACGACAATAACCCGTTAACCAATGTACAGGCTTCAGCTAAGTTGTACGCCACTGGGCACCGGTGGCTCTCTGCTTTATCAACCTATGATTATGCTGTTGAATACAGGCCAGGACTGAACCATATTGATGCTGATGCCCTGTCATGAAGGCCAGTCTCCAAGAGTGATTGGGTCAGGTTGTCTGAACCTGACATCTGAGCATTGTGCTAAAAGTTTGATAGAGTTGAACAGATGTCTACGGACACAGTAGACTGTTTAGTAGATTGCTTGGGCCCTCCTGATACCTGCATACCGGCTGCCAATTGCCATTTCTCTGCTCTAGATATTAGTGCACTACCTCAATTTGACATTGACAGCATCCAGTGGGCTCAATCCCAAGATCCTATGATTCAGCCAGCACTTGATGCCTTGCGTGCAGGGAAAGATGTGTCCCAGTTGCATTCCCCTGACTTGCAAACTGCCCTATTGTTTAAAGAAGACCCCAGGTTGAAGTTACACACTTAGTTGTTATATAGAGAGACAGTGGATCGCAGTGGTTGAGTAGACAAGCAGCAATTGGTCCTGCCCACAGCCTTTAAAGATTTGGTACCCAGGTCCCTCCGCAATCACATGGGGCACCTCGGTATTGACAGAACTCTCAACCTGGTACAATCTCGATTCTACTGGCCCAAGATGGGGGCCGATATTAAGCACCATGTAAAGACCTGCAGTCATTGCCTGAAGAGGAAAGCCCTGCCTCAGAAGGCTGCCCCCCTTGTCAATATTACTACCAGCACCCCCATGGAACTGGTCTGCATAGACTTTTTGTGTTTAGAACCTGATCAGCGGAATATTGGCAATGTGTTAGTGGTTACAGATCATTTCACATAGTATGCACAAGCTTTTCCAACTAAAGATCAAAAGGCCTCTACCGTGGCCAAGGTGCTAGAGGAAAATTTCTTTGTCAACTATGGTGACCCCCAGCAGATCCACTCTGACCAAGGCAGAGACTTTGAAAGTCGGCTAATCAAAGAAATGTTCTCTCTGTTGGGGGGTGCGGAAGTCAAGAACCACCCCCTATCACCTGCAGGGGAACCCTCAACTAGAATGTTTTAACCACACCCTTCTAGACATGCTGGGCACCCTCCACCCAAAAGACAAGTATAAGTGGAGCCAGCAGATTAGCACCTTGGCACATGTGTACAATTGCACCAAAAATGACACTACAGGGTTCTCCCCCTACCACCTCATGTTTGGAAGGGAGGCCAGCCTGCCAGTTGATGCCTGTTTTGGGGTCTCTCCAGATGGGGTTAGAGCTGAAAACTACCTGCAGTATGTACAGAAACTGAAAGCTCAGTTGAACCATGCATATCAACTGGCCCAGACAATGGCCACTAAAAGAAATCTCACCAACAAAGAGAGGCATGACAAGAAAGTAAAGGCTCAAGAGCTACAGCCCGGAGACCATGTGTTGTTACACAATTTGGGACTTCATGGCAAGCACAAAATTGCTGATAGGTGGCACCATCTTCCTCATGTAGTAGTTGGAAAGTTGGATGATCTACCAGTATACAAGGTACGCCCAGAGAATAACTCCAAAGTTGTCAAGACCATGCACCGTAACCATTTGCTGCGTATCGGCCAAGTTATTATTGAAGCTGAGCCAACAGACATTGCCTCCTCTGGGCTGCTGACACATGCTGCTGCAAAAAAGAGACAGAGTAAACCTACCCCAGTATTTACAGGTTTAAGGTTTCCCTCGCAGCAGGCCCAGAATGATACTGACTGTCAGTCCACCTCTGATGAAAGTGACTATGGTAATGCCTATTCTCCTTCCTATGAACTGAGTCAGTTTTTTGTGGAAATCCTATGCAGAATCGTGTGGGTGGAGCTGGGCCTTCTGGATTGCCTAACCCCCCAGCTTCGTCCTTGGAGCCAATGCTCCCCGAAGGTGAGGTGCAAAGCATCAGATCTGAGGTTGCAGACTCTCTGTGTTTTGTGGAACTGTATGAATTGCCCGAAGAAGGGACTGATGCAGGGTTTTAAATAATTGATTAGCAGTTTTTTTCTTGGGACTATACTAACTGTACAGAAAGTATTTATATAGATTTTCTAGAAGTACTGTGTTTGTTAAACACAGTGAGGCAAGAGCTATGCATTTTCACAAAGATTTAGCACTTTTATGAGCAAAACGCTAATCAATTTTTAGAGTTAAATAAATCCCTGTGATGGTCTGAGTCTCAATGGTGACACACCAGAACCTGAATAACAATGTGAGAGTGTTGACAGCCCCCCTTCAGAGCCGCAAAGCCTAATTGTGCTAGAACCTCTTAAAAATGAGCAACCTGGGCCCTTTGTCAGAGGATAATAATGAGCAAAGTGTTGTAGAAATAGAGCCTACAGAGCAAGGAGCTGACAGTGCTCCCGGTTTGGACATTCCCATCCATGCAGAGGCACCCCTCACAAGTGATGAAAGCTCCAAAGTTAGTACTGAAAGTACAGAGATTGTGGCTGCTCCCCCCAGAAAGACTAGCCGAGCTGTCAAGCCAGTACTATGCTTTAGTTATGATTCCCCGGGGAAGCCAGTGGATTTGCCTCTCAATGTGGTTCACAAAGGGGTTTACGTCTCACCAAGCTCACTGTCCAAATTGAGTTTGATGGCCAATTTCAGATTACTTGTTTTTCCCTCTCACCATGGCGCCCCAGCCCCATCCAGCCCCAAGTTAGCTGATAGGGAAGGGCCCCATCCTACGTTGTTTAATGTACAGGAAGTTATAACATGAATCAGTATTATGATGTCACCAGTATGTTAAATAGTGGAATCAGTACTACCTGTATGAAACATGCATAAGTATTGTCCTTATGGTTATAGTATCATGAACTGTAGTGAATATGTATAGTAAAGTAATAAGTTTATGTTAACTGATGCATGATGGTACAAACTTGACGCAGACGCCAAGTTTTCTCCAGGCAGGGAAGGGTGTAACCCCCCCAACAAATGTGGGTTCCTGAAAAGTCTTCCTTGAGCTTGGCTAAATGCTCACTGCCAGGCTGGTGTTCTGCATTTTAGCAGATTAAATGTATTGCCAGAGAGTGCCTATATAGCCTCTGTGTGCTGTCTCTTAAAGAGCTGCCTGGATTGCAGCCATAATTAATCTGAGAGGGATTTCTGTTAGAAGATGTACTTGTTTGCAGATCATTTGTTAGAGTAGTAATAATATTGCAGTTTGTTCTAACCTTCCTTCTTTGCAGCATGGACAGTTCTTTTTGTTTCCATCATCTTGGTCCTGCACTGCCGAATGGACCAATCAGTACATTTGGGACTCTAAAATGGAGCCTGCCTATAGGGGCTTGGTGGGGCCAAAACTTGTAGGAATTGTAGGTTTGGGCTTTTGGTGACTAAAATAACCTGGAGGGGGAGCCCTTGTTGTGACTTGACAGACAGATCAGCCAACTGAACGTTATGGATCTTGGGGAAAGTCCCACACTGCTTGCAGTTTCAGTTAGATCTGAGTTGGGAAGTGAAGAAGTAACAGCTTGAGATAGTTAGAGCAGCAATCCATAGTGGATTCACGTGGGAGAACTGTGAAAAGGCCTGAGTATGGCCTGCATGCTTGCCTGCTGTTCCTGAGAGAGAACTTGTGCTTTTTTCGGACTGAATCTGAATTTGGAGAGCGAATTAAGCCACTGAATTGTGACCAGGCTTTAACCTGAAGAAGATTGAAGATTTGCTGAATGTGATCGGCCTGTCAGGATTTCCAGCCACCTTTGAACTCCTGGTTTGTGCAGAGACTCTGTAATTGCGACCAGATAGCAATCTGCCTGGTACAGTAGAATTTCTTACATGTAAATGTGCTGTGTGCTTATAGTGGGTCGTGATTTGGTTCCCCACTGTGTGTCTGAACTGTGTTTTGTTTGCTGGAGGCTGTATCCAGCTCCAAGGACTGAATCCGTATCTGTTTCCATTTGCCTGGGCCCTGCTACACTAGTCCAGCCTGAATACCTGCTACGCAGAGAAAATAATCGACGAGAGACCGGCCTGGGGATCAGCCCCCTGCTCAACGCCTTGAACAGGAATGATGCCTTGGTGATTTGTGTGGGCCCTGCTTCTCCCGGCACTCCAGCTCAACAACCTGCAGTCTCGATTTTGTCCTGCCTGTGTCCAGATTCAGGTATTGTGAGTAAACATCAGGATAGCTCCCTGCAACAACAGCTAAATCTAAAAGTGTTGTCATCTGATTGTCTTGTTGCCTTTTCTTTCACGAAATGAGCCCTCTGACTCCAGATTACAAATAGTGTGTGTTGTGCATGTTGCTTTCTTCCATCACAGGGCCCCAACCAGCTGCAACATTCCTGGCTAGCCCACTGTTTTCCTACCTGGGTACCCAGAGTGTGTGACTGTGTAGGGACTCTGAACTGCATCCATAACTGTCTGATTAATATAGCTTTTAAGCAAATCAACCTGATTACACTCCTCCCTTGTTCAAGTCCCCCGAATAAATCAGATTTAACTTTGTTTGCATTTAACCTGACTGTGATTCCAGTTTGTGCCAAAAGTAGTGTACTGTTGCTATTTGCTGTGCATAACCTTGTTTTACAGGGGTTCCCCAGGGTCAAGCTAGAGGAACCAGCCCTGGTGGTAAGTGCAAACAGTGTGGGTAATTGCCTGGTGAATAAGGGTCATTGTGAAAGTAATTGTTGTATATTGTTCAGGCCACTAGAAGGGAAAGAGGGGGGTTGCAGTGTCCCGGAGAGCTGTGCCCAGGTTAGCTTGACCACGAACAACCCTGACCTCTGAGTGGAGGCACCCATTTCATTACCCAGGCCCCTTAACCTGCTACTAGCCAAGCAGGCAGGGGTAGTAGCCCTTGGAATAGCGCCACCTAGGGTTACACATGTGATTCTCACAGGGACTTTGCCAGACAGTAGCAGACTACCACCATCCAGACTGCCAAGGTGTGAGCAAACCAAAGCCAGTGCCAGAGGTAGGCCCAGGAACAGAATGTTAACAGATAAGATTAACTGATTTAGGTACAGCAGCCTGGTGGGGTAGTACCATAAATGCTGGCAAATGACTGCAGTACTGGGGAGATGCGGTACTGTCAGGGTGTGCTGTCCTTTGGATAAGATGTTAAACCGAGGTCCTTTCTGTCAATCTCTGATGCTGTCCTGGTGGGTATCCAGGTGGAAGTAAAAGAACCTAAGGTACTTTTTGCAAGATTAGGGGATTCAGTCCGTGGAGCTGGATACAGCCTCCAGCAAACAAAACATAGTTCAGACACACAGTGGGGAACCAAATCATGACCCACTATAAGCACACAGCACATTTACATGTAAGAATTTCTATTGTACCAGGCAGATTGCTATCCAGTTGCAATTACAGACTCTCTACACAAACTGGGAGTTCAAAAGTGGCTGGAAATCTTGACAGGTCGATCGCATTCAGAAAATCTTCGGTCTTCTTCAGGTTAAAGCCTGGTCACAATTCAGTGGCTTAATTCGCTCTCCAAATTCGGATTCAATCTGAAAAAAAGCACAAGTTACCTCTCAGGAACAGCAGGCAGGCATGCAGGCCAAACTCAGGCCTTTCCACAGTTCTCCCACGCAAATCCACTATGTATTGCTGCTTGAACTATCTCGAGCTGTTACTTCTTCACTTCCCAACTCAGATCTAACTGAAACTGCAAGCAGTGTGGGACTTTCCCCAAGATCCAAAAGGTTCGGTTGGCTGATCTGTCTGTCAGTCACAACAAGGGCTCCCCCTCCAGGTTATTTTAGTCACCAAAAGCCCAAACCTACAATTCCTACAAATTTTGGCCCCACCAAGCCCCTATAGGCAGGCTCCATTTTAGAGTCCCAAATGTACTGATTGGCCCATTCGGCAGTCCAGGACCAAGATGATGGAAACAAACAGAACTGTCCATGCTGCAAAGAAGGCAGGTTAGAACAAACTGCAATATTATTACTACTCTAACAAATGATCAGCAAACAAGTACATCTTCTAACAGAACTCCCTCTCAGATTAATTATGACTGCAATCCAGGCAGCTCTTAAAGAGACAGTACACAGAGGCTATATAGGCAATCTCTGGCAATACATTTAATCTGCTAAAATGCAGAACACCAGCCTGGCAGTGAGCATTTAGCCAAGCTCAAGGAAGACTTTTCAGGTACCCACATTTGTAGGGGGTTACACCCTTCCCTGCCTGGAGAAAACCTGGTGTCCGCCTCAAGTCTGTACCATCACGCATCAGTTAACATAAACTTACTGCTTTACTATACCTATTCACTACTGTTCATGATACTATATCCATAAGGGGAAATACTTATGCATGTTTCATACATGTAATACTGATTCCATTATTTAACATACTGGTGACATCACAATACTGATTCATGATCATTCATTCATTCATTCTTTATTTCTAAAAGGCGCTTTTCTCATAACCAAAGCGCCTGTACAATACATAAAACAATAAATAGAATTAAAACTAACATAAATCATTAAAAGCTATACTAAAAATATGTGTCTTCAGAGCTCCTTTAAAACTTTGGACAGTCGGGCAATTTCGCACCTGACGAGGTAGAGAATTCAATAGGGTCGGGGCCATAAAACTAAATGATCTAGCTCCTGAAGTTTTTAAATGAACCCTGGGAATCTCTAGCAATCCCTCGTCAGTGGATCGGAGGGGGCAGGGAGGACAGTAGGGACACAGGAGCTCTTTCAGGTAAGTAGGTCCCTGATCGTGTAGGGCTTTATAGGTCTGCAAACCGACCTTGAAGGTTATTCGCCAAAAAGACTGGCCGCCAGTGCAGTCCATGGAGCACAGGCATTATATGGCTGGATCTAGAAGATCCAGTCAACAACCTGGCCGCCGCATTCTGCACCAGCTGCAGGCGGTGAAGTTCAACCCCCGGTAGCCCCAGGTAAAGGGCGTTGCAATAGTCAAGGCGGGAGGTAACGAAAGTGTGGATCAACATTGGAAGATCCTCTGGAGGAACCAGGTGCTTCACCCGGGCGATGTTCCTCAGACGGTAAAAGGAAGTTTTGACTACCGCTGACACCTGAGATTTAAACATCAGATGGTCATCAAATACTATGCCCAGATTCCGCACCTGGTCTGAGGTCATCAGCTGTACGCCCCCAAGCCATAAGCCTGAGGGCAATCCAGCTAGCAGACCCGCCTCACAGCGACCCTTGTCCACGACCAACACCTCAGTTTTCTCTGGGTTTAACCGCAGCCAACTCCCATTCATCCAGTCTTGGATCTCAGCAAGGCAGTTATTAAATACCGAAAAGGCAGCATCCTGGCCAGGCACAAAAGACATATACAGCTAGGTATCATCTGTATAGCAATGAAAACCTAAACCGTATTGTCTAATAATCACTCCTAATGGCAGCATATACACCGCAAACAACATGGACGCTAGAATAGAACCCTGGGGTACCCCGCAGGATAGGGAGACTGATGCCGAAGAAAAAATTCCCGACACCACCCTCTGAGTCCTACCCTCGAAGTAAGATCGAAACCACCTGACGACCATATCAGACAATCCACAGATGGACCGCAGATGCTCTAACAGCACACCATGATCAACAGTGTCAAATGCCGCAGAGAGATCGAGAAGTACCAAGATAGAACAGGTCAAACGATCTCTCACTATTAGGAGGTCATCTAGTACCCGAACAAGTGCTGTCTCGGTACTATGCCTTTTCCTAAATCCAGACTGGAGAGATTCGTAGACATTGTTGTTGGTCAGATGACCATCCAACTGCACTGCAACCACCTTCTCAATAACTTTACCCACAAAGGGTAAGTTAGAGACGGGTCTGTAATTTGCTAGACAATCTGGGTCCAAGGAGGGCTTCTTCAATAGAGGCTTAACTATAGCCTCCTTAAGAGGATCTGAAAAATTCCCCCTCTCCAAGGACCTCCAGACTATCGAAGCCAGGACTGGTCTGATTTTATCCACACAATCCACTAAGAGATGTGTGGGGCCAGGGTCCAAATCACAGTTGGTCGGTTGCAGCGCCCGGATGATCATCACAATGTCATTGATTGTGGGGAGGCTGAAGTCAGACCATGCAAACTGGGTGTTCGACATCTCCTGCCAACCATCACCACTCCCATTGGAGAGGGAAAAACGGACGTCCGATCTGATTTTGGCAACTTTATCTGCAAAGAAGAGAGCAAACTCCTCACACCGTTCTGGAGAAAAGGCTCGTCTGGGCTGAAGACAGACTGGATTGCACAGTCTGTCCACAGTCTGAAAGAGCTGAGCTGGTCTATTCTGTGCAGTCGCAATCTCTCTGGACAGGAATTCTGCCTTCTTACGAGAGATTGTGGATTGATAGGCCATATAATGGTCCATCAAACTAAGTTTTTCATCATCCAAACCGGATCTCCGCCAACACCTCTCCAACCTTTGTCCAACTCTCCTCAACTCCCTCACGGTCTCATCGAACCAAGGAGACCTGGGACGAAGAGTGAGAGGACGAACACGAACAGGTGTGATGGAATCCAGGGCCCCTGTCACCGCCTTATTATAGGCATGTACCAGGTCCTCTGGATCCAAGCAATCTATCGGTAGGCCCGATAGGTCCAGCACCACCATCAGGTCATCCGGGGATACACCCCTTAAAGGGCGGTATCAGACCATTTCCAAAGGGGCTGACCTAATAGGGGTGGCCTCAAAACTGAACCTAATGGAGTGATGGTCCGACTATCCAACCGGTTCCACCACCAAATCAGATATCCCCATCCCCAGAAGGAACACCAGGTCCAATGAATGTCCACCAATATGGGTCGAGGAGGAAATGACCTGTGTGAAGCCCAGTGATATCATTAACTGGAGGAAGTCTTGTACATTAAACAACATAGGATGGGGCCCTTCCCTATCAGCTAACGTGGGGCCAGATGGGGCAGGGGCACCATGGTGAGAGGGAAAAACAAATAACTGGAATTGGCCATTGTAGTGATAGTATAATATGTTGATTATTGTCACTCCATTTTGTATGCTATTTCATGTAATGTATGTCATTTTATACTCCATTTTGTATTGTGTGACTCCATTTTACATGCTGCTTCATTTAATTGGTGTTTTGCTCTTTAGATAGCCTCATTATTATGTTTTGTTTCAGACTTGAAGGTTGCATATTATCAGGCAACCTGTTTTGTAGTTTGTTTAAACTTCTGCTTAGCTCATAGTGTTCTAGGCACCCGGCCAGTGTTTGGAGCACAGTGACCTAGCAGGTGTAGGGAATTTTGAGCAGTCCTTATCGTGAATTTGCAGCATCCTGGGAGCCCGCCAGCTTCTAGAATGGGAAAACAACACTATGAAGGCTGCACGATTATTTTAGCATAGAATGAGATATAAATGTAGCTTTCAATGCCTGGTTGAAGCCTCATCTGCAGGGTGGACGATCGCTGTGGAACTTTCTCCCAGTTCAAACCCTGGCCAGGCTGTGAGATGATTTAGGGCTTCCCAGCTACTGGGAAAAGGCTTGATGATGCTTTATTGAATCGGTGATGTATCATGTTTTGCTTAATTGAAGTATATATTAATGCTGATAGTAATATTGCTAATGAATGAATGCTAAAGTGTAATCATTAATGCTGATAGTGATATTGCTGCTAAATGAAGTGTAATTATCTTTTGCTTGCAATAAATTGTGCTGATGTGTGAATGCCAAGTGTGATTATTCCTTTGTGACTCTTCGATTAGGCAAGACAGCCATCAAGCTCAATTTGGGCAGTGAGCTTGGCAAGACGTAAAACCCTTTGTGAACCACATTGAGAGACAATTCCACTGGCCTCCCAGGGGAATCATAACTAAAGAGTAGTGCTGGCTTGACAGCTCGGCTAGTCTTTCTGGGAGGAGCAGCCACAGTCTCTGTACTTTCAGCACTAACTTTGGCGCTTTCATCACTTGTGAGGAGTGCCTCTGCATGGATGGGAGCTCCTTGCTCTGTAGGCTCTGTTTCTACAACACTTTGTAGTGGCCTTCATTAATCTCCAACTGGCCATCATAATATATAAAATAGTAATTAAAATAGACTCCCATAGCCGGCCCGGTCGTGCTGAGGGTTGAGGTGCTGAACGCCACACCTCATGCCATGCTGGCGACCCATGTTCGGAACGAATATGGGCCACCGAGATTGGTAGGGAGGTGAGATACAACATCTGGACGACGGTTTCTCTCCTCCGGGAAGGGTGGGTATGTTGTCCTGCTCCTTGTCTGCCCTCCAGTGGAGGATGGGGTAGTGCCAGAGCTAGGAAGACAGGTTGTATGGCAGGATGACATGTGCATTTTCACAGCCGCGGGGAGGGACACAGAAAGAGGAAAATTGGCTCATGACAGCCTCTCTAGTGCTCCGGCACTGTGGTCTCATGGAGCCTCAGGCCCTCTCTGGATTGTGCTTGAAGGGGGGAGACAGCCTCCCTCTGCCCCACCACAGGAGTAATCCATGGGGAATACAGGGCCTGAGGAACTGGGGGCATGGCAGCTGGGGCTGGTAGAGACGTGAAGTGCTGGCAGGCCACAGGAGAGATAAACATCTGAATAGAAAAAATAGACTCCCATTCACTTCAATGGGGCATGCCCCCATACTCTCCCTTGCTGCATGTCATAATGTCCCTGAGCGCAGAGGCGTGTACATCAATAGGGAAGTGGAAAGAATTGGCTAATCACCTTATCAGAACAAAATTATGATCCTTTCCAACACAATACAATAACAATGACAAAACAGACTATCGCCAGCATACTATACCATTGAAGGTACGTCATTCCTTCAAATCAGAAAATCCCCTTAAAGGAATGGAGAGGTTAATGGGACACTGAACTGTCAATGCTTTTTATATCTTATTTCTAGTTCAAAACACACATTTTATGTTTGCTTATCATCTCTAAAATTCATTAATGTTGCTGGATGTTTTGTCTGCTTCTCTTCTGAGAAGAACCGAAATGCATGCTAATGGTGTAATTATACCCAACCTTTGTTTTGTTTCAAATCTTTGATCTACTCTTATAGCAAACTTCCTGAACATTGGGAACACCCTGAAACAGTGCAGCTACCCATGATGCAATAGTTTCCAACCTCCCACTGAATCACTGTGGATAGACTCTGTTGGGGATATTCCCAAGTCCATAAAAGATGCAGTAGGAGCTGATCAAAAACTGTAAACAAACATGTTTTTGCGTGGTAACACAAGTAGGTGGGTAGTCTGTTTTTTTAATTTTTAAAAGAAAAAAAGGAATTTAAATCAAACTGACAGCTACATCAGCAATCTCTACAGAATGTGACCAAGCATAACTTACAAACATACGAACATATGAAAACTTGCCAGCAGATACAGGCCTTACAATCTATCAAGTCTGCTCATATGCACAGCTAGCACTCTTATATTGCAGCTGCCCCACCCCCAACCTTCCATTCTCCTCCTGAATCTGTTCAGCACTGTTTACATCGCCCTCTCCTCCTTGCCCTGTCCCATGCCCTTTTGAAACTCCCCACTGTCCTACATGCCACCACCTCCTCTGGTAGAGTGTTCCAGTTTGACACCACCCTATCAGTGAAATAATTCCTCCTCATCCCCCTCCTGAACCTGCTTCCCTCCAGTCTTAGCCCATGCTCCCTTGTGTCCCTTCCCTTTCTCAGCTTAAACAGCCCCTCTGTGTCCAATTTGTCGATCCCCCGCAAGTATTTGACAGTTTCAATCATGTCCCCCCAGTCCCTTCTTTTTGTAAACCAGAGACACTTTGAGACTTAAGGGGGTTGACAGTGTCCATTTGAGCTATAAGGAACATCTAGACAGCCTAGGTATGTTTTACCTGGAAAAGAAAGGCAAGAGGAGATGTTATTTTAGTTTTTAAGTTTTAAACTGTTGAAGAAGGTGGATCAAAAGAAACATTTCCTCTGTGTTCATGGCAGTAGAACTAGAGGATATTCCCTAAATTTAAGGGAGGATAGCAAAAGGGTAATGTGAGGCAGTATTGTTTCACCCAGACAGTGGTAAACATATGGCACAAGCTCTCAAAGCAAGAGTGGTGCAAGTGGGAAGGGTTGAATCTTTTTAACTTAAGTTGATTCAGTTTCTCATGGAGAATAAAATTGCTGGATACATGTAATTCACTGGGAAGGATGGGTCACAAGTACATATCTCATAGCAAAATTAGTACACCTAGGAGGAAAGTGTGGATAACTCGTCTTGGGATCCCAGAGATTTCCACTACTGGCAGTTTCCCACCCCATACTGTAGTCTATAAAATCTACCTGTAGCAGTTTCCATATAACAACAGATGCATGTTTTGCACATGATATTGAATGCTGAAGATGTCTGATGGCAGGAGAGGAATACAATGGACCCCTGGTCTCTTTTCGTCTGGCATGTCCCATGTTTCTATACTCCTGCGGTAGATGTTTATTATTTAGTAGGGAACCAAGGGGTGCTTGATAAGAATGTTTACCATTCAGAAGCAAAAGGTTATTTTTTTCATTTAACATGTAC
Source organism: Neoceratodus forsteri (assembly GCA_016271365.2). Taxonomy (NCBI): domain Eukaryota; kingdom Metazoa; phylum Chordata; order Ceratodontiformes; family Ceratodontidae; genus Neoceratodus; species Neoceratodus forsteri. Next base: position 747,493,574 of record CM057459.1, read on the forward strand.
TTTGACATATACATTAGATATGCTTTCAATTAGATTTTTTTAACGTTGCTCATAATATTCTTGTGGAATCAAATAGTTGTTAGCCTTCTTTAAGCAAAAGACTAATGGTAAATTAATTTACTGCATCCGAAAAAGTGACACAGCCTGTGATGTTAATGAAGATTTTCATCTGTCATGGAAACAAAAGCTATACATTAGATACTGTGGGCTCGATTTTCAAAGAGCCCCTAGAGCAACACAAGTTGCATCACTCTAGGGCTGTGGTGAACACCGGGTGCATCAGGGAGCCTGTGCCCAATTTTATAAAGGGGGGGGTCCCTGCACCAAAAACCCAGGAGTTGCTGCAGCTGCAGGCTAGCGCCAAACAATTGGCTCACCTGCGAGAATTGCCACAGGGATCCAGCTCTCCTTCCCAGTGCAGCACTAGAGGGGCCAGAATGCTTGTTTGGGTAGTAAAACTGCTAGCCAGGAGGGGCCTGGGACAGAAGGGGCACAGGGGTACCATAGGGGGCATCAGGGAGACAATGGGCTTGCAAGGAAGTGATGGTGCCATTTACATAGCCATAAAGTTAATGGCATGAGACCATGGGGGGGGGTCCAGGGACAGACAGTGCCATGGCCCAGGTAAGCACAGCCTGGTAGTAGCCCCAGCCACCTATGGGGCTAATGCCAGGGCTGTGCCTACCTGGGGCTGTGGGACTGTCTATCCCTGGAACCCCCCCAGTCTCATCCCATCAGCTTTATGGCTATGTAAATGGCACCCCTGCTTGGTACCACATCACTCCCTCACATGCCCACTCTCTCCCCTATGGCACCCCTATGCCCCTTCTGCCTCCAACAGCCTACTTGCTGCCCCCGCCCCCTTCTCCACAGTGTGTGGCACTGGCTTAAGTCCCTTAGACCACCTCCTGGCTGGTCTAAGTGGAGCCCCTTCCTATGTCCATGGTGGGGCTTGCAAAGTCCCTGAAAAGAGGATGGTATAGCTCCACCATGGCACAAGCCCACTTCCGACCTGGCACAGGAGCGCTTTTACCACAAAGGTGGTGCAGGGTGGGTTGGGTGCAAGGCATCCCAATTTCAACGCAGCCTGCATTCAAAAAATCAGGATTGCTGCAAAGTTTGATGCTTGTACCGATGTAGTCCCACGTGTGTAGAGAGAATGTTTAATGTAATGGGAGCTAGGATGCAGTTCAAGCTGCTGATACCCAGCAGTCAGGTCCAGTTTCAAAAAAACCTTGGCTCCATCTACATCAGCAGTCATGTAATCAACAGCTGGAGTGAGATGTCTCTCATGTTTAATGGCTTTGTTTGGCAAGGGGCATGTCTATGCACAAGCTGTTTTTACCAGGTTGTTTCAGTTTCGGTGCTACCACTATGGGTGAAACCCATGAGGTTGAACCGTCACTTTTTCAGTGATGTCCAGGGCTTCTAGGCACTGACGTTCTTCCTCAGACTGCTTGTGTACATGAAATGGGATGTATCTGTGAGGTTGCACAGCGGGGCGTACAGTTTCGTCTGTATGCAGTTTAATGTGATACTCTTCAAGTTTACCAATGCCCAGAAAAATGTCCTTGTATGACTGTACCATTGAAGAACCTTGTTATTTTGTATGGAATTAATCACTTTTGTTAGATTAAGGTCAGTTGCAGTTATGTAGCTCAGTAGTGGCTCACTGCCTACTGTGAACACATAAAATGTATTACTGTAGTTGGATATTTATTTTTTTGACTCAGTCAGTGATTGGAAAGTCCCACATACTTTTAATGGTTTTGTGGAATAATATGGGTATATTTTAACAGTAGTTTTTTAATATGCTGGCTTCATGAGTAATGCTGTGCAAGGTTATATGTCAGTGACATCCATGGAGGCTCCTGTATCAGTGAGCACCCCATTTGGATGAACCTGCAACAATACCTTGTGGTTTGACTGACCTAACCTCTGCTGCACCTGGTTTGCAGACAAGACCACAAAAACATACTCAATGTCACTAAAAGAATCCACTTCCTGGGCTTCATTTTCAGGTCACTGAGTGATATGTTTCACAAACATTCGAGCCTGGTAATTGACTGGTACATTTCTGGAGCTGCAAACATTGGCAAATGGTTATGTTTGTTACTAATGCTGCCGAAAAACAGCAACATGAAAATATTCTCCTCCACAGAGAAAACAAGTTTTCTTCGACGTGCCAGTGATAATCAGTTTGCCTATATTTTTGGATTGGTACAGTGAAGCCTTTACTGCCCATGCTGTTTCTGCAGACTGATCTGTGTGTGCAGTTTAGACATTTCATAGACTTGAGTCGTATCTAAACGTTTTGCCGTGGTAATTTCTAAATCACATAAGTTTTGACAGCTTCACCTTGTTGATAGGCATCCTTGCACAATCAGTGCTTTTATTTCATTATCAACTTGGACAAATACTGTAGAAACATAGAAACATAGTATGTGTTGGCAGAAAAGGACCGGTAGGCCGAACTAGTCTGCCTTATTTTCCCTGCCTATTACTACACCTTGGACCCTATTTAGTCACAGGTGTCCCTACCTCCTCCCTTACCTCTACTTTTTATACTCATGTGCCTATCCCATGTGTGCTTGAAGCTTCTACTGTCTTCACCCCCACCTCCTCCCCTGGCAGGTCATCCCAGGTGTCCACTATCCTTTCTACAAAGATGTATTTCCTCATTTCTTTTAAATGCCCCCCCCACGGCATTCTTCATAGCATGCCCCTGTGTTCTGGTGCTCCTCTTCCTGTGAAAGAGACTTCCCTCCTGCACCTTGTTCACCACTGTGGGGTAGTTATAGGTCTCAATCATGTCTCCTCTTACTCTTCTCTCCTCCAGGGAGTAAATGTTGAACTTTCCCAACCTCTCCTTGTATGGTTTCTCTTGCAACCAGCTCACCCTGTTAGTAGTCCTCCTCTTTGACACATGGCAGCAAGCTGCTGCAAACTGAACTTATTTTCATTCATACTTTTAGTGCTATTTTGTCTCAGTCTTTCTTCTCTTTGTGGCTGAAACTGTGCAGCTTTTTCCAGCTGTCCCCATATAGACACAAAGAAAGCACCAGGCCAGAAAGGACTTTGCTGTGAAAAGCCAGAATGTCAGCTTCAGGGTTACCCAGTTTTCCAGTATTTGACGTGCATGAATCAGCAGCTACAGTAGGTTTTTACTGGGGGAAATGGTTAAAACATTTTGAAAGTTTATTGCTTGCTTTAGACTTAGTGATGCTACTAGAAAACATACATTTCTGCTCCACTATGCAGGCGAACAAGTGCACAGAATGTTTGATACACTGTATAATACAGGTGAACCAAAAGATTATGACCATGTCAAAACTGCATTAACAGATTATTTCAAGCCAAAGAGAAACACTGAATATGCAATCTATATATTTAGACAAAACAACAGAGAAATTAAAGCGCTTATCTACTGCAGGAGCATCATTCATGTTGCCAAATGTGTTTGTTATATATTTACTTGATGAAATGCAAAACAACAGACAGCATAGGTTCCTAACAACAGACAGCATAGGTTCCTAACAATCTAATAGTACCACTTTATTACTTCCTTCTTCACTCTCCAGTATGACATCATCTCACTGTGCCATGCAAGTCATTCTGGTCTGTGTAGTTCACAGGGAATATAACACTGCTTTTTAATGGAGTAGATACCCTTATAAGAAACAGTATGGAACACTTGTCCCCCTTAAATTTGAGCGTACTATGTCCCATTAATACATTTTCTATCTTTTTAGTAATGTAATCGTAAACTACAATTTGACATTAAACAAACAGTTTACTCCTCATGATACTGACAAGGTAGAAGTAGACTGCTCTGACCTTGTAACAAGGTAAGGGGATTATTCTGCCCCATGGCTGGGAACTTGTTCTGTAGTCTGACTTTTACAGATTCAGTTGGTTTGGATACTTATAAGCTCTTACTGGATAGTGGCTTGCAAAGTTAGGCTCATCTCTACCATTTGTTACTGTAATGTCCATGTCAGTATGAACACTCCCTGATGAAGGCTGTGGTTAAGCTGTGGGATTCAAACGTTCATCCACCTAAATGATAGGATCATGACTGATCGCTACTGACTTTAGAGGCACTGCAACCATGTCTTTCATATTCTCCTAATGCCTGAAAGATGTAGCACTAGAGTCAGGATCTTGTATTCTGGACATTAACAAATGGTTTATATGCTCTTTGTGCAATGTTGAGCCAGTCTGAACCAAATAAACCAAAGGTCCACATTTTCTTCCATTGATTACACACGTCCATTTTTCTTTCCCCCTCTAGGAGAGAACATACCTTCACCTTGTCCTTGGGATTGAGTTCTCACAGATTTTTCTGACCCTTGTCATGATGTGCATTTAGCCTCTCTTGCTTGGCTGCAATGGTTCTTTATAGGTTTGGCCTAAGCAAAGTAAATATGTTTGTGAGCTGATGTTTCAGGGGCAATTCAACTGGTGAACAACCGGTAACTGAATGTGGGGGTGCCTCCATACATAAACAGGAAGTTTGCCAGCCGATGTTGCAGTGACAGTTTTGCCCTGCCTTGGTCTACACTTAGTTTGCTTTGTAAGAGCCAGATGATAGGGAGGTACATGAGTATGTTTCTTTCCATTGGAATTCATGAACTGTTAAAATTCTGCTGAAGTAAACTGGGGCCCATTATAAGACACTACTTCGTCAGACAGGCCATATGACTGTAAACAAATTCTGTAGTGTCCCAATGGTCTTTGCAGTTGGTATTGTGGGCATAAAATCACATCTAGTAATTTAGAATAACTGTCCGCAATGACAAAGAAGTACTGCTTTTTTTTGTTTTGTATTTTTGCAACATCAATACGGATGCTCTGCCAGACCTGTGTTTGCTATTTCCAGGGATGAAGGGATGACAGTAATTGCATGTCTCAAACCATCATGCACACTCCCCAGCCCTGCACCTTCTGTTCAATGTCTTGGTCTAGTCCTGACAACCAAAAGTAGCTCCTTACCAAGGTCTTCACTGTGCACATCATTGGGTGTTGACAGTGCAAGTCCTCCCATAGTCTGGTCCTATTACCTGGGGCTACAAGCCGTGCTCAGTTGACAGCTGATCTCTTTGGGTAAAAGATGGATGTAGGGCCTCTTTGGTCACATAATCAGATCAGTCATATAGAGTGAATTCCCACAGCCATGAAAGGATAGGATACTTATACGTCTCTTCTGTGATATCTCTTGATGACCCAAGTAAATTCCCAACACAAGAAAGAAAGGAACTATCTGCCTCTTCAGCTGGGATTGTCTGGCCTTGGCTTGGCAACCTGGATAGAGCATCTGCATTGCCATGTTCCTGCAAATTCTGATATTCTGTATTGTACTGATAAGCAAGCAAAATGAATGCCTGTCTTTGCATCCTTACAACTGCTAGTGTAGGTATTGCTGACTTTGGGCCCACAATTGCCATAAGAGGCTTATGGTCAGCAACAAATGTGAATTTATGATCATAAAGATATTTGTGAAATTTCCATACCCCAAAAATTAATCCAGGTGCCTCTTTTTTATTTTTCATGTAGTTCCATTTACTACTGGATAAGGTTCTTGATGCAAAAGCAATAGGCCTCTCTTTGCCATCTTCTGTTACATGGGATATCACTGCTCCCACCCCGTATAGTTAGGCATCACAGGATAACCTCAGTGGCTTCTTTGTATCATAATGTATTAACACTTGACTGTTTAAAAGTAGCAGTTTGCATTTGTTGAAAGCCGCTTCACATTCACCTGACCACTTCCAAGATTCGCCCCTTTGTAGTTGCTCATGTAAAGGTTTCAGGGTAGTTGCCAGGCCTTCCAAAAAACAAACAAAACAATTCCGTAATCCAAGGAATGATTCAAGTTCAGTGACATTTGCAGGCTGGGGTGATTTCTCCATGGTCGTAACATTTTCTGTAGTGTGGTGCACTCTTTCTATATCCACTTCATGTCCTAGATATTCCACCCCGGACTGTAAAACTTAACATTTCTCCAGCTTTACCTGGACACCACAAGATTCAAGATGGGTAAGCACTTCTTCCAATACCTTTAAATGTTCCTGCTTTGATCATCTGGCAATCAAAATGTCATCTAGGAAACACACCACATGATCCAGTCCTTGCAAAATTTGGTCTGTTACCAAATGGAAAATAGTAGGAGCACTAGAAACTCTATATGGTAATCCCTGGCATCTGTACAGGCCTGATGGGTGGTAACAGTCAGACACTCTTCAGAATATGAGGCCAGTTCAAGTTCCCTATATGCATTTGACATGTCCAGTTTGTGAAACAGACACCACCTGCCAGAGTGGCAAACAAATCTTCAACATTTGGAAGTGGATACGTCTTATTATCAATACAATTTATAGTAACTTTATAGTCTCTACATATGCAAAGGAAGTTGTCTGATTTAGGTACTAAACTGACTAGACCACCTACTAGTGTGGCTTCATAGGCACTATTGTGGCATATCCCATAATACCAGCAGACTCAAGCCAAGAAAGATGAACTACTTACATACTGTATTTATTGCTCATCTTGGCATAAGAATCACATTTAAAACACATATAAACAGCAGTATAAAGCTGGCAGTAGACACGCACAGGAACTAACAGCAGTCCCAAAATTTCAGCAACAGCTATACCAGGAAACCTGGCAACAGAACCTTACATTTCACTCCGTTGGGTGGCGCTTTCTCAGAGGTGTCCACTCAGGTAAATCTTACTAGTATTTATAGTACCCATAATTAAAGCAACTCCCACAAGTGCACATGCAATTTAAATTAATTGTCTACTGACATGAAACACAAGCTTAACGATGTACATAAATTCAGTTTTAAAAACACTCATTTAATAGTAGCCCAAGCATCATTCCAATAATGTCTTATAAGCATTATGCTAACATATCTGAAGTGCACAGTAATTATAAACAAGCAACATGTATATTTTAACAGTCCCACAACATTTTTTTCTGAGATACAGCTTTAAAGAATCTTCTCTTCTAATTCCTGAGCATATCCAAATGTAGTGGCATTGGTATTTCACTACTTATCAGTATATTACATCAAGCGACACACTACAAAAAAAAAAAAGACATAAAACACCCATTAAGTACGTATTACTTGGGAATACATATACTGTACATGTTACAGTATCCAATGAGCTTTTCTGATTCTTATATTTTCACATGTATTTGATTTTACAACAAGTGTAACATGTTTCCAAAGGGGCATTACTCATTCCATTTAAAGTCCACAGAGAGTATTGGATGCACATATACTAACATACTAAAATGCCAGCAGAATAGGCCTAACGGTCTTTCGTGTCTGCTCATTTGGTCATCCCCCACCCTAGGAGCTGATCTTGCTGCCCCCTTGACCTCTCTGGCTTCTCCCTTCCCAGTCCTGGATATTCTCGCTGCACTGGACTTTCCTTCTAGAACCCTTCCCCTGGTTCAATTTGGGTACTACATCTAAATCTTCCCATTCCAAGGCAAAAATATGGGACTTCAGAGGAGCTGACTTTGATAAGATGGCCAACAGAGTTAAGCTAGCCCTGGCAAAAAGAAACACAGGTGAGGAGGTACAGGCAAAGTGGGCAAGCATTAAGGATACAATACTTGAAGCAACATCCCATTGTGTTAGACAGAAAAGGAAGTGCAAAAGAAGAAGGAAACCACTTTGGTTCTCAAATACAGTAGCAGAAAAGGTCAGAGCCAAAAGGCTGGCCTTCAGGAAATATAAAGGAACACAGCCGGGATGAAGATAGGGAGGCATACCAAACTGCCCTAAGGGAAGCAGGTAAGGCAGTAAGGCAGGCAAAGTCCCAAACTGAGGAAACACTAGCACGAACAGTAAAAGAAGGTGACAAGACTTTCTATAGATACATTAGTGAAAGGAGAAAGTCCAGAGGGGTATTGCTAAGCTTAATGGAGAAAAGGGAGCATGTGAGGAGGAGGACCCTGTAAAGGCATCTATCCTAAATAGATACTTTTTGCTCAGTATTTACTGAAGAGAAGGTAGGGCAGGGCCCACAGCTCAGCATTATGGACACAGGGGAGGAGGTGAGCACTACTCCCTTCACAAAGAAAGGGTCCTACAAGAGCTTGCTAAGCTCAGGGTGGATAAGGCAATGGGACCTGATGGCATACATCCCAGGTACTTAGGAGCTAAAGGAGGAACTAGCAGAGCCATTAGCAGAATTGTTTAGTGAGTCTCTGAGCACAGGAGAGGTCCCATAAGACTGGAGAAGGGCTCATGTGATCCCGCTCCACAAGAGTGGTAGCAGGGAGGAGGCGGGGAACTACAGACCAGTCAGTCTTACCTCAGTAGTGGGCAAGATTATGGAGGCACTCCTTAAGGAAAGGATAGTGCAACACCTGGAATCCATAGGGGCACAGGATCCAAAACAGCATGGGTTTACAAAAGGAAGGTCCTGTCAAACTAATCTCATAGATTTCTTTGACTGGGTAACCAGAGTAGTGGACCAAGGGGGAGCAGTTGATGTCGCCTACCTTGACTTCAGCAAAGCTTTTGACACTGTTCCACATAAAAGATTGATAAATAAGCTAGGTAGGCTCGGGGTGGGTCAGAAGTTGGTCAACTGGGTGGCAAACTGGTTGACTGGCAGAAAACAGAGAGTGGTGGTAAATGGTATACAGTCAGAAGAGATGCAAGTCACAAGTGGGGTACCTCAGGGATCAGTCCTGGGGCCAGTCCTATTCAACATCTTCATCAGTGACCTTGCAGATGGACTAGAGGGTAAGGCTTGTCTGTTTGCAGATGACACCAAGATCTGCAACAGAGTAGATGATCCAGATGGGGTGGGCAGAATGAGAAGAGATCTGGATAAACTAGCAAAATGGTCAGAAGAGTGGCAACTGGGATTTAATGCAAAGAAGTGCAAAATCATGCACATAGGGAAGAAACCCTGAAGCCACTTATAGGCTGGGAGGAGTTGCTAGCAGTCACAAAGGAAGAAAGAGACTTGGGCATCATCATCACTGATGACCTAAAATCATCAAGCAGACCTCTAAAGCAGTAGGTAAGGCTAGGGGTGTTAGGGTGTATTAGTAGGGAGTATCACAAGTCGTAAGAGGAGGTAATAATCCCTCTGTACAAGACATTGATTAGGCCCCATCTGAGTACTGCGTTGTATTGGAGCCACACCTTCACAAGGACATTAACCAAATTGAGGCAGTCAGAGAAGGGCACCAAAATGGTGCAGGGACTGCATCAGAAGACATATGAGGACAGATTAACGGAGCTCAATATGTATACCCTTGAGCAAAGGAGGGAAGAGGTGATATGATCGAGACATTTAAACACCTTAAGGGCATAAACAAGGTGAAAGAGTCTAACATGTTTAAATATAAGAAAATAGCAGGACAAGAGGACACAGCATGAGATTAGAGGAGGCCGATTAAGGGGAATGTGAGAAATCTTTTCACAGAAAGGGTGGTAGATGCATGGAATAGCTTACCACAAGAAGTGGTGGCTATGAATACAGTGCAGGGCTTCAAACAGGCATGGGATAGGCATAAGGGAGCAATACAAATGACTATGAATAGATAGGTCACTGACAGAGCAAAGGCCGATGGCACATTTATAAGGTAGAAAAAGAAATGGGCAGACTGGATGGGCCTTGCGGTCCTTATCTGCCGTCAACTTCTATGTTTCTATGTTTCTATGTTTACTTGTCCCACCCCCTCTTGAACCCCTCCACCTTATCTGCCTCCACCAGCCCCCTGGGCAGCGCATTCCATGGCTCCACCACCCTCTTAGTGAAGTAGCACCTCCTCCTTTCTCCCCTGAATCTCCCCCCTCCAGCTTCCACCCATGCCCTCTAGTTACCCCCTTCCTTTGGAGCACCCTGACTGCTTCTCCCCTATTTACCCCCTTCATGTACCTGAAGACCTCTATCATGTCCCCCGGTCCCTTCTCTCTTCCAATGTGTACATATTTAGCTCTTCGAGTCTCTCCCCATAGGTCCTGTCCTCCAAGCCCCAGATCATTTTGGTTGCCCTCCTCTGGACCCGCTCCAGGAGTTCAATGTCCCTCTTTAAGTGTGGCCTCCAAAACTGCACACAGTACTCTAGGTGCGGCCTCACCAAGCAGTTATACAGAGGGAGTATCACTTCCCTCCTTCTGGAGGTGATTTCCCCTAGCGATGCATCTCAGCATCCTGTTGGCCTTGGCCTCTGCCCTCCTACAAGTCTCCGAGTTGTTTATCCTGACATCCACCACCACTCCCAGGTCCCTCTCAGCCATCGAGACTTGTAGCATCCCCCTTCCCCAGGGTGTACACTTGGCTCAGGTTTCTGGCTCCCAGGTGCAGTACTTGCATTTCCCTGCATTGAACCTCAGCTTCCACTTTCTAGACCACCTTTTCAGAGCTTTCAGGTCCCCCCGTAGGGCTACCCTCCCCTCCTCCCCATCCACCACCGCCCCCAGTTTTGAGTCATCTGCAAAGAGACTCATCTCACTCCTAACACCTTTCCTTATGTCAGAGATGTAGGCATTTAACAGGAGGGGCCCAAGGACTGATCCTTGAGGGACCCCACTAATGACCCTCCTTGGGGATGAGACTAGCCCTTCAACCATGACCCTCTAGGTCCGGTCCTACAGCCCATTGCCTATCCATCTGATCATCTGGTTCCCCACCCCCATTTCTCCCAGTTTATCCAACAGGCCCTCATGAGGAACAGAGTCAAACGCCTTGCTGAAGTCAAGAAAGAGGATATCCACAGGTCTACACAGGTCCAAGGCACTCATCACCCAGTCACAGAACTCCACAAGGTTTGTCTGACATGATTTCCTTGGGATGATCCATGCTGTTTATTGTCCAGGCACCCTGACTTTTCCAGTTCCCCCCCAGCCTTTCCTTAACAATGCCCTCCATCACCTTGCCCACTACCGATGTCAGGCTGACGGGCCTGTAGTTCCCTGCCACCTCCCTTGATCCCCCCCTTGCGGATAGGCACTATATGCACCACCTTCCAGTCCTGGGGCACCCACTCTGTCCTCAGAGAGATGCTGAAGAGCTCCGCCAGGGGTTTCACCAGGACATCTGCCAGTTCCTTCAGCACTCTGGGATGTAATGTATCTGGCCTCGGTGCTTTCTTCGTTTTAAGGGACCTGAGGCCTTCCCTCACTCTCTCTGCCATGATTTCCACCTCCACTACCTCGTCCCCCTGCTTTGCGTTCCCCCCTCCTGCCAGTGATGGCCCCGCCTTCTCCCCAGACCCGCCGATTGGTAAGGGTCCCCCCCTCAGTTTCACCATCTCCTCCCATGTATGATGCAGCCCCCATTTTTCTTGGTGAAAACTGAGGTGAAGTACTCATTTAGTACCTCAACCTGCTCCCCCAGGACTTGTGCCCATCCCTCCCCTGTTTTAATCCTGCTAATCTGCCCCTTCACCCTTCATTTTTCCCCAATGTATCTAAAGAACCCCTTGTTCCCTCTTCTAATTTCCCTGGCCAGGTTCTGCTCCTTCCTTGCCTTAGCCGCTGTCACCACCTTAGTGGCCCTTCTGGCCATCAGCTCATACTCCCCTCGATCCCTTTTACTCCTTGAGCACTTGAATTGCCTATAGGCTGCCTTCTTTTCCCTCACCACCTCCTGTACCTCTCTGGTCCACCAGCAGGGTTTCTGGGCCCTACCACATTTTCGTCTTACTCTTGCACAGGTGCTGGTAGCATCCTGCACCCCCCTCCTGATGATTTCCCACCTACTGTCAGCGTCCATGTCTGGCCCTATCCCATCCAAATGCTCCTTAAGGATCCTTTCCATTTCCTTGAAATATGCCCCCCTGAAGTCAGTTACCTCCATCTTTCTGCAGCCTTCTACCCCTCCTAGATCCAGGCAGATTCAGACCGTGGCATGGTTGCTCCCCACCAATGGGTCCCTTACCTCCAGGCCCCCAATCTGTTCACTGTCTGCCAGGACCACATCCAGTATCCACGCCTCCCTGGTCGGTTCCCCCACCTGCTGAGTTAACGCATCCTGAAAGACATCCAACAACCTCTGTTCCTTGGCCATCAAGAATGTCATAGCCTCCCAGTCCATTCCTGGCATGTTTCGGTCCCCCAACACCACCACCCTTCCCCTGCCCAATCTGCAGTGTCTCCCAACATCTGCCACCAGACTCTCCTCCAGCTTCTCTGCCAGCACAGGGGGTCTATACACCACTCCTATTTTTACTCTCTTGCCCCCCCCCTAGTTATCAAGGTGACCCAAATCACCTCCACAGTTCCCTCCGCCTCCTCCACTCCTCCTATGCCAATGCAGTTTTTGACTATTATTGCTACCCCTCCTCTCCTTCTCTCCCCCTGGTCATTCCTATGAGTTACATTTATTAAACGGTAGTGGCTAAAATATTCCTTGTTTTTATTTTATTTTTTTTTTACTTTTTACCACATGGTTACACTACTACACCCATAGGGGGATTTTTTCCCCCCCAATGAAATTCAAGTTACTATGTCCTTTAAATATTTCAAAATTCAAGAACTGTCTATGTGCCAAATCCATACTCTCTTAAACAATCCGATTTTAAATCCATTAAAGAAGAATGGTAAGAAGGGAATTAATAAATCAGATGGGGGGGGGGGCGAGAAAGCATAGAAAAGCTTTCCATGGATATAAATATATAAAACACTATTGCTTATTGTAAATGCATGAACTCAATGGAGTCATTAAGACCTGGTGGGAAACAAGCCCAGGTACGAAAGATCCACCTGATCTCTGTAGTGCCAACACATTTCTTCCAGTCTCCTCTCCTGCTATTTTTATGCACCTTTTCCATTCCAAAAAATTGTATCTTGTGTTGATTCCTATCTTTTCCAAGAATGTGCTAACCAATTACATATTTTGTGTTTCCTTCTTTCCAAGTTCTCACTTGTTCCCCTATTCAAATCTTAAAGCTTCTAATGGTACGTCCTGCATACATAGAATGCATTGCATTCACACTTCAACATGTACTGTACACATCACCCTCTGTAATACAATTTATAAAGGCATTACAATAAACATCCCTTTTTCCCCTTAGATGCGATATTTAGTTACCCTATATCACATAATTGCAATACATACACTAACCACATCTCTTATTCATATTTGGGATTTTCCAAAAGACATTTTGATTCAGTAGAGGTTGATATGTGGTTTTAACCACCATATCTGTAATATTTCTTGCTATTCTATATACTGTACAAGGCGGGGACTGTCTGGCAGGATGTTTCGTAGCTTAGCATCTCGCATTAAAATCGTCCACTGTTTATTAACTATCTCCCTCAAATTTACCCACTCCATAAGCATAGGTGGTAATAAATCTTGGGAAATCCACATTTCTATCTTGAGCTAGATTTTTAAAACACCTATCAGATAGTAATTCCTTTCTCTCCATTAATGCAACCTGTTCCACCACTACATTAGTATCATCTGATTTACTGTATATTCTCTAGCTAGAAACCTCCCTACCTGCTGTTTTCTCTTTCCTGGTCTACAGCAGGGTCAGTACAATTTTGTTTAAACCTCATTAATTGGCCTTTTAGTATTGCATTTTTCATATGTACTGGGTGGCAGCTGTTAGCTAACAACAACGTATTTCTGTCTGTACTTTTTACAAACAGATCCGACAAGATATTGCTCTTGCCGTCCGTGTATAAGATAACATCCAAGAAAATGGTACTTTGAATTCCCACAGTGAGTTTACATTTTAAAGCAGGATTTGTTCCCACAAATACACAAACTATTCAAGCTGTGTAGCAGTTCCCTTCCAGATTATTAATATATCATCAATGAAATGCGTCCACAAATCCAAATAAAAAATATATGGATTTGCACAGGCATTCCTCACAAAGTTCACCTCCCATCTTGCCAAATATAAAATGGCAAAGCTGGGTGTGAAGGTTGTTCCCATCGCTGTTCCTCATACTTGCAAATAGTTTTTAAAGTATTCTTTATGTAATGCATTATTATCTCTTTGTTATGTGTGAAAAATTAATACAATTTTAATTTGAAAAACAAAAATACTTGCAAATAGTATTTATTTCTAAACGTAAACATGTTAAATTTCAAAACCATTTCTGCAGGTTCACCAGTAACTCTGTAGGTGGATTTTCACCCTCAGATCTTTGTTCCAGGAAATATTGCAATGCTTGTAGCCCTGCCCCATGGGGTATGGAAGTATAAAGAGACTGGACAGCTAGTGTTGCAAATAGCCAATCAGATTGCATGTCAGTGTCATATGCCATGTTTAGAATATCTGTTGTATCACAAATATATATATGAACATACAAAAATTGCCAGCAGAAATGAAGTCTCTAGGTCTATCTAGTCTATCCAGTCTGCTCAAGTGTGCAGATAACCCCTACTTTGCAATTGCCCCTCCCCCTCCCCACCTTCTCAAATACCCCCCCATCTCTCCCTGTCCCAACCCCTCTTGAAACTACCCACCATCCTACAGGATACCACCTCCTCTGGCAAAGCATTCCAAGCTGACACTACTCTCTCTCTCTCTCTCTGTGAAAAAGTGCCTCCTCATTTCCCGAGTAGTGGTCACCTCCAGTCAGTGGTTCCTCTACCCTCACCTCTCTAACAGCCTCCCCATTGATCAATACTAGATCTAGTATATTCCCCAACCTAGTCAGCTCAGTGATCAACTGTGCCAGGAAACAGTCCTGGAATGCATCCGGGAGAATCTGTTCCCTAGCACTCAAGGTGACTGACGTACCCCAATCCACACCCAGAAGTATGAAGTCCCCCACTATCACAGTGTTACCTCTTCCGCACATTTTCCTGATTTGCCCTGCTAGCTCCATGTCAAGATCTTCCCCTTGAGATGGTGGTCTATATACTACTCCCAACCTGAGAATTCTATTCCTTGTGTCTCGAAATTGCATACACAAGGCCTCTGTCCTACACTCCTGCCCTTCCTCCCTCTCACACATTATCCCTTCCTTCATGTATATTGCCACCCTCCACTTTCTCATTGTCTCTGTCCCTCCTGTAAATCCTGTACCCTGGGATCAACAGATCTCAGTCCCGGTATTTGTTGGCCTACGTTTCTGTGATGGCTGCTATGTCTACTATCCCCTCCACTAGAAGAGCCTTCAGCAGTTTTGTCCCCCAGATGTCTTGCATTAAAGGAGGCTACCCTCCAAGATCTACCCCTGCTATCCCCATACCATTTATTATCCCACTTCACCCCACCCCTCAAGCCTTAAATTACCCTTTCCCCTCCCCACTCGTCATTCCAACAACACACTCGCCACCCCACCACCTAGTTTAAACTCACCTTTGTTGCTATATACTCTTCTAATCTACATTTTAAGACATCTTGCTTTTCCCTGCTTAAATGTAACCTATCCCCTGCATACAACTTTTTACTATCCCAGACTTTACTCCAGTTACCCACTAATCCATATCTCTTGGATTGACTCTATTCTCTCAGCCAATTATTAAACTCCTCTCTCCTTTTCTTCCTCACTGTGCTGGCCCTAGGCATTAGTAGAACCTCAAAGAAGGATACAGAACCCCCACCCTCCTCACACAACTTCCCTAGCTCCTCAAACCTCACAATTATCACCTCTACCTTTTCACCTGCCAAGTCATTCATGCCCAAGTGAACCACCATATGTGGTTTGTAGTGTCCCCTCCTCACACATTTGAGAATAGCTTGTCCCGCCCTATCCACTGTCAACCCAGGTACTGACCCTACTCATATTCCACTATGTCTTTCCCCTTTACTCCCCCATCTGATCCCTTTTAGTATGGAATCCTGAAGTACTAGTACAACACCCTCATCAATACCTTTTCCCTCTACACCCGCTCTGACTATCCACCCAACCTGCGTTTTTGCATCACTAACTATACCCACCATGCTCGCTCCAATCTCAACCCTTGTTAAATCCCCTACCTTTATACCCTGTGTTAAAATCATCCTCCTTCACCCTCAGAGTACCCCACCCCAAAACCACCCTTCCCATGCACACTGGACCCAGTCTTCTTGTGCAGCTGCTCCACTATATTCCTCATGCTCTCACTTTCACCCTGATCCTTCTCACCCAAAACTATGCCCATATCCTCCATCTGGGAGCAATCCCCTGGTTGTTTACTACCGTTAACTCTTCCTTCCCACCTTCAAATATCCATACCCTCCTCACCCACCATAGAAGACAATACCTCAAAGCTATTCTCTGTATTCACTACACATTGATGTCATGGTTCAATCCTCCTGACCTGAGGGTTCCCGTTGCTGCCAGCCTCCCTGTTCATGTTGGCACCGTAACCCAGCCTCTTCCACTCCCTATGTTCAGGAGGGGACTGCTTGCACAATAGGCCTTAAAGAGGCATCTATGAATTTGGACAGTGGTTCGGTGATCCATCCTATCCGAGATATTATTTGGTGACCAGGAGGCTTATCGAGATGTTTATGCATCTAGGGCAGAGCGTATGTGGTTGGAACCACTGGATGATGTGTTGTCAAAAACTCTTTTTTTTCTAAAGTGATCCAACCAACAATACATGCCCAAGACACAGTCATCTATTTTTTTCTTAAAAACCTTGGTAAGATTCCCTGTCAAATTTTCTATAAAAACTGGTATCACTTAATTGTTGCATGATTTCATTTTCATAATCCTCACTGTCCATAACTACTATTGCTCCCCCTTTATCTATATAGTGGAAAAACCGTCATCTTCATCAGTGCTGTTTACTCCAAACTCTCCTCTACACAGTGTGCTACAACTGGTGCCCTCCTGTTTTTACATCTGCATGCAATATGCCCAATTCTGAGACACTGGTGGCATTTTTCATTTTTAAATTTGCAAATGCTAAGTGAATGCTTTCCATCATATCTATAGCAAGCTTGCTGACTTCCTATGTTTGTATTCTTTCTCCCTTGAATTGCTTTGGTCAGGCCTTCTTTTTCAATACATTTACTTCAAGGGGTCTGTTCATTTGCAGTAGCCACACTTTCCCACACTTTATGTGCAGCAGAGTGATGAAAAGCTGTCTTCCCTGACAGGTCCTATGCATTTTTGAGTATATTTCCATGGCTAAAGCAATTTCTAAAGCAGATTGGAAAGTCTGCTCTTTTTCAGAGCGTGGTCATTTTCGTACTGATTTGCTTTTTAAATCACAGTCTAATCAGTCTCTGAGAGTTTCAGTCAAAAAAGCTCCAAGTCTTTCTTGGTTCATTTTAAAAGTGACATCCATACTTGTGTTACTGCACAAAAGCGTGTGTGTTTACAGTTCTTGATCAATTTCCATTGCATCTTTCGTGGACATGGCAATACCTGCAACACAGTCTAGCCTCTCATGATGCAGTAGGAGGAGAGGACAATATTGCATCATGAGTGGCTGCACGGTTTGTGGGTGTTCCTAATGTTCAGGAAGTATGTAGTAAGAGTAGATCAAGGATTTTAAATAAAACATGGTTGGTATAATTACACCGTTAGCATGCATTCTAGTTCTACTATGAAAGGAAGCAGATAAAGCAACCATGCATATCAGTGAATTGAAAAGAAGGTAAGCAATCATAAAATGTCAGTTTTCAAGTAAAAATACTGTATAAGACAGTTTTTGCTGGAATAACATTTTAGCTATATTCACTATTTTGAAAATCCAGTGAAAATTATATGCCAGTGAAAATATATACTGCAATTGACAAGTTAGCTTGCCCTTGCACTTCAGTTAAATTAAACTGCTGTGAAGATGTCAGAGTGGACAAAACTGTGAAATTTAAGGGCAGTGAATTCATTCTCTTATACAGTAGTATGTTGCAAAAAGGGCTGACAGTGTCCCTTTAAGGCTACAGTATACAGTAATCAGCTATTGTTTCACAGCCTTTTTGATCCCAGTGACCAAAGTGAAAACACTCTGCAATTATCAGTGGTTTGGGTTTGTAATTGATAATGTACTTTCAGAATCTAAGAAAGCTGCAAATAAGGTTTATCTTTTGGTTTTCCTGGGGCTATAACATTCTTCAACAATCCATGTGCTTTGGGTCCTATTACAGACTGGAAAACACTTGGTTATCTTTCCACTGATATTTCATTTGAATGTATCCATATTTCAAACCTTTCCAGATATGAATCGAAACCTTCTTTTGTCTCATCAAACTGTGACATTCTTCCAGTCTGACCCATGGTGATACAGTGTCCTGTTCTCCTTTTGACAAGTACATTTTTCAATAAAAAATTCACCACCCTGCCACCAGAAACTGTAATATATTTAGTTGATGTAATATAAAATAACGGGCAGCATGGGCTGTTAATAATCCACCATTACCACTTTATTACTTTCTGCTTCAATCTCCAGTATGACATCATCTTATTGAGTTGTGCAAGACATTCTGGTCTATGTAGTTCACGGGAATATAACAGTCTGCAGTACAACACAGTAAACCCCACTTTTCAATAGCGTAGATACTCTTATAAGAAACAGCATGTGACGAAGTCTGCATGGGAGATCATTTGTAGAAAATGTAAAGAGAGCTATCCTCACTGCGGCTCAGCAAGGAGTCTTTCAACAACTAACTTTATTGTATCACCGTCCACTCAAAGAGCACATTATAGGCACCGTAGAGTGCAGTCTTCTGTTTGGCCACAAGATAGCAAAGTATGCCAGCAATAAGACACAACGAGGTGTGGGTTATGGCCTGATAAAAGCACACCTCCGGTGCATTATGAGGCATGAAGCACTTGCGCCAAGTACCTTTAGCACCTGGGAAGTGCTCTTATCAGGCCATAACCCACACCTTGGAGTGTCATATTGCACTTATAAAATGACACCCCCAAGTAGAAATTAAAAGAACTGTTAAAATAGAAAAAATTTGTAAAAAAAACAACATTTTTTTAGTTGCTACTGTAAAACAAAGAAAAAATAGTCCCTCTATGTACTGTCCTGTGTATTAGTCTGTATTTGGCTTGATCAGCAGTGCTGCCCAGTGCCCCCCATTGTACCCACATACTGCTCAGGTTATGTGTCTGCAGTCCCTCAGGAACACACTGAGTTTTTTTTCCTGTACACTTTGAAATTCAGTGTTTCTTTAATTGATAGCGGTGGTTGGTGGGGGTGAGCGTGTCCTTTTTCAGCCACCATACAGTACAGAGTCTTTTAAAAGTACATTTCCCTTGCAGCGTTATCTCACTAAGTGAGTGCGCTTATGAAAGAAAAAATGATGTGCGGGTTTCTTTGGGTTTTTTTCCACTTACATTTTGATATAGGACATAACAGGCGATCAGATCTCCTGTATGATTCAACACTTTTGGTTGTGGCACCCATACAGTTCATTCATCAGAATGGAATAGCTTTCTGGTGTACAGTATTTCATCTGGTAAGCACTGTACAGGTCAGAGTTTAATTTCTTTATTTTTGTATCATCATCCTAAGTGAGTTTGTGTGTGGTGAGGTGAGTCTCACTGTGTCGCCGTGGTTGCGTTCGTCACTCTGCGACACTGTGCAAATGCTTGAGATGGCTCAGATGAGGAGAACTGAATTTTGAATTGTGGCAGCATGGAAACCTTGATATAGAGCTGTACAGTGTCAGTTTCTATAGATGTAGTGCAGGTTGCCATGATATGGCGCTGTAAGGACACGGGCAAAAGAGGTGCTTAGCCAGTCAGAGAAGCTTACATTTTTTGCCCATTTTATAAATAATGTTATCATCACGTTACAGTGCTTAACTAAAATGCTAGGATACTACAGCCTAGACAATGAATAATGTGATAAGACAAAACAGTACAACGCATTAAAACATTACAATATTATTGAAGATGGAAAATACAAGAGAAGCTACTCAAAAGATAATCTGCTGAGCAAGCTAGGCTACAATTATGATAAGCTATACTGTGTTTATATTATTCTTAACGTGCTCTAGTTAGTATCCATAAACTAGCAATATGCTGGTACTAAAGTGCTGAATTAAACTACTTTCAAAAATAATATAGTTCATTTGATTACTGCCCTTAGGTGTACTGTAGTAGAGATGCTTATAGATGACTATCTTGATTCAAACTTGCCTTGTTATGGGTTCACAAAACACAATATGAATCCAGGTACTAATAACACTTTGCACATGAGTTACAAAGGCCCCCATATTCAAACAATTAGCATGGCACTAACCAAGTTAGTGCCATACTAATCGTAAATAGTGCCAGCCAACAGGGCAGGGGCCACATTCAAAGGCCTTGGTGTGCTGCTGTTACCCGATAGTGTGACTGCTCAAAATATACCACTGTGCCTATGCAAATGAGGGAACCCCCATGTACTGGGTGCAGCGGTATATTTATTGGCTTTGGCAGTATTAAGCAGCTGACAACACAGTGCATCAGGTGATGTGGAGAGAGCATCAATGGGTGGGGTTAAGAGCAGGGTTTTGGCAACATTAAACTGTGCTGAAACACATGCTCAGAATCATGGCTTTACTTTTTAAACTGTATTTAAGCTAATTTATGTGACATAAACAGACAGTGGGTATCAGGTTGCCTAACTGTATTTTAGAAAACAGTTATAATTGAGTCATCCAAAAAACACCATAGCACAAATGCAAACAATAAAGAACAAGATGAACTCCACTGCAAAAGAATTCTTCAAAAGATTTTTTTTTCCAAACACAAATATATTAGGGCAACAGTTTTGTGGCCTCACCACTTCCTCAGGCCCTGCTGTGTTTATATAATAGACACACACAGAAAAAAGCAGTGTTTTAGAATCCTTGTATTAGTTTCTTGAACAAATATGCTTTTAAAAATCACAAAAGTCCAAAAATCACCCCATAATGTACCTGTCCCCACCATACATAACGATTTTCTAATTACCCTCCTAACCTCTGTTAGCTACAGCAATTAACATACACATTAAAAATATAAATACTACTTCATTCTCATTAAGCTAAGGCAACCAAATATCCAGGATTACAGAACTCTTACCCTTAGTGTTTATAGTTCAGGCATTCACAGGTCTATTGGGTTTGTTATCCTGTGTAACCTTATGCTTCTTTCTATCTTTTTTTTTTCCAATTGTTTAACCAGGTGAGGCACACTAAGCTGAAAGTTTGTTTACAGGTGCAACCTGGGAGCACAGGGAAGTTAAATGACTTGCTCAGGGTTACACAGTATGCAAGTGGGGGCTGTGGGATTCAAACCCAGGTCTCAAGAGTTGCAGCTCAGAGCCTTAAACCACTGCACTATACTTCCTCCCTTATCTGATCTGATCTGATCTTATCTGATGTAAAGATAAATAAAAATGAAAATAAAGTGGTGCTATCAGAGGATTAAGGATCCTTCTTGCACTCGTGGATAATTACGGCACTTTCAAATGCAGTCCACATAATACTGCTCCACCCACCACAGCATTGGAGGTCGGTAGTACACGCCAACCATGAGCAATACATGGGAATAACTACTAAAGTATTATAATATAAAACAAAATAATGGGGGGTGTGGTGGCAGAGCCCCCCAAATACAAACAAAACTATTACAGTAATGTTTAATGGCACAAATACTTCATTGGTGCACCCGGGGGAGCATGGGGGGGGCGGAGTGCCCCCACATTAAGTTATTTCAGAGATTGAAATAGACCCATTTTCATCCTTCTCAGACAAGTTAGCAAACCTATGACATTGTTTGTAGTAAGATGTTTTGAGGTCTATCGGCTCACAGAAACAAGAAAACTTTACAGAGACTCAAATCATGATCGGCTGCAGCTTCTGCCCGCACCTTGGGATAAACATTTTACAGACACTAATACAATGCTAAATCGCTGAGTGTTTTGTTTTTTTAGACCTTTTGGAGGTTGTGCAATACTGCATTTTGTACTTTTTCAAATTGTGTGACTAGACTGTGTGCAATAAATAGCTCTTTGCTAAGTTGACAATGTTGGGCATGTCTTTGTATGCCATTTCAGTCTGTGGAGGTGTGTGAGTGAAGTTGCTAGCCCCGTAAGTGTATTGTATAGAAATATTTTTTTCATGCAAGCAGGGTCCTTAATCCTCCGGTATCACCAATAAAGCTAGGTTTTATAATAACTTTATAATAACATTTTTCACATCTTAGTTTTAATTTTAAATTTTAAACTAGAGCCTCTCTAAGAAACACATTTCTCACCCGTAGTCTGTGTAATAAATGACCACAGTGTCTTGTATAATGTTTAGACACCTGCAAAAATAAAATATTTTATCTTAAGTCTTTCTTTTGCAAAACTCTATCTTATCCTATAGGGACCATCTTAAATGAAGTAAAGCTCTAAGTACCTTAACAGACCTCCTGAGAGTCGTTTGGCTTCCCTGGTTTTACCCTAGCCGTTCTCTCTCGGAGCGTCCTTTCAAGTTACCTTCAGCATCTACAAGTTAACAGAAAGTAAAGGTTTTTTAAACATTAAAGCCTATTTAACTATGGCAAAAGCTTGCATGGACATTCAAAATTACACTTACTTTTATGTTCTGCACCACAGCACTGCCAATCTGCCATTCCAAACAGGGAAGTGGTTAGCCGTTGCAAAACTCGGGGTTTAAAGCCCACGGGAAGCGGGGGAGTCACTGATGTCATGCGTGATATCAACACCAATTCCGCGCATCAGTGGTGCTGAATACTGCCTCTAGAAGAAGAAAACTGTGTGTCCAGTTGGCTCAGAAAGAAAAGAAGAAAATGTGGATATTGATCCAAAACAGAAAGTCAGCGGTTCGCCCCTACTCAGAAACAAAAAAATCTTCAGGTATTTTTTGACATTCTTTTAATCTGTTTAATTCTTTACTATATTATGATACATTTAATCAGAAATTCTCTAAATAAAAATTAAGTACCCTATTAATAGATAGGGGAAAGTAGGAAAGGAGGCTCCAAAGCAGGGCAGGGGCAGGGGGAATGAGATAGAAATAACCAATGTTACAAACACATAATGCTATTTCCATTTATATGTTGGAATAAACATATTATTAGCTTAAAGGGAAGCTTATTTCACATCTCTCAATATCTTCTATTCCACAAATAGAAATTCAAAAATTCTAACTATAATTAGATAAGCCCTCAGATCGAGGGAAAACTAAGTATCCAATATATCATTTCCATCCAAGTGACATGAGCTCATAATACTTAATCCATACATAACATACAGGGGCATCATTTAGGGGTAGCCAGGGGTTGCGGTTGAGACCCCTATGATTTTTTTGCAACCCCTATGATGCCCACTGCAACCCCTAAGAACCCTAAAACAAGGTTTCCCTAGTATTTATTTATATAAATGTGGTAGTTGGGGGAGTTTAACAACCCCTATGCTTTTGCTGAAATGGGACTTTGCAACCCCTATGATTCTAGTGAAATAATGCTACTGAGTGTAACCTACCTCCTTCTGCTTGCTATCCCCCTCCCTATGCAGTCCATCATCATATTTGATCTCCCCACCACCGTTGAACATTAGACCACTACTTTCAGATCATTTGATTGATAACCCTGAGGTCCCTTTTCTATGAGATATATGCCATGACCTCTCCTCCCATCTTGTACTCGGCTCTGGGTTTTTGTGTCTGATGTGCATGACTTTGCACTTTTTTGGTATTGAATCCCAGCTGTAAAATTCTGGACTACTCTTCTAGTCTTTCCAGGTCCCTACTCATGGCCTGCATTCCCTCGATTATGTCCACACTATTGCAGATCTTGGTGTCATCAGCAAATAGATAGACTGTTCTTTCATGCTTCACCCTTATGTCCCTATGAATATATTGAAGAGAACAGGCAAAGTACTGACTCATGACTCCCATCTCCTGAGAATTCCCTATTCAGTACAATCCTCTGGGTTCTAGTCCTTAACCAACTAGGGGATCATTGGTTAAGGTTAGGGCGACAGAGGGTGATGGTAACTGGCATTCATTCTAATTAGGGACAGCGACCAGTGGGGTGCTGCAGGGCTCACTCATTGGGACTGGTCCTCTTCAATGTCTTCATAAGTCACATTGCAGAAGAACTAGAAGGAAGGTATGCCTTTTATGTTTGCTTGCACGCACATGCAAGAAACATGTTGTGGCAGCTTGCTGAGTAGTGGTTGTGGAGGTGGGAGGCAATGTTGTGTCAATGCCGGCAGTGCTTTTTGGGGCTGGTCTCTGTGGCACCAATAGAGGAGCATGCTGTCAATGACAGCAGTATTACAGCATGCCACCAACTTGAAAGAAATTTACTGCTGCAATCAGGAGCCCATCATTTAACAATCAGCTCTTTTCTCCTCGGTGGTCCCTGGATTCCAGCGGCGAATCACAACTTGCCTTGTTTGGTGTCCCATTTCAATAAACATGGCAGCAGCTGTCACTCGCCTCTCACAGTCCCTATGGAAGCCGACGGGGTGCCCAATCCCCTGTCGGCATGCCCCTCCCAGTTCATTTGCCAATGGGGAGCCCAATCCCCATCGGCATAACGTCCCCCGTGTAATAGTTTTGTATGCTGAGGGTGCCCAGTCCCCTCGGTATCATGTGACCCCCAAATACAGACCCTTTTTTGTGCCAATGGGAGGCCCAACCTCCGTCGGCTTCAGTTCCCCTCCCTAAAAAATACAGGTGGCACACTGAAAGCCCACCCAGTGTACCAAAAACAAACCTGTAAAAGAAAAGCCTTCCTGCTGGTATTTTTTTTTAACCTGTAAAAGAAAAGAAATGGTCCTTGTTGTCTCCGGTGCCCCTTCCCCCAACCCACATCCACCCTCTGCACACCCAACATCCCCACACACACATTCATCCCATACTTACCTCCAGAGCCTGGCGTGATGATCTTTGGTGGAGCAGGAACATGTCTGCACTCTTCAAAGCTGACCACAAACTGAAGAAATGCTGGTAAGCTGTATAATGGCAAAAATGTTTTTTTTCAATTTAGGTGGATATCTTGGCCATTTTTGTGAATTTTAGCACCACATTTTCAACATGGGGTTCTTGGGACCCCACCTCATGAATTCAGTCACTGTCATCTGATTATTTGGTCCCGAAAGGTGATTTCGCAGTCACTGCACAGAATCACCTTTTGAGACCAATTAACAAAACAATAGTATCACTGTTTATGAGGTGTGCTCCCAAAAAGCATATGTTGCAAATTTGGTGAAAAAATTCCCAAAAAATGACTGTGTTTCAAACGTGCATTGTGCAGTTTCCATGCACACTCATAACTTCGAGGATTTGTAATACTTTCACTCAAGATTTTCAACATTGTCATTTTTGCATATCTCTTTATGAACAGTACAGCTGTCATTTTCTATATCCTGTCCAAAATGTGTTTTTGCACATCTGGCGCACAATGGCACAGTCGCTGTGGGAAATCAACTTCCGGTACAGATTAAGAAAATCATAGTGACACTGTTCATGAGCAGAGGTCCCAAAATACCTATGTTGAAAATTTGGTGAAATAATTCCACTAAATGACTGTGTTAAAGTGTGCATTGTGCAGTTTCCACGAAGCTCATAAGTTCGAGCACTTTTAATATTTTCATTCCAGATTTTCAACATTGCCATCTCTTCACACCTCCGTATGAATGGTACAGATGTTATTTTCCACATCCTGGCCAAACTATGTTTTGCAAATCTGGCACAGAATGACATGGTTACTGTGGGAAATCAACCTTCAGGACAGATTCACAGAATCACAGTGCCACTGTTCATGAACAGAGGTCCCATATGCTTTCATGAGGTGGGGACACAAAAAGACCATGGTGAAAATTTGTAGTGCAAATATCAACAAACGCCAGGGATGTTAGGGTTTCTAACCATAATGTCCCACCCTGTACAGACTGACAGGCATCAGGGGTGTGCCTTTGGATTTCCGGCTGTAATACTCATGCCATTCCACCCCCAGCCCCACCTGGAAGCCAGTGACAGGCATTGAGGTGTGCCTTGGACTCTTCGGCCACAGAGTTCACCCCATTTTCCTATACTGCACCCATTTCAGCATATGTGCTTATGGAATGGTGTGACTGTAAAGCCAAACACCCCAAGGCACACCTCAACACTTGTCAGTTGTCTACAGGATAGAATGAGGTGACATGGCATGAGCGTAGGGCGATGACCCAAAGGCACACCCCAATGCCTGTCCATCTCTGCAGGATGGAGGGGGGTTGGCGTGACTTCAATACTTCACTGCCATGCCTATCCTGCTTCTGTCTAACTCCTGCACTTTCAATGCTAATATCAGCAAGCAAACATTCAGCATTGACAAATGCTTGTTGAAGATGACATCAAAATCTATAATAGGGTGGCTACCTAGGAGGGGTGGAGAGAATGAATAGGTATCTTGGGAAACTTGAGGAGTGGTCAGGGCATAGCAGCTGGGGAGAATGAACTGAACTGAACACTGAGTAAGCAATAAGACATAACAGGGTGTGTGTTAAACAGTTCTAATGCACAGCTAGGGGGCGAGTGAGGTACGGTTGCAGGCCGAGTGCATTCAGTCTCCTAGAACTGTCTAACACACATCCCCAGAGTGGCTTGTTGCGCTTTATAAATGGGGCTGTTTATTCCACTTGAGTTTCTAGTTTTAGCCATGCATTAGACACTTCTACTGCATGGCTAATAACCAATCAGATTCCTTGAACTCATTTGCCCATTTTATAATGATTGCTTTGACATAGGCCACAAACTAGTAGCACAGTCCTAGAAAATGCATGAATTTATAAGAAATGTGATTAAAATTTGATAAATGAGCAGGGGTAGAGATTTCCAACCCTCTGGTATGATTATTAGCTGGGATTCAATGCTAAAATGTGCAAAATAATGCACATAGGGCATAGAAATCCAGGAGCTGGTTATAAATGAGGGGCAAGTTACTGACCATCATTAAGCAGGAAAGAGGCCTTAGGGTTATCTGATGACCTCAAATTGGTGGGGCAGTGTGACAAGGCAGTGGGCAGGGCTGATTGGATGCTGTAGAGCATCTGGAGAGGCATCACCAGCAGGAAGAGGGAGATGATGTTGCCACTGTATCGGAAAGCTCATGAAACCCCACCTGGAGTACTGTGATGAGTTCTGGAGGCCACATCTCAGAAAGACATAGACAAGGTGGAGATAGTCCAGAGGAGGGCAACTAAAATAGTGCAGGGGTTACATTAAAAACTCTATGAAGAGAGACTGATGGATCTCAACATGTACACCCTACAAGAAAGGATGGAGAGGGGGAAATGATAACGACATACAAGTATCTCATGGAGGTGAACAGGGTACAGGAGAGGAGTCTATTTCAAATGAGGAAGTGCACCAGGACAAGGGGGACTGCAATGAAGCTGGGATGGGGAAGTTTAAGGGGGGTGTAAGAAAGTATTACTTCAGTGAAAGAGTGGTGGATGTCTGGAATAGGCTGCCAGCAGAGGCGGTGGGAGCAAAAACAGTGTGGGAGGGTACTTCAAACACGCATGGGATAGGCATAAGGGAATATTGGTAAATAGGCAAGCAGGGAGGGGGATGGTAGATGGAGACCAGGTTGGGTCTGCAGAGATCGAACAGGCAGGGAAAATCTGGATGGGCTGGGTGAGCCAAGTGGCACTTTGTGCCGATAATTTCTATGTTTCAATTTCCTACCCATTGTTTTTTTCTCTTTGTTTTGTTTTTTTTGTCACCTACCACTAGGCCTCCTTACTTGTGTAAAAGACTCTACTGAAGTTCATATAGGCCACATTGACAGCACACCTCCTGTTCACCTCCCTTGTCACCCAGCACTACTTCACCCTGGGGAAACGATGTTGCTTACTGTCCTGTAAACTATTAGATTCTAAAAATTCTAGAATCATGCCAGCAGACAAATACCATTCGTCTCATCGAGTCTGCCCAAGACAACCCCACCTCCCTTCAGGGACGAGGGTCGATTTGCTACCCCATGAACATTTTATGCACTCTATGACAAGACTTGGTGACCTCTGCCCTTGCTATGGTTTAATGGACGCTAAAAATATTAAAACATATTTTTTTGCCTCCCTGGCATTATGTGCCTGCCCGTGCGCTCCTGTGGCTTGTGAAAGTTGTTGTGGCTTTGTGCTACTGCGTGAGGAGCCGTTTCAACAAGGAGTCTGTCTGGCGTGGTGGTGCTCATGCGCTGCACGCGTTCGACTCTCAGCCCACCATCCACCCACTCACGACCCCAACATGCATCCTGTTGCTGCCATGGTGTGAGAGAGGTCACCTGACAAACTGGAGGATTGAGCGGGAGCATCAGTGAAAAAACTGAACCTACCCAACCACCACTACACGAAACAACTCCAGGCAAGTTGAAGAGGCTATGTACTGAGGTGCGGCAACGAGAGGCTAGGAGTGTGAGACAGACTCGAGTGATTTTTGAATTCAGCTTTTCAGCTGGTAGTTACTTAAACTGGGTGGTGGGCAGGCGAGCAAGCAGAGTGAGGAAAGAGGAGTCAAGCATTGATTGTTTATGTCACAGAGAAGGGCAGGGCAGTCCAGACCAGAAGCCATAAGGTAAGGATGCAATCTGACTCCCCCAAGCACTACAGGTATACTAAAACACTAAACATATATTGTCAGTAAATATAAACTGCTTGAAGGACCATGTGGCAAACCACAGATAGCTTGCCAGGTTTTAAAGCAATAAATCTAACTGTAGCACTTCCTCTCCTCAAGTGGCCTATAATGTTTATTGTTTAAATGATAAATATTCTCCTTTCCTTCTAATGGTGGTTAAAATGATAAGTGAAGGATGTGTCAATTTAGTCATTTGAATCATCAGATTCAAACCCACTAAGATTAATTCTGCCTTCCAGTCTTTCCATAATGTGAACTAACTGCAAGTTTTCATGAATATCTTTTAAAGGAGGCTTACATTTCCAGTAATCAGTATCCTTACTTTTTAAAGCACCAAATGTATAACAGTTAGCAAGACATTGGTTGATTACCTGATTTTGGGGTCAAGACTGGGGTGGTCGTAGCAGCGGAGGGGACGCCGGAGGATCAAGTGATACTGGAGTCACTCCTGTCAGTTCTAACCTCATCCACCCTCTCCTGTTTCTCCAGTTGTTTTTGAAACAAAACTCAATACCTGGTGCTGTCCCAGGAGCTGGATTTTGTTTTCTAATAATAAAAGTCTGGGGAGGTGGAGAGTGATTGGGTGGTAACGAAGAAGTGGCTATAGGACTACTTTGGGCTACTTATTATGAAGGGCTAGACATTTTTTTTTTTTGCCAAAGGCTGAAGTGATCCAAAGTGGCCCAAAACTTCAGCTGGACTCAACTGAAGGTAAATGAGCCAAATTTCAGCAAATTCACTGAATACAAATTAGGTACTGGCTCATTGTTACACTTTGTGGAAACAGGTTCCTAAAAGAGGGCTAATAGCATGGGATCAAAGCAAAGATAACATTACTCAAGGCTACTGAAATGTCAGCAGTGCTAGTCTGGAAATCCTCATCAAGGCTACACGCGTGTCAGAGATGCAGGCCCAACAGTCTTTCTCAGGGCTATCAGAGTGTCAGCAGTGTTAGCTTAGCAGCCTTTTTCAGGGCTGCAAGATTGTCGGTGGTTGCTAGCAGTGTTCATCAGCACTAACAGAATGCAAGAATGTTAGCCCAGCATCCTTCCCCAGGGTTGCTACTGTCAGTGATGTTTGCAAGAATATTAGTGTCCGTGGTGTTTATGGGAGCAACCACAGCTGAAAAGTTGGGGGCCACATCCCTACCTAGACTTTCATGTTGATGCTAATATCATTGAGCAGTTGGCTTAAAAAGTTGGGGGGACTGGCCCCCCATTGGTTGTGCTCATGTATTAGCCCCAAAGCCTTCTCTGAGGCTAGCATGTCAGTGGTGTAAGCTCAGTAGCATTCCTCATAGCTATCAGTGTCAGGATTTTGGCCTAGCGGCCTTCACCAAGGCTAAGTGCCAGCAGTAATAGCCTAGCAGCCATTTCCAGGGCTACCAGGCTGTCAGCAGTACTAGTCTAACAGCTTTCCCCAAGGCTGCTAGAATTTCAGTGATATTAGATCAGTAGCTTCCCCAAGGCTACCACAGTTTTTGTGGTGGTAGCCCAGCTGCCTTACCCAGGTCTGCTAAAGTGTCAGTAATATTAGCCCACCAGCCATCCGCAAAGATACTAGAAAATGAGAGTCTGTGATGTTACATCTGGATTCATTTCTAGGGCTTACATAGTGTCAGCAGTGTTAGTCCAGCAGTTTTGCATGTAGAAATATGGCTTGCCCATGAAATCCCTGATTGTATGATTAGGAAAGGCTGGTAGTATCACGTTGGCAGGACTTCTTTAGCAGTGGTGCCAGTAAATGACCCACATAATAGCTTCAGTATGTGCCAAGGAGTCACCACCTACAATAAACCCACAATCCTTTGTTACTGGGGAAAAGCAGGTGTTACGGGGATTGTCTGAGAAAACCCACATGGTATATGTGTATGTGGCATTACAGTGACACTAAATTAAACAGACAATGTCTTGAATGTTTTATGCACGTGCAGGTGGAGTTTTATGTTAATGTAATGTGGCTTGTATATATAATGCCAGCCTTTAATGTTGGTTAAAGTTCTACATATCTTGGTTGCTATTGGTTGGATTCCTTTCAAATGCAGTTGCTATGCCAGTTAATATATGCTAAAATTAGTCTCCACTCATGCAGCCGGGGTAAAGGTTAGAGTTCAAACTGAGATTTCCTTAATTTTCTTTAGTAATTCATTGACACTCAAGGGAAACATGGAGTGTCTTGTGACCATTCGGATGCAGGCCCAGGGCAGTATAAAGCACTTGCATGTGCAGTTTGGTTGTTTCATGGATTCAGGCACTGTCAGCTGAAAAATAGGCCAAGAGACTATAGAGGTATCACCAAGTATTGTAAATTATATTGATAACTGTAGAAATTGTAGAATACCACAAAATGCATTTTAAAATCTACTGACACAGTCAAACTGCACATACATAGGTTCTTTTTCCTTTTATTATTTTTTTTCTTTACAGGTTTTTGGCGTGATTTTTTTCATCAGTTCGTTTTTGTTTAATATTTGTACAGTTGAGGAATGGGACTTTCACTATACTGATGATTCCATAATTTGCTAAACTAGCTATTTAATTTAAATCAACATCTGTAATGACCCATTTCAGATTTATATTCAAACTTTATTATTCAATTTATAGCCATTTTTAAATTACTTGGAAACTAACCCTATGTCACATCAACAAATGCCACCCTCTCTGGCCCCACCCACAACGTGGCCCCACCCACATCATGCCCCCCCACCTTGCTACCCCTATGATTTTGCTGAAATGATGCCCCTGATAACATAGTCTCAACATTCTAAACAGAGGAGAGTCCCAATGAGCTCACATAGTGCAGGAAAATAACTTCAGTAATACAGTTCCCAATCACAGTCCTCATTTAACCCCACATTAGGATCCAGGCAGTTCAACATACAAATACAAAACACTTCTCTCTTCCAGAGTGCATTGTCCCAGAATGCTTCTCCACTTAAAGGTTTCAGTACCTGTTCCAGGCCCCAAAAGTGTAGGGAGGTCACCAAGTGGCTAGCCACGAATGAACATTCATCACTAAGTCGAATTTTACTTTTATGTTTACTGATAGGTTGTCTCAATTCCCTTGTTGTCTTCCCTATATACAGTTTATCACAGGGACATCTGAGAACATAAATCACATGATCTGATTTGCAGTCTATATGTTCCTTGATTGGAAACCTTTTGTTAATATATGGTCTTCAAAATCCATCTTCTTACTCGTGTTGCCACATTGGTAGCAATGTCCACAAGGTACCATGCCAGGTGTCAAAGAACCCAATAATAACTGTTTTCCTAAAATCACTGGTGTGTGATGTTGTGTGTGTACTAAATGGTCTTTCAATGTTTTATTCTTTCTAGATGTCACACGTGGTAAATTCATAAACCTGATATTTCTATTAGTGTCTCCTACTTGCAGAACATGCCAGTTCACCATAATTATATTTTTAATTTTGCCACTTAAATGGCTGTAAGGGGTTGAAAAAACTATCCTGTCACCCGTTTCTTGCCTTGGGTTTTCATGTAAGAATCACTGTCTGGGTTGTCCAACTATATCCTCCTCTATGCCTTGAACAAACTCTTGACCATACCCTCTCTGTATGATGAAAAATGCCATCTCTGTGGCTACCTTCTTTTATTCATCCATCTCACTACAGTTTCATCTGGCTCTGATAAACTAAGATTTCGGAATTTTTTTTTTTATTTTGGATCTTGGTAACTTGTGTAATGTAATAGAGTATTCTTAGCTGTCTCATTCCTATATAAAGTTGTTTACAGCCTATTTAGTCCCTTATGAATGCTTGTGGACATTACTACCAATGTGGCAACATGAGTAAGAAGATGGACTTTGAAGACCCATATACTATCAAAAGGTATATAACTCAGCATGTGGGTGCTTCAGACATTGGGGGTTGACTTCCTACCCCCGCTTTTCCCAGAGGAGCACTTCCCTCTAGTACTCTGTGGAGATAGTTTCCCTCTGGAAGCTTTAGTTGCATCATTATCATTTCATCCAGGATCTAATCAAGTACCAATTATGGGTCCGAATTAGCCAAGAAGGTTGACCAAATTTGCAAATAATATTCATATTTATTCTCCATAATATAAATAGAGTTATCAACTCTGGAGAGGTCTAACATTTTTTCAAATCACTTCACAGATGATGGAGGATCTACATCCTTCCAGTGTTGCAGGACCACTTTTTTCGCCATTATAACGGCTATATTTAAAAAAAAACGCTGGTGGTTCTGCAACTCTGGAAATCCATCTGTAAAAGCAGAAAATTGCCGCTCCTGGATCAAAAGGTATTTCCAGGCCCATTGTTTTCCCTAATGAAGACCATATATCCCCCCAGTATTTTTAATCTAGTCACATAATACAAACATGTGTGCCAATGTACCCCTCCGTTTCCTACATATCTGGCACTGGTCTGATATGGCAGCATTGAAGGTGTGTAATCTAGAAGGAGTTAAATAAGTGTTATGCAAAGTGTTGAAATATATTTGCAAGAGTTTATTATTTTTTATTTGTAAGGAATCCAAATTTGTATACTTAATCCATTCATTTTCAGTTATAGGAAACTTTAAGTCTCTTACCCAAGTTCCCTTAGTTATCTTCAGATTATAGTGTGATTGCTCTTCCAGGAATTTATATAACTTAGAAATCAATTTTTTATTAGACTCTAGCTTCATAAATAATGCTTCCAGTGGTGTTATTTTTAATTGTAATGAGTTTTTATTTTTTTTATAAATGAAGTTTTTTACCTGTAAATATTGCCATCTATGTGCATCTAATAATGTATATTTTTTCTGAAATTGCTCAAATGTTAAAAAGAAAATCCCCTTCATAAAAATCCCCTATAGAATGGATTTGTTTTTGATAATACCAATCCCTGAAAGTATTATCCTGCATTGGAGGTGGAAAGTTCTTATTTTTATAGATAGAACTCAGTTTAGATAAATCATTTTTACTCTCAGTTTTTTGTGATGCCTGAATCCAGGCCAACATTTTTTTTGTTAACTCTAAAGCTTCCATAGATGTCACCCCAGCTCTAGTTTTATACAATGTCAATACATTTAATGGGTGCTGATCTAGGCTCTTTACCTCAAAATCTATACCGGCTGAATTTCCATCATGTTGTGGATGAAACCAATAATAAAGTATTTCCAACTGTGCAGCCAAATAATTCCCAAAATTAGGACAACCCAACTCCCCTCTTTCTTTACTTAATCAAAGTTTATCCAGTGATACTCTTGCCCTTCCCCCTTGCCACAGAAATCTCCTGATCAGTCCATCCAATTCCTGAAAAAAAGATTTATTCAAAGAAAAAACATGGATTGATTCAAATAGGAAAAGCAATCTTGGAAGTATGTTCATTTTAAGTTTGTTTATCCTACCTATTAAGGTTAAGGGAAGATATTGCCATTTTTCTAGATCCCTTTTATTTAATTTGTTAATGAGTTATTATTTATTTGCATAACCCCATCTATTTTAATTGCTAAGTAGATCCCCACATATTTAATTTTACTTTGATTTTTTTAATGTCGGATCTGCAATATTATTTATGTACACTAACTATAATATTTCACTTTTCTCCCAATTCACTTTCTATCCCGAAACCCTGCTATATTCTTCCAACACTCTCCTTACTATTGGATAGGACTGATCAGGAGATACTATAGTCAGCAAGATGTCATCTGCATAAAGCAGTTTTGAGGTAAACTGACTCTCTATGGGTATCCCGATCTGGGTTTCCTTTTCTCTAATTTTGATAGCCAATGGTTCTAAATAAAGAGCAAATAACAGGGGAGACAGGGGTCATCCTTGTCTTGCTCATCTCTTCAGATGAATTGGCTGGGACAATGAATTATTTGTCTTAATTCTTGCCTTAGGGGTTGTGTGCATTAAATTTACCCAATTCCAAAAATGTCCCTCTGTTCCACATGCCCTCATGACTTCTGACAGGAACGGCCACTGCACCCTGTCAAAAGCCTTCTTGGCATCTAATGAGATGAGTGCAATGTCTGTTCCAGCCATTGTCTGTATAACCACAAATGCCCTACATGTATTATGCTGTAATTGTCTATTTTCTATAAAGCCCACTTGATCATTATGTATAATTTTAGGAATAATTTTTGTGAATCTATTTGCTAACACCTTTGTGAATATTTTATAATCACTATTTAATAGTGATATTGGTCTATATGACCCACATAGTTCCAGATTCTTATCTTTCTTAGAATTAATAATATATCTGCCTCATTAAATGTATCAGGCAGTCTATCTTCCTCTAAAAAACAGTGTAAAAGTTCTGCTAATACCGGGGTTATAATTTCTGATGGGTTTTTGTATAATTCAAACAATAGCCCATCTGGACCTGAGCTTTTCCCATTGGGTAAAAATGTTATCACCTCCAAGATCTCTTCTTTTGAAACTTCTTTATTAAGATCTATTAAATCCTGTTTTAACAGCTTTGGCAAGGTTGTTGTTAATATATACTTAATTTGAGCATATTCTACTTCAGATTCTGTGTGTATAATTTTTCATAAAAGGATCTGAAAGCCCTATTAATAGTCTGACTCCAGAAAGAATGTTGCTCCATCCCCCCTTACCTTTTTGTATACTGTTACTGTTTTTTTCACTTTTTAGTCAGTAGGCTAACATTTTACCCATGGAGTCCCCATAATAATAGTATTTAGCTCTCATTCTATACAAACCTCTGTCCATTTTTTTTCTGGATTACTTTTTCTAACCTCTCTTTTGATAACAGATATTCTTTTTCCAATTGTTTTGACTCCTCCAGAATGTTATTTTCCTCTGCTTTCTCTAAGCCTTTTTCCAAATCCCTTAGTTGTTTGTTATATTTTCTTTTTCTAACCCCTTGTTGTTCCATACACCAGTTTCTTAAGCATATTTTCAAAGTTTCTTATAAGTTCTGTATTTTTATATTTTGATTTGAGTTATAAATCCAGAACCAATGAATCTCCTCTAATATTTGTTCTTTAAAGCCTGGGAAAAGCCATAATGAATTATCCAATCTTCACTGACAAAACCCTTTAGTGTTGTTCTTCCCTTTCTCTAAAACTAAAGTCACAGGGGCATGGTCTGAGATTCTTATTGATTCATAGTTAACTTTTTTAACCATTTCTAAGAATTCCTGAGAAAGCAGGTAAAAATCCAATCTCGAAAAGGTTTTATGTGAACCAGAATAATAATATTTCTTAGAATCTGGAAATAATTCCCTAAATGGATCTTTTAAATTTAAATTTGTAACCATTTATTTTACTAATCTATTGCCCCCTTTCCCCCCCATGGTGGGTGACCTATCCATTATATCAAATGTTAAATTAAAATCCCCAACTATTACTACATACACATCCTTTTGGGCCACTTCTACAAAAAGTTTGTTTTTTTTAAAAAAGAGGATCTTCCTGGTTTGGACCATAAACTGAAACAATCAGAAGGCTTTTTTCCCCTTTTATTATCTGCAACGTGATGAACTTCTGGGTCTATCCTAATATCTTCTATAGTATATGACATTTGTTTTTTTAATAAATATTGCCACTCCCCTAGCATTCCCTGGATAAAAGGCACAAAAACTCTTTGCCCCTAATAGATTTCTAAAATAAGTGGCATCTTTACTATTAAAGTGTGTTTCCTGTAAGAGCAAACAATCTATTTGTATTTTTTTACTATCTTAACCACTTTTCTGATTTTAGTCCTTTTTTAACATCCATTAAGGTTCCAAGTCAAAAATGTCAACTCTTCCATTTTTTTTGACTTTCTACTCCTTGATATCTCCTTTGGTGCAACCACATTGTTCACCATGTGTAGTATATTCTCTCCCCTCCACCTATATATTCCATTTGATCTTTAACCAGGGACCCACACTTTTTGAGTTTTTAACTTTTTTCCCCTATTCCCCCCTCCCCAAACCCTCTTTTTGTTTTATTTTCTTATATCTTCTAAATGTATTCCTATCTGTTTGGGATGAAATCCCACATAACCAAAAGGCAGTAACAGATGGAAGTAAAAAATAACAAAACCTCCAAACCCCTTTCCTGTGTCCTAAAAACAAATGGACACAGCCACCTCCCCTCCTGAGGTTGCCGAGACCTCATTTTCAAGAAAGGTACTACTGGGAGAATGAACCTGAGCCTGGGACTTGAAGCCCCCCCCCCCAACTAATCTTCAAGGGAGAAAAAGAAAAAAGAATAGGAGAACCATTTACACCTTTTTGTCCAAACTATGCCTATGGTGATGTGACATGTGATGTCATCTGGTGGGATTTTCTTCTCATATAGAAGCACAATGTGACAGATACTATTATCTTAAAATGGAGCATGAACAGGGAGATGAGTGGATGTTGAGATCCCTGTAGAGTGGGAACAACATTTCAAGGAAACTGTGCCTATAACATTGCTGCAGGGCAGTAGTACTGGTAGCCCCTGCTTTGCAGCAAGAAATCCTTGGTGTTAAGAGTGCAGGACTGGGCACATGAGAGATTTAGGTGGGGGACTGTCGCCTCCCCTGGAAATTTGCATCCCTGTTCTCTATTCTATTTGGCATGAGAAGGTAGAGAGGGGCTTGCCATGTGTGGTAGATCAAAGACAGGTGGTGGGGATGAGCACCAGTGAGCACATGCTGCACACAAGACAATCAGAGGACAAATGTGCCTGAGAGGAGACAGTGTTTGGAGAACACAGCTTGCAGCTAGTCCCTGTTTGTGATAGAGTGAGACACTTTTTTTTTTTCAAATAAAGTTTGTTTTAAAGATTTTACAAATTACAATATTACAGCTGGCTTGAATCATACAATGTCATATTTATACTGTTTTGGTATTTATATAGAAGTACACTTCACAATAAAGAAACCAAAAACATTATGGACAATAAAGACATTTCCATAAATTGTTGCATCCTGTCCTTTTTAGGTGCCAAATGAAGTTTTGGTGCCTATTATTTTTATTTATTTATTTTTTTATTCAAAGTTTATTAAAGATTTTTCAACACAATACAGAGCATATATCCACATTTGACATGATGCATAGAACAGTAGTATGTGAGTCTTTAAGAGATCTATCCTCCCCTCCCCACTACTCACCTCATCTCCCCAGCAAAGAGATACAGATGTATGCTTCAACTAGATAAGTTTTAGGTAGCGTTGCCAACTGGCTGTAGAGAATAAAGGGATTGCAGGGGACCCCATATTCTGTTAAACTTTTTAAGTGTATTGTATAGGCTTGCTATTGCCTCTTCCATTCTGATGTTTGCCAGCAGTTCTAGAAGCCATTTTGTATAGGTGATTTCAGTACTGTCTTTCCAATGCCTCAGGACCACTTTTTTAATAGACATCAAAATTAAAGCCATGTGATATTTTCAGTTAAGAACTGAAATAGATGAGAAGTCCCCTAACAGGCAAGTCTCCACTGAGAATAAATCAGCCAGGCCTAAGAGGGGGTCAACCCTTTGTTTAATGAGAGACCACAAAGGGGCCACTTTCAGACAAAGCCAGAAAATGTGAAGTAGATTACCCTCTCCTTGCATGCACCTAGTGCAGGTGGGGGAAAATGCAATACTAAATTTGGCCAGTCTTTGCAGGGAGTAATAAAGATTATGCAATATTTGGAACTGCATGAGCCGGAGCCTGTATTGGGTGATGAATTTGTGACAATTCTGCTGTAGGAGAGGCCAATTTATGGTTGTGTTCTGGAAAAGGGAAGACCAGTAGTCAGTGGATCCAAAACTATCTGGACAGATCCAGTCATGGAGAGTTCCATATGTTTTGGATACTGCTTACGGGAAGCCAGCCAGGGAACTCAGTTCAGCCTGAAAAGGTAGACTCGGGGAATGTGGGGATACAGCTCCAAAGGTTTTCATCAGAAGATGACGCAACTGAGAAACCTTAAAAATGTTGGATTTCAAGATGATAGCTTTTTTCAAGATCTCTGGGAAAGAAAGCCATGTCCCCTCTTCCTTGACAAAGTATGCGAGTGGGCAATCCTACAACTGTGAGAGTCATCGCGATAAGAGAGTTTGACTTGCTCTTTTAATGTTTGGATTACCCCTCCAGGGTTGAGCCAGTTCCTGAGTATGGTTATATTTTAAGAAAGAACAAAGCTGGGAGTGATTTATAATGGATTTTGCTATGGGGGATCCCTTCAGTTGAGAAGGGAGGGAGCTCAGCTTCATGAATAAAAGCTGCAGGGGAAAGACCATGGGTTTTTATTTGAGTTAGCTCGATCGTGAGCCAGACAGGAAGGAAAGGCAGAGGAGACTGGGGTTCCCCGGCAGACATCTATCTGAGATATTTGGTGGCATGACTGGCCCAATAGTAGAGACCTATATAAGGCAAATGTAACCCACCTTTCAGTTTAGGGGCAGCTAATTTGTGAAAGGCCATCCATGGTCTTTTGCCTGCCCAAATAAAATCTATAATGAGGCCATGAACTTTTTTAAACCATAAAAGGGGAAGCCAAATATTTAGAAGGTAAATTAGATGTAAAATTTGAGGGAAAACATTCATTTTAATCAGGTTAATTTTAGCACAAACGGATATAGGGAGAAGGGACCATCTCTTCAAATCCTGATTGATTTTGTGAATAAGGGAATCCAAATTTAACTTCTGAAGGCTGGCCGTGGTCTTCACTAGTTCTATTCCGAGATATCTCAAAGAATCAGATTTCCAGTAGAGCCCCAGTACAGTGATTGTGTGCCTCATAACCTTATAGTTAAGGGGGGAACACAACTGTCTTTTCAGTGTTTAATTTTTAGTTAGAAAGTTTGCTAAAGGCCTCTATAATAGCCAACATGGGAGGGATGGACAAAGTTGGGTGAGATAGTTGAAGGAGAAGGTCACCCGCATATGCCAAAACTTTGACTGTTTGACCCTGAATAGTTATGCCCTGGACTTTGTGACAGTCAGTCAGTCTATGGATGAGGGGTTCAAGATATGAATTAAAGAGAAGTGGGACAGGGAACAGCCTTGCCTTGTATCCGATTGTAGAGGGAACAGATCTGAAATTACTCCATTGCTGGATACACGAGCTGCTCGATATTTGTACAGAGCACCTATCTATTTCTGGAAGGCCGGGGGGGGAAATGGAATGCATTCAGGGTGCATAAGAGATATTGCCAATTAACTCTGTCGAATGCTTTCTCGGCATCCAGGAAACCAGAACAGCTGGAAAATTGGCCCTAGAGACTGAGAAGACAAGGGCCAGAGTGCTCAAGTGATCTATGGAGGAGCTTCCCTTCATAAAATCTACCTGTTGTGGTCCTATAAGATCTGGAAGAACCTTACTAACATGATCAGCTAGAAGTTTAGACAGAATTTTATTATCTGATTGAGAAGTGAAATTGGTCTATAACTTGACTCTAAATCGGGGGCTTGCCAGGTTTGGGTAGGATGAGAATCAGGGCTTCATACAGAGATTTGTCTGAATCAGCTCCAGAAAGAATATGTTGATAAAGTGGTACTAGGACAGGAAGTAGTTGTTTTGCAAAGACTTTACAAAAGTTGGGGGGAAAAAACATTTGGTCCAGGAGTTTCGTCCATGGGGAGATCTTCAATTATTTTAAGTAATTCAGCCTCAAAAAGGTCAGTTGTCAGGGAAAGCTGTTGTGATTCGGAGAGAGAAGGCAGATGAGATCCTGACAGGTAGGTATCCAAGTATTGTTCAGTAGGGGGGTGAGCCATGAGACTATATAAAAGTATATAATAATCCCTGAATTCATTAACTATGTCTTCTGAGGATGTTAATAAGGAATCATCACCCAAAGAATGGATAACAGGAACAAACCTGGAGGATTCTTGCTGCTTGAGTCTTAAGGCAAGTAATCGGCCAGCTTTTTCCCCCGATCAGTATAAGAAGCCTTAGCTTTCAGAATTGCCCATTCTGCCTTCTCTCTCAGAAGCTCTAGGTAGGAATATTTTAGTCTCACCCAGTCCAGCCTGTATTGTTCAGTTGAACAAGGACGGAGGTTGGTCTCATTGTCTCTAATTTGTAAGAGGAGGGACATGAGCTGTCCCTCGCTTTTTTCTTTGTTTTGGAGGCCAAACTGATCAGTAACCCTCTCAAATAAGCTTGTAGAGCACACCATTCCACATCTGGTTTACCTGTGGAGTTTTGATTTACAGAAATGAATTGAGTAATTTGGTCTGAAATGTATTTAACCAGTCCTGAATCTTTGAGAAGCTGGTTGTTAATCTTCTAGTGCCCTCCCATCTTGGGAAGAAATGAGAAGGAAATCTGGCAGATGACCAGTGAATGATCAGAGGGGGGCCCTGGGTGAATGGATGAGGCTAACACCCCAGGAATAAGTATTTGTGAAATAAGGAGATAATCAGTTCGGGAGGAAGTCCCATATACGGGGGACGTAAACATGTATTCTCTAATATTGGGCTGAAAAACTTGTCAGATATCACACAGGCCAGCTTGATCTATCAATTCTCGAAGTGCCCACTGAGCTGGTGAAAGATCTTTCTGGGAATTTCCAGAGTGGTCCAGTTCTGGGTCAAAGGTTAAATTCAGATTGCCTCCAATGATTATTGGGATGGACAAAAAGGGAGTCAGCGTTGTAATTAGCTGTGTAAAAAATCCAGGAGTGTCAATATTTGGACCATATACACTACCTAGAAGAATTTCTGATATATGTAGTTTACTCATAACCAGTAGGAATCTACCCTGAGGGTCACAAATGACCTGGCTGGAGAAAATGGAACTGAGCTATTTACTAGGACCATAACACCAGAACTTTGGGTACTTCCCCCTGCAGAGAAAACCTGCCCTATTTGTTGCCTTCTTAGCTGGGGAAACTCAGAATTAAGCAAATTGGATTCTTGCATGAAGACAATGTCAGCCTTCAGCAGATTTAAGTGTTTTAAAACTTTGTACTGCTTACTCTTCTGCCGGGCCCCTTTAACGTTCCAGGTAGCAATTCTTAAGTCCCTAGCCATGTGTCAAAAATATTCTGGTTAGTAGGCTCATTGATCAGGTAATGTACCCAATTCTACCTTGTACCTCAGTTTGCATTGTCTCTGTGCTACCGTCCCCCCGCCTCCCAGTAAAGAATCCCAAGCCCCCAAACCCTGGAATTCTGCAATCATAAGCGCTGAGTCCCTGTGTTCCAATAAATCCCCAACCCACCCTCTTCACTTTGAACTGCATGCTGCAGGACACCACATTACTTCACCCCTTCCCTCCAGCCACCCTATATTAATTCCCCTTAAAAGTAAGCAGATAGCTTGAAACCATTTCAGTGGCAGAACATTCCTCTCTGCCAACTCTTAAACTGTTTAGCCTAGAAGAAAACAAATAAGAGTCATCATTAAGTCTTAAGGAACAGGTCGAGATAAACCCCTAAATTATGCATCCACGGACCAAACTTTTAAGTGAACTAAAATATCCTTATAGTCAGTGAAGGGCTAAAATAACCCTCAGAAAACATTGCTAAAAGCAAAAGATCTGTGGATGCAGTTTGTCAAAACTGTACCCCTGTATCTGTAGAAGCTAAAGAGTTAACAATAATCAAAATAGTTTAAACATGTTATTACCTAAAGACAGGTTGTTGCACATAACATTATGGCTTTACCCTCCAACAAAGTAGGTTGGGGCTCTAACAAGATCTACGTGCCCGCCATTAAACTATATATTTTATATTTGCAACAACAAGCTCCCTTTAATAACTTTAATTATCAGAGCTTGTGAAAAGGGAGCTTTAAAAACCACTGACAGATCATGAAATCCTAAAACAAGCAACTGAAATAAAATTCTGCGGCCTGCACTTGATCAGGGAACCGGACAACCATCTGCCCCAAAACTAAAAGTAAATATTGAGGGCTTTCTCCCAAGCAAAGTCAATGGAAAATATTAAAAATAAAACACCTTCTTGGCTTACTCCCGGACAGTTGATCTAGTAGTACATTTCTGACAGTTCGAACAGGTGTGTAGAAAGCAGGAGCAGAGGTATGCCACTCAGAGGACCAAAACATAAGCGAGATCTCACCCCAGGCTAAGTTCTTCAAAAATCATACAATAGTAAATGGTGCTCATAACAAAAAAGAGATAGTAAATTTGGAGCAGCTGAATCTCCTTTTTGACTTCTGACAGAGCGCTCTCACTGTTCTAAAATAAGCTGCAACAGGCAAGCAATGCACCAGGTACTCAAAGCAGGCTAGTGAGGCAAGAATGTGACACGCCTCCCCCGGTGGTTCCAGCCATGTACTGCAGATGAGGAAGAACTCGCAGAGGCGGCTCGGCAATGTGCACTGTCGTGAAGGAAAGGAGGAACTGCTTGGAACCCTAGTCGCTTTGCAAAGAGGGAGATCCTTTCCAGCAAAAGAAATCCAGGAAATCCAATGTATCGGTTAGCTCACTTCAGTCCATACCCTTACCCCATCAACAAGCATGCCTCCCGCAGTGAGCACAGAATACAGGAACCATTTGTCAGCTGTTGAATTAGATAAAGCCAGTCTATCAATACACTGATAATAGTAGAAAGAAAGAGTGAGTGGTATTACAAATACTGAATCAAAAACAGGTCACTGTATCCTCTCCTTCAAGCTGGGTCCCCATATTTTTCACATATTACTCAGGGGTCACGGAAGAGATCAGGGAGGGCAGATTTGAACCTGATTGCCACTGCCTCTGGATCTTCATAGGATGTCCAAGTCCCGGCTATTAAGACCTATAGTTTTGCAGAATAAACCATCTTAAATTTTAGTCCAGCAGCTAATGTATCAGTTATCATAAATGTAAAATTCGACTTGGTGATGAAAGTTCATTGGTGGCTAGGCATTTTAATACAGTGGGCCACTCAGTGACCTCCCTACACTTTTGGGGCCTGGAACAGGTACCAAAACCTTTAAGTGGAGAAGTGTTCTGGAACAATGCACTCCGGAAGAAAGAAGTGTTTTGTATTTTTATGTTGAATTGCCTGGATCCTAATGTGGGGTTAAATGAGGACTGTGATTGGGAACTGTAATACTGAAGTTATTTTCCTGCATTATGTGAGCTCACCAGAGCTCTCCTCTGTTTAGAATGTTGAGACTATGTTATGTATGGATTAAGTATTATGCGCTCATGTCACTTGGATGGAAATGATATATTGGATACTTAGTTTCCCTCAATCTGAGGGCTTATCTAATTATAGCTAGAATTTTTGAATTTCTATTTGTGGAATAGAAGATGTTGAGAGATGTGAAATAAGCTTCCTTTAAGATAATAATATGTTTATGCCAAAATATAAATGGAAATAGATGGAATTATGTGTTTGCAACATTGATTATTTATGTCTCATTTCCACTGCCTCTGCCCTGCTTTGGAGCCTCCTTTCCTACTTTCCCCTATCTATTAATAGGGTACATCATTTATATTTAGATAATTTCTGATTAAATGTATCATAAGATACTAAAGAATTAAATAGAGTAAAAGAATGTCAAAATATACCTAGGAATTTTTTATCCCTGAGTGGGGGGCAAACCGCTGACTGTGTGTCCTGGCTCAATATCCACGTTTCCTTCTTTAGTATCTGAGACACCTGGAGAAACAGTTTTCTGCTTCTGCAGGCAATATTCAGCACCATTGGTGCACAGAAGTGGTGTTGATTTTCATGCGTGATGTCACGTATGACATCAGTGACTCCCTCCACTTCCCCCGGGCTTTAAACCCTGAGTTTTGCAACGGCTGACCGCTTCCCTGTTTGAAATGGCGGTGTTGTGGCGCAGAACATAAAAGTAAGTGTCATTTTGAATGTACAGGCAAGTTTTTGCCATAATTAAATAGGCTTTAGTGTTTAAAAAACATTTACTTTCTGTTAATGTGTAGATGCCGAAGG
The DNA here is from genome assembly GCA_016271365.2 of Neoceratodus forsteri. Taxonomy (NCBI): domain Eukaryota; kingdom Metazoa; phylum Chordata; order Ceratodontiformes; family Ceratodontidae; genus Neoceratodus; species Neoceratodus forsteri. The sequence goes on from CM057459.1 coordinate 747,537,891, forward strand.
TGACTTGAAAGGACGTTCTGAGAGAATGGCAAGAGTAAAAACAGGGAAGCCAAAAAAACTGTCAGGAGACCTGTTAAGGTACTCAGAGCTTTAGTTCATTTAGGATTGTCCACATAGGATGAGATAGAGTTTTGCAAAAGAAAGACTTAAGGTAAAATATTTTATTTTTACAGGTGTCTAAAAATTATACAAGACACTGTGGTTGTTTATTACACAGACTAAGGGTGAGAAATGTGTTTCTGAGAGAAGCATTAGTTTAAAATTTCAAATTAAAACTAAGATGTGAAAAATGTTATTGTAAAGATGTTACAAAACCTAGCTTTATTTTCATTTTTATTTATCTTTACATCACATAGAAAGAAGCATAAGGTTAAACATGGTAACAAACCCAACAGACCTGTGAATGCCTGAACTATAAACACTGAGGGTAAGAGTCCTGTAATCCCGGATATTTGGTTGCCTCAGTTTAATGAGAATGAAGTAGTATTTATATTTTTAATGTGTATATTAATTGTTGTAGCTAAGAGAGGTTAACAGGGTAATTATAAAATCATTATGTATGGTGGGGACTGGTACATTTAGGAGTGATTTTTGTGGTTTTGGAAAATAAGAAAAGAAAATCTTTTGAAGAATTCTTTTGCAGTGGAGTTCATCCTATTCTTTATTGTTTGCATTTAAGCTAATTTATACCCCTTGGTTTACAAAGAGAGTTACTCTTCCAATACAAGGGCGCTGTGTAGTACCACAAAATGCATTAACACTGTGCAGCATAACATTTGCTAAACTTATCTATGCATGAGTTTATCAGTGCCCTGGTGCCATGTTTAGCATTGTGAACGCACTTGAGCAGTAGTGGTCAGGGTTGAGAGCGGGCTGCTTGCTAAACTTAAAGTATCAAAAACTCAGTAAAATCTCATCGGACAGACCTGTTTCTCCCATCGCTTCTGCAAATTCTGGAACTCTACCCCACCCAAATATGGCACTCCTCCTCCTCCTACTACTCCCTTGCCTCTGCCTTACACAACCATCTCTCATCTAGCTGCTCCTGCTTTAATCCTCCCTAAGCTCCTCCTTGAGCCTGTTCTCCAGCTTGATACCCACCCTCCCACCCATAATAGCTCCCTTAGCCTATACCCTGTCTCTCTCCCACCTCCCCTTCTATCTCCTCTTACCAGTTTGCTTGCCTGTGCTCTGCTCTGCTCCCTTGCAGGGTTCTCAATGTCCTGGAGGGGCTAGCTCTAGCATGATCTTTCCTTCCTTTCTCCCCCATATCTACCCCATTTTCCCTACCTACAATGCCCCTGCTATATCACCTGCCCCCCAACCCCCTTCCTTCTCATCCAAATTGTCTTCACCTGGCTCTGCCTCTGGCAGGGTTCCCTGCATCCTGGAGGGGCTGGACCTAGGCAAGACTTCCTCCCCCTTATTTCCTCCCTATTCCTTCTCCATTTAACTCAACCTACATGTTATCACCTGGTTCTGCCCCTGGAAGGGCTCTCTGCATCCTGGAGGGATTAGAGCTAAGCATGTGTTCCCCCCTCTCCCTAACCTCCCCTCTCCCTCTCCCCTCTTCTTCCTCTCCTTTCGTCACACCTCTGTACCCCAATGCACTTATTCTGGCTTCCTATGCTAAATTATTGTGTGCCAGAGATTCTACTTCAGCTCTCCCTCAACTGGCTCTGAAGTGTCTCTCAACTGGGCCTAGTACCTGCTACTGTTAATAGGCCTGGCCCCCTCTGTTTCCTTGCTTCTCCTTCCCCTTCTCCTCCTCCTTCCCCATGTCAGCCCCCTGTTCCCTCTTACTCTTCCTTTTGCTAGCACTTCAATTGTTTAGTAGTTTAAATGTACTGTTAATCTGCTTTTAATTTGTAATGCCAACACCCCGTGTGTTGGTGATAATGGAGTTCTTTTCTCTGTACCATATCCGCCATGCATGTTAATTGTAACTGTATGTATATTCTCTGTTTCCATTCACTTGTACACCCCCACCCCGGTCGCAACAAGAGATGAGCAATTTGTTTTTCAGTGTGCCTTCCTGGTGAAACATTTCAATAAGTAAATAAATTGACTGGCAATCTGGGATTATATGTGTAAATTAAAAGGCATATTAAAATTATAGATGGCTGCAGGCAAAAATGTCAGCCCAATGGCTGACAGTGTCCCGTTAAACAATTGTTGTTGATGTGTTTCTAGATGTACAGCAAGTGGGTGATCCCACATTTAAGAGACTAGTTCTGTGGCAAGTGCTCAGTATATACTCTAGTAACAGAACAAAGAAGAAAAAAGGTGCTCCACCACTGCGATACATGGTGATGTACCAGTCTAAATCAAACTAATTCACATGAAAATGATAACGGTGCACCCATCTCCCCATGGCTTTGTATGTACAGTGGCGTGAAAAAGTATTTGCCCCCTTCCTGATTTTCTCTATTATTGCATATTTGTCACACTGGATGTTTTCAGGTCTTTAGAGAAAATGTAATATTAGATAAAGGGAACCTGAGTGAACAAATAACACTTGTTTTTTTTTTTAATTTCACTTATTTAATGAAAAAAAGTTAACCAACACCAACTGGCACTGTGTGAAAAAGTAATTGCCCCCTTACACTTAATAACTGGTTATGCCACATTTAGCTGCAATGACTGCAACCAAACACTTCCTATAATTCAATATCAGTCTTTCACATCGTTGTGGAGGAATTTTAACCCACTCTTCCTCGCAGAACTGCTTTAATTCAGTAACATTTGGTAGGTTTTCGAGCATGAACTGCTCGTTTCAGGTCCTGCCACAGCATCTCTATTGGGTTTAAGTCTGACTTTGACTAGCCACCCAAAACTTTAATTTTACTTCTTTTTAGCCATTCTGATGTGGACTTTCTTTGTGTTTTGATCATTGTCTTGCTGCATGACCTAACTACGCTTCAGCTTCAGCTGACGGAAGGATGACTGGACATTCTCCTTAAGAATTTTCTGGTACAGAGAAGAATTCATGGTTCCTTTAATTATGGCAAGTCATCCAGGTCCTTGCAGCAAAGCATCCCCACACCATCACGCTACCACCACCATGTTTGACTGTTGGTATGGTGTTCTTACTGTGGAATGCTGTGTTTGCTTTACGCAGACATTATGGGATCCATGTTGTCCAAAAGTTCCACTTTGGACTCATCTGTCCATAGAACATTTTCCCAAAAGGCTTGTGGATCATCCAGGTGCTTTTGGCAATGAGAGACAAGCATTTATGTTCTTCTTGGTTAGCAGTGGTTTCCACCTTGCTGCTCTCACATGAAGCCCATTTTGCCCAGTCTCTTTCTGATTGTGGGTCATGAACACTGACCTTGGCTGAGGCAAGAAAAGCCTGCAGTTCTTTGGATGTTGTTTTAGGATCCTTTGAGACTTCTTGGATGATTTTACACTGCGCCCTTGGAGTAATTTTGGCAGGCCACCCACTCCTGGGAAGGTTCACTACTGTTCCAAGTGTTCTCCATCTGAGATTATGGCTCTCACTGTGGTTCAATGGAGTCCCAGAGCCTTAGAAATAGCTTTGTAACCCTTTCCAGACTAAAAGAGGGCAACAAATTTTTTCTGATCTTTTCAGGAACTTCCTTTGATCATGGCATAATGTGCTTGTTGAATCTTGTGCTGGCAACGTGACTCTGATGGTAAGGGCCAAAATAAGTGAGGTTTATATTGAGCAGGGCTGGCTGTAATCAAGCCTGGCTGTGTTCAATCAGCTGACTCTAATTATCCCTTTAATTGGGTTGATTTAACTAGGGGCAATTACTTTTTCACACAGTGCCAGTTGGTGTTGGTTAACTTTTTTCATTAAATAAATGAAATAAGTGAAAAGAAAAGTGTTATTTGTTCACTCAGGTTCCCTTTATCTAATATTATATTTTGTCTAAAGACCTGAAAACATCCAGTGTGACGAATATGCAATAATAGAGAAAATCAGGAAGGGGGCAAATACTTTTTCATGCCACTGTACTATGTGCAGTATCTATAGCCCATAAAAGCCAGCACTCTTGCCACACATTATACTTAGAAAAATATATTCAGCATATTATACATGGCATAGCAAAATATAAAAATACATACTGTTAATCTTGAAGGCTGGTGGAAACACAGACAGGTGTGAAAACACAGGATCTAGCTGTCCATCTGCTGCAGCAGCTACACTAGCACAGCTGGTGATTAGACCTTATGTTTCACCTAGGCTGGGCAGGGCTTCTTCAGAGGTATCTTTCTAGGTATCTGTTTATCTGTTTTATACTACTTCCATATCCATGGTTACTTAAAGTGCACATGCAGATACTGTATACAATTTATAATAAATATTACTCTAAAAGGTGCAATACTATATTTTATATACACACAGAGTTAAAGAACTATAATCTGCATGAACAGTAAGTCCTACAATCACAGTGCTAAAAAACTCATAATAGTTGTTCTTACCCATAGGGCGATATTACATTTCAAGAATCCTTGATACAGTGTATATATTCGTGTCTAGCTCTTAACTTTCATTATCAAATCACTAGCTGTATTAGAACCGCGTGCAGTTCTGGTGACCGCACCTGAAGAAGGACATTAAGTTACTGAAGGTAGTGTAGCACAGGGCAACAAAAATGATCCAGGGGCTAGGGGACTTACCTTACAAGAACAGGCTGAGGGAGTTGAACATGTACTCTCTGGAGGGGAGGAGGGATAGGGGGAACATGACTGAAACCTTCAAGTACATGAAGGGAATAAATAAGACGGGCACAGAGGGGCTTTTCATATTAAGGAGGGGGAATGACACTCAAGGGCACAATCTGAGATTGGAAGGGGGAAGGCTCAGGAGGGAAATGAGGAGACGCTTTTTTATGGAGAAGGTAGTGTCTGGGTGGGATGCATTGCCAGAGGAAGTGGTAACCTGTAGAACAATGGGCTGCTTCTAAAGGAGATGGGGCAGGGTAAGGGAAGATCACTGAAGGGGGGAGGAGGGAGGGCCATTATGTAAAAGGGCTGCTAGCTGCAAAATTGAGCAGATTTGATAGACCGTAAGTCTTTTATCTGCTGGCAATTTCGTATGTCCATATGTCATAACATATAATGGGAGGGTACAACAGGTGCTTAACAAATAAGCTTTAACTTGTCAATATTTTCCAAAAAGGTTTTGAAGTAAGATACTGATTGTTTTGGAAAGTTGAATATTGCAGTTTTGCCCTAGATATAAAGTACAGTTTTTTCTGTTGCTATAATATGGTTTTCAAAGAAACAGTGTGGGTTCACGCTGAGTGTGCATTAACCACAGTATGAAACATGCATCCTTATAGTGTGAAGAAAAATATATATGCCCCTTTTGTAATGGTGAGTCAGACAATACTCGTGGGTGTAATGAAGTACATAGGCACTGTGTAGGTAAAGCCTTCACCACTGGACATTTAATGCTGGTACCAAATAGTCCTTCAATATTTTTGTTGATGCCAGACCAACACATACAGTATGAATGCACACTAGGTAGGCATTCCAGTTTAGCAATCCCATATAGGTAATGTGCATTTCATCTTGAAGACACTGTTGTTACTTAAGAGGGGCACATGCTTGTATACCACATAAAACAGAACCCCACTGCAGTGTGGCACCAATGGTAAAATTGCTTCCATGTACTAGTTACGTTTTAATGTGAACAACAACCGGTCATAGCATACTGAAACAAATCTGACAGAACAGATTCTCTCTTTGTCTGTGTCTTACTGTTTTGTAACTGTTTTGTTGTGCTGTGAGTATTTTTGAGTGCGCCAGAGGTGTTTGTCAGGTTGTAGCTGGACCTGCTAAGAGGGGACTGCTCTGATGAAGCTGGCGTGCTTCAGGAACCATAAACAAAAAAACTTTTCGTTTACAATAACACATGAGTCAGTGGGCTGTGGTTAGGTTCCCTAGAGGTGGCGACCCTGCTGCCAACTGCAAAAGTGATTAGGCAGCCTGTGGATGCTGGTTAATTCACCACTGTGGTCCAAGGTGGCTGGAGGAGGGGGATCCTTCTCGCTGGACATCTATGGGAGGATGGTCTGGAAGGGGGAGGGCAGAACACACACAGAACATACAGTATGACAGAAAAAGGAGACCAAAGGGCCATTGAGTCTGCCCTTACTACACTACCTACTGCTCACTACTTATTACCACTTAAGGTATTACTACTTACTACTTATTACTGCACCATTGGGGCATATGGATTCTTTCAGGATTGGATTACAGAACACCTTTGTTCAGGGGTAAAGGGTACTTAGCTCATCTATGTATGGATTTTGTATGCTTATATATAACTACAGTACCTCTGTGTTCACTGTATATAATGACTGTACGTTTAAACCCTAACTCTTTTATATGCATAGGCTTATCTCAAGCTTGGGGTGTGTTAGACTGGATGTAGAACCCACATGGTTGCTTTGTGAGCATTTTCTGCTACCACCTGTAGGCACACAGGGTTTGACAATGGTGCCAGGTGTTTTAAGGGGGAAGAATGTAGCCACAGCCCCCATCTGAGCTACCAGTAGGCAATGCCCAGGACTCACCTGGCTGTGGAAGTGTCAGGAATGGAGTGGTTTGCTATGTGCCAAGCCATATACAGTATAGTGGGCACCGGAGCTTAGCTTAGTTTAGAGTTGTAGAGCTTTAAGGTGTGGGAGGGGGCTTGCTGTGTCCAGTCTGACAGAGTACTTTAGCAGTGACTGATGTGAAGGGGCAAAAGTGGCCCTACTGCTATGTGTCAGTCTCCAGAGGAATCTAGGCCAGGCACAGGTACAGTAAGTGGTTCTTGTGATGGGTGGGTCTACCAGTGTTTCACTTGTCCTGCTAGACCAAGGGTTGTCAAGTCTTGCTAGGCTACCATGGCTACCAGTACTTTTCATGGGTCTTCAAGGGAATGGAATGGAATGGAACTGTAGCCGTGAAGCAAGATGTGTGACCTGTGACTCCCACTAAAGCCACAGATAGGAATTTTGAGTTTGGGAAAGGGTTGACACTTAAGGACAGCACCATCGGGATACCACTGGCATCTCTTGACTGTAGGAAAAAGGTTGCCTGGGATCACTACCACCGCTCAGCACAGTACAGACTTCCAATTCCAGTTGAGTGGGGGTGATTGCCAAATAGACATGTCCTTGCAAACTGGCATCATGGACGCTTAGGACAAGGTTGTGCTTGGGTGAAATTAACTGCTGAGCTCATGGACTGAGGGGCAACCACTCTTTCATGAAATGCATTGTTTAATGACTGTTGCTGTTACTTAACTTTGCTTATTATTACTATAAGTCCTACTCCAGGACTCTAACAAGGTTCACGTCTTAGTGCCCTTGTTCCAGGTCTGACCTGATAGTACCATGTGGCATTGAATATATATGTAATACCACTTCTTCTGTGTCACATGCTGTGTGACATCTCTTCTTTCCTGCCTGACATGCTGGCCTGGACTGAAGGGCTGAAGTGAGCGAGAATTGTTATGAACCTGTTTGGGAAATCCATCCTCTGAGGGGCTAGATTGCACTTATTATTTTTCAAATCTATATCACAGTACAGCAGGGTGATTCTGCAAGAGCATATCTATAGTATGCTGAAACTATGGGCAGTATCAAATGGAAATGGTAAATTATTGTACAGAATGCCTGGTGATGTGACATGTATTTTTTTTTCTTTTCTCCTTTTTGAATTAAATTTTTTTTTGATGAAATAACTCAGCACGTGGTGCTTCAAACATTGGGGGTTGACTTCCTACCCCCACTTTTCCCAGAGCAGCACTTCCCTGTAGTACTCTGTGGAGATAGTTTCCCCTCTGGAAGCTTTAGTTGCATCATTATCATTTCATCTAGGGTCTAATCAAGTACCAATTATGGGTCCGAATTAGCCAAGAAGGTTGACCAAATTTGCAAATAATATTCATATTTATTCTCCATAATATAAATAGATTTATCAACTCTGGAGAGGTCTAACATTTTTTCAAACTACTCCACAGATGATGGAGGATCTACATTCTTCCAGTGTTGCAGGACCACTTTTTTAGCCATTATAACGGCTATATTTTAAAAAAAACGCTGGTGGTTCTGCAACTCTGGAAATCCGTCTGTAAAGCCGAAAATTGCCACTCCTGGATCAAAAGGTATTTCCAGGCCCATTGTTTTCCCAAACAAAGACCATATATCCCCAATATTTTTAATCTAGTCACATAATACATACATGTGTGTTAATGTACCCTCCGTTTCCTACCTCTCTGACACTGGTCTGATATGGCAGCATCAAGGTGTGTAATCTAGAGGAGTTAATAAGTGTTATGCAAAGTATTGAAATATATTTGCAAGAGTTTATTATTTTTATCTGTATGGAATCCAAATTTGTATACTTATTCCATTCATTTTCAGTTATAGGAACCTTTAAATCTCTTTCCCAAGCCCCTTAGTTATCTCCGGATTATAGTGTGATTGCTCTTCCAGGAATTTATATAACTTAGAAATCAATTTTATTAGACTCCAGCTTCATAAATAATGCTCCCAGTGGTGTTATTTTTAATTTTAGTGAGTTTTTATTTTTTATAAATGAAGTTTTTACCTGTAAATATTGCCATCTATATGCATCTAATATTGAATATTTTTTCTGAAACTGCTCAACTGTTAAAAAGAAAATCCCTTCATAAAATCCCTATAGAATGGATTTGCTTTTGTTAATACCAAACCCTGAAAGTATTATCCTGCATTGAAGGTGGAAAGATCTTATTTTTATAGATAGAACTCAGTTTAGATGTATCATTTTACTCTCAGTTTTTATGATGCCTGAATCCAGACCACCAGAGTGTTTTTTTTGTTAACTCTAAAGCTTCCATAGATGTCTCCCAGCTCTAGTTTTATACAATGTCAATACATTTAATGGGTGCTGATCTAGGCGCTTTACCTCAAAATCTATACCTGTTGAATTTCCATCCGTTGTGGATGAAGCCAATAATAAAGTATTTCCAACTGTGCAGCCAAATAATAATTCCCAAAATTAGGACAACCCAACCCCCTTCTTTACTTAATCAAAGTTTATCCAGTGACACTCTTGCCCTTCCCTGCCACAGAAATCTCCTGATCAGTCCATCCAATTCCTGAAAAAGATTTATTAAAAAATAGTGATTGATTCAAACAGAAAAGCAATCTTGGAAGTATGTTCATTTTAAGTATGTTTATCCTACCTATTAAGGTTAAGGGTAGATATTGCCATTTTTCTAGATCCCTTTTATTTTATTTTTAATGAGTTATTATTTATTTGCATAACCCATCTATTTTACTTGCTAAATAGATCCCCAAATATTTCATTTTACTTTGATTTTTTTTAATGTTGGATCTGCAATATTATTTATGTCCACTAAATATAATATTTCACTTTTCTCCCAATTCACTTTCTATCCCGAAACCCTGCTATTTTCTTCCAACACTCTCCTTACTATTGGATAGGACTGATCGGGAGATACTGTAGTCAGCAAGATGTCATCTGCATAAAGCAGTACTGATGTAAACTGACTCTCTATGGGTATCCTGATCTGGGTTTCCTTTTCTCTAACCCTTACACTGGCAAGGTTTTTCTGAAAATTGCATATCCCTGCTGCCAGAGGTTTTTTCACTGGGTTTGTACACTTATCGGTTATGACGTTATTACATGATTTTTCTTAATTCCCTGGTAAACTTTTTTTGTCAGGGTAGTGAGAAACTAACACAACTATAATTCAAAGTGAAAATATAACTTTTCCAACAAAGTCATTTGGAGATATATATGTTTATTTAGTGAAATTTTGATTGTTTTTGCGAATTTGTATTCACAAAAAATATTTAAGTTCGTAAAAACGTTAAAATCGGTTGCATCACTGATAAAAATTGTTGTCTAAAATGTAACTAATTTTCACTTTCAGGCTACAAATTCTTTATATATACACAAATTTCACATTGGTTTCTCACCTACAGATTATGAGAGTGACCAGAACGGACCACCAATGGTAGGGCCATGCTGGCCTATGGAGGGGTACCTATTGGATTATGGGGTACACGTCACAAAATCCATTAAGAAAAAGTAAGAAGTAGCCTGTTTCACATGATAGGAAGTGAATGAGTAAATAAAGGGACAGATTGCACCTATAGCTACCTACCCAGGGTCACATGACTAAAAACAAGATGGCTGACACCATTCAGCCATTTTCTGTGTCAAAATGCTTGTGACTCATTTATTGAGCTCATTAGATCATAAAAGTGGTAAATGTCAATGGATTGCACCCTTTCTTATGGCAGCAGTGGCTTGGATGAAATTTCTGATCCCTAATTTCACATTATAGATCCACTTGCAGATAGCCGGGGTGCCATACCCAACCACCCCAGGTATGTCCATGCTGGCCAATGGGGTGACCACCTATTACATTATGGGGTGCCTGCCAATAAATTCAAAAAGGAAAAGTAAAAAGTAGCTTGTTTTACATGGCGGGGAAGTGAATGAGTAAATCAAGGCCCAGAATGTATCCATAGCTACATCCCTTAGGTCACATGACCAAAAACAAGATGGCGGCTACCGCTCAATCATTTTCTGTATCAAACTGCTTTCTGTTACACATTTGTAGGATAACGAATTAGAAAAGTGATAAATGTCAATGGATTACACCTTTTCTTACATCTGTTGGGGCTTGGATGAATTTTCTGATCCCTAATTTCACATTACAGACCCACCTGCAGATAGCCGGGTTGCCATACCCAACCACCCATGGTATGCCCATGCTGGCCAATGGGGTGTCCACCTATTGCATTATGGGGTGCATGCCAATAAATTCAAAAAGTAAAAGTAAAAAGTAGTCCGTTTTACATGACAGGGAAGTTAATGAGTAAATCAAAGCCCAGATTGTACCCATAGCTACATCCCCTGGGTCACATGACCAAAAACAAGATGGCAGCTACCGTTTCATCATTTTATGTATCTAACTGCCTATCTTACACATTTATTGTGATAACTACATTATAAAAGTGGCAAATGTCAATGGATTACACCTTTTCTTACATCTGCCAGGGCTTGGATGAAATTTATGATCACTAATTTTACTTTATAGACCCACCAGCATATAGCTGGGGTGCCATACCCAACCACCCCGGTATACCCATGCTGACCAATGGGGCGTACACCTATTGCATTATGCATTATATACCAATAAATTGAGAAAGGAAAAGTAAGATGTAGCCTGTTTTACATGACGGGGAAGTGAATGAGAAAATCAAGGCACAGACTGTACCCATAGCTACATCCCTGGGTCACATGACCAAAAACAAGATGGCTGACACCATTCAAACATTTTCTGTATCAAACTGCTTCTGTTACAGTTTGTAGGGATAACAACATTATAAAAGTGATAAATGTCAATAGATTACACATTTTCATACATCTGCAGGGACTTGGATGAATTTTCTGATCCATAATTTCACATTACAGACCCACTTGCAGATAGCCGGTGTGCCATAACCAACCACCCCTGGTTAGCCCTTGCTGGCCAATGGGGTGTCCACCTCATTGCATTATGGGGTGCATGCTAATAAATTAAAAAGAAAAAGTAAAAGTAGTTTGTTTTACACGGCGGGGAAGTGAATGAGTAAATCAAGGCCCAGACTGTGCCCATAGCTACATCCCCTGGGTCACATGACCAAAAACAAGATGGCGGCTACTGTTCAATCATTTTCTGTATCAAACTGCTTCTGCTACACATTTGTAGGGATAACTACATTATAAAAGTGATAAATGTCAATGGATTACACCTTTTCTTACATCTGTTGGGGCTTGGATGAATTTTCTGATCCCTAATTTCACATTACAGACCCACCTGCAGATAGCCGGGTTGCCATACCCAACCACCCATGGTATGCCCATGCTGGCCAATGGGGTGTCCACCTATTGCATTATGGGGTGCATACCAATAAATTCAAAAAGTAAAAGTAAAAAGTAATCCGTTTTACATGACAGGGAAGTGAATGAGTAAATCAAAGCCCAGATTGTACCCATAGCTACATCCCCTGGGTCACATGACCAAAAACAAGATGGCAGCTACCGTTTCATCATTTTATGTATCTAACTGCCTATCTTACACATTTATTGTGATAACTACATTATAAAAGTGGTAAATGTCAATGGATTACACCTTTTCTTACATCTGCCGGGGCTTGGATGAAATTTATGATCACTAATTTTACTTTATAGACCCACCAGCATATAGCTGGGGTACCATACCCAACCACCCCTGGTATACCCATGCTGACCAATGGGGTGTCCACCTATTGCATTATGGGTTACATACCAATAAATTGAGAAAGGAAAAGTAAGATGTAGCCTGTTTTACATGACGGGAAAGTGAATGAGTAAATCAAGGCACAGACTGTACCCATAGCTACATCCCCTGGGTCACATGACCAAAAACAAGATGGCGGCTACTGTTCAATCATTTTCTGTATCTAACTGTTTCTGTTACACATTTGTAGGGATAACTACATTATAAAAGTGATAAATGTCAATGGATTACACCTTTTCTTACATCTGTTGGGGCTTGGATGAATTTTCTGATCCCTAATTTCACATTACAGACCCACCTGCAGATAGCCGGGTTGCCATACCCAACCACCAATGGTATGCCCATGCTGGCCAATGGGGTGTCCACCTATTGCATTATGGGGTGCATGCCAATAAATTCAAAAAGTAAAAGTAAAAAGTAGTCCGTTTTACATGACAGGAAGTTAATGAGTAAATCAAAGCCCAGATTGTACCCATAGCTACATCCCCTGGGTCACATGACCAAAAACAAGATGGCAGCTACCGTTTCATCATTTTATGTATCTAACTGCCTATCTTACACATTTATTGTGATAACTACATTATAAAAGTGGTAAATGTCAATGGATTACACCTTTTCTTACATCTGCCGGGGCTTGGATGAAATTTATGATCACTAATTTTACTTTATAGACCCACCAGCATATAGCTAGGGTGCCATACCCAACTGCCCCTGGTATACCCATGCTGACCAATGGGGTGTCCACCTATTGCATTATGGGTTACAAACCAATAAATTGAGAAAGGAAAAGTAAGATGTAGCCTGTTCTACATGACGGGGAAGTGACTGAGTAAATCAAGGCACAGACTGTACCCATAGCTACATCCCCTGGGTCACATGACCAAAAAACAAGATGGCTAACACCATTCAAACATTTTCTGTATCAAACTGCTTCTGTTACACGTTTGTAGGGATAACAACATTATAAAAGTGATAAATGACAATGGATTACACATTTTCTTACATCTGCTGGACTTGGATGAATTTTCTGAACCATAATTTCACATACAGACCCACTTGCAGATAGCTGGGTGCCATAACCAACCACCCTGGTTAGCCCATGCTTGGCCAATGGGGTGTCCACCTATTGCATTATGGGTGCATGCCAATAAATTCAAAAAGTAAAAGTAAAAAGTAGCCCGTTTTACATGACAGAGAAGTGAATGAGTAAATCAAAGCCCAGACTGTACCCATAGCTACATCCCCTGGGTCACATGACCAAAAACAAGATGGCAGCTACTGTTCAATCATTTTCTGTATCAAACTGCTTCTGTTACACATTTGTAGGGATAACTACATTATAAAAGTGGTAAATGTCAATGGATTACACCTTTTTGTACATCTGCCGGGGCTTGGATGAAATTTATGATCACTAATTTTACTTGATAGACCCACCAGCATATAGCTGGGTGCCATACCAACTACACCCTGGTATACCCATGTTGACCAATGGGGTGTCCACCTTTGCATTATGGGTTGCATTCCAATAAATTGAGAAAGGAAAAGTAAGATGTAGCCTGTTTTACATGACGGGAAAGTGAATGAGTAAATCAAGGCACAGACTGTACCCATAGCTACATTCCCTGGGTCACATGACCAAAAACAAGATGGATGACACCATTCAAACATTTTCTGTATCAAACTGCTTCTGTTACACATTTGTAGGGATAACAGCATTATAAAATTGGTAAATGTCAATGGATTACACATTTTCATACATCTGCAGGGGCTTGGATGAATTTTCTGATCCCTAATTTCACATTACAGACCCACTTGCAGATAGCTGGGGTGTCATAACCAACCACCCCTGGTATGCCCATGCTGGCCAATGGGTTGTCGACCTATTGCATTATGGGGTGCATGCCAATAAATTCAAAAGTAAAAGTAAAAAGTAGTCCGTTTTACATGACAGGAAGTGAATGAGTAAATCAAAGCCCAGATTGTACCCATAGCTGCATCTCCTGGGTCACATGACCAAAACAAGATGGCAGCTACCGTTTCATCATTTTCTGTATCAAACTGCCTATCTTACATTTATTGTAATAACTATATTATAAAAGTGGTAAATGTCAATGGATTACACCTTTTCTTACATCTGTCAGGACTTGGATGAATTTTCTGATCCCTAATTCTACATTACAGACCCACCTGCAGATAGCCAGGGTGCCATACCCAACCACCCATGGTATGCCCATGCTGGCCAATGGGGTGTCCACCTATTGCATTATGGGGTGCATGCCAATAAATTCAAAAAGTAAAAGTAAAAAGTAGCCCATTTTACATGACAGGGAAGAGAATGAGTAAATTAAGGCCCAGACTGTACCCATAGCTACATCCCCTGCGTCACAAGACCAAAAACAAGATGGCGGCTACCATTTGATCATTTTCTGTATCAAACTGCTTCTGTTACACGTTTGTAGGGATAACAACATTATAAAAGTGGTAAATGTCAATGGATTACACATTTTCTTACATATGCAGGGGCTTGGATGAAATGTATGATCACTAATTTCACATTATAGACCCACCACCATATAGCTGGGGTGCCATACCCAATCACCTAAGGAAGGCCATGCTGGCACATGAGGGGCACACCTATTGCATTATGGGTTATATACAAATAAATTCAGAAAGTAAAAGTAAGATGTAGCCTGTTTTACATGATGGGGAAGCAAATGAGTAAATCAAGGCCCAGACTGTACCCATATCTACATCCCCTTGATCACATGACCAAAAATAAGATGGCGGCTACTGTTCAATCATTTTCTGTCAAACTGCTTCTGTTACACATTTGTAGGGATAACTATATTATAAAAGGGGTAAATGTCAAGGCATTACACCTTTTCTTACATCTGCAGGGGCTTGGATGAAATTTATGATCCCTAATTTCTCATTACAGACCCAACTGCAGATAGAAGGGGTGCCATATCCAACCACCCATGGTATGCCCATTCATGTCAATGGGGTGTCCACCTATTGCATTATGAGGTGCAAGCCAATAAATTCAAAAGGAAAAGTAAAAAGAAGCTTTTTTTACATGTTAGGAAGTGAATAAGTAAATGAAGGCCCAGACTGTACCCATTTCTACATCCCCTGGGTCACATGACCAAAAATAAGATGGTGGCTACCGTTCAATCATTTTCTGTATCAAACTGCTTCTATTCTAAAACCTGTGGAGAAAACCCTACCCTTTCCTATTCAAAATACCTGTGGAAAAACCCTATCCTTTCCCTATTCTAAAACCTGTGGAGAAAAACCCTACCCTTTCTCTATTCTAAAACATGTGGTGAAAAACCCTACCCTTTCCCTGTTCTAAAATCTGTGGACAAAAAGCCTATCCTTTCCCTATTATATAACACATCATGAAGTCCACTATCCTTGACAGGACGGTTCTAAAGTCCAGTAGGGAAACGTCCTGCCGAGTCTTCTCTGAGACATTGACAGTTGCAAGATAGCTGATCAGGGAAGAAGACATAGGAATCTGTGGTTGCAGGAGCCTAGTTTCCAGATCTGAAACCAGTTCTGACCTGGCCCTCTGCCAGCAAGAGTGAATCAGGGTCTTGAAATCTGAAGTAGCCAGGGGTTTGGGAGGTGGATCCTGTTGAGACTGAGGGGGGAGGAGGAGGAGGGTGTCCAGTGGAGGATAATACCCTTGAAACCCCATGTAGTTGGAGTAAGGGTGAAATCCAGGGTAGAACTGCCCCAAATGACTCCATTCTGGAGTGGAGCACCCTAGGTAGGGATCCCTTGGATACCCAAAAGGATAACGTGGGACAGTTCAGGGTCAATTATAAGCCCCCCAATGTCAGACCTGGCATCATATGAATCCACATTGGACTCACCGTTGTGTAGATGGGGGAGGGTCCGGCATCGAGGCAGCCCACGGCAGGGTCACCAATGTCG
Source organism: Neoceratodus forsteri (assembly GCA_016271365.2). NCBI lineage: Eukaryota > Metazoa > Chordata > Ceratodontiformes > Ceratodontidae > Neoceratodus > Neoceratodus forsteri. Next base: position 747,554,146 of record CM057459.1, read on the forward strand.
TAACCGGTGCAACCTAATCTGGCACTGGAAGGTGTTCTGTTGGTCACGTGACGTTGGGCAGGTGGTCCCCCTTCAGGTATTGCTAGAAAAGTCTGCCGTGCGGCCCGATGCCAGGTGGTGCAAGTCCAATATGTGATGACCTACTGATGGAACCCTCTCGAAGTAAGATCTATCTTTTCCTATATCTAGCTCCAGCCTTTATGCATGTGAACAGTGCAAAAACCTATCTAGTATTACCTTTTACTATTATGTTTTAGGTCTCTGTATTGCCCTTGGAAAATTAACACATTTTTTTTATGTTACCCTATCCTACTATGCCTTAGTCCCATGTTTTGCAATATTTTTTCACCATACATTATATAAAATAGTTGGTGGTTGTCAATACACAGCAATGATACACCTTCACCCTAAGGTTCACACATGAAATACAAGATATACGTCACCCATGAGTTTTATATAATTAATAGAAAATGGACCTAGTTTCTTCAGTATCTCACAGTTACAGTGAGAACAGCAAATTAAGTAAGGTGTTAACGAAAGTGGTGTGTATTTAGGCCACCATACAGTATCTTATATAGTGTACTATACAGTAGAAAGAAACCAAAATAGTTTACTATTTTTTATTACCATTAACATTTACCATCAGTTGTCCACATTTCACCGATGCAACACTTTTTCAAGTGTATGGATCATCATACACAAAGAGCATTCCATCAGACATGGTAATGCCAGAAACATATGGCAAAAAACCCTCTCAATTCCCTATTCTAAAACCTGCAGAGAAAATCCCTATTCTTTCCCTATTCTAAAACCTGTGGAGAAAAACCCTATCCTTTCCCTATTCAAAAATGTGTGGAGAACACCCCTATCCTTTCCCTGTACTAAAACCTGTGGAGAAAAATCCAATCCTTTCCCTTTTCAAAAACCTTTGGAGAAAAACCCTATCCTTTCCCTATTCTAAAACCTGTGGAGAAAAACCCTAACATTTCCCTATTGAAAAAACCTGTGGAGAAAACCCTATCCTTTCCCTGTTCTAAAACCTGTGTAGAAAAACCCTACCCTTTCTCTATTCTAAAACCTGTGTAGAAAAATCCTATCCTTTCTCCTTTCAAAAACCTGTGGAGAAAAACCCTATCCTTTCCCTATTCTAAAACCTGTGGGAGAAAAACCTACCCTTCCCTATTCAAAAACTCTGGAGAAAACCCTATCCTTTCCCTATTCTAAAACCTGTGGAGAAAAATCTTATCCTTTCCCTCTTCAAAAACCTGTGGAGAAAAATCCTATCCTTTCCCTTTTCAAAAACCTGTGGAGAAAAACCCTATTCTTTCCATATTCTAAAACCTGTGGAGAAAAACCCTAACATTTCCCTATTCAAAAAACCTGTGGAGAAAAACCCTATCCTTTCCCTATTCTAAAACCTGTGGAGAAAAATCCTATCCTTTCCATCTTCAAAAACCTGTGTAGAAAAACCCTACCCTTTCTCTATTCTAAATTCTGTGGAGTAAAATCCTACCCTTTGCCTTTTCTAAAACCTGTGGAGAAAAAGCCTATCCTTTCCCTATTATATAACACATCATGAAGTCCACTCTCCTTGACAGGATGGTGTCTAAAGTCCGGTAGGGAAACGCCCTGCCGAGTCTTCCCAAGACATGGACAGTTGCAAGATAGCTGATCGGGGAAGGAGACATAGGAAGCTGTGGTTGCAGGAGCCTAGTTTCCAGATCTGAAACCAGTTCTGACCTGGGCCCTTGCCACCAAGACTGAATCAGGGTCTTGAAATCCGAAGTAGCCAGGGAAGGGGAAGTGGATCTGGTTGAGACTGGGGGGAGGAGGAGGAGGAGGGGTGTCCAGTGGAGGATAATACCCTTGAAACCCCATGTAGTTGGAGTAAGGGCAAAATCCAGGGTTGAACTGCCCCAAATGACTCCAATCTGGAGTGGAGTACCCCGGGTAGGGATCCCTTGGATACCCAAAAGGGTAATGCGGGACAGTTCAGGGTTGATTATAAGCCCCCCAATGTCAGACCTGCGTCAGAGGAATCCACGTCGGACCTGCCGTTGTGTAGATGGGGGAGGGTCCGCGTCGAGACAGCCCATGGCAGGGTCACCGATGTCGTAACCGGCACAACCTAACCTGGCACTGGAAGGGGTTCTGTTGGTCACGTGACATTGGGCGGGTGGTCCCCTCTTCCGTATTGCTAGAAAAGTCTGCCGCATGCCCGATGCCAGGTGGTGCAAGTCCTATATGTGATGACCTACTGATGGAACCCTCTCGAAGTAAGATATGTCTTTTCCTATATCTATCTCCAGCATTTATGCATGTGAACAGTGGAAAAACCTATCTAGTATTACCTTATACTATTATATTTTAGATCACTGTATTGCCCTTGGATAATTAACACATTTTTCTTATGTTACCCTATCCTACTATGCCTTAGTCCCATGTTTTATGATATTTTTTCCCCATACATTATATAAAATAGTTGGTGGTTGTCAATACACAGCAATGATACACCTTCACCCTAAGGTTCAAAGATGAAATACAAGATATACGTCACCCATGAGTTTTATATAATTAATGGAAAATGGACCTAGTTTCTTCAGTATCTCACGGTTACAGTGAGGACAGCAAATTAAGTAAGGTGTTAACGAAGCGTGTGTATTTAGACCACCATACAGTATCTTATATAGTGTACTATACAGTATGAAAGAAACCAAAATAGTTTACTATTTTTATTACCATTAGCATTTACCATCAGTGTTCCACATTTCACTGATGCGAAACTTTTCAAGTGTATGGATCATCATACAAAGAGCATTCCATCAGACATGGTAATGCCAGAAATATGTGGCAAAAACCCTCTCATTTCCTATTCTAAAACCTCAGGAGAAAATACCTATTCTTTCCATATTCTAAAACCTGTGGAGAAAAATCCTATCCTTTCCTATTCTAAAACCTGTGGAGAAAATCATATCCTTTCCTATTCAAAAACCTGTGGAGAAAATCCTATCCTTTCCCTTTTCAAAACCTGTGGAGAAAACCCTATCCTTTCCCTATTCTAAAACCTGTGGAGAAAAACCTACCATTTCCTATTCAAAAACCTGTGGAGAAAACCCTATACTTTCCCTGTTCTAAAACCTGTGTAGAAAAACATACCCTTTCTCTATTCTAAAACCTGTGGAGAAAAACCTCATCCTTTCCTATTCTAAAACCTGTGGAGAAGAGCCCTATCCTTTCAGTATTCTAAATTTATATATCGTCTTCAGGCTTGTGACCTGTAGATAAAAATTGTCTGATCGTACCTATGCTACACCATTGCATCAACATTTTACATACTCTGTGATATTTAATTTAACCAGTAATGTAGCTCACCCTCACATGAAGTCATCTCTTGAGTGTTCAGAACTAGTCCATGCATTATAATTCATTCCAACTGATGAGACGGTGAAGGTGAAGTTTGTTGTGGTGCAATGCGTACTAGTAGGTCTACATGGCTATTTATGTTAACACCGCAAGGTTTCCACAGCCTGTTAGACAAACTAGTTTGTCTCTTACCGTAATCCCAGAAAGTATCAGTTGAGTAGTATCATAGGAAGTCAAGATGTAAAATGTTGTAATGTAGCATCATTGCAGTGTTTCTCTCCTGGTATGACAAAGGTAAAAAATAAATTAATAAAGGTAAAAAAACAAAGTACACCACCCCTTTTGCTAGATATGGGTAGCAAGTGTGAATCACTGTTGAGGTACCCAGCTGGACTAACACTGTTAGCAGTTTCATGAGGTCAAACCCTGAATTAATTTTGAAACATGAATACATACTGTACATCAATACACACATCTCAAAACCTAAGCTAAACTGTAACTTACCGTTAGTGACATCACGTAGTAACCTACCTTATGCACTTATTATTTCCAATTTATTTCCCATTCTGACTGTTGCATGAGTATTTCTGAAGCCAGGGACATATTTCATACAACGACTGTGTATATAGATTACAGTGATTGTCATATGGAAGACGACCCCGACGACAGTCGATAGGGCATTTGGAACGTGATATCCGATACGTTCTTCGCTTTTAAAGACTTTTAGCCTATATACTCCAATCTGAAACACAGAATTTAAAGACATTATACCAATGACGACCTGAAAGTTATAGTCCATTGGATTATATACTGTACATTCCCCCGCCACTGCATCTATAAATTGCATACCTCTATAGGATTGGAGCTACAGCCCTCTTGATGTCATTGCAGAACATATCGCTTCCCTGATCCGTTAAGTGGACACCATCCTGCCGATACAGTTCTGGGAAGAGGGACATGATGTCATCATGCTTGACCATGCCGGCTGACAATCCTCTCATGAATGCTCCCATCTCTGTGTTGATCTTTCTCCTTGTTCTGTCCATTTTCTTCGTATCAGAAACATTCCTCCACTGCCGACGCTGGATAATGTGGGACCAAAGGATCATGGTTTTCGGCATTCGGTGCTTGATCAAGGCGATGTCCTCCTTCATCTTCCGAAGCAGCATCACTGATGTCTTCAATCCTAAGTCATTGCCTCCCAGGTGGATGACGATGACATCTGGTTTGGATCCCCTCAGGCACTCCTGTCGCAACATTGGCACCAGTTGATCCCAACGCATACCCCTCTCACCCTAACCAACGAACATTGACTGGAGTATCAAGGTCAACACTGGTCCCCCAGTTCGAGACCACTCCTGAATCCCCGCCCAATGCGTAAGGAGTCCGCAGATCCATACAGTCTCTCTGGACACTGCATATCTGAATTAAGAAAACATACATATTATAGCATCGAGTGTATCCAATCTATGACAGGTAGTAGTGCTCAATTCCTGACATTTGCTGGCAAAAGACAACATGTCTGGTATCTTCCAGGAAATAAAAAACATTTAAAAGTGATTACTAATAGTGGCACTTAGAACAAAATTATGCATTTGCGGCACAAGATCTCATGAAAACATTATGTGATTGGTGGTTTGAGAAACTGATGGTTACCAAATAGGAAAGGTATTTTGCAGTAGTCATGTTTGATGACCTAGCATGAATAAAGCAGTACATGTTGTTCAGCCTTCCCATGTCATCCCACACTTGTGTATCCCCTAGGTGGCGCTATCTCAAGGACTACTACCCCTGCCTGCATTGCTAGTTGCAGGTTAAGGGGCATGTGTACTGACACGGGTGCCTCCACTTGGAGGACAGGGTTGTTAGTAACAAGGCTAACCTGGATACAGCTTTCTGGGACATTGTAATCCCCCTTTTTCCCCTTCTAGTAGCCTAGACAATATGCAACAAACATTTTCACAGTAGCCCCTATTCTGTATATATTCCTCCACACTGTTTGAACTTTCCACCAGGGCTGGTTCCACCAGTTCAACCCTGAGACCCCTATAAAACAGGTTAGACAGTATATAACAGTATAATGGTTTTGTACAAACTGGAACCACAGTTGGATTAAAGAGAACAGGAAATCATTTCTAATTGGCAGCAGTTTATGAGTTCTTATTCTTAGAAATGATATGCACTATTCTAAATAATCCACATTTAACTGTACTTCAATAAAAACTTGATAATAAAAAACTGTATTTTGCATTGTTTTGTTTTTATGGGCAGCATTCTGGAATGCAGCACTCAGCATTTCCCACCTATCTTACATCTCGATCACTCCGAAATCTCGGTCTCGATACTGGGAATCTACGCCAATTTACCATTCCATGGTGTCCAATAGACACCCCATGTCTTCCCACACTGGGAAACAGCAACTATAAAACATGCCATGGTGTCCAATGGACACGCAATGCTGACTATGATAGAGGGAAGTCTTGTGCAGTCCATTCCGGGATGCAGCACTCGGCATTTCCCACCTATCTTACATCTCGATCACTCCGCCATCTCGGTCTCGGTACCGGGAATCTGCGCCTGTCAAGCGATTTACTATGCTGTGTCGCTATCGCTTGTATTCGGTGATCCGGGCATCCCGTATTTCATCTTTGAATGGTATTCGGAGAAGCATTTATCTACACACAGGCCCTTGCCGCAATCTGCACACCAGTAGGTCGATTCCTTACGCTTCCCTTTCTTTGTGCACACCACACATCTTCGGGTAGGGTACAGCTTCTTTGGTGTTCTTGGTATTTTTGATGGGAAGTGCTTTCCTTGCAGTCGTTGGCATGGATCCAATTTTGTCGATTGCCGTTTTTGGCTATGCTGTGGAAGATCATCTATTTTTTTGCTTGTCGTTACAAGTTCTTTAATTACAGTTTGTTGGAATTCCAAGTGCGTCATCTTCTTTCTTTCTGGGGAAAATTTCTTGTACATTATGTACCCCTGAATTAACATGGCATTCAGTAAATAAAAGAACTCCTTCACATACCTTCTTTCTGCATCGGAGGTTAAAATTGTAATACCCTGCCAGCTGATCATTTTTGTCGACTCCACCCATGTATCTGTTGTAGTCCAGTATACATTTTGGTTTTTATCGACTCCCCAGTCTTCCAATCCTTCTTCCGGATCGACAAATTCAGTACTTTGATGTTGTTGACAGCATGTATATGTCCTCTTGTCTCTCCACTTCATACAGAGCATTGGTGTCTTCCTGAATGTAACCTTTTCTTTCATCTTCAGCTTTATGTCTTTTATTTTGGGAAGCATTCCCTTGTGGTTGGGCATAACAGTTCCAGTTGCACCAACTCCAGATAAAAATAGATCTGTGTAGAGTTGAGGTCCAGTGTAGTAAGTGTCTGTGTAAATCCTGTAGCCTTTCCCTCGCAGTTCTTCTCTAACAAGATCAAAACAAACTCTGTATGTATGTCCTTTGCTCTGTTCCTCGTCAACTTTGCCTGTATAGAATTGCCAGTTGCATATGTATCCCGAGTTTGATTCACATAAGGTGCACACCTTGATTCCGTGCTTCACTGGTTTTTGTGGATTAAATGTTCTGTAACTTAGATTTCCTTCCACAGACATATACTTCATCCAGGGAGAGGTCCCGGTCAGGAAGATGTTCGTGATCTCTTCAGGAATCGCTCATGTATCTCCCTAATGTGAAAAAGTTGATCAAATCCTCCATCCCTCTAGGCTTCGATTCTGAGTTGTCAGCCATGTGGAGAAAAAGAAAAATCAGGTTGAATCTGTTCCTTGCCATCACACTGCCCCAGAATGGTGTGTAGGTGACTTCATCCAATCCCCAGTATTCATCTTTACTGCTCTTCACTACCAGTCCCATCGCAATGTATAATGCAAAAAACCTCTTCAGTTCTTCTTTGTCAGTCATCTTCCAAGCCCTGGCCCTTGAATGTGGTGGCAACTCATCAATTGGATGTGCCAGAAAGAAATCATTGGCATATCTATTTGTTTCCCTTGCAATAAGCTCCAAATCTTCATCCATCAGGCAAAACAGTTGTACAAATCCAAGTGGACTTTCTGGGACTGGTACTTGGAGACCTGAAGTTGCAGTGAATAGGTGTCCATTGTCACTTGTTGTTGTCACCTCTTCCCATTCGTCTTCTCTTCTAACGCTTTGTTCTGCTGATGACCGAGCCTTTTACCACGAGTCTTCTTGGCATTGCACCTACTGATGTGTGGGGTTCTTCATGATCTTCCTGCTCCACATCCGCATGTAATCTTGATCAGTACCTTCTTCATCTTCAGAAGACTCATTCCGCACTTCCACCAGATCCAGATTGAACAATCTTTCTTCAACATCATCTTCACTATGCGATTCAGAGAAATCGGACTCGTTACACATCTGGATCTCGGCCAAAACATCCAATGCAGTCATTTTTTTTGCCATGATGATTATTCTGTAAGATGTAGAGAAAAAAACAAAACAAAAAAAAAACACATCATTGTTGCAAGTTATCTTTGTTGGGTGATTCTAACAATAATATGAAAATGAAGCCCCTATGAATAGCAGTTTGGCTCAATAAACCCTACTCCCAACTGATTTATATTTTCAAACGTACTACAAAATATTCTATGTTCTGTTGAATTATGTCAAATATACTGCAAGGAATCAACCTGAAAGACAAAAAATAAGTTATATTCAAGAGTTACATGTAATATCTTTAATGGAATACTCAAGCTCATTTTCACACATACGGGAAGACACAGTGATATGATAATAGAAACATCCCATCCCGTATCAGGTGCAACATCAAGTAAAGCATTCACTAGTGTACAATGTCAACCCCCAATATATCACTATAGGTTTATGACTGTATAACATCAGTCTGCATTTTACCACCCTCCAGTGAGTTGTAATTGCTCCTGATGTTGCCCGGTTATAAACAAATATTGTTTTCCTTACTACACTTACCTAAGGAACACTTGATTACTGCATATATATATGTGTGCGATGCTTGGCATCGGCTGACATGAAAAGCCAAGTAGAATATCAGATTTGCAAGGTAAATGACTATGTGTTTATGACCGGATAACATCAGTCAGCATTTTCGCCACCCTGTAGTGTGCGTTAATGCCTCCTGAAGTTACCTGGTTATAAACAACTAGTGTATTTGCTTACTAGTCAAGAAAATCGACAAATTGAAACCTTTCTTGTTTTGAAACTTGCAACTTTAATTAACCATACAATATGCAGTATCACAACATATGAAGAATTTCACATATATCAAGTTAGGATCAACAATTCACAGTACAGCTGATATCCATCAAAAGTCAAACGTTCCAAAAGTGTCTGTGTGTCAGTGAACTGATAAATGTAAAAATCAACCATTGTTCTCTTCTGATTTTCGGGTGCTGTCCCACTGAAGATGATGCATGAAAAACTCTAAGGGATCAAGTCAGGATAAGTGTTATTAAATTGACCTTAAACATTTGCAAGAACACATAATACATTTTAATTCAGTGATAAAAGCAACCAATTTTATGTCTTATTAATAAAGCATATACATCCAAAGTATTGTTTATAGTTTGTGAATTCAATTCTCAGTTGTTCTGATTCAATTTGTTTTATATCGTGTCATAATACAAACAGTATATTACATGAACAAATAACTGCTGTACAAGTAGAAGTGAGAGTGAAAATATGTATTATTATATATGATAAGGTTAATACCAAATGGAGGCGGTATTGTGCTATACCTGACTGCCCAGGGGCGTAATGAGGCCCGACGCCCAGGGCGGAGGGCGTGATAGCCCCTGAAGGTCCAGTATGCGTCACCGCCCATCCTGAGGGTATTATTGTGCTTAGAAAATGGGCACAGTAGAACAATATTAATTTTATAACAAAATTGTTAACTAAATAATTAGTTTAATATGAAAATTGTTAACTAAATAATTAGTTTAATATGACTTTTGTAATAAAATAGTTCCAGTACATGGATTTAACTGGTCATCTTGGTTAACCCCCAACACACAGACACACACATGAGTTACTTCATTTGTTGAGAAATATGATTTCAATTAAACAGAGGAAGCACTGGTGTATGGCAAGCAGCAGTACTGTATTGGGTTGCTATGGAGAGCCTCGCGTTCTGGTAGCTGTGTGTGTCAGTGTACTCCTTGCTATCTCAGGAGTGCCCAGTCGCTGAGGAAACAGAAATAAAAAGAAATATGAAGAGCAGCAGCTTCCACTAAACAGTACGAGGTTCTGGGGACCAGTAGCTCTTGCTAAGTGAGAGAAAAAATGGGGAGATTTGAAATTTTATCGGTACTTTATGCCAATAGAAAATTAGGCTGGGCACAATGATACAGGACTACGTGAAGGGGCTAGTACTTTTATCTACTGGGCCTGTTGTCAGATAGACCAGGGCTTTGGGTAGGAACTGGCCAATCAGAAGCCAGGATTTTACAAGCTCATTTTCTAATGAGTGTTCATCGTCACAATACTTCTTTTGAAACAGCTCAAGAAAATCAATTGATAGACTGAAAAATATTGAAAATATGTAACCTTAGAAAAGCATATGAAACATATTCAATGCAACATTTCAGATCAATACTCCTGTATACATTTTTCATCCAGCAGAGTGGAGCAGATGGCAGAACCATCCATGACTTTCAACATGTCATACTGCAGGACTTTACTGACATTGTGAGTGGTCTACCATGGCTCAGGTGTGGTGGCACAACACATTAAGGGGATGAACAAGGTGAAAGAGTCTAACATGTTCCAACATAAGAAAAATAGGACAAGAGGACACAGCATGAGATTAGAGGATGCCAATTAAGGGTACTGTGAGGAAGTTCTTTTTAAAGAAAGGGTGGTGGATGCATGAAACGGCTCTTACAGGAAGTCTTGATATGAATACAGTGCAGGGCTTCAAACAGGCATGGGATAGGCATAAGGGAGCAATACAGATGAATATGGATAGATAGGTCATTGACAAAGCAAAGTCCAATGGCACATTTATAATGTAGAAAAGAAATGGGCAGACTGGATGGGCCTTGCAGTCCTTATTTGCCATCAACTTATATGTTTCTATGCACAATGGTGGGGTGGAAAGGATGAGAAAGGACTTACGAACATATGAAATTTGCCAGCAGATAAAGGCCTAGAGGTCTATCAAGTCTGCTCGAATGTGTAGCTAGCACCCGTTATTCTGCAGCTGCCCCTCCCTTCCACCCTTCCTCTTCATTAACCCTCCCCCTTGTCCTATCCCATCCTCGTTTGAAGCAGTCCACTGTTCTACTGCATACCACTTCAGCAGGTAACGCATTTCACCCAGCCACCACCCTCTCTGTAAAAAAGTGTCTCCTCATCTCCCTCCTGAACCTTCCTTGCTCCAGTCTCATATCATGGCCCCTGGTGTCCTCTGTTTCACTTAGGATGCATAGGGAGAGGAATCACCTGTAGAAAACAGGAAGTTGGTGGGGGTGGAAAGGATGAGAAGGGACTTAGGATGCATAGGCAGAGGACTCACCTGTAGAAAACAGGAAGTTAGTATCCCTCTGTACAGACAGTTAGTTGTACCCCATCTGGAGTACTGTATGAAGTTCTGGAGACATTGTATCTGCAAGGACATAAACAGGATGGAGGCTGTCAGTTATGACCAGTGTAATTCAACCACTGAACTGGTGTCACCCTTCTACCAGGCACCACCCCAGGTTAAGCATTAGTTGGTGTCCAATGGCCCACAACAAGTCCTCCCATATCAAGCCCCACCACAAAAGCATTCCCAGGACACTAATGGCCCCCCACCAACCATTCCATATCAGGCGCTACCAACAAAAGCACATTCTCTGTTGTCCAGTGGTTCCCCAACTCCATCCCATGTCAGGCGTCACCATAAGTGAATACTTAACCTGATGTGTCATCTGAAATGGTAGGTAATTTGAAGTCCACTGAACAACATGGAATGCATTTTAGGTGGTGGTTGTGGCTGACATGTGAGGGATTGCTGTGGGCCATTTTATACCACTGGATGCTTAAATTGTTGTGGTGCCTTATATGGGAGAGAATTGTTGTGACGTGTGCTTGGCATTTGGAAATACTAACTTCTCATGCCTAAAATCAGTCACACTCACTACAGTGCTGAAACCCAGTGGGCCCAGTTTTTCCTTTTTCATTTCTTTAGCCATCCTAACCATTTAGCATTTAACAGCTTTAAAGACAGGCAAGACCCCCCCCCTCCAAAATCGGTTACCAACTGTGTTACAGGCTGTTTGAAAAAAAAGTCAAAAAATACTTTTTTTAAACCAGTGGGGACTGGTACCTCACACTGAGAAAGAAGCAGTCCACTGTTCTACTGGATACCATCTCTTGCCAGCAATGCACTCCACCCAGCTACCACTCTCTGTCCTGCTAGTTCCCCAACTCCTCTGTCTGAGAGGGCGGACTGTACACCACTCCCATTTCGAAAGACCTATTCTTGGAATCGTGGATTTGCATCAAAAGTGACTGTGTGCTACCTCCTCCCCTTCTTCCATTACACCTCATATACCATGACCAACCCATCGAAAAGGATACCCAATTTTCTAATTGTCACTCAAATCCCTTCAAAACCAGGCACTGCATGAAAGTACAGTTATGTAAGAACTTACCGTAACAATATATGTTTGAGAGAGGCTCTTGCAGTAGGTAATTACATACATGACTGATGCTGGCAGGCAGCAGGACCCCATGGAAAAATTTCTAGCTAACAGTCCCTGGGAAGGGTCCACCCCCACGTCAGGTGACTGGCATCAGGATTGATTAAGGTGAAAGTCCGAGACCACTTTAGGCAAGAACTTTCTGTTAGTCCTGAGGACCACTTTATCCCTATGAAAGGAGATAAAATCATGCTCCAATGACAATGCTTGTAGTTCACTTATGCACCTGGCAGAAGTGATGGCTACCAAAAATACAGTTTTCCAAGTCAAGTACTTAAGCTCTGCTGAAGACAAGGGTTCAAAAAGGGGGTTGCATAAGCTGGGCAATGCAAACATTAAGATCCCAGGCAGGGGCAAGGTCTCTGAATGGGGGGGTTGGTGTGAAGCAACCCCTTGAAAAACATAGAGAATACCGGATGAGCTGAAAGGGAAGAGGGTTTTCCTGCTGATAAGAAAGCAGACACGGCTGCCAGGTGCACTTTTAGGGTAGCTGGTCTCAGCCCCAAAGAATTCAAATGTACCATATAACCCAGAACTGTGGGCAAACTGGCAGACTCTGGGGAAATATTCTTGCCAGAGCACCATATGGAAAATCTCTTCCATTTGGAATTATAAGTAGCCCTGGTGGAAGGCTTCCTAGAAGCCTTCAAAATATTGAGTACACCTTGAGAAAGGTGTAGGTCAGCAAACTCTAACTCTTCAAGAGCCAGGCCTTGAGATTGAGAGATTTGAGATTCGGGTACCAAACTCTCCCCTGGGCACAGGTTAACAGATTGTGATTCCTGGGAAGACACAGGGGAAGGTGGACTGCTAAGGACAAAAGCAGTGGATACAAGGGCTGTCTGGCCCAATCTGGAGCAATCAGAATCATCTTGCAAGGTTGAGATCTGATTTTGACTAGCACCTTGAACAGGAGAGGGAAGGGGGGAAAGGCATAGAGAAACTTCCCTTCCCAGTTGAGAAGGAAGGCATCCAGAGGGACTGAGCCCAACACTGGGGGCCTGCAGCAAAAAGGGAAGTTGGTGATTGTCTGGGGCTGCAAAAAGATCTATCTGAGGAGTGCCCCACCTGGCAAATACTACCTCCAGAATTAGGGGATCCAGTGACCATTCGTGATGGCCCTGGGAAATCCTGCTGAGAGCATCTGCCAGGACATTGTCCTTGCCTGGGAGGTGAACTTCCATAAGGGAGGTGTTCAGGGAATAAGCCAGAGACCACAACTTCATTGCTTCGGTGCACAAGGCCGTAGACTGAGTGCCCCCTTGCTTGTTGATGTACCACATTGTAGTGGTGTTGTCTGTTCTGACCTGTACCACTTTGTTCTGAACAGATGTGGAAAAAGCTTGAAGTGCTAGAAAAACTGCTCTGAGTTCCAACAGATTGATGTGGAGCAGAGATTCCTGAGGGGACCACAATCCCTGGGTGGTGAGGTCGCCCATGTGAGCTCCCCACCCCAAGAGGGATGCATCTGTAGTAAGGGTCAAGGAATGAGACTGAGGGATGAAGGGAACCCCCTGTCTCAAATTGTTCTGGTCCTGCCACCACTGGGGATCACATCTGTCCCGGGCGGCTCCCGAGGAGACGCGGGTTGAAGCTGAGGCAGTGCTGGCACTTCTCGAATGGGTGATTGGGGCCTAGGCAGAACAGGCACAGGGAATGTCCATCCTTGTGTGGTAGTTGGGCGCCAGGGACTGCTAGGTAGAAATCTTTCGTCGGGTCCTGCCGCCTGCCAGTCCTATAAGTAATTACTCACTGCAAGAGTCCTCTCGAAGTAAGATCTGGGATTATAGGACACATATCCCATGCAACCCCTCCCATACCAGACACAACCAAATAATATGTGGAGAGCGTCTTACCAGGATACTGTGGAGTCAGAAGCAGGAATCTTGAAGGGACGATGTCCGTCAGTACTGAAAAATAAAATACAGGAATGGAGTCACAAAGGATCCGTAGTTCATAATAAATTATTAATATATAACATGTTCACAGTAGAACAATACTTATCTGATGGTGAAGGAGTCCTCATCTGTTCAGGCATGCGAAAGAGAAACAACAATAGGTTAATATGAAAAAGATACAGTAATGAGATAAGAAACTGATAGTGGATAGATACTGCTGGTGCATCAGACTACATTAGAGTGTAATGGTGCATAAGAAAAAATTACTGTTGAAGAAGTATTATAATAATAATATTAATAGTGGCATAAAGGAATAAAATTAGTTAACAGATAGAAGAAAATTTGTTTTTAGTAAAGATGATTAGAAAGACTAGCGCTCTCTGCCTAGATGGCCAATTTTCAAGTGACAGTAGTATCCCGGTTGGGATAGGTGATATTCCTTTTGGTTCACTTGCCCATTGTTGCCTGGGCAATCAGTTAAGTTCATTCACTGACCCTTTTAATGGAATTCCTTCTTTGCACCACTTCTGTAAATGAAGCATCTAGTTCACTTCGTCTGTCAAATTGGCACAACATGCACCTTGATAACATGCGCTATCATGAATGATCACTTAGACCATCAAATTGGCACAACATGCACCTTGGTAACATGTGCTATCACGAATTTTCCATGTGACTGACAAATTGGCACAACATGCACCTTGTTAACATGCACTATCACAAATGTTCCATGCGACTGACAAATTGGCACAACATGCACCTTGATAACATGCGCTATCACAAATGTTCCATGCGACTGACATATTGGCACAACATGCACTTTGATAACATGTGCTATCATTAATTTAGCACCCTAATATAGCATGGTGGTTAATCTCACTCTCTCAAAACTTCCCCACACTGGGATCCAACGATCACAATATAGTTTACTTTAGCATAAGGACAGATACTAACTCAAGTCATACTAGGACAAAGGTTTTGGATTTCAAAAATGCTGACTTTGCTGAAATGGGGAGAGGTCTCAAAAGAGCTCTGGAGAGAATGGGGGCAGGAGGGGAAGTGGAAGAACAGTGTAAGCATCTAAAGGAAGCCTTAATGGAAGTAACAAACCAGTGCATCAGATTGGTATTCAAAGGCAAGTGAACAAGAAAGTTACTATGGTTCTCCACCCACATACTCCTAATCTGAATACATTCCCCTATTGACCCTCTTCAATGCTGTCACTTGCCCCTTCTGACCTCTCTTCCTGGCACTGGACCCCACCCAGACCAATAGCCAACCCCTTAAATCTTCGTACTCTAACCTCGACCACCCTCATTCATGTCGCCCCTTACTAACCAGGACGGAGAAGTGGCGGGGGAGGATAAGAGACAGCACAAGTAGGAGAGAGGGGTTTGGAGAGGACATCACAGAGATGGGAAACAGGACAAGGCAGGAGCGAAGTGGGAGGGACCAATGCCAAAGCAAACAAAAGGAGCAACAAGTGAGCTGAAGCAGCAGAAGGGGGCGATCCATGGAGGAATGGGGACCGGGGACATAGACTTAGATCCAGGTGCTCCACGAGCCTTGCCGCATAGGGTCCCAATCCTCAGACTCCCAAAGTACTCCTTAATGGGAACAAGAAGGTCCAAAAGAGCTGGGTCTGGAATACATCCCCGTCATCAGATCCAGCAGCGAGTGAATCAAGGTCAGATAACAGCAGGTCAGCAGGACAAGTCATACGAGGAGAGGTTGAGGGCACTGAACATGTACTCCCGGGAAGACAGGGAAGAGAGGAAGGGAGAGAGAGAGGAGGGACATGATTGGTAGCTTCAAGTACTTGAAAGGGATAAATAAGGTGATGGTGGGAAAGAACTGGATGACGGGCAAGGGACTGCCCCCCTTCATAGTCACGCTGACGTCACACCACCCAACGATGGGGCACGGCTCCTGCTGACGACTGCTAGCTACAAGTTTGCCGTGCAGTTCTGATGCCAGGAAATGCAGACCTATACGTCAAGACCTATTGCAGGAACCCTCTCGAAGTAAGATCAGTTGTTTTCTTTCCTATGGTCCTTAGTGGTTATCATGTACCAGGTAAGAGATCTCTTTACATCCAGTCTCCCCCGGATTGTGCAAATCAAATATGTTTTTTATTATAAAAAGAGTCTGAGAAATAAAGTTTTCTGATTGGTTGTAAACATTCTATCAGCCCTATGTTAATCTTTGATTAACATACATGTACAGCCTAATCAAATGCTGAACAGGGTTTAACACTATTTAAAAACATTTATATTATAATAGCACATAACCTTCAGGGATTATAAAATGGGCAGTTAATCATCTGTATGTGGCACTCGGCTACACCCTCGTGCACAGTACACCCCAGAACGTGATTAACAGACCATTAACATAACCTGGTCATGCCTTATTGCTTAATCAGCCTGCCATTTGCCTGGCCTGTACACAAAAACCCACATTTAGTGCTAGAATACAGTTTAGTTGTGATTTATGTGACAGTAAAATATATGTGTACCTTATTCTTATGTTATATATGTGCCTGAACCAAGATGTATGTTAACCCTGTATATAGCTGATGCCTGATGATCATTTTTTTGTTCCATTGTAACCCTCCTGGGATGCATTTGAAAACAGGCACCTGGTTGTCTAGTGTGCGCACCCGGTAAACAAAAGCAAATAAGTAAGTTAAGCATTTCCCCGTGTACAATGTCAGTACACACACCTTCCCATACCAGACCCTACCACTAATTTCTGTTGCTGAAAAAATGTATATTTTCTATCCAATAGTCTGTCTCCTCCGTCTAAACAAGTCAAATATTTATTTTACCAGTCCGCCATTGCCGGACTATACACAATTATAACAATGGTCTGAGAAATGAAGCTTCTGATTGGCTGTAAACATTCTAACAGCCTTATGTTAATCTTTTATTAATATACTTGTACAGCTTACCCATATATTGAACAAAATTTAACACTGTTTAAAAAGCATTTTTATTATAGTAATATAGCATTCTCAGAGGTTATGTTATCGGTCAGTTAATCACCCTTTAGGGCATGTCACACTGGCAATCCTCGCCCACATTATGCCACTAGAGGGTGATTAACAGACCATTAACATAACCCTGGTCATGCCTTATTGCTTAAAAACCCACATTTTGTCCAAGAATACATTTTGTGATTCCTGTAACTGAAAGATCTCTTTTGTGCCCTGTAGTCCCCCCAACACGGTAACAAGTCAAAAGATTATGTTGCCAGTTTGCTTTTCCCCAGTCTGTGTACACACACACACACACACACACACACACACACTGAGGCCAGGAATACACTTTATTATTGACTTTTATGCCTGTATAAATGTATCTTTGGTCCACTGCTGTCTCTGTCTCTAACTCTTTCTATCTCCCCCTACCCTGCCTGTACACAGTGTAACAACCTCACTTTTCCACATCAATGGCCTCCCAATACCCTCATAAACCAAGCACTGCCACAATTGTATCATTCCCTATTGTTCTGTTGTACCCCAATTCCCTCCCATATCAGGTGCAACATGTAATGCATAGAACTAACCTTGACAAATGAAGAAACTGATGTTCGATAATCTCTGAAAAGTTCGAACCAGGACCCTCTATGAGACAGATGTTCTTGTCGATCTGTAAGATGTCCAATCAGGAGCTTTCCTGCTGGAAGACAAAGTGTGATAGTAAAAAACATCCTATTGCATATCAGGTGCCACCACAAGTTAAGCATTCACTGGTGGACAATGTCAACTCGCACAAACCCTCCCAAACCAGGCCCAACCGCAAAACAAAAAAACAAACAAAAAATAATTTTCCAGTACACCCCTTCCCCTATTCCTGTCCAACTCCTCCTTGACAATGCCCTCCATCACCTTGCCCACCACCGATGTCAGGCTGACAGGCCTGTAGTTCCCTGCCACCTCCCTTGATCCCCCCTTGTGGATAGGCACTATATGCGCCACCTTCCAGTCCTGGGGCACCCAGCCTGTCCTCAGAGAGATGGTGAAAAAGCTCCGCCAGGGGTTTCGGCAGGACATCCACAAGTTCCTTCAGCATTCTGGGATGTAATTTATCCATCCCCAGTGCTTTCT
Organism: Neoceratodus forsteri; assembly: GCA_016271365.2. Taxonomy (NCBI): domain Eukaryota; kingdom Metazoa; phylum Chordata; order Ceratodontiformes; family Ceratodontidae; genus Neoceratodus; species Neoceratodus forsteri. The sequence continues at coordinate 747,572,221 of CM057459.1, forward strand.
CCATCTTAAGGGAGCTGAGAGCTTCCCTCACTCTCTCTGCTGTGATTTCCACTTCCGGTACCTCTTCTCCCTGCTTAGCCCTCCCCCTCCTGCCAGTGATGCCTCTCCCTCTCCCCAGACCCGCCGATTGGTAAGGATCCCCCCTCCTCAGTATCTCTGTAGACATAGACACAGGCTGCAAAAGAGAGGAACTTGAACCTGTTTTTAATTTAATTTTATTTTATTCATTCATTTGTAAATTTCTTCTATCTTGTTTAGTACTAAATGTACACCTAGTCATACCTGAAAAAGACCCCGGGCAACAAGCTAGCTGCTCAGAGCACCTCCACGGAGGTCCGAATGAAGACTGCCAAGAGAGTGTGTGCATTCAGCACACAGCTGCTCTAGCATCATGTGACTGTCAATCTGCAGGAGGCGAGGTGGGCCAAGACCTTTTGCATGGCCTTGGTTTCAGGAGGCAGATCGACTGTTTGTAAGTAAATCTGGGGATTGCATCACGAGTGACTCAACTCTCTGTGCAGAGTCTCTGGCTAAATAAAGTAAACTTTTGGGGGACACAGTCAGCAAGCAAGAGGTACGGGAGGTGTGGGTGGAGGTTCTGAGCACCCAGGAACCCCCCAGCTATGCCCATGCATGCAGCTGTCGCTAAAGCATCGGATAACATAAAAGATTTAATGACCCTATGTGGATGAGATGTGAGCCCAGTCATCAAGCCATTGTACAAGCTTTTCTCACAATACCACCAATATACTTCTAGTACTCCACACTGTTTGTAACTTACCACCAGGGTTGGTTCCTCCGGTTTGACCTTGGGGACTCCCTGTAAAACAAGGTTAGGCAGAGCAAATAGAAACAGTACCTCAAAAAGAATGTGGGGAGGCTGGAACGAATTCAGAGGAGAGCAATGAAGATGGTAAAAGGGCTCACCCACCTGTCCTATGAAGAAAGGTTGAGAGATTTGAACATGTACTCCCTGGTACAGAGGAGGGTGGGCATGATTGAGACCTTCAAGTACCTTAAGCATACAAACTGGGTGCCAGTGGAAAGCATCTTCCAGCTGAAGGGAAATCAGAGGACGAGGGGGCATGGCTTGCAGATGGAGGAGGGGCAGTTCAGGGGTAACATTAGGAAGTACTATTTCACAGAGAGGGTGGTGGATAAGTGGAATAGGCTCATGGAGGGGGTGGTTGGAGAAGCAACATTGGAAGGCTTCAAAAAGGCATGGGAGTGTTGAGCTTACAGAAAATAAAATACACTGGTTTTACACAATGGGTTACAAACAAAACTCTAACTTATTTCTCTTTCTACAAGGTAGGTCAGCTTACCACGAGACAAGTTAAGTCATGGTAGACAGGAACTTTTAGATGGCAGTTTGTCCATAGTCCTAAGCCTGTGTTAGTGTGTGTTAATGCCTCCTGAGGTTACCTGACCATGACCAAATAGTGCTTCACCGTACTGTAATGACACAACTTTCACTGACCCTCAAGAACAACTGAGCACCCCATATGTATATGCGGTTCTGGGCATCAGCTGACATGAACAGCTAAGTGGAATAACAGAATAGCAGGTAAATGACTTCAGTACCGTATACATAGAGACAGACAGTGAGAGCTCACATAAGGAGACACACAGAGACATTACAGCTGAAATATGTTTTATTTGTTGTAACACAATTCATTGTTCCTTTAGATTCCTCTCATAATGCTGGTGGGTGCAGTCTATGTAATGCCTGAGCACTCTATGAAGAACATCAACAGTATGCGACAGATCCCCCATTCGAGTTCTTGGGGTAATAGACAGGAAGGTTAATCACCAAGACCTCAGCTACCCGCGAAGAGATACCAAAGTGGGAGACTAATAAGTCTGCAAGAGACATGCATGAAGAAGTAGGTATCCGAGGTCTGGGTCCCATGATTTACTGTACTTGCAGTAGTGTGGGCAGGTGTCCACATTGTGGGTAGGTCCCAGACAGAAAAGGCATGCAGAATGGCCATCCTTGATGGGGATTAGTTTACCACAGATGCACTTTGACTTCTGCCACTCTGCAGTGGACAAAGGCAAAAACCTAAACTGGTAGCAAAATGTTAAAAAGTGTACCAGGTAGTCTAGCAGCTGAGGGTCTGAAGCCAGTCACCCAGATAGGGGTAGAGAGTGACATCCAGTCTCCTGAGATGTGCTGCTACCACTGCAAGACACTTGGTAAAGACTCTTGGGGCTGAGGACAGACTGAAGGGCATTGCAGTGGACTGCTAGTGACCCGAAGAAAGTTTGAACCTGAGAAACTTCCTGTGAGATCTACTTATGGGTATGTGGAAGTAGGCATCCTTTAAGTCAAGGAAGGCCAGCTAGTCGCCCTGCTGTAAGCATTGTATGACCAGTTTCTTTTGTGTCACTCCCCAGTTTTCTTTTGTATCAGAAAATACATGGAGTAAAAGCCATTGTCCTTCTTGTGGGTGGGGAACCTCTCCACTGCTCGTAAAGCCAGAAGGTTTTGTACCTCCATTTCCAACAGCGGTATCTGTGATGGTGACAGAGATCTCAACACCTTGGGTATGCTTGAGGTCTGGCAGCTGTTTGAACTGTAATGACAGATCCTTCTCCACTATCTCCAGCACCCACTTGTCCGATGTGATGAGGGACCAGTGCTGAAGATGGAGAGTCTGCCTCCAACCGGAAACAGGGAGGCGACCTGGATACTCACGTCAGGACTTAGACTTAAAGGCAGATGGCTGGGTAGAGGTGGATCTTCTTTGGCCCCTTCTGCCCCTGCCTCTGAAAGACCCCCTGTACTGGCTAAAGTCAGATTGTGGATAGGGGTTGTAAGGCACTGGGAACAAAACTTCTGCCCCTACCACCTGGGATCACAGGGAAAATCCATAGTCTTGTTCTGAGTATCTGTGGTCAGACTGGTTGTTCTAAGCCAGTGAAGTGTCTCAGAGATATGGCATGGGCCATCGCCCTAGAGGCTGCGTCATTATCATCTGCCATGTGGAATTGGCACATAGTAGCTTCCAGGGCATATTTTGACGTATCCACTGATACTAAAGGACTCCTGGGGTAAGAAAGGACAGATTAGTCATAGAGTAATACTTATCTGATGGTGACTGAGTCAGCATCCTGTCAAACCTGTTAAAGACAAAAAATAGGTTAATATGAAAAATAAAGTAGCAATACATAACCCCTCCACCTCCTCACCATCACACACAACCTCCTTCCCTTTCTAACCCCACATCCTCTCCTCCTCTTTCGGTCCTATATCATCCATTTAGTTAAGCAATAATCCACAAGGAGGTGTGGGTTATTGGGGGATTTACCACGGCTGTAGTGGTTTGCCCACGAGGTGCAGCCGAGTGGGTAAATCCCCTCCAGCCGTGGTAAATCCCCTGACAACCCACATCCTACCAGTGGCTTATTGCGATTATACCAAGGTTAACTTTTTTTACAATAATAAAATACAACTTTTAAAGAGGTTGATTTGTGTTTTTATTTTTACTCTATTTATTCCTGGGCTGCAGATCTGGATATGGATGCCAGTGATTATCAGAGGATTTACACCGGTGGTAAACTGCCAGTCTGACCATTTCATTGGCTGTTCACTTATGTCCATGGTATAATTCTTTATTTGTGGTGGTGAGAGGCTAGATTGAATAGCCCTGCCCTCGCACACCAGACCCCAAACAAAAACAACCTTTTGCCTGTTCTACAATGGTCTTCTCCCAAGTCCCTCCCATACCTAGTGCCTCCACAATAAAAGCTCTTCCTGGTGTACCAGGGTAAATTGCTTAATTAAACAATTATATCCAGGTCTCTCAAAGGCCCTTTAGTGTGTGTTAATGCCTCCTGATGTTACCCATTCATAACCGAATAGTGATTTACCATACTACAGTGATCCACAACTTGCCCCAACATGATCAGCACTTCAGTACTGCATATGTATCGGCAAACATGAACAGCCAAGTAAAATCACACAACAGCATGTAAATGACTATCTGGTTATAACCTGATAACATCAGTCAGCATTTTAACCACCCTCACACATAATGCATTCACTTGTGTCAGGAAGATAACCCCACTATCTGAGACCGGGAGCCATCACACCAAAAAAAACATTCTCTGGTGTCTAGTGGTTACCGCCCCACTCTCAAACACCCAGCACCATCATTATAACATATTATACAATGGCAAGAAAGAATCTAGTGTTCTCATTGGTCAGTCTGGCACTGGAGCTGTGATGCTATCCTGGCATAACATCACGGCTCTAGTCCCACCACAGTAATGACCGCATGTAAAGTGTAAAAAAATAAATCGCTCCACTTCCTACGAGCAGCTTTTGCAGCTCTGCTCCCGATCCCTCACACTTGCCCCCAGCAAATCAGTAAATAAAAATACAAATCGCAGACCACACTTACAACATTCTGCCCCATAAAGGTCTCATTTCAGCGCCAGACCTCCTAAAAGCGGTGTGTCTGCTATTTATTTTCAGTATCTCCCTACATAAATCTCATTTTAGACTTTTGCTAGCTAAAAGCAGACAGTATCTTTACCGCTCACATAACGCTCTTCTCCCAAATAAAAAAAGCAAATGTTTCACATACCTTTCTTCTCCCAATACAGAGAAACCTTAACTGTACCGGAAGAACCTGACCAAACAGTGAAACAGCTGAACGAGCAAGTCTTTCGCAGAGGAATGCTCGGCTTCACTGCTGCTAATGACTCTCTCCTCAGCAATTTTCACTGATTCCCCTAGACAGCAGCAGGAGCATCTCTGTGTGTGTGTGGTCTCAGCTTAGCGGCAAACCTGAAGGAAAAACTGCCATGTAGAAAAAAAACAGCAATTCAACTTACCAGAATGTAAGGGACAAAGGCAAATAAAAACCCAGTTGCACTAACAATTGGAGACAGCGAGGGAGAGGGTGAAGAGTGAGACAGAGAAATACACTTGCAGACAGAACACAGTAGGATGCTATCTGCTGGACAACCGGAAAATGAACTTTTTTTTTGTTTAAATACTCCTCCACACTACTAAATCAGTAAAAAAAAAAGGTAAAAGTTTATTCACTGTATTTTTTTATTCTAAATATAAAGAGCTATTAATTATTATGCATTTGTAGTGTGTTGTGCTGGGATAGCATCACTTCTGGGGTGATTAGTCACACTCAGCCTGCGGCCTCGTGCCTAATCACCCCAGGCGTGACATTATCCCAGCACAACACACACCCTGTCGTGCATTATTCCTTTATTAAATTGGCGGCAGAGTAGGCCGAATGGTCTTTCATGTCTACTCATTTAATCAGCACCCAAAATGGGGTTGACCCTGTTGTCTCTTCTCCCCCCTACCCCGGAATTCTCCATTTCCAGTACAAGAAATTTCCCCGTATTGGACTTTGCCAGCACACCCCAACATCATTTCCCCAAGCTTATCCAACAGGACCCCCTTGAGGAACTAAGTCAAACACCTTGCTGAAGTCAAAAAAGAGGATGTCCACCAGCCTGTCTAGGTCTAGGGCACTCATCAACCAATCATAGAACTCTGCAAAGTTTGTCTGACATGACTTCTCCAGGACTAAGCCATGCCATCATCAAGGTACTCCAACTTTTCCAGTACCCCCCAACCAGGGGCGTCATTTCAGCAAAATCATAGGGGTAGCAAGGTGGGGGGGGGGCACATGTGGGTGGGGCCACGTTGTGGGCGGGGCCAGAGAGGGTGGCATTTGTCGATGTGACATAGGGTTAGCTTCCAAGTAATTTAAAAATGGCTATAAATTGAATAATAAAGTTTGAATATAAATCTGAAATGGGTCATTACAGATGTTGATTCAAATTAAATAGCTAGTTTATCAAATTATGGAATCATCAGTATAGTGAAAGTCCCATTCCTCAACTGTACAAATATTAAACAAAACGAACTGATGAAAAAAATCATGCCAAAACCTGTAAAGAAAAAAATAATAAAAGGAAAAAGAACCTATGTATGTGCAGTTTGATTGTGTCAGTAGATTTTAAAATGCATTTTGTGGTATTCTACAATTTCTACAGCTATCAATATAATTTACAATACTTGGTGATACCTCTATAGTCTTTTGGCCTATTTTTCTGCTGACAGTGCCCTGAATCCGCCGAAGCAACCAAACTGCACATGCAAGTGCTTTATACTGCCCTGGGCCTGCATCCGAATGGTCACAAGACACTCCACGTTTCCCCTTGAGTGTCAATGAATTACTAAAGAAAATTAAGGAAATCTCAGTTTGAACTCTAACCTTTTGCACCCCGGCTGCATGAGTGGAGACTAATTTTAGCACATATTAACTGGCATAGCAACTGCATTTGAAAGGAATCCAACCAATGGCAACCAAGATATGTAGAACTTTAACCAACATTAAAGGCTGGCATTATATATACAAGCCACATTACATAAACATAAAACTCCACCTGCACGTGCATAAAAACATTCAAGACATTGTCTGTTTAATTTAGTGTCACTGTAATGCCACATACACATATACCATGTGGGTTTTCTCAGACAATCCCCCCCCCCCCCCGGTAACACCTGCTTTTTCCCCAGTAACAAAGGATTGTGGGTTTATTGTAGGTGGTGACTCCTTTGCACATACTGAAGCTATTATGTGGGTCATTTACTGGCACCACTGCTAAAGAAGTCCTGCCAACGTGATACTACCAGCCTTTCTAATCATACAATCAGGGGATTACATGGGCAAGCCATATTTCTACATGCAAACTGCTGGACTAACACTGCTGACACTATGTAAGCCCTAGAAATGAATCCAGATGTAACATCACAGACACTCATTTTCTAGTATCTTTGCGGATGGCTGCTGGGCTAATATTACTGACACTTTAGCAGACCTGGGTAAGGCAGCTGGGCTACCACCACAAAAACTGTGGTAGCCTTGGGGAAGCTACTGATCTAATATCACTGAAATTCTAGCAGCCTTGGGGAAAGCTGTTAGACTAGTACTGCTGACGTCCTGGTAGCCCTGGGAATGGCTGCTAGGCTAGTACTGCTGGCACTTAGCCTTGGTGAAGGCCGCTAGGCCAAAATCCCTGACACTGATAGCTATGAGGAATGCTACTGAGCACACCACTGACATGCTAGCCTCAGAGAGGCTTTGGGGCTAATACATGGGCACCAACCAATGGGGGGCCAGTCCCCCAACTTTTAAGCCAACTGCTCAATGATATTAGCATCAACATGAAAGTCTAGGTAGGGATGTGTCCCCCAACTTTTCAGCTGTGGTTGCTCCCATAAACACCACGGACACTAATATTCTTGCAAACATCACTGACAGTAGCAACCCTGGGAAGGATGCTGGGCTAACATTCTTGCATTCTGTTAGTGCTGATGAACACTGCTAACGCCACCACTCGACAATCTTGCAGCCCTGGGAAAGGCTGCTAGGCTAACACTGCTGACACTCTGATAGCCCTGAAAAGACTGTTGGGCCTGCACCTCTGACACGCCGTGTAGCCCTGATGAGGATTTCCAGACTAGCACTGCTGACATTTCAGTAGCCTTGAGTAATGTTATCTTTGCTTTGATCCCATGCTATTAGCCCTCTTTTAGGAACCCGTTTCCACAAAGTGTAACAATGAGCCAGTACCTAATTTGTATTCAGTGAATTTGCTGAAATTTGGCTCGTTTACCTTCAGTTCAGTCCAGCTGAAGTTTTGAGCCACTTTGGATCACTTCAGCCTTTGGCAAAAAAAAAAAAAAAAATGTCTAGCCCTTCATAATAAGTAGCCCAAAGTAGTCCTATAGCCACTTCTTCGTTACCACCCAATCACTCTCTACCCTCCCCCAGACTTTTTTATTAAGAAAACAAAATCCAGCTCCTGGGACAGCACCAGGTATTGAGTTTTGTTTCAAAACAACTGAGAAACAGGAGAGGGTGGATGAGGTTAGAACTGACAGGAGTGACCCCGTATCACTTGATCCTCCGGCGCCCCTCCGCTGCTACTGACCACCCCATCTTGACCCCAAAATCAGGTAATCAACCAATGTCTTGCTAACTGTTATACATTTGGTGCTTTTAAAAGTAAGGATACTGATTACTGGAAATGTAAGCCTCCTTTAAAAAGATATTCATGAAAACTTGCAGTTAGTTCACATTATGGAAAGACTGGAAGGCTGAATTAATCTTAGTGGGTTTGAATCTGATGATTCAAATGACTAAATTGAACATCCTTCACTTATCATTTTAACCACCATTGGAAGGAAAGGAGAATATTTATCATTTAAACAATAAACATTATAGGCCACTTGAGGAGAGGAAGTGCTACAGTTAGATTTATTGCTTTAAAACCTGGCAAGCTATCTGTGGTTTGCCCACATGGTCCTTCAGCGTAGTTTATATTTACTGACAATATATATTTAGTGTTTTAGTATACCTGTAGTGCTTGGGAGAGTCAGATTGCATCCTTACCTTATGGCTCTGGTCTGGACTGCCTGCCCTTCTGTGACATAAACAATCAATGCTTCGCCTCTTTCCTCACTCTGCTTGCTCGCCTCCGCCCACCACCCGTTTAAGTAACTACCAGCTGAAAAGCTGAATTTCAAAAATCACTCGAGTCTGTCTCACACTTAGCCTCTGCTGCTCGCACCTCAGTCGCAATCTCTTCAACTTGCCTGGAAGTTGTTTCTGTGGTGGTGGTGGTTGCAAGTTCCAGTTTTTTTTCACTGATGCTCCCGCTCAATCCTCCAGTTTGTCAGGTGACCCTCTCTCACGCCATGGCAGCAACAGGATGGATGTTGGGGTCATGAGTGGGTGGATGGTGGGCTGAGAGTCGAACGCGTGCAGCGCGCGCCAGGCACCACCACGCCAGACAGACTCCTTGTTGAAACGGCTCCTCCACGCAGTAGCACAAAGCCACAGCAACTTGCACAAGCCACAGGTGCGTGCACGGGCAGGCACATAATGCCAGGGAGGCAAAAAAAATATGTTTTAATATTTTTACGCGTCCATTAAGCCATGGCAAGGGCAGAGGTCACAAGCCCTGTCATAGGGGTCGAAGGCTTACAGGGGTTTAAACATGCACTCCCTAAATGATGCCCCTGAAGGAGGTGGGGTTGTCTTGGGCAGACTTGATGAGACGAATGGAATTTGTCTGCTGGCATGATTCTAGAATTTTAGAATCTAATAGTTTACAGGACAGTAAGCAACATCAGTTTCCCCAGGGTGAAGTAGTGCTGGGTGACAAGGGAGGTGAACAGGAGGTGTGCTGTCAATGTGGCCTATATGAACTTCAGTAGAGTCTTTTACACAAGTAAGGAGGCCTAGTGGTAGGTGACAAAAAAACAAACAAAAAGAAAAAACAATGGGTAGGAAATTGAAACATAGAAATTATCGCATTAAAGTGCCACTTGGCTCACCCAGCCCATCCAGATTTTCCCTGCCTGTTCTATCTCTGCAGACCCAACCTGGTCTTCATCTACCTCCCTCCCTGCTTGCCTATTTACCAATATTCCCTTATGCCTATTCCATGCGTGTTTGAAGTACCCTCCCACACTGTTTGTGCTCCCACCACCTCTGCTGGCAGCGCCTATTCCAGACATCCACCACTCTTTCACTGAAGTAATACTTTCTTACACCCCCCTTAAACTTCCCCCATCCCAGCTTCATTGCAGTCCCCCTTGTCCTGGTGCACTTCCTCATTTGAAATAGACTCCTCTCCTGTACCCTGTTCACCTCCATGAGATACTCGTATGTCGTTATCATTTCCCCCTCTCCATCCTTTCTTGTAGGGTGTACATGTTGAGATCCATCAGTCTCTCTTCATAGAGTTTTTAATGTAACCCCTGCACTATTTTAGTTGCCCTCCTCTGGACTATCTCCACCTTGTCTATGTCTTTCTGAGATGTGGTCTCCAGAACTCATCACAGTACTCCAGGTGGGGTTCATGAGCTCTCCATATAGTGGCAACATCATCTCCTCTTCCTGCTGGTGATGCCTCTCCAGATGCTCTACAGCATCCAATCAGCCCTGCCCACTGCCTTGTCACACTGCCCCACCAATTTGAGGTCATCAGATAACCAAGGCCTTTTCCTGCTTAATGATGGTCAGTAACTTGCCCCTCATTTATAACTAGCTCCTGGATTTCTATGTCTGTGCATTATTTTGCACATTTTAGCATTGAATCCCAGCTAATAATCATACCAGAGGGTTGGAAATCTCTACCCTGCTCATTTATCAAATTTTAATCACATTTCTTATAAATTCATGCATTTTCTAGGACTGTGGTACTAGTTGTGGCCCATGTCAAAGCAATCATTATAAAATGGGCAAATGAGTTCAAGGAATCTGATTGGTTATTAGCCATGCAGTAGAAGTGTCTAATGCATGGCTAAAACTAGAAACTCCACGTTGAATAAACAGCCCCATTTTATAAGCGCAACAAGCCACTCTGGGGATGTGTGTTAGACAGTTCTAGGAGACTGAATGCACTCGGCCTGCAGCTTCGTACCTCACTACGCCCCCTAGCTGTGCATTAGAACTGTTTAACACACACCCTCTTACGTCTTATTGCTTACTCAGTGTTCAGTTCAGTTCATTCCCCCCAGCTTCTATGCCCTGACCACTTCTCAAGTTTCCCAAGATACCTATTCATTCTCTCCACCCCTCCTAGGTAGCCACCCTATTACAGATTTTGATGTCATCTTCAACAAGCATTTGTCAATGCTGAATGTTTGCTTGCTGATATCAGCATTGAAAGTGCAGGAGTTAGACAGAAGCAGGATAGGAATGGCAGTGAAGTATTGAAGTCACGCCAACCCCCCTCCATCCTGCAGAGATGGACAGGCATTGGGGTGTGCCTTTGGGTCATCGCCCATAACGCTCATGCCATGTCACCTCATTCTATCCTGTAGACACCGACAAGTGTTGAGGTGTGCCTTGGGGTGTTTGGCTTTACAGTCACACCATTCCATAAGCATATATGCTGAAATGGGTGCAGTATAGGTAAATGGGATGAACTCTGTGGCCGAAGAGTCCAAGGCACACCTCAATGCCTGTCACTGGCTCCCAGGTGGGGTTGGAATGGCATGAGTATTACAGCTGGAAATCCAAAGGCACACCCCTGATGCCTGTCAGTCTGTACAGGGTGGGACATTATGGTTAGAAACCCTAACATCCCGGGCGTTTGTTGATATTTGCACTACAAATTTTCACCGTGGCCTTTTTGTGTCCCCACCTCATGAAAGCGTTTGGGACCTCTGTTCATGAACAGTGGCACTGTGATTCTGTGAATCTGTCCTGAAGGTTGATTTCCCACAGTAACCATGTCATTCTGTGCCAGATTTGCAAAAACATAGTTTGGCCAGGATGTGGAAAATAACATCTGTACCATTCATATGGAGGTGTGAAGAGATGGCAATGTTGAAAATCTGGAATGAAAATATTAAAAGTGCTCGAATTTATGAGCTTGGAAACTGCATAATGCACACTCGTAACACAGTCATTTAGTGGAATTATTTCACCAAATTTTCAACATAGGTATTTTGGGACCTCTGCTCATGAACAGTGTCACTATGATTTTCTTAATCTGTCCCGGAAGTTGATTTCCCACAGCGACTGTGCCATTGTGCGCCAGATGTGCAAAAACACATTTTGGACAGGATATAGAAAATGACAGCTGTACTGTTCATAAAGAGATATGCAAAAATGACAATGTTGAAAATCTTGAGTGAAAATATTACAAATCCTCGAAGTTACGAGTGTGCATGGAAACTGCACAATGCACGTTTGAAACACAGTCATTTTTTGGGAATTTTTTCACCAAATTTGCAACATAGGCTTTTTGGGAGCACACCTCATAAACAGTGATACTATTGTTTTGTTAATTGGTCTCAAAAGGTGATTCTGCGCAGTGACTGCAAAATCACCTTTCGGGACCAAATAATCAGATGACAGTGACTGAATTCATGAGGTGGGGTCCCAAGAACCCCATGTTGAAAATGTGGTGCTAAAATTCACAAAAATGGCCAAGATATCCACCTAAATTGAAAAAAAAAACATTTTTGCCATTATACAGCTTACCAGCATTTCTTCAGTTTGTGGTCAGCTTTGAAGAGTGCAGACATGTTCCTGCTCCACCAAAGATCATCACGCCAGGCTCTGGAGGTAAGTAGGGATGAATGTGTGTGTGAGGATGTTGGGTGTGCAGAGGGTGGATGTGGGTTGGGGAAGGGGGCACTGGAGACAACAAGGACCATTTCTTTTCTTTTACAGGTTAAAAAAAAATACCAGCAGGAAGGTTTTTCCTTTACAGGTTTGTTTTTGGTACACTGGGTGGGCTTCCAGTGTGCCACCTATATTTTTTAGGGAGGGGAACTGAAGCCGACGGGGGTTGGGCCTCCCATTGGCACAGAAAAAGGGTCTGCATTTGGGGGGTCACATGATACCGAGGGGGACTGGGCACCCCTCAGCATAAAAACTATTCAGGGGGACATTATGCCGATGGGATTGGGCTCCCCATTGGCAAATGAACTGGGAGGGGAATGCTGACAGGGGATTGGGCACCCCCGTCGCCTTCCATGGGGACTGTGAGAGGTGGACGGTGACAGCTGCTGCCATGTTTATTGAAATGGGACACCAGACAAGGCAAGTTGTGATTCGCCGCTGGAATCAGGGACCACCCCAGCAGAAAGAGAGCTGATTGTTAAATGATGGGCGCTCCCTGATTGCAGCAGCAAATTTCTTTCAAGTTGGTGGCATGCTGTAATACTGCTGTCATTGACAGCATGCTCCTCTATTGGTGCCACAGAGACCAGCCCCAAAAAGCACTGCCGGCATTGACCACAACATTGCCTCACCTCCATAACCGCTACTCCAGCAAGTTGCCACAACATGTTTCTTGCATGTGCAAGCAAACATAAAAGGCATACCTTCCTTCTAGTTCTTCTGCAATGTGACTTATGAAGACATTGAAGAGGACCGTCCCAATGGTGAGCCCTGCAGCACCCACTGGTCGCTGTCCCTAATTAGAATGAATGCCATTTACCATCACCCTCTGTCGCCAACCTAACCAATGATCCCCTAGTTGGTTAAGGACTAGAACCCAGAGGATTGTACTAAATAGGGAATTCTCTAGGAGATGGGAGTCATGAGTCAGTACTTTGCCTGTTCTCTTCAATATATTCATAGGGGACATAAGGGTGAAGCATGAAAGAATAGTCTATCTATTTGCTGATGACACCAAGATCTGCAATAGTGTGGACATAATCGAGGGAATGCAGGCCATGAGTAGGGACCTGGAAAGACTAGAAGAGTAGTCCAGAATTTTACAGCTGGATTCAATACCAAAAAGTGCAAAGTCATGCACATCAGACACAAAAACCCAGAGCCGAGTACAAGATGGGAGGAGAGGTCATGGCATATATCTCATAGGAAAGGGACCTCAGGGTTATCAATCAAATTATCTGAAAGTAGTGGCCTAATGTTCAACGGTGGTGGGGAGATCAAATATGATGATGGACTGCATAGGGAGGGGGATAGCAAGCAGAAGGAGGTAGGTTACACTGAGTAGCATTATTTCACTAGAATCATAGGGGTTGCAAAGTCCCATTTCGGCAAAAGCATAGGGGTTGTTAAACTCCCCCAACTACCACATTTATATAAATAAATACTAGGGAAACCTTGTTTTAGGGTTCTTAGGGGTTGCAGTGGGCATCATAGGGGTTGGAAAAAAATCATAGAGGTCTCAACCGCAACCCCTGGCTACCCCTAAATGACGCCCCTGCCCCCAACCCTTCTTTGATAATACCATCCATCACCTTGCCCACCCCCAATGTCAGGCAGATGGGTCTGTAGTTCCCTACCTCCTATATTGATCCTGCCTTGTGGATAGGCACGATATGTGCCACCCTCCAATCCTGTGGCATCCACCCCATCATCAAAGAAATGCTAAAAAAGGTCCACCAGGGTTCTACAGGATATCCACCAGTTGCCGGGACGTTATTCTCAGGCCTTGTACTTTCTCCGTCCTAAGGGACCAGAGGGCTTCCTCACTACCTCTGCCAGGTCTGACCCTCGCTTTCCCTCCCTAAGCACCCTGTCATGGTTGCATCACCCCAGCACTCCCCTCCTCAAGCAGAAGGAGGGCTGAAGTGGTTGAGCCTAATGTCCGACCCCATTACCCCCCAGCTTTTTCTGCCCAGCACCAGCTACCTGCATGCTTCCCTTGAGCGTCCTCCTTTGGACCCTCTCTGGCAGGGTCCCAATGTTACCCAGTACTCTCCTGTGCTGCTTTCCCTATGCCCATATCTACTGCTTGGTGCAGTACCGTGGGTGAGACCCTGCCTCCTCCCCCACCATACCATCCCCCCAGAACCCCTAGCTGCCTGCTAATCCTCCTCAACCTCTTTCCTAAGCTGTGCCAGCTGGTAACACACTGGACAACACTGAACATCCAAGCCCAGTCCAGTATCATGTCCACCCCACACCATGTGCACTCAACCACCCTCTCAAAGGTGCCAGCCCTAACAATGTTTGGTCCCATCCCCCATAGTAGGTTTCCTGGTGAACCACCAGGATCCCCACTGATCCTAGATACAACACCTACACAATAAACTAGACCCACCCACCACCACTCTAATTAATTAACAAAATAAGTCAATAACTCATACCAGTTTAGGCAAAACAATATTTCCCAAGTCTTCCACTGCAACTGCTTGTACCCAGCTAACCTTTGTCCCAGATCCCATCCTCTACTCCAGTGAGTACATATTGAGATCCTTTAGTCTTTTCTAACAAGTTTTCTGGTAAAAACCTTGTACCATGTTAATCATCCTTCTCTGGACCACCTCCACCATGTAAATGTTCGTGCAATGGTGCAGACTACTGAACTGCGCACAGTACTCTAGGTGAAGCCTCACTAGTGTCTTGAACAATGGCATAACCACTTCCCACCTTATGCTTGTGTATCCCCCTTGCAAATGGGGGTTCCCAAAAGTCTTCCAGGAGCTTGCCTGAATGCTCCAAGTCTGGACAGTGTTCAGTGACTGAGCTGTGTGTTTCCAAGTGAATGCTATTTGAGCCTCCACATACTGCCTCTAACAGCTGTCTACTTGCAGACTTAATTAGTTTGTATGGGGGGGACTGTGTATTTAATGTTCGAATCCTGCCTGAGCCTGTGGCAATTCGCTTAGTTTCTGCCGTCGCTACATGTGCAGAGGGAGCCTCGTTGAAAGATATAACTGTTTGTCAGAAATCATTTAAAGTGACTGAGAAAATGTAGTTTGTCTAACCTCTCTTTATTTGAACACGAACTGCTTCAGTGTAGCTCTTTCATTTTGGTCAATTACAAGTGTGTCATCTAATTATTGTTGTTTCACTTCTTCACAGATTGAGCCATCTGGTTCCAGATTACAATTGGGTGTTGTGCATATATTTTCTTCTACAGGGCCCTGTCCATCTGCTCCTGCCAGCCAGCCCCGGGCAACGGACCTGGCTAGCACCCCCCCAACCTGGGTACCCAGAGTGTGACTTTTCAGACCCTGTATGTGTGCACAGTACTGTGATTTAATTCTGCCAATTAACCTGATCTCCCCCTCCCATGTTTTATTCCCCCTAAATAAACCAGATTTGATGTTGTTAAACTTTAAACTGTCTGAAGTGTCAGTACCTACATATCAAGCATTGTACTGGTTTGTGTATGTTGGTTAACCTTATTTTACAGGGGGTCCCCAGATACGAACCTCAGAATCAGTCTCGAGGGTAACTGGTACTTTATGAATGAACAGTGTGTACAGGTGGGGTATTGGGACTATAACTTCTGTGCATTGTGTGAGCCACTAGAGGGAATAAAAGGGGGTCTCAGTGTCCCAGAGGGCTGTGACCAAGCTAGTCTAACCACTACAAACCATGACCTCTAGGTGGAGGCACCCGCCATAGAACCTAGGCCCCTCAACCTGTCAGTAGTCAAGCAGGCAGGGGTAGTAGCCCATGGGTTAGCGCCACCTGGGAGTTACACTTGTGATACCTCTACCTATGAATCCCAGCATACCACTGCCCTCACTGTAGCCTTTGAACTCTACCTAGACACCTTTAGTTCATCAGAAATGATCCAGGTGCCTTTCTACAATTTTAGTAATCAGCTCACCCCACACACACTGTAGCACTCCCAGTGTTCCCTCTTCCCAGGTACATTATCGTAACAGTCCCAGTAAAAATAAAACCATGCAAAATATGAAGAGTCTTTTACCGGGGAATAGGAGCCAAAATCAGTAATCTTGAAGAGAATTGACGTCCGCAAAACTGTAAAGTCAAAAATATATGAAAGGAGTCACAAAGGATCTGTAGATCTTAATGAGTAATTACGAAAATAAGATAGGTAAATCATAGAATAATACATATCTGATGGGGACTGAGTTAGCATCCTGTCAAATCTGTTAAAAAGAAATGAGATAGGTTAATACAAAAAATATACAGTAGCAACACAAAAGACCCCCCACAGCTCCTCACCATCAAACAGTACCTCCTCCCCTCTAACCCCATAGCCCATCCTTCTCTTTCAGTTCTATCTCACCGGTTTAGTATTTTTTTTGTGGTGGTGAGAGGCTAGATTGAGTAGTCTCTCTCTCTCTGTCTCTCCCTCCCCCACACACACACCCCCAAACAAAACAAAACAATTATACAATGGGCAGTCAAACAGAATGCAATTCCTCCATCCTGATTGGCTGACTGCCTCCCCTCTCCCATTGTCAATTCTACTAACACCCCACGGGAAGAGGTACTGTCCAGACAGCCATATCAGAATCCTTTCAAATCACTCTACCCAAATCAGACCCAGGACTTGCAAAGCCCATGCCAGTCAGCTGCATGGTGACCTGAACATGAACCGTGTTCTTCAAGCTGCTGCTCTGTAATTTTCAGAAGCACTGACACCATGCCATGTTGCACATGAAATTCCTGTAGCCACCACACCCATTTGAGGCTCACCCAATTAAATTTTCCCTCACATTTGCTCTCATGGCACCTACCAGGGGGGAATCTGGGGCTTGCCCACAATGTCCTGAGGGAGTTGAAGACCGTCGGCAGCCCTGCCTAGGGTAATAAGCCAGGGCATGGAGGCAGCGAACAGACCAGTCCCGAGGTAAGGGGGTTCAGTCAAAAAAAAAAAGAGAACACATTCCCAGGTGTCCGTAGGGTATATACCACCCTCCCAAGACTAAACACGGTCACCACACTCCCCATTCTACATGCCCATCTATTATATTCTGCTAACTCCTTATCTAGCTACTCGGACTGGGCTGCTCTATACACCATCACCAACTTCAGCTTTTTACCCTTTGAGTTCATAAGCTGCATCTATGATGACTGTCATCCCTTCCCTTCCTCTCCCTCATCTCTTGTGCATCTAATCCCGTCCTTTACATAGACTGCCACCCCTATCACCGTCGACTCCTCTGACCTTTCTGGTAATCTTGTACCCTGGCAATGTCAGATCCCAGTCCTTGGGTTGGGTTGCCCAAGTCTCAGTGATGGCTGTGAAGTCCACCATCTCCTCAGCTAAGAGAGCATGGAGCTCAGCTGTTTTGTTACCCAGGCACATTTAGGAAATCCCCCCTCCACCACCTCCTAGCCATCCCCCCCAACCCTGTGGTCGCTTGATCTGCTCCCTTCCCTTCTGATGCGCATCCCCGGTGACAATGCATACCACTTGCACACTCGCATCCCACAATATCTTTTTTTTTTGCTTTCCCTTAGCTACTGGCCAGCCTCTCCTTTGGGTGGCCTATGCCCTTGCTGCCATCCTACCCCGACTTGCAGCCACTGCCACCCCACATTGTGCTCCCCTCGGTAACCCGACATAACCCTTCACTGGATGGGTCCCCCTCCTCCAAGGAATAAGGCACCTGTGGGGACATGCCAATGCACTCTCTATTTGGCATGTGGGCAGAATTTGAAGATAGAGGGTGGGTGGATCAGGGGCAATGTCAGGAAGTATTTTTTCATGGAGAGTGTGGTGGATGCGTTTAAACACCTTCCTGATGAGGTCATAGGGTCAAGAATAGTAGGGGAATTCAAGAATGCTTGGGGCAGACAAAAGGCAATTATAGAGGGGGGATAAGAGAAAGTAGTTGGTCAACTAGAATCTTATCCAATCCGTAGGGAAATGGGCAGACTTGGTGAGCCAAGCAGTTCATATCTGCCATCAACGCCTATCTTTCTATGAAAGTCAACAAAAATATGAAATATAAAAAAAGAAATAGCTAAAAAACTATGACATCATATAGATATCAGTGTCCTGCTGTTCTCCCCCAACCCATATGGATACAGTTGACTTCTGCTGTATAACTCCCAGAGGGACCAAATTTTGACTAGTTTTCAGTTCCTGAGTCAGAAAAAAAGTGTCAAGAAGTAGTAATAAATAACCTTACCACAGTGGTGCAGTCTACTTCTAACCCTCTATAATGAAACTCATCCACCATATTTTGTGCCCCAGGAACTGCAATATAACCCACCCTTACATCTACCATCTGAATTTGTTTAGAAATTTTCCCAGTTTTTCCTACCTTAATATTGGCTAGTAGTCTTTGTTGGCCACCTTGTAGCTCCTCCAAGTCCTATACGGTGCCTTCTCCAAAAGATATGGCCTGCCGTGAGAAACCATCAGCTCTTAATCAGTGAGCCCTGAAAATGAAGATAAAAAAAAAATACAGCGATAACACTTCCTTGTCCCACCTCTAGACCAGTCTCCCCAGTCTGCTCTTATGAACATACGAAATTTGCCAGCAGATAAAGGCCTAGAGGTATAGCAAGTCTGCTCGAATGTGCAGCTAGCACCCCTTATTGCCCTTGCTCTGCCTATACACATTCACACTGCCATGTCTGAGTGTGTGGGTGGAACCCACGTACACAAGAGAATGCTTTTTCTGTGGCTGTGCAACTTCTAAGTGGGTGGAGTGGAACCAACGGATACCAGGCAATGCTGCATGTTTGATGGTACTGGGTCTCAGAGAGTGGGGTGAGGAAAAGAGAAAAATACCCACAAGAAAGGTAAAAATAAGTATCCCCACTCTGTTCCATCCATCCATGATCTGGACAAACAGTGATATAGATAAACTGGTAACACTAACTGAAAAAAAAAAAAAAAAGTAAAAACAATAAACACAAAAGTACAAAATCTTGGTGGGTGGGGTGGAAACAACGGGCACCAGGCAATGATGCATGTTTGATGGCACCGGGTCTCAGAGTGTAGAGTGACCCTCCGGCATGGGGAATTGGAAAACTGAGAAAAAAAACTTAAAAACAGTGGCGGAGTAGCAGATGGGGCCAAGAGACTAAAGGCACAGGGGCTTGATGAAAGGTGGAGGCATGGAAGCAAAAATAAAACCTAAAAACATACATTCTTTTTTTTTTTTGCAATAAAACTTTCCTGAAATTTTCATACAATTAAATACCCAGAGAAAAAATAGCTTGCAACCTTCACAACACTACACTAGGGCTGCCAAAAGCACACTGAGGACAGATTAATGGAGCTCAATATGTATACCCTAGAGCAAAGGAGGGAGAGAGGTGATATGATTGAAACATTCAAACACCTTAAGGACATTAACAAGGTGAAAGAGTCTAACATGTTTAAATATAAGAAAAATAGCAGGACAAGAGGACACAGCATGAGATTAGAGGGTGGCTGATTAAGGGGGAATGTGAGGAAATTCTTTTTCACAGGAAGGGTGGTGGATGCATGGAACGGCATACCTCAGGAAGTGGTGGCTATGAATACAGTGCAGAGCTTCAAAGAGGCACGGGATAGGCATAAGGGAGCAATGAGTATGAATAGATGGCCACTGACAGAGCAAAGGCCGATGGCACATTTATAAGGTACAAAAAGAAATGGGCAGACTGGATGGGCCTTGTGGTCCTTATCTGACATCAACTTCTATGTTTCTAATTCCTTCCCAGTTTCTTCGCATAGCACAGATGCCTCACCATTTGGCTCACTCCAGACACACCACCACTCCTCCTATCCCCCACCTAGTTCAAGCTCTCTACTGCAGTGACCAGCTCAACCCCTCTACTCACCACTGTGGCAAGCCACCATCGAATGACATGGAACAATCATGCACCTACTGTAGGAATGTGATTGCATTCAGACAGTGTACTTCTGTGGTGGTGAGTGGGGGTTTGAGGTCAGTTATGGCAGTGGGTGGGCTCTGGTCATGGGGGGGGCAGAAGGGTGGTGGTAGTGTGTCCTGGGCAGACACAATGAGGGACTTCCGTACTATGGAGAGATCTTGAACAAATGACTTGGGGGGCAGGGGAACCACAAGGACACATTAATGCATGACAAAGGCAGGTAATTGTGCGTGGGAGGACCATTTATACTAAGCACAGTCTTGTGATCAAAGGGGGTAGAGGACCACTGGACAGCAGGGAATTCTAGAATATAATACCTATAAATGTGGCAGCAGAAAAGGACCATCAGACCCACCTAGTCTGCCCACTTGCCTTTTGCACGGACATCCCCCACAACTACATCATCTCAAGTGTCTGGCAGTATAATATATAGATTAGAGTAACAAGCAGTGAAGGAGCTCTGCACATCCAGCAGAAAATAGGTTTGATTCCCACAACCTCCACTTACATATTGTGTGACACTTGTGCCCAATGGCCCTTACCCAGTTACCAAAACTTAAATTTAGTTGATCTACCAAAAGATCCTTTCCCCTTTCAATAGGGGCCTCCCGTATAATGACCTACATACAAAAATGCTATTGCTTGGAACAATCATTTGCATGTTCTCTTTTGCTTTGAGGCACATTCTAGGAGCAAGGATCACTAGTAAAGTTTCAGAATAAAGGACATTGATCTCCAAAGCCGGTACTTTCAAAAAAGTAAATTAAAAATTCTAGACAAACACAAGCTTACATTTTTTTCTGATCCAACATAACCTAGCCCCCAACCCCTTGCAAACTGGCATCCAACGGAAAAAGGTAAAATGTCATTTTAGGAGAATAAGCAATTCAGCCGTGTTAAGGAAACATGATAAAACCCACAAACACTCCCTCAAAGTAAGAAAACACTTCAAAAATATGTATATTAGAGTCCTCTAAAACGATGCTCTCACGGACATCCAGTGAACAGGGGATTGCTTTGTTCACAGTAGCTTCAACTGAATGCAGGCAGTTCCAATTTTATTCACATAATCCACTGGCCTTAGGTACAGTATCCCCTCCGCGCAGTTCAGCTCCACGCCCCAATTGAAAATAATCATCACAGATTGTTGTTGTACACTGCTGATAAACCCCTACCTTTGTAAAAGTGCCCTTCAGAAGCATTGACGACAGACTGTGACCACTTCAGGTCTCCTCTGGTCACTACAACCCCTGCTACCGCTGCTCTTTACACCACAATGAGCTCCTCACCACCCAAAAACAAATTGAGCTGTGTGTGGATGGCAACTGCATACTGTAAAGTGATAAACTAAAACACACAAAATGAAAGTAAAAAGGAGAGAGCACCATCAGTAAAGCCATATTTTCAACAAAATGATCCCTCCTACCGATTGCTGAAGGCTAGATTCAGAATGGTGGCTAGATTCAGAATGGTGGCATCATTATGAACATTCGGTAGACAGCTCCAATCGCGCGCCAAAAAAAAAGAACTACGCAGGAGATAGCTGTGTGTATATCCTCAAAGGAGCTCTATTGCATGAACATTTTTTGATCGCTTTAGAGAAGAAAAAAATCACAATGCAACCTGTCATAAGCCTATTGTACAAATTTATAAATTCCTCATGCGCACCAAGCTTGTAATGCGTGTCTATTTTGTTGCTACCCATACCAAAGATAATGAATATAGCATACCTGTAAGGCACGGGTGTATCCTAATAAGCTCTGAAATATAAAATAAAATGTCCAGCCCTCAGAACACAGCACATAAGTAAATAGAACTTAGTCTTTTTTTTTTTCAATGAGTAAACGCAAATGAAGCCTACTAGATACGTAGTGTCCCCAGTATCTTACTCTCATCGGACTGTGGCAGTAAAGGGCTGTCTCAAGCTAAATCCTCATATACCCACGCATGTTTTTGGTGGGGCTGGGCAGTTTTCTGAAAGCCCATATTACAGAACTGCTAGTGCTGCAAAAATTCCCGCCCCCTCCGAATGCTGGTTTGCGAACTGATCAAATCACGCGCCAAAATGGAACGCAGATTCCAATATTTATTTATTTTTTCCTAAAAAGATCAGCGCACAGTAAAAGTACATACTGTACCTATGTGGCACTGTTTTCCAGCCCACCTTTGATTATTTCATGCCCACAGAGTTATACTGAAAGTGTAACTGGGTGGATTAGGTAACATCAAAATGAGCCACTCGGTTTATAGTGAAGCCATCACTTCGGGCTGAATGACAATGTAAGGGATGTGGTAAAATAAGTCAACCAGCGCAGATGTGAAATAGTACTGGCGTAAACTCTTACTTCACAAACAAAAGATAACTCAAATCTGCCTATTCAAATCATTAGTGCACTGGCGAGAATCCTCGACATACCATGGTCATGTGAGGAACTGACCAACAAAAATTTTATTTTCAAGAGACTAAATACCTGTCCTAAATACTTCCATGAATACTTTCACATCCCTACCTCACAACCTTATTGTTTCTGCCAGCTGGATTCCCCATTATATTGTCCATTCTTCAAAACTGGCAAAACATACCTCACAAAGTTACAAGTTCCCTCACGAAACAAAGCAGAGGATTTCTGCAAAGTGTGTTCAGAGCACCTCGCAGATTCTGAGGACAGTGCGATAGATTCTATCCGAACTTCAGTGCAGAAGCAGAAAATGAATCTAAATGACTCTGGGCGGCATGTGTTCAGGGGAAATGCTACTGACCTCTGGTGGGCTGTTATTGGATACTTAATCAACCAATAACAGTTAGACACAGGTCCCTTCGTTGCCATGCACTAGGCATATTTCTAAAAGGGGCAGCTTTATTTATGCAGTGCAGCTCAAAAAAAAAGTGACATTTAAGACGAGTTATCTCATCGGCGGCAGTAGAGACTGCAGTTACTTATGACGAGTTTGACAATGGTGCCAGGTGTTTTAAGGGGGAAGAATGTAGCCACAGCCCCCATCTGAGCTACCAGTAGTAGGCAATGCCCAGGACTCACCTGGCTGTGAAAGTGTCAGGAATGGAGTGGTTTGCTATGTGCCAAGCCATATACAGTATAGTGGGCACCGCAGCTTAGCTTAGTTTAGAGTTGTAGAGCTTTAAGGTGTGGGAGGGGGCTTGCTGTGTCCAGTCTGACAGAGTACTTTAGCAGTGACTGATGTGAAGGGCCAAAAGTGGCCCTACTGCTATGTGTCAGTCTCCAGAGGAATCTAGGCCAGGCACAGGTACAGTAAGTGGTTCTTGTGGTGGGTGGGTCTACCAGTGTTTCACTTGTCCTGCTAGACCAAGGGGTGTCAAGTCTTGCTAGGCTACCATGGCTACCAGTACTTTTCATGGGTCCTCAAGGGAATGGAATGGAATGGAACTGTAGCCGTGAAGCAAGATGTGTGACCTGTGACTCCCACTAAAGCCACCGATAGGAATTTTGAGTTTGGGAAAGGGTTGACACTTAAGGACAGCACCATCGGGATACCACTGGCATCTCTTAACTGTAGGAAAAAGGTTGCCTGGGATCACTACCACCGCTCAGCACAGTACAGACTTCCAATTCCAGTTGAGTGGGGGTGATTGCCAAATAGACATGTCCTTGCAAACTGGCATCATGGATGCTTAGGACAAGGTTGTGCTTGGGTGAAATTAACTGCTGAGCTCATGGACTGAGGGGCAACCACCCTTTCATGAAATGCATTGTTTAATGACTGTTGCTGTTACTTAACTTTGCTTATTATTACTATAAGTCCTACTCCAGGACTCTAACAAGGTTCACGTCTGAGTGCCCTTGTTCCAGGTCTGACCTGATAGTACCATGTGGCATTGAATATATATGTAATGCCATTTCTTCTGTGTCACATGCTGTGTGACATCTCTTCTTTCCTGCCTGACATGCTGGCCTGGACTGAAGGGCTGAAGTGAGCGAGAATTGTTATGAACCTGTTTGGGAAATCCATCCCCCTGAGGGGCTAGATTGCACTTATTATTTTTCAAATCTATATCACAGTACAGCCAGGTGACTCTGCAAAAGCATATCTATAGTATGCTGAAACTATGGGCAGTATCAAATGGAAATGGTAAATTATTGTACAGAATGCCTGGTGATGTGACATGTATTTTTTTTTTCTCTTTCTCCTTTTTTGAATTAAATTATTTTCTTTGATGAAATAACTCAGCACGTGGGTGCTTCAAACATTGGGGGTTGACTTCTACCCCCACTTTTCCCAGAGCAGCACTTCCCTGTAGTACTCTGTGGAGATAGTTTCCCCTCTGGAAGCTTTAGTTGCATCATTATCATTTCATCTAGGGTCTAATCAAGTACCAATTATGGGTCCGGATTAGCCAAGAAGGTTGACCAAATTTGCAAATAATATTCATATTTATTCTCCATAATATAAATAGATTTATCAACTCTGGAGAGGTATAACATTTTTTCAAACTACTCCACAGATGATGGAGGATCTACATTCTTCCAGTGTTGCAGGACCACTTTTAGCCATTATAACGGCTATATTTAAAAAAAAACGCTGGTGGTTCTGCAACTCTGTAAATCCATCTGTAAAGCCGAAAATTGCCACTCCTGGATCAAAAGGTATTTCCAGGCCCATTGTTTTCCCAAACAAAGACCATATATCCCCCAATATTTTTTAATCTAGTCACATAATACATACATGTGTGCCAATGTACCCCTCTGTTTCCTACCTCTCTGACACTGGTCTGATATGGCAGCATTGAAGGTGTGTAATCTAGAGGGAGTTAAATAAGTGTTATGCAAAGTGTTGAAATATATTTGCAAGAGTTTATTATTTTTTATCTGTATGGAATCCAAATTTGTATACTTATTCCATTCATTTTCAGTTATAGGAACCTTTAAATCTCTTTCCCAAGCCCCCTTAGTTATCTCCGGATTATAGTGTGATTGCTCTTCCAGGAATTTATATAACTTAGAAATCAATTTTTTATTAGACTCCAGCTTCATAAATAATGCTCCCAGTGGTGTTATTTTTAATTTTAGTGAGTTTTTATTTTTTTTATAAATGAAGTTTTTTACCTGTAAATATTGCCATCTATATGCATCTAATATTGAATATTTTTTCTGAAACTGCTCAACTGTTAAAAAGAAAATCCCCTTCATAAAAATCCCCTATAGAATGGATTTGCTTTTGTTAATACCAAACCCTGAAAGTATTATCCTGCATTGAAGGTGGAAAGATCTTATTTTTATAGATAGAACTCAGTTTAGATATATCATTTTTACTCTCAGTTTTTTATGATGCCTGAATCCAGACCACCAGAGTGTTTTTTTGTTAACTCTAAAGCTTCCATAGATGTCTCCCCAGCTCTAGTTTTATACAATGTCAATACATTTAATGGGTGCTGATCTAGGCTCTTTACCTCAAAATCTATACCTGTTGAATTTCCATCCTGTTGTGGATGAAACCAATAATAAAGTATTTCCAACTGTGCGGCCAAATAATAATTCCCAAAATTAGGACAACCCAACCCCCCCTCTTTCTTTACTTAATCAAAGTTTATCCAGTGACACTCTTGCCCTTCCCCCTTGCCACAGAAATCTCCTGATCAGTCCATCCAATTCCTGAAAAAAGACTTATTCAAAAAAATAGTGATTGATTCAAACAGGAAAAGCAATCTTGGAAGTATGTTCATTTTAAGTATGTTTATCCTATCTATTAAGGTTAAGGGTAGATATTGCCATTTTTCTAGATCCCTTTTATTTTATTTTTTAATGAGTTATTATTTATTTGCATAACCCCATCTATTTTACTTGCTAAATAGATCCCCAAATATTTCATTTTACTTTGATTTTTTTTTTAATGTTGGATCTGCAATATTATTTATGTCCACTAAATATAATATTTCACTTTTCTCCCAATTCACTTTCTATCCCGAAACCCTGCTATTTTCTTCCAACACTCTCCTTACTATTGGATAGGACTGATCGGGAGATACTATAGTCAGCAAGATGTCATCTGCGTAAAGCAGTACTGATGTAAACTGACTCTCTATGGGTATCCTGATCTGGGTTTCCTTTTCTCTAATTTTGATAGCCAGTGATTCTAAATAAAGCACAAATAACAGGGGAGACAGGGGTCATCCCTGTCTTGTTCAACTCTTCAGATGAATTGGCTGGGACAATGAATTATTTGTCTTAATTCTTGCCTTAGGGGTTGTGTATATTAAATTTACCCAATTCCTAAAATTTCCCTCGATTCCACATGCCCTCATGACTTCTAACAGGAACGGCTACTGCACCCTGTCAAAAGCCTTCTCGGCATCTAATGAGACGAGTGCAGTGTCCATTCCAGCCATTGTCTGTATAACCACAAATGCCCTACATGTATTATGCTGTAATTGTCTATTTTCTATAAAGCCCACTTGATCATTATGCATAATTTTCAGAATAATTTTTGTGAATCTATTTGCTAACACCTTTGTGAATATTTTATAATCACTATTTAATAGTGATATTGGTCTATATGACCCACATAGTTCCAGATTCTTATCTTTCTTAGGAATTAATAATATATCTGCCTCATTAAATGTATCAGGCAGTCTATCTTCCTCTAAAAAACAGTGTAAAAGTTCTGCTAATACCGGGGTTATAATTTCTGATGGGTTTTTGTATAATTCAAACATTAGCCCATCAGGACCTGAGCTTTTCCCATTGGGTAAAAATGTCATCACCTCCAAGATCTCTTCTTTTGAAACTTCTTTATTAAGATCTATTAAATCCTGTTTTAACAGCTTTGGCAAGGTTGTTGTTAATATATACTTTCTAATTTGAGCATATTCTACTTCAGATTCTGGTGTGTATAGTTTTTCATAAAAGGATCTGAAAGCCCTATTAATAGTCTGACTCCAGAAAGAATGTTGCTCCATCCCCCCTTACCTTTTGTATACTGTTACTGTTTTTTTCACTTTTTAGTCAGTAGGCTAACATTTTACCCATGGAGTCCCCATAATAATAGTATTTAGCTCTCATTCTATACAAACCTCTGTCCATTTTTTTCTGGATTACTTTTTCTAACCTGTCTTTTGATAACAGATACTCTTTTTCCAATTGTTCTGACCCCCCCCAGAATGTGATTTTGCTCTGATTTCTCTAAGTCTTTTTCCAAATCCCTTAGTTGTTTGTTATATTTTCTTTTTCTAACCCCTTGTTGTTTCATACACCAGTTTCTTAAGCATATTTTCAAAGTTTCTCATGAGTTCTGTATTTTAATATTTTGATTTGAGTTATAAATCCAGAACCAATGAATCTCCTCTAATATTTGTTCTTTAAAGCCTGGGAAAAGCCATAATGAATTATCCAATCTCCACTGACAAAGCCCTTTAGTGTTGTTCTTCCCTTTCTCTAAAACTAAAGCCACAGGGGCATGGTCTGAGATTCTTATAGATTCATAGTTAACTTTTTTAACCATTTCTAAGAATTCCCGAGAAAACAGGTTAAAATCCAATCTCGAAAAGGTTTTGTGTGAACCAGAATAATAATAATATTTCTTAGAATCTGGAAATAATTCCCTAAATGGGTCTTTTAAATTTAAATTTTTAACCATTTATTTTACTAATCTATTGCCCCCTCTCCCCCGCCCATGGTGGATGACCTAGCCATTATATCAAATGTTAAATAAAAATCCCCACCTATTAATACATACACATCCTTTTGGGCCACTTCTACAAAAAGGTTTTTAAAAAAAAAAGGATCATCCTGGTTTGGACCATAAACTGAAACAATCAGAAGGCTTTTCTCCCCTTTTATTATCTGCAACATGATGAACTTCTGGGTCTATCCTAATATCTTCTATAGTATATGACATTTTTTTTTTTATAAATATTGCCACTCCCCTAGCATTCCCTGGATAAAAGACACTAAAACCCTTTGCCCCTAATAGATTTCTAAAATAAGTGGCATCTTTACTATTAAAGTGTGTTTCCTGTAAGAGCAAACAATCTATTTGTCTTTTTTTTACTATCTTAACCACTTTTCTGATTTTAGTCCTTTTTTAACATCCATTAAGGTTCCATGTCAAAAATGTCAACTCTTCCATTTCTTTTGACTTTCTACTCCTTGATATCTCCTTTGGTGCTACCACATTGTCCAGTGTAGTATGTTCTTTCCCCTCCACCTATATATTCTATTTGATCTTTAACCATGCACCAACGCTTTTTGAGTTTTTGAGTTTTTAACTTTTTTCCCCTATTCCCCCCAAGCCCTCTTTTTGTTTTATTTGCTTGTATCTTCTAAACGTATTCCTATCTGTTTGGGATGAAATCCCACATAACCAAAATGCAGTAACAGATGGAAGTAAAAATAACAAAACCTCCAAACCCCTTTCCTGTGTCCTAAAAACAAATGGACACAGCCACCTCCCCTCCTGAGGTTGCCAAGACCACATTTTCAAGAAAGGTACTACTAGGAGAATGAACCTGAGCCTGGGATTTGAAGCCCCCCCCCCCCGACTAATCTTCTAGGGAGAAAAGGAAAAAAAGAAAAGGGGAACCATTTACACCTTTTTGTCCAAACTATGCCTATGGTGATATGACATGTGATGTCATCTGGTGGGATTTTCTTCTCATATAGAAGCACAATGTGACAGATACTATTATCTTAAAATGGGGCATGAACAGGGAGATGAGTGAATGTTGAGATCCCTGTAGAGTGGGAGCAAAATTTCAAGGAAACTGTGCCTAAAACATTGCTGCAGGGCAGTAGTACTGGTAGCCCCTGCTTTGCAGCAAGAAATCCTTGGTGTTAAGAGTACAGGACTGGGCACATGAGAGATTTAGGTGGGGGACTGTCACCTTCCATGGAAATTTGCATTCCGGTTCTCTATTTGGCATGAGGAGGTAGAGATGGGCTTGCCATGTGTGGTGGGTCAAAGACAGGTGGTGGGGATGGGCACGCAAGGCAATCAGAGGACAAATGTGCTTGAGAGGAGACAGTGTTTGGAGAACACAGCTTGCAGCTAGTCCCTGTTTGTGATAGAGTGAGAGACTTTTTTTTTTCAAAGAAAGTTTGTTTTAAAGATTTTATAGATTACAATATTACAGCGGGCTTGAATCATGCAATGTCATATTTATACTGTTTTGGCATTTATACAGAAGTACACTTCACAATAAAGAAACCAAAAACATTATGGACAATAAAAAGACATTTCCATAAATTGTTGCGTCCTGTCCTTTTTAGGTGCCAAATGAAGTTTTGGTGCCTATTGTTTTTTTTTTTTTCTATTCAAAGTTTGTTAAAGAGTTTTCAACACAATACAGAGCATATATCCACATTTGACATGACGCATAGAAAAGTAGTATGGGAGTCTTTAAGAGATCTATCCCCCCACTACCCACCTCATCTCCCCAGCAAAGAGATACAGATGTATGCTTCAACTAGATAAGTTTTAGGTAGTATTGCCAACTGGCTGTAGGGAATAAAGGGATTGCAGGGGACCCCATATTCTGTTAAACTTTTTAAGTCTATTGTATAGGCTTGCTATTGCCTCTTCCTTTCTGAGGTTTGCTAGCAGTTCTTTAAGCCATTTTGTATAGGTGATTTCAGTACTGCCTTTCCAATGCCTCAGGACCACTTTTTTAACAGACATCAAAATTAAAGCCATGTGATATTTTCAGTTAAGAACTGAAATAGATGAGAAGTCCCCTAACAGGCACTCCACTGAGAATAAATCAGCCAGGCCTAAGAGGGGGTCTACCCTTTGTTTAATGAGAGACCACAAAGGGGCCACTTTTGGACAAAGCCAGAAAATGTGAAGTAGATCACCCTCTCCTTGCATGCTCCTAGTGCAGGTGGGGGAAAATGCAATACCAAATTTGGCCAGTCTTTGCGGGGAGTAATAAAGGTTATGCAATTTTTGGAACTGCATGAGCCAGAGCCTGTCTTGGGTGATGAATTTGTGACAATTCTGCTGTAGGAGAGGCCAATTTATGGTTGTGTTCTGGAAAAGGGAAGACCAGTAGTCAGTGGGTCCAAAACTATCTGGACAGATCCAGTCATGGAGAGTTCCATATGTTTTGGATACTGCTTACGGGAAGCCAGCCAGGGAACTCAGTTCAGCCTGGAAAGGTAGACTCAGGGAATGTGGGGATACAGCTCCAAAGGTTTTCATCAGAAGATGACGCAACTGAGAAACCTTAAAAATGTTGGATTTCAAGATGTTAGCTTTTTTCAAGCTTTCTGGGAAGGAAAGCCATGTCCCCTCTTCCTTGACAAAGTATGCAAGTGGGCAATCCTACAACTGTGAGAGTCATCGCGATAAGAGAGTTTGACTTGCTATTTTAATGTTTGGATTACCACTCCAGGGCTGAGCCAGATCCTGAGTATGGTTATATTTTAAGAAAGAACAAAGCTGGGAGTGATTTCTAATGGATGTTGCTATGGGGGATCCCTTCAGTTGAGAAGGGAGGGAGCTCAGCTTCATGAATAAAAGCTGCAGGGCAAAGACCATGGATTCTTATTTGAGTTAGCTCAGTCTTGATCCAGACAGGGAGGAAAGGCAGAGGAGACTGGGGGTCTCCAGCAGATACCATCTGAGGTATTTGGTGGCATCACTGGCCCTATAGTAGAGACCTATATAAGGCAAATGTAACCCACCTTTCAGTTTCGGGGCAGCTAATTTGTGAAAGGCCAGCCGTGGTCTTTTGCCTGCCCAAATAAAATCTATAATGAGGCCATGAACTTTTTTAAACCATGAAAGGGGAAGCCAAATATTTAGAAGGTAAATTATATAAAAAATGTGAGGGAAAACATTAATTTTAATCAGGTTAATTTTACCACAAACGGATATAGGGAGAAGGGACCATCTCTTCAAATCCTGATTGATTTTGTGAATAAGGGAATCCAAATTTAACTTCAGAAGGCTGACTGTGGTCTTCACTAGTTCTATTCCAAGATATCTCAAAGAATCAGATTTCCAGTAGAGCCCCAGTACAGTGATTGTGTGCCTCATAACCTTATAGTTAAGGGAGAACACAACCGTCTTTTCAGTGTCTAATTTGTAGTTAGAAAGTTTGCTAAAGGCCTCTATAATGGCCAACATGGGAGGGATGGACAAAGTTGGGTGAGATAGTTGAAGGAGAAGGTCATCCGCATATGCTGAAACTTTGACTGTTTGGCCCTGAATAGTTATGCCCTAAACTTTGTGACAGTCAGTCGGTCTATGGATGAGGGGTTCAAGATATAAATTAAAGAGAAGTGGGGACAGGGAACAGCCTTGCCTTGTACCTGATTGTAGAGGGAACAGATCCGAAATTACTCCATTGCTGGATACACGAGCTGCTGGAGATTTGTACAGAGCACCTATCCATTTCAGGAAGGCCGGGAGGAAATGGAATGCATTCAGCGTGCATAATAGATATTGCCAATTAACTCTGTTGAATGCTTTCTTGGCATCCAGGAAACCAGAACAGCTGGAAAATTGGCATCCCTAGAGACTGAGAAGACATGGGCCAGAGTGTGCAAGTGATCTATGGAGGAGCTTCCCTTCATAAAATCTACCTGTTCTGGTCCTATAAGATCTGGAAGAACCTTACTAACATGATCAGCTAGAAGTTTAGACAGAATTTTATTATCTTGATTGAGAAGTGAAATTGGTCTATAACTTGACACTAAATCAGGATGTTTGTCAGGTTTGGGTAGGATGACAATCAGGGCTTCAAACAAAGATTTGTCTGAATCAGCTCCAGAAAGAATATGTTGATAAAGTGGTACTAAGACAGGAAGTAATTGTTTTGTAAAGACTTTATAAAAGTTGGGGGAAAAAACATCAAGTCCAGGAGTTTTGTCCATGGGGAGATCTTTAATTATTTTAAGTAATTCAGCCACAGAAAGGTCAGTTGTCAGGGAAAGCTGTATGGATTCGGAGAGAGAAGGCAGATGAGATCCTGACAGCTAGGTATCCAAGTATTGTTCAGTAGGGGTGTGAGCCATGGGACTATATAAAAGTTTATAATAATCCCTGAATTCATTAACTATGTCTTCTGGGGATGTTAATAAGGAATCATCACATAAGGAATGGATAACAAGTACAAACCTGGAGGATTCTTGCTGCTTGAGTCTTAAGGCAAGTAATCGGCCAGCTTTTTCCCCCGATCAGTATCAGAAGCCTTAGCTTTCAGAATTGCCCATTCTGCCTTCTCTCTCAGAAGCTCTAGGTAGGAATTTTTTAGTCTCACCCAGTCCTGCCTGTATTGCTCAGTAAAACGAGGAGGGAGGTTGGTCTCCTTGTCTCTAATTTGTAAGAGGAGGGACATGAGCTGCCCCTCGCTTTTTTCTTTCTTTTGGAGGCCAAACCGATCAGTAACCCTCTCAAATAAGCTTTTAAAGCATACCATTCCACTTCTGGTTCATCTGTGGAGTTTTGATTTATAGAAATGAATTGAGTAATTTGGTCCGAAATGTATTTAACCAGTCCTGGATTTTTGAGAAGTTGGTTGTTAATCTTCCAGTGCCCTCCCATCTTGAGAAGAAATGAGAAGAAAATCTGACAGATGACCAGTGAATGATCAAAGGGAGGCTCTGGGTGAATGGATGAGGCTAACACCCCAGAAATAAGTATTTGTGAAATAAGGAGATAATCAGTTTGGGAGGAAGTCCCATGTACAGGGATGTAAATGTGTATTCTCTAATATTGGGCTGAAGGACTTGTCAAATATCACACAGGCCAACTTGATCTATTGATTCTCGAAGTGCCCACTGAGCTGGTGAAAGATCTTTCCGGGAATTTCCAGAGCGGTCCAGTTCTGGGTCAAAGGTTAAATTCAGATTGCCTCCAATGATTATTAGGATGGACAAAAAGGGAGCCAGCGTTGTAATTAGCTGTGTTAAAAATCCAGGAGTGTCAGTATTTGGACCATATACACTACCTAGAAGAATTTATGATGTATGTTGTTTACCCTTAACTGGTAGGAAACTACCATGAGGGTCACAAATGATCTGGACTGGGGAAAATGGAACTGACCTATTTACTAGGTCCATAACACCAGAACTTTGGGTACTTCCCCCTGCAGGGAAAACCTGCTCTATTTGTTGCCTTCTTAGCTGGGGCGACTCTGAATTAAGCAAATGGGATTCTTGCATGAAGACAATGTCAGCCTTCAGCAGATTTAAGTGTTTTAAAACTTTGTACTGCTTACTCTTCTGCCAGGCCCCTTTAACGTTCCAAGTAGCAATTCTTAAGTCCCTAGCCATGTGTCCCAAATATTCTGGTTAGTAGGCTCATTGAGCAGGTAATGTACCCAATCCAACCTTGTACCTCAGTTTGCTGTCTGTCAGTCTGTGCTACCCTCCCCAGCCCCTCCCAGTAAAGAATCCCAACCCCCAAACCCTGGAATTCTGCAATTATAAGCGCTGAGTCCCTGTGTTCCCATAAATCCCTAACCCATCCCCACCTCTTCACTCTGAACTGCACGCTGCAGCACACCACATTACTTCACCCCTTCCCTCCAGCCACCCTATATTAATTCCCCTTAAACGTAAGCAGATAGCTTGAAACCATTTCAGTGGCGAACATTCCTCTCTGCCAGCCCTTAAACTGTATAGCCTAGAAGTAAACAAATAAGAGTCATAATTAAGTCTTAAGGAACAGGTCAAGATAAACCCCTAAATTATGCATCCACGGACCAAACTTTTAAATGAACTAAAATATCCTTATAGTCAGCGAAGGGCTAAAATAACCCTCGGAAAACATTGTTAAAAGCAAAAGATCTGTGGATGCAGTTTATCAAAACCGTACCCCTGTATCTGTAGAAGCTAAAGAGTTAACAATAATCAAAATAGTTTAAACATGTTATTACCTAAAGACAGGTTGTTGCACATAACATTATGGCTTTACCCTCCAACAAAGTAGGGTGGGGCTCTAACAAGATCTACGTGCCACAATAAACTATATATTTTATATTTGCAACAACAAGCTCCCTTTAATAACTTTAATTATCAGAGCTTGTGAAAAGGGAGCTTTAGAAACCACTGACAGATCATGAAATCCTAAAGCAAGCAACTGAAATAATATTCTGTAGCCTGCACGTGATCAGGGAATCTGACAACCATCTGCTCCAAGACTAAAAATAAATATTGAGGGCTTTCTCCCAAGCAAAGTCAATGGAAAATATTCAAAATAGAACACCTTCTTGGCTTACTCCTGGACAGTTGATCTAGTAGTACATTTCTGACAGTTCGGACAGGTGTGTAGAAAGCAGGAGCAGAGGTATGCCACTCAGAGGACCAAAACATAAGACAGATCTCACCCCAGGCTAAGTTCTTCAAAAATCATACAATAGTAAATGGTGCTCATAACAAAAAAGAGATAGTAAATTTAGAGCAGCTGAATCTCCTTTTTGACTTCTGACAGAGTGGTCTCACTGTTCTAAAACAAGCTGCAACAGGCAAGCAATGCACCAGGTACTCAAAGTAGGCTAGTGAGGCAAGAATGTGACATGGCCCCCCCCCCGATGGTTCCAGTCATGTACTGCAGATGAGGAAGAACTCGCAGAGGCAGCTCGGCAATGTGCACTGTCGTGAAGGAAAGGAGGAACTGCTTGGAACCCCGGTCGCTTGGCAAAGAGGGAGATCCTTTCCAGCAAAAGAAATCCAGGAAATCCAATGTATCAGTTAGCTCACTTCAGTCCATACCCTTACCCCATCAACAAGCACGTCTCCCACAGTGAGCACAGAATACAGGAACCACTTGTCAGCTGTTAAATTAGGTAATGCCAGTCTATCAATACACTGATAATAGTAGAAAGAAAGAGTGAGTGGTATTACAAATATTGAATCAAAAACAGGTCACTGTATCCTTTCCTTCCAGCTGGATCCCCATATTTTTCACATACTACTCAGGGGTCACAGAAGAGATCAGGGAGGGCAGATTTGGGCCTGATTGCCGCTGCCTCCGGATCTTCATAGGATGTCCAAGTCCCTGCTATTAAGACCTATAGTTTTGCAGAATAAACCATCTTAAATTTTAGTCCAGCTGCTATAATTCTGGACAGCAAGGGATGAAATGGTGTTCTTTTTTGATGCACAGTGGCTGGGAGGTCTTGTGCAATTTGGATTTTATTGTCTTCCCACTGCACTTTCTGCAGTTCCCTTATTTTCAGTAAAAAATGCTGTTGCTCAAGAAAGTTCAGGAATTTAAATATTAGGGGATGTGGTGGAGCCCCTACCGGTGGTTTTGGACAGAGAGGTTGGTGAGCCCTTTCAATGAATATATTTAGGCCAGAAAGGAGAGGGGCCAGCTATCTTCTCAATCATTTTCTGTATAAACAGTATAGTGTCCTGGCCTTCCTCTCTTTCGGGGAGACCTATGAGGATGACATTGTTCCGAAGACTGTTGCCCTCTAGGTTCTCCACCTTCAGTTCGAGATGGGACATTCTTTGTCTAGTGGCCACAAGCTCTCGGTCCAGTCTATCAGCCCTCTTCTCGAGAGAGCTAATTCTGGAAGTATTATCTGAAGCCCACTGAAAGATGTTTTCCATTGTCTGGGTAAGGGATCTCAAGCCAGAAGTAGTGTTGTGCAGGTCTTCAAGGAAGGGTTTAAACTCCTCCAGGAACCTGTGGAGTGTTAGCGGTTCCTGATCTGTGGATGTTAGCACCGTGGATGGCCCTGTCACTGAACCGGAGGCCTGTGGTTTCTTCGGGGCCTTCTCCGAAGTTACCGGCTGAGTGTGTTTAGGAGGCGCTTTCTTTATCTCGACCTCCATGGACATTTCTGGCTGCTCCAACTGATGACTAAATGTTAGTTCTTCTGCAAAGTATAACAGACAGATGATTATTAGAGGTTTTTCAAGTAATAAATGAGATAGAAAGGAGTCGGGTGGCTGGAGCGATCTAGAGGAGCTGGTAGCTGGTGCTCTGTATCACGTGGTCTCCTTGTTGCCTACTGTTGAGATGCAGACTTTTTTCATTAGTTCATTGTGTGAAGGATACATGCCCTGTTGAGATCCCATGGATGATTTGATTTTGTCAGCTAGTATCTGACTTTTACATAGTGATATATTTTG
This sequence comes from Neoceratodus forsteri, assembly GCA_016271365.2. Classification (NCBI taxonomy): domain Eukaryota; kingdom Metazoa; phylum Chordata; order Ceratodontiformes; family Ceratodontidae; genus Neoceratodus; species Neoceratodus forsteri. The sequence goes on from CM057459.1 coordinate 747,608,378, forward strand.
GGCTTGTTTACTGCAATAGCTGGAACTTCATTCTTCAGAATTTTTGGGAGGGCTGAAGCCCAAGGTTCAATCCGGGAAATAGCTCCTCTCACATACCAAATATAAACTAGCCTCTCCTGGCAGCTCATGCTTATTGTGTTTTGTTTTGAATAAAACTCCATTGTTCATTGTTCATAGTGATCTGAGCTCCCTGCGTGGCTGGTGGGCTGAGCCTCCTTGGATTTCTACCGCCTTCTTCTGTTGTATTCTTTCTGCCTCTCCTGTGCTCCATTTTTGTTGTTGACTTTTCCATCCCATTTCTTTTGTTTGCTCATTTGTTCCCCCTCACTACCGTCGCTGCCATTTTGCTTCTCCTACCTTCCCCCCCCGCATCATTCCCTGTTTTCTGCATTCTGTTTTCCTTCCCTCCGTGCCCTACAACTGATGTGTTTTGGAGAGTTGCTGCCTCCATCCCTCACCGATCCTTCTGCCTTTCTTACTGTACAGTGCTCCACTGACTGGTACCACTGACTGCCCATTTGTCTTCTATGCCACAGTTTTGCACTTGTTGCGTGCATCAGTGATCTCTCTCCGAGACTCCTCTTTGATGGCAGCCTTTCTGCATCTCCTCATGGTTTGTCATTTGTTTTGCTATTTGGATTGTGTGTTCCTGGTCTGGGGTAGGAACCTTGGGCTGTGGCTTTTCTGGGTCTCAACTGCCTGTGACACTCCTCCAGTCACATGCTGTAGCATCTGTTGTTTCCCCACACATGGAAATGTACTTATTCTTCCAGTACCCCTTTTACAAGTTTTCCTATGATCCGGCACAAAGCTGTACTCATCACTGGTCTGTATTTTTGTACAAAGCCATTAATGTCAAGGGTGAAATAATTCTTCCTGCTTGCAACCTCAAGGGTACTACCATGAAATGGTACAGTAACAGTCTCAGTATTATTCTCACTTGTCTCAATGCCTTTGTTATGTGGAATACAACTACTGAGACTGGACACATCAATTGTCCATCATACAAAACTCAGCTGTCTATACTGATCTAATTTGTGTAGTAGATCCTTTGAATCCTGGATGTGGGATCTCAAGCCCAGTATACTTGGTAACATAAAATAATCTACATAGATAGCACGATTCTGGGACAGAGATCCCACACCTGTGGCACTTGGTCTGTTTGGAGGATTATTTTTGTCCTTGAGGACCTTTGCTAGAATACACTTGGTTTGCACAATTTGATAATCAATTAAAAAAAGAAACTGCCTCCTCTGGTGTTCATCAACCTCTCCAGTGTCCTCCTTCTATCAGCTCATAGAACTGTGTTTGGAAGTAGCTGGTAGTATTTCCCTGTAGTTCTTCATAATTCTCTATACATTAAGGGGGTTATGGACCTTATTCACATAGTCAGATTCATGCATAAGAACAATGTTCTCACGCATATCAGACAAAACAGAAAAAAATGTCCCTGTTTATTTAGGCCCCCCCCCCAATCTCCTTTTCGCAGTCACTGCTCGATCTCTGCACCAGCACTTTTGGGGTGTGATGTTATCCCCAGCGTTCAGTTTCTAGTTCTACCCAAGGACCATCTATGTCTATTTCTGGTGACTCCCTTGCACTTGCAAGCTGCTGCTATTTGGTGCACACTGTATAGGATTACACTCCATGAGCTGTCTTCTGTCCACTCCAGTCATTTTCTTACCTCATACATCAAGCATAGCCCCCGTAACTATCACATTTGCTGCAACCACCATACCTGCTGTGGTGAGATAAGACCATATTTTATTATTTTGGGTCATGTTTTATTATATCTTTATGTATATAATGTATTTGAGATGCCCATGGTGGCCAGTGTAAGTGCAAGGCATCATGGGTACAGAAAAAAAGCCATAAACCCTAGACCAGTAGTTCTCACACTTTGTCATAGTGAGCCTCCCCCAAGCCTTGGAAAAGATGTTGAGCCTCCCTCTAACATGCAAATAATTTTGGGCCTCCCCATAGCTAGAACAACTATCATACTTTGCTCTCTATACAAGGAATACAGTGACATTCTTTTCAGTAGCTGAGTTCATTCTCATTTTATTGAACTTATTATTCTCCCTCTGTACAACCCCTTCCCTATGTCAGACTACTCGTGCCACACTTCTCAGTTTTGGACCCTATTCACCCCTCATTGCAGTACCTCCATGAGTCAAATTGCTTTCTTTGTCAGTTTTACCTTGTTCTTAAACACCTTCTCAGGGACCATTTTGCTTTGTCCTGCTCTTGCTCCTAGTATCTTTCCACTTAGGCTTTGTATTTGTGCTTTTCTGCAGCCAGTATAATGGATCAATTGTTACCTTGTTCCTATTCATTTCTATTATTTTGCATTTTGCTTTACACAGTTTCCAAGAACTGTATTTTCTCCATTCAGCTTTCCTCCATGTCATACCAGGAAACAAGTGTTTACTGAGTGTGACTTTCCTGGTCACCCATTTTGTACATATATTTGCATGCCATTATTCACTTTCCATTTGCCGCATCCTTTTACACAAAGCATCCAAAACTTGACATTTAAATACGGTATATTTTAAGGCTTGCTTGAGCCTTCCCTGGAACAGGTTGGGGCCTCCCCTGGGAGGCTGGCCTCACCATTTGAGAAACCCTGCCCTAGACTAAGGTTGAAATTCCTATTACTGAGCAGAAACGCTGTTTGCTGCTAGCCAGAAACTGGAGTTAATTAAATTATCTAAAAGGAGACAAAGGAACGATTAAGCCTAGCTGGGAGGCCAGGTAGGCCAATTTGTTTGTGAAAGGACAGGACCTCAGGAAAGAGGCAGCCTGTCTGGCCTCCTATTGTAATCTGTAGAGCTACAGTGAGCTAAGCTCATTACAACCGAATAAGGCTACAATCTAGTTTGAGCTGCCTAACCTCATATATTTTTTTTCTCTATTCAGAAACTGCATATCTGTGTTATTGTAATAACATCCTGAACTCAGATTGGTTGGGTAACCATAGAAACTGAAATGCTAGCCATTCATATGGCTAGCCACATCAACTGGACCTGCCCTCTAGAAACCCCTTTAAAACCAGGATACAGAGGGGTATCTGAGCCTTTTTGCAGCCTTCTGTTGTTTTCTTGCTTGAAGCAGTTGGGATCCTGCCTGTCTTGAACAGAGACAATTTTCTCCTGGATCACTAAGAGCCAACACTTCATCTACCACACTTTTTAAGGACACTTCTGCGCTTCAAAATTCTAACTAATGACTCAAGGTAGACTTTTAACCTCAGAGTTTAAAGTGTAGGTTTCTTATGTATACTTTCCTTTTATTTTTCAAAATCCTGTCACCAATCTCCAAATTATTTTGTCTTTTTGTTCTCTACTGTTTTCTTATTAATTTAATTAGTAAAGCCTTTGACTTATTTAAAAATAATTCTGCCTATGTCGTTTGTGTGTGTGGCTGCCTGGGTAAAAGTTATTCAAATGATACCACACCTGTTTTACTGTTTTAAGGCTAACCACTACCAGAGTGAAGTACCATTAGGGATTTCATGATGAAAGGAGGGGAGAAAATTTGAAGGGTCTCAGGAGGAGCCTGTGGAGGGATTTGAACCGAGCACTGCATTTCTGGGGAAAAAACACATAATCAGGTGTATAGGGCCCCCCAAAGCCTATACACACCTGTGGTTGTCTGGTTTGTGGTGCAGTGGCTGAAAGGGTTCTACCCTAGGAACACAGACTCAAGACTGTATTTGTATCCCCTCACATGGAGAAAGGGTATCTCTGACCCCATTCCCCCCCACCGTCACAAGAGGATTTGCTGTGATGCAGAGAGAGGGAAATCCTGCCCCATGGGAGTGGACTTGTGACAGATTTGGTGAGCAGCAGTGTGATTGGTGAACTGTTTGAACAACCACACACAGAGGGCAGAAAATTGGAAAAAGGGAAAACTGGTTACAAGATATAGCTCACCACCCTGTTTTTATAATTTTTTTTTGCTGGAATACAGACTAGTGGTAGAGTAGGGAAGAAAAATGACTTCCAAGTACAGCGACTACAGCTGTGCCCCGGAAAGAGGGGTCCATTATGAGGGGCAAAGCAAAAAGAACCTCATGGAGGCTCTTGTTGCAGCTGATGAGCAAGTGACTGTCCAAGACATCGAGTCACAGCTGGTGACTGAAAGGGACCAGATCCTGGCCATGGGGGTACCATGGGGTGTCACAGTATCCAGTCCCAGGGAGGTGGCCAGTGAGACCAGAAGGAACCCATAGTCACAGCAGCAGGGGAAGGTCATCACAACAGAGCTGGGGCTAGAAGGGATCAGGCTGCAACTGGAGCTGAGGAAACTGGAGCTGGAGTTCAAGCAGTGAAAGTTTGAAACACAGCTTAAGAGAGAGAGTGAGAGGCTGAGGAGAAATGGCACCAGAGAGCAGAGAAGGTCTGACTGAAGATGCAGGAATGAGAAAAAGAGCACCAGAGGGAATTCGAACTGGAGAAGCTGAGACTCCAACAACCAGTACCAGAGGAGGTAAATAGCAGGGGTGGACCTGAAACTCTAGGGCTGGGTATAAATTAAGTTCCAAATTAATAGCAGAATTTAAAGAGGGGGAGGATATGAATGCATTTTTGAATTAGTTTGAAAAGTTCTGTATCCAGGCCAAAATACCCAAAGAGTGCTGGAGCTTTCTGCTATCCCCACTGCTTACTGGTAAAGGATGTGAGGCGCTAGGCCAACTGGATAATGATGATAGCCAAGACTATGAGAAACTAAGAGCTGCTTTACTTAAAAAGTATGAACTGACTCCTGAGTCTTACGGGGTTAAATTCCGTAAACTCTGAAAAAGCCCTTACATGAGCTTTGAAGAACTAGCCACAAAGCAATGACAGTTTTTAAAGCGGTGGGAGGTGATGGAAGGAAACTCTGTGGGGAAAATTGAGGAGGTTATACTTTTAGAACAGTTCTTTTGGGCTTGCCCAGTGGAGCTGAAAACCTGGCTGGAGGACCAGGATCCCGAAACAGCACAGCAAGCTGCTGATCTCTCGGATTGCTATGTTGGGAGCAGGCCTGCTCTGAAAGGAAGTGGGGGAGCAGGTGCTGCAAGGCAGAAAGGGAAAAGTGCATCTTTAGGGCAGCTAAAACCCTCAATGTCTCTGCAAAATTGGGGAAGTCCCAAGTTACCAAGAAGGGAGGTCTTGGAAAAAAGGAATGATGAATGTTGGTTTTGTGAGCAGCCAGGGCCTCTGGCTAGATAGTGTCCAAAAAAGGTACAGAGTGGACAAACTGTCCCTCAAAAGGAGGTGGGTGCATTGTGTATCCCTGTAAGTATGCCCATTAACATGAGGGAGCACATATGCCCTGTTCCCAGGGTCCATCTAAGAACATCTGGAGCCCGTGCTTTTTCTTTTGCAGCACTGACCCTGTGGAATTATCTACCTCATCGGTTAAGAGACTGCCTGACCATTAATACTTTTAAATCTATGTTGAAAGACATATCTTTTCTCCTTGGCCTTCCTGGATTAACTGAATGACTTGAATTCGTTGATTTTAAATGTTTTTATTATTGTTTTACTGTATTTATACTTTGTGCAGCACCTTGGCTTTGACAGGCGCTATAAAAATAAAGACTGATTGATTGATTACCGACTGATTGATTACTGAAAATGGGGGTGCAGACCCATCTGTTAAGGGGCACAGGGGCATCTCTTACCCTGGTAAAAGGGGATTTGGTTGAGCCTAAACAGCTTATACCTAATCAGTTTGTCACTGTGAGGGGAGTCACGGGGAGGAAAATACCCTGCCACTAGTTAGTGTTCTCCTGGATTGGGGTGAGACAGGAGGGGGGGGGTACAAAAAGTGGCAGTGGCAGGCAACCTCGCTCTGGATATGATTATAGGGAATAATATCCAGCAGGGGGTTGTGTGTGCGGTTACCCACAGTCAGATAGCTAAGGCCCCTTGTATTTCCCTGAACCCTACAGAAGACCCTGTGGAAGAGAATAGGAGGCTGGTCCCCCAGCATGTGTCTCCTTAAATGGAGAATAGTGAAAGGGAGATAGGACTTCCCCAAGTAGCTGTGCACCAAACAGCAACAGAAGGTTACTCTGAGAAGGGAGGGGTAACAAATGGTCAGAAGGTTAGGGATGGCAGTGACTCTGAATGCCCTGATGCTAGTGCTACGGACCCCAGTTTAGGAACTGAGGGGGATATGTCCTATGCTTTGGGAAAATGTGAAGATTTTGCAGCTGCTCAGAGAACTGACCCTGTTTAGAGAGGCTGAGGGCTTGTGCAGAATCTGACAGGACACAGGGAGGTGACATGAGACGTAGAGTATTTTGGGACAATGGACTGCTGTATACACAGAACATGAGGACTGAGGGAGGGGTGATGGGCAGGCAGCTTGTCGTTCCCCAGGAGTATTGTGAGCAGTTGCTCAAGGTCTCCCATGATATCCCCATGTCTGTTCCACAGAGTGGGAGCAGCTTCAGATAATGCTCTGTTACCCATAGCCTTTCAGGATATCTGGGGACTGAGGATGCATGCAGACACCTCGAGGGAGTTCTGGTCTTGAGGAGAGAGACGTAAAAGGAGAGACTTTGCCATGCCTGATGGTGCTGTTCAGGAGGCAGCCAAGTTCGTAATCAAATGTGCAGTGTAGTGGGAGCCAGCCATGAGTCTGGTAGAGGTGGCAGTGGTGAGTGGAATATGGTGTCAGGAGAGTGAAATGGCATATGTTGTTGTACGTGGAGCAGAGATGTGCAAGCAAGGCTGAGGATGTGCATGAGTAAATAGGTGAGCAGTAATCAATCCTCCACCCCAGCTGACTGTGGTGGATTTACTTGCTTTTCAGTCTAAGTATACCAGATGTCATGGTGCAGCAGGTGGACAAAAGAGGGCCTTTCCTGCTTGTTTTCTCCTTTCTCTTTGTGCCATGAATCCCATAGGGATGCTAGTATTTGGGATGTAGTCCCTGGAGTGAGCATGCATTGGCACACTCACTCGATATGCAACACAGCATGTCCCCCCTCCATGTGTCCTGTGTGCCCCACTACCTGCACATCTACAGGTGGTGGTAATGCAGTGGGACATGGCACTCTCAGCATCCTCTGGGGCACTCAACCTTCCTCCCCCTCACCAGCCCCCAATGACTGAGGCTTGTTCCCAAACCTGGGTCACCAGTGTTGTGAGTGGTAGTGTTACCGCTGATGGTCTGGCAGGGGGTTGTACCTTAACTTGGCATGGTGGTGGCAGCTGACAGAGAAATTGTCTCTGGGGCAACTAAATGGGCTAGCAAAAGGGAAGGTTAGGCAGGAAGAGGTGGAGGAGACACCATATACAACTTAGCCTGCAGTTATGTACTTGTCATTGATGGTTGGTGGAGCTACCACGAAGGGGATTGGTTGGGGTTGGGTGTCAAAACTCAAAAATGATTTCAATCTCCAAATTCCAGTGTGTGTTTACAAATGCTTCATCTTTCTGAGCTTCACAAGTTAAGATTGTTTTTCAATTTGTGGGGTTATCAGGAAACTTGTTCCAGGGAAGTTTTATACATGGTGCTCCAGCAGTCATGTAACTGCATCAGTTTTGAATTTTTGTTACCTGCAGCAAGCAAGATTTATCGTACAGAGGTGCCACATTCAGAACCCAGCACATGAAAGACAGAGGGGTGATATAGTGTAGCAGGTAACAGAGTTTTGGTTTGCTGTAATACATGGCTGTTAAAGACACAGCTATGAATGGCAGGGACTGCAGGACAGATTTCTCGGGCTAGGGAGGGAACATTTTCAGTCTCTGTGCAGCATGTCATAATGTGAGATGGGCATTGGCATTTACTTTTTTTTCTATAAGACAGTTTACTAAAATCTCTTTAATTGTTGCAGATAGTAGACTTGCTGCTGACTGAGAGATGAAAAAAGACCATTTCTATTCTACCCTTCAGTCACTGTACACGGCTGAAAAACAATGTAGAGGCTGCTAGCAAGACAGACAGTTAAGCATGCAAGGACTGCTGTATGCTATACTGCTTTAGTTGGTCTAATACATGGTTGATAAACAATGCCAAGGCTGCTACGCATGGCAAGGACAGCATTTTATTGTGTGGTCTATTATAAATATGGGAACCTGGATTAACCAAAATCCCATTTATCCAAATGTTTTTTATATCCCCATGACATTCTGATAAATGTGGTTTTACTGTATTCAGAGTATGTTTAAAATTGTGTTGTACAGTATGATGTTTAATCAGCAAAATATATCAACAAATATTTCCCTATAACAACTTGGTATTAATCTACAGAGCAGGGCACACCCTTATTACAGCAATACTAGTAAATAATGTATTTTCCATGTGATGGAAATCAGTGGACTACAATTAGTAAATGCGGAGTAAGCTCAACTGTGTATGCAGTTGAAAGATTTGCCTTTCAAAACACAGCTCTTCAGTGCTGTTAAATGTTCCAGCTTGTGGAAATAATTAGTTTACCTATAACCTGCTATATTTGCATATTCAATAAAAATAATTTAGGTTGCCATTCCTCATATTTGAGAGGTTGGTCCGAGACAGTCTGGAGGGTGTGTGTGTGTGTTTGTGTGGCTTGAGACTGGTGGTCATTTTGTCTGGCTTGGGGTGGGGGGCCAAGGCTGTCTCTGCGGGGTGGGGTTTGCATAGTGATTTGAGACTGTGCACTTGGGGAGAGGGGTGAGACAGAGTCTGGGAATAGGGATGATCTGCATTTGGTATTAGTGTGTCATCTTTGTCTGGTTTGGGATGAGAGGGTGGCCAAGACTGTGTCTGTGGGGGTGGCTTGAGACCATTCTAGTGTGGGAGGGGGTTGAGCCAGAATCTGGTGTTGGCATTGGGAATGACCCGCGCTTGGCATTGGTAGACGCCTTGTCTAGTGTGGTGTGTGGCTTGAGACTGTCCACTGGGGTGGGGATCTCTGAGCCAGAATCTGGTGCTGGCATTAGGGATCATCTGCATTTGGTATTGGTAGGTCATCTTTTTCTGGTTTGGAGTGAGATGTGTGTGTTTGTTGCTTGAGGTTGTCCACGGGGGTTGACTCAGAGGCTGGGGCTGGTGCTCATCTGTGTTTGCTGTTTATGGGGAGTCTGTGTCTGGTTTGGGTGTCTACTTTAAACTGCCAGCTATGAAAGGGACATCAATGGCATATGTTTATTTTACTGTCTTTCTATTTATTTAAAATGTACCACTGAGATAAAACTGTCTTAGTTTGTTAGTCTGACATCGTTGGTGATTGAAAGGCTCTCTTACTGTATGGGAATGTACAGTAGATATGTGTGCTATATCTTTTAATTTCATATTTAAAGTATATGCAACAGATTAAGTACCTAGGGTCGTCGGGGGAGGGAGGCAACAGTGAGTGTGTGTGTGTGGGGAGGGGGATAGCAGTGTAGCGGCTTTGTGTACAAATGTTAAATTTCTGGCTACATCCCTGCTGGATAGCATCTACTGTTGACGCACTCATTCAGCTGCCATTTTATTGGTTTAATTTCGGTAACCAGAACACAGTATTTAAATATTAATAAAAAGATGATCTCACTTAGGAGTACTGTCACTGCCTTCAGCTGTTTTTAGAAAAATGCAAACATTATAATCTCTTCATTCCTGCTTAAAATATAAATGCCAACTTATATAAGATCAATGGCTGCAGCAGCCTGATTTTTATGCTGTACAGACAGGGTTAGAAAAATTATTCTGATGCAAAAATCCAGAATACAGTCCTCTTTATCAGCTTGCAAGTAACCACAGAGCAACAGTAGCTTAAGCTGGAAAGGAAAATGGGGCCAGCCATCCGCACAGGTGTGGTCTATAGACCACCAGCCCAGGAGGAAGAAACAGATAGGGAGCTGATGCTAGCCATCCAAAGGATGGCAGACAAGGGTGAGGTAGTACTGGTTGGAGACTTCAATATTCCAGACGTGGACTGGAGCATCCCAGCTGCAGCATCAACTAGGAGCAGATTTATCCTGGACTCCTTCAGGGTGCCTTCCTCAAGCAACTGGTCATGGAACCAACTCAGCAGAAGGCAATACTGGACCTTCTGCTCACAAACAGGGACAGTGTGATGGGGGTAACAGTGGGGAGCACCTGGGTAACAGTGACCACCAGTCATTGTGGTTTGAAATCACAGAAACAGAACCAAACCACACAAAAACACGTATCCTGGATTTTAGGGGCAGACTTTGGGAAAATGGGAAATACTTGAAAGAGGCATTAAGGGAATGGGACAGGAATCAGGGATGAGGAACAGTGGGCAGTATTTAAAATGGGGATTATAAGAACAACAGAATTATGCATTAAGCAGGTTAGCAAGAGGAAAAGGAAGAGGAGACCATTATGGTTTTCCAAAGAGGTAGCAAAGAAAGTGAACGCCAAAAAGATAGCATTCAGGCAATACAAAAAGACACAGGCAGAAGGGGATAGGGAGAAGTACCAGGAGAAACAAAGGGAGGCAGGTAAGTCAGTAAGGGAAGCCAAAGCTCAGACAGAAGAACACATTGCAAAATCAGTGGTTAAAGGGGACAAAACTTTACAGGTACATATGAAAAAGAAAGACAAAGGGAGGGATAGTGAGACTGAAGGGGAGGATGGGAGTCATGGAGGATGACAACAGTAAAGCTGACATATTGAACAGGTATTTCTGCTCAGTCTTTACTGAGGAAGAGGGGTAATGGGTCTGAAGGGAGTACAAGGGTGAGAATGGTGCAGAAATGGACACAAGTCCCTTTACACGAGAAAGGTTCCTGAAGGAACTGGAAGTAATAAGAGTTGACAAAGCAATGGGGCCAGATGGGGTGCACCCAGGGTCCTTAAAGAACTAAGAGGTGGTGGCTGAACCTCTGGCTATCCTGTTTAGCCAATCACTGGAAACAGGGGAGGTACCCAAAGACTGGAGGACAGCAGATGTAGTCCCCTTATACAAAAGCGGGAACAAAGAGGAAGCAGGGAACTACAGACCAGTCAGCCTCACCTCGGTAATGGGAAAGATCATGGAAGCACTTCTGAAGGAGAGATTGGTGGAACATCTGGTTGTCAATGGACTACAGGACCCAAGGCAGCATGGTTTCACCAGGGGGAGGTCATGTCAGACCAATCTCATTGAATTTTGACTGGGTGACTAGGGAGGTGGATCAGGGAGGGCAGTGGACATGGCCTATCTGGACTTCAGCAAGGCCTTTGACACTGTGCCACATAGAAGACTATTACACAAACTGGGGAATATGGGTGTGGGCAGGACAGTAGTGTGGTGGGTAGGTAACTGGCTGGGTGGCAGGACACAGAGGGTGGTGGTAAATGGCTGTCACTCCACAGAGGGAAGAGTGACCAGTGGGTTACCACAGGGATCAGTGCTGGGACCGGTCCTATTCAACATCTTCATCAGTGACATTGCACAGGATCTAGAAGGCAGAATTTCACTGTTCGCTGATGACACAAAGCTCTGTAACAGAGTAGACACACCAGAGGGTGTAGACAGAATGAGAAGGACCTGCAGAAACTTGAAGAATGGTCAAGGGTTTGGCAGTTGAAATTCAATGCAAAGAAGTGCAAGATAATGCATATGGGGCACAAAACCCTGGCACAATATATCAGTTGGGGGTGAGGATATAGCATGACCAAGCAGGAAAGGATCTTGGGTTGTCATCTTTGATGACCTCAAGGTAGGGAAACAGGTGACAAGGCATCAGGTAAAGCAAATAGGATGCTGGGATGTATAGGCAGGGCATCACCAGCAGGAAAAGGGAGGTCATAATTCCGCTATACAAGACACTAGTGAGGCCCCACCTGAGTACAGTGTACAGTTCTGGAGACCATACCTCACGTAAGGACATAGACAGGGTAGAGAAGGTTCAGAGGAGGGCAACAAAGATGGTGCATGGATTGCATCACAAGTCCTATGAAGACAGGTTGAAGGAACTGAACATGTACTCCCTGGAGGAGAGGAGGGAGAGGGGGGATATGATAGAGACATACAAGTATCTTACAGGGAGAAACAGGGTGCAGGAAAACACTATTTTTAAGCGTAAAAGATGTTCCAGGACTAGAGGGCATGGGATGAAGTTGGAGGGAGGACGATTCAGAGGAAACATGAGAAAGAATTTCTTCACAGAACGGTGGTGGACAAGTGGAACACCCTGCTAGAGGAAGTGGCGGGGCTGAAACAATCACAGGATTTAAGAATGCATGGGATAGACATAAAGGAATTCTAGAGGTCAGGGGTAAGAGGAAACAGACTTCTAGGAAGACAAACTGAACTTACAAGCTCAAATGGGCAGACTGGGTGGGCCATAGGCCCTTATCGCCGACACTGTCTATGTATCTATGTATCTATGTAATCAATATTGCCAGAGTGGCATCTATGCACCAATGCTGAGTCCTTCTGCAGTAAATTTACCAGCGCAGTAACTACCCAATACTGTTACAGCCATAATACCACGGGGCAAAATAATTAAAGTCTAGTGCATTCACAAAGTGTAGCAATGGACTGGCAAACTGCTTTAATGGATGCAACATATTCCTAGAAGAACCTGTGGAAGCTCTGTCATATAGCCATCTTAGATACCACAGTTCTTAAACAGGGCAGACATGATATTTGCATGATATTTGGGTTAGATATACCGGCTCTAAAAGCTCAGAGCATTTTATGTGATGCCTTGTCTGTGCCCCTGGCCTTCTCTTTCCTGCTAACTTCCAAATATATATTCATGCCAGGTGATGACCTGCAGGCTGTGTTTGTTGCCAGCCTAGCTTGCCCTTGAGGATTCTTGTTTATGTCTGAAGAGAAGAGAAGAACTAGACTGCATAAAAAACCTTCAAGGAAAGAGACTGCACAGTGCAGTCTGCTGCAGTTGTCAGTTACTGATTATATGTGAATCCTCGACATACCAGGGAAACAATAATGAAACATTCTAAAGGAAGGGTGAGACAAAGAAGCAGCAGCTTTATTGAAAGGAATTTTGGACAGTTTATTCTGTGTGTATGTACTCTTAGTATCACTTTGGAGCCAAAGTTCTATCAGTAAAAAGTCTAGGCAATACAACATACACTCGTCCCAAGCCTCTCATACTAACCTGGTGTTGTGTTCTACTAAATCTTTATTTCATTTGCAAATAATATTCCAGACCTGTGCAAGCTTTGGACTACTTAAACTATAAAAGAGTTTGGATATCTTTCTCTGATGCACAGAACTGTTTGTAAACAAGTTCTTACTGAGCTCAAGTTATAGTCTATTGGAAATTCAGCTCATCAAAGAACATTAAAATGGGCATAAAAGTAAGATATAATACATACCTGTAGTCAATGTGTGTTATAACACAGCTGGAATACAATCTGTATATGGTAAATTAGAATAGTTACTCCTTTTTGAGGTTGTTTATTGGACCACACTGGGGAGGATACCATGGTGGATACAACAGAAAATATGCATAATAGCAGGTATTGTTGTTCATGCACTTTTCTGTTTCCCTCACATAGACATGATGTACTAGTAGGTACTCTCTTTTCAAATTGATATACAGTGCTGGTGGCAGTGACATGCCTTTCTTTACATACAGCTAAGTGTTGTCTTTATTTTTTATTTATTTATTTATTTTATTTAGTTGTTTAACCAGGAGTAGCACACTAAGCTGAAAGCTTTTTTACAGGTGTGACCTGGGAGCACGGGGAAGTTAAGTGACTTGCTCAGGGTCACACAGTATGCAAGTGGAAGCTGTGGGATTCAAACCCAGGTCTGGTCTGCTGGATATCACCAGATTTGCAGCTCAGAGCCTTAAACCACTTCGATATACTGCCTCCCTCTCTGTTCCTTTTTCCCTTCTTCTGTGCTCTGCTTCTACAGTATAATCAACCCCTCACTCTATTATTTGCCACAGATGTTTTATGGTTGACAACTATCCACACTCTGACTGGAAATACAGTACGATCTTGATTATCTGAACTGCTTATGAGACGTGAAATCAGTTTGAATAATCAGGAGTTTGTATAACTGGGACTAAACCTTTCAGTGATGTTTATTTGGGGGACATGCTGCCAGTTCATAGAACGAGGCTGGCCAGATAGTAGGAGTTCTTCAGATGGAGACTATACTGTACTAACAAGGACATCTATTTTTTTCTGCTGTTTAAAGCCCTCCTCTCAACTTCATATTAGACTTTTCTGCATAGTCCTGACACATCAATGGCTCATTGCGATATCCACCTCTTTCACACTTCATATTTTACATTGCTTTGAATATTATGTTTATTTTTTAGTAAAGTGTAAATGTGTATGTCAATGCAAAGACAGTAGTCTTGCCTTTAACTTGAAATCACACAGATGTTAGAAATGCAATAAACACATTACTCTCACAGTTAATGTTCTCCAAAAAGCTGCTTGATGACTGACTTGACTCAAGACCATGATGTATTATTCTTTATGGCTGAATTTCCCCCATGATCCAAGTCCACCCTCCCCTAGTTCTATATAATCCTGAAGAGATCTTCTAACTGAAGAGAATCTAATGCTGGTTGGCAAGTATTCATGAAGTGGGTCAAGAGGTCCTTATCTGCCATCAAATTCTATGTTTCTAACTTTTTGGACTTACCTCTGCTATGAGTAGAATTCTTTCTTACTAATGGTAACTTAGAACTCATTTTAACCATTACCCTAAAGAGGGGTGCTTGCTGTACACTTTACAGCAGCTACTGTGACAACCCCAGAATTTTCAATACGTTCTTGTTGGAAATATCCATATCTGAGATATTCCTTTCCCCTTTGCTCCTGCCCCCCCAACAGTCCCTCATACACTTGCTGAAATGTTCAACTTGCTGCTTTGCCTTGTTTGTGCCATTGTGCCCTTTCTACTGTCTTTGTGTGCCCTGAGTTTGCACTGTATTGTGACATTAAATTTGTCTATGCTATGTATTTTTATCCTTTCCTACTCTTCCCCAGGTTGCACCTGGAAACGAGCCTTGGCTCAGTGTGCCTGTCCTGGTCAACAATTTTCAAAATAAATAAATAAATAAAGTTACCCAGCAGAAAGAGGGCTGGGGTTAACACCACTCCTTGTGACAGTCACATGATGTATTTGGAACTGTTACATGTGCTCCACTGTGGGGGTTGGAAAAGCCTAAGGAACTGGAGGTATAGTGCTGGAGCCAGAGCAAGGACAGGCACTGGGTTCCAAACTGCAAATCAGTATTTGACCAGATATGGATACCACAACACAGGGACCCGTTGGATTGTGGGATACTCAAAAAGGTGGTAAATAAAAAGCTACTTACAACCAAGTAAATGCCAACAGTGTTTTATTTGCACAACAGACCAGTAACTCAAAGTGCAGCGCAATACCCTGGCACGTGGAGTTGAATACATGACCCTTCGTCAGGGGGCATCCCCTGACAAAAGTTCAAGTATTTAACCCAAAGGAAGGGGGTATTATGCTGCACTTTGAGTTATTGATTTGTTGTGCAAATAAAACACTGATGGCATTTACTTGGTTGTAAGTAGCTTTTTGTTTACTACCTTTTTTCAAGTGCAACCCTTTTGTGTTTTGTGGTTCCAGTCTGGTCAGCAGCCATTTTATTAGCGAGAGTGTGTGGTTTTGTGTTTCCAGATTGTAGGATGCAGAAACTCAGCTACCATACTCCTTTAATAGACAGGAATTTAAAGAAATTAAATGAAAAACAAAACAAGAACTTTACATTCACAAAAACTGTGTACACATCACTGCAGCTAAAAAAAAATACCGCAGAGACTTTAAAACTTACATTTAAAACTTAATTTTATTGAGATAAATCAGCATCCATCTTCTTGGCTGGGTCCATGACAGGATGCCGAAAAGAGTGATATTGACTTTCTCTTGATCAAATGAAGTTTTAAATGTAAGGTTTAAAGTCTCTGTTGTGGTTTTTAAGATGCAGTGGTGTATGCACAGTTTTTGTGAATGAAGTGTGCATTTTATTGGTAGCACAACCTCCAAGTGCAAACTTTCTTGGTATTCAAGATAAGAACATTATCACAACCTGAAAATAAAAATCTGATAAGGTTCTTATACTGTAAATGCACAGATTCTGCAGTGTTCTGAACTTATCCAAATCGATTTTCCAATTTCTATTTTGGACTTAGGTGAAAGAAGTCCTAGGTCGCTTTGAAAAGTGCATCTGTGGGTTTCAGCTGGGGCTGGAAAAGCAAACTGACAGTTACTAAGTGTGGTTTCATACAAGTGCTTAGAAATTATGCTGAGGAGGTAATATGCAGTTGTGACCTATATTCCAGCATGGGTAACAGTACTTGTTTTGCAATAGTTTTCCTTGTCTTGCCTATGAACTGGTGTCTGTTGCTATATAGAAAGTAAATTTTCTGATTGACCTTCTTCACCATTGAGTCTATATTTATTTATTTGGTTTTTGTTTATCAGGTAGAATATACACAGCAAGTGAATGCCTATTTTCAGGTATGACCCAGGAGAGTGCAAAAGGTATGAAACTGTGGCGTTTTGGTTATTTGGTCTGCCACTAAAAGACCCCTTACCTTCTCTGTGGTCTGCCAGACCCTTCGGTTGCTGCAGGTGCTGCTGGTGAGGACCCCATCTGGACCATGCAAATAACTAGACGGACGCATAAAATAATAATAATAATAAGGCAGTTTTATTCTGTGCTGCAGATGTTCTCTTCATGAGGACAAGCCCCAGACTGACAAATACTCTGACTGACAGGCATACATGGCACTGCCATGCAGTGCAACAAATTGTTACATGCCAAGTTCTAAATGCTCTTAAAGGGGCGGCAGCTTAACATTAAGCCCCATGCTTAATGTGTGCTTCACATCACCGCCGGAACAGTGAATGTGAGCACCACTCGAACAAGCAATAACTATTATAACAGTTTCTAAGTAAAAGATATTTTTAAGTAAGTTTTAAGGCAAAAAACACATTTTCATGTATTACAAGGCATTAGTTTCACTAAAACAGAATTCCACTGCAGGAAGGGGGGAAGGAAAGATCCTGGACTACACTGGGGACCAGCCAGAGTAGCACCAGAGAGGAGGGAAACACAATAGTACTTGAGACTTGGTCATGCCACAAGCGCTAAAGTGTGGTGGAAGAAAAAGGGAAGAGAAGGAAGGGTAGCAGCAGAAGGATGCCCAGAATGCAGGCTCACACTTTAATAACAGTTGCATAACAGTAACAAACAGGTGGACTGTCAATGTAAGGACATTCCTAAGGGGAAAAAAAAAGTGTTATATGCAGGAATACAGTACCATCAGAACAGTTGCATAAGACAGGTACAAGAACATTTACTGCAAAATAATTAAACACAGAGACTATCACCAGAGAAAGAAGATTCAGTCTGAAAGCACACTGAGTCCGGTAACAAAAGTTCAAGACCGCCATCGACTTTTCCAGACAGTAGGAATGGAGGCATGCATGGATTGCACTAGTTCCTGACAGGAGGGGATCAGGTCATTAAAAGTGACCCAGGAGTTCTGCCTACTATCGAATCCACACCACTTTACTCTGTAAGTCCAGGATCCATTGACAAACTTCTTCCTTAAGATCTTCTCGATCTGGTACACTGTGGTGTGTAGAAGAGAGTTCTGAGAAGTAGAAGAAGGTTGAGAAGAAGAGGAAGTCCCAGGCAATTTGTCTGGTAAAACGGAATCCGGCTGGAGAGTGTCAGGAGTGGGAAGAGCTGTAGGAACTAGTTACAAGTTGTCTGGAGGGATCTCAGCTTTAGAGAGGATGGCAGGCTCAAGGGCAGCTTCATTTCTGGGAGGACTGGGGTTGTCTAGAAGGCTGTTATTCAGGTACCCATGCTTTAGTCGGTTTATATGGACTTTGTTGTGTACCAGTTTGCCATCCAACTTGCGTCGCAGGCAAATGTGGACTGGAGGAAGCTTTTCTATGATGTAGAAGGGACCAGTCCAGGGGCGAAGCAGTTTCTTGGTGGCATCCGGAACAAGAACAGGTTGGTACAAATAAACAATGTCCCCAACAGAGAATGAAGGCTCATGCCCCTTGGCTGCAGACATTCTTTGCATTGCTGATTTTCTTTGGCCCAACGTGGTGATTGCAACTCGTCGGGCAAGTTCCAGCTATTCTAGAAGAGGGATAATGAAAGAAGAAGCTGACTTAGGAACCTCTAGCAGTGAGAGATCCCTGTCCAGTGGAGTTCTTGGGTGATGTCCATGGACTAAGAAGAAGGGGGTGTATTCTGTGCTGTCGACACAAGCGCTGGTATTGTATGCAAACTGCACAAAGGGAACAAAACGGTCCCAGGTGTCATAAGTCTCATCCAGATACTTGGAGAGTGTGCCGAGAATGGTAGACATCATTCTTTCACTCTGTCCATTGCATTGTGGATGGTAACTTGTGGTGTGTGTCTCTTTTATGTCGAGAAGTTTGCAAGTTTCTCGGTCAATGGTGGACAGGTAGTTAGTGCCTCTGTCTTAATGTATGTACGATGGGGTACCGTGACGACAAATAACTGTAGTGAGAAAGGCACTTGCCACAGTGGTGGCTTTAATGTCTCATAGGGGGATGAGTTCCAAATACTTCATAAGATCATCCACAAAGACAAGGATGTATTTGTTACCAGAGTCAGGGAATATTGCTAAGAACCCAAGAATGTCAGTGCTGACTCTTTGGAACGGTTCAGTGGCTACAGGCATGGGGATGATGTGTGCCTTTGTTGGTTTGGCAGGAGGCTTTCTCTGGGAGCAGGGCTGGCAGGATTTTATGAACTAGACAATGTCCCTGTTCATGTGTGGCCAGAAGAAGTGAAACCTTGTCTTTTCCAGAGTTCTGTGTATTCCCATATGACCTACCAAAAGTGGAGAGGCACGAGTGGAGAGAAGAACTTGAGGGATGAGAGAGGCTGGCACAACTAGCTGTACGTGAGTTCTATCCGTGCGATGACCCTTGCCTTCCTTGGTCCAAATGTGAAAAAGCACACCGTCATTGAGGAAGTACTGCGAATCAAAGAAGAGTGCATCTTGACGATGTTTCTTTTGTTGCGGTAAGGTTCCAGACTCTAAGTAGGAGATTATGCCTGTAAATTGAGTGTCAGGTCTTTGTTGCATTTTAACAGTTGCCAGGGACAAATCAGATGTAAAGGAGATGAAAAGCTCTTCAGCTGCTTGCAGTAACTGAGTATTTGTGTGTCTCTCTGTAGAAGCAGTAGGGAGCAGCAAAGCAACCTGAGGTTCTGTAGGAGTGTCCACAGGAAGCACATCCTTGGCATGGAAGGGAAGAGCTTGTAAGCAGGATTCTTCATCTGTTGAAGAGGATGCAGAGGGGTATCGTCTCCAGCTTACACCATCAGCATTTGAGTGAACTTGACCTGGTCTGTATTGAATTTCAGAGTTGTAGGATTGCAGCATGGTGATCCACTGGGCGAACTTGCCTACTGACTCCTTCATTTCAAATAACCATCTGAGGGCAGAGTGATCAACGACAGCTGTAAAGGAGGAGTAGCGAAGACAGCAGTCAAATTTCATCATGACAAATACCATGGATAGACATTCTTTCTTAGTGATGCCATAGTTCTGCTCAGCTGAAGAAAGAGAGCACCCAGCATAGGAGACAATTCATTCTGTTCCATCTTGAATTTAACAGAGCACAGCGCCCACTGCAAAGGAACTAGCATCTGAGTAGAGCTTGAATGGTTGGTTGAACCTTGGGTAGGCCAATACTGGAGAAGAGACTAGGGTTTGTTTTAAGGTGTCAAAGGCCTCTTTACATTCAGAAGTTCAAATATAGTCACATCCCTTTTTGGTGAGGACGTACAGTGGAGCTGCAATCTTGGCGTAGTTGCAAATGAACTTTCGGTAGTAGCCAGACAAGTCCAGGAAAGCTCGAAGGTCTTTGAGATTGTTAGGCCCTGGATATTTCTTGACTGCTGAGAGCTTGTCTGGATCTGGAGAGATGCCTTGAGAACTAACCACATGTCCCAGGTAATGAATTTGATGCTGCGCAAAAACAACACTTTTCTGGGTGGAGCTTGAGATTGGCTTGTCTGAGACATTCGAACACTTCTTTGAAATGTTGGAGGTGCTCTGACAAGGTTCTGCTGAAGACAATCACATCATCCAGGTAGACTAGGCAAGATTTCCAAGACAACCCACGTAGTACGGCTTCCATAACACGTTGAAATGTGGCTGAACTGTTCTGAAGACCCATAGGCAGACGTTTGAACTGGAAAAGTCCCAAGTGGCAGCACCATGCTGCATATGGATGAGAAGCTGGATCAATGGAAACTTGATAGAACCCACTCTGAAGGTGTAGAGTGGTGAAGTAAGCAGGACTGGCCACACCAAGACTCTCTAAAGCATCTTCGGTTGTAGGCAAGGGATGAGCATCCTGTGCTGTGTAGGCATTGAGTTTTCTGTAGTCTACCACAAAATTATACCCTTTGTCCTTTTTTACCACCAGCAAGCAAGATGCACCCCAGGGGCTTGTAGATTCTTTGACTATGTCTTAGTCAAGCATGTCTTTGATTATGTCCTCAAGGACTTGTTTCTGTTTATGTCCCACTTTGTAGGCTCGCTGATGGATTGGTTTCTGGTTGGACAGTACTTCGATGGTGTTTTGCAGAATATCACAGCATCCGAGCTTGTTATCTGAACCAACAAAGATATTCGGGTAATTTTCCAGTAATTTCAAAAGTTGTTGCTTGTCTGTTACAGATGCTGGAAGTTTGGAAAAGGATAGTCACTGACTGAGGGGTAACTCTGTTGAAGTTGGAGTGGTCGTGATAGTATTGACAGGAGCAGAGTTGGTGGAACCAGGCTGAGGTTCTTGCATGAGATGGAGCTGGTCCCCTGATTACAAGCAGACAAACTTTCCGATGTTGGCACCCTTTGACCACTGGCTCATCTGTGAAGTTGCAGCATTTTTGGAAGACTGCACCATCATGCACCGTTGATAAGGTATTTCCCAGAAGAAGACCAGACGAATGCAGCATGGGGGATCCTGTGATGATGCCAACAACACCTTGTGGAAGTGGTTCACCTCGAATCTTGGCAATCAAAACCATTTCTGACTGAGGAGGCACAGTGACTGAGTCTATAACTGTGAGTTGCCTCCGAGGATCTAGCGACAGTTTGAGACAAAGTCTAGGATGGCTTTGTGAGCTTTGAGAAAGTCCAGGCCTAGAATTATTGCAGGTTGAAGATCAGGCACTATGTAAAACTTGACAATAGCTTGCTGTGAGCCAAAGTGGAGCTTGAGATGGACCATGCCTGTGATAGGTACTGTAGCTGTACTTGCTGTGATAATGTACTTTATGTCGGCTGGAGAGACATTAGGTATGTGACGAATAGTTTGGTTGTTTAAAATACTGCTGTTGATAACTGATATTTCTGCTCCAGTGTCGACTAAGGCATGCATATACCAATCTCCGTTGGTTATAGGCATGTAGTTTGCTAGCAGAGGTGATCGGATGACAGGTACCCTTGCTCCTGGAAGTGAGAGTGTGCCAGAGTTCGCAGTTGGAGGAAGCATTTTGTTTGAATTGCGGGAGTCAGAGGAGCGGTCAGTTGCTGTGTTCCCCTGGTCCTGGGAGTAGTGGCGGTTATCTTGCTGACTGTGCAGTGGTGGGCACCTGTGGTTCTCTTGATTTCTGTAGTACTTTAGCTTTCAGCAGACAGCGACAGTGTGTCTCCTGAATCCACACCACTGGCAGGTCACTGGTTCTCATGAAGATGGAGGTGGGTGTGGTCACTGTCAAAATGGTCGAAGGGCATTGACAGAGTTAGTAGAAGAAGCAGTTGAGCTGCGGTGCAGAGTACTGATACTTGTAGTGAGTGTCTCTATCATTGATTGCTGCTGCTGCTGGACACATGTTGTGAGTGCGGCTAACTGCGACGACTGAGGTGCTTGTACACTGGTAGCCTGGGACATTGCTATGGATTGTTGTGCAAGTCGTGCCCCTTGGATTGTGTCCATCCAGGTGGTTGGTTTCTGCTGGATTACATAAAGATGGAGTTGAGGAAGTAGTTCCCAAACAAATATTGCGATTTGTTCTTTTTCAGGTTTCTGCAGACGTTTGCAGCGAGACTCAGTGTCCGCTATGAAGGCTTCAAGAGATTCGGTGAGTTGCATTGTACGTTCCCATAGTTGTTGCTCCAATAAGCAGGGTGGGTGTGCTTGGAGAAAATGAACTTTGAAGGTTGTGTACAATGTGGCATTATCCCCTGTGACTTGGTCTGGAAGTGCGTTGAACCAGGAAATGGCTGTCCCTCTCAGAAGCAAGCACAAGGCATTGGAAATACACACAGGATCAGTCCAACCATGTAAGGAAATCCAGGCTTGGAATTGTTCCAGCCAGTCAACAGCGTCTTCATGAGGCAAGGCTGAGAAAGGTACTGGTTGTAGGCTGGTATGGACCGTGGACTGTGGTGAAATGGCTTTAATGTAGGCCAAGTCATCTTGAATAGCTTGCATAGCTGGTGATCCTTGAGCAGAAATAGAAGACTGGATGTCATGGAGGATTGGTTCAATTTTGTAGCCCCATGCCCTTGAGGTGGGTGAAGATAGGACTTCGGACGCTCCGGCACCCATATCTGTGTCATCATCAGACATTGTGGTTGGAGATGAGCTTCGTTTCACTGTGTGAAGGTCATACGGGTGAGAAAGAGTTGCCGTCATGCAGGAGACAGGACGTCGTGTCGTAGATGAAGTGCCGAACAAAAATTATTGTTGTAGACAAAAGTACAATATTTGTAGCAAAGTTTATCAATGACGTCTGAATAAAGAATTCTCACTCAATTCTGTGTTGTTTGTTATTTAAATAAAGGTTTTGTAGCAAAAATCAGCCTTTTGTTGCAGTGTCCATTCATTTAAATAGGAATCCCTTTCATTTCAATGGAGTAAGGTCAATTTGTGCCCTTCACAAGATGGCTGCCAAACTGTGACATGCAGTTCCTGTGTGTTTTGACTGGTATGACTGTAGCAAGATGGCCACCAGCAGAGGGGTCAAGATTCACTTCCTGTCTTGTTGTTGTGATATGCTCAAGATGGGGGATTCTTGCCACGAGGCTGCCTAGCTGCTCTGCAATAATCAAAATGGTGATTGCCGTGTTATTGAACTTCTTCCCCAACCCTGACAGAAAAAATGGCGGGCTTTTTCTGTGGTGAGTGAAACAATATGCTGGGGAATTTCTGTATTCCTTTGCCTGCTTGCCGTTTGGTTTATGGTGCTTTTGGGTTATTTTTCTGTTGTCCCCAGGCTGTCCTCCATTTTATTTGTTAGTTTCTGCTCCAGGTTTTGTTTAGTGCTGTGCCCTGCTGCCTTTTTGTCCATCTCCCCGGGTTGTGCTCTGTAATTGTTTTTATATTGCCCCAGTTCAGGTATTTGCTCCGTGGGACTCCTGATGATTTTATGTGTTGTTTAATTGTATGGCCCCCTTTCTGAAGTGTGGCAATTTTATGTTGCAGCCTTGTAAGTCAGGGAGTGAATTGCTCCATTTTGCAGTCCCGAGTTGTTCATTGATTTATTGTGATGGCTACCTTGCAGTGTTGCTGAGGTGAGCGAAGGCTCTGTGTGGCAAGAAGCAGGAGGGCCAAGGAAATTACAGACCCGCCAGAGGAAAGCTGAAGCAGGAGGGCCAAGAAAATTACAGCCCCACCAGAGGAAAGCTGCAGCTAGGAGTAGGACAGCCAGTGAGCCGCAATTGAGGGAAGGGATTGTGTGGCAGGGCTGAACTGTGAGGTGGAGCAGGACTGACTTGCGGTCCTGAAGGGCAGCAGTTTGGAGTGGGTCTGGTTTAGACATAGCCACAGTTCATTGCAGCTGTGAGGGGAAGGCAGCAGTGAGCATTCCATTGTGGCAGTGGCAAATGGAAAGTCGCAGTTGAGAGAAGCAATCGGGAGGCAGACTGAGCCCTTAAGTGGGGAGAGCGAGAGGTATGCTGCTTGGCGGAGTGTAGCGGGAGAGTCAATACTGAAGTCGGGGTGGAGGGCAGTGCACTGTGCCAAATCTTGTTGTTAGGGAGCAAAACTGCTGGCTCTTGTGGCTGTTCTAGTGAGAGGGAGGCTTCGGTTGCTGTCTCTGCAGAAAATAGCGTGTCCTCGACTGTTGAGAATAACAGGAGGCAAGTCTGGTCCTCAAGTGGATCTCTCCGTAAGGCTGCTGGGCAAAGAGGAATGGTGCTCCTGGTCTGGAGGAGCTCCGTGCGGCTGCAGGGTGAGTAGGATTAAGCAGCATGCAGAGCTGCTGTCCTGCGTTTTCCTGGCCTGTCTCTCTTTCTTAGAGCTCCGTTTTTTTTTTCCATTTATTTTCAGTAATGGTGTTTCAGGGAGTGGAGCTCAGCCGCATAGGGGACCAGAGACTAAAGCTGCAGGGCCTTGAGACAGTATTGGTGGCTCCGCATGGCTGCAGCAGGAGCGAGCATTGGCAGTGGGAGCCTAACTATGGCTGTGTAGCTTCTTGTATTCGGCAGAGCGGAGTCAACTTTAGAAGCCTGAGACACACAGTGGGGCTGTCATGAGAAAAAAAATGTCTGGAGCAGTTTAAATTGTTTGTGGCAGGGATTTCCATGCAGGCCTGCTGCCAGGAGGTAAGAGCTTGGGGGGGGGGGGTTACAGTTTGCACGTGGTGGGTGCTCAGGCTTTCAAAAAATAACTTACTTGCTGACAGTTCATTGGTTTAGCTGGCTAGCAATGTTGAAATTTGCCTTGTGGAAGTCTTGGTACATTAGGAGGGCCGCTGGCTGCTACACAAGATGGGAGACAGTTAATTCTTTTCTTCTACGCTGCCAAGACTGTTTGTAAAATATCATTCAAGCAGTTCTGACATACTGGGGTGATGACTTGGGGTAACCAGCGATGCAGACAAGAGAGATAGGGGTCTGGACAGAAGAAGGGCCGCATTCTCCACCATGTGTGGTATTTTGGTTATTTATTCCGCCACTAAAAGACCCCTTACATTCTCTGTGGTCTGCCAGACCCTTAGGTTGCTGCAGGTGCTGCTGGTGAGGACCCCATCTGGACCGTGTGAATAACTAGATGGATGCATAAAATAATAATAAGGCAGGTTTATTCTGTGCTGCAGATGTTCTCTTCGTGAGGACAAGCCCCAGACTGACAAATACTCTGACTGACAGGCATACATGGCACTGCCATGCAGTGCAACGAATTGTTACATGCAACTTCTAAGTGCTGTTAAAGGGGCGGCAGCTTAACATTAAGCCCCATGCTTAATGTGTCCTTCACAAAACAATTACAAGTGACAGTTGATAGTAGGACCCTGGGTATGACAGAGAAGTATAAGTTAGTAACTATGCAAACAGAATCAAACTCATTACACTCTACAGAGTGACACAGTATTGGGTAAAATACAGGAATATATACAAAATAAAGCTCCCACCATGGGGTGTGAGAGATGACAAGGCTGATCACAGATGAATAAAATGTGCAAAAGTACAAGTATACGACCCCCACCTGGATTAGAACAGGGAGTCTAAGCATGGGGCACGGGTGGTAGACGTGTAGCTAAATACTATCATGTACAAGAGGAAGAGGTCAAGCCCATTAAGCATTTCCTCGGTGCTCTTTTGAATAACTTGTGGGAGGTCAGGCTGTGAATGCATAGTGGAAGAGCTCACCAGAACCATGAGGTGAAGGTTGAGAAGGCTTATTATCCCATCTTTAAGGAGCATTTGGGATCTAGGAGGATCTAGGAGGATGGCTGCATCAGAGGATCTGAGTGGGTACGGTTGGCAAGGAGCACAGGACAGAGATATTGGGGGGGCAGAGGAGGAGGATCTTAGTAGAGGAAGCAGGCAAGAGAGTAGGAGTGGGCTGCAGAGGGAGGAAGCCAGCCCAGAGCAGAGTATAGGGAGCAATGGCGAGTTAGGCAAAGGAGATACAAAGAGAAGCAACAGATTTTGTTGTAGGTGGCCTCTCATTTATGAAGAACTGATTTGAGGGCATGGGAGGACATCAACAGGCCATATTGGAATCAGGGATGCAGGACACCTGAGCCTAGCCTTAGGAATTAAGGCATGATGTACGCAGTAAGCAAGACTGAGACTGGTGTTTATGGCTTTACATGCCAAGGAGATATGGACAGAGAAATTCAGGACTGGATCTAAAATGATGCCTAAATACTCAGATTCCTCCACAATGGAGAGACAAGGGCCATCTAAACATTGGATGGACTGACGGTCAAAACAAGATTTCAGTTTGGCCTGGGATTCAAATAACATGGCTTGGGTTTCTGAGGCATTGATTACCAGATTGTTTTTAATGAGCCAAGACTGGATCTGGGAGAAATCCAGGTTTAGCTGAGTGGTTATTTGGGTGGTTGAGGGAGAGCTAATTGATAGCACAGTGTCATCAGCATGCGTAAGTGAAGAGCAAGAGGAGGGAACAGAGGGAAGGTTGTTAATGAAGATAGAGAGGAGAAGGGTACCATGTATGGGGAGTAGAAAAGGGAGAGAACAGGGGTCCAGGGTTGGGAGCAAGATCTCCAGATAAATGAAGTGAATTACCAAGGCCAAGAGTGAGGATAATTTTACTGCAAGACAAGCAGAGGTAGGGGGCAGGAAAATTCTGTTAGATATATATTGTACTAGGAGAAAAACTATTTCTCTTGTCTGGAGCCAAGAAGAGTTGAGAATGCAGTAGGGAGATACAAGCAGGCTAGAGAACCAGATTTCTTAGGGGTCAGTGAGGAAGGATCAGTGTGGAGTGGAGTGGTGGGGGATGGAATCCACCAGCATGGTGGGCAGAACAAGAACCCCCACCACAGAGTTAAGGACAAGGCTGAGTGTATGCTGCTGGGGGGGGGGCTCAGGAAGTGGCAGTATCTGTAGTTGTAGCAGTAACGCAAATGTTATCAGCACCCAATAGCAGTGTAGGCTACTTTAAATAGCAGGCACCAAGGAGTACCATAGATGTAGACAACACCCTGGATTGAGGGCAGGCTGCTATAGTGTGCTGAACAGTAGCCCAGAGGTAGCCAGCACACAGAGTAGGGTATAAGCTGCTTTAGTCTCCCAAGCAGTACTAAATATGGAATCAGCATACAGATTAACACCATATCAGACAGGGTGTTAAGCATTAAGCAACACAAATTTTGTCTTCAGCAAGGAAACCAGGATGTTAGGGTGTATTGGGAGGGATTTGATGGAACTACAAAGGAGGTATTACTACCTCTCAATAGATCACTATTAAGGCCACACCTGGAGTACTGTGCTCAGTTCTGTAGAAATAACTTGAAGAAAGCCAGGGACAGGCTGGAGACAGTGCAGCATAGAGTAACAAAATGATTCATGGCCTTCCGGACAGATCCTACAAGGGTCAGTTTAGGGCATTGAACATGTACTTGCTAGAGGCCTGAAGGGAAAGGGGTGATATGACAGAGAACTTCAAGTACCTGAAAGGAATTATCAAGGTAAACTGTGAGGATCTATTTGACAGCAACAGCAAATCTTGAACATGTGGATGAGTGGAAGCTGAAGTGTAGGAAATTCAGGAGGGACGTGAGGAAGTCTTTTTTACAGAGAAAGTGTCTGAGCCATGGAACAGAATGCTGACTGAGGTGGTGGGCACCAGGACCATTAGCATCTTCGGAAATGGCCAGAACAGTTAAAGAATAACTAGTCACCTGGGGGTAGCAGCACAGCAAGGAACATGGGGGCGGGGAACATGGGCAGAAACACCATATAAACACTAGGTCTCAGTGGTAGGATAAGGTATTACAGGCAGACTGGATGGGCTAGTGATCATTTTCTGCTGTCAACTTCTATGCTTCTTTGTTTCTATGCAGAAAGGGTGAGGGCAGCAAAGCGTGCAGCAACAAGCAGTAACCCAGGAGTAGTCACCACCCACAACAGGGTATAGGCTCCTTAAAGTTCTGAGCAAAATGAATATGATGTCAGCACACAGAATATTATAAACAATAATCAGTATTACAATGTTATTAGCACCTAGATAGGGTGTGGGTTGTTTATAAAGCAAAATGGGGTGTAGGTTGAATTAAATTTAACCCAAGTGCCTGGTGTGGGTTCTATCCCTACACCAGGCACTTGGGTTTAATCCCAATACTGACACTGTAGTGCAGCATGAAGGGGATGCTGCACTCCTGAAGTGCTGTCTTTCTGATGAGACGTTAAACCGAGGTCTCATCTGCCTGTTCTAGTGGTAGCTCAGGTGGATGTTAAAGATCCCATGGCACTTCTCGAAAAGAGTAAGAGAATTTCCCTGGTGCCCTGGCCAAATTTCCCCCCATTCACTAAAATAAATACCACTAACAGCTGGAAAAATAGGGGGAGCGGGGGATCAGAGGAGGAGGAGGAGGAGGAGGGGTAGAGGGAGGAAAGCGCAAGGAGAAGGCCCAGTTGGGAGGAAAAGGCAAGGAGAGGGACCAGAAGTACAAGAAGGATACAGTAAAGGGAGCTGAGGGTTTAGGCCAGGGGAACATGACAGGCAAGGAGGGGCTGAACGGAGATGGGAAGGAAGGGAGGACGAGCCAGGCAAGTATAGCAGATGGGGGGGGAGGACCAGTTGAGAGTAGTGATGTGGGGGTAGCAGGGTACAGAAGGATACTCGGGAGGAGGAGAGGCATAGGATCGGAGAGGAGGGGGTGGTCAGGTTAAATAAGGAGGGGGCGGCAGGTGGGCACCCAGATAGGGCAAGGAGCAAGGAGCCGGCTGAGGGAAGGGGCCAGTAGAAAGGATGAGGGACATGGAAGGGGGGAAAGGAGGAAAGGGGTGGTCGGAGTGCTCCTGTTGGGTGATTCAATGATCAGGGGCATCAAATGGGATAGGGAGGGGGAAGGCTTCCAGGTTAGAACAAAATGCTTCCCTGGACTAACGGTGCACAGGTCCAAGCATGAGGTATATCAGCTGGCAAAGGATTGTGGAGGTTCCCCGGACATACTGGTCCACCTGGGTACCAATGACACTGAGGGAAATAGTGAGCTAGAGATGCAGACAAGGTTCAGGGAGCTTGCCAGGGTCTGCCATGACATATGATGTGCAATTTCCTTCTCGGAAATCCTGCCGGTGCCAAGGGCTAGTGGGAAACACAAGAGGAAGATTAGGGAGATAAACCAGTGGCTCAGGGAGTGGTGTGGGGCCAGAGGGTATGGGTTTATGGGGGGATTGGGGGGAGACCTGGGAGGATAAGGGGCAATATGCTAGAGATAGGCTCCATCTCACTTTGGAAGGGAGAGAAATCCTTAAGTTGAAAATAGAGGGGTTCATTGGTGAAAGGTGGAGTTTAAACTTGTGAAGGGGAGGATGGGAGAAAAGGCTGTCAAGGGGGTCTGATAAGGGAGGGAATCTATATCCACCCCCCTGGGGAGCTGGAGGAATGCGGGAAAAGGCCGACTGGTAAGGTGCTGACCGGGGGAAGATGGAATCCCCATGGGAACGCAAGCAGGGGAAATGGAAGTATACGGAAAGGGTGGAAGGTAGTCCTGCTAAATGCTAGGAGCTAGGGCAATAAAATGCCTGAGCTCCAGGCGACGCTAACAGAGGGAGAGGTGGATGTGGCAGTGGTCAGTGAGACCTGGGCCACCACAGGGGACGACTGGGACCTGAACCTGGAGGTTAGACCATGTTCAGGAAGGGAAGGGGGGGAGGAGGGAGGGGTAGCAATAATAGTAAAAAACTGCATTGGCATAGGAGGAGTGGAGGAGATGGAGGGAACTGTGGAGGTGATTTGGGTCACCTTGATAACAAGGGGGGCAAGAAAGTAAAAATAGGAGCTGTGTGTAGACCACCCATGCTGGCGGAGGAGCTGGAGGAGACTCTGGTGGAAGATGCGGGGAGACACTGCAGTTTAGGCAGAGGAAGGGTGATGGTGGTGTTGGGGGAATTAAACACGTCAGGAATGGACTGGGACACTATGACATCCTCGATGGCCAGGGAACAAAGGTTGTTGGATGTCTTTCAGGATGAGTTCCTAACTCAGCAGGTGGGGGAACCGACCAGGGAGGCATGGATACTGGATGTGGTCCAGGCAGACAGTGACCAGATTGGGAGTCTGGAGGTAAGGGACCCATTGGCAGGGAGCGACCATGCCACGGTCTGGTTCTGCCTGGACCTAGGAGGGGCAGAAGGCTGAACAAAGACAGAGGTAACTGACTTCAGGGGGACGGATTTCGAGGAAAGGGGAAGGATCCTTAAGAAGCATTTGGATAGGATTGGGCCAGACATGGACGCTGACAGTAGGTGGGAAATCATCAGGAGGGGGTTGCAGGATGCTACCAGCACTTGTACAAGAGTAAGACGAAAATGTGGAAGGGCCCGTGAAACCCTGCTGGTGGTCCCGGGAGGTTCAGGAGATGGTGAGGGGAAAGAAGGTGGCTTATAGGCATTTCAAGTGCTCAAGGAGTGAAAGGGATCGAGGGGAGTATGAGCTGATGGCCAGAAGGGCCACTAGGGTGATGATGGCGGCTAAGGCAAGGAAGAAGCAGAACCTGGCCAGGAAAATTAGGAGAGAGAGAACAAGAGGTTCTTTAGATACATTGGGGAAAAATAAAGGGTGAAGGGGCACATTAGCAGGATTAAAACAGGGGAGGGATGGGCACAAGATCTGGGGGAGCAGGCTGAGGTACTAAATGAGTACTTCGCCTCAGTTTTCACCAAGGAAAATGGGGAGCTGCATCATATATGGGAGGAGACGGTGAAACTGAGGGGGGGACCCTTACCGATCGGTGGGTCTGGGGAGGGGGGCCATCACTGGCAGGAGGGGGGAAGGCAAAACAGGGGGACGAGGTAGTGGAGGTGGAAATCATGGCAGAGAGAGTGAGGGAAGCCCTCAGGTCCCTTAAGACAGAGAAAGCACTGTGGACGGATAAATTACATCCCAGAGTGCTGAAGGAACTGGCGGATGTCCTGGTAAAACCCCTGGTGGAGCTTTTCAGCATCTCTCTGAGGACAGGGTGGGTGCCCCTGGACTGGAAGGTGGCACATATAGTGCCTATCCACAAGGGAGATCAAGGGAGGAGGCAGGGAACTACAGGCCCGTCAGCCTGACATTGGTAGTGGGCAAGGTGATGGCGGGCATTGTCAAAGAGAGGCTTAGGGGAACCTGGAAAAGTCAAGGTGCCTGGACGATAGGCAGCATGGATTCGTCCTGGGGAAATCGTGTCAGACAAACCTTGTGGAGTTCTATGACTGGGTGACAAGTGCCTTGGACCTGGGTAGACCGGTTGACTTCAGCAAAGCGTTTAACTATGTTCCTCACAGGGGCCTGTTGGATATGCTGGGAGAAATGGGGGTGGGAAAACAGATGATCAGATGGATAGGAAATTGGCTCCAGGACCAGACCCAGAGGGTCATGGCTGGCGGGATAGTCTAATCCCCAAAAAGGGTCATTAGTGGGGTCCCTCAGGGATCAGTCCTTGGGCCCCTCCTGTTCAATGCCTACGTCTCTGACATAAGGAAGGGTATCAGGAGAGACGAGTCCCTTTGCGGATGACTCAAAACTGGGGACAGTGGTGGATGGGGAGGAGGGGAGGGTGGCCCTACAGGGGGACCTGGAGGCTCTGGAACGGTGGTCTAGAAAGTGGAAGCTGAGGTTCAATGCAGGGAAATGCAAGGTACTGCACCTGGGAGCCAGAAACCCGGGCCAAGTGTACACCCTGAGGGGGAATGCTACAAGTCTCGATGGCTGAGAGGGACCTGGGGGTGGTGGTGGATGTCAAGATGAACAACTCTGAGACTTGTAGGAGGGCAGCAGCCAAGGCCTACAGGATGCTGGATGTTGACATATCACTTAGGGAGATCACCTCCAGAAGGAGGGAAGTGATACTCCCTCTGTATAACTGCTTGGTGAGGCCACACTTCGAGTACTGCATGCAGTTTTGGAGGCCACACTTAAAGAGGGACATTAAACTCCTGGAGGGGGTCCAGAGGAGGGAAACCAAAATGATCTGGGGCTTGGGGGACAGGACCTATGGAGATAGGCTCGAAAAGTTAAATATGTACACATTGGAAGAAAGAAAGGAATGGGGGGACATGATAGAGGTCTTCAGGTACATGAAGTGGGTAAACAGGGGAGGAGCAGTCAGGATGCTCTGAAGGAAGGGGGGGCAACTAGAGGGCATGGGTGGAAGCTGGGAGGGGGGAGATTCAGGGGAGAAAGGAGGAGGTGCTACTTCAGTGAGAGGTTGGTGGAGCCATGGAATGCACTGCCCAGGGGGCTGGTGGAGGCAGAGACGGTGTAGGGGTTCAAGAGGGGGTGGGACAGGTACAGGGGAAGGGTTCTGGAAGAAAGTCCTGTGCAGCGAGGATATCCAGGACTGGGAAGGGAGAAGCCAGAGAGGGTGAGGGGGGCAGCAAGGTCAGCTCCCAGGATGGGGGCTGACCAAACGAGCAGACACGAAAGACCATTAGGCCTAGTCTGCTGGCATTTTAGTATGTTAGCTTAATCTGGTTCAAGGTCAGTTGGCATTCATCTGTATCCCCCCTCCCCCAGGTCGTGCCTGAAAATAGGCAGAATTTGTCTAGTGTGCTTACCTGGTCAACAAAAACTAAATAAAATAGCAGGTAGTAACACTAACATGTACAGAACCCAGATACAGTGCGGGTTGTTACAACTAGCAAGCAGTAGCAATGACAGTGACAGTACTCATAAGGGGCGTAGGCTGTTTTAAACAGCAGGCAGAAACACTAATGTAGACAGCACCCAGCCAGAGTGTAGGCCATTTTAAAATAGTAGGCAGTAACAATAATATTGGCAGCACCCTACTGGGGCAGGAGGAACCCCGAGAGATTACGGGCAGTGATAGGAACAGATGGAATTAAATTCCACACAGTAACAAGCCACTAAGCAGGCAAGCAAACTACTGTATATGTAGAGTCTGTTAAGGACGAGGGGCTACTGACCTGATGGAAGCAGGACTTACACTAGGGGGCAGCATGACCAGCCAATGGCTGATACCCAGAGTGTGACATCTTCATGATCCTGCCCTTATGCCCTGGCCCACAGCAACATGGCCGGCTTGTGATATAGCTATTCTTAAGAGGAAGAGAAGGAGGAGGGATGTAGAAGCAACCTGTTTGGCTGCTGCTGATGTACTTTTTCAGGCTGCCAATGAAACTGCTCTAGGAATTTTTGTGCTGGTTGCAGCAATCAGGGAGGATGTCTGGGAAAGCCCCTTATGACCCAGATGTCCTGAGGTGTGCTATCCTGATTAGTGAGGAGAAAGGGACCAGTCCAGGATTCAAAATGTGTGCTCCAAATCAAGCTTCACCCACTGCTCAGAAGAAGCAACTGGATTGGCTGCTGCTGATGTTCTGTATCAGACTGCGATGGAACTACTTAGGAGATGTTTGTGTCAGTTAAATCGATTGGGGAGGGGGTCAGGGAAAGCCCTTCATGACCATGGTGTCCTACTGGTGTGGAATCCTAATTAGTGAAGTAGAAAGGCACTGGTACTGGATTCAGATTTCGCATTTCAAGTCAAGCTTTGCCCTCTGCTCCGGTGAAGCAACCTGACTGGCAGCTGATGATGTGCTGTTTCAGACCACCTATGGAACTGCTCTGGTAATGCTTGTTTTATTTTATTTATTTATTATTTGGAAATAACCTTTGAGCCAAGGCTCTTTTACAAAGGTTCCTCGTCATGAGACAGATTACAGACATACAAACAGTAAAGATACAGAGTAATTGGACACTGGAAACACTATACGTCACATTGACATTATCTTGAGTTGTTATTTATACTGCTTGAGTGCAGCGGTACAAGGGGCTCAACAGAGGGAAAGGCAGGTCAGGATTAGGAGGTGAGGAAAGGAGCCTCCTGGGAAAGCGGGCACGGAGGCAACAGCTGAGATCAGGGGAAGGTGATGTCCCTTCCTGGGGTGAAGGAGTAGATGGAGGTGGAAAGAGAGGAGATGGAAACAGGAAGCTGCCCCTGGCAGTGATTCGAAAGCATTGTCATGGCACATGGTGGAAGAGGGGCTTGTGCTGGTCCGTACTGATAAGTCGAAATGCTGATATAAGGCAAACCCCAAATATTTAAATGTTGCAAATGATTCTAAGGGGAAATTATTTTAATCTTCAATCATAAATGGAGTATGGTTACATGACAATGTTTGCAACATTTCCAAAGTCACAACTTTGATCTGTTTCATTTTTAATACCAGGTAATATGTAACATGTATGATGTGTAAAAATAAGTTTCCTGTGTGCTTCCATGTTGCTAGCCACTAATCAACTTTTTTCCTCAAACTATTATACACTATACAAATCTTTAATACTGAAAGCATTTTGTTTATTGTTCCTGTAGGTGGATCCCCTGACTTCAATGGAGGGGTCTGTAAGACACAGGGATGGGATTCTAATCCCTTCCCCCAAAGTCGGGTCTCCCTTTTTGGCTTTGCAGAACCCAGCCCCTGCCATAGTTATTGCTTTCTCAACCCCTGAGGACTTGAACTGGCAGGGGGAGCTGGAGCAGAATGAAGAGGAGCCTCAAGATTTCTTTGCTACCTTCTGAGCCATTAGTGCAGTGGCTTTTGCCACACATCAGAAGAACTGCCTGTCACTGAAGGAGGAGTGCATCAGTGCCCATGTTGAGCAGGGATGGCATAGGCTGTCAACCTCCTCTCCAGTGAGACCAGCAGGAATCAGTCTTCTTCCTCATTCCGCACAACAGCTCAGTTTTGTCACAAAGCCGGCTTTGGAGAGGCACCTCACAGTTGTCTCTCGAGAGTCATTTTTCGAAGCTTCTTTCATTAGTCAAATGGCATCCAAAAGGGAGATTTGTTTTATGCAGGCAGCTGCTGTTAAGACCTGTGTTCCATCAAGCTGCTCTATCACCTGAGCCCACATGGCATGTACATAGTGCTTTTTAAATGAATAAATGATCCACATGCCAAGAAGCTGAATCAGGCAGGTGGTGTATGGGGGGAAGAAAACCAGCTTAATGTTGCAGAGCCCTTGAACTTGGGCCAGTAAATTTATCCAACAGGAGGGCAATTATTCTGGACCACAGTTTGCGATCCCAATCGATGAAGCTCTCACCAGTTATCCAAGCACTGCGGTGGCTGCAATAAACTATATGGAGATGCTTTTGATGCCACTGAAACATCTGGGGTGTGCTGATTTTCCCACGATAATGAGATCTGTCTTTTCTGTACTAGACATGTTCGTGCAGCACGGCACTGACAGGCTCTCCTTGGCTTTCTTCTGGCCTGTCAGTGCTTCTGATTTTAAAATTAGGATGCTACTTCCAATGCACTAGAAAAAAAAATCCAGTCTCATCACAATTAAAAATGTCCTAGGTTTGAAAGCAGCAAGGATTCCAGGGAGCATATCAGAGATCAACGCCTCTGCACTGCCACAATCTGCACTTTGTTTCTCACCATGAGCACCATTGTAGCTACTGTTATGTATGACTTTCCACCTTTGTAGCCATGACTTGGAAAGAATAAAATCAGGTTTTGCCATTGCAGATGCAATCTGCAATGCTTTTTCCATAAGTAGGGTGCCACTTATCATCGCATCCCTCCCAGGAGCATTAGGAAACCAGCGGAGTAGGGCATCCTTCACCTCCCATTCCTTCCTATCTCTCTTTCATTTGTGTTCTTGTTGAGATGCCATTCATCATGCAAACACTGTTATTTAAATGGTCAGATAAGGTGGATTTTGCTATCCCAAAATGTGAAGGAAGGTTTTGCATACTCCTCTTAGGTATCCCATCGATCTCATTAAGGATCTTCACTTTCTTTGAGTAAAGTTAGTACCTTTGGCAGCAATGGATCAAAAGTAACTGACACCATGTAACATAAATCAGAACCTACAGAACTTATATGTAGAGTTAAACACAGTCAAACATAGCTGAGCAGTGTAGCAATCAGCAAGCAACCAATAGGATAACACCATGCTATTAACTGACTTGAGGGGTTGCTGGCTGAGGTATCAGAAACAGCTGAGAGATCAGGTGAGATTGCTCTTGAGCATCCGCTGTAGGTGGAATGCAGTCTCCAGTACAATGCTAATAACTTGCATTGCTGTCAATGGGAAGGGTTTGGGAAGCAGCGTTTTATCTGCTTTAACTGGATATCCATTAGAAACACATCCACTATGACTGGGGTGGACTGTGCCTGTGAGGATTAGGGTAGTGGCCCAACAATACAGTCGGCCAGGGGTACCAGGTTTGATTGGGGGCAGGCTGCATTATCATCTCAGGCTGTACCTAGGTAGGCACAGAAGACCTGCCAATTAAGCCAGTGTCACTGCCTTTGATTTAACCCTTCCTTTTCCTTCCACTGGGACCTTGTTCCTGATTCCCCAATAAATTCTCTAGTTATTTATTTATTAGCTTTTGGTAACCGGGTAAGTTCGCTAGGCAACAATCCTGCCTATTTTCAGAAATGACCCGGGAGAATACAGGACATAATACAGATATGCATAGTTATGCAATTCACAAGTAAAAACAGCATATTACAGACAATGTAGTACAGGTAGAGATACATCAGGATAAGTCAAGTATACCAATTAAGACACAATAAAGTAAAATACCATGAGGTATGTTATACAATAGACCTAGGCCCAAAGGGAGATTAGAGTCAGTTTCATCTATGTGCATTTGCAGTTCCCAAAGATGTAGAGGTGAGAGAACAGTGAACGCATAAACACGAGGTGGGAGGTGGAGTTTTTTATCTGCAGTGGGAGCAAGTTCCAGAACTTAGGAGCAAATTTGGAGAATGCCTGTTCCCCCATTTTGGTAGCACAGGATCGTACAGAGAACATTGTGACAGAAGAGGATCCGAGGGTGCGGGATTGGGAAACCAGGGTAAGCAGGTCGGTCGGAGAGGCCAGACTTGGTGGTCTAGTAAGGGAATCAATAAGACACCCCAGGGAATAAGCACAGAGATCTTTAGGTGACAGCCAGTTTACGCCAGAATAAAGTAGGCAGTGATGAGTTAGGCGAGGGGCCGATAATGCGAACCTACAAATATTGTTGTAGGAAGTGTCCCATTTACAGAGCACACTGGCATTGGCAGGGTAAAGAACTGGGAGGGCATAAAGGAGTTGAGGGAGAAGTACTTTTCTAGCTACTGACAGTCTGGCTGATGGAGTGAGTGAGTGGCATACATGATAGGCAGTGCCTATTTTTTCATTGACTGCCTGGCAAACCGGATTGACATGAGCCGAGAAATCAAGAGTAGGGTCAAGGGTAATTATATACAAAGGACTGGAATAACCTCATAGTACAAAATTAAAGATAATACAACAAATTGATTATAAAGTGCAATATAAAACATATAGCAGCACAAAGCAGTAGACAGAAATATGTAATAAGAAGCAGCAAATAAATAGTCAAAGAAGGAGTGTGCAGTTCAACAGTGACACAGGCAGGTAGGAGTAAAAAGAGAGCACAGTCTCAGTTTGGTGTTATGGATACTGGGCAGGATATTCAGCTCATCCAGGAAATACGTCCCCTTCCACAGTCACCACTGCTGGACGGAATCTCCGCTGCTGTGGGCGTGTTTTGCCTGGTCCCACTGGGCGTAACATTTTCCCACAGCTGTGCCCAAAGAAACATATGCAAGCTGCTGTAAATCGTGGAGCTGGTCATAAACTGACTCCACCTTTGAAAACACTGCAGCTGTGGGAAAAATTATGGCTCTGCAAGTGGCAACCCACTTGTGCCAGTTTTTTCTTGCAGCTGGGGAACTGACAGGGGCTCTGAAAATCGAGCCCACTCTTTTGTCCACAAATAAAAATTGGGAGGCTATTCCAAATATGGAATATATGCTGTTGTGTACATATTATTTGCACAGTACTAGCAAATGTATTTTGGGCAAACTGTTTTTGCACTGTAAAGGAACTGAGTAGGCTTTTGCCGGTGGGGACCACAGTGGGCTAGTATTGTTTCCCAGGAGACAGTACTTGCATATTGTCCAGCACACTTCATCTTTCCCTGGGTGGAGGAACCACACGCAAATTAACATCTGAACTTTAACTCAACATCTTTGGATAAAGAATCCCCACCAGCGTTAATGACCCCTGCCCCTCAACTTTATTTGAGCCCATAAGTCAAGGATAATGTACTGACACATCTACAGTGACCCGATATAGGAGTACCAGTGAATGTTCCACCTCTAGATCAGTCTGGAGATAGCTGCCAGAGAAAGAAGAGCCACATACATGCACAAGTCTGGGCTACTGTACCTTTGGTGGTCTGCAGCAGTCCAGTATTATCTAGCTATCCAGACTGTAACTTTATCACTATGTATTCTGTTACTATAATTTTACTGACTGTAACTTTGTTACTGAATGACTCCTTATTACTGTACCCCCCTCGCCTTGGTTGTACCTGAAAATGAGCTTTGGCCCAGTGTGCCTTTCTCAGTTACTAGTTTTCAATAAAAAGAAATAAACATAAATTGGAGGTCTGTAGCTACAGAACATTTGGTATCCTGCCCTGTTAGATTACTGCTCCAGATATAGCCTTCTAGAAAGACAGGGCTTTGTCAGTGTTTGCAATTATCCACTAACCTTGTGGTCTCTAGTAAATCAGCTCACAGGCAAAACTGGTATACCTATGACAAAGAATTTGGATTAGTTTGAGTTTTTAATAAAACAATGCTATTTGGCGTTTTGGCGTTTCAGATTTTAAAGCTTTATGTAATACTGCCTCTTTTCAAGCTGCTCTCCCACATGTTGGTCATGCTTCCAGACACAAATTGTTCCCAGTTACTTGTGCAACCAATTTAGGCATTGTACCAGCTTGAATAGTGGTCTTTAAAACATGCAGCAACAGCCAGTACATGTGTACTGTGTTGCTTGTGCAGCCATGAGAAGTTATGTTTTGTGAGTAATGTAAACCATGAGATTTGAGAACAGGGTGAATAAGGGATATGTCAAATGTACATTTGCTTTGCCCACACCTGACTCATGGAACAAACTACTCTGCCTAATATAGGCACCCACTATCAGGATGTGCCCAAACTTTCTCATGACATACAGTATCTCTAAGAACCATGCTTCTGCACCGCTGATGGCTGCAGGGACATAACCTTCATCTTATCCTGTATTTATCATCACGCCACTGATGTAATAACCATGTGTAAGTATTATATTAATTGTAATATTATTATTAATATATTGCCTTATGTTGCATTTATAATTTGTCTCATGCTATGTAACAACTTGGTTACAAATGTATCCATCTCTGGCACCCCTGCAGTCCTTAAAAATCTGAGGTGTTCCCATATCACAAGGCTATTCCACAGAGCAAAATTTTAAAGAAGTAATAAATAAACACATACATAAATTAATGATAAAATAAATATATACTATAAATTGTCTGGAGGGCTGCTTTGACTTTACCACTGTGGCTGGCGGTATTATTGTAATCACATAGCTGGATTTCAGAAGAACAATGAAATCATAACATACTGTAGAGAAAAGAAACACATTTTTAAACCTTTTGCACAGGACTTTCAAAGGCGCTCCGGATGCCTATGCTGACTTACATCCTGATGGATGGGATTTGGTCCCTGTGTCAGAGACATGACTATCTAGCAAAGTTCAGGATAATGATACCGAGTTAGATAATTATAGCTTGCTCAGGCGAGCGAGACAGGCATGGAAATGGGGGTGGGGTGCTAATTGATTATGCGCCAAAATTTCTGTTATAAGAGATGAGTTTATTAATAATTATCCCTACTAATTATCCATCTTATGATTTTTTTGCAATAGTACTTCACTTAGGGGATATTAAGCAAATGTATCTGACC
The DNA here is from genome assembly GCA_016271365.2 of Neoceratodus forsteri. NCBI lineage: Eukaryota > Metazoa > Chordata > Ceratodontiformes > Ceratodontidae > Neoceratodus > Neoceratodus forsteri. The sequence goes on from CM057459.1 coordinate 747,648,047, forward strand.
ACTTTTTCATCCTACCAGGTTTTTTCTGAGGGTGGCCTCTACTTAACATAGTTTAAGACTTCAAAACACAATGCTAAAGAAATTGTTTTGTTGGGGTGATGCTAACATAAACTGAAAAGATAAAGCCAATTGGAAGTTTAGGGATCAACTTGAGTGTTTGAATTTGCAACAGGTAATCTTCTGCAACTAGACTAAACTATAAGGCAGCCTTGGAATCTTTAATAGACTGGATTATTACATCTAGACCAGATCGACTCCTACAAGCACACCCCTTGTCCAACAGTTTAAGTGACCACTGCCTGGTAGTCTGTTGAAGTGCTAGAAGGTCTCCCTTGACCATCTCCAGTTTATGTGATGTCTTTCTCCATTCCAGATTTAAATGTTAATGAATTTAGGAACACAATTGCTCAAGTTTACCAATCATTTTTCATGTGCAGTTTCGACTGATGATTTAATTGTAGATCTTATTATTCAGGAATTAAGTAAGGCTAGTGATTATTATGCTCTGTTACATAGAATCTGAATAAAAATGCCAGGAATAGATTACTCCTTGTCTGATACAAAAAATGCAGGATAGTGATAAAGCTTGAAAGGTTTATAAAAAGCAGAGACCAATACAACTCTAACAGAGTATAAAAAGTTTAGAAATCAACGCAAACAAATGATTTTTGATTTATTTAGTTATTTATTGAAATTTCGGATAACACCTTTGAGAACAAGCTTATTTCATAGGTTCCACATCAGATGAACAATACATATTGGAAAAGTATGAGACGGAGAACAAACAAAAGAAGGAATTATACAAGACATTATAAGCGTGTATAACTAGAGACGTTCCAATACATGTGGCATTGTGCAATGTATGCCATGGTGCATATTTGATTAAAACCTGGAATTCAAAGGGTCATATTAGAGGGGGTGATGTCTTATGAAACAACCATTTACAGGAAAATGGTAAGAACAACTAAATCAGACTGTTACCTAGATTTTTAATTTCAGTCTTCTAGAGGCTAGCAGGAAACTTGGAAGTTTTAAGTAAACTTTTTGGGAAGTCCTGTACTATGGCAATTCTTCTATTAACAACAAAGAGAGGGGACCTGATGGAACTTGTTGATGTTACCACAGAACTCAACACGGGTTCTTGTAGGGCTACTAACGTTATTCCATTGGTAGATAACCCAGACTATGATAGCCCTGAGATGATAGTGGAGGTGTTAATTCTGGACTTAAATTTAAGTCTGTGTCACATGGATTAACAGTGACCTCCAAAAAGCATTGGAACTCAGGGATAAAGTCTGGGAGCAATGTAACAAATCTGGTCTATCCTCTGATTGGTAAGCCTATAGATGACTCAGAAACAACTCTTCCCCCGGGGAAATTTTCACAGATGGGCAAGCAGTGTCAGACCCCTATCCATTGCCATTGGATTTATTACCTTTTTCACTTACCTTGAGAGGTTTAAGGCCCCCAAAAGTGTCTGCTCTGATAGCTCTGATTCCCCTCTGCCACAGCAGCCACTTGACCTTGTGCCTCTACCTAAATTTCACCTTAGATTGGTTACCAGAAAGGAAGTCCTCAAGCAGATTAAGATTATAAAATGTGAAGGTTCCCCTGGCTTTGATACCCTTGAATCCAGGTTTCTGAAAATTGCTGCGCTTATAATCACCACCCCTATTATGCACCTCATCAACAAATCTTTCCTTCTGGGCACAGGTTAAGCATGGATAGCTCGGACTTCATACAAAGATACTAGAAGTTAGTTTAGTTTAGTTTATTGTAGGAAAACTCCATTGAGCAGGTTCATTCACAAGGAGGTCCTAAACATATAACAGCTTATTAAAACAAGAGAAACATCACATTGAGCATCATATAGAAGGGTTAACAACATTAACAAGAGATCAACGCACAAAGCAGTAAATATCAGCACAGTTCGAACCAATGAAGATATTAAATTGATACAATGTATACAAAGATACAAAAGAATATACAAATACAGAATTAGCAATCAATAAAAGTTTGGAACAGTACATGAACAGTGCCATGAGGTGAGCAGATAGATAGGTGCAGGGACTACAGAAGATCAGTTAAGGGTAGAAGGTGGAGTAAATAAAGGGGTCAGGAAGGGAAAGAGATAGAGGGGGTAGGGCAGAAAGGTGAGAAAAGGGGTAAGAGGACAGGCTGAGGAATGAGGGGAAAAAAAGTAATGAGTTAAACTGGGATTACATTTAGCTGATACCTGCCCTGTGGTGGTACCTAATTATGCACTTGTGATAGCATGGACCCTGGAGTTGAATGCACTGCTCTGCTTTGACTTGTCATGCTGTCTTCTACACATCTACTTGTGTGATATTGTTCTGTTTGTATTAAATGAAGCATTTGGCTGACATGGTAATGCTATGTATGTTTTGCTGCCCAAACAAACAAGCATAAGTCAGTGCCAAACATGTTTGCTTTCATGCTGTTACAAGTTAGATCAACAGTATCTTGAGGTTATGGAAAGGCCTATAATAACTGGTGATCCTTGTTATCAACCCGTTTTCGAGTACTGTAAAAAGTCGTATCAACCCTTGAGTTGATACGACTTTACAACCTCGCCTCAAGAAGCCTGCACTTTCGCATTCCAGAGTAAATAGATTCAAATGATAACAAACGCCAGTATTTTGTTCAGTAGGCACGCCCCCGCTAGCACGTTATGTGATGTCATTCCTTGAATAGCGTGGGGGCGTGCCTACTAGTAAGGAAATGAGAGCATTTTCGCCTCGCTTCTCTTCTTACTGTTAATTGTTCTATTGAATTGTTTTTAGGATCACCAGTTATTATAAAAAATAAAACATTATGTATGGAGTAGAAATTGAGTTTTTACACACACTGCCAGTGACACCGTGAAACCTCTTGAGTCAGCCTCGAGGTTTACATTATCACACAACTTGGGTGTGTAAAAAAACTCCATATCAACTCCATACATATGCATTATTCTCTATTTCTAACCCCCATGAGCCATTGTTTCCTGGACTTTGGATTCCACTGGGCTAAGGAGTATAGGCCCTCATATCCGTGCTTAACCTGGCACAAAATGGCCCCATATTCAGAGCTGACCATGTGTGGTCTGTGGCAGTTTGTGCACAGTTTGCCTTGGGGGGGGCAATATTCAATTAGCTCAGTGCAACTGGAGCGTACAAACTGTTTAAATATGGGGCCATGTTGGTATAGTTCATAGTGACTATGCGCTATGCTGACATAGGCCAAGACTGAATATGACTGAGAGGAGTGCAATGGAGGTAGCGCAGATCAAATAAAATAATGGCAGTGCTCTTGTGGGCCTTATTTAGCCCTAACATGCTAATGACCCCTTTGGGCATGGAAGGCACTATGGTCTATTTGTATGCACATTATGGGTTCATTAACATGTGTGTGTGCCCCCCTCCCATTGTGCAACTGTCTTACATATTTCTTGGGCTCTAGTGGTACCCCAACCCCCTGCCATTCACCTGTTCTGTAGCTGTCTCAAATATTCCTGGTAATGTAATGGTTCCTGTACCCCCTGACTGACTGTCCTGTAGCTGTCTTGAGTATTCCTGATAGTCTAGTGGTCCCCCAGATCACCTTAGAGTAGGGATCCAGCTGATGGATGGTCTGCCTTAACATTGGTAGCTGGGTGACTTCACAGCAGATCCCTGAAGTGAATATTAAGAGACCCCCACTCCTTTTGAAATCAAAATAGTAAGCTGCCAATCCAGGCTGGAAAAATATATGTTTATTGTTACATTGGGGGGGAGCCAGGGTGTGCTCTGACTTGTTGTTTTTGATGTATGCCATACACAGTAGCACCCCTCTTTTAAAATCCCATTTATAGTTTGTGAATGAGCAAGGGTGAGCAGTTAATATTGGATCTGGTTTGTAAATGGAGAAGTATGGCTTTCTCATTTATCTAGCTCCCCAGCAGCTACCTGCACATTGGCTGGGCACACACCTTAATTAAGCTAAGTTTTGAATAATGCACCTTATAAAGGTAAGCCATTTGAGGCAGATGCAGTTTAGAATAGGGACCCAGCTGATGGGTGGTCTACCTTAAAGTTGGTATCTGGGTGACTTCACAGCAGGGCCCTGAGGTGACTACTAAGAGACCCCCACTCCTTTTGAAATCAAAATAGTAAGTTGCCAATCCAGGCTGGAAAAATATATGTTTATTGTTACATTGGGGGGGGGGGTAGTCAGGGTGTGCTCTGACTTGTTGTTTTTGCACCTGTCCTGTAGCTGTCTCGAATATTCCTAGTGGTTCCTGCACCCCCAATTGACCGTTCTGTAGCTATCTTGAATATTTCTGGTAGTGTAGTGGTCTTCCCCCACATAAGAGCATCTGATCCCCTGTCAACCCACTTGCTCAGGACCCTTACCCCTCACAACCACCCCCTCCCACTCATGGTTACCTAAGCTGAGGTACGGCAATAGTGACAGTGACCTGCTCAGGCCTCTGCTCACCACCTTGGCAGGCCACCATCTGATAGACAGTGAGCAATTATGAGTATAGTAGAAACAGGTGTTTGTATAATACTTATGATTGCTCAGAGACTGTCAGATGGAAACCATTTGAGGTGGTGAGCAGAGGGCTGTGCCAGTCATCACTATTGCTGTAGCTTGCGTTATGTGACCAGGGTTGGGGGAGGTGCCTGAGAGGATGAGTCGGGAGAGGATCAGATGCCCTTATGGGAGACCACTAGACCAGCAGGAATAAACCAGACAGCTACAGGATGGGTCATCTGGATGCTTGTACAATGTATTTTTCCAAGACAGATCAGCTTACATGCAACATCTGCTTTCTGCTGTAGGTTCTTGCTTTTACAGTTTTACAATATATTTACACAGGATAGCCCAGATGAGTTGTGATATCTTGTTTGCAGTGGGGTTCTGTTTGACCCAGTTTTTGCACTTAATTTACCCAGGATAGTACAGCGGAGATTCAAGATCTTTTAGATCTTTTTTTTCCAGTGGTGTCCTCCTTTTACCCATTTTAATAATGCATTTACACAGGATAGCACAAGTGAGAGGCAATTTCTCATTTTCAGTGGGATTCAGCTTTTACTATGTATTTTTCCAGGACAGAGCAGTATAGTGGACTTATTTATTTAATTAACTTATTTAATGTGGCAAAGCAGTAGTGCATGTCTAAATGTCTTCTACATGAAGGATTAGTAACTTAACCTGGCAGTGTTAACTTTGTTTTCATCTTGAAGTTGGTACTTTTTGTTCAGGTGAAGGACAGAGCTGCAATCTGGGGAATGTCTTGCAGAAATCCTCTAACCCAGTGAGCGGCTAGCTGTACCTGTGTGGCTGGAGGCACTGCTGGTACGATGCGGAGTGTGAGTGGGAAGCAGTCAGCTAGTCGCACCGTGTGAGCCTATGAAGGATTAATCCTCGCAAGTTGGGAGTCAGGACTTGGCTGGGACTAAGTGAGTTAAATGGTCGATGCTAAAAAAACAATATGCATTAATAACCAGCCTGACTTTATCATAAAAGGAGTAGTGAGGTAAGTGTGCTGTTTTGTATTAATAATTGTGTTTGTATTGAATGGCCTTATTTGGCGGTGAGGGGCTGGGCTGTGTCCAGCGACTCGAGTGATCTCTCTTTCCCCCAGCTTGCCCCTTGCTGCCAGCCTCCTATCTCCCCCACTGTGAGTGAGCATGGAACCCATGAAGTGAAGTCCAAATGCATCTGATGGTGGATGGCAGTTCTTCAGCATTAAAGCCTGTGCTGCATTTGGATGAGGCATTAGGTCATTGTTTTTTGGCTTTGGTGTCTGGGATGATTTCTGAGTGGGTGTTTCAGGTGAGATGAGCCTACCACTGGCATTGCCCCTGCCCTGGCCCTGTGATGGGCTGTGTACATGCCATGGGACATGCTTGGCATTAGGTCATCATTTGTTACAGTTGGCTGAGCACCCTTGCAGGTTGGCTGTCATGTGTGGGTAGCTGGAGTGCTTGATGGTGTTGTGGTTCTAGTGAATGACATATAGGGATTTGGGAGTTGGCTATGAATGGGAAATGTCATCCTGTTGTACAGCAGTGACAATTATGGCCATGTCATTGCCTGAGGTCTCATACAGATTGTGGAACCCTTGCTTCATGTCAAGTCTGTGGGCTGTGATGTCACTGTATGTGCCCTGTATTTCATGCAGCTGTCCCTGCTGAGCCTTACCCTCCCTGTTCCAACTGTCTCAGTTCAGGGTACATGCAAATAAAGAATTCATGACCTGGTATACATCCTGGGTGGGATATTCAGAAGGGTTGCACATGGCGCAACACAGTTGGGCCATGCGCAACCCACTGATGCGCCCCAGCGTGATATTCAAAGGGGGATTGAGCCTGGCACAAATCCCGATGCGCCGGAATGCATCAGTAATGTATGCGGCGCCTGCAGGGGGGGTGTGCCCATGCATACCCTGCACATCCCGATATTCAGCCCAGGATGTGCTGAGCCCATGCATGTGCAACCCCTACCTGCCCTGCACACAGTTGAGCCACAAAAAAAAGGAGCAACAGCTGGCCACCCACAGGTGAGCTGCCATATTGCAGGGCGCAACATGGCAGCTGCCACCTGTGGGCGGACACCCGAGCTCCGGCGGCGCCTCTGTGATGGTGTCTCCCCCATGCCCGATCATGGGCATATGTAGAAAATAATAGTCCTATATCCCCTGGTGGTCCAGTTGACCGCACGCAGCCCGATCACGGGTGTATGTAGCAAAATAATAGTCCTATATCCCTGGTGGTCCAGTGGACCGCTCGCAGCCCGATCGCAGGCAGAGGTACAGTAAAACTAGCCTCCCATATCCCTGGTGGGCCAGTGGACCGCTCGCAGCCCAATCACGGGCAGAAGTACAGTAAAACTAGCCTCCCATATCCCTGGTGGTCCAGTGGACCACTCGCAGGCCAATCGCGGGTGTCAGTAATAACTTATGAC